>CM031243.1:703565345-704985345 GCA_018340775.1 Taxus wallichiana var. yunnanensis | reverse complement strand
GATTAATAGAGATCAATGGGTCGTGTTGTCTTAGTAGTAGGACATGTAGGGTTGAAGCAAAAGAATGGGGAAAATTTTGATAGGAAGGAAAGAAGTTATATCCAACTATGTCTATCAAATCCATTGTTACTCGAATGTATTTGATATTAAAAATACGACAAAAGATTTGTGGGATGATTTGGGAAAGCTATACCCACCAAATTGGTGGTTAAAAACAATTTCTGTGAAGGAAGTGTTACCAAAATTTTCACGCAAAAGGATTGGCAATTTGTAGAAGATTGGCTATTTTTAGCTTTGTTAAAAATAACACACTAAAAAGAGCACTTGGCTATTTTTAAAGAGAGGTGCTAAAAATAGAAGTCCAGTTCTATTTTTAGGAGAGCATGAATGGATGGATAAGATTGGTTTGGATAAATTTAGCAAGTTGCTGCTCTAAATAGACATGGTGCTAAAGTTGGATTGCATGAAGAAATAAATAAAGATCAAACTGTTGGCGCCATAAATGGAAAGAGAGACGATAAATTTATTTTTAAAAAGGCATGCTGCAGTCCAAGAATAGCTATGCATGAAGGATGGAAGAATATATTCAAAAATCAGTCAAAAAGCATGCATGAAGTCTGCGCCAAAAGGATGTGGAAAAGAAAAATCAAATAAGCCAAAAGGATGTGGAAAAGACAAAATAAAAGAGACAAAGATAAAATAAATAATAAATTAAAAACAATAGCGTGTTCTAGGTGTTTTGGCGCATCATCATGCATGTAACATCCCAAAATTTCTTGTAAGTTAAATTAACTACGGTTAAGTCTAAACAGATTAGACGAGATCATCATTGGGTGTAAAATTCATTTGGTTCGTCATATCATGACCCACAGCTTCATTGCGGGGCATGACATTGCGGAATGAATAACCCCGCACCCACCTTGATGATCCTTCCTAAAACATGATTAGGCCTTAATCATAGGTAAAACGATTCATAAATGATAGTGAATCTTTCGGTTATTTGTATTCCGATTACTTTATTTTAATCAGTTTGGTCATCTTTTGTTTTATTCGACTTTTACATGACCGCGATGATAATTGTCTCTGTTTAATTTGACAATGCTATATCAAGCCAGCTTTATGAGAATATTCAAATTATTATTTACGGACTTGGTGATTTTTCATATTGGAATATTTTATATAAACCTAGAAATTTAACTAATTTTTATGGTAATATATTGTTGGAAATATGTGGACTTGTATTATGAAGGTTAATTTTAACTTAACCATTAAGCTAGGTAACAACTAAAGTAAAAAATGTATGAAATATTAATTAGTATATATATATATATATATATATATATATATATATATATATATATATATATATATATATATATATATATATATATATATATATATATATATATATATATATATTAGAGGGATTTGGCATGTAAGCCAAAAAATTTATTTAGTTATTGAAATTTATGGGTTTCATAAAGTGAAACACCTTCACATGGCACAAGTGTGTGGCATGCACTAAAACACGTACTAGCATTGGGAAGCCCGAAAATTCTTCAATATGCTTTGCCCAACTATAGTTCTTTCATTATATTTTTCTGTTATTTTTCCTTCGTCTATTTTCATTCTCCCCTTCTGGAATACTTGCGTGAGTTTTGGAGGAAAGAAGGATTCAACTTGTTGGAGTGGGAAGAGTAGAAGGTTTCCGATTCTGGGTTTACTTCAGGCATGAATATCTTCTCCTTTCTCTGCTGCATTATTTGTAAAAAAAGAAGAGGAAATACACATTCTATTTTTAATGGCAATCAAGGAAATTGTGGACAACTTTTGATTTAATTGTTTGGAGATGAAGTATGAAAAGGAAATTGATGGATTCTGTATTCTTTTTAGTTTTCTTTGTGTGGTTTTAACCTAACCTAGAAAAATACGCAGATGGGGTTTTGGGTTTTGATCAACAAAAATAAAGTAAAAGAAAGGTTAAAAATTCCTTCTCTGCATTATAATAAATTATACCCAAAAGGAAAAGAGTTGGGTTTTTCCTATACAGAAGAAGGAAAACATTTTATGAATTTGTGTGTTTAAAATTGATTTATGCTTGTGGGTTTTCATTTTGTTAAACTAAAATTTGGTTGTGTGTTTTCTATAAACAAATCAATTTGGGTATGCAAATCGATTTGTATAAAGGAATCAATTTGGGTAACCCAATCAATATGGGTATGCAACCGTTGGGGTTTTATATTTTTCTTCTTAGTTCTTTATATACGCAGTCGATTTTTAATTTATTGAGATCTTTTGAATGATAATTTGTGGGTGTCAAAGCTCTTGTATGGGGCTATATTTTCCAGAAATTTTATTATTATGGACCACTAAATCGGTTCATGTATAAATGTGGGTGTCTTGTTATGTGTGAATAATTAAAAAAAATGGCATTTAGCCTGTAACTTCCAGCCTGACAATATGACTTGGATTCTTGTAAGACTGAAAAAGAGGCATGAAAGCCATGACAACTTGACCGAGATGCACCAAGGAGTAATTGGAGGCATGATTGGGTTTAAAATAATGATATCTTATGAAAGAAATTATTAGTTGTTCTTTTACTAAAAAGAGTATGTTTAAATGATGTAACCATGGTGTTGCTATATTGTTGGTTGGGATGTTTGTTTACCAGATAGAACATGTTAAAGTGATGTAAATATGGTGATATTTGTGCTAATTTGTAGCTGCTCATTGATCAAAAAATACTCTTCTTAATCATATTGTTTTTATGAAGTTATGTAGAAATTTTAAATGTCAAATGCTTATTGATTGAAGTTGGAATATAGATGTATTGACCTTTGTGATTAGAGGGAAACATGATCGCTGAAATAGAAATTGGTTGTTCTATTTGTGTGCATCCATAGCTGTATCTTTATAGAAACCAGGTAGTAATACATTTTCAGTTGTATTACCATGTGCTTGTTGATAAAACAACATGTATATCCTTTCATATTTTATTAATTAATTGCATCAAAAAATGGAGTTAATATTCATGCCAATTCATTTTGAACTGACATCATACCACTACTCCAGTCTTGCAGGACCATTAGCCGTTACATTCGGATGTGCGGAAACTCATGTCTTGTGAAGTTTTATCGTAGCATGGATCTAAATGAGATACTTGGATTTCAATTGGTGAAAGGATGATATCCTTGAATTTTTGGCTGAATTATTGGGATCTTGGACCCATTGTAAATATTCATGAAAGGAACGATAAGAAGATTGTTCCAAGCCGCGATCTCAGATGATAATAGCACACCACATTAGATTTAAAAGCAGAAGAGCTAAAATACCATATATGGAAATCCATCATAATCCATAATGCTCAATACATTACAATAGAATGACTTGAATTATTCAATAAGAAAGATGTACATATAGGAGGAGGGAAGTGCAACTACTACCTAAATCAGTGGTGAAGAACTCCCACTAACTGATACTGGTAGTTAAGTTAACTCCAAAAGACTAGTAAGCTAACTTCACATAACTGAGAAGCTAACTCAACACAACTAGTAAGCTAACTCCACACAACTAGTACACCTAAGCAAGCTAACCCAACAAGTGTAGGGTTAACACAAGTGTAAGAATTATCCTAATAAATAAATAAAAGGATAAATAATAACCTACACTAACACCCTCCCATAAGCATAGCTTAGGTGGGTGGAAAAGAAGGTGGGTCCCGACAACAAGGCCTAATGAGGTACCCACGTACAACAACTGGGAAAAATGGACACCGCAAGGTACCCAAAACCAATAATAACAAAGTAGAGAGAAAAATCTTGCTGTAAGATATCCTCAGCAGCTCGACTCCAAAAACTTGTACAATGCTGAAGAAGTATGGTGCACACTATGGCATGAATCCACTGCTCGATCATATAACTCAAAACCAACTGACACTAGGCTTCACCAGAATAGTTCCATGCAAGGAGACTGTCAATAGAGTGATGTCGAAAAGTGAAAAACAAACACCAAACATAATTTGATCAACTACTACAAATAGGTGTGCCACGATCCAAGAAAAACCAAGGCAAGGACACGAGATCCAAATAAATAGGAGTGCCACGATCCAAGAAAAAACCAAGGTAACAAGGTAAGGGCATAAAACTTGAAGAAGCAGTATCAACACCACACCCTCCCATACTGCAGAATGGGTAGAGTGACACCACAGATCTGTATGAGTTGTCAAAATCAACTACTCAAACACTGACAAACTAACACTGGGCTCCACCAGAATAGCTCCCCCACAAGAGAGACTGTCAACATGCCAAAAAAAGTGTCGAAAATACAGATCCAAAATATCTCAACAAACAAGAGAGATATAAATGTATACACCCATAGATACAAGAATGCAATACTGAAAATTTTAGGATGTCGGGCTCAACCGAAAATGCATCCACAAGTGATCACAACACCCTCCCAAATTGGCACTTTATAATTGAGTGCATGTAAATATTACAATGAGTAAAAGTACCTTTTATAATTGAAATATGTGTATAAAAGTCTCACCAATGCGTAGATCTCGAAAAAATACACAATTTCAAAAAACCGATCACCTTAATCCGAGCTACGGATCAAAAGTTATGAGCTCTAGAAGGTTTTGCTATTAAAATAATATTTTAATGTTGATCTTCTTTTCAAAAGGTACACGTGACACCCAAATGTCCAAAGGGTAAAAGAGTGCATCCACACGATACAGGCTTGCGACCAAAGGATAAAAGCTTGCGCCCAAAACTGAAATATCTAGAGGGTAAAAGACTGCATCCGGAAGGTACACGCTTTTATCCAATGGATAAAAGAATGCACCTAGAGGGTACAGATCTGCGTCCAGAGGATAAAAGCCTCCGCCCAAAACTGAAATATCCAAACGGTAAAAAACTGCATCCTGGAAGGTACACGCTTTTATCCAATGGATAAAAGAATGCACCCAGAGGGTACAGATCTGTGTCTAGTGGATAAAAGACTGCATCCAAAACTGAAATATCCAGAGGGTAAAAGACTGCATCTGGAAGGTACACACTTTTATCCAATGGATAAAAGAATGCACCCAGAGGGTACAGATCTATGTCCAGTGGATAAAAGACTGCATCCAAAACTCGAAATATCCAAAGGGTAAAAGACTACATCCTGGAAGGTACACGCTTTTATCCAATGGATAAAAGAATGCACCCGAGGGTATAGATCTGCATCTAGATTTGACTATCTCAAAACATGGTCGAGTTTACAGTTGATTCTATGGTTTTGGCACCTTCCAAATCCAATGGCGCACTTCGTTTTGCATAAAAATGCATGCTGCAGAAAATTGCTCACAAATTCCAAATACATGAAAATAATAAACCCTTGCTTGCAAAGAAAAACTTACAGATGGATGTCTACATCATCTATAGCTCTGATACCATGAAAGGAATGATAAGAATATTGTTCCAAGCCGCGATCTCAGATGATAATATCACACCACATTAGATTTGAAAAGCAGAAGAGCTAAAATACCATATATGGAAATCCATCATAATTCATAATGCTCAATACATTACAATAGAATGACTTTAATTATTCAATAAGAAAGATGTACATATAGGAGGAGGGAAGTGCAACTACTACCTAAATCAGTGGTGAAGAACTCCCACTAACTGATATTGGTAGTTAAGTTAACTTCAAAAGACTAGTAAGCTAACTTCACATAACTGAGAAGCTAACTCAACACAACTAGTAAGCTAACTCCACACAACTAGTACACCTAAGCAATCTAACCCAATAAGTGTAGGGTTAACACAAGTGTAAAAATTATCCTAATAAATAAATAAAAGGATAAATAATAACCTACACTAACAATTCAAACCTCACTATGTGAGAATTATTATACCGATTATATATTTCGCCTTAACAACATATGTAATATATGATTTTAATAAAGAGATTATTACTTTGCCTGTAATAATATCTCAATATGAGTAAAAATGTTATAAAATCCCTTTCCGGGAAATCTAGTTCTCCGAACTTAGTCATTTTGATCCTTTTTGGCTGGGCGCACCTTTTATCATGCAACACAGACTAAATTTGCGCCCCCTTCATTTCCTTTGGCGCACCCTTTGAAGTGTTGACACATCAATTGTTACGCCTTCACGTGATGCGTCTTTCTTGCATGTGCCAAGGCACATGCGCCTTCTTGTCAACAACAAAATTGTTGCGCCGTGTTTTGGTGCACCTTGGCACTCAAATCTAGTGTTGACAGTCCTTAAATTTGCGCCAAAATGCACATGTGTATATCAATAGGCGCACAAATTCACAAAGTTTTACGACGACACATGTTTTTGGTGCGCCCTTTTAAAAAGTGGTTGGCACATTTATTACACCTTTGCCTATATATAGGCGCATCCACCCTATCACTTTCACAATCAGAAAACACGTGATAAATTTCATTCTTCTGCACCTGTCAGCACACCCGTCCTCCTCGTATCGTGTTCGTGGACCCCACTTCATCTCTCACTTTCTATATATTTCCAGTAAGTGGTCCTCTTTCCTCTTGTGTTTTCATTTTTGCTAGTTGTTTGTGAGTTTGGTGAAATGGATCTGAAACCATAAACCCCACCTGCCGTTCTTGCACATCTTCCCTCCCAAACCATCTTTCATCCTTTTTCCAGATCTGCTGGCCAAGAGAGCTCTGCCATGAAAATGAATCCAAACCTCTCTGTTGTACCCCCTTCACCGTATAAATCGATGCGGAGTTAAACCTGAAAGATCACAAATCCATCATAAAGGAAAGAAAACTTGAAAGTTGTTCTCGGGCTGCATTTTCCTCTAGGCACAATCCCACTTTGTTACAAGAAACACAGTCGCGCCAAGGTGCACCATCGATTGCAACATGCAGTATCCCTGCACCATGCGAAAACCAAGTAAATCCTAAACCTGGCGCAGGCGCATCCCCGTTTACAACAACAAAGTGTCATGCAAGCTTTCCCTGCTGCCACGCCAAAGTCCCCTTTTTCGCACATAAAGTTAATGCTACACGCGTTAATCTTGTGCCCTTCAGCACACCAAAGTCCCATGTTACACGCAAATTACATGTGCCATTGGCGCACATCCTACTCCCATGCAACACTAAAATTATTTGCACCTATAAAACCACATATAACGGCGTAAGCGCACACTCCTATTTACAACAACAAATATGTCATATGCAAAATCCTTGCGCCCTGCGCCCTTTGGCTGATTTATTCCTTGTAACACTCTTCTTGAAAGTGCCATTCTATTAACCCCGCATCTTCGCAGTGTCCTTGCGCCCCGCGCCTGAGGCCTTAAAATTGCTAACTCCTCATTTTGTGAAGCTTTAATGGAAGATCTGACAGCTAACATGGCTCTTTTGCGTTGGACTTCGCTCTTCTTCTTGCAGAGATCAACAGCAACTAAGCTCGAGATCCACATATGTCTACATCAAGCAAAAGGCCAACCAAGTCAAAGGGTAAGGCTAAGCTTACAGAGGAAGAGATGAAATATAAATATCAGAGGGTCAGAATGCCCGAGTCCCAGGCGAATGTGACCTGGACATTAGAGATTCCGAACTCGGGCACATCGACATGGAAGATTTCTGGGCCAGAACCAGGAGAGTCACAGGAAGTCCTTGGATGGACAAGCTGGTGGGCAGTGGTCTACATTTTGCTGGGGGGATCCCCGTCAGTGTAGTAAACAATGAATTTATGATGGTGGTGGCCCGCTGTTACAATAAAGACACAAGGTGTGTCGAAAATGAAAAGGGAGAGGTCATAATCAACCTCACTACCCACACTTCGAAATCATGCTAGGCATTCCTCACCACCGACATTTTGTGGTATAAAGCCAAGAGGACTACACCAAGGCATGGGAGGATAATGAAGACAAGTGCATGCAGCTGATGAATGAAGTGTACTTGAAAAACAAGAAGGTGATAACCAGATGGCCATAGGTTATTCACCGTAGTGACTTCTCTGAGGAATTGAGTGATACCATCACGTTCCTAAGTAGAGTTTTTGGGCTTTCTAATGCCCATTACTTTCACAAATGGATGCTCAGGTATCTTGAAACCATGAATAAGAATGTGCTACGATCAACGCTTTGAGTGGGTGGAGATCATAAGCAACACCATATCCGAGCAGCTCCAACAACTCACCACAACGGGAGGTTCTACATGAACTCCTACATAGTCTACACTGCAGCCTCGGAGAGGGATTATTATCTACATCACTGAGCCGATGCGGGGTTTGGCCTCAAGTAAAAGATATATGAATACTACCTGGAGCTGAAGCTGGAGAACAACATCCCACAGTTTACCAAGATCAACGATGCTTTCTTCTATGGCATCATCTACCTTTTGAGGCCAAATATGACTCATGGTCGGATGACCAAGAGCATAGTCATAAGTGAATCGAGAAGTGGGGAGCACTATTTACCCAATTCCCCACCTTCACCTATCTCAGAGCGGCCAACTTCTTGGGGGAGCCCACCAAATTGCCGAGATATGCTGGCCCCAAGTTGATCCTATTAGAGCTATCCAGATAGCTCATAACCTACCATGAGAAGTGTTTGAAGAGAAAGAAGGGTGGAACCCCTTTCCCCCTCACAGTGGGTAGGTATACCTGCACTTCTCACACAAAGGCGAGAGATGTTTGCAGAGCTAGAACTGCTCAATCTAAAGCACAACTTCCCGGCAAGGCCCACCTTCGATCCAAGAAATTGCCTTCCCAAGGCAAAACTCGATCCAATCCACATTCCACAGATCGAGGACATCTATATCGACCTGTATCATGAGGTCGAACTTAGAAGGAAGGATCACTCCCGCTTGGCCTTGGCGGAGATTATTCAATATGGCGTAGCCATTGTTCCAAAGGGTTATCAAACCACCGATCAAGAAGTTGATCAAGTGTATCTGGACACAGATGGGGACAACTGGCCATTTCTGCAATTGATAGAACAAAAGCACCCCAGACCATTGAAGAGAGGGTCAAAGAAACATTGCGGTGAATAGAACACTGGTGCCGAATGAATGGCCTTATCTACCTCGGAGTAGATTTCACTACGTCCCCTTTGGGCAACACACTGTCAGGCCGAAGCATCTGCCAAAGGTCAAAGGAAAGGATAAAGAGGGTGAATCAAGCTCTGCTCAAGAAGGAGCTCCTGAAAGCCCTCCTTCCGCTACACAAGAATAGGTTGTAAGTCTGGTATCCCCAGAGAAAGAAGCGGCGGAAGGTGTTCCGATGGGCACATCCACTCAGGGTGTTTCCACAGCTACAATTACTGAGGTCCCTTCTATTCCTTCTCCCTCTCCTCCTTCCCCTCCTCATGTAACTCAAATGACCATTCCTTTGGTCATATCTTCTCCCCCATCTTCCACTGTTCCCCCTTCCTCGTCCTCCATCTTCTCTTCTCTCACGGAGCTGTCCCCCACTATTTCTTCTCTCATCTCTCAGCTCCCTTCCATTCCCACATCTACCTCCCCTACAATATCCCTTCCTCCCATGAGCACTTTCTCGGCCTCCCTCTCGATGCCACCACCAAGTGTCTCTACCCATTTCCCCTCATCCACTGCAGTTGCTCCCTCTTCCACCTCTGGTCCCATTCCCTTAAGTCCAACATGGATCTCCCAGCATCTGAGCCAACAGAAGAGGAAAGTCCCTATCGCACCGATGGACTTCTCCATCATCCCAACAAAGGGGCTAAGAAGCAAAAGCCTATAACCCGCTTCTCTCAGAGTGCATCGGGAGAGAGTAATGGAGATCGCGTATCCCGATCCTTCAAAGGATAAAAAGGATCTATCTCTCGACAGATTATACAGTGACCCAAGTCACAATGGGAACGTCTTCTGAAAGTCTTCAAGGGGAGGCCCTATCTGCGGTGGATGCCCTTTGCAAGAAGCTCCAAGAAGCGAAGGAAGAGAAGAGGTTATTAAAAGAATAGAAAACAAACATCTTCTCCACACCCTGCAGAAAATGGGCAGTGCACCTCCTACAACTGCCACTGAAACTCCTGAGGTCCTAAGCCAGGATAAGATAAACGAGTACGCCAAAATTGGCGAACAAGGTATGGTAGTTTCCGCCTGGAGAGATCAGATCCTCAAAGACATGAGGAGGTAATTGTCAAGTTCACCGAATTGTATCAGAACATCAGTCGGGTGAACAAAGATCTCTAGGCGATCATGGGACCTATCTCAAGAGTTGGACCATGCTAGGTTGCAACACGAGACGTTCTAGAAAATGCTCGACTGCTCAGTCGATGATTTGGTGAAATTCGGCATTTTTGATCACCCCAGGGTACCCAGCAAAATCCTTGCTGCGTTAGACTACCGGGTCGATCAGATGGAATTCATCCTGGAGAAGATTGACAAAGTCAAGGAGGAAGCCCTGGATGCAATGCACCAAATGGAGCAAATTGTTTTAAGAATGTCTCGGGATTGCTTACTCCTTCTTTCACCTTGAGGAAGGTAGATGAAACTATTCGGATCTTTAAGGAGATCGTCTCGCAAGGGCTAGGGCCGGAAGCCACTTTTGACACCGAATGCATCAACAACCTTCTGGCTTGCCGTGATTTTGTGGGGTTCCTGATGGAGGCTAGGCAATGAATATTTCAAGCTCCTGAAAAACTCAGAGATGAGCGGGAGACTTGTGAGGTCATCGGCGATCATACAAAGGGTCCTGCCCAGGATCAACTTCAGCCAATGATCAGTAAATTCATGGAATATCGGACTCAGTTCCACATCACCTCTCCCAAACAATAGCAGAAGCAAGATACCCCCTTTCAGCCACGAGACGACGATGAATAGCTTTCTTCCTCTTGGCTTCCTTTTTGTAAATATCTAAGAGTATGTTGGTACAAATGATGACCTCATCCATGTTGCACCATGGGATGTTGTCATCCACCAAGTTGTCCAAAGTCAACATTGACTTTTAGATATTTTGTAGATATTTTGTAATTAGTTGTTGGTTGCTTTTTGCCTTCTCTCTTCTCCTTCTTCTATATATACTTGGATACTTGTATTATTCAGGTGGATACTTTTTAGATGAAAAATAGAAGTGAGAAGAAAAGACTTTGAGCTTTTTGTAATAAGAGAAAACATTAATACAAATATTAAGACTTTGTGTTGAATATGTGTGTTATGAGCATTTTATCTTTCTTATGTCAGATTTATGCATTTATTCTGTTGAATCTATCTCTACTTTTTGTCATTTATTCATCAGTATTGCTTTGTTCATCTATGCAAGTAGGTTCGGCTCTGTTTACTACCAGCCCAAAACATAGACCCTCTGACCTTTCTGCTTTGGAATTCATTTCTTTTCTCCCTTCAGATCTATCCTATCTCCTCACCTCGTTTCTTTCCCTCCTTTTCACAGTTGGAAATACCTCTACTGGGATGAGATCCCAAACCCCCGAAGGCAGAATATTGTGAGACTTACACAGATTCCTGCTGGTAGAATAACAATAAACCAATTTCACTTTGCTGACTCAAAGAGGGGCTATGCCCTGCACACTGTTGGCTCATCTATCCATAGATCTGTCCACCCGATAGATTTTCGGACCAACAGTTTTTGGCGACTCTGGGGATCGAACAGATCTACAAGATCTATGGTAGTGGTATGTTAGAAAATCAAGTAAAAAATCAAAAGTCACTACCTGTTTGCAAATTTTAACTTTTGTTCAAAATCCAAATTTTTGCAAAAGTGATCCAAAATTAAAATTTTCTTCAAGGATCCATAGATCGGGACTAGTTAGAGATCTTTAGTTCACTGAGTTTTTACAAAAACTTTGTATTTTTCCGTAGATCTGAGTTTTTGACTATTTTGCAAAATTTCAAACCCTTGCCAAAAGTCAACTCTAAGATCCGAAAATCAACCTACTAAGTTGGCCGTTATTTTATCCTCGTTAACATTTGTCATTAAACCGCAATTGGTTTTCAAAAGAGGGATAAAATTAAATATTTAGAAAAGTACATGCTGCTGATTTTTGTCAAAAAAATCAGAAAATCAGCAAGTACAACCAAAAAGAGTTTTTAGGATTTGCTCCAAAAATTGCAGATCTGGAAGGTACACTGGCGAGTGAACCATTTACTCATAGCAGAAGAGCTCGTGGGGAAGTCGATCTTACTTTTGATCTACTTCAAAGGCACAACTTTAGTGTTACACCAGCACGCTTCCCATCGCTAAGTTCAGCTAACCGGTCATCCAGAAGTGTCTCCCCTCCACAAGGAAGCATTTCTCACAAGGAACATCCACATCACTTTGCAGTGCTTTGTTGCTCAGTGGAACTGTGCTTCCAGCTCGCGTCCTTTTTCCAGCCGTTCAAATGGCAGTACCATGGGGAAATGTTATGGGCCCACTCGCTTTGCCACATCCCATTCATGCACTCCCTCACGGAAACCGGAAGAATTTTCCTAAATTTGATGGTAGCGGAAACCAAAGCACGGATTCACACATATCCGCATTCATCATGTCATGTAGTATCCTGGATGTGACCCATGAAGATGTGTCAGTTTGCCTCTTTCTGGAAACCTTGCAAGGACCAGCAGAACGAAATGGTTTCAACATTTGCCGGCCGGATCTATTACTAGTTGGGCCACCTTACGGAACTGCATTTGAAGAAAGATATAAGCCTTCAGAGGACGCGTTCACATTACTATCCAAGATCACTCACCTTTCAACTTTGAAACCATGCATGATTTCATCACCCATTTCATTCACTAATCAACCTTGTTCCACCTACCATCT
This sequence comes from Taxus wallichiana var. yunnanensis, assembly GCA_018340775.1. Lineage (NCBI taxonomy): Eukaryota > Viridiplantae > Streptophyta > Pinopsida > Cupressales > Taxaceae > Taxus > Taxus wallichiana. Next base: position 704,972,581 of record CM031243.1, on the reverse strand, counting down.
TTCACCTTTGAAAAATCGAAGTGTTTCTTCGTGAATCCCATGAGCTCAAAAGTAAGTTTCTTACTCTTTGCAAAGACAGTCACTACTTTGGTTCTTTCCTCAAAGCTATGCCATACGGATTGAAGATAACTTGCTAATATCTAGGTGAATTAAAAAGAGAACCATCCAAGTCTAAAGCTTTGATCCTCCTTCTCCACCACTTCATCGATCTCATTTTATTTCAAAAGATGGCGAAATGATTTGCTCAATCATTAAAAAAGCTAGCTCGAGATTCTCCTAGCTCTTCATCTTGATATCCCACGGAAAACTTTCTTCATAACATCTCACAAAGGCACTACTGATTTTCCTAGCTGCTCCACGGTTGGCGCTTGAGGCCCCTCGGTCAATGCTTTAGTCGAAATCGAAGAAGAGGAGCAAAATTATGAAGAACCTTCATCACCAGGTGAAGATGATCAAGATGTCGGTGAACCGATTGGCGACTCTACTATTGGGTATATGGAATTTGATGAAGAGGAATCTGATGAAGAAGAGGGTACCCAAGGATATGCAAGTGGGCAATCATATGTTGTTTTCACCCACTCACAAGGAAAAGAAGCAGAAGTTGCTGCCAAGATGCAAAAAGAAAAGGCCGTGTCAAACATTCCTCCAACCATCGCTAAAAGAGGTAGTCCCCTTCCTGCTCAACCTATTATTAAGTCTTTTTCGAAGAAATATTTTCCCCTATCTCCCCTCCGAATCAGCCCTCTCATATTCCTATCAAGACCAGTAATCCTACCCTACCATCATGAAATGAGGGACTCATTCCTTCATCAACACAACCCTTGGCCACGTTTGACATAATTGATCATGCTAAAAAGACCAAGATCCAAATGTCTGAAGCCGAATATCTTCAGTCAAACCTGAGCAGCTTGTAAGATTGACCAAATACATCCAAAGCCAAGCTGTCATAACTACTCAGACCTCCCCAAAAGGAATTCTTCCCACTCCTGCATCTCGCATAAATGTTGCCTCGACATCTGCATCAGGAAAAATAGAACCTTTCTATCTCTCCCTCCTAATCAATGGCCACAAACTAAGCAACTGCATAATTGATTCTGGGGCTTCCGATAACGTCATGCCGGCAAAGGTCACCCATGCCTTGGCCTCACCCTTACCAAGCCTTTTGGCAGATGTTATTCCTTGGAAACCAAGTAGGTTCCGTTGATCGGTCAAATCAAAGATCGCGCAGTTTGCATTTGCGGCGTTCCCAGAGAAAAGAGTAAAGATGACCGTCCTTGTTGCCGATATTCCGGCAGCATATGGAATTCTATTAGGAAGGAGTTTTGCAGTGAGGTTGGTGGAGAGATTCATATGGACTGGTCTAAGGCTAGAATCCCATCAAAGGTATAATGCAAACGTTGGAGCCGAATCTCAAAAGAAGTACTTGGTTACTAACTCCGATGACCCCAAAGCCCAAATTCTCTTCGAATCATCAGGGATGGGGAACTATTTCTTGTCTACTGAGTCTGACAAAATGGATGTCCTCATCCAAGAAGAGGATCTTAACAAGATATGGACTTTGCAGTTTGATGGCAGCTGCGACTAGTGGGTGTGGCGCTGGAGCCGTGCTAATATCTCCCGAAGAGGAGATTATTCCTCTCTCTTTCAAGTTGTAGTTTTTCAACATGAATAATACCGCTGAGTATGAATCTTTGCTACTTGGCATGCAAGCCACAAAGGAAAGAGGAATCAAGAACCTAAAAGTACAGGGTGATGCAGAACTGGTCGTAAATCAAGTTAAAAGGATATACCAAGTGAAGAATGAAAGGCTCAGACATTACCGCAACGCGGTATGGGACAACATCGAGGAGTTTGATGCTTTTTCAATAAAATCCATCCCAAGAGCTCAGAATGACATGGCCGACTCATTAGCCATCTCAGCATCCCTCATGCTCCCTCACCCAGGCTTGAAAATAGACACCTATACCATCGAGGTAGTTTTTCACCCAAGTGTGCCAGACAACTCTTAGCACTGGCAGGTATTCAATGATGACAATCAACTTATTGCCTTCCTAGAAAAGGCAGAGAATTTTAGTGAGCTTCATTTTGAAGGATCCACTTCCACATGCCGTGAATCTGTTACTGATCAAGATGAAGAAATACATGGAAGTGATGGCATATGTCAGCTCAAAGGAAATAAAATTCCAAAAGGTTTGGTTTCTCTGGAACGTTTGTTCGACAGACATGATCATTTTGTTAGGAAGAAAAGGCAAGATGATCCTAACTCCTCCCCAGAAACCGAACCGGTCAATTTAGGTTCGGTAGAACATCCGCAGTTTGTGAACATCGGAAAATGTTGCACACCCAAGAAAAGCGGAAGTTTGTCAAACTACTGAAGAAATACATGGATGTATTGGCATGGTCCTATGCCGATCTAAAGTCTTTCAAGCCAAAAGACATCCAACATGACATCCCGTTGAAAGAAGATGTCAAACCCTTTCACCAGAAGCAGAGGCACTATAATCCTAAGGTCTCAGGTACTATCCAGGCTGAAATTCAGAAGATGTTGGATGCGAGGATCATTTTCCTATCCATCACAATACAGGTCGCGAACATTGTGCCAGTACGCAAGAAGAATGGTGAGATACGCATATGCGTGGATTTTCGTAACTTGAATCAAGCGTCCTTGAAGGATAACTACCCCCTTCCCATAATGGATCAGGTTCTGTAGGTAGTAACTGGATCAGAAATGTTGTCCATGCTTGATGGTTTTTCAGGCTACAATCAGATTGAAGTCTCACCCGAAGACCAATTCAAAACAACATTCACTACCCCCTAGGGTACATTCACCTATAGCAGGATGCCTTTTGGTCTGACCAATGCCGGCGCCACTTTTCAGCGGGCCATGGACTTTGCGTTCAAAGGTATGATGGGGAAGGTCATCATAGTCTATTTGGATGACTTAACTGTGTTCTCTAAATGGCGAAATGATCATTGTGATCATTTGGAGCAAGTATTGATTAGATGCCGAGAACATGGGATCTCCCTAAATCTAAAAAAGTCTATTTTCGAGTCACAAAAGGAAAATTGTTGGGGCATGTTGTTAGCAAAGAAGGGATGAAGATAGATGCCGAAAGGGTTAGGGCTATTCAGAGCCTTACTTTACCTACAAGCAAGACCGGCGTTCACTCTTTCTTTGGAAAAGTGAACTTTCTCAGGTGCTTTGTTCTGACTTTGCTGAAAAGACTCACCACATATCAAACATGATGAAAGGGTCACCAACTTTCCGGTGGAGCGAAGAAGGAAAAGTATCATTCGAGGATATAAAAGCCTCCGTCACTCGCACACCAGTCCTGGTATGTCCCGATTTCTCCAAGGATTTTATCATGTATAGCTATGCATCTGAGCATACTGTATCGGCCATCTTAATGCAAAATAATTCTGAGGATGTTGAATCCCCAATTGCGTTCATGAGCTCTCCCTCTCAAGCCTCATGAATTAAAAATGTCTCAGTTGGAAAAGCATGCCTTCGCCATTGTCAAAGCAGTCAAGAACTTTAGGTATTATATTCTAAACTCTCACACAGTGGTGCTTGGTCCCTGACACGGTAGTCAAGTCAAGTCAATCTAACTCAACAGGAGTTAGGGAGTTTGCGAGGAAATTGGATTGCAAAGGTTCAAGAGTATGATCTAGATATAAAACCCACCAAGCTAGTAAGAGGCAAGGGCCTATGTCAGCTTATGGCTGAAAAATGAGATTCAGAAGACCCTGAGGAAAAGGATGATTACACCAATGGAGCACAAAGCCAGTTGGAGAAAGCCGATTCTCTACCCATGGTTCTATTTGTCGCGACCAGCGATGAATGGTATTCTGATATTGCTTTCTTTCTCACTTACGGTGAATGTCCAACTCATCTAACTTCAAAGGAGAAACGTGCTATAAAGCTCAGAGCAGCCAGATATGTCATCTGGGATGACTGTTTATACAAATGTGGAATAGATGGCATCTTCTTGCGATGCATTGACAAGCCACAACAGATAAAGCTACTTGAGAGTTTTCATGATTCAGCCTGTGGTGGCCATTTCTCCTCTTCCGTGATGGCACACACAAGATCATCCGGGCTAGGTACTATTGGCCAACACTTTTTCAGGATACAACCACCTGGGTAGCAAAGTGTGAGCTTTGCCAACAATTTGTTGGCAAGCCAAAATTGGCTGCTTTTCCCCTCAGACCGGTCATTATTGATGAACCATTCAGGTAGTGGGGAATTGACTTTATCAGAGCACTCCACCCCGATCAGTGTGCGGACATAGTTATGTCTTGATAACAATAGATTACTTCACCAAATGGGTGGAGGCCATACCTGTCAAGCATGCCACTTCCGAGGTTGTTTGCAGTTTCATCAAAGAGAATATCATTGTCAGGTTTGGCGTTCCAAGCAAGATTGTTGCTGATAATGCTTCTAACTTCTCCTCATGAGAAGTTGTTGGTTTTTGTTATGAACACGGGATAATCTTGGCCCACGCCTCAGATTATTACCCCCAGGGAAATGGTCAGGCAGAATCCAGTAATAAAAACTTAGTGACCATCATACGGAAGCTAGTTGATGAGAGTCAGTGAACGTGGCACAAGTCATTGTATGATGCTTTGTGGGCGGACCGCATTACTCCCAAGAGGTCTCTCGGTATGTCACCTTTTCAAGTGTTATATGGAATCGACGCCGAACTCCCCATTTCTGCGAACTTCCTGCTCTGCACTTGGCACGAGCGATTGAAGATGAGACTTTCCAAAATTCTCTTGAAAAGAGGATCATGTATCTAGCAGAACTCGAAGAAAAAAGAGTAAGAGTGGTCGATAGGATCACCAAACATCATAATCAAGTTAAGAGATTGTTTGATAAAAAAGCTAAGCAAAGAGATTTCCAAGTGGGAGATCTCGTCCTTTTGTGGGACAAACGAAGAGAGCCAAAGGGCATGCATGGAAATTTGATTCTCTATGGAGAGGACCTTTCAAGATCAAGCAGCTCAATGGAGAGAATAACTTCTATCTCTCATATCTAGATGGAACTGATCTCCTACTTCCCTATAGCGGGCAGCATCTCAAAATATTCAGGAAGTAGAGCTTGCTCTCTTCTTTGTACAGTTTGCTTTATGTTGTGTGTTTGCTTTCGTCATGTGTTTTTTGCTTTCATCATCACCCCTTGTTTTTGACTCTGTAACCCAATGGATAGGCACATGTTGATCTGGGGTTCTCTACCCTTGAGCTTCACTCAAAGATAGTCCCCAGAAAGAGCCAGCTGTTATCCCGTAAAATTGATGAGGGCAATTTTGCGGGTAACCATACCAAATTTTGTCCTGGTCCCTCGTCGGGGCCCCTCAGCATTCGGAATGTTATAAAATCCCTTTCCGGAAATCTAGTTCTCTGAACTTAGTCATTTTGGTCCTTTTTGGCTGGGCACACCTTTTATCTATGCAACATAGACTAAATTTGTGCCCCCTTCATTTCCTTTGGCGCACCCTTTGAAGTGTTGACACATCAATTGTTGCGCCTTCCCGTGATGTGCCTTTCTTGCATGCGCCAAGGCGCATGCGCCTTCCTGTCAACAACAAAAATTGTTGCACCATGTTTTGGTGCCTTGGCGCTCGAAATCTAGTGTTGATAATCCTTAAATTTGTGCCAAAGGCACACATAATTCCATGTTGACATGCGTATATCCACGCCAAGGGCACAAAGTTTTACGTGTCGACACATGTTTTGGTGTGCCCCTTTTAAAAAGTGGTTGGCACATTTATTACACCTTTGCCTATATATAGGCACATCCGCCCTGTCACTTTCACAATCAGAAAACACGTGATAAATTTTATTCCTCTGCACTGTCAACACGCCCGTCCTCCTCGTATCACGTTCGTGGACCCCACTTCGTCTCTCACTTTCTATATATTTTGGGTAAGTGGTCCTCTTTCCTCTTGTGTTTTCATTTTTGCTGGTTGTTTGTGAGTTTGGTGAAATGGATCTGAAGCCATAAACCCCACCTGCCGTTCTTGCACATCTTCCCTCCCAAACCGTTTTCACCCTTTTCCAGATCTGTTTGGCCAGAGAGGCTCTGCCTGAAAAAATGAATCCAAACCTCTCTGTTGTACCCCCTTCACCGTATAAATCGATGTGGAGTTAAGCCTGAAAGATCACAAACCCATCGTAAAGGAAAGAAAACTTGAAAGTTGTTCTCGGGCTGTATTTTCCTCTAGGCGCAATCACCACCTTTGTTACAAAAACACATCGCGCCTAAGGCACACACTTTTACCTTGATTGCAACATGCAGTATCCTGCGCCATGCAAAAACCAAGTAAATCCTAAACCTGGCGCAGGCGCATCCCCATTCTTACAACAACAAAGTGTCATGCAAGCTTTCCCTGCGCCGCGCCAAAGTCCCCTTTTGCACATAAAGTTAATGCTACACACGCATTAATCTTGCGCCCTTGGTGCACCAAAGTCCCATGTTACACGCAAATTGCATGCGCCATTGGCGCATCCTGCTCCCATGCAACACTAAAATTATTTACGCCCAGTATAAACCACATATAATGGCGCAGGCGCACCTGTTTACAACAACAAATATGTCATATGCAAAATCCTTGCGCCCTGCGCCCTTTGGCGCTGATTTATTCCTTGTAACACTCTTCTTCAGTGTGCCATTCTATTAACTCTGCAGCCTGCAGTATCCTTGCGCCCTGCGCCCTGAGGCCTTAAAATTGCTAACTCCTCATTTTGTGAAGCTTTAATGGAAGATCTGATAGCTAACATGGCTCTTTTGCGTTGGACTTCACTCCTTCTTCTTGCAGATCAGCAACTGAGCTCAGATCCACATATGTCTACATCAAGCAAAAGGCCAACCAAGTCAAAGGGTAAGGCTAAGCTTACGAGAGGAAGAGATGAAATATAAATATCAGAGGGTCAGAATGCCCGAGTCCCAGGCGGAATGTGACTGGACATTAGAGATTCGAACTCGGACACATCGACATGGAAGATTTCTGGGCCAGAACCAGGAGAGTCACAGGAAGTCCTTGGATGGACAAGCTGGTGGGCAGTGGTCTACATTTTGCTGGGGAAATTCCCGTCGGTCGGTGCGATAAATAACAAATTTATGATGGTGGTGGCCCATTGTTACAACAAAGACACAAGGTGTGTCGAAAATGAAAAGGGTGAGGTCATAATCAACCTCACTTTGCCCAACACTTCGAAATCATGCTAGGCATTCCTCACCACCGACATTTTGTGGCTGTAAGCCAAGAGGACTACACCAAGGCATGGGAGGATAATGAAGACAAGTGCATGTAGCTGATGAATGAAGTGTACTTGAAAAATAAGAAGGTGATAACTAGATGGCCACAGGTTATTCACCGCAGTGACTTCTCTGAGGAATTGAGTGATACCATCACGTTCCTAAGTAGAGTTTTTGGGCTTTCTGATGCCCATTACTTTCACAAATGGATGCTCAGGTATCTTGAAACCATGAATAAGAATGTGCCTGATCAACGCTTTGAGTGGGCGGAGATCATAAGCAGCACCATATCCGAGCAGCTCCAACAACTCACCACAACGGGGAGGTTCTACATGAACTCCTACGTAGTCTACGCTGCAGCCTTGGAGAGGGATTATCCAGCACTGAGCCGATGCGGGGTTTGGCCTCAGGTAAAGATATATGAATACTACCCGAGCTGAAGCTGGAGAACAACATCCCATAGTTTACCAAGATCAATGATGCTTTCTTCTATGGCATCGTCTACCTTTTGAGGCCAAATATGACTCATGGTCGGACGACCAAGAGCATAGTCACAGCGACTGAGAAGTGGGGGCACTATTTACCCAATTCCCCACCTTCACCTATCTCAGAGCGGCCAACTTCTTGGGGAGCCCACCAAATTGCCGAGATATGCTTTGCCCCAAGTTGATCCTGTTAGAGCTATCCAGACAGCTCATAACCTACCATGAGAAGTGTTTGAAGAGAAAGAAGGGTGGAACCCCTTTCCCCCTCACAGTGGGCAGATATACCTGCACTTCTCACACCAAGGCCCGGGAGATGTTTGCAGAGCTAGAACTGCTCAATCTAAAGCACAACTTCTGGCAAGGCCCACCTTCGATCCAAGAAATTGCCTTCCCAAGGAAAAACTCGATCCAATCCACATTCCACAGATCGAGGACATCTATATCGACCTGTATCATGAGGTCGAACTTAGAAGGAAGGATCACTCCCGCCTGGCCTTGGCGGAGATTATTCAATATGGCGTGGCCATTGTTCCAAAGGGTTATCAAACCACCGATCAAGAAGTTGATCAGGTGTATCTGACACGAGATGGGGACAATGGCCATTTGCTGCGATTGATGAGAACAAAAGCACCCCAGACCATTGAAGAGGGTCGAAGAAACATTGCGGCGAATAGAACAACTTTGTGCGAATGAATGGCCTTATCTACCTCGGAGTAGATTTCACTACGTCCCCATTGGGCAACGCACCTGTCAGGCCAAGCATCTGCCAAAGGGAAAAGGCAAGGATAAAGAGGGAGAATCAAGCTCTGCTCGAAAGGAGCTCTGAAAGCCCTCCTTCCACCGCACAAAACAGTTGTAAGTCTGGTATCCCCGAGAGAAAGAAGCGGCGGAAGGTGTTCCGACGGGCACATCCACTCGGGTGTTTCCACAAGCTACATTACTTGAGGTCCCTTCTATTCCTTCTCCCTCTCCTCCTTCCCCTCCTTGTGTAACTCAAATGACCATTCCTTTGGTCATATCTTCTCCCCCATCTTCCACTATTCCCCCTTCCTCATCCTCCATCTTCTCTTCTCTCATGGAGCTGTCCCCCACTATTTCTTCTCTCATCTCTCAGCTCCCTTCCATTCCCATCTACCTCCCTACAGTATCCCTTCCTCCCGTGAGCACTTTCTCGGCCTCCCTTTCGATGCCACCACCAAGTGTCTCTACCCATTTCCCCTCATCCACTACTGTAGCTGCTCCCTCTTCCACCTCTGGTCCCATTCCCTTAAGTCCAGCATGGATCTCCCAGCATCTGAGCCAGCAGAAGAGGAAAGTCCCTATCACAATGGACTTCTCCATCATCCCAACAAATGGGGATAAGAAGAAAAATCCTATAACCCGCTTCTCTCAGAGTGCATCGGGAGAGAGAGTAATGGAGATCGCGTATCCCGATCCTTCAAAGGATAAAAAGGATCTATCTCCGACAGATTATACAGTGACCCAAGTCACAATGGGAATGTCTTCTGAAAGTCTTCAAGGGGAGGCCCTATCTGTGGTGGATGCCCTTTGCAAGAAGCTCCAAGAAGCGAAGGAAGAGAAGAGGTTATTAAAAGAACAAAACAAACACCTTCTCCACACCCTGCAGAAAATGGGTAGTGCACCTCCTACAATTGCCACTGAAACTCCTAAGGTCCTAAGCTAGGATAAGATAAATGAGTACACCAAAATTGGTGAACAAGGTATGGCAGTTTCCACTGGAGAGATCAGATCCTCAAAGACATCGAGGAGGTAATTGTCAAGTTCACCGAATTGTATCAAAACATCAGTCGGGCGAACAAAGATCTCTAGGCGATCGCGGGACCTATCTCCGAAGAGTTGGACCATGCTAGGTTGCAACACGAGGCGTTCGAAAAATGCTCATTGCTTTCGATCGATGATTTGGTGAAATTCGCATTTTGATCACCCAGGTACCCAACAAAATCCTTGCTGCGTTGGACTACGGGTCGATCAGATGGAGTTCATCCTGGAGAAAATTGACAAAGTCAAGGAGGAAGCCCTGGATGTAATGCACCAAATGGAGCAAATTGTTCTAAGAATGTCTCCAGGCTTGCTTACTCCTTCTTTCACCTTGAGGAAGGCAGATGAAACTATTCGGATCTTCAAGGAGATCGTCTCACAAGGGCTAGGGCCAGAAGCCACTTTTGACACCGAATGCATCAACAACCTTTTGGCTTGCCATGATTTTGTGGGGTTCCTGATGGAGGTAGGCAATGAATATTTCAAGCTCCCTGAAAAACTTAGAGATGAGCGGGAGACTTGTGAGGTCATCGGCGATCATACAAAGGGTCCTGCCCAGGATCAACTTCAGCCCATGATCAGTAAATTCATGGAATATCGGACTCAGTTCCACATCACCTCTCCCGAACAACAACAGAAGCAAGATACCCCCTTTCAGCCGCGAGACGATGATGAATAGCTTTCTTCCTCTTGGCTTCCTTTTTGTAAATATCTAAGAGTATGTTGGTACAAATGATGACCTCATCCATGTTGCACCATGGGATGTTGTCATCCACCAAGTTGTCCAAAGTCAACATTGACTTTTAGATATTTTGTAGATATTTTGTAATTAGTTGTTGGTTGCTTTTGCCTTCTCTCTTCTCCTTCTTCTATATATACTTGGATACTTGTTGTATTCAAGGGTGGATACTTTTTAGATGAAAAATAGAAGTGAGAAGAAAAGACTTTGAGCTTTTTGTAATAGAAGAAAACATTAATACAAATATTAAGACTTTGTGTTGAATATGTGTGTTATGAGCATTTTAATCTTTCTTATGTCAGATTTGTGCGTTTATTCTATTGAATCTATCTCTACTTTTATTCATCGGTATTGCTTTGTTCGTCTATGCAAGTAGGTTCACTCTTTTACTACCAGCCCAAAACATAGACCCTCGACCTTTACTGCTTTGGAATTCATTTCTTTTCTCCATTCGGATCTATCATATCTCCTCACCTAGTTTCTTTCCCTCCCTTTCACGCTTGGAAATACCTCTACCGGGATGAGATCCCAAACCCCGAAGGCGAGAATATTGTGAGACTTGCAGATTCCTGCTGGTAAAATAAAGATAAACCGGTTTCACTTTCTTTGACTCAAAGAGGGGCTATGCCCTGCGCACCGCTGTTGCTCAAATACATCCATAGATCATCCACCGGCATTTTTCGAGACCAACAGATAGTTATCAATGTATGAAGGCGATAATTGGGCAATTATTGTATCAGAATAATCAACCTGTCTTTAATTTCTAAATTGGGCAATTATTGTAACAATCAATTGTCTTTAATTTCTAAATTAAATAAGCTATTTAGTGGTGTAGCTAATCGAAGGAATAATTAAATATACATGTTTTAATATATATTTAATTCGGCCTTTCGGTAAACTTGGTATTAATATGATAAGATTGTAAATCATGTTGTATAGAGAATGGAAGAGTATCATTGTAAAAGGTAATTTAAGGTTAAAGAATCAAACATCGGAAAAAGAGACTAAATGGGATGGTAAATAGATGAAAAGATCCATTAGGCATATTAAGGGATAAGTACATGCGGAATGCTTTGATATAGTTACATTTCAGCATAACGAATGTACTTATCTCATAAAGATCCTAGTTGGCCTTTGGCATCTATCTCAATATAAACTCTTGCAAGATAGGTTTAATTGGAAATAAAATAAAAACAAACTATAAAGATCTAGATAACTGTGAAAGGGATAGTTGTGAGGTGGCGGAAGACTTAAAACTCATAAGACTAGTGTGTTGTCTTGAGTTTAGCCATAACCTACACGGCGGATAACTTTGGCCAAAGTAATGCATTGATGGTTGTGCATTGTCTGATCACCTAGTCCTCCAATTAAATATAAAAAAATTGTCTGTAACTTGATCATGGGAAGTTGAAATACTGAACATGAGGTAGACAATGGTCGGATACTGAGAATACGAAGTCGGGAAACTAGCTTCGTGGTAGACCCAAGGACTTTCACATAGTTCCCATGACCTTTAAAAGGTTGAGCCAAAATGCTAGTAAGCATTGTCACTTGAAGTAGTGACAAAGGGAGATCGTGGAGATCTGGATACACCCTTCTCAGCCGCACATGGCTTACATGGATGTTATCGGATAGATCAAAAGAGCAAAATTGATTAATGAATTTGATTAAATAAATCGTATGATTGTAGCTATGTAATTTGTTATTATGTTTATGTGTTAAAAAAATCCTCATTTTTCAGCTCTTGTAATTTTGAGCGTTACAATGCATGAGAGGATTTACTAAACTTATTAAGCTGTTATTACAGTCTAAACAACCAGCAGCATGCAGGGAAAATAATAAATAAAAGAAGAGACATCAACCTATTAATAGTAACGATTTATTCTGAGCAAGGGAAACCTATATGGGTTGATTTTTATTGTAAAATGCTATACATACTTGAGCGATGATTTGCTTTGGCATCTTCAGCGATTGTACTTGCACCTCTGAATAAAATGAAGTTTCAATTTTCCCTCTCATATTGTTGTTTTAATATTGTTCATCGTTTTTGATATGATATTGTGTTGCTTTAGTGTGGAATTCAATCCCTCTACTACCGTTTGTATCTACTACCATTTTTTAATTGAAGGAAAATTTATCTTTTACATAATATAATTATGTAATTTTTTTTTTTGAAAAGTATTAAATTAGATATTAATTTTCAAGTTTTTATTTAGATTTTTTTCCATAATATATTTATTATCTTTTCTACAAAATTCTTACTTATTTGTGATAAATGATGTGTACACTATTTTTTTACTATGAACAAAAAGGAAAAATGTTAATTCAACATCGATAAGGTTAAAATTTCCCTTCCATTGGTAAAAGGAACATCAAATTTAAGATTGTAAATTGATTGTTTACTTACAGTTGCAACACCACCCCCTTGGTTGTTATTGTAGAATGCCAATAGGTGTAACTAGTACAAATATCTTAAATATGTCTATCGGAAAAATGACACATATCTTGGATTTTTCACATACTACAATTATTAATAACATTATTAAGTTCTTCACAATATTCTCATTGATCGGTGGCAAATAATGTCAAGATAGCTATAGAATGTTTCAAGGTCTATAAAAATTGTTTGACCAAAAATATAATGCACTATTAAAATAATATGATTTTCCTATTGATTTCTCTAAGAAAAAAGAAAAACTTATATTTATGATCAAATACACATCAACTTTAAATTCAAAATTAATTCTTAACAAAACACGGAATTACAACCCACCGCCTCCCTCCTCCTCTATAATTGTCAATTGTCTATGACACGCTAGACATAACGAACGAGCACAAAGTGGTGGGGTCCTCTCTCCCTCGCTTTAAAAAAATGTGATTGGTGTTGAGTGGACCCCACCACTTTGTGCTTATCTCTAACATAATTCCAAGTGTGGCAACAACCACTCAACGTAGAAATCATATATATTTGCAAGGTTGAACGTTCAACCAACTAATGAAAACACACGCCCAAAAAAATAATCCCATTAATCGATTGACCATTCAACCTTCCAAACACATATGACGAATAGTCTCTTTCTCGCAATCACACTGTAACAGATATGTGTGCTGGGTATCTTTTGTACTGAAGTTCAGAAGAAGTGTCCAATGGTGACGAGTGCATAGGAAGTCATTATTGTAGGGTCACGAGACCCACATACCCTACAAGTTAAGGGACACGGACCTTCAACATGCGCCGCCATGGCCTGCGACTCCGCCGCCTTCAAATTCTGCTGCCATTACCACCCTCGCTAAAAACACGGCGGTTCCGGTATTCATAGTGGAATACAGGTTGGACAAATCAAAGATTCAAATATTCGCGCATTATATTTTCTATTATGATTGAATAAACTATAGTCCTTGACTTTACTTTTGGAAATTTTGTGGGCATTTATATTTATTTTTAAAAACAACAATAGAATTATGGTCTTCCTTAATAGTGTTAAAGAAAAAGCCAACGAGGGATTTTTTTTTAACGAGTCACCAACCATTGTAACAAGCTACGTTTGGGAGCTATCTTTCATATCACGGAATGCTTTAGCAAATAGTTAATATTGGAATTAACTCAAGGACCCTAAAAGAAAAGAAAAAAAGACTCAAAAGAACTTATTAAGTGTTAATTAATGTATTTTTAGCGTGTTTTCATTTCTTAACTATAAGTTTATTTTGGGTATTATCAATATTATATGTTTGTCAATTTTGATGTTTTCCTTCTCAATCGCCATTACTCAAATTGCTCTAACACTTTTTGTTCCTATTTCGAGCCTCCTTAAGTTGTGTTGCACTCATCCAATATTTTTCTTTTATAAACCTTTTTGATGCTAATTTACTCGTCAATAGAGTCTTGATTTAAATTTAGTTGTCTATACTACACAAGCATTGTCATTCATTTGGGACTAAGCATTCACATGAAGATAAATCCTAAAGCACACAAGAAAACAATCATTAAAGCACTCATAATTGTGTGAAGCTAACATTTTTATGCATCACATTTTTGGTGCACAACTAAGGTCTTATCTACATTACATCCAACTTATATTTATGAAGTTATTTGCTTTATTTTTGTTATTGTGGTTACCATCCTTTAGGGGCCCGACAAACAACAATTTTTTTCTTATTGTTCACTACCCCTAATTCAAACCCTTAAAATCACTTTGTTTTCCTAACAATATTTACATTTCACATGTACATTGGAGTCAACACATGCATTGTCCATTGTTACTCAAACAAACCGAGAGCAAGCAAATAGAATATCTAAAGAAGGAAAATCCAATCGTCAATGCATTTGGAAGCTACCTCTCACTTATCATAAGCAACCACGGAGTTTTCAACACCATATCTTGATCATAACGGCATCTATGGATGAGATTGTGTCCACTAATAGATGTGTGTTTTTCATGTTCATATTCATATGTTAATGTGCATACTCAAAACCTATTCATATTCAAATGATACTTCATATGCATGTATTGAACTATCATTTAAATATGGATGTATACGTTATATGCATTTTTACTATTCAAACAATACTTCATATGCACGTATTGAACTATCATTTAAATATGGACGTATACGTTCATATGCATGTTTTTACTGAGTGGAATACTCATGTGAGGATAATTAGGCGACCTCCTCACAATTGAGTTTAATATATTGGTAGTAATTCTACCTTGATCATATTTGTGTCACCAAAAGTGTTGTCTGGTGTCAATTCAAACTTTAACATAGAAGGCAAGTTTTATGTATAAACCAAGATCTACCATTTGATAAAACTTTAGGTCAAACAAAGCATTTTGAATTTTGCACAAATATGATATGACTAAAAACTATTGTTGAAATGTTGATTGAATATTTGACGTAGAAGGACATTTTTTTATAGGATGAGATATACCTTTTGGTAAAATTTCACCTCAATCGGAGAGGATTGAGTTTTTATGGTTCTCAAAGTGACCTAATGTTACCTTAACTACACGATGTACAAGGTGCTTTGGTTTCTCTAATACGAAGAAAGAATTTTTGGGAATTCAAGATTACGAAATAGTGCTATGATTTAATAACAAAAAAATCGTGCACATAGGATCTAAACAATTCCCCAAACTCTACAACAGTGGAAGTATAAACTAGAATAATCTAATTCAAAACAAAGTACACACACATAACACAACATGTATTGTGGTTCACCCAATGTGGGCTACGTCCACCAAAGATAGAGATCTCATATATATAATACAACAAGAGTACAAACTAGCTCTTGATACAAAAAGTACAATGCATCTCTCCAAGAGTATCTCCTCTCCTCCGGATCTCCTTGAGTGCACTCAACTATGCCTTCAAACACCACCAATAGATCTCACATAACTAGGAACTACTTCTCTCGAATCGCTACCAAGTTCTTTGTGGATCTGCAAACAAGACCTCTCACATGGGTCTACCATATGTGCAACTATAACTGTGCACCAAGAAGTAAGTATGTCTCTCCATCACTTTGCATAACCTGTGTAAACATGAAGACAACCTCCTCTACAATATCTAGATCTACATGGATCAACAATACAATATGATCTCATGGATCTACAATACAAGACTAGATCTACATGGATCTATAATACAATATCTCACCAACATGTGGATCTATAAGAAGAAACTCTATGTGCTTTACATACTATGCAAACCATTACAATGAGATAATAACTATATAAAGAAAATACAGTAGAAGACGTTACCCTCTTCTCACCATTCAGATGTACCTGCTATTTCCTTCTATCCAGCTCCTCTCCATGGAGACTCTGTCTTCATGTAACCTGTTCTTTCTTTCTCTTCTTCTTCTTCTTTGTCTTCATCCTCTCAATCTAGGAGAATCAAGGATCTAATTCAATCCTTCTCTTAACTCTACTTCTAAACCCTAGCTTTCATGCTTATATAGGCGTATATAAACTTAGGGAACTTTGCCATGTAATTACATCCAATAAATCTACTTTAATGCTAAAGATAGATTTAATTCCTGAGAGTTAATTAAAACATCATCGCATACATAACCGACGCCGGTTAGCCTTAACCGCGGCCGGTTCCTACTTGCTCGATTGATATCAATCCTTCTTCCGACCGATGTTGGTCCTAGGTAACCGATGTCGGTTCCCCCTTGACCGATGACGGTTGCTTTGTATATTCCAACAACTTTGTAATACATGCTCCAGTGAAGATATTTATCTCCATAACCTAACAATCTCCCACTTGGAGATAAATAGTGAACCTCTCATGTACTATACACATACATCACCATCCTCTACATACCAGAAGAAGACCGTCTATTCTTTCCTTCAACAATTTTTCTCAAAAAATAAAACCGGAAGATCAAACCATCTTCTCAAACCAAGAAGATAAAAACATAACTTACCAAATACCCACTGAAAGCTACTATTGATTTGTGATAACCAAGCTATCCATACATCAAGCTCCCACTTTGAATCATAACACCAAGCCTTTCTTGCGACCAAGCCATCATGACTAACATACCTACAAGAGCTCCCACTCAAACTGAAGTACTGATCTTCAACTACAACCGTAGCCATACCTGTAAAACCAACCATGTTCTCCATCTCTCTATCCATGGCTTGATGCAACCACCAATGCAATCGACTACCATAGATAAGTCAAACTGAAATATGCGTAAGAAAAACGAGATCTTGGGTCAAGGCAACCCAAATGAGTTCTACATGCAACCCGAGGTTAATTACTCCACAACACACCGCATGACTCAAAGAATCCAAATCTTTGCATTATGCAAATCCAACCGTGCAAAAATAACTAGTATGTCCAAGACATTCATTTATAGATAACATACCTATCAAGGAGTAACATTGTAATAAGAGGAAATGCAAACATCCCTACTCATGCTCAAGGCATATAAAGCTGTGCTCATAGGCATCCATGTAAAAATCAAACATCTCGCATCATCATAGACTCACAAAATGAATCTATCCACATGTATAAACTCACCTATACATCCATCCATATCACCAGCTCTCCAGAAGTTCCAAGTCTGTCACCGAATAACTCCAAAAGCCAAATATAAATCCTGTGCTCATCAATGTCAATAAAAAATAACCATGCTAAACCATGCTACTAATAAATAGTGCAAATACCAAAAAACATTTCATCAACATACTTTGCACAATCAACCAAGATGAAATCAAAACAAGGGCACCATCTAAAAATGGTAAATAAACACTTGTTGTCAAACATGTGACCAAACCGACCACGGTTTCCTAACCGACCCCGATCACTACCTAACGATTTAGTGTTACTAGATGACCAACCACGGTTAATCCTAACCAACATCGGTCTTTGTAACTAGCATATTTTCTCTTTTTCACCCTTAAAACTTTGAAAATTGCTTTATCATCTAAAACCATCTGAATCAACCATCAACTGCCATCCCATAGGGATATCCATGCACCACAAAATAAACTAGAAGTGACATCATAAAGCAATAAACTCAATATACCTGCAAATATGTGACTGCCCTCCAAAACCAACTAGTTCCTATGTTACTCTAAAAAGTAGCAATCTCCTCTCACTCTACATATGCATCATGTATCCAATCCTGCAATGTCGACAACCATGGCTTGCTCCCCTTTGAACACGAAATCCCTCGCACCGCCTCTAACACCAAGCTCAAAAGCTAATATGTCAGTGAGAAATAAAACTAGATGAAAGAAAATATAAAATAATTCCCTTCTTATCAAAGAATACTCCTACATGATAGAAGTTTGGACTTCTTGTGAAGGAGGTGAATCAACTTCTTTTCATCCTATGTACTCAACATCTTTCATTACCTGCAACTGTGTCTAACCATGAATTTTCATTGAGGATCTCATCCTTAGACTAGATATCCTTGTCCTCAAGATCCCACACAACTAGGAAATAAAAGTCAAACAACACCAAAAACATGGTGTAAATCTGTGCACACTATCCAAACATAATATCAGCTACTCCAAAAAAGAAACAAATGAAACATGAACCATATAGAGATACGACCCAAAGTCTCACTTGACTAACCAAGCCAAATCCGTCCTCTTTACGATCCAAACATTGAAGTGATCAACACACGTTTCTACTTGTACACACTGTGTAAGAAACATGATCCTCCAAAACAAGACACTAAACCATCCATGCCCTCTTATACTGTAAGAAACCATGTGCAAACTCATTGTCACAGAGACCAACTATGGTTTGCTTTGACCAATACTAGTTACCCTCTCTGTGGACCGATGTTGGTTCCTAATCAACATCGGTGTCTTTTCTTGAACTAACAACACAATGCCACAAATTGGCATAGGTCACCAAATCATGTGCCTACCCCAACTAAAGCTAAGAGTTGTGTTGAGCCAGTAATTTCAAGAAGCACCTAAATCTTGCACAAAAAAACTTAACAACACTAATACATGCAATAAAAACTCGCATCAAGATGAAACACATCACCTTACCAACACCAAGATACTCAACTGAAGAACATGTTTCTCTGATGAAAACCCCATCTTCATTCTATGCTATTGTATTCAGCTTCTCTAATGAAGCCCATGCATCTAACTGTACCAAAGGATGCATAACTACTCCTTTTCTCTCATTCTCAGATCTAGATCTGCAATCCTAAACATGCATGTGCAACCAAAATAATATAAGTACTGCAATACCAAGATAAAACCATACCTTAATAATTGGATCTGTAATCTTACCAACATGCTTGTGCCTCCAAGAACTAGGGACACCTCAACAACCAAGATACATTCCATGCATCTTCTTAATTCTTCATATCTGTGATTTTCTGTTTAAAACTAGGCTTCCCAGTAACCGACCATAGTCACCTATTCTCAACACGGTTAACTTGTAACCAACCACGATTACCATGTAACCATTGGGTCACACCTGCCGATGCCGTTGCCACTTAACCGATGTCGGTCACTTTGTAATTTCTAGCAACCTTACTCTTCCAGCTCCCACTTGAGATTAAATCTCTTCTGTGATCTTCTCATCAAGCAAAAACAAACCTTGCTCTCATACATGTCAGTCAAACCACTAACAAAACCATGAAGCAAAACCTTGCTCTAAAATAACCAAGCTAACCAAGCTCTGATACCAGTTGTTGGGAATTTGGGACTGCGGAATAGTGCTATGATTTAATAACAAACAAAATCATGCACACATGATCTAAACAATTCCCCAAAATCTATAGCAGTGGAAGTATAAACTAGAATAATCCAAATCAAAACAAAGTACACACACATAACACAACATGTACCGTGGTTCACCCAATGTGGGCTACGTCCACCAAAGATAGATATCTCATATATATAATATAACAAGATTACAAACCAACTCTTCAATACAAGAGTACAATGCATCTCTCTCAAGAGTATCTCCTCTCCTCTAGATCTCTAAACGGATCTCCATGAGTGCACTACAACCGTGCCTCCAAACACCACCAGCATATCTCACATAACTAAGAACTACTGCATCTCTAAACTGCTACCAAGTTCTTTGTGGATCTACAAACAAGACCTCTCACATGGGTCTACCATATGTGCAACTATAACTGTGCACCAAGAAGTAAGTCTATCTCTCCATCACTGCATAACCTATGCAAACATGAAGACAACCTCCTCTCTGAATATCTAGATCTACATGGATCAATAATACAATATGATCTCATGGATCTACAATACAAGACTAGATCTACATATATCTATAATACAAGATCTCACCAACATGTGGATCTACAAGAAGAAACTCTATGTGCTTTGCATACTATGCAAGCCATTACAATGAGATAATAACTATATAAAGGAAATACAGTAGAAGATGTTACCCTCTTCTCACCATTCAGATGTACACTGCTATTTCCTTCCTTGTCAGCTCCTCTCCATGGAGACTCCGTCTTCATGTAACTTTCATTCTTTCTTTCTCTTCTTCTTATTCTTCTTCATCTTCATCCTCTCAATCTAGGAGAATCAGGATCTAATTCAATCCTTCTCTTAACTCTACTTATAAACCCTAGCTTTCATGCTTATATAGCGTATATAAAATTAGGGCACTTTTCCATGCAATTACATCCAATAAATCTACTTTAATGCTAAAGATAGATATAATTCCCGAGAGTTAATTAAAACATCATCGCACAAGTAATCGACGCCGGTTAGCCTTAACCACAGCCGGTTCCTACTTTCTCTGACCGATGTCAGTCATGCTTGACCGATGCCGGTCCTGGGTAATCGATGTCGGTTCCTCCTTGATTGATGATGGTTGCTTTGTATATTCCAGCAACTTTGTAACACATGCTCCAGTGAAGATATTTATCTCCACAACCTAACAATCTCCCACTTGGAGATAAATAGTTGAACCTCTGTACTTGTACCTATACATCACCATCCTCTACATACCGTGAAGACCATCTATTATTTCCTTCAACAATTCTCTCAAAAAAAAAAAACTAGGAAGATCAAACCAAGAAGATAACAAACTTGTGACTTACCATAGACCCGCACGAAGCTACTAATGATTCGTGATAACTGAGCTATCCATACATCAATATCCCACTAAATCATAACACCAAGCTTCTCATGCAACCAATCCATCATGACTAACACACCTGTAAGAGCTCTCACTCAAACTGAATTACTTGAGCTTCAATGCACCATATCCATACACCAGTAAACCAACCATGTTCTCCATCCATCTATCCATGTCTCCATCGAACCACCAATGCAACTATCCAAAGACAAGTCAAACTGGAATATGCGAAAAGAAAAACAAGATCCTGGGTAAAAATAGCCTGAATGAGTTCTACTACATGCAACGTGGGTGATCAATCCAAAAACCTCGCATAACTCAAAGAAATCCAAACACTGCGATCTGCAAAATCCAACCTTACATAAACAACTAGCATGTCCAAGACATTCATCAGTAGATAACATAACTATCGAGGAGTAACATAGTAATCAAGAGGAAATACAAACATCCTCTACTCATGCTCAAGGCAATCAACCATGCTCATAGGCATCCATGGGTAAATCAAACATTTGCATCATCATAGAATCACAAAACCGAATCCACCCACATGTATAAACTCACCTATACATCCATCCATATCATCAACTCTCCAAAAACTCCAAGTCTATCACCGAACTAACTCCAAAGCTGAATATGAATCATGTGCTCATCAATGTCAATAAAAAACATCCATGCTAAACCATGCTACTAATAAATAGTGCAAATACCAACAAACATGTCATCAACATACTGCACAAACCATCCAAGATGAAAGCAAAACAAGGGCACCATCTAAAAATGGTAAATAAACACTATTGTCAAACATGTGACCAAACCAACCACGGTTTCCTAACCGACCCCGGTCACTACCTAACCGACCACAGTTACTAGATGACCGACCACGGTTAATCCTAACCGACACCGGTCTTTATAACTAGCTTATTTTATCTTTTTTCACTCTTCAAACTTTGAAAATTACTTTATCATCTAAAACCAGCTAAATCAACCATCAATTGCCATCCCATAGGGATATCCAGGCACCACAAAATAAACCAAAAGTTATATCACAAAGAAATAAACTCAATATACCTGCAAATCCGTGACTGCCCTCCAAAACCAACTAGTGCCTCTACCACTCTGAATAGTAGCAATCTCCTCTCACTCTGCATGTGCATCATGTATCCAATCCTGCAATGCCAATAGCCATGGGTTACTCCCATTGAACATGAAATCCCATGCACTACCTCTAACACCAAGCTCAAAAGCTAATATGTCAGTGAGAAATAAAACTAGAAAGAAAATATAAAATGATTCCCTTCTTATCAAAGAATACTCCTACATCACATAAGTTTGGACTTCTTGTGAAGTAGGTAAATCAACTTCTTTTCATCCTGTGTACTCAACATCTTCCGTTACCTGATAACTGTGTCTAACCATGACTTTTCATTGAGGATCTCATCCTTAGACTAGATATCCTTGTCCTCAAGATTCCACACAACCGGGAAATAAAAGTCAAACAACACCAAAAACATGGTGTAAATCTATGCACACTATCCAAACATAATATCAGTTGCTCCAAAAGAAAGAAAGAAAACATGAATCATATAGAGATACCTTGACCCAAGTCTCACTAGACTAACCAAGCCAAATCCATCCTCTTTTTGATCCAAACATTGAAGTGATCAACACTATTTCTTACACACACTATGCAAGAAACATGATCCTCCAAAACAAGACACTGAACCATCCATGCCCTCTTCTACTGTAAGAAACCATGTGCAAACTTGTTGTCACAGAGACCGACTATGGTTTGTTGACCAGTACCGGTTACCCTCTGTGATCGATGTCGGTTCCTTGATGATGTCGGTGTTGCTGGAACTAACACAACACCAAAAATTGACATAGGTCTCCAAACCAGGTGCCTACTCCGACCAAAGCCGATAGTTGTGTTGAGCTAGTCATTTTAAGAAGCACCCAAATCTTGTGCAAAAAACTTAACAACAATAATACATGCAATAAAAAATTTCACCAAGATGAAACACATCACCTTACTAGAACAAAGATACTCAACCGCATCTTCAACTGAAGAACATGTTTCTCTGATGGAAACCTCGTCTTCATTCTGTGCTACTATATTCAACTTCTCTAATGAAGCCCATGCATCTAACTACACCAAGGATGCATAACTACTCCTCTATCTCATTCTCAGACCTAGATCTGCAATCCCAAACATGCATATGCAACCAAAATAATATAAACACTGAAATACCAAGATAAAACCATACCTCGAATAACCGGATCTGCAATCGACCAACATGCTTGTGCCTCTAAGAACCGGGGACACCTCAACAAACAAGAAACATTCCATAGATCTTTCCATTTCTTCAGATATGTGATTTTCTGTTTAAAACTAGGCTACCCAGTAACCAACCATGGTCACCCTGTAACTAACCACGGTTTCCCTATAACTAACCACGGTCACCACCCCGCGACGTTGGTTACCACTTAACTGATGTCAGTCATTGTAATCTCCAGCAGCCTTACTCTTCAAGCTTTCACTTGAGATTTAATCTCTTCCTGTGATCTTCACATCAAGCAAAACAAACCCTGCTCTCATACACCTGTCAGTAAACCACTAACAATATACTGAAGCAAAACCTTTCTCTGAAATAACCAAGCTAACCAAGCTCTGATACCATTTGTTGGGAATTCGGGACTGTGGAATAGTGCTATGATTTAATAACAAACAAAATCATGCACACAGGATCTAAACAATTCCCCAAAATCTACAGTAGTGGAAGTATAAACTAGAATAATCCAAATCAAAACAAAGTACACACATAACACAACATGTACCGTGGTTCACCCAATGTGGGCTACGTCCACCAAAGATAGAGATCTCATATATATAATACAACAAGAGTACAAACCAAATCTTTAATACAAGAGTACAATACATCTCTCCAAGAGTATCTCCTCTCCTCTAGATCTCTAAACGGATCTCCATGAGTGCACTACAATTGTGCCTCCAAACACCACCAGTAGATCTCACATAACCAAGAACTACTGCATCTCTGAACTACTACCAAGTTCTCTGTGGATCTACAAACAAGACCTCTCACATGGGTCTACCATATGTGCAACTATAACTATGCACCAAGAAGTAAGTATGTCTCTCCATCACTGCATAACTTGTGCAAACATGAAGACAACCTCCTCTACAATATCTAGATCTACATGGATCAACAATACAATATGATCTCATGGATCTACAATACAAGACTAGATCTACATGGATCTATAATACAAGATCTCACCAACATGTGGATCTACAAGAAGAAAATCTATGTGCTTTGCATACTATGCAAGACATTACAATGAGAAAATAACTATATAAAGGAAATAAAGTAGAAGATGTTACCCTCTTCTCACCTTTCAGATGTACCTGCTATTTCCTTTTGTTCAGCTCCTCTCCATGGAGACTTCTATTCATGTAACATGTTCTTTCTTTCTCTTCTTTTACTTCATCCTATCAATCTAGGAGAATCAAAGATCTAATTCAATCCTTCTCTTAATTCACCTTCTAACCCTAGCTTTCATGCTTATATAGGCATATACAAACTTAGGGCACAATAGCCATGCATTTACAATTAATAGATCTACTTTAATGCTAAAAATAAATCTAATTCCCAAGAGTTAATTAAAACATCTTCGCATAGGTAACCAACGCCGGTTAGACCTAACCGCCGCCGGTTCCTCCTTGGGTGACCGATGTCGGTCTGGGTGACCGATGCGGTTCCCCTAACCGAAGACGGTTACTATGTTTTCTAGTCACTTTGTAATGCACGATCCAATGAAGCTATTTATCTCCACAACCTAATAAAGAGCCATCATTAGCTTCATATCAATTGTGTATGACAAATTTGATAGAATAAATAAATGACCTTCTCGAAATATCTATAAAAAACTACTCTTCAATCACTATAAAGTTATCCATGAGAATATAATCATTGTAAATCTCTTGAAGAGAGCTTTCCAATGGTACTAATTATTAGTGTGAAATCACAGTACCCCCAAATGAGTTATGGATCTTCTTTTCTAAGGAATGGTCATTTGGTGTGATTTGCATAACATGGGACCATCTCTCAAGTGTGGACTTGTGGACTTGAGATGGCCCTCCTCCTGAGAAAGCCGACTTCTTCTTCCCGATCCTAACGCTAAACTACTCCTAATGCAAAAATGACGTCTAACTACACCTATCCTAACAATGCCAAGGAGACAGGGAGAGAGAGAAAGTGCATAAAGAGGGAAATTCTACACTAGCAGGTGATAACACCAAGAAATGGGAAGTGTTGATCACAATCTTAGCTTCTCGAAGTGGAGAGAGGTGAGCATAGGAGAGGGTGGACAAGATGCACTACTGACCGTAGATAGATTTCACCACAGAACACCACTTCAATCCCCACGAACACAGGCTCCCGGATCTACAAATGAAACGTCCAAAACATGCACAAAATACTCCAGAACGATGAGAGGAAAGATTATGCAATGAAAACAAACAAAGGATGGACAAATGCATCACAAAAACGAGTTTTATTGCTTTAGAAATTTGCATAAAGCATCATACATAAGCAAGAGGAAAAAAATTCCATTTACAGAGTAGGGGAGGAGATTCAAACTCCATTTCGACCTTAGGGAAGAAAAGAAGGGGAGGTAGAGAAGAAGAATGAACAAAACCTTTTACAATGAATCCTGCCCCCGTATTTATAGATTTGATCAGAGAGAAGAAAGAGAGAGAGAAGTAGAAAAGAAGGTTGAAGATCAACCACTGTTGTTAATTCTTATGATAAAATATGCCCCAAATCTATCTTTACTACATGATTCCTTGATTCAGTGCCTTGAAAGAAGAGGAAACAGATCAAATCTGATCTGGTTGTTGAGACATATGGATCCTACATTAAAGGCAAGATGATGTTTCCTCCATTTTCCTATACCTAACCTCATCAAAATTAAAGTTTCGGACCTCACGTGGCATGGGTGAGGCCGAGATATTTTCAACGGCGTCGATTCATAATATTTTTCGAGCCTCGAATCGAAAGATATGCCCCTTCAAAGTTTGTATCGGGTCTGTATAGGAGGGCGGAAAAGAACTTGAAAAATGGATCCCCTTTGATATGGGACATGTGGCAGCCAGATTAGAGCAAAAAATGGGTTTGCGGGTCCGTAATTTACATTTTCCCCTTTTCGCGAAATGTAAAACTTAGAAAACCCCGTGGCCTCGAAGCTCCACCTTTTGAATCTGCTTGACCATTTACCCTTACCTCCATTTATTCCTGAGACACGTGGAGATGCGGTGCTTGTTTGAGCTTCTCTTTTTTGGATTAACCTTTGGATGAGTTCCATTAGGACACACAGCTTCCCTCTCTTGGTTCTTCCATACTTAGTCAATTATGGATTCTTTCCTGAACGGTTTTGAGCACGAGGGCCTCGATTTTTGTTGTTTCTTCCCCTTCTTGCTTATGGCTTCTCTGCGAAACTGCTCCTTCATTTCGAGCCTACACCTGTAACTTGTTTTTCATCTTGGAATGTGAGATCATGGGTCTGAGTCATTTCCTTCATAATTTCCTTATGTGCAGGAGTTTTCTTGACCAAATTTACTTGGGGGCAAATTTGGGATAACAATTTGGTGACTCACGAGGACATCTGCCTGCTAGATGAAGAGACTAGTGGCCTTGGGGCATCCATTGGGCATGGAGTCAAGCTTGATAACCAATTATCTGATCTAACTATAAAAATATGACCTCTGAATCACTTGGGAACCCGCTGAAACTTGAAGTTAAACTTCACCAAAACCATTACAATGCACTGTGCAAGAGCAAAACAACAACACCAAAAACTATGTACAAACTGAAAATCATACATACCCCAAGTGGGATATGCAGAGTGTGAAAAATCACTTCTTCTGATAAAAACAAACCTACCTACACTACTCTAACCAAGAAAAAGGGAGCTCAAACAAAGCTTGCAACTGGCAGGGAGAAATAGCTTCCCTTCCTAAAAAATGGTAGCCATGCAACTGATTTGGCACTGAACATGGCTGGTTAGATGAGTGAAAAACTGACAATAAGCTGGTCCTCCACCCAAATCATCAAGGTATCAACATTAATGGAAAATACCTCCTCAAGCTGACTTGCATTCAACTCCTAGAGGTATTGATGATGACCCTTGGTGCTTTGGTATTCATCCTCATGCCCTGAAGTAGGCATGACTGGTTTTGGTTTCTCCTTTGGCTCCAATGAAGCCAAGTACATGATTGGGCACGAGTATGATCCTTTAGATGTGCCCATTTCTCTAAAATTTAACTCCAAAAATGGAGTCTTCTTGTGGACCTTCTTGGGTGGATGGTGTGAGAGAGATGATGATATCCTCCTGCCTTTTCTCTTCCTCCTCCTTTGAAGAACATGGAAGATCAAGATCTTCCAACCTTGGTTCCAGAGGGTGTTATGAAGTGCAGGCTGTTGTTCTTGAATGTTCTCCTCCATGGAAGCAGGCTCATGTGCTTGGGATGTTGAAGATGGAGGAAAAATTATGTTATCTCCTCAGGCTCCTCTTCATTAAAGCAATCTTCCAAGTCTGACATGCAGTCTGCCTCCTTGTTGTTATGTTGCATGTGCTCTACCTCCTCCATGGTGCTTTCCTGATCTGCAACTTGATCACCATGGCTCCCTTCATCCTCAAACATGAAGTTTGAAAGCTCAAACTCTTCCTCAACATCAGAGCTTGAAGGGGATGAAGTGGGAGGAAGAACTGAAGGTTCTTCTGTGGCCTACTCCGCACTTGGAGCCTTTGAAACTGTATGGTCCTCCTCCATAACCAAAATGTACTCTTCTTCTTTTTTATTAGGAGTAGCTCCTTCTTCCCCTGCTTGTGCTTTGTAGCTGGAGCTTCCACCACTTGTGGCTTGACCTCAGCCTCCTCCATAGGCTTAACCAACAAGGGAACCTTTGAAAACTCAAATTTAGCAGCCCAACTCTTCAGATTTTCTATCATTTCTTCTCTGTTGGGTTCCTCTATTTAACGTTCTCCTTGGCTGGTTTTTGGAGTCTCTTCCCAACATGGACTTGGAAAGGCAAGAGGAGTGGTGGGTGGGGTCTCCACTAGTTGTTTCCTTGTTTGTGGCGGAGGGGAAGGCATTTATTTTGGCTCTTGTAGGGGGGAATTGGATTTGGAAGGGAAAAGGGCGAGAAACCGTGGTGGGATGGACGAATAGTAGATGGAGAAGAGGAATTAACATTTGGGGCGTAAGATGGGAAGCTTGGAACTTGATACTACTAAAATGATATTGGTGAGAATGAGGAAAAGAAAAACTATGAGGTGGTGTACTTACCCATTGTGAGGCTGTCTCAAACTTTTCCCATAAGCCACGATCTCCTCAACCCACCGTGTAAGCCGAGGTAACACTTCAACCATGAAGTCAAACTTCTATTGAGGGCTATAATGTCTTGGAAAAGGGCCTTCCCATGGACGAGGGTACCACAAAAACCAATATGAAATGCCTTCATTTGTCTTGCCCCTTGATGAACCACACCAACCTCCATTTTTGAATCTTCTCCAGTGACCAAATCCTCTACATAACTATCACCATCATATCGTCCCCTTGTCCTTGATAAGCTTCATAGTCAAATTGGTTTTGACACTGCTCATATGAGTAAGCATAATGATCTTGAATCTACATAAAATCTTGGTTTGGAGGATTTTGGAAATGCATTGGAGGTGGAATGTCTTTGCTGCAAGTGTGAGTTCCATGAAGGGAATGAAGCCATGATTGCAAAACCTCATGGAATGGGATAAAATGAAAGAGAGGGAAGAAGAAAATGGATGAAAATGAGTGGAAATGGATGGAAAAGGTCTGACTTAGAGAATGATGGGTTTTTACCGGATGGAGTCGCCAGATGTGCTTGAAAGTGCCTCCAAAGGCTAAAATCTTCACCAAGAGCACATCGAACCTAATGAAGTGAAGTGGTAAGGTGCTTGGACTGTCCCACACGGCATGCCAAAACTGTTAGTGCGAAATGACAGTACCCCCAAATGAGTTATGGATCTATTTTTCTAAGGCAAGGTCATTTGGTGTGATTTGCATAACATGGAACCATATCTCAAGTTATGGGACTTGTGGACTTGAGATGGCCCTCCTGGAGAAAGTTGTCTTCTTCTTCCCCGATCCTAATGCTAAACTACTCCTAATGCGAAATGACGTCTAACTACACCTATCCTAATAATGCCAAGGAGACATGGAGAGATAAAGTGCATAAAGAGGAAATCCTACACTAACGAGGTGATAGCACCAAGAAAAGGGAAGTGCTAGTCACATCTCATCTACCCAAGTGGAGAGAGGTGAGCATAGGAGAGGGTGGACAAGATGCACCACAGACCAGAGATAGATTTCACACAGAACACCACTTCAATCCCCACGAACACAACTCCCAGATCTACAAATGAAATGTCCAAAACATGCACAGAATACTCCAGAACGATGAGAGGCAAGAGTATGCAATGAAAACAAGCAAAGGATGGACAAATGCATCATAAAAACAAGTTTTATTGCTTTAGAAATTTGCATGAGCATCATTCACAAGTAAGAGGAAAAAAACACCATTTACGAGAGAAGGGGAGGAGATTCAAACTCCATTTCGACCCTGGGGAAGAAAAGAAGGGGGAGGTAGAGAAGAAGAATGAACAACAACCTTTTCAATGAATCCTGCCCCGTATTTATAGATTTGATTAGAGAGAAGAAAGAGAGAGAGAAGTGGAAAAGTAGGTTGAAGCTCAACCACTATTGTTGTTATGCTTCGATAAAATATGCCCCAAATCCATCTTTCTTTGCATGATTCTTTGATTCAGCGCCCTTAAATAAGAGGAAACAATGGAAACAAATCGATTCGATTTGGTTATTAAGAAAAATGGATCTGCATTGAAGCCCGAAGACGTTTCCTACATTTTCCTTTACCTAACCTCCTTAAAATTAAAGTTTTAGACCTCCATGGCATGGGTGAGGCTGAGATATTTTCAACGGCGTCGATTCACAATATTTCAAGCCACAGAGTCGAAAGATATGCCCCTTCAAAGTTTGTATCAAGTCCGTATAGGAGGCGGGAAACAATTTGAAAAATGGGTCCCCTTTGATATGGGACACGTGGCAGCTAGATTAGAGCAAAAATGGGTTTGCGGGTCCGTAATTTACCTTTTCCCCTTTTCACAAAACGTAAAACTCAGAAAACCCCGTGGCCCCGAAGCTCCACCTTTTGACTCTGCTTGACCATTTTCCCTTGCCTTCGTTTCGTCCTGAGACACATGGAGATGCGGCGCTTGTTTGAGCTTCTCTTTTTGGATTCACCTTTGGAGGAGCACCGTTAGGACACGTGGTTCCCTTTGCTAGCTCTTCCATACTTAGTTGATTCTAGATTCTTTCTGAATAGTTTCGAGCCCGAGGGCCTCAAATATTCATTGTTTCTTGCCCTTCATGCTCCTAGCTTCTCTACGACACTGCTCCTTCATTTTCGAGCCTACCTATAACCTGTTTGTCATCCTGGAATGTGAGCTCACGGGTCTGAGTCATTTCCTTCTTAATTTCCTTATGTGCAGGAGTTGTCTTGACCAAATTTTTCGGGGGTGAATTTGGGATAGCACTAACCATTTGCAAAATGGAGCTACCAATCGAAGTTATGGCGGAAAATCCAGAGCTCTGTTTATTGCCCACTCCATTAAAATTGTAAATTTTTTTAGTTTTTTTCAACTATAGTACCCATTGTAATTTTTATTAGGCTATTTGTGACATTTTGATAGGTTATTTATTGTTATCCATAATTGGGCCATGTGGCCCAATGACATCTATTCATCTCTTGAGCCTCTTGTCTTTATTTTCTCCATTTCCCACTTTATGTGCCTAAATGCGAGGAAAATCACCACATGTGGAGCCTCCATTGGTTCACATATTTTCCTTGTGATTGGGACACATGGCCCAATCATATGCCTTCATCTCTTAGCCCTTGAACCTATATCTAGTTTTAGCCTCCCTTCTCTTAGCTTCCACCTCCGGTGATTGGGATATGTGGCCAAATCACATGCTCCCAAATTTTCGGGTCTTGGGTGCCCATGATTTGGTCACATGAAACCACTTATAGTTTCCCACTTCCAATATTTTTATCATTCTTTATACACTATTTTTTTTTCAACTCTCCTAGGTATATGTGTATCTGGAATTGCACCACATGGCACAATTTCATGTATTAATGTACCGTGGTTTCATCAAACCTCATATTTTCCTTAAAACTTCTCAACCCACAAGTTTTAGATTTTGTGACACATGTTCACCTCCTATGCCATGTGATTACTAGACAAAAACTTAATTAAATTTTATGATTTACAAAAGCGTTGGACATGTGGAGCATTAGCTCCACTATAACAACAAAGTGATTTTGTATAAAACCCCTATGGATTCTCTCTTCTTAGTAAATGTGGAATAAATCCCACATTGTTGAACATATAAACAACTACATAGTAGTCCTTGTGGTACCCACAACTTCTTCACGAATCATACCTTGAATGATAAGACATTGTAAAGGCTCAATAACATCATGGATGACTGTAAATAGAGGAAGATCTCAAAATAATTATAATATCCATTTTAGGCTCAAATTTGAGGAATTGATTTTCCCAATAATCCTAATGGAACATTGCGAAATTATGAAAACCACATGTAGAGAAACTAATTTGTATGAATTTTTTTTTTTATAAAAGGATTAGGGTAGTGACCTATTTTAAGTCCATCAAACCCTAAGCAACCTAGGTTAAATTAATATTTTAGCCTTTCCCACACACAAAGTTTAAAAAATACATCATCCACATGAAACCCTTGATGAAATCATGAAAAATAAATTCTTCAACCATAAATTACAGATTTTGGAATTAATTATTGCTAAAAAACAATTGAAACTTCAAAATACCATATCTTCATAAATACTTGGAGATAAAATACAAATGATAGCTCAAAATGATAAAAAAATGGAAGCTAAAACAAAATTAGAATCATGTTTTTTCAAACCACAAAAACCCATTGAAAAGTGATCCCAAAATCTCCATATGGGTAGGTTAAGGTGGAAATGAATGTGGCAACACAAGAAAAGTGTGTCCTAACACTATTGTAAACGTTTATTGTTCTAAGTTCTAAATTTGAAGCTCACATGTAGCTCTTGAGCGAAGCCACCAATGCAAACATAATGGTTTCATCCCCAAGTGTTGTGACTATTGAGGTTTTTGTACCCAATAGGATCTAATGAGATATTTCATTCTCAAAGGCTGAAAATGAGAGCTCAATCCTCCAATTTACAAAAGAGAAGTATCAATTTCACTTGATGATCACATAGATGATCCCCAACATTTGATTTTCTAGCCTTTTCTTTCTTTTCCTTGTGAAGTGCTCCATTTATGATTCTTAATTGTTTTTGACATTTACTTTTCCCACTCAAGGAGGGATGAACTCCCCCTTTAATATTATTATTTTCTATTTGGGAGTTGGTGCTTTGTACTCTTAGCCACCAACTTGTTATTTTTAATGCTAAAATTGGAAATTTTCCTTTTTAAAAAATATTAAAAAGATGAAAAATAGAAAATTACAATCATATCACGAATGTACTTATGTTATTTTCTCCTTATATCCCATGGGAAACAAAAATGGGCCCCAAGGTATTATTCAAGTCAAACTCACTTGGAAAAGGGGACATTACAATCCTCCCTCCTCAAATTTTCTTTCCCTCAAGCAAATGCAAGCTTCATTCGTCGCTCCTTATTCCCTTTTACAAATACTAGGGTCTCAAAGAAACCTTAGGAACTCTTCGAGTATGGAAAAACATCAACAACCTCTTCCATCTTTGCTTTCTGAACATACTCTTCATCCTTTTCTTGGGCTGAAAATTATCGATGTGCGGGGTTATTTTCATCTATTATATATTTATTATGTGAATTTCCCTCACCCATGGTGAGTCAACTCACTTAGGTGATTCATAGGTATCTAGGTTGTCATTATGAGTTATATGGCCAGATTCCGTCATAGAATCTGTCATATGAGTCACTGTGCGTCGGTGTGTGTCGTACGTCATACAAGAGTTAAATTCCATTTACGAATTGTAACTCTTTTCTCCCTTGCGGAGTTATGATGAGTCCATACATGTGAGTTACAAAATGCGAGACACTAAATCATGCACTTTGGGTACATTTCTAGTCCTAATCACATACTAATATCATATGATTCATAAGTGAGAAAAGTACTAATTGATCACTATTTTTGGCCATCTTTGCTTGCTTTCTATTTTCTCTCACACTCATTCTTGCCTAGTATGTATTTTTATACTTCAACATTTCTCAATCTAGACACCAATGCCCAACTAGGATGCTAGCACCAGGTGCCCTCGTCCCCTTTGGGCGCCCTCTACCTTCTTGTACTTTTCTCACTTCTTTTGGGTCCTTTTTAGCTATTTTGGCGTCTTGATTTCTATTACTCGGCCTTTATTGGTTAATTACAAAATTCAAACAAGGGAATCATATAAATATAAAGATATGTGATCATAATAAAGGACCAAGCACTAAACATTAGCTATCATCACCTAAGGTTACATCTAAAGAGCATTTAAGCATCCATATAGCTCCACACAAGGGACAAGGGACTGTCATTTCTACATACACTTCATAGGAGGGGAAGTTCATTATTTCATGCACACATCTATCTAAATTTTCTACATCTATCTATTGTTTGCTATCAAGTGTGGAACACACAAGATCCACCTAGGGCATGATCTCTTCACACACATATAACTTCATTGGGTTTGAGATGTAGTGCAGTGCTTGGTTGTAAGTTCACCTTGTTGATAGGAGAGACACTTCGACCCCTCATTTTTCATCTTTCTTTTTAGGATTTGATGTGGTTTGAGGTTTTGCAGGTGCTTCTTTTTTATTATAGGTTTTAGGAGAATAACAACAAAGTGCAATGACATGCATGTGATATAAGGTGTCAAGTCAACAACGAACATCTTACGACCTTGCAAAACTGAGTTACGCAGAACCACGGCGAGTCACGGGCGCTCGGAATAGGTCTCTGTGCCCTAGGCACCCTTGAACCTCCATAGGATCCTGGTCATCATTGCATTTCTGAAACCTATGTAATTTTATGGGTCTAATTGTGACACTCTAAGTTCCTATTCCAACAATTTTCTAGCTCGACATACCTTCGGGATTATTGTGAATCAACTAAGTCTTCTTATCTCTCCATTTACAACTAGGGTTTCAAATTTAAATTGCTTATTTGTTTAGATCAAATATGTACCTTATTATTTATATTAAACTCTGTTATATATTTAGAATTACAAATCTATTTATTTCAATATTTTCTTAATCATTTGGTGAACTTGTCACTTGAACCCACCTTGCTTCTAGGGTTTTTTTCATCTTCTCATTATGGCTCAATCTTATGGAAATTTTTCTAAATCCTACCTTAAAGAGCTTAATGATAATATCACCGAGCATCCTCGGGATTTAGACTTGATTTTATTCACTTTGCATGTGAAGAGGCCACCAATCTTGTGGAGCGTATTATTTCTGCCTCCATCCCCACTTCCATTTCCACTTAACCCCTACTTATACTATTCCTATCTTTGTTCCTACTCCCACCAATCACTTCACTCCACCTCTTGTTTCTCATACACAAAAAATATCTTCTATTGGTACTCAAGATTTAGCCTCCCTTTATCGGGACATTCAAGTTCAAATCCATCAATTGCAACAGGTTACTTATTGTGCATCTCTATCTTTGGATTCCACACTACTACTTCATACTCCTTTCTCACACGCAATTTCCACTTATGCACTTCCACCTAATTTTTTCACTCCCAAGTTACCCATTTTCAATGGTCATGGTGACCCCAAAAGCATCTCCGAGAATTTCATGTTGCATGTCTAGATTTTGCGGATGATCATACTCTCTTAGCTAAGCTCTTCCTTAGAAGTCTTCACAATTATGTAATGTGTTGGTTCTAAGATCTACCTACCCACTTGGTAGCATCTTTTACGCATCTAGCTGATGTTTTTCTTACAAATTTCTCCATCAATATTGGCGCTAAAATATATTATGCTCAACTTGCATACCTTAAGCAAGGATCTAATGAACATCTAACGAATTATGTCTTGAGATATAAGAACTTAGCTAAGATGTCTAACATGCTTGAGGATTCTGTGCTTCAATATTTATTTATACAAATTTTATTACCACCTCTCCATGAGAGTATTATCTTTGAGACATCTCCTTCATTTGATCGTTTATGTCATACGCTTAAGCTACACGAAACTAAGCTCTTATCTATAGGAAATCTTAAGTATAAAGAACAAGCTTCATCTTCTATGCACTTTTAAAGAAAACTGACTTTCAAGCAATCTACCAAACCTCTCAAAGCTAAATCCACTTTATCAATGTATATATAACACTAAATATCTTCAACGCAACATCCTAAGCGTAAATATATAAATAGTTAACTATCGTTTTGTATCTTCTATTGTCATAACTTGTTGATAGAAACCTTATTATGCTTCCTCCACCGCTCAATTTAGACCCATCTCATCCTAAAGGTCGTAATTACAATGAAAAATTTAGATGCGACTATCACCAATGTGTTGGGAATTCTACAGATTGATTCTTTAAACTTCACAATCTTATTCAAGATCTTATCGATAATAATGCAATTGATCTTCCAAATCCTATGGATTCTACACTAGTCAATGAAAATCACAAGCTCAAAATCTTCAAAAATCCTCTTCCTAAACATGATAAGCAAGTGACTAACTCTTCAGCTAATCATACATATCGCACAGTGCCTCCTCCTACATCGGGGGCTCTCGATTTTCTAGTTGCTCATGTTGAGACATCTCCACCACTCATTACTTTCTCCGATCATGACTATCATGCTACATTCTCTTCTAATCACTTGCATATTAGTGCTTCTATTAGATCCATTTATATTAATAACACTATGGTTGATCCATCATTTCACATTAGTGCATGTTCTATTGCACTTCTTGTCACTATTAGCTATCCAATCTCACAAATTTCATATCCAGTTCCTAACTCATATGGATAAATAAATCTTCCAAAGATGTGATTGGTCCTTTTATGATGCTTGTGCCTTTCCTTGTAGCAACTTCAGTCAAAGGGTGTGACATACTCTTAGGTCTTCCCTGGCTCCATGCAACTCAGACTCTCATTTTCATGCACCATTTGTGTTTAAAGCTCATTCAAACAAGTAAGTCATCACTATCAATGGTGTTCCGTTATCTACACCATGGCCATAACCTCTTCTTGAGGTTTCCATTGCACTTGCTAGAGCATGTAGGTCCCTATGAAATCTTGAATCTAAAGAACAATCTGCATTCCTATCTCTCTTGTTTGCACATGGCCTACTCGGTCTCACAGGTCCAATAGTCCATCTCTTCATTCTAGGTCCATCATTTGGACACCTACTTCACATAGATATACATCACCACCTTGTTTTACTCCATAGTGGTGTCCATCACCTCTGAAGTATCCTCTACATTGATATCCATCACCTCTACGATCCCCTTCACATAGGTTACCATCACCTCCATGCTCTCCTTCACATAGGTGTCTATCACCTTCGTGCCCTCCTTCACATGGGTTTCCATCACCATCTAGGTCTTTGGCACATGGGTCTCATTCAATGATACATCATTTGTCTCATACACCATCGGTCTTAGAGCATGGTCACACATTTTTATCTCCGTAAGCATCGGGTGGAGGACCCTCATATTTCAATTTTATCGGATAAAGCACTCATGATTGCACACTTGGGGGCATCATACTTATTCTCCCCACTCTAACATTTTCGGGTGTCTCACACTTCTACCATTTCACTCCTTACTTTGCATCTAGTCTTATACACACATCTCACACACATCTTGATACATTATATCATCATCACCCTTGTGGTCGTGAATTAGTTAGCTAAGTAAATAGAAACATAACTAACACCTTAGCAGCCTTAAAACTAAGCTAAAATAATCAAGAACCATCATGTTAAGAGATAAACAAGTAATAAACATCAACATTATGCATTAGAACCTTGAAAGAACTTCAAACTAACATGCTAACATTCATTCCTCTACTCTTTAGAAAGCTAAAACAATGAGATGGACTTATATAGATCCTTTAGCTATCAAAGGGTTGATAATTTTGCTTGATCCAAGAGGATTATGGATGGAGGTTCATCAGTCATGGCTCTGAGGCATTTCTTGATTACTCCATGTTCTTCACAAAAAAATCTTGGATGGATGAATGCAAATGGATGATGCTTAGCTCCACTATAATGGAGAATTTCTCTAAGATGAAATGCCTAAAGTGAGTTTACAAACATGTAAAGGTGTCAATAGAAATGTTAGAGGAGGGTTCCTTTTATAACCCAATGGGTAAAAGAGTCTTTACATCCTATTACATGTGGGATAAAATACCTAAAAGTAACTTTAGTTTAGTTAACCAAAGATAGGTGAGTTAACATGTGGGTTAGGAATGGATAAGGTTTATTTAGTTAATTTTAATTTGTCATTTAGCAACCATGGGAATTAGAAGATGTTTATAATTAATCAAAGGTGATTAATTAATAGGGGATAGGACTATTAGGCTAGTGTTATCCATATTTCGCCCCCCAGGAAAAATATTGGATCGGCCACGACCCCACATGAAAAGAATAAGAGAAAAAACATTTAAATCTTGCAAACTAGTTGCGGAGGGACTCTCAATGAAATAGCGAGGTCGAAAATGAATGAGCAATGTTGCGAGAGAAGCCAGGAGCAAGAAGGGGAAGAAACGGTGATCGAAGCCCTCGGGCTCGAAACCGTTCAGGAAAGAATCTAGAATCGACTAAGTATGGAAGAGCCAGTAGAGGGAACCATGTGTCCTTATGATGCTCCTCCAAAGGTGAACCCAAAAAAGAAAGCTCAAACAAGTGTCGCATCTTTACGTGTCTCGGGACGAAATGGAGGCGAGGGCAATGGTCAAGCATAGTCAAAAGGCGGAGCTTCGGGGCCACGGGGGTTTTCTATGTTTTGCATTTTTTGAAAAGGGGAAAAGGTAAATTACTGAGACCCGCAAACCTGATTTTTACTCTAATCCCAGATGTCATGTGTCCCATATCAAAGGGACCCATTTTTCAAGTTGTTTTCCCGCCCTCGTATACGGACCCGATACATCTTCGAAGGGGCATATCTTTTGACTTAGGGGATCGAAATATTGGGAATCGACCTTTGTTGGAAGCGTCTCGATGTTCTCTATGCCATGAAAGGATTAAAAATCATTTTTCGAGGCCACAGTAAGTAAAAAATGAAGAAGAGTCTTCCAGACATTAACATAGAATCCAATCTCTTCAACTACTAGATTTGATTTGATTGATCATTTGGGAACCAAAAGCGACATATTGTGGGTGAATTTTCGAAGGTGATGATATTTAGTGGTTGAGATTTCAAGGCAGGATTCAATGCGTATCTCATGGTGGTTGGAGTAGGGTTCAATTTTCCCTCTTCTCTCTCTTTTCTTTCTATATATACTTTAACACTTCTCGTTCGAGAAGAAGAGACATTCTCGGCATAGAGAAACTCTGTCAAATTTGTTTCTCGACACCATTTTGAGTAGTGAACCTTCTACCATGCGTGGAAAATGTATTTGTGCCTCTATTCTAGAAATTTAATGGTCTGTGTACCTTCTAGAGCAATAAAAACATGTTTTTGTGGTGTTCTTCAACCTTTGCATCATTTTGTTGTTTCTCCGTGCCTCTCCCTTCTAGATTTGTTTTTCTATTCACATTTGCAGGTGTATGATGTTGTGTTTCATGGAGTTTAATGGAGAATTTGAAGATCTAGGCTGTGTTACTTCTGTCTGACCTCCATCATCTCCATTTTTTTTGTTTCTTTCTCCCTCAATGCGAGAATATCTCGCTTCCTTTGCTTTGGTGTATCACCGCTTTAGTGTAGGCTCTATTTTTTCCAGTTTTCTTTCTCTCCTTGTCTCTTGGAAGTTAGATTAGGATTAGATTAGCTTTCCTGCACTGGAATAGCTTGTGGCAGGGAGTTTAGGAAGAGGAACCAACCTTCTCTTGAGAGCTTTCCCATTTTTGCAAGGTCCCACACCTTGGGGAAAGTTCAATGTTATGCAATCACACCAGATGATTTTGCCTTAGAAAAGTAGATTTTTGGAACTCATTTGAGGTCTTGTGATTTCTCACTAACAACTAGTTAGAAGATATTTAGCATGATATTGAGTGATGTAGTAGAGGAATTTGATTAAATAGATGAAGGTTTATTGTCTTAGATGAGCGGTCATAATTAATTAAGTTGGATAGAAAGGGGTAATGTAGCTTTTAGAAGCATTTGAGGAGGAAATTAGTCGATTTATGCTATGAGAGGATTTTAATCAAATAAATGATGATTTATTGATTAAATAGAAGGGATCATTAATTAATTAAGAATAATTAATTAATCTAGCTAGAAAGGGGGATAAATTAATGGAAGGTCGTTAATCGTCGTTTTGAGTGATGACGGGGCTAATTAATTGTTGTAATGTAATTAATTAGCGATGATAGAGGAGAAATGGTGCGTTATTGACGATGTGTCGTCAATTTGTGGGAAAGGGTATAATTAGCATAATTTAGTGTTTAAATTGTTCGATTCAAATTACAGGTGTCTACATTTGTCCCTCTTTGGGGTGGCATAAGCGACGTCACTTCAAAGATAGTAGACAAGCACAGACACACAAATTTTGAGGAAATGGAAGAAAAATTAGTGGTGAGAGGAATGCCCCCTCGAGTGTCGATGGGGTGATGAAAGAGGTCGATCAACGATCGAAAAGAAGAAGATAGAAAGAAGAAAGGGAAGGGGGCAGGATGCCCCAGTGAATTAGAGGAATAATGTTGACAAGAGAATGATATAGAAGAAGAATGAAGACGGGGAGAAAAGAGAAATCTTTCATCCATTATATTGTAACAAATTTTTATTGTCATCATATAGCCAAAGATCTACGTCATCGGTCCTTATTAAAATATAAGCATATGAAAAATGTAGAATGACATAAAAAACCATACTACGAACAATTTCCCATTTCTGAAAAAAACACCAACCCAATGCAATACGAGAAGGAAACAAGCTCATTTAACAGGGAAACAAGTACAAACACACATACTCAAACCAACAACGGTCAAGACAGATTGCACAAATGTTTTGTTATCAAGCTAAAGATCCCCAAATGTTCGTGATTAATGAAAAGGGTTAAAAATGATGCCCCTGGAAAGGATACATGCGAGGGAAAAGGATGAAGGATGTATGGTCCGATGATAAAGCTTTGTGCACAACAAAACAACATCAGGCAACTTGATGTGCCCCAGAGTACCGACGAAGCAAGCATGCTAGCTTTGTAAATGGTTGTAAATATGATGATCCACGAGTCATTTGATTTAGGAACACATGAAAATACCGAAAGATATGGAATAAATACCATGTGCAAGACACGAGTTTCAGCCGCTTGGAGCTGTTTACCCATTTTTGCAATTTTTTTGAATTTTTATATTTTTTTAGGATTTTTGAAGATTTTATGATTTTTTTGTATTTTTATATTAATTTTTTAGGGGTTTTCAAATTTTTACGAAAGAAAGGAGAAAATAGGAGGTCACCTAAAAGCAAGAAAATTTCCCCAGGAGAAGAAATGGGTGCGAAGGCTGCAAAATATGTCTTAGAGTAGCGAAAAAGTTAAAAATGATTATTTAATAAAAATAATCATCACGACGGAGAGAGGAAGTGTTAGAATAACCACGGCGGTCAAAATATGCCCATAGGGCATCATGGCAGGTTAAAATGGCTAGATATACCCCACTCCGGGGTGGGATAAACCATCGCGACGAGTTCATTTGTTACATAGTATTGCCGAGTTTTTACCACGAGTAATTTGAGAGCGAGTGGTGAGTGAGTGAGATGGCGTGTGTCTAGAGATGATGGAGGAGAGCCTATATCATTCGGGAGTACTACGGGAGGATGACGACGCACCGTTTGTGAGTGCCTAAACTCTTCTCATTAAATTTCACATTTAATAACATTAATTAGCATTAATTAGGGTTAAATTTAGGCATTAAAAATGTGTACGCACACCAAGGGGTGTGTAGCGAGTCATAAGGCGCGTACACATGAAACAAATGTGTACGCGCATGAATACATATCTAAATCTCATGTACACCCCCTCGTACACATCACAGATGTGTACGCGCATGCGTAGGCATCAAAACCATAGTGTGCATAGGCCTAGGTCAAACATGCATACGCTTTAGTGTATATACTCAAACACACACACATATATGCGGCAAAAGTCCGCATACATGCCGGTTAGAGGATAGAACATAGAAGAATGAGAATATGTACACCTCTTGGATGTGTACACAAAAAAATAGGTGCGTACACCACCTGGATGCGTACACAAAAAAATAGGCGCGTACATGCCCAAAAGGGCACGTAGGTACTGAAGAAGAGACACGTCGTCTTGCTAGAAGAAAAATGTAGGATTTTTTTTTGAGGAAAATGATGAAATTAGTTGATTGAGGACTTATTTAGAAGAAAATAGAAGAAATGTTAGTTTAGACACGTGTTATTTTTGCGAGAGCCCATTGCTGCTTTACTGACGAGAGAGCATCATGCTAGGCTTGCATGGTATAGAGCGACCTTCCGGACATGACATAGGTGGATGATGGACGTTCTCTTAGAGGTGACTGGGTTAGCCCATGTGGCTAGGATGCCTTCTATTTCCTTAGATCACGGCCTCTTGACAACTTTGGTGGAGTGGTGGCACAACAAGATCTAATGCTTTCAAATTTTGATAGGGAGATGACTATGAATCTAGAGGATGTTTGGCGTATTCTTCATGTGTCGATACAGGGACAACTCATTGAGTACATCAGCAGAGAGGAGGACATTGTGGATAGCCTGATTGAGGTTTTTGGTCATATTGATATACCTTGTCGAGGGATGATGGTTTATTTGAACCGTTGTATAGCCGATCCTAGTTTCCATTGCATGGTAGTTTATATGATGGCTCTTGTCATTGGCTTCTTTTTCTTGACAAGACATGAGCCACATTTCCTCTTGGTTTGATCGGCATGATACAAGGTATATTCCATGGTGAGTGTTATTGTTGGGGCCAGTGCATTCTGGCACATTTGTATGGGATCTTCACCTCATTACTTATCACGGTTAGAAGACCATGGGTCCCGCGAAATTATTGCAGATTTGAGTGTGGGATCATATTTCTATTGGTCGCCCCCTAGGTACTCTTTGAGTGTAGGATTTAGAGGATTCATTTGTGATGGGATGGGTTTCCATAGATTATGATGTCTGTGGTCACTAGGGTGACACATATTTGTATTGTAGATTCTTTGACAACATCCAACAACGTGACATAGTATGATGGCCTTACCATCATTAGTAGTGGGTAGAGGGTGGTCTAGAGTTTAGCATAGCTATGGTTGAGCATTTCTTGATTTGCAGTCATGGTTACATCATGGAATTCTATAGGGTGGACAGGTGTGAGAGACAGGTTTGGCATAAGATAGGATGTTTTTGGTTTTGATATGTGGTATGCACCTGAGGCGTAGAGATATTTGACATGGGCCCAACCATTCAACCTGATAGGTCCCGAGGTAGTTTTGATGGGATGGTGCTAGTGGTATGAGCACCCATGAGATAGATTAGAGATCCTGGGATAGCAGCTGAGTATGGAGATTGACATCTAACATTTTTACCATGTCGACTTACCATTCCACATGCTTTATGGGACGTCAGAGTTAGGGGACCTTCTGAAGATGAGAATGAGCCTTTACAGGAGGGTGTTGATGATGAGGATGATGATGATGATGATGAGTTTGATGGTGGTGGTAGAAAAGGTCCTCCACCATTATCCCTGAAGAGGTAGAGACAAGTACGTATTGTCAGATAGGTACAGATGCCCCTAGTGGGCATACCAGTTGGTATCCATTTTCCTTTACAATAGGTGACAACACACAGAGCACCACAAGGTTCTCCTCCACGGCCAGATTTACAACAGGGCCCATGCCTAGCCCACCACATAGTCCACCAAGAGGTGGAGGGGATGAAGATCAGGGATATGTAGTTAGATTACAAAAACATTTACAACAAGCTATAGCCATCCATCTTCAAGTGGCAGAAGAGAGGACCAGGATCGGGCTCAAATACGGGTTATCACTACAAAGTGAGATCGGGCCATAGGACAGGCCGGTCGGGGAGGAGGAAGATATCGAGCCACTGGTTCTAATAGATTCAGCAGCTAGCTTCGCAGAGTGCACAGATTATGGGATTTTTATAGAAGTACCGAGTACATATACAAGTTATTCTTTGTAGAGAGATCATGTAACATTTGAGAGGGACCGATTGATAGCCAAGAGCTCGGTGGGTCGGGGCCAAGATGGCGAGGGTATGAGCCGAGGTGGATTCATTCGACGGAGATATGGGGCCACTATGGTGCCACATGTATTCATGGGCTTGCTACGGCCAACATCAGGGACCTCCTACAAGAAATCCATTTCGGTTGTTACAGAGGGTCGAGAGAAACCCAATTTTATCGAGCGATCGATGGGTAGATCACCAGGCTCGAGGCATCAACGA
Source organism: Taxus wallichiana var. yunnanensis (assembly GCA_018340775.1). NCBI lineage: Eukaryota > Viridiplantae > Streptophyta > Pinopsida > Cupressales > Taxaceae > Taxus > Taxus wallichiana. Next base: position 704,928,975 of record CM031243.1, on the reverse strand, counting down.
GATCCATGGAGTAGCCATGAGATCCCGATTAGGGAGAAATATAGGAGATCCAAGCACACAGGTGATGCCCCCTCCTCAAGATCATAGGCCTCCCAGTCCTCACGAGGGATCGAGTCAGATTTGACTCATTTTACACGATGCACTAATGTATACATTTTGGATGTATGCCTCTTATGAAGGCTCATTTTGATCGATGTATGTATTATTTTGGATTGTATGCCTCTTATGAAGGCTCCTTTTTGATTGATGCCCTTGATGGCAAATTTTGTATCGATGATGTATATTCTCCTGACAAAAATTATATACATGTATATGGACATTTGATGTTATTTTCCATATTTTTATATGATTGATAAGGCCAAAATATTCCTCATCGATGTGCAATAAATGATCTTATTTTTCTCTCCTTTTAATCAAGTTTGAATACACTTTGTGGATTTTGTTTGATCTAATATAAGTTAGGATGTAATTTTCCATATTTTGTTTGATTTAGTTCTAATGTCTAAAAACTCTGTAACTCCTAACAAATTGTGTGGAAATTCAGTTTTTGGAATAAAACAAACCACATTCATCGGTCAAGCAAAGTATGAAGTAACCAACACCTTTTTGAGAACATTGGCTTCAATGTGGCTTAGCTCGGAACCTTCAGGCTTAGTTACAGAACTCCATCACTCAGCTAAGGAACTCTATCACTTAGTTTTGGAACCTTCAGACTTAGTTCCAAAATTCCAATACTTAGTTCAAACTCCTATGCTTAGCTCCAAAACTTTCACAGTTAGTTCTGAATGTTTCCCTTTGGTTCCAGAACTTCTCCAAAGTTCCGGAATCAATGGGAATCTATTTATTTTGACAAAATCTGGTGATAGAGAAATTAATGGGCCCTCTAATCAGGAACAAATCAACGAATTGTTGATTCTTCATACTCTAGAAATACTTATGTAGGATCAAACAACTGTATGTCCAACAAGGTTTCTAAATTCCACATCTACTTTGAGCACTATTTTTTTTCACTAGAACCTATAGATGGATGGACAACTATTGAGCACTTATGATTGTAAATGCATCTTCGGATGATGAAATATATATAAAGACTTGAAGATAGATTAGATATAGAGAAGATATATATGATATAGATATACAGTGAAGTTTTGTAAGACAAAACATTTCAGTAATAAGATAGCCATTTCATTTTGAGAGAATCATACTTTGTCAACTCCTGATTCAAGGTGGAGCAAGGGCCCACTCCTCCAAGAAGTAGGATTCTTTATTTTATTGGTATTTATATTTTTAAGCAATTCGTGTAAATCATTAAGTATTAATTCTGTAAGTGCTTTTGATTCTTCAATTGAAATTTGTTACATAGTCGTCCCTGTAGGTGTTGTAGATTAGAATCTTATTTCCTTGCAAGCATTTTCAACAACATTTTCAAACGTGTGTTTATTTCCAAGAAAGTGTGTTTACTTCTACAACGTGTGTTTATTTCCAGCAATTTGTTTCATTCTGCAAAGAGTGTTTATTTCCAACAATTTGTTTCATTCTGCAAAGAGTGTTTATTTCTAGCAGTTCGTTCAATTCTGAAAGATTTATTTATTTCAGCAATGAGTGTTTATTTCAGCAAGTTTCTTATAGTTTAGCTTTAATAAGGATTAGCCAGAAATTCTTAAAGACACTTTAAACCCCCCAGAAAATGAAAATAATAAATACCTACAATCAATTACTAGATCACTAAGATTCTTCTTGTTGCATATAGCTTCAGACACACCCCTGGTTTGAATATGACATCAACCAAGAGTTGATTAAATGAAGGGAATAATGACACCCATCAATGATGATGACTCATTGCTTATGGATGTTGATGATATCATGATGTTGTATGATATTACATGATTTTATTGCTTATGTATGATTTTATTTCTTATGTATGTACCATGACTTATGTGGATGATTGATAATGTATCACATGTGTTTGATTTTATGATTGATCCATAGATGATATCATTTGTATTGTACATGTGATGTTTTAGCTTATTGACAGGATGATATTGATGCGGGGAATAGATTTTGATATTTGTAATCCCTCTTGCCCCCATTTGATGATACGATATGTGATGATTAGATTAGCATACATGTATGATGTAGACTTAGAATTTTATTTATATATGATGTATAGATGATGTTAGATGTGATGATATGATGATAGAAGTGATAACAAACAAATGTACAAGTAACAAACAAACAAGCACAAAAGGAAATCTAATCTATCAAACAAACATACTAAACAACTTAACAACACAACTAAGTACAACCAAATCACAAGCATGCAAAACACACCCAATATGTACAAGTAAGAATGAATCTAATCTCAGCAAGAAAATATCAATCCAAAAAGTATGTTTGAGAAATGCACAACACTAAAGTACAAGCAAGTAAACTATACAAACAATGAACGTAAAAATAAGAAAAACAAGAAGCATAACAAAGAAACAAAGCAAGTAAACTAAAACTATGTTTTTGTGATATTGTTTTTAATGCGTTTTGTGTTGTTTTTTTAGAGTGTTGTGATACAATTTTCTATTGTTTTTTGTATTTTCTACTTTTCTATTATTTTGGGTTTTTTCGGCTTTATGCGATTTTTGGTGGTTTTCCATATATTTTAATGTTTTTGTGATTTTCAAAGGTTTTCCGAAGCTATGTATGGGAAACCGAGAAATGTAGATGTCCCCAACATTAGATGGGAATAGATAAGGGTGGGCCACATGTTATATACAAGGAGGTGAATGTGTGAAGGTGATCCCAATCTTAGATGGGGAATATTAAAAGGCAATCCCTTCAACGATTTAAAAGATGAGAAACAACCAGATCAAGGCTTGATAGGATAGGTTCACAAAGAATTTTGGATGTAGGTGTGGAACTAGCCCTAGGCTAAGTAAAAGTACCCCCTAGATGCAAGATGCTTATGAACAATGAATCCTCCCAAGGTGCTTTGGAAACTAGTTTTCACCAAGGGACCTATCCAAAGTGCCAAAATTATGTGGTTTTCACATTTGGATGACCTATTTTCTCTTTTTTTTTTCTCATTTTTAATTTTTTTGTATTTTTAATAATTTTCTACTTTTTTGGTTGTTTTATGATTTTTGCGCCATGTTCAAGCATATAACCATTTGAGATGCATGGCATTCATGGGTTCACAGAGCTCATCGCCATTAATATGAACAAGCTTGTATGCCCCTGATCCATATTTGGCCACAATGACATAAGGTCCTAACCAATGAGGTTCGAACTTTCCTTTCTTCTCTCTTTCTACCCTTATGTTGAACTAGTTCTCTTTCATTACCAAATATCCAACCTCAAACTGACAAGGTATGATCCTTTTTTGTAGTTCCGTGATACTCTGTTTTGATACACCTTGAGATGGTTTAGTGCGCGGATGCACCTTTCATCTAGGATCTCTAATTCTGCCAATCTAGCCACTCTGTAATCCTCATCTTTATCTAGATAATCCCTAAGAGATATTCTCGGGAAGGAATCTCGATTTCTAATGGGATGATGGATTCAATTCCAAATACTAGGGAGTAGGGCGTCACACTAGTAGGGGTGCAAATGGAGGTCTTATAAGCCCAGAGGGTTGGGTGAATTTGCAAATGCCAATTGTGACCTATTTTACTCACCATCTTCTCCATGATTCAAACAAGTGTTTTATTAGTGGATTCTGCCTACCCATTACCTTGAGGGTAATATGGCGTGGACCACTTTAGTCTTATCTGAAAGTGATGATAGAGATATTTTACCATTTTTCTCTTGAAGGATTTTACGTATTCATATGAACAATGAGAGCGGGAATGCCACACTGGCAAGTAAGGTGATTCATGATGAACTTTGATATCTGAGCACCTGTAACATATGTCAATGAAACAACCTCCACCCATTTGGTGAAGTATTATGTGGTCGTGATGATGTGGGTATGACCATTAGATGAGGTAGGGGTGAGCTTCCCTATTAAGTCTAATCCCCATTTAGAGAATGGCCATGGTGTTGTGATTGGTTGTAAAGGCTGCGATGGTGCATGAATGAAATTCCCATACTTCTGACATAAGACACACTTCCTTACATAGTTGCAGCAATCTGTTTCCATAGTAGGCCAATAATAGCCTACTCTTAACAACTTCTTGGCTAATACCATTCTGTTTGTATGGGCTCCACAAACTCCTTTGTGTACCTCCTTGATCGCTTGTACTAACTCTGTTACATCTAAACAACACAACAGATTCCCATCATAGCCACGATGATAGAGCATGCCTCTTAGGAGGGTGTAACGAGATATTTGGCAAATAAGGCTTCATTTTTCAGAATGGGTAATGTCATGAGGAAAGGTACCTATATGCCAGAAAAGCGACAAGCGAGCGTGGGAATCTACAAGTAACTCTTCCGCGTACCCAACCTCCCGAGGTCGTGCCGAGACAGCCGGTGGGGATGGAATATGCGTGGGATGTAGACAAACTAGTTAGGAAATCTAATGTCTTCAATACGCAGTAGTGGAATTTGTGAATCTAAGGCAAAGAAGGCCCTTCTAACCTAGACTGGTGTGATAGATCGATCAACAAGGATGACTTCTCGAAGGCTCCAATCAATATCGAGCTCTGGCGTGATTCGATCTATGGGTTGTGGAATACGTGGAAAATGACCTGGGATAGTTTCGTATACTCTCGGATAAGGTCATATGGTGGGTAATGAATACAATCGACTCTACGGATGATTCTCTGGCCTAGTCCAGAATTCTCTAGCTTTATTAGCCACTATATCTAGTAAGGATAGTTGTTCGATGATGATGGGTGGAAGTGGAGTGGACTGGAATATTAGTGTGCGTAGGCCAGTGTCTATATCTGATTGACTTATGGATTCGTTAGGCTGTGGGATTTTTGGATCACAACCGTAGACTCTTGGTTGTTGTGGTCCTGCTTATGGTCATGTACGAAATCAAGTCCTAATCCTAGTATCCAGTAATCGTACGCTTTCTCAGCTTCTATGTTTAAACTCAATAACTGCGTGATTTTCTTAGAATACCTCACAGCGTTCGTGTAACTTGGATTCTTAAACTAGTATCTATGTCTGTGAGAGTGTCTCCTGCATCTGGCTGTGGGACCAAAGGATCACAACCAAAGGTTTGTTCTCTTTCGAACCCTTCTACAGTCATGTGAATGTTTTCCTAGGGTAATCTGTAGTTCGGTTGATTTGACCAAAACGTGTGTGCTTGGTCGTCTTCTATATTTAACCCTCTCAACTGAGAGCTGATCAGTTGTAAATCTGTTGTTGTTTGGAAGACTTGTATTCTAAGGTTCTGGTCTATGTCAACTATTGCTGTGACGAGGTTGGGTTGAGGCACGATTGGCTCAAATACGTATTCCCTGGGCTCCGGGGTCCCGTGATTGTCATACAAAACAAAATGTAAATCTAACTGTAACAAAGCAAATTCTAACTATGTGGAATAAATCTAAAATGTATATGACTTCTATTTTTCTGAGAAACTTTCTAAGAATTTAAGAAAAGCAGCTATTTAAACGTATCTAGAATTTTGAACAACTAAGATAAAACTTAAAACAAACAAAATAACCGAGTGTAGTTATTTATCTGTGTAATTTGTAGATTTATTCTAAACAATAAAATAGCTTGCTTAATCTATTTGCAAGATTCTCGATCCTACCTCAGAAGTGAGGAGTGAATCATAGTTTCTCAGAAACTATCAATCCCCATAGCTTCCCAGCAATATCGAGAATAGAATTTACTGAAATGAAGCAATTAACTACTTTATTTGATATGATTCTAACTAGAACTTTGAAAGTTAAAACCTAGATTCCACGAGCAGTGGCGAATCCGATGGTGTGTGTGATCTTGTCCCCTCAGTGTGATCTCCTCGTTCTTTCGTGTTCACGTGGATCCAGAAAAGCGTGTAATGCTAGCATCAACGGAAGTAGATTTTGGGACAAAGGCAGCTCAGAATGCAGACCGAATATAATGCGAGTAGGAGAGGGATAGCGCAAGAGTACAGAGCTTGGCTTATGTAATTCCTAGCGGGATTTATTGCGAGTCATGCAACATAAAGCGTCCAGAACCTGAAACTATCCTGTTTGAGGAGAAAAACCTGTAACTTTAATGGCTTCCTAAGCTATTCTACTCCAATGGATTGGATAAAACAACAACACTGTTTGCACAAGCTGGATATGTGGCTTACCAACAGCTGAACAATGCTAACTAAGCATGCAAAGAATTAAAACTATGGCTTCTAAACAGAATAAAAGACTGAACTATGAAAATGAAAGCATGAAAGTGAATGAGGGGCAGACCCGTAATGACAACACTTGCACAAGATGGATATGTGGCTTACCAACTGCAAAACAATGCTAACTAGGCATATAATGAACTAAACTAAGAACTCTAAGCAAAATGAAAGCTAAATCTATTGCAAAGAGAGATTCAGAGGAAAACTTCAGGCCATTTGCTTGAGCACAAGCCATTTATTTATAGCTTTTCATTCACCCAAAGATCAAAACCAAACTGAACTCTAAAACTATAAACAATGGCCAAACACTATTCCAGGGGACCAAAAACATAAATGCAAGCCCAAGTCGGCAAGGAAAGGCTGGTGAAACGTTGATTTTACGTGAGTCACGTTAAAACACCTTCTTGAAAACGTGTAAAGGACCACCGATATGAGCGGGGGCGGTGGTTACAGACCGCCACCACCCGATCGGGCGGCGGTTTCGTCATCAAAGAGCAAAAGGCCAAGGAAAGAGGGGAAAAAGGAAAAACAAAGGACACGGGGGCTAAACGGGGCATGCGGGATGTTAACGCACACTCGAAGAGCTTTTTCGGATCCTGAACACCTTGCGAGGAGACCTGTATCATCATTGGGGCACTTGTTACATTGTTCCGGCAGTACAGTACCTTACAATTTTGGGTACGTACATATTGCCCCCTCGGAGAAGCGTTTTAGCCATGAAGAGGCGTAAAACGGTGGGTCCGAGTATGGCAGTCCCGAAATGGGAAGTTAGAAGTTATACCTGACACGTCCGTGTGTTGAAATGATGCCATCCAAAATTCCCGCTACCTGCAAAATGAAAAGAGAACTCAAGTGCAGATAGATACAATAGTTCGAAAAATAAACGCTAAGAATAACAGGGAATGAGAACGTACCATTTGTGCGGGGATAGGAACTTACCTCCATCAGCGCTCCAAACCTGTGAAAAATTCATTTTAAAACGAAACAGAGTGCTATATATATGAAAGTGGGCCCATTTTCCTATTCATTTGCGCGAGTCGATTTGGTTGATTTTGAGCTCTGGGACCCACGGTGACGGTTTCTTGCGTGAGTAGAGTCGAAACGTCCGCAGCGAGATCGTGATCATGCCTCCACGTGCGGAACACCGACCTCAGCGATCACAGGTTAGTTTTCTTCAGTTTATTGTTTTTCCCCCTTAATTTTGAAATGCTAAATACTCTGTAATGGGGGGGTCATTTTTGAAAATGCTAGTGTTAAAAGGTCCACCTAGGGGGGGCGCCTACTGGGTAGGCTCTTTTTTAAGTTAAATGGCCGTTTCTTGCACTTTTTAGGCCTTTTTAGGTTAAAAACGCGTGGGTTTTCGGACCACGACCGCCGCCTGGCCAGGGCGGCGGTTACATAACCGCCGCCCTGTTCAGGGCGGCGGTTACATGACCGCCGCCTTTAAGGCGGCGGTTACAAAACCGCCTCCCTGCTCAGGGCGGTGGTTTTGCACAGAATGTAAAAGGAACTGTTTTTGAGATTGTGTTTGTATTTTTAGCATTTCTACGTGTTTTTATGACTTTCTCAGTATTGTTCGGATACTAACTTGCTCTGTTTTGTGTGTTTTTGGGTGTATGCAGGCGAGAGAGGAGTACATCCGATGGAGCAGAGAGAGGGAGTGTGATTGGCTCCCAGGGGTATTAGATGCCCTTTCACAGGATGAGGAGGACACACTTCAGAGGGCTGGTATATTGCGCATATCACGCGTGCCCCATGTTGCACCATCTAGTCACATCCTTTGTGACTTATTCTCTTACTGGGATGCAGATCGGAACACCTTCCGATTGCCAGGGGTCTGTGGCGAGTGGACCATTACATTGGAGGACGTCTACCGCATTCTGGGGGTCCCGATCATCGGGAGGCGACTCACTTTGGAGACAGCAGGCTCACGGGCACAGATTGCACAGTGGGCGACTTATATGGGAGATGCAGCCATCTCCACGGGGTCGAAGAAGGGGGTGAGAGTTTGATCCATTCCTTATTTTCCCATCCCCGTATTTCGACATGCCATCATAGGGATCCTTGCCTCGAGATTGATCACGGACAAGGGAGGGGACACATTGTTATATTGCTGGGCCCCCATTATTACACATATAGAGGGGCATAGTCGGATATACGCTTGGGGAGCAGAAATTCTTGGGACCACCTACCATGATCTATACGGGTGGTCCGTTTACAGGGACATTCGTTGAGCCACCCGACTCTAGTCATGAGTTGGGTTTATGAGCATTTCATCCCCTATGGCGGGGGTGTGGAGGTGGCGAGATCCTAGAGTCATTAGGGCAGCCAGATGGACGAGACATGTCGGTGCTTAGAGCACCTCATCGCCTAGTTGCCTCCCGACTCACCCGATATGGAGGCGACACCATACTGACCATGGCCAACATATGGGGCGAGAGGCCTTTACCTTGATCTCTGCTCCACCACAGGGAAACTTATTGATAGAGTGGGGCGAGTGGAGGTGCACCCCTTTGGCCGGGTTCCTCGGTAGTTTGGCCTCGCCATATACGGGTATGCTTCCCCAGTGGCGCCGGATCTACGAGATCGATTCGTGAGGCCGAGGGGGCCTAGAGGCCGAGGTTGGACAGTGATTACTCTGGTATTCCCATTATAGCAGCCGGGAGGATAGTTCGTACTTAGAGGGAGAGCCGGTGTGCCTTAGGCACCTTTACTTGATTGCGCGGGTCCCGCCACAACAAATGATGACCCTATAGAGGTAGACTCCGAGTCTAAGGAGTTTACGGGGAGACAGAGAGGGACAGCGATCCTGAGAGTGGCATGACACTCGGGGATATTATGTAGGCAGAGAGCGGCGAGTAAAGCGCGAGAGGGATACTCTAGTTTTAGAGGAGCCCCTCTCCCAGGGCCATTGTGGAGAGGATGAGTCCATTGCAAGGTGACACGTTGCTCCTGCCACAGGAGCGGCCCCTCGATCGGCGGCGGCATCCACAGCAGTGCTAGCCCGGCCCGATCCATCCCTGAGGCACAGTGATCCGAGTAAGTTACCCTTTCTTGCTTTTAATGTTTATTTGTAGGCTCTCCTTAGTTGCTTTTTTTGTATCTTTTAGCCTCTTAGTTTCTAATTTGTTTTGCAGAGAGAGGCTGTTGATGAGTGGTGGGATTTGATCCGCGGGGTATGTATCGATTCCCGATGATCCCCATGGATAGGACCCGTGCAGGAGAGCCGCAGTCAGAATCTTTGGGAGCCTTCGGCGGCCGGTAGGCATACCGATGTTTTCGCTCCCATCGTCGCACGTGGCCGGATGGTGTCGACCCTCGCACGAGTTAGCGGGCTATAGGATGGCTAAGTGCCTTATGAGGAGCCATTCTCGTGGTGAGGCTGCAGCTGCTCCTCGGGACCACTGAGCCCTCTCGTGCACTCGGGCGCGCCGGTGTAGCCGGAATCCTAGCGTGGCCGTGCACCTTCCGGAGGGGTCGCGTAGGGAATGAGAGGTCACTTGGCTCTCGTGTATTTTGTATTATATATTCTTTGTATATCCACTGGCTCTTTGAGCATTTTGACCATGCCTAGTGCATGATGGCATTGTATATAAACATTGATCATTTATATATACGTATTCATTTTGGATCAAAATCTTGGCACTCATGGTTTCCTTTCTATTTCCAGCTTTTCTATGTATACTACGATGTATGTTTATATGCTTTTTAGAATGTATGCAATGGAGAACAAATGATGCAAATGTTTGTTTCCTTTTGTGTATTTCATGATGCTGATACATGTAGATATAATGTGATTTTGAATCTTAGCTTTCGTAAGCAATTTTTGATATCTCATGTTTGTTTTGCAGAGTGATGAATATAACCAGTATGATGAACAGATTAACTTTCCCCACTCCTAACTCCACGCAACTAGTAAGATGCGAGGGCTCATCACCGAGAGCTAGAAAGGGCACAAGTTATGAGGTGTAGCTGAAATGATAGTGATGAAAGACAGACAAAGCTTTGGTGGAACCAAATAGGAAGCTACAAGCTTACTCTACCCGAGTGACTTCATAGTTTAGAATGCAACTTACTTTGCGGTTTATCTAGACTTAGATCCGTAGATGGCCACATAATAGACAAAATCTAGGTTTTTAGGATTTTAATTCTCTTGGAATTTTGAACATCTGATTCATTCATTTTTGACTCAAAGTTTCAAAGTTTGAATTGTTTGTGTATGACCTTTTACATTTATTTGTCAAGAGGACCCCCTACACTTTGCCCCATGCTACTAGTAAGAAGCGTGGGTTTATCACCGTGGGCAAGGCATAGGCGAGTAAGGGCATTTCCATCCTTTCCCAACCCTACGTCACTAGTAAGAGACACAAGCTCATCACCAAAGGTTGGTGGGGCAGGGAAATGTGTAAAATTAAAATTTTCTGTTTTGATCAACGTTTGACTTGTTTATTTGAGTAAAATGTCAGTATGTGCTTATTTCCAAAGAGATATATATATGGGATAGATGTGACACCATGAAGCTTCTAGAATAGACCATAGGCAAGACACCTATCCTAAGAAGAAATCAAAGCGAGAATAAACTTGCAGATCTTGGTATGGTTACCGTTAAGACTTCGTCATGTCTGACTTTATTTGATAAAATGATTCTGAGATAATTTGATGATATCATGAAGATGGAGAGGTATGATTAAAGAGTTTTATGCCAACAACATCATGAGTTTGTAATGAATTGCTTTGAGAATAGATTCCTTGATCACAATTTATGTAAGAAACAAGTGGACAAAATGATCTTAATCTATATGAAGATGCAATGTAGATAGTTATATAAGTAGTGCTAGTTGCTTATGCGTAGAACCGCTTGAGGTGCAGGGAATTGACTGTTTCACCAAATTCCTCACCTTCTAGCGTACATAAGAGGTATGCACCATTTCCATAGTCCTTCATGACTTGGTATGGGCCCAACCATTTGGGCCGGAATTTCCTTCCTTCGCCGGTCTTCTTGTCGATACGGCTGTCTAGTCTTAGAACTAGATCACCTTCGTATATGTCACGTTCATAGACCTTCTTGTTATACTGCCGGCACATTCGGTCAGCATAAGCTCTATGCCGTTGTTCAGCATCTAACCTAGTTTCATCTAGGCTTTCTAGTTGGGAAAGACATGCTTCTCTATAAGCGTCTTCATCCGAATCCTTGTAATGAAATGCAGACTGGTATTTCGACCTTAAGTGGGAGAACTGCTTCTGCCCCAAATACTAGCGAGAAAGGAGTTGCTCCTGTTGGTGTTCTTATTGAGGTTTGGTGGGCCCACAAGGCTGGATATAACTTCAAATGCCAATCTCGTTTGTTTTCTTTTACCGTTTTAAGGAGAATGGCTTTCAGTGTCTTGTTTGTCGCTTCAGCCTGTCCGTTGGCTTGAGGGTAATACAAGGAAGCCGTATGATGGCTTATCTTAAATTTATTGCATAGCTCGCGAACCTCTTCATTCTTAAAAGAAGTTCCATTATTGGAGATAATGATTTGCGGGATACCGTACCTGTAAATGATTTGGTTCAAAATGAACTTGGCGATTACAGAACCAGGTACAGTAGTAAGAGGCATAGCCTCTACCCATTTGGTAAAATATTCGGTGGCCGTGATTATAAAATTATGGCCGTCTGTGGATGAGGGAGAGAATTTCCCTATCAAATCTAGGCCCCATGTAGAAAAGGGCCATGGAGTAGCGATTGGTTGCAGAGCTTGTGCCGGCATGTGGATCTCATGGGAGAATTCTTGGCACTTATGACACTGCGTACAAAATCTATTGCGTCATGTTCTAGAGTGGGCCCAGAAATAGCCCATTCGATGTATTTTTCGAGCGGTGGCATGGCCACCGAAGTGGCCTCCACATATTCCACTGTGGGATTCATGGAGAATCTTCTTGGATTCTTCTGTGTCGACACATCTTAGGAGCATTCCATCGAATGCTTTTCGGTAGAGTACTTGCTCTATGATGACGTATTTGGCTGCAATAATACGTAACCATCTTCTTTGTTGTGGTGTAACTCCTTCTGGGTATGTATGGTCCATGATATAATTAATGATATCAGTGTACCAGGGACACTCAGAGATAGAAGGTCAGGTTTCGATGTAATATACACACTCATCTGGAAAGTCTAAATCTACTAAATCACCTCCATCTAATGGGTTATCAGCTAACCAATCTGCGATGATTTGTCCTTTAACCGACTTCTGATTTATAAATGTTAATTCGAATTCTCCCATTAAGGTTATAAAACGTCCAGCCTTTTTAGACAATGACCCTTGTGTGAGGAAAGTTCGTAAGTGGTCCGTTTTTACCATGACCCTCATTTCTTGATTCAGCATATAGTGTCTTAAGCGTTTAGTAGCAAAGACTATAGCAAGGCATTCTCGTTCTGCCTGTGTATAACGTGTTTCATAGTCAAGTAATGTTCGACTAATGAAATAAATCGCACGTTCCCTCTTGTCATCGTCCTCTTGGGCCAACATACAAGCTAACGAGACATTGGTAGCTCATGAATATAGAATTAACGGGTGATCTAGCTTAGGTGGCATTAGCGTAGGTGGTGATAACAGGAAACGCTTAACTGCATCAAAGGCTTCATTGCAGTCTTCGGTCCAATCAATGCTATAATCCTTCTTGAGTAAATTGTTGATTGGATGAATGGCGAAGCTTAAGTCCGGGATAAATCTCTGGATTGCACCCAACTTTCCGAGAAATGACTGATTCCAGATTCATTCGAAGGTGGGACCATTTCGAGGACAGCCTAAATTTTGGTTGGATCAACATCTATCCCTCATGACGATATGATGTAACCTAGGAGCTTTCCTCCTGTTACGCCAAAGATGCATTTCTCTGGATTTAGCGTGACTCCGTATTCTATTAGGCGTGAAAGAATGATGCGAGTACTTCCGGATGGTCACAACGCTTCTTGGCCTTAGCCAACAAGTCATCTACGTAGGATTCCACAATTTTATGAATTAGATCGTGAAATATATATGTCATAGCCCACTGGTATGTAGCACCAGCATTCTTGAGACCGAATGGCATAACAGCGTAGCAATAGGTTCCCCAAGGAGTTATAAACGTAGTTTTAGCTTGATCTTGCTCAGATATTTTGATTTGATTGTATCCCGAGAATCCATCCATGAGAGACAAAAGTTCAAACCCAGTTGTTGCATCAACAATGACATCTATGGATGGTAATGGGAAGTCATCCTTAGGACATGCTTTGTTGATGTCTCGGAAATCTATGCAGATGCGTATCTTTCCATTCTTCTTGAGAACGGGAACGATGTTAGATACCCATTGGGAATAGTCGACTGGTTTGATGAATCCTACCTGGAGGAGTTTTATTACCTCCTCCTTTACCATGAGAGCTACCTTGGGCTTCATGGGTCTTGATTTTTGTTTAACTGGCTTTGCATCTGATTTAGTGACGAGGTTGTGCACCGCAATGTGGGGTGCGACTCCTGTCATCTCCTTATAATTAAATGCAAATGCCTTCTGATGTTCTTTGAGGATCCGAGTATGTATTTCTACTTCTTCTGGGGTTAACGAGGACCCTAGTTTCAAAATCCTTGGTTCATCTTCTGTTATGATGTTGACATCGATTGTTTCTTCGATCAAAGAGGTGTTACCCTCTTCGAACTCAGGCGGTGCTGGAGGTAAATCCAAATCATCCCCATTTTCTACTTGTATATGCTAGGTTCCATTTGTGAGGGGAGATCCATCATGGGATTTCCGAAATAGGAAGATGAATGTGGAATTAAGGACAAATCTAGCATATGATAGGAGAGATGTAGTGCTGCATAGGTGTTTAAGTAATCCAAAGTGGCCATATCACTATCAACATGGTCTAGGACGGTAGATTCACTTCTACTTGAAAGGGGATTTGTAAACCATGAAATGGGTATCTTCTAACTCATTGCTTGGAGTAAAACGTGATGCTGAAGTTGCTATTGAATCGGCGAGAAGATTTTTCTCGCGGGATTGCTTCAATGGATATGAAGTTAAACGCCTTGCTTAAATCTAATACGGCTTCTTTGTAAAGCTGCAAGTGTTTGGCTTTGGTTTCGTATACTTCAGAAACTTGGTTTGTCACTAATTGCGAGTCTCCTAAGACTCTGATGTTATCAATACCAATTCTTTTGGCTAAGGTGAGGCCAAGGAGGAGGGCTTCGTACTCAGCGCCATTGTTTGTGCATTCAAAATTTAGCTTAAAGGCAAATGGTAGGACTTTCTCTTCGGGCGAAGTAAGAATTATACCTGCCCCCGCTCCATAACGACATTTAGCTCCATCGAAATGGAGAGTCCAATACTTAGCCGGGAGTATAGATGTTGGGGTATCTGCATTTGCGCACTCTACTTCTACCATGCAGAGGTCCTCTGCTGGAAGGGAACCAACACCTAGGGAATATCCTATGCCTACTGAATCAAATGGTAAGAACATTGGTAAATATTTTTCTATTAACTCAACGATTTTTGCAGTAGTCCCTAATGATACTGTTTCTATAGTATTAGCCTTATCTTTGGGAGTTGAGGTTGTTTTGGCTATGCTGATAGTTTCAAGATCCGTTGTAGGTACCAACTTCTCCTCTGGTTTTGCGTCAGTGGGTTTATTAAGTTGGTTTGTTGGAAGTTCAAATTCCGAGTGCACACATGGTCTTTTCTTTAAGTCGGCTAGGTGTATATCGAAAGGTTTTGGATCGCCTTTGGCTACAAATACCTTTCCTAGATGTAGGAATCTTACTTCTTGGAATAACGTAGAAGGGATTGCCTTCATTCGGTGTATCCATGGTTGGCCGAGGATCATATTATAATTAGTTTCCCGATCTATAATATAAAACTCAGTCAGGATTTTTTTGGGTCCTAAGGTGACCGGTAGTATTATAGTTCCAATCGAAGTGGCTTTAAGGCTATCATAGCCTCTCAATGTATTTCGAGTGGTGGAACAGTTTGTTTCCCCATATCCTAGTTTTTGGAGGAAAGAGAAGGGGACTATGTTAACTGCGGCCCCATCGTCAACCATTGCCCGTTTTACGTAGTTATTATAAACCCATACTTGTAAGTGTAAGGTTGGATCACCTCGGCGTGCAATCTCAGCATCTGTAGGCATTTTACTTATTTCGAATATAAATTCGACATCCTTGTCCAGCTGCCCCGGAGGGTGGATATCAAAATCTACGTGGTTTACTTGTGTTTCAGGAGGTGGAGTGATGTTAATTAGATGACCTAAACCTAATGCTTCTAAAAGAGCAGCTCTGTGAGCAGGAGAGTTCTTTAGTAAGTCCAAAAATGAAATGTGTGAGAAGGTCTTTGTTAGGTCATTAATTAAATCATAGGCACCCACGGGTTTTTCTACTATTTGTTGACTCTTATCATTTTTGGCCAGATGACTTGGGCTTGGTTGAGAGAAATACTCTCGTGTTCTTGTTATAGCTTCGATAGGTAGTTCAGCGTCTAGTTCTACCAAACCGACTATCTTGGGTCTCGGTTGATTTCCTAATTGTGGCGCAACTGATGGATTTAGTGAAGTCGAGGCTTCATGATCATTGTTTCCCGTCATTGCACCCTTGTTCGTCCCAGTTGGATTTAGTCTGTTATTATCATGATTTGGGAGTGGATCGTTAAAGATCTTGAGGGGAGCATTCTGAGGGGAAACTGCCCCTGCGAGCGTGTTTGGTGGTGGTGACACGGGATCTGCCAAAAACAAATCTGTGAAGAACTGTCTTTGTTCTTCAGAAAACGTTGCATGAATTTGTTGTAGTCACGGCACGTTCTAGTATCATGACCTCGAATCTTGTGGAAACCACAATATGAATTGGGATTGTAATTCCTGTTTTGTTGGTTTGGTGTATATTGTGGCCTAGAACTACGATCAAACATTACTATTAGGATTAAAGTTTTGCATTTGTTGTTTTTGGTTTTGATAACCAAATGAGTTTTGGCTTGGCCCTTGTATGGGATTTCGCCATTGTTGTTATTGTTTTGGATGGTTAAAATCCACTGCATTGATTATTGGGGTAAAGTTGTTGTTTCGTTGGTTGTTTGTTTGTGATGGAGTATTGACAACATTTACCTTCTTGGGCTGGTCGGTTACTCCATCCGTTGTTACACCCGATTTTTGTTAAGGATTTTAGGTCCTTGATTGACGTTTGTGGTAGTGGGATAATTTATAGTGTTTTGATTGGGGGTGATTAACCTCCGTTTGCTCCATATGTTTCGACCACTATCTATCAACTTTGCTTGATCTATTCGAAGAGCACTCTCTAGTACTTCATCGTAAGTTCGTAGTGGGAACTTACGGACTTCTTCCTTTACCTCTCTGCTGAGAGAATGAAGGAATAAATCACATAATTCCATCTAATCCATATTTGGAGCACTTGCTGAAGAATAAAGAACTGTACGCCACCTCTGGATAAAATGGGTGACAGATTCGTTGTGTTCTTGTTTGATGTGCAAGAATTCCCTGATTCCTATTCTTAATAGTTTGTTCATGTTGAATGCCTTAATGAACTCTGATACGAGTTGTTTAAATGAATGGATGGAAGCCTCAGGTATTCTATAATACCAGTCGAGAGCAATGCCTTCCAAGGTTTTGGGGAATATTTTAGCAACAACCCCATCCCAAGGGAGTAGTTCGTGTATGGCTATAGCGTAAGCTTTGATATGCGCGTTTGGATCTCCCTCACCTTTGTACTTGGGTAAATCGGGAAGGGGTCTTGGAAGCATGATGCTTCATATGGCGAAGTCTAAGGGCTCTTTCAAATATTCTGAATAAGTCCCTATCGCATAGGTTTCGACCATTGATGGTGGTTGCTGAGGGAGTGGTGGTGGGATGGGTTGTTGATATGGCGTAGCGTATGCATTGGCAGGGGCATAGGGAAGTCCCTGCGTTTGAGACAAAATGCAGGAGAGGAGAACATATCTCCTTGTGGTGATTTGGAGTACATGTTTAAGTATGACGGGGTATTGTCTAGGAATGGATTGTTTGATACTAGACCGGGAGGAATGGTGTTAGAGATGATGGGCCTAGTTGGCGTTTGTTGTGAATACTGAGGAGGCATGCCTAACATGCCTACTCCTGTGAGGAGATCTACTTGGCCAGGGTGGTATGGAGGATTGGAACTTCCTGCTTGCATGAATTGAGAATTTTGACTTGCTTGAGCAAGTTCTAACCCTCTCACTTTTTCTACTAACGTTGAAATGACTTCATTTGGTGAAGTCATGGTGCTTTGCCTTAGCGGCGTTTGTTGTATACCCTGGTGTTGTATAGGCATGTGATATCCTGCTATGAACTGATCGCTATCTTGCCAAGTTTCTCTGAGAGTATTTCCTATATGCAGTGGCATAGAGGTATTTTCTTGAAAAGAGACCTCGGGTTGTATTTGTAAACCTCCTATAGGTGGGTACATACCCCAGGAGCGTTGTTCACTCCTAGGATAACGTATTGACTGTTCATCATCTAAGACCAGGTATGGGTCTGATTGCCTACTAATTTGTGGTCTAAGTAGCATCTGAGGAGATGAACCAGATTCTCCGGTAAACGTCATATTATTCGAGCCTGAAGGCTCTGTTTGTTGCATTCGAGGGGTTTGATCTAACTCCTCAGTTTGAAAAGATGAATTATATCTGATTCTTGGAGTTTGTGTTGACAACTGATTAGTTGAGTAGTTGTCCCCCCATACCGAGAGTGAGGGTGATGATTGCCTATTCATTGGGCGTAGTATGCCTCAAGACCCAAGAGGGGTCTGCCATATGCATCGAATCCCGACATATTCGGGGGGTATATGAATACCCACAGAATAATGGGAAGGAGCGAAGGTGATTTGTGAAAGGCTAATGAGGCGAGAGAAGATGAAAAGTAAACTAAACTTGGAAGAACACGTGATACTATGACTCAATTAGAAAGTAGGAAGTTTACGTCAACTTCACTAATTTTGTTTGTTTCACGTTGGGTTCACCAATTTTGTCTGCTTTGGAAAAGTGACAAGTGAGTGTGGGAATCTACAGAGTAACTCTTCCGCGTGCTCGACCTCCCGAGGTCGTGCTTGAGACAATGGTGGGGATGGAATATGCGTGGGATGCAGACAAACTAGTTAGGCAATCTAATGTCTTCAATACGCACTAGTGGAATTTGTGAATCTAAGGCAAAGAAGGCCCTTCTAACCTGAACTGGTGTGATAGATCGATCAACAAGGATGACTGCTCGAAGGCTCCAATCAATATCAAGCTCTGGCATGATTCGATCTATGGGTTGTGGAATACGTGGAAAATGACCTAGGATAGTTTCGTATGTCTCCAGATAAGGTCATATGGTGGGTAATGAATACAATCGACTCTACGGACGATTCTCTGGCCTAGTCCAGAATTCTCTAGCTTTGTTAGCTGCTATATCTAGTAAGGATAGTTGTTCGATGATGATGGGTGGAAGTGGAGTGGACTGGAATATTAGTGTGCGTAGGCCAGTGTCTATATCTGATTGACTTATGGATTCGTTAGGCTGTGGGATTTGTGGATCACAACCGTAGACTCTTGGTTGTTGCGGTCCTGCTATGGTCATGTACGAAATCAAGTCCTAATCCCTAGTATCCAGTAATCGTATGCTTTCTCAGCTTCTATGTTTAAACTCAATAACTGCGTGATTTTCTCGGAATATCTCACAGGTGTTCGTGCAACTTGGATTCTTAAACTAGTATCTATGTCTGTGAGAGTGTCTCCTGCATCTGGCTGTGGGACCAAAGGATCACAACCAAAGGTTTGTTCTCTTTCGAACCCTTCTACAGTCATGTGAATGTTTTCCTAGGGTAATCTGTAGTTCGGTTGATTTGACCAAAACGTGTGTGCTTGGTCGTCTTCGTATTTTAACCCTCTCAAATGAGAGCCGATCAATTGTAAATCTTTGTTTTTTGGAAGACTCGTATTCTAAGGTTACGGTCTATGTCAACTATTCTTTGTGATGAGGTTGGGTTGAGGCACGATTGGCTCAAATACATATTCCACAGGCTCTGGGGTCCGTGATTGTCATACAAAAACAAAATTTAAATCTAAGCGTAATAAAGCAAATTCTAACTATGTGGAATAAATCTAAAACGTATATGACTTTTATTTTTTTGAGAAACTTTCTAAGAATTTAAGAAAAGCAGCTATTTAAACATATCTAGAATTTTGACAACTAAGATAAAACTTAAAACAAACAAAATAACCGAGTGTAGTTATTTGTCTGTGTAATTTGTAGATTTATTCTAAACAATAAAATAGCTTGCTTAATCTATTTGCAAGATTCTCGATCCTACCTCAGAAGTGAGGAGTGAATCATAGTTTCTCAGAAACTATCAATCCCCATAGCTTCCCTGGCAATATCGAGAATAGAATTTACTGAAATGAAGCAATTAACTACTTTATTTGATATGATTCTAACTAGAACTTTGAAAGTTAAAACCTGGATTCCGCAGAACAGTGGCGAATCCGATGGTGTGTGTGATCTTGTCCCCTCAGTGTGATCTCCTCGTTCTTTCGTGTTCACGTGGATCTAGAAAAGCGTGTAATGCTAGCATCAACGGAAGTAGATTTTGGGACAAAGGCAGCTCAGAATGCAGACCGAATATAATGTGAGTAGGAGAGGGATAGCGCAAGAGTACAGAGCTTGGCTTATGCAATTCCTAGCGGGATTTATTGCGAGTCATGCAACATAAAGCGTCCAGAACCTGAAACTATCCTGTTTGAGGAGAAAAACCTGCAACTTTAATGGCTTCCTAAGCTATTCTACTCCAATGGATTGGATAAAA
This sequence comes from Taxus wallichiana var. yunnanensis, assembly GCA_018340775.1. Lineage (NCBI taxonomy): Eukaryota > Viridiplantae > Streptophyta > Pinopsida > Cupressales > Taxaceae > Taxus > Taxus wallichiana. The sequence goes on along the minus strand of CM031243.1, from coordinate 704,908,891 downwards.
CAACAACACTGCTTTCACAAGCTGGATATGTGGCTTACCAACAGCTGAACAATGCTAACTAAGCATGCAAAGAATTAAAACTATGGCTTATAAACATAATAAAAGACTGAACTATGAAAATGAAAGCATGAAAGTGAATGAGGGGCTGACCTGTAATGACAACACTTGCACAAGATGGATATGTGGCTTACCAACTGCAAAACAATGCTAACTAGGCATATAATGAACTAAACTAAGAACTCTAAGCAAAATGAAAGCTAAATCTATTGCAAAGAGAGATTCAGAGGCAAACTTGAGGCCATTTGCTTGAGCACAAGACATTTATTTATAGCTTTTCATTCACCCAAAGATCAAAACCAAACTGAACTCTAAAACTATAAACAATGGCCAAACACTATTCCAGGGGACCAAAAACATAAATGCAAGCCCAAGTCGGAAAGGAAAGCTGGTGAAACGTTGATTTTTACGTGAGTCACATTAAAACACTTTCTGGAAAATGCGTAAAGGACCGCCGCTCTGAGCAGGGCGGTGGTTACAGGACCGCCACCCTAATCAGGGCGGCGGTCATGAGACCGCCGCCCATTCAGGGCGGCAGTTTTGTCACTGAAGAGCAAAAGGCCAAGAAAAGAGGGGAAAAGGAAAAAAAAGGACGCGGGGGCTAAGCGGGGCATGCGGGATGTTAACGCACACTCGGAGAGATTTTCCAGATCCCGAACACCTTGCGAGGAGACCTGTATCATCATTGGGGCACTTGTTACATTGTTCGTGATCTGATACCTTACAATTTTGAGTACATACAAAGTACCACTTTGGAGGTAGTTAAAAATATGGGCATACTATGGGGAGTTGGGACCAACAAATTCACATGCCAAGCAATAATCCGACATGTCATATGCAGGATGACGTATATTTTCAACAAAAAATGGCCTATCATTGTTTTCAGCTGCAGATCCACATCAATAACCCATTGTTGTCATTGCATCTGTAGATTAGTTTTGTGCCCTTGGAAAATTTTCAAAGGTGATGTGCACAAAATATTCTTTCAAAGTTTCCACCAAATTTTTATATGGGATGAGTTTTTCATCCTTGACCTTGTACTCATCATTGAATTGTTTGATAATCAATTGTGAGTCACCAATGACCTTAAGGTGGTGGATATTCCACTTTATATCTAGCTTCATTCTAGTGATGAGTGCCTCATATTCTGAAATGTTGTTTGTGTAAGGAAAGCCAAGATAGAAAGCTTGTGGTATGGGGTCTCGTGAAGGAGTGATTAACACTACACTTGCCCTGAACCATGGAAAGTAAACGATCCATCAAAATGTACTTGCCATATAAAAATTATTCAATATACATCAATGATGTGTTGAGTAGAGTGCTAACTCACATGATTTGTTCCAGGTAAGGGTGCTTCTACCAATTGTTCGGCGAGCATCTGTCCCTTGAATGACTTTTGATGTACATACTCTATGTAAAATTCAGTAAGTAGGATGATCCAATTAGCCATCCTACCAGTAAGGGCGGGTTTTGATAATAGGTATTTGAGCGGGTTAACCTTGGATATAAGCTTGGTTTTGTTATTCAATAGGTAATGGTGAAGTTTTTAGAAGGTAAAAACTACAGCTAAACAATATTTTTTGATTTGGGGATAGTTGCACTCATATGAAATTAGGACTGCACTGAGATAATACACAAATTTTTCTTTGGGCTTAGGTTGTCTTTAGAAAACAATGCACCAATAGAAAACTAGGTTGTAGATATGTATAGAAAAAGTGGTTCACCCATTTGGGTTGGAGGCATGAGGAATGAAGAATTTACCAAGCATTGTTTGAGCAAGGCAAAGGCATCTTTCTTTGCTTTGGTCCCCAAACAAAGTCAACATCTTTCTTAAGCAGATGGGTGAAGGAATGAAATTTGTCAAAAAGCTGCGAGATAAAGTGGCAAATGGCTTGTATTTTATCTTATATACTACGTAACTATTTGATGTACTTGGGAGGAGGCATTTTAGTAACAATAATTACTTTGGATGGGTCTACCTCAATTCCTCTTTTTGATACAATAAATCCTAATAGTTTTCTTGACAATACCTCAAAGACCCACTTCTTTGGATTTAGTTTAACCTTATATTCTCAGAGCCACTCAAAGATGTGCATCAATACTTGAATGGTATTCTCTTGTCTTTTATTTTACTAATATATATTCCACATAGTCCTCTATGATGTCATGAATCATATCATGGAATATTACACTCATTTCCCTTCGATAAGTTGCGCCGACATTTTGAGGCAGGCTAAATGGCATTACCTAATAACATAATGTTCCCCGAGGGTTGTAAAGGTTGTCTTATGTTGATCTTCCTCTGCTATATTTGATTTGGTTGTAGCTTAAAAACCCATCCACAAGGGATATCATTTCATAGCCTGCATAAGAATCGAATCGACAATTATGTCGATGTTAGGAAAGGAAAATCGCTTTTGGACATACCTTGTTGATGTCTCAAAAGTCCTTGAAAATTTTGACTCAATAGGATTCTTCTATACTAAAAATATGTTTGACATCCCCGGGGTACGTAGTCAATGGGTCGATGAATTATACTACTAATAGTCTCTCCAATTCCTCTTTAACCCTAAAAGGGCCACATGTACGCGTTTAGAAGCGACAGGGCGAGCGTGAGAATCTATAAGTGACTCTTCCCGTGCCCGACCTCTCGAGGTCGTTACGAGACAGCCCCGGTGGGGTAGAATATGCGGACAAACTAGTTAGGCGAGTCTAATGTCTTCGACACGCACTAGTGGAATTTGTGAATCTAAGGCAAAGAAGGCCCTTCTAACTTGGTATGGTGTGATAGATCGATCGCGAGGATGAGTTGCTCGAAGGCTCCAATCAATATCGAGCTCTGGCGTGATTCGATCTATGGGTTGCGAATACTTGTACATGGAAAATGACACTGGGATTGTTTCGTGTATATCTCGATAAGGTCATATAGATTCCTGGGCTCTCTAGGTCCGTGATTGTCATACGAAACAAAATGCAAATCTAACTGTAATGAAACAAATTCTAACTACGTGAAATAAATCTAACATATATAACTTTTATCTTTCTAAGAAATATTCTAACAATTTTAAGGAAAGCAAACTATTTTAAGCGTATCTAGAAATAATAACTAAACAATAATTTAAAACAGACAAGATAACCGAGTGTGGTTATTTGCCTGTGCGATTTGTAGAATTATTCTAAATAAAATAGCTTGTCTAATCTACCTGCAAGATTCTCGATCCTACCTCAGAAGTGAGGAGTGAATCATAGTTTCTCAGAAACTATCAATCCCCACAGCTTCCTTGGCAATATCGAGAATAGAATGAAATGAAATAAAGCGATTAACTACTCTATTTGATATGATTCTGACTAGAACTTTGAAATTTAAAACCTGGATTCCGCAGAACAGTGGCGAATCCGATGGTGTATGTGATCTCGTCCCCTCAGTATGATCTTCTCGTTCTTTCGTGTTCACTTGGATCCAGAAAAGCGTGTAATGCTAGCACCGATAGGAGTAGATTTTGGGACAAGGACAACTCGGAATGCGGGCCGAATGCGAGTAGGAGAGGGATAGCGCAAGTCGAGCTTGGCTTATGCGATTCCTAGCGGGATTTTCTTTGCGAGTCATGCAACGTGAAGCGACGAGACACTGTTGAACTATCCTATACGAAGAGCAAAACCTGCAACTTTAATGGCTTCCTAAGCTATTACTTGTTTCAAAATAAAGACACTGCTTGCACAAGTTGGATATGTGGCTTACCAACAGCTGAATAAAGCTAACCAGGTATATAATGAATTGAACTAAGAACTCTAAGACACGATGAAAACAAATCTACAGCAAAGAGAAATCAGAGGCAAGCTTCTAACTGGATTGGATGGAACAACAACACTTCGCTGCACAAGATGGAGTGCATGGCTTACCAACAATGGCAATACTAACCAAGTATGAAATAAACTATCTTTATCAATCCTAAGCAAGCTAACCAAAACACTAAAAATCAGAAGACTCTAACAAGGAAAAATGGTGACCAAAAGCTCCAGCTCAAATTCTTCACCAAATTCTTCACCAAAAATTCGAACCATTTGCATGTACACAAACCATGCATTTATAGGAATTCCAACACTCAAAAACCAAAATCAAATTGAACTCCTAAACAATAAACAAAGGAAAAACACTATTCCAGGGGACCAAAAACATTAATGCATGCTCAAGTCGGCAAAGAAAAGCTGGTGAAATCGTGATATTTCACGCGGTCGCGTCAAAAGAGCGTTACGGAAAACGCGCGGGAAAACGCTGCACGGGGGCGGCGATTCTGCCGCTCACTGAGCGGGCGGCGGTTACAGGGACCGCCGCCCTGCAGGGCGGCGGTTTCGTCACTGAAGGTCAAGAGGCCAAGGAAAGAGGGAAAAAAAGGAAAACAAAGGGCGCGGGGGCTAAGCGGGGCATGCGGGATGTTAACGCATACTCCGAGGGCTTTTCCGGATCCCGAACACCTTGCGAGGAGACCTGTATCATCATCGGGGCACTTGTTACACTGTTCCGCAATACAGTACCTTACAATTTTGGGTACGTACATATTGCCCCCTCGGAGAAGCGTTTTAGCCATGAAGAGGCATAAAACGGTGGGTCCGAGTATGGCAGTCCCGAAATGGGGAGTTAGAAGCTATACCTTACTCGTCCGTGTGTTGAAATGACGCCATCGAAATTCCCGCTACCTGCAAAATGAAAAGAGAACTCAAGTGCAGATAGATGCAATAACTTGGAAGATAAACGCTAAAATAATAGGGAAGGAGAACGTACCATTCGTGCGGGGATAGAAACTTACCTCCATCAGCGCTCCAAACCTGCGAAAAAGTCATTTTAAAACGAAATAGAATGATATATATATGAAAGTGGGCCCATTTTCCTATTCATTTGCGCGAGTCGATTTGATTGATTTTGAGCTCTGGGACCCACGGTGACGGTTTCTTGCGTGAGTAGAGTCAAAACGTCGCAGCGAGATCGTGATCATGCCTCCACGTGCGGAACACCGACCTCAGCGATCACAGGTTGGTTTTCTTCCATTTTGTGTTTTTCCCCCTTTAAATTTGAAATGGCAAATTCTTTGTAATGGGGGATTATTTTTGAAAATGTTAGGTTCAAAAGGTCCATCTAGGGGCGCTCACTTGGGTAGGCTTTGTTTTTAGTTAAAATGGTCTATTTTTGCTCATTTTGGGCTTTTTGGGGTTAACAACCCGCGCGGGTTTTCGGACCGCGACCGCCGCCCTGGCCAGGGCGGCGGTTACATGACCACCGCCCTGTTCAGGGCGGCGGTTACACGACCGCCGCCTTTAAGGCGGCGGTTACAAAACCGCCCCCTGCTCAGGGTGGTGGTTTTGCACAGAATGCAAAAGAACTTAATTTTTGAGTTTGCACTTGTATTTTCTTGCATTTCTATATGTTTTATGACTCTCTCGATATTGATTAGATACTAACTTGCTCTGTTTTGTGTGTTTTGGTTGTATGCAGGCGAGAGCAGAGTATATCAGATGGAGCCGAGAGAGAGAGTGTGATTGGCTTGGGGGTATTGGATGCCCTTTCTCAGGATGAGGAGGATACATTACAGAGGGCCGGTATATTGCGTATATCGCGCGTGCCCCATGTCACGCCATCTAGTCACATTCTTTGTGACTTATTCTCATATTGGGATGCAGATCGGAACACTTTCCGATTGCCAGGGGTCCGCGGTGAGTGGACCATCACTTTGGAGGATGTTCTACCATATCTTGGGGTCCCGATCATCGGGAGGAGACTCACTGCCCGAGCAGGCAGGGTCTCGAGCACAGTGCACGGTGGGCGGGCTACATGGGGATGCGGCCATCTCCTCGAAGAAGGGAGTGAGTTAGATCCATTCCTTCTTTGCCCATCCCAGTATTTCGACGAGGCTATCATGGGGATCCTTGCCTCGAGGCTGATCGGGGACAAGGGAGGAGATACTTTACTATCTTCTTTGGGCCCCCATCATTGCACGAGATAGAGGGCATGGCCGGATATATGCACAGGGGGCGAGATATTTTGGGACCACCTACCATGACTTATACAGGGTGGTCCGTTTGCAGGGACAGTCATTGAGCCACCCGACTCTAGTCATGAGTTGGGTGTATGAGCATTTTATTCCTTATGGCAGAGGGGTAGAGGTGGCAGACCCAGGGGCTGTGAGGGCAGCTAGATGGTCAGATATGTCGGTGCTTAGAGCACCTCACCGGCCGAGTTTCCCTCCCTTACCACGGAGATATGGAGCGACACGTGCTTGCTTTATGGCCGGCATATGGGGAGAGGAGACCCTTACATTGATCTCCTGCTCCACCACAGGGCAGCTTATCGACCGCGTGGGACGGGTGGAGGTACACCCTTTTGGCAGAGTTCCTCAGCAGTTCGGCCTTCCATATGCGGGCATGCTTCCCCCAGCGGCACCAGTTTATAGATCAGTCCGCGAGGCTAGAGGGGGGCCTAGAGGCCGTGGTTGGACAGTGATCACTCCTGGCACTCCCATTGCAGCCAGGAGGGTAGTTCGGGCTAGAGGGAGAGCCGGTGCGCCTCGGGCACCTTTGCTTCAGATTGCTGCGGGTCCTGCTCATAGCAGCGATGACCCCATAGATATTGACTCCGATTCTGAGGAGTTTACAGAGGGAGGGTCAGAGGAGCAGACGGATGATAGCGATCCTGAGTGGCATGACACTCAGGATATTTTGCTGAGCGAGAGGGAGAGAGCGAGTGCGAGAGAGAGAGACTCTAGCTTCAGAGGAGCCACTCTCCCAGGGCCATGGTGGAGAGGATGAGTCAGTTGCGGGGCGTCATGTTGCTCCTACTACAGGAGCAGCCCCTCAGTCGGCAGCGGCATCTGCGGCGGGTGCTGGCCCCAGCGACCCATCTTGGAGGCCCGGTGATCCGAGTAAGTTATCCTCTCATCTTTTCAATGTTTGTTTAATTTAGGATTTTTAATTGCTATCTCTCCTTATGTTTTGATATTGTATCTTTTAGTCTCTTGCCTAGTTTCTAATTCGTTTTTCTTCTTTGTTTTGCAGAGACTGTTGACGAGTGGCGGGATCTAATCCATAGGGTATGCACTGCGATTCTCACGATGATCCCTATGGATAAGACCCGTGCGGAGCTATCTGTAGATGCTGGGGAGCCCTCAGCAGCCGGTAGGCATACTGACGTCTTCGCTCCCATTTGGCACGTGGCTAGGATGGTGTCGACTCTCCGTACAGAGTTGGCGAGGCTATAGGATAGCCGAGCGTCTTATGAGGAGCCATTCTCGTGGCGAGACCACGGCTGCTCCTCGAGACCCTGAGCCCTCCGTGCATTCAGAGCGCCGGCGTAGCCGGAGTCCTAGGCGAGGGCGCGCACCCTCGGAGGGGTCGCGTAGGGGTTGAGAGGCGACTTGGCCCTGTATGCTTTTTGTACTGATAGATTCTTTTGTATATCACGGGCTCTTTGAGCGTTTTGACCATGCCTAGAGCATGATGGCATTGTATATAAACATTGATTATTTATATATATGCATTCGTTTTTGGATCAAAACTTGTCACTCGTGTTTTCCCTTTCTGTTTCCAGCTTCCTCGTGTATACTACGATGTATGTTTTATATGCTTTCTAGAATGTATGCAATGGAGAACAGATGATGCAAATGCTTGCTTTCTTTTTGTGTTTCATGATCTTTGATATGATATTGTAGATATATTGTGATCTTAAATCTTAGCTTCTGTGAGCAATTTGGATACCTCATGTTTGTTTTGGCAAAGTGATGAAAATAACCAGTATGATGAACAGATTAACTTGCCCCACTCCTAACTCCACGCAACTAGTAAGATGCGAGGGCTCATCACCAAGAGCCAAGAAGGGCACAAGTTATGAAATATGGTGAAATGATAGTGATGAAAGACAGACGAAGCTTTGGTGGAACCAAATTGAGAACTACAAGCTTACTCTACCTGAATGACTTCATAGTTTTGGGTGCGACTTGCTTTGCGGTTTATCCAGACTTAGACCCGTAGATGGCCACATAGTAGACAAAATCTGGTTTTTAGGATTTTTAACTCTCTTGGAATTTTGAACATCTGATTCATTCGTTTTTGACTCAAAGTTTGAATAGTTTGTTTATGACCTTTTAACGTTTGCATTGTCTAGAGGACCCCCTACACTTTGCCCCATGCTACCTGTAAGAAGCATGGGTTTATCACCGTGGGCAAGGCATAGGCGAGTAAGGGCATTTCCATCCTTTCCCAACCCTACGTCACTAGTAAGAGACCTTGAAGCTCATCACCGAAGGTTGGTGGGGCAAGGAAATGTGTAAAAATAAAATTTTCTGTTTAATCACTTTTTGACTTGTCTTTTTGAGTAAAATGTCAGTATATGCTTGTTTCCAAAGAGATGTGTATATGGGATAGATGTGACACCATGAAGCTTCTAGAACAGACCATAGGCAAGACACCTATCCTAAGAAGAAATCAAAGCGAGAACAAACTTGCAGATCTTGGTATGGTTACCGTTAAGACTTCGTCATGTTTGATTTTATTTGATAAAAGATTCCAAGATGACTTGATGATACCGAAGATGGAGAGGTATGATTAGAAAGTTTTGTGCCAACAACATCATGAGTTTGTAATGAATTGCTTTGAGAATAGATTCCTTGATCACAATTTGTGTAAGAACAAGTGGACAAAATGATCCTAATTTATATGAAAATGCAATGTAGATAGTTATATAGGTAGCGTTAGCTGCTTATGCGTAGAAACGCTTGAGGTGCAAGGAATTGACTGTTTCACCAAACTCCTCACCTTCTAACGTACATAAGAGATAAGCACCATTTCCGTAGTCCTTCATGACTCGGTATGGGCCCAACCATTTGGGCCGGAATTTCCTTCCTTCGCCGGTCTTCTTGTCGATCCGGCTGTCTAGTCTTAGAACTAGATCACCTTCGTATATGTCGCGTTCATAGACCTTCTTGTTATCTTAATGCCGGCACATTCGGTCAAACATAAACTCTATGCCGTTGTTCGACATCTAACCTAGTTTCATCTAGGCTTTCTAGTTGGGAAAGACGTGCTTCTCTGTAAGCGTCTTCATGGGCCAACATAATCCAGCAGACATTGGTAGCTGTGAATATAGGATTAGCAGGCGATCGGCTTAGGTGGCATTAGCGTAGGTGGTGATGATGAAAGCGTTTAAGCTGCGTTGAAAGCTTCGTTGCGATCTTCGGTCCAATCAATGCTATACCTTTCTTGAGTAAATTGTTGATTGGATGAATAGCGAAACTTAAGTCGCTCCTCGTTGCACCCGACTTTCGAGAAATGATCGATTCTTCACTCGAAGGTGGGACCATTTCGAGGACAGCCCCCAACATCGATCCCTCGTGATATATGATGTAACCTAGGAGCTTTCCTCTGTTACACCAAAGACGCATTTCTCTGGGTTTTAGCGTGACTCATGGTCTATTAGGCGTGAAAGAATGATGCGGAGTACTTGGGATGGTCCATGGCGCTTCTTGGCCTTAGCAATAAGTCATCTACGTAGGATTCCATGATTTTATGAATTAGATCGTGAAATATATGTAAGTCATAGCCAGTATATGTAGCACCGGCGTTCTTGAGACCGAATGGCATAACAACATGCAATAGGTTCCCCGAGGAGTTATAAATGTGGTTTTAGCTTGATCTTGCTCGGATATTACGATTTGATTGTATCCGAATCCATCCATGAGAGACAAGAGTTCAAAACCATTTGTTGCATCAACAATAACGTCTATGGATGGTAATGGGAAATCGTCTTTAGGACACGCTTTGTTGATGTCTCGAAAATCTATGCAATGCGTATCTTTCCATTCTTCTTGAGAAGCGGGAGCGATGTTAGATACCCATTGGGAGTAGTCAAGCGGCTTGATGAATCCTACGAAGGAGTTTTATTACTTCCTCTTTTACCATGAGAGCTACTTTGGGTTTCATGGGTCTTGATTTTGTTTAATTGGCTTTGCATCGATCTAGTGACGAGGTTGTGTGCACAATGTGGGGGTGCGACTCCGTCATCTCTCTTGTAATTAAATACTGCAAACGCCTTTTGATGTTCTTTGAGAACACAGTATGTATTTCCACTTCTTAAGGGTCGGCGAAGAACCTAGTTTCAATATTCTTGGTTCATCTTGTCTGTCCCGATGTTGACATCGATTGTTTCTTCGATTAAAGAGGCGTTACCCTCTTCGAACTCAGGTGGTGCTGGAGGTAAATCTATATCATCCCCATTTTCTATTGCGTATATGCTAGGTTCCCTTTGTGAGGGAAGATCCGTTACGGGATTTCCGAAGTAGGAGGACGAATGTGGAATCAGGGATAAATCTAGCATGTGATAGGAGAGATGTAATGCTGCATAGGCATTTAAATAATCCAAAGTAGCCGCATCATTTCCAACATGGTCTAGGACGGTAGATTCACTTCCGCTTAAAAGAGGATTTGTCATTGTTTTTATTAATGGTTCATCACGAATGGATACTGTGAAGTGAGTATCTTCTAGCTCATTGCTTGGAGTAAAACGTGATCTTTGAGGTTCTTTATTGAATCGGCGAAAGATTTTTCTCTCGAGGGATTGCTTCAATGGATATAAAGTTAAACGCCTTGCTTAAATCTAATACAGCGTTTTTGTAGAGTTGTAAATGTTCGGCTTTAGTTTCATATACTTCAGAAACTTGGTTTGTTACTAATTGCGAGTCTCCCAAGACTCTGATGTTATTAATACCAATTCTTCTGGCTAAGGTGAGGCCAAGGAGGAGGGCTTCGTACTCAGCGCCATTGTTTGTGCATTCAAAGTTTAACTTAAAAGAGAATGGGAGGACCTTCTCCTCGGGCGAAGTAAGAATTATACCTACCCCGCTCCATGCGACATTTAGCTCCATCGAAATGGAGAGTCCAATACTTAGCCGGGAGTATAGATGTTGGGGCATCTGCTGCGTTTGCACACTCTACTTCTACCATACAGAGATCCTCTGCTGGCAAGGAACCAACACCTAGGGAAAATCCCATGCCTACTGAATCGAATGGTAAGAACATTGGTGAATCTTGTTCTATCAACTCAACGATTTTCGCAGTAGTCCCTAATGATTCTGTTTCTTTAGTTTTACCTTTAGGGGTTGGAATTGTTTTGGCTATGTTTGGTAGTTTCAAGATCCGTTGTAGGTATCAACTTTTCCTCTGGCTTTGGGTCAGAGGGTTTATTAAGTTGGTTTGTTGGCAGTTCAAATTCTGAGTGCACCCCTGGTCTTTTCTTTAAATCAGCTAGGTGCAAATCGAAGGTTTTGGATCGCCTTTGGCTCTGAAATACCTTTCCCGGATGCAAGAATCTTACTTCTTGAAATAGCGTGGAAGGGATTGCCTTCATTCGATGTATCCAAGGTCGTTCGAGGATCATATTATAGTTAGTTTCCCGATCTATAATATAAAACTCAGTCAAGATGGTTTTGGGCCCTAAGGTGACCGGCAGTATTATAGTTCCTATCGAAGTGGCTTTAAGGCTATCATAGCCTCTCAAGGTATTTCGTGTAGTGGAACAGTTTGTTTCTCCATATCCAAGTTTTTGGAGGAAAGAGAAAGGGACTATGTTAACTGCAGGCCCCATCGTCAACCATTGCCCGTTTTACATAGTTATTATAAACCCACACTTGCAAGTGTAAGGCTTGGGTCACCTCGGCGTGTGATCTCAGCATCTGTGGGCATTTTACTTATTTCGAAGATGAATTCGACATCCTTGTCCGGCTGCCCCGGAGGGTGGATATCAAAATCTACGTGATTTACTTGTGTTTCGGGAGGTGGAGTGATGTTAATTAGATGGCCTAGACCTAATGCTTCTAAAAGAGCAGCTCTGTGAGGGGGAGAGTTCTTTAGTAAGTCCAAAATGAAATGTGTGAAAAGGTCTTTGTTAGGTCACTAATTAAATCATAGGCATCGATGGGTTTTTCAACTATTTGCTGACTCTTATCTGTCTCTGGCAGATGACTTGGGCTTGGTTGAGAGAAATACTCTCGTGTTCTTGTTATAGCTTCGATAGGTAGTTCAGCGTCTAATTCTACCAAACTAACTATCTTAGGTCTTGGTTGAGCTCCCAAGCGTGGCGCGGTGCGGATTTAATGAAGTCGAGGCTTCATGGTCATTGTTTCCCGTCACTGCACCTTTGTTTGTTCCGGTTGGATTCAGCCTATTGCTGTCATGATTTGGGAGCGGATCATTAAAGATCTTGAGGGGAGCATTACGAGGAGCGCCCTGCGAGTATTTGGTGATGATGAGACGGGATCGCAAAAACAGTCTGTGAAGAACTGTCTTTGTTCTTCTGGCAAGCGTTGCATAAATTTATTGTAGTCACGGCACGTTCTAGTGTCGTGACCATGAATTTTATGGAAACCACAATAAGAATTGGGGTTATAATTCCCGTTTTGTTGGTTTGGTGTGTATTGTGGCCTAAAATTCCGATCAAACTGTTGCCTATTAGGACCAAAGTTTTGGAATTGTTGTTTTTGGTTTTGACTTTGGTTTTGGTAACCAAATGAGTTTTGGCTTGGCCCTTGTATGGGATTTCGCCGTTGTTGTTGTTGTTGTTGTGGATGGTTAAAATCCACTGTATTGACCGTTGGGGTAAAGTTGTTGTTTCGCTGGTTGTTTGTTTGTGACGGAGTATTAACGACATTTACCCTCTTGGGTTGGTCGGTTACCCCATCCGTTGTTACCCCACGATTTTTGTTAAGGATTTTGGGTCCTTGATTGACATTTGTGGTAGTTGTAGTATTTTGAGTGGAGGTGATTAACCTCCCATTTGCTCCGTATGTCTTACGACCACTATCTATCGCTGCTTGATCTATTCGCAGAGCGCTCTCAAGTACTTCATCATAAGTCCTTAGTGGGAACTTCTGGACTTCTTCCTTCACTTCTCTGCTGAGAGAATGAAGGAATAAATCGCATAGTTCCATCTGATCCATGTTTGGAGCACTTGCTGAAGAATAAAGAACTGTACGCCACCTCTGGATGAAATGGGCGACAGATTCATTGTGTTCTTGTTTGATATGCAAGAATTCCCTGATTCCTGTTCTCAATAGTTTGTTCATGTCAAAGGCTTTGATGAACTCTGACACGAGTTGTTTAAATGAATGTATGGAAGCTTCAGGTATTCTATAATACCAATCGAGAGCGATGCCTTCCAAGGTTTTGGGAAATATTTTAGCAACAACCCCATCCCAAGGGAGTAATTCTCGTATGGCTGTAGCGTAAGCTTTGATATGCGCGTTTGGATCTCCTTCACCCTTGAACTTGGGCAAATCAGGGAGAGGTCTTGGAAGCATGATGCTTCGTATGGTGAAATCTAAGGGTTCCTTTAGATATTCTGAATACGTCCCTATTGCATAGCTTTCGACCATTGATGGTGGTTGCTGAGGGAGCGGTGGTGGGATAGGTTGTTGATACGGTGCAGCGTATGCGTTGGCAGGGGCATAGGGAGGTCCCTGCGTTTGAGCAAACATGCCGAGAGGAGAACATATCTCCTTGTGGGGATTTAGAGTACATGTTTAAATAGGACGGGGTATTGTCAAGGAATGGATTGTTTGACACTAGACCTGGAGGAATAGTGTTAGAGATGATAGGCCTTGTTGGCGTTTGTTGTGGATATTGAGGAGGCATGCCTAACGTGCCTACTCCCGTAAGGAGATCTACTTGGCCAGAGTGGTATGGAGGATTGGAACTTCCTGTTTGTATGAACGGAGAATTTTGACTTGCTTGAGCCAGTTCTAACCCTCTCACTCTTTCTACTAACGTTGAAATGACTTCATTTGGTGAAGTCACGGTACTTTTCCTGAGCGGCGTTTGTTGTATACCTTGGTGTTGTAAAGGTACATGATATCCTGTCATAAACTGATCGCTATCTTGCCAAGTTTCTCCCAGAATATTTCCTGTATGCAGTGGCATAGAGGTATTTTCTTGAAAAGAGATTTCGGGTTGTATTTGTAAACCTCCTATAGATGGGTACATTCCCCGGGAGCGTTGTTCACTCCTAGGATAACGTGTTGGCTGTCCATCGTCTAAGACCAGGTATGGATCTGATTGTCTACTAATATGTGGTTTGAGTAGTATTTGAGGAGATGAACCAGATTCTCCGGTAAACGTCATATTGTTTGAACCTGAAGGCTCTGTTTGTTGGGTTCGAGGGGTTGATCTAACTCCTCAGTTTGAAAAGATGAACTATATCTGATTCTTGGGGTTTGTGTTGACAACTGATTAGTTGAATAGTTGTCACCCCATGCGAGAGCGAGGTGATGATTCCTATTCACATTGGGCGTAGTATGCCTCGAGACCCGAGAGTGCTGCCATATGCATCGAATCCCGACATATTCGGGGTATATGAATACCCATGCGAGAATAATGGGAAGGAGCGAAGGTGGATGAGAGAAGATTTGAAACTTCTCAAAGAGAAGGTGAAACAATTGTTTGTTTCACGTCGGGTTCACCAATTTTGTTGGTGAATACGATGTGAAGGGAAAAGCGACGGCGTGAGAATCTACAAGTGATTCTTCCGCGTGCACGACCTCTCGAGGTCGTGCTTGAGACAGGCCGGTGGGGGTAGAATATGTAGAAAAACTAGTTAGGCGGTCTAATGTCTTCGACACGCACTAGTGGAATTTGTGAATCTAAGGCAAAGAAGGCCCTTCTAACTTGGGTGGTGTGATAGATCGATCAGCGAGGATGACTTTCGAGGCTCCAATCAATATCGAGCTCTGGCGTGATTCGATCTATGGGTTGCGGAATACGTGGAAAATGACCTGGGATTGTTTCGTGTATATCTCCTGATAAGGTCATATAGATTCCCTGGGCTCTCTAGGTCCCGTGATTGTCATACGAAACAAAATGCAAATCTAACTGTAATGAAACAAATTCTAACTACGTGAAATAAATCTAACTGCATATAAATTTTATCTTTCTAAGAAATATTCTAACAATTTTAAGGAAAGCAAACTATTTTAAGCGTATCTAGAAATAATAACTAAACAATAATTTAAAACAGACAAGATAACCGAGTGTGGTTATTTGCCTGTGCGATTTGTAGAATTATTCTAAATAAATAAAATAGCCTGTCTAATCTACCTGCAAGATTCTCGATCCTACCTCAGAAGTGAGGAGTGAATCATAGTTTCTCAGAAACTATCAATCCCCACAGCTTCCCTGGCAATATCGAGAATAGAATGAAATGAAATAAAGTGATTAACTACTCTATTTGATATGATTCTGACTAGAACTTTGAAATTCAAAACCTGGATTCCACAAACAGCAGTGGCGAATCCGATGGTGTATGTGATCTCGTCCCCTCAGTATGATCTTCTCGTTCTTTCGTGTTCACTTGGATCCAGAAAATCGTGTAATGCTAGCACCGATAGGAGTAGATTTTGGGAAAAGGACAGCTCGAATCTGAGGCCGAGAATGCGAGTAGGAGAGGGATAGCGCAAGAGTCTGAGCTTGGCTTATGCGATTCCTAGCGGGATTTCTTGCGAGTCATGCAACATGAAGCGACAAGAACCAGAACTATCCTATACGAAGAGCAAAACCTGCAACTTTAATGGCTTCCTAAGCTATTCTGTTTCAAAATAAGGACACTGCTTGCACAAGTTGGATATGTGGCTTACCAACAGCTGAATAAAGCTAACCAGGTATATAATGAATTGAACTAAGAACTCTAAGATACGATGAAGACAAATCTACAGCAAAGAGGAATCAGAGGCAAGCTTCTAACTGGATTGGATGGAACAACAGCACTGCTTGCACAAGATGGGTCTGTGGCTTACCAACAACTGGACAATACTAACCAAGTATGAAATAAACTATGCTATCAATCCTAAGCAAGCTAACCAAAACACTAAAAATCAGAAGACTCTAACAAGGAAAAATGGTGACCAAAAGCTCCAGCTCAAATTCTTCACCAAATTCTTCACCAAATTCAGACCATTTGCATGTACACAAACCATGCATTTATAGGAATTCCAACACTCAAAAACCAAAACCAAATTGAACTCCTAAACAATAAACAAAGGAAAAACACTGTTCCAGGGGACCAAAAACATTAATGCATGCTCAAGTCAGCAAAGAAAAGCTGGTAAATCGTGATATTTCACGCGGGTCGCGTCAAAAGAGTGTTACGAAAACACGCGCAGGACCGCCGCTTTGGGGCGGCGGTTGCAGGACCGCCACCACCAGAAGGGCGCGGTTTCGTCCACTCAAGGTCAAGAGGTCAAGGAAAGAGGAAAAAAAGGAAAACAAAGGGCGCGGGGCTAAGCTGGGCACGCGGGATGTTAACACGTACTCCGAGGGCTTTTCCGATCCCGAACACCTTGCGAGGAGACCTGTATCATCATCGGGGCACTTACATTGCTGCTCGATCAATGCCTTACAATTTTGGGTAATCATGACCACCCATGGATGCATTTTCCTAAGCTTCTGTTTAATAGGATTTGTGTCTACAAGCACAACTAAGTTGTGCACCACCAAAGTTGGATCTAGTCCTGTCATATCTTTAGAAGACCATGCGAATATATCCACAAATTCTATAAGAAACAAGGTGAATGTCTTTTGCTCTTGTGCTGAAAGTGAAGCTCCCAGCTTGACTATCTTTGGTTGTTCTTCTATTTTGATATTTACATCAATAGTTTATTCTACCAACATTTTTGACATATCCTCCATATGCATAGGATCAGGAGGAAGGTTGAGATCTTCTTCTAAGGGTGTCTCTACGAGATTTTCACCCTCAACATGGTCACTTATTTTTTCCATTGATTTTTATTTATTGGTCACCCGAGGTGCCTCAAAGATTTTTTCACTATGCAACTTGGACTTACATTTTTGCCAAGGCTTTTCTTTGGAACTTTTGCCCTCATTTTTTCTTAAATTTTTCTTGACCACGAAGCTCTGCTTCCTCACCGAAGTGTATCTAGGTCAATGAAGAAACCTTTCTTATGATCTCCAATAGGAATGGTATCACGTATGCCCATAAATTATGTAATAGCCTTGTCATTCTCAAAGAGGTCCAATGGTACATGACGTTATTGGTCCCAATTGACAAGGGTAGGGTATACAAGGTTAACTTTAGGATCGTTGGGGGTTATGGTAAGGACACCGATAACCATGAAAAGGTTCATAGAGGCAAGATCGTCGTATTGGCTAGAATGGGAATCTATGTTGCTATCTGAATAAACAGAGCTATCCTTGAGTTCGGAGGAGGTATCATATTGATCCATGGGGTGCGACCCATATGGCCAAATACCTATATAATATATTTCAGTTTTGAAATGTGGGAGTGGGACTGGTTCCCTTGCTCCTTGTTTGAAATTTCCACATCCAAGGCCTTTGTAGCCCATGGAATACATCATTCTACTAGACTTTGTGTATTATGAAATTTCATAGTAAGTAGGATTAGTGTCCTCTGAGACCCAAGTTGTAGGTGGGTCCAGAAATTTATCTTCTGCAAGTAGTCCACCAAGTAAGAATGTCCCAATAGTCCATTCATCTCTAGGCCATTTGAAGTGATAGTCAGGTTTTCCTCTTTTCTTTGGCGACAAAGATAGATATGGAACCAGGAGATCCTATTAAACATTGTATTCTCCACAACCATACTCAAGAATTTTCATCTACCATGAATCAAAGGGAGAAGTAAATGTAGAATCCTCATGAGCACAAAAACTTAGGAGTCCGAATCTACCTATGATTCAAGAGCTTATGACTGAAGGGGAACAATAATATCAGTGGAGGGACATGTATATACACCCTTAAGCACAAATATATTAATATCTCTACAAATGAGTGAAGGGTTATGGATCACCTTGAATGGTAACAATGTGTCCCTCATGTTTCAATTTAATACATTGATGAAATGTTGATGGTATGGATGCATGGCATGGATCCATGGGTGGCCAAGAAGCATATTGTATGGAAGTTCCAAATATAAGACATGAAACTTCATGTTGTGGCAAGTAGGCCCTACTTCCATTGGCAGTGTTATTGTTCTAGCTAACTCCCACTCTGCATTGTCGTATGCGGTTATGGTGATAATGTGGGACTCTAGATCTTCCTTCGTGTGTCCCAATTGTTTTATTATTTTCAATGTGCATATGTTCAATCTTGACTGTTGTCCATAAGAACCCTCTTTATCTTTCAACGAGTAATAAATACTTCTATATAAAGAGGAAGGTTATGTGTATGATCTTCGTTAGGGATTTCCTTGTGGTTAAAAGCAATGTGTTTGCTAGGTGAAATTTTTCCACCATAACTTGTAGGTGTGAAGGATCTACTTCCATTGACACTCCTGACCCTTGGAGGGTTTTGTATAAGATGTCTTTATGTACGTTTGATATCTTGAGAAGATCTAAGATTGAAATCTTAGCGAAGCCTTCTCAAGTTTCTCTAGGATATTATACTGACCATCTTTAGGGGTAGACAGAGGAGGTTTTGATATCGTGAGACAAGTGCGCCTTGTTACCACAGTGAAATATTTTCCCTTGATCCTAATGGTATTCACATGCTCATCAAAAGAGTGAACACATCCAATGAGTGAGTCATAATGATTGTTATCACTTTTGGTATACAAATAGTTTGCAGATTTGTAGCTTTGGGATGACTCTCCCGATTTGAATTTTCTCACTTGGTTTACCATGCTTTGGGAATGGTTCCTTGAATATTCCCATATTTTGATTGGTTGTTTGATTTGATTTTGGTGAATCTACTTCTATATCCCCACTATCGATAAGATCTTGGATATAGTGGTGAAGTCTTAAGCATTTATCTGTCTTATGTCCCTTGACACGATGGAAGTCGCAATATTCGTGCTCTTTGTACCATGAAGGTTTAGGAGCATTTTCGTCAAAGGGTTACATTGTAGGATATGTCACCATGTGAACTACATCTAATTATTTCAATATTACGGACAAAGAGTCCATAAGAGGAGTGAATGTTCTAAATTTTACTGATGGTTGGATAATCCCTTTGGTTAGTTTAAAAGGTTTACCAACTTGGACTACTTGTATACATTTGGAATATGTGATTTTGTCTCCTACCACATTCTTGTTTTTGTTAACGATCTTTGGGTTGTCTATAGGTTAAATAACTTTGGAAGATGATTTGATTGTCCCTTTTGAAATGAGGGCATTTTCTATTTGTATTCCCTTCTTGATGACCTCTTCAAAGCTCTAAACACAATGCATTTGTAAATGAAAAGCGATGTTTGGATTTAGATTTGGTACAAAGATGCTAACAAGTTGTTTTTCAGGAAATGAGCAAGGGAAGCGGCTAGCTAGCCCCCGCCATCTTTGTAGGAAACTTGCAAAGGTTTCATTTGGATGTTGTCTAGTGTTACATAAGTCTGCCATGGTTATGTTGCTTTCCATATTGTATGAGAAATGTCACACAAATCTCTCTGCTAGTTTAGGCCATGTGAAGATAGACCCGCAAGGTAAGTGAGTAAACCATTCTAAGGCTTGTCCTCCTATAATTTTTGGGAAAGAGTCGTATGAGGTAATTGTTGTTGTATGCCACTTCTTGGCATGCCATGTAAAAATCTTTCACATGATCCTGTGGATCACCTTTCCCTCTATACTTATCAAATTTTGGCATATCAAATTTCTTAGGAAAGAGTTGAAGCAACGTAGTCTTATCAAATGTATGAGGGCATAACTCTTCGTATTGATACCTTCTTTATGTCCCCATTGCTTTCTTGAAGGCTTGTGAGTGTTGCTTTCATAGATTGTAGTTCTTGTGAAAGAAGTTGGTCTTTCATGGGGAAGGTGGCATATATACACGACTATTTTTGATGTTTTTCCTTCTTGGTTTTCTATGTGAAGTTCACTATTTTTGACCTTAGGTTTCTCTCAATGTACATTTTTGTTTGTTTCCTTTTGTACATGAGATGTTAGTAAAGCTAGTTGTCGACTAAGGTTCTAAATTTTTGTGGTATAGTGACTTATTCCTCATGATGTTCTTCTTCATCTTCATTGAATGGGGTTGTTCCACGTTTTCATGTTCTATTCTTACTCTACGTGGTATCTTGATAAGCGGCATTTTATAACCCCCGTGTTGTCATTTCCTACATTTGATGTGGAAGCATGTCCATGTGCTAAGATGTCGTCCATGTTGATGAGAAGTGGCTCCTCCTCATTAGCCTCGTTTGTGGGTGGAATAAATTCATGTTCTGTTGGCATTCTAGCACCTAATTCCACCACTCTCGCAAGTACCCTATCTTTGTTTATGAAAAGGAATTCATCTAATAGGGTGGGGTAAAATTCAAACTCTACACGTGGTGATCCTACCTCATCACTACTATGATCAACCATTTCTTCTGTTTCTTTTTCGTGGAAAATATGGGCCCTAAATCATGACCAATAAGGGATTTGACCCTTGTTTGTTTGATGTTTCCCATGCTTGTTTTTTGATTGCTTGTCTTTTAGCTCCCAGTCTTGTTTTGGGGGCCATGATGAATAAGAATTTCACTAAGGTGTTTTGAATTTGTTCAAAAGGTATTGGTCAAACCTAAGTGAAAATTTATGAATGTCAATAGTTCAAAGTGATTGCCCTAAATGAATAAGTCAAAATGAAAAACAAGACACAATCACACAATGTTTGTTCAAAACCAATCAATCAAATGAGGTACTTCCTATGTTTGTTTCCAAGTGATAGTTGACGTTTAAGATGATCAACAAAATGTCACCACTTATGTCAAGTTCAAGAAATGAACAAGGTGTAAGTAATAACAAGAGGTTGATATGATCCCCAAACAAAGTATACTAAAAGTGAGCTTGAATCCAATCAAGACCTATATCCCAAAAGTGGAAGTTACGAGTATGAACAACACAACAATACCACTAAGATATGTTAACCAAACTTTATGGAAAAGTAAGGTATTAATATCAAAATAATATTGATATGATGCACACAAAGGTAACAACAAAACCTTTCAAATCAAGGTAATGTTTGAAAGAAAACTAATGCTAGAGTATGCCAAGTAATTATTAGGGTGTGCATAGCATAACATTACAATCTAGACACTTAGGAATTTTTTTCAAGAAAAAAGACCTAAGTATCAAAATTGTGGCAATACGATACAAACAACGTAATAGTTGAAAGGAAAGTCTAGTGAAGAAACAAACCTAACTACGATGATGATCTCGACTTGGATATCAAGATCAAAAAGTCTACCAATGATATGAAAACATGTCCACACACTTTAGATGTTTAACAACTCAACCGAAAACATGGATGAGTGTAAATAGAAAAAAATGGTGAATACAATAAATTAGCAACACATGGGTAGTCACTCTTCTATTGATCAACAAAGTGTCAAAAGAAATTGAAGGAAGTAGATCAATTGGGGTTGAAGAGAGTTTGACCTCACTTTGGCAGAGTTTCACCTCACCTTAGGGTGAGTGAAAAAATAAACAAAAGTAATGCTTCACAATCTTTGTGATGAATGACGCACCATTTAAACTTTAATGGAGTCTTCCCTTATTCAAAAAATAAGGTTTCGATTCCAAGAAAGTTATCCCTTTGTGATGCCTCTCAACTCAAATTGGATTTGATATGGTCAAATTTGGATCTTAGACAAGATAGCTTCTTAGGTGGTTTGCTCAACTAGGTGTCACAAGTTATCTAATGTGAGTTTGGTTTGCCAAGGATTCCCAAGGATTATCCCAACTTTACTTTACCCCTTCAAACATACTAAGCAATAAATGTGTTCATCATGTGTTCACTGGGGTCGCAATACATATAACTTTGATGATAAATATCGTGTGTATACTAGTCAAGTAGGTGTGCGGAGCACTTCCCATTTTTTCCACAAGGTTCCCTCTTGCGTGGACTACTTTGGGGTTCCTAGGACCACCCCCATTTTTATAGCTTAAGGATTATGCAAAAGGGGTTATGTCCTTATTAAGCGGATGGTATGTACCCTTATCCAAACCTACAAATACAATATTTTGATTGTGGTGTGTTTTTTTATCTTTTATACTTAATGTGGTTTGCTTGTACACCTTTTGACAACCTGCATGGAAAATGTATTAGTATTTTTATGTTTCGAACCACCTTTCTTTGACAAGAATTTAGGTCTTGCACGACAAATTTAGTAGTTTTCCACAAAAAAGAGGATAAAACACCGTTTATGATTCTCAAGATCGTCCTAAGATGCAAGAGAAGAGTATACGCGACGTAGAATCCAACTATGTAATCAAAAATGGAAAATACTCAATTTAAATGCAAAATTCATTCATCTTAACCAAATTTGACATTCTTTCCTTTAGCAACAAGTGTTTTTCAAAGCAATAAAAGATATAGAAATCATTTCTGATTCCCAAGATCACCTAAAAGGTGCGAGGGAAGAGCATACATGACTCTAATCTCCTAACTAAGCATGCAACATTCATTAACCCTTAAACAAACCAAGTTATCAAAAAGCATGCAAATATTCCCTGTAAAACAAAAGTTAATCTTCAATTTAAACCTGCAAGGAGTTAGTATATCCAGAAAACATGCTTTTACAAATTTTAAAGCAAATCCCAACTCCGTATTGTGATGCCTACGCTCAACTTTGGGTGTGTATGCGCATTTTAGGATGTGTACATGCCTATGTGAAAACATACAGTGGGCTAAATGGGTACGCGGCTAGAGAGATATGTACACCTAACATTTGACGCATACGCTTGCAGAGTCAAATAGGGTCAAATAAGAAGCACTACTAGATGTGTATGCTCAAGTATGACCACCTACACATGGGTTTAGATGCATACACTAGAAGACAGAAAGCCAAAAAAAAAGGGACATAATATCATGTATGCGCTTGCGAGAATGATGCATACATGATAATTTAAACGCATATGCAAGCCTGAGCCAAAAGCTGATACGGTATGATTAACAACAGAATGTATACACTCGACTTATGCCATGTATGGTACCATTTTGATGTGTACATGCCCCTTACAAAAAAATTCTATGTGTATGCCCATGCACCTGGAGATGATGTCAAGGAACATGGGAAATGACGTAGGAAACTTCAAAAAGCTTCAATTTTTTTCTCAAATTAGCTCAAATCAAAGAGTAACCCATCACAATAAATCACATAAATGAGATCTAATGCATATAAAGATGATGAAATAAACTAAGAATCTCAATTTATTTCATATTTTGCATGATATGGGTTAAAAACATGAGAAAACTAGATAAAAATCATTAAGATCAAAGGGACTATGGATCAATGTCCCACCGGGCGTGCCAAATGTGCTCATGAATTAGTTAGCTAAGTAAATAGAAATGAAACTAACACCTTAGTAGCCTCAAAACTAAGCTAAACTAATCAAGAACCATCATGCTAAGAGCTAAAAAAGTAATAAACATCAACATTATGCATTAGAACCTTGAAAGAACTTCAAACTAACATGCTAACATTCATTCCTCTACTCTTTAGAAAGCTAAAACAATGAGATGGACCTATGTAGATCCTTTAGCTATCAAAGGGTTGATAGTTGTTTCTTGATCCAAGAGGATTATGGATGGAGGTTCATCAAGTCATGGCTACAAGGCCTTTCTTGATTAACTCCATGTTCTTAAAAAAATCTTGGATGGATGAATTCAAATGGATGATGTTTAGCTCCACTCTAATGGAGAATTTCTCTAAGATGAAATGCCTATAGTGAGTTTACAAGCATGTAAAGGTGTAAGTAGAAATGTTAGAGGAGGGTTCCTTTTATAACCCAATGGGTAAAAGAGGCTTTACATCCTATTACATGTGGGATAAAATCCCAAAAGTAACTTTAGTTTAGTTAACCAAAGCTAGGTGAGTTAACATGTGGGTTAGGAATGGATAAGGTTGCTTTAGTTAAGTTTAATTTGTCATTTAGCAACCATGGGAATTAGAAGATGTTTATAATTAATCAAAGGTGATTAATTAATAGGGGATAGGCCTATTAGGCTAGTTAGAAGAGATTTAGCATGATATTGAGTGATGTAGTAGAGGAATTTGATTAAATAGATGAAGGTTTATTGTCTTAGACGAGCGGTCATAATTAATTAAGAATAATTAATTAATTTGGATAGAAAGGGGTAATGTAGATTTTAGAAGCATTTGAGGAGGAAATAGTCTGATTTATGCTATGAGAGGATTTTAATCAAATAAATGACAATTTATTGATTAAATAGAAGAGATCATTAATTAATTACGAATAATTAATTAATCTAGCTAGAAAGAGGGATAAATTAATGAAAGGTCGTTAATCGTTGTTTTGAGTGATGGAAGGGATAATTAAGTGTCGTAATGTAATTAATTAGCGGTGATAGAGGATAAATGGCGTGTTATTGATGATGTGTCATCAATTTGTGGGAAAAGGTATATAATTAACACAATTTAGTGTTTAAATTGTTCAATTCAAATTATAGGTGTCTACAACCCTATGCCGCACTCTAGTTCCATAGTTCATACTCAAATATTGAGTGTCTACATCTAAAATGAGCCTCACCACATCACTCACACTCTATGCTCTATGCTTTTTTGATCACATATTTATAGCGCACAATTCAAACCATTTCCCGATGAAACACTCTTGTTCTATGGTTCATTCTTGATTGACGAGGGGAATGTATAAATGAACTGACTTCATGCATACACATCCCTTCGGTGGGCATGCTCCTCCTATCACGCTCATAATAAATTCCATTCCATATCATCCACAACATATTGCATATCTTGGTCGCATTTACTCTTTCTTTTTTATGCTTACATGTACACTTTATTACATAGGATAAAAAAATACATTGTATGTCATTATCTTTCTATATCCACTTGTGCATCCACTTTCCTTCTAGTTGTGGATGCATATTTCATACAAATCAATATACGCAGCATGTATGCTTGGAACAATACCTCTTACCAGTCCCACAAACGTCCCCTAGGGTCATCCACTTTCGTACATTACATGTGATATTGGTTTAATGTTTTATAGCACAATACTATATCAGATTATACACACTTTTACATACATTTTATCTATCTATCTGTAATTTCACAAACAGGGACGGAAGCCTGTATAATTTATTAATGTGAAATTGATTAACCATTACAATGGAGTGCTGCAATATTTATACATATTGGACAGCAATGTGCAGACAAACAAATATGTTGCACAGGTAAAACCATACTCACAACTGCTTCCAATAATACATCCAGGAAGCATATAAATTGTTATAATAATTGTAACAATTATCCTTAGAAACAAAAAGACAAGTATGGTTTAAAACCATATAACAACTTACATTTATATTATGGTTTATAATATAACCATATGATTATTTAATTAATAAAATTAATTAAATAATAGATCATATAATGCATAATTAATATTTTATCCTAACATTCCCCC
Source organism: Taxus wallichiana var. yunnanensis (assembly GCA_018340775.1). Lineage (NCBI taxonomy): Eukaryota > Viridiplantae > Streptophyta > Pinopsida > Cupressales > Taxaceae > Taxus > Taxus wallichiana. The sequence goes on along the minus strand of CM031243.1, from coordinate 704,883,416 downwards.
TTAATTGTGCATTTTCGAAGATGAGGAGAGGAACTCTCTCGAACAACTCGAACTTGTCACGTGCAAGTGAATTTGTGAACATATCTCGCTTTCGATGTTCAAGTGATTGGACAAAATTGAAGGCGGATGTTGTGCTTCAACACATGTTCACGTATGAAATGAACTTGAACCTCAATGTGCTTTGTTCTCTCATGAAAAACTGGATTGCGAACAATTTTGAGAACACCTTCATTATCAACATACATGGTGGTCAGTTTGTCCTGTGGTATTCCAAGTCCTTCCAGTATGCGACGTAGCCAAATCGCTTCACAGACAACTTCTCCTGCAGAATGATCCTCGGCTTTAGTGGAAGAGTGAGAAACAAAGTGTTGTTTCTTACTTCCCCATGATATTGGTCTAGATCCCATAAAGAATACAAATCCATGGATTTTCTATCATCAATGTTACTGCATTATCTCGAATCCAAATATCCAAATCAAGAAGAAGTTTTCATTCTTCTTGTATTCTAGACCAAGATCCTCCGATCCTTTGAGATATCTCAAAATGTGCTTTGCTACTTTCCAATGACAAACTTTGGGTTCCTGCATGAACCTGGATAGATAGCTCACTGCAAAGCTGATATCTAGTCTAGTGTAGGTCAGGTAAATGAGACTCCCAATCAATTACCGATAGAGAGTGGCACTTACCTCAGGAGATGGATCTGAATGAGATAATTGTAATCTGTTCTCCATAGGTGTAGCAATTGGTGTGAAATCCATCATCCTAAACTTCTCGAGTGTAGTCTTGGTATATTTCATCTGAGAAACAAAAATATGATTCTCTTTCTACCACACTTCTAATCCAAGACAATAGTGCATCAGCCCGAGATCGGTCATGTCGAACAATCGAATTAAGATCTTTCTTCGTTGCATCGATCATCCTCACTGAAATGCCAGTGATGAATAGATCATCGACATGGACAACAACAATCACCATCTCCCCCCCTTGCTTTTTGAGGTAGAGATTGGGATCGTATGGATTTATAACAAATCCATGTTGTACGCGATGCTCATCATCTTGATGTACCTGTTAGTGCAAAATCACAGCACCCCTGGACGCACATCAGGCTTCTAGGTTGATGTTCAGGCATCCAGTGTGATTGCACAACATGGAAACCTCTCTCCAAGCGTGGGACTTGTGAAACCGAGAGAGGAATCTCTAGAGAAGGCCGGTTCTGCTCCTAAACTACTGCCACAAGCTATTCCAAAGTGCAGGAAAGCTAATCTAATCCTAATCTAACCATGCCAAGGAGATAGAGAGAAAGAGAGAAGGGAAAAACAACAAAATCCTACACTAAAACAGTGATACACCGAGAGAAGGAGAATGTTGGACATCTATCAAAACTGCCATGGGACAAAGAGAGGTGAGCAATGGGAAGGATGGACGAGATGCATCACGAGCCCCAGGATAGATTTCACACGAGAAAATGTCCCAAAATCCATGAACACAGCTCCGGACCTACAATGAACATTCGGACATGCACAAATACCTGCAATGAAGAGAGGCGAAGAAAACAAGCAAAAGCGAGTAAGGATGGACGGATGCATCACAAAACATGTTTTGTTGCTTGAAGTTTGCCGAGAACATCATTCCATTAATAAGAGGAAAAATGCCATTACGAGCAAGGGAGGAGGTTCGAACTCCATTTTCAACCCTAGAGAAGAAAAGAAGGGAGAGCGAGCGAGAAAGAATGAACGACTTTTTTTTTTAAATGAGCCAAATCGGCTTTTACATTGCATCGGTCGAGCCCAGGGGACAGAAACGTATAAAGGCATGGGAGCCCATTCTTCTTGACTGCAGGTGCATTAAAATGGCATGGGGAACCTTACAAACCCATACCCTGTCACTTTGACCGGATTACAGGAGAATGCGACCCATTCTGCATTAAATTTGGTCGCTGGAATGTCATTTCTGGCCATTATCACGCATCAGCGCCGTTTCTCAATTTTCTCTCTTCAGACCACACCAAAACTCGAGATTGATCCCAGAATCATGTAGATAATTTCATAAGCTTTCCGTTGATATAAGGAACGTGCAAATCCGAGCTCTGGATCGAAAGTTATGGAGGTCTGAAGTTTTAGGGCACAAAACAGTGAAAACGTGTTTTGAAATCTTTCCCACGCTCTGCCACTTGGATGACACGTGGCACGCTCTGATTGGACGAGCAATTCTCTCTCCTTCATCTTTTCGGTGGGCTGTCCTTTGAAATTTTGACTTTTTGATGATTTTGGGACTTTTTTCACCCTTTTTCCGCGCTCCCGCCATTTGGATGACACGTGGCATGATCTTGTTGGAGGACAGGGCATGGGGCTTCCTTTACTTTTAGCCTTTTTGGGGAACTCAGGCCAAATTCTCTAACTTCCCCCGAGCTCTGCACTTTACTGCTCTATTGGACACGTGTCCAATTCCTATTAGCTCGGGCCAGCGCTTCAAACCTTGCCCCTTTGACTTTTGACTTTTCTCCTTGAGACACGTGGTGTGATCTGGTTGGTTCTCGGCCCTGCCGACTCTTTCGCGTCCTTCGCGTCTTTTCGTCCCGGATGTTCCAAACGCTTAGTGCTCCTGTGCTGATTTCGGGCGAACCGGCCGGTTCACGTCCATTTGTCCCAAATGTCCCAGTTGCCTCTGGACTGTTTGTTCCCATTTCACCTGGTTCGGCCGGTTCGCGCATTTTTGGCCCGGATGTCCCATTGTGTTTCGGACTGACTCGACCTTTTTCGCCCGGTTCGGCCGGTTCGCGCCTTCACGGCCCAGATGTCCCAATCGCTTTTTGACTGCCTGTGCTCATTTCGGCCGATCCGGCCGGTTCGGGTCTTTTTGTCCCAAACGTCCCGAGCAACACTTAGCCAATTTTTCTTCCTCTTTCGGCCGGATCGGCTTTTCGCGCCCGCCGCGTACTTCTGGCCCGATTGTCCCAAATGCAATTTGGGCCGCCTGGAGGCTTTTCGGCCGATCCGCGCCTTGACGTCCCAAATGTCCCAATTGCTCCCTTGAGCAGGACTTAGCCAATTTTCACACTTTTTCCTGGATCAACCTACTTGCCTTTCTGCAACCTTTTTCGCATTTTCTCAGAGCTTGCTCCTTCCTTCTTCGGCCTGGGGAGTTAGAAAAATTCCTGAAGGGACCCTAGAAACCTGATTTTTACTCTGAATCAGTCAATTGCCTTGGGACTTGAACATTCTGATACATGTTATCAAATTTACCCTGGGGGGGTGAAATTTTGGATAACAATTTGGCGACTCAGCGGGGTCATCTGCCTGCTAGATGAAAAGACCAGTTGCCTGAAGCAATCCATTGGGCATGGAGTCATAAGTAATAGCCTGAAAACTGATCTGAACTTTGAAAATCTCCCCTCTGAGCCACTTGGAAACCCACCGGGCATGGAGTTGTTCTCACCAAAAACCACTGAAACGAACTGTGCAAGAGCAAAACCAGCAACACCAAAAACTATGTACAGAACTGAAAATCATACATGTCCCAAATGGAACATGCAGAGTGTGCACAAGCACTTCTTCTGCTGAAAACAAACCTAGCTACTCTACTCTAACTGGAAGCAAAGGCAAGCTAAACAAACCCTGCAACTGGTTGTGAGAAATAGCTTCCTTTCTTCAAAATTGGCAGCCATGCAATTGATTTGGCACTGATCATGGCTGTTTGGATGGATGGAAAATAAAAAAGAAGCTGGTCTTCTATCCAAATCATCAAGGTATCAACTGAAAATTTCAATGCCTCTTTTAACTTCTCTGCATTTGGATTGAAGAGGTATGGCAGCTGATCCTTGGTACTTTGTAGCTCATCCTCATGCTTAGAAGCAAGCATGACTGGTTGTGGCTTCTCCTTTGGCTCGAATGAAGCCAAATACCTGATTGGGAAAGGTCTGATCCGTTTGATATGCCCATAGCTCTGATTTTCAACTCCAAGAATGGAGTTTTCTTGCAGACCCACCTGAATGGATGATGTGGAAGAAATGGTGGAACCCTTCTGCCCTTTCTCTTCCTCCACAGCTAGATTGTGCTCCTCTTCTCTTGGATTTGGAGCAGCTTCTCCTTCCTCTACTACTTGAAGAGAATCTTGCTCTTGATAAAACTCTTCCTCTAGCATGAAGTTTGTCAAGTCAAACTCTTCATTCTGCTGCTCTAGAGGGCAAGTTGGGGCTGCAAGATCTTCTTCTTCTGCTGCAACAAAATCAGTCCTGACCACCATTTGTTCTCCAACCCTAGCCTCTTCTGTAGGCTTAACCATCAAGGGGATCCTTGTCATCCCAAACTTGGCAGCCCAAACCTTCAAGTCGTCTGTTATTTCTTTTCTTTTTGGCTCTTCCTCTTGTTGTCCTTGATGACTGATTTTTTCAATTTCTTCTTCCCCACATGGAATTGGGGATGCAAGAGGAGGGATAGATTGAAACTCAACTGATTTTACAATTTTTTGTGGTGGTGGAGGCAGTGAAACCTCTTGTTTCTTTGGAGGAGGGGGTATTTCTGTTAGCTCTTGTGGAGGGAATGACTGTTTGGAAGGGAAAAGGAAAGAAGAATTGAGATGGGGTGGAAGACTAGGGGATGGGGGAATGGATTCAACACTTGGGACAACAGATGGAGAGTTTGAAACTTGACACTGCTGAAATGAAATAGATTGGGAAAGAGGAAAAGAAAAGGCATGAGATGGTGTGCTTACCCGTTGACAAGGTTCTTTGAATACTTCTCTCATACACCTCTATTTCTTCAATCCACTTTGCGAGCAAAGGCAGCGTTGCAATCATGAAGTCAAGCTTCTCCCGAGGGCTGTAATGCATTGAAAAGGTCCCACCCATGGACGGGTGCTCCATAACCGATTCCAAAAGCTTTCATTTGTGCTTGAGCCACAGGTGCACTATCCCCACCTCCATCTTTTGGATTTTCTCCAACGAGACCAACATCTTGGATCTCGATGGTCTTCATTGTATGCATACTCCTTGCTCTTGGAAAGCTCCATAGCCAAACCGACTTTGCACTTGCTGCTCATATGGGTATGCATACTGATCTTGAATCTGCTCAAAATGCTGATTTGGAGGATTTGTAAAACATGTTGGAGGTGGAATATACTGCTGTTGTTGATGTGAATTCCATGATGGAAATGAAGTCATGATTGCACAACTTCATGGAATGGAAAAGAATGAAAGGGATGGAAAGAAGGATGAATGAAAAAATGGATGGAAATGAATGGAAAGGAAGGTCTGCAACTTCGAGAGATGGTTGTTGACCGGATGGAGTCGCCGGATGTGTTTGCAAGTGCCTCCAAAGGCTGAAATTTCACGGAACACATCAACTGCAAAAGATGAAGTGAAAGACCTCTAAGGTCCCACCCGCGTGCCAAAGCTGTTAGTGCAAAATCACATCACCCCACAGACGCACATCGAGGCTTCTAGGTTGATGTTCGGGCATCCAGTGTGATTGCACAACATGGAAACCTCTCTCCAGCGTGGGACTTGTGAAACCGAGAGAGGAATCTCCGAGAGAAGGCTAGTTCCTGCTCCTAAACTACCCGCCACAAGCTATTCCAGTGCGGCAAGCTAATCTAATCCTAATCTAACCATGCCAAGGAGACAGAGAGAGAGAGAGAGAAGGGAAAACAGCAAAAGCCTACACTAAAACGGTGATACACCGAGAGAAGGAGAATGTTGGACATCTATCAAAACTGCCATGGGACAAAGAGAGGTGAGCAATGGGAAGGATGGACGAGATGCATCACGAGCCCAAGGATAGATTTCACACGAAAATGTCCCAAAACTCCATGAACACGGCTCCATACCTGCAATGAACATTCGAGACATGCACAAATACCTGATTTGAAGAGAGGCAAGAAGAAAACAAGCAAAAACGAGTAAGGATGGACAGATGCATCACAAAACATGTTTTGTTGCTTCAGAAGTTTACACAGAACATCATTCCATTAATAAGAGGAAAAAATGCCATTACAGAGCAAGGGAGGAGGTTCGAACTCCATTTTCAACCCTAGAGAAGAAAAGAAGGGAGAGCAGAGCAGAAAGAATGAACAACTTTTTTTTTAAAATGAGCCAAATCTGGCTTTTACATTGCATCGGTCGAGCCCAGGGGACAGAAACGTATAAAGGCATGGGAGCCCATTCTTCTTGACTGCAGGTGCATTAAAACGGCATGGGGAACCTTACAAACCCATACCCTGTCACTTTGACCGGATTACAGGAGAATGCGACCCATTCTGCATTAAATTTGGTCGCTGGAATGTCATTTCTGGCCATTATCACGCATCAGCACCGTTTCTCGATTTTCTCTCTTCAGACCACACCAAAACTCGAGATTGATCCCAGAATCATGTAGAGAATTTCATAAGCTTTCCGTTGATATAAGGAACGTGCAAATCTGAGCTCTGGATCAAAAGTTATGGAGGTCTGAAGTTTTAGGGCACAAAACAGGCGAAAACGTGTTTTGAAATCTTTCCCAGCTCGCCACTTGGATGACACGTGGCACACTCTGATTGGACGAGCAATTCTCTCTCCTTCATCTTTTCGGTGGGCTGTCCTTTGAAATTTTGACTTTTTGATGATTTTGGGACTTTTTTCACCCTTTTTCCGTGCTCCCGCCATTTGGATGACACGTGGCATGATCTTGTTGGAGGACAGGGCGCGGGGCTTCCTTTACTTTTAGCCTTTTTGGGGAACTCAGCCAAATTCTCTAACTTCCCCCCGAGCTCTGCACTTTACTGCTCTATTGGACACGTGTCCAATTCCTATTGGCTCGGGCCAGCGCTTCAAACCTTGCCCCTTTGACTTTTGACTTTTCTCCTTGAGACACGTGGTGTGATCTGGTTGGTTCTCGGCCTGCCCGACTCTTTCGTGTCCTTCGCATCTTTTCATCTGGATGTTCCAAACGATTTTTGCTCCTTGTGCTGATTTCGGGCGAACCGGCCGGTTCGCGTCCATTTGTCCCAAATGTCCCAGTTGCCTCCGGACTGTTTGTTCCCATTTCGCCCGGTTCGGCCGGTTCGCGCATTTTTGGCCCGGATGTCCCATTGTGTTTCGGACTGACTCGACCTTTTTCACCCGGTTCGGCCGGTTCGCGCCTTCGCGGCCCAGATGTCCCAATCACTTTTTGACTGCCTGTGCTCATTTCGGCCGATCCGGCCGGTTCGGGTCTTTTTGTCCCAAACGTCCCGAGCAACACTTAGCCAATTTTTCTTCCTCTTTCGGCGGATCGACTTTTCGCCCCGCCGCGTACTTCTGGCCCGATTGTCCCAAATGCAATTTGGGCCGCCTGGAGGCTTTTCGGCCGATCCGCGCCTTGACGTCCCAAATGTCCCAATTGCTCCCTTGAGCAGGACTTAGCCAATTTTCACACTTTTTCCTGGATCAACCTACTTGCCTTTCTGCAACCTTTTTTTCGCATTTTCTCAGAGCTTGCTCCTTCCTTCTTCAGCCTGGGGAGTTAGAAAAATTCCTTAAGGGACCCTAGAAACCTGATTTTTACTCTGAATCAGTCAATTGCCTTGGGACTTGAACATTCTGATACATGTTATCAAATTTACCCTGGGGTGAAATTTTGGATAACAATATGCCATGCCCGGGTGCCTGTTCGAGGCCATACAGAGATTTCTTGAGTCTGCATACCTTTGTTTCTTGACTGGTATAACGAGATCCCTCAAGTTGAGTCATGTAGACTTCTTCTTGTAAATCTTTGTAGACACCTATAATTACGCCCAATCAATTTAAATACTTAAATTGTGCTAATTATCCCGTTCTCGCAAATCGACGATATATCTTCAAAAATGCTCATATTCCCTCTTATTGTTGTTAATTAATTACAATACGCTAATTAATTAAGTCAACTATCTAACAAATACCCTAATTAATGACCTTCTCGCTAATAAATCACCCTTCTACCTAGACTAATTAATTATTATTAATTAATTAGCTTTCCTTTGATTTAACCAATAAATCAATATTTAATTGATTTAATTCCTTCTAATAGCCTAAATCGTACTAATATTCCTCTAATTAGCTTCTATAAGCTTACATCTACCTATTAATTAATCACCTTTGATTAATTAAAATACCCCCCCCAACTCCCATGACTTGTTAAACATGTATTAAACCCTTCTAAAGTAAGGTTACCTTTAATAAAGCAACCTTATCCATTCCTAATCATGTTTTACCTTTATCCCACATTCATGAGAATGTGTTGAATCCTTTATCCTTTGGGCTATATAAAGAGCCCTCCACCTACCTTTTTACTTACACCTAAACTTTCTAAGAGAGCAAATGCAAAGCATATAGCAAAGAGACTAAGAGCTTGCACCTTGCCCTTTTGAGAGTTCATCATCTTGAAGAGTTAAGCCTCTTTCTTAAAGTGCTTGGGTCATATGGGAGGTGTCAAAAGGGTCTTGTAGAGCTCAACTTTGATTAGCCCCCATTCCTAGGTTCTTGGAGCATTAAGGACAACTATTTTGATAGCCATGGAGCTTACTTAGGTCCATTCATTTATTTGTTGTTAGAGAATAGAGGAGTTTAGATATTTAGCATTGTTAGTTTCAAATTTTGTATTGATGAATGCTAGCATCTAACCCTTGTTTAATTCTTATCATGATGGTGTTTATGCTTTGTTTTAGCTAAATTATAGAACTATTTTAGGTGGTAGTTCTTGCTTCATTTGATTTAGCATTAAGCAAAGTATACATGCACACAATCTCCATTTAGGAAGGCACTTTTTACGTCCATTTGGTGAAATTTCCATCCAAACCGAGAAGCTAGAGCAAAGATAATCCTGATCGTTTTGATCTTAGCTGTGGGAGCAAATGTCTCCTCATAGTCAATGCCTTCTTTTTGTGCGTACCCCTTTGCTACAAGTCTTGCTTTGTACTTGTCCACTGTCCCATCTGCTTTGTACTTAGTTTTGAATATCCACCTGCATCCAATGGGTTTCTTTCCTGGTGGAAGATCAACAAGCTTCTAAGTGTTATTCTTCACAACTAATTGATATTCAGAATCCATGGCATCTTTCCAAGCTTTTGAATGTAGGGCTTCCTAGAATGTAGAGGGCTCATCTGATTCAATAACTCTACTCATCAAAGCAAATTTAACTTCTTCTCTTGCTTTACTGTGAGTCCGTGGTCTAGGGGTGGATGTATCTGGTGAAGCATCCAATCTTGCATCTCGTAATGTACTTGTACACCATTTAGGCATACGTTGAACTATTCCCATGGGTTTTGGTTCTATTTGATCAACACCATCATCCCCATCATCACTTTCATCTTCTGAGGGAACATTAGCTTCAATTTTTACAATAGGTGAAAAATCTACATCTTGCGAGTCCTGGAGGAGGAGACTCTGCTTCCTTCTTCTCGAAAAACTCAATATCTCTGCTTGTGTAGACTTTTATGGTCTTAGGATCCATCAATCTATACCCAAGAGTCTCTTCACTGTACCCAATGAAGATGAGTTTTTGTGACTTCATGTCCAATTTATTTCTGTTCTGTTTGGGTATGTGCATGCTTGCTTTGCACCCGAATACTCGAGGTGTGCAATGGATGGTTTCCTTTTTGACCATGCTTCTTGTGGTGTAATTCCATTAAGAGCAATTGTGGCGCTCTGCTTTAACAAATACATTGTTGTTTTTGCTGCTTCTGCCCAAAATTTCTTTGCAAGTCTAGAATCATCGATCATGCATCGCACCATTTCCATGATAGTATGATTTCTTCTCTCAACAACACCATTTTGCTATGGTGTGTGTGGAGGAGGCATTTGTCAACGAATCCCATGAGTTTGTAGGTAGTCTCTGAACTCATCACTGGTGAATTCCCCCTCGATCTAAGCGAGAGTTCTGATGTGACGACCAGTTTCTTTCTCAACTGCTACTTTGAACTTTTTGAAGGTTTCAAACGCTTCACTTTTCTTGCGAAGACAAAAAATCCACATTTTCCTCGAATAGTCGTCAACACAAAGCATGAAGTACTGGAACCCAGAATGACTTGGCTGCATCGGACCGCAAAGATCGGTATGAACTAGGTCAAGTTTACCATGAGCTCGAAAAGTACTCTTTTGGAATGAAGCCCTGTGTTGTTTTCCTACTAGGTAGTGAGGACACTTGTCTGTATCCTTCTGAAGAGAAGGTAGCCCATGTACCATATTACACCGACAAAGTGTTTTGAGATATTTAAAACTAACATGACCAAATCTCCGATGCCACAACTGGGCTGAGGTGGAGTTTTTAGCCACAAGTGCTTGATCGTCTTTGTGAATGAAATCAAGTTGAAACATGCATCCCACATTGGAGGCTTTTGCAATTATTTTCGAGCATCTGGATTTATCTCGAATCAAACACGTCTTCTTGCCGATTGACTATCAAAGTCAATTTTCAGGTTGTGATCTAGGAGTTGACTAACTGAAAGAAGATTCTTTGTCAACCCAGGGACATATAGGACATCTGATAGTCTACATTTGCGTGAACCAAGGGGTAGAGAAATGTTCCCAATCCCCAGAATTGTATATGAGGAATCATCTCCCAACGAAACATGATTTTTCGATGGCGTGTCCCTCATTGAAATAAACCAATCTCTATGGCCGGTCATGTGTCGAGCGGCTCTGAATCAACATACCGCAGACATCACTAGATGACGTGGATGGTTCACTTGATCGGCAAAGTGAACAAGAAGTCTTCATTGTCTAATCTGTTCTTGTTGCTCAAAGAATATTACCTTCTTGGTGGGGTCTTCTTTTCCAGCCTCCCCTTTTTCGCTGTGATAGTTGTTAGAATTTCCTTTGTAAGATTTTGTTGTTGTGGTCCAAAGTTGCTTGATGAACCTTTCTTATAAGTGTTATACAAACAATCTTTTAAGTCATGTCCTCTTTTGCAAATTGGACATTGCTTCTTCTGTTGATTGTCCCCATGATATTGATTCTGATGTTGGGACTTCTGATAGGATTTAGGTTTTCCTCTACCTTTTCCTTTCCATTTTTGATGTGAAGACAGTGCCTGCTCCTCTTCATCATCCTTATTGTGCATTGCTTCCTCTTGTTGCAGCAGGTTTACCAGCTTGTCAAAACTAATTGTCGTATCTGACAAGTTTAGAGTTGTGAAAAAAATGCGGTAAGAAGAAGGGAGAGCTCTCAGAACAATGGGAATGAGAGATTCATCTTTGACCTCTTCTCCTAGGGCTAGAAGTGAAGCCCTCAACTCTGCAACTCTTCTTAGGAAAGCTTCAATTTTCTCATTCTGCTTGAACTTCAATGTATGTAACTGACTCTACAAATTTAGTATGACATTCTTGTTCTTGGCCTCATATATTGTGCTCAGCTTATCCCACGCTTCTTTTGCTATTGTGGCATCTTGAATGTGGGCTTGCACATCGTCGAAACTCCAAACAAGATGATGAGTTTTGCTTTCTGATCTGCTCTATCAAACTGTCATTGTTGTGTTGTATCAGTTGTTGATCTAGTTAGAGTACCAGTCACAATAGGCCAGATTTCTTCAAACTCAAGTTGTGTCTTTATTTTTGTCTTCCATGCAGCATAGTTGCTTCCTCTGAGTAATTGTGAATCTGGAAGAAAAAATTTGGGGGCATTGGTGCCCATTTTGCAGAGATCACTGACAGGGTTTGGCTCTTATCACTCCAGGTATTAGGTCTCCCAATCTATATACTGTCAGTTTGATATACCAAACCTTTCTATATATGCACCCTTCCGATATACCCGTCGGTACGTGGAAGAAGCTCGCCCTTTCTATATACCCGGTACGTGAAAGAGGCGTTAACGTACGTGAAATAATTCAATACGTGGTACCAAGACAATACTGATGGGGTTCTGTGCGATTATTGACACCGGCTCAAAGAAATATCCTCATACACGTGCGTAACTTTGCTATATACTTGGATAATTTCTCAACGGATTTATGTCGTGCAATCGTTCACAGACGGATGGGATGGTTCATAGTGTGTGCACTGTGACCTTATTACTCCCCGTCAATTTAAAGGGACGATGCCTAGACGACGTTGTTGCAGCTATATTAGGTGTTAAGTGTAGTAGTAGTCATGACGGCTTTACCCGTAAGCGCTTCCCAGAGGCACCGTATATACCGAACGCTGCGAATGAGATCTAGGATCTCGTGAGTGTTACAGAACCAATTTTTTATTGTTTTTTATTACAATTCTGCCTAGTTTTTGAGCAGTTACAAAGTTTGTAGTTGACTATGGCAACTTGCAAATTAGTACAATATACAAGCAGTATACAATTTACATTCAAAAAACTGGAAAATTTGAATGGCAGGAAAAAATTTCAGTTTCGCGGGTCCCGGTGGCCTCTTGAGCCCAATACGACCCAAAATGCTAAAAATTGCAAATAAAAACAGCTTGAAAATGTAATTTTTAGATGGGTCTCATTTTGTAAAAAATGTCTGAAATGAAAAACTAGGTCGAATGGGAGAATTTTTTTTTTTACCCTAAATTAGGGATTCCTCCACTAAATTTAGTTAGTTATAACTAAATTCAAAAATCAGCTAAATTTGGTAGGTCCGCCAAAAATTCTGCCAAATGCAAAATGTGAAGTTGGGGGTGGGATTTGAACCATGCACCTCCCACTTCTAAGGCTTTCCCTTTATCCAACTTGGCCGCTTAAGCATTTGTAATGTAAAATGGACAATATTGTATTTAAATAAAGGCAAATTTGACTCACCTCTTTAAAAAAGATGACTTGTAGAGGCTCCACGTGGCAAATGCTGGTTAGAGGCAGATTAGGGTTTTATTTTCACCCAAAAAAATGGATCTGAAGCATTCTTTATTCCTTAGCCGCTGCCCCTTCTCTTTTTTTTTTAATATCTCCTTCTATTTCTTTGTTTTTTTTCCTTCCTTTGGCCGCCGTTTTATCTTCTTTGCTCTTTGCTTGGTCGCTGCATTTTTTTCTTTGGCCACTTTTTTTTGAATGGTTTGTGTTTGCTTTGTTTGCAGGGACTGATCGCTAAGAGACCACGTAAAAAAGGCGTGGATGACAGAAAATGCATAGATTTGCACTATATATATTTTTATTTTCTTTGTTTGGCCGCCATTTTGTTTGTGCAGGTGCTGTGTAGAAGATGCGTAGAAAAGGAATCCGCCTTTTTTTCTTTGCTGCATATATGGCGTGGAGAGATTTAATACAGCCCCTAGTTTTGTTTTCCACTACTTTTGAAATGCTAACCTGCTGCTTTCTTTGTGTGCAGGGTCGTGGCAATGTAGCAGGTCGTGAGCTAAGGTTGAGTGGGCTTGACACGAAAAACAATGTAGCTCGGCCTCCAAATATAATCCTCCAAAACCGGATATACCTCTAAATGTAGAGGTTGGATAAAAAAGAGACTAAAAACATCTCTAATATTAGAGATAAAACCCCAAATGGGGAGAAAATAATAATTTTTAAAGAATTTTCAATACTCGAAGAAGTTTTGCACAGTGCTTTGGGTGCACCAAAGGCAAAAAAAAATTGCGTTCCAAACACCTAGAACTGAATAGGAGGTTGTGGGTTTGCAGGGGGTTATAGGAAGCTACAGGAGGCAACACTGGCTCTCTTTTTGTCGTCTTCTCCACGAATTCTCCTTCTTCTGCAACCTTCTCCAACCTTGTCAGGAGCTTCAATTCACTCTGGTACCAAATGTAATTTCACAAACAGGGACGGAAGCCTGTATATTTTATTAATGTGAAATTGATTAACCATTACAATGGAGTACTGCAATATTTATACATATTGGACAACAATGTGCAGAAAAACAAATATGTTGCACAGGTAAAACCATACTCACAACTACTTCCAATAATACATCCGGGAAGCATATAAATTGTTATAATAATTGTAACAATTATCCTTGTGAAACAAAAAGACAAATATGGTTTAAAACCATATAACAACTTACAATTATATTATGGTTTATAATATAACCATATGATTATTTAATTAATAAAATAAAATAAATAATAAATCATATAATGCATAATTAATATTTTATCCTAACACTATCATGCTAACGGTGCTTCATGTGCAACATTTTCTTTGTATGTCTATTTGCCACCATGGTTATTTTTCACATTGCTTGCTACCATTTTCTCTTGTCTTCCATCGTGTGTTATTGATTACGTGCTTTGCCCTTTGTCTTATGTGCACACTTTATGCTTTTCACCACTACACCTCGATCGTCTTGCGACATCATGAGTGATGTCCCATGTTTGAAACCCACTTTTTGTGGTCTACTTTGTCTACAATATTGCTTGTCTACATCATCTTCTTGCGTGCTTATCTTACATCTTGTCTTCTACATGCGTGTTTATCTTGTTTTCACTAACACTTTTGTCTAACCACATTGTTTGTGTGCACCTCAGATTTTAACAAGTAGATAACCTCCCCATACAGGGGCATCAATTAGAGTTTAGGGACCAGTCCTCCTTTGGGACGCATAATCCTTGTGATGTTTCATTCACCCAAAATGAGGGGGCATCATTAGGTGAATCATTCACCACATGCAATAAATGATCTATAGACACGGTTCAACACATCTCGCTCACATTCAACACAATCTTCATTCTTAGAAATGACCCAGATCTTGACTTGGGTCCTCAACATAACATAAAAACCAATGCTTAGACCCGCATAGTAGGGTCTAGGTGCCCCTGACTCTTCTTGGATGCTTGTGACTAGGGGGAAGTTACACAACATTTCTAAGTTCGGTTAAGTTTTTGGAAGTATACACAACGGATTTTACATGACATACAAATCCTTTAGCACTCAACATGCATGCACTACACTTTATTTTCTACTTTCGTGTTGGATCGAACTGGATCATATTTTTACACACCATCTGTAGTGGTGTTTACACTTCGGGAAGCAAAAGGTCAAGGATGAAACTAGACTTTTCTTCCTACACCTCTCCTGTTCGCGTGAGATCACCCAAAAATGTGTTCTTCTACATCATCTTTAATATCCTTTCTACACTCTTTACTCATCATGGATCAGGTGCACATGTTCCTTTTTCATTTTTTACACACTTTTTACATGTTTTGATCATATATACACATATTTGACTACTTGTTCATTCTTCTCTTTTATAGGTCTATCCTTATGGGAAGTGGTAGTCACATCAATCACACATCATCACACATCAAACAACATCAACAACAAACATAAATGTGACATCTACGCATACACTCTCATCCTAGGGTCATCATCATCACTTTTTTCACTTCTTCTCTAGCTTCCACGCTTCACATTTTTATCACTCCATGCTTTTTCTTGTCTCTCAAAACACTTCTCACCATCAATCTACATGGTTATCAGGTACACATCTCTTATTTACTTTATGTTATTAAGAATTCTATCAACAACATAAAGTGGGGGAAAATGTAGACACTAAATCATGCACTTTGGATATATTTATAGTCATGATCACATATTACTATTCATATGATTCCTAAGTAAGAAAAGTACTAATTGCTCATTACCTTTGGCCATCTTTATTTGATTTTTTTTCTCTCTTGGTTTTACACTCCTTCTTACCCATTATGTTTTTTTATACTTCAAAATTTCTCATTCAATAAACCATCGCTAAGCCATGATACCAACACCAGTGCGCCTGTCCCCTCACTCAAGCGTCCCCAACCTCTTTATACTTTCCTCACATCTTTTGGGTCTTTTCTATCCATTTGGTCATCTTGATTTTTAATATTCATCTTTTTAGTGGTTAGTTATGAAATTCAAACAAGGGAATCATATAAATAAAACACTATGTGATCATAATAGAGGACCAGGCACTAAGCATTAGCTATCATCACCTAAGGTTGCATATTAAGAGCATTCAAGCATCCATCTAGCTTTACACAAGGGACAAGGAAGTTCCATTTATGCATACACTTTATAGGAGGGGAAGTTCATTCTTTCATGCACACATATATCTACATTTTCTACATCTAGCTATTGCTCGTTATCAAGTGTGGCATTCACAAGAGCCACCTAGGGCATGATATCTTCACACACACACACACACACACACACACACACACACACACACACACACACACACACACACACACACACACACACACAAAGAGAATTATATTGGAGTCCGAGATGTAGTGTAGTGCTCGGTTGTAAGTTCACCTTGTTGAAAAATGAGGACATTCTCGCCCCTCATTTTACATCTTTATTTTTAGGATATGATGTGGTTTGAGGTTTTTGTAGGTTTCAGAAGAATAACAATGAAGTGCATTGACATACAAGATATTAAAGGTGACAAACATTGAACATCTTGTGACCCCGTGAAACCGGTTTATGCAACTTTTGAGCATCACAGGCACCCAAGACAGGTTTTTGCACCCCTAACCCTCCATAGGTACCCTGGTCCTAGAATTTCTAACACCTCTTCAATTTTTGGGTCTAATTATGATACTCGAGTTCTTGTTCTAGCATTTTCCATCTTGACATACCTTTGGGATTATTGTGAATCGGTTGAGTCTTCTTATCTCTCCCCTTGTAACTAGGGTTTCAAATTTAAATTGTTTATTTGATTGGATGAAATATATAAATTATTGTTTATATTCAACATTGTTACATATTTAGAATTAGGCATCTATTTATTTCAATATTTTCTTAGTCACACAACACTCCTATTTGTACTTATTTTTTTGATCTATGAGAATGTTAGACCTTTTTCTTGCATGCATAATATCTTGGTGGATAATTGTTTTCTTATTGTAGTTACTTCATGTTTTCATTCGAGTGAAACTTTACTGATATGCATGCATTCCATCTTGATCCTCATGCTCACACTCGAAATATGGTATCAAAGCTACATTGTCTGTAATCACCTCACTCAACTTCGTTCGTTGCTTACTATTCTCGGTTTCGTCATCTTATTAGTTCCTTGTGCAAGTTTTTTAATCCATTTTTTTATCCTTGAATTAATATGGTTTAATATTATTTTTTGGAGTTACTAGTGTTTGGTGTTTACTTTAGTTTTTGTGCGAGATAGGTGTTTTCTATCTAAAACTAGTTATCCATAGAAAACTTTGGCAAAAAATTAAATTTGGAGGTATTTATTTTTTTAGTTTTGTTTTTTGAGGTTTTTTGTTTCAAATTTTCCAAATATTTCTTTCCTCCTCTATGTCTTCCTATTCACAAATTTTCTCTTAACCTTCCCTGCTATCCACATCGATATCATCAAGCTCCTATCTAGTTCTCCAAGTTCACTTCTTTCTCTCTCGAGCTCCTGTAGAGTTGGATGGTCGAGCCACCTTGGGCTTCACCCTAACTCTTCCTCACCAAATCACTCTCCTTGTGCATACCCCTACCAAACAACCACAACTCCTTTATCTCATCTAAGATCCCCGAGATTGGATTTGTGCTCCATGAGTTGGGATACTCCATCGATCACACAAAGCTCCCCGGCTCGACCTCCACCGAACTCATTTTAGCAATTTTACCTCGGGCTCATCTCAATTTCATAGTCCTGACCTATTTGCATTGGTACATCACATACTTGAGGTACTTAGAGTACCAGAGGAGAAATTCACTATCTTATATGGTGTTATGAAACTTTTTGCAATCCAATTTTTCACGAGAGAACCAAACATATTGAAGTACAAGTTCATTTCATTTGTAAGCATGTTTTGAAACACAATAAATGACTTCAGTTTTTCCCAACAGCTGAACAACAAGAATATGTTTTCATGAAGTCACTTGGCTGTGACAAATTTAAGTTGTTAAGAGATTTCCTCTCCTCATCTTTTGAGGAAATGCAAAATTAAGGGGGGAATGTTAGGTAAAACCTATTGTAATTATGCATTGTATTTATTTTTACTATTTTATTGTGGTAGAATAGTAGATAGGTAGTTACTTAGGTAAGTTACATTATTTATTTATTATATGGTTATATTGTTATAACCATTTATATTGTTTTATTCCCATATGGTTATTGTTACAACATGTAGGAGGTTTAGTTTTGCACATGTGAAATAGTTCTTTGTTTGTATTTAGGTTGTGTAATATATAAAAATATTGTAGCATCCATTTTCCCCGTAACTTGATATTTTCCTAATTAGTAAAGTCATTAGCAAGATGCCTCCATATTTCTTTCATAATCTAATTCAACCACTATTTAACAAGTGACTAAACACCGATATTTTGACATTTTAAATTTCTATAATTGATTCATAACCACTAGCATAAAGCTAAAATGTATCCCTTAATATGGGCTAAGATATCCATACTCTAGACTATTTACAAAATAGGTCATAAATGACCTCTAACTCCTTTCATGTACAACCTTAAATCTATAATCCATGACGTAGTGAGATGGATGATAAGGCCAAAATATGCCTCATCAATGTGCAATAAATGATCTTATTTTACTCTCATTTTTATCAAGTTTGACTACATTTTGTGGCTTTTGTTTGATCTAGTATAAGTTAGGATGTAATTTTCCATCTTTTGTTTGATTTATTTATAACGTCTAAAAACTCTGTAATTCCTAACAAAGTGTGTCGAAGAACAAAGTATGAAGCAACCAACACGTTTTTGGGAACATTGGCTTCAATACGGCTTAGCTCTGGAACCTCCAGGATTAGTTCCTGAACTCCATCACACAACAAAGAAACTCTACCGCTTAGTTCCAAAACCTTCAAACTTAGTTCTGGAACTCCAACACTTAGTTCTGGAACTCTTGCGCTTAGCTCTAGAACTTTCACAGTTAGTTCTAGAATAGTTCCCTTTGGTTCCAAACTTCTCCAAAGTTCCGGAATCAATGGGAATCTGTTTATTTTGACAACATATGGTGATAGAGCAATTAATGGGCCTTCCAATCAGGAGTAGATCAACATATTGCTGATTCTTCATACTCCAAAAATACTTATGTAGGATCAGATAACTATATGTCCAACAAGGTTTCTAAATTCCACATCTACTTTGAGCACTATTTTGTTTCACTAGAACCTATAGATGGATGGACAACTATTGAGCACTTATGATTGTAAATGCATCTTCAGATGATGAAATATATATTAGATATAAACGATATATATGATAGATATATAATGAAGTTTGTAAGACAGAACATTTTAGTAATAAGATAACCATTTCGTTTTGAGAGAATCATACTTTGTCAACTCCTGATTCAAGGTGGAGCAAGGGCCCACTCCTCCAAGAAGCAAGATTCTTTGTTTTATTGGTATTTATATTTTTAAGCAATTCATGTAAATCTGTTAAGTATTAATTCTGTAAATGATTTTGATTCTTCAGTTGAATTATGTTACGTAATTGTCCCTACAGGTGTTATAGATTAGACTCTTATTTCCTTGTAAGCATTTTCAAACGTGTGTTTATTTCCAAGAAAGTGTGTTTACTTTTGCAATGTGTGTTTATTTCCAACAATTTGTTCCATTCTACAAAGAGTGTTTATTTCCAGCAATTTGTTTCATTATGCAAGAGTGTGTTTATTTTCAACATGTTTAATTCTGAAGATTTATTTATTTCAGCAATGAGTGTTTATCTCAAAGCAAGTTTTTATAGTTTAGCTTTAATAAGGATTTGGCCAGGAAATCCTAAAGACACTGCAAAACCCCTCCAAAAATCTAAAAAAATAATAAATACCTACAATCAATTACTAGATCACTAAGATTCTTCTTGTTGCATATAGCTTTAGACACACCCCTGGTTTGAATATGACATCAACTAAGAGTTTATTAAATGAAGGGAATAACGACACCCATCATTTTTGGCACCATTACCGGGACGCACTAGTTAGAATTTTCTAATTAGGTGTCAACAAGAGCAACAATCATACATCTAGTAATTGAAAAATATTCCCTACGTTATCATAAAATTTATGAGTAGACCAAGAGACTCAAAGGGTATATTTCTCCCAAAAATATCTCAACAAGAACTATCAGCATCCTCTGGTTCAAATAAGGAGGTTGAGCAAGAATTAGAAGCACCATTATCTCCTATTAGACAAGAAACAAAACTTCCACCTTTGGAATTTTTGGATCAATCACCAGAAGGAAGTGGAAATTTTAGGAGAAGGATTATATCCCAAGACCCGCTTAGAGAAAGTTTTGATTCTCAATTGAGTAGTCAACCTCCTACTCTTGAATTTTCACCTTCACCAAAGTGGATCACATACCACATTGATTGGGAAAAATATCTAGAAGATACTTGTAGATATGGCACGAGAAGCTGAAAGAGAACCTGATAGGACCTTTACCTATCTAATTCAGTTGGAGGATGATGATACACCTATGAATAATATTTCACTTGCACACTTGCCTACATTTAGAGGGATGTCATATGAGGACCCTAACCAATTCTTGTTTGAATTTAAAGTATTGTGTCGAACTATGACTACAAAACAGAAAATAAAAAAATCAAGCTATTTCCATTTACTTTGAAAGATGCAACAATGAAGTGGTTTATGGGATTAACATCCAATTATATGACCAGTTGGGTACAAATGGAAACTACCTTCCTAGACAAATACCAAGGCTAATGTCGAGGGATAAACAAGAAGGAAGAATTTTTAGGATAAAAAAGGAAGAGGATGAGAATATGAAAGATTATTTAGATAGATTCCTCTTTGTAAGTAAAATGTGTGGATTTGTACTCCAAGAGGAGCTAAGAAAAACCATTTTTCTCAAATATTTGGATGATGAATCTAGGGAAGCCCTTAACTTAATGGGAGGTGGAAAAATCAATCAATTAAGAATGAATGATATTAAAGACCTTTGTAGAAGTTATTCAAGAATAAGGGGTGGACCTAGGAAAGGAAAAACTATGAAAACTACAAATCAAGACATGAACAAACTTATGGATGAACTAGAAAACTTTAAAACAGACATCCTAGTTCAATTAACTTCCACCATGGATGGATTGCAAGCCAAAGCAAATGCTAATACTGAACCATTAGCTATGTATTGTCCTAGATGCAGAAAGAAGCATGTAATAAGAGATTGTCCTTTGGATAAAACAGAAATGTGTCTTATTTGTGAATCTAGGGAACATGAAGCTAATGTTTGTTCTCTTCTTCCATTCATAAAAAATCAGCTTAAACAAACCAACACTTCATCCACTATAGAAGAAGTAAAATTTTTCCAGAGACAACCTAGCCAAGGGGAAGTTCATACCAAGATTTGTTCCTAATCCTTGGATGATGCCATGGGCAGCTCAGACAGTACCAAAAAATTGGGGACAACCACCTTGGACCCCTCAACCAACATGGAATCCCTAGGATTGGGCAGGATAAGCTTGGTATGCTCAGGGACACCAACAACCATGGTTTGGTCAGAGTAACCCTTATACTTGGTCACAACCTAGGTGGAACCCTAATAACTATGCTCAGGGAAGAACATATCCCAACCAACATCAACAATCCATAATGGGTTCTCTAACACAAGGTTCACAAACTAAAAATGTGGTTCAAACACAAATGCCAGCACAACCAGTGGCTAATCCCAAAAACAAACAAACAACCCCTATCTACGGAACAGAGCAAGAAAAACCAATTGATCTTAATGCCATGGACTGTAAGGATATTCAAACAAGATCTAGAAAAATAATTAATAGTCCACCTGTTATAATTACTGAGATGACATAAGAAACTAAAACTCCTAGTTCAGTTGTTCCTAAGGAGGATGAAAAATAAAAAGAGGAGGAGCCAGATAGCAACTCTATTGAAACTCCATTTCCAGAAAGATTTAAAGAAGTTATTGAAACCAAGGAATTTGAATTAGTGCAAGAATTAAGGAAACTAAATATTGAAATACCATTGTTGCAAGCAATCAAGGACATTCCTAAATTAAACAAATTAATCAAAATGTTATGTTTGAAAAGACCTGGAAGGAAGAAGTAGTACCCTAAGACTATTAAGGTAGATGGGAAACTTGCTGATTTATTGGTAGGAAAAATCTTACTTCCCAAATATGGGGATCCTTAGAAGCCTGTTATTTCTATCTCTATAGGAAATAAAGATATACATAATGTTTTGGTTGATTTGGGAGCAACTATAAATGTGATGACAATGGACACTTTGAAAACATTACCATTAACAGGTATACAACCTACTAGCACCATATTACAGATGGAAGATCATTCAGTAGCAAAACCAGAAGGAATCATTGAAGATGTGGCGCTTATGGTGGAGTCATAGGAGTATCTAGTGGACTTCCTTATATTACAACCAAAAGGTAAAACACTTGGTTATCCCATTATTTTGGGCAGACCATGGTTAGCTACAGTTGCTGCCTTAATTGATTGCAGATCAGGTGATATGACTATCTCAAATGGTAATAATTCTAAGCAAATTTCCTTCTATCCTTCTACACGACCGCTTATCGATAACCAAGAACAATTATGGGTCGATGATCCCGATATTAATAAATAGAATTTTTATTCTTTGGCTATGATAACATTTTAGGATCACGTACAGGAGGTGGATAATATGATTAATCATCCCTTGAATGGTCACCAGTTGTCTTTGGAACAATTGGGGATAGTTCTGGAACCTTTGGATTTAGTTCGGAACCGTCGGACTTAGTTCCAAAAACCTTCGACTTAGTCCTGAACATGCATACTTATCTTTAGAACTACAAAAATTCCAAGAAGATGCAAATAATTTCACTTCGGAGGAATGATACTTCTCTTAGGGAGACGAAGAAATATTTGCGAAATCAATAGCTTCAGCTTTGAAGGATATTAGGGAATGGTGAGGAATTTTTGGAAAGCAGTAGTGACGAGGAGTTTGACCAACAACAAGATAAGTATCATAACTCTGCCTACTATCCTTTGTCTAGTATTCTTTCTCAAGGAAACTTTAGAGACATTGTTGCATATCATATGTTGTTACCAAATTCATGTCCACTAAACACCCTAATGGAACCTTTTCAACAAATCAGTTCATCACACACTGGAACCAAACAAATTGAGATTCAACCAGGTAAAATTTTGAACATTAATAGCTGGTTGGAAAATGATCAAGAAGCTAAATTGTTTGATGTTTTGAAAATTCATACTAGAGATTTTTCTTGGGACTATAAAGACATGAAAGGAATCCATCCAAGTATTTGTACCCATCACATTTATACTAAAAATTTTAAACCAAGTTAGGCAACCTTAAAGAAGGATCAACCCAACCTTGAGGGACATAGTCAAGCAGGAAATTGAAAAGCTATTGCAAGTAGGATTTATCTACCCTATCTCAGATAGTCAGTGGGTGTCTCCTCTTGTGATTGTGCCTAAAAAGAATGGAAAATGGAGAATTTGTGTTGATTATAGGGAATTGAAAAAAGCTACACTTAGAGATTATTTTCCCTTACCATTCATAGATCAAGTTTTAGACAACCTTTCAGGTAAACAATACTTTTCCTTCCTGGATGGTTTTAGTGGATATAATCAAATCAGGGTGGTTGCTGAGGATTAGGAAAAAACTACCTTTACTTGTCCATGGGGTACCTTTGCCTATAGGGTATTTCCATTTGGACTATGTAATGCTCTAGCAACCTTCCAAAGGGTTGTACTAGCAATTTTTGCAGATCTAACCAATGATTGTGTGGAAGTATACATGGATGATTTTACTATGCATGGAGAAACATTTGATGATGCCTTGAAAAATATGGACAGAATATTAACAAGATGTGAGCAACACCATTTGTCTCTTAGTCATGAGAAATGCTTGATGATGGTTGATGAGGGGATTGTACTAGGACACCACATTTCAAAAAGAGGAATTCAAGTTGACCAAAACAAAATCAGGATTATTTCAGACTTACATGTTCCTCAAACACCCATAGATATCAAGTCATTCTTAGGGCATGCTGGATACTATAGGCATTTTATCAAATATTTTAGTAAAATTGTTGCCCCCATGTTTGGTTTTCTTACCAAGGATTGTGAATTTCGTTGGGATGAAAAGTGTCAAAATACTTTTGAAGAAATTAAATAAAAATTAATCACTGCCCCAATATTGAGAGGACGTAATTGGGAGAAACCTTTTCACATCCAAAAAGATGCCTCAAATAACTCAATTGGTGCAGATTTCTGGGACATAAAGATGAAGAAGGAAAAATGTATGCTATTTACTACCTTAGTAAAAATCTTACTCCCATTGAAAGAAATTACACCACCACTAAAAATAATTTCTTGCTCTAATTTACGCAATTAATAAGTTCGAGACATTATATTACGAGTGCAAAATATTTGTACATACAGATCACTCAACAATTAAATGCTTAATGAACAAACCAAAGGGTTGGAGGTAGGATAATTAGATGGTTATTACTTTTACAAGAATTTTATATTACCATTGTGGATAATCCAAGAAAATATAATGTGGTAGCTGATTTCTGGTCAAGATTAACTACTACGGGGATCAAGATCCGTTAAGGACAACTTTCTAGATGAACAATTATTTGCTATTTTAGTTGATACACCATGGTTTGCTGATATGGCAAATTATCTTGCAACAGGGAAGTTTCCCCCTTCTTTTACTAAGAAACAAATGAAAAGATTAATCAAAACTAGTGCACAATTTAAATGGTTAAATGGAATGTTATTTAAATGTGGTCTTGATTTGGTTTTACGTAGGTGTGTGAGAGAAGATGAAATCTTTGACATACTCAGGGCATGTCATGATGAACCAAGTGGAGGACACTTTTCAATGAAAATAA
Organism: Taxus wallichiana var. yunnanensis; assembly: GCA_018340775.1. Classification (NCBI taxonomy): domain Eukaryota; kingdom Viridiplantae; phylum Streptophyta; class Pinopsida; order Cupressales; family Taxaceae; genus Taxus; species Taxus wallichiana. The sequence goes on along the minus strand of CM031243.1, from coordinate 704,858,711 downwards.
CAACACACAAAATACTTGGCACTGGCTATTATTGGCCATCTTTATATAAAGATGTGAAGAAATACATCAAGCAATGTGATCCTTGTCAAAGGATGGGACAACCAACTTTCACCAATGAAATGCCTCTACAACCTCAAGTAGTGATTGAACCATTTGAAAGGTGGGGGCTGGATTTTTTTGGCCCTTTTAGTCCTCCTTCACAAGGAAAGGAACACATTATTATATGTACTGATTATGTGACAAAGTGGGTAGAGGTTCAGGCTTTAACAAATGCTAATGAAGATGTAGTTGCTGATTTTATTTGGCACAAAATTATGATGAAGTTTGGTGCACCAAGAAGCATAGTTTTAGACCAAGGTCCATAGTTCATGTCCAATATGATCCAAGCCTTCACAATGTACTATTAGATCAATCATAGGAAGTCATCTCCCTATCACCCACAATCAAATGGGCAAGCAGAAGTGACAAACAGAGAATTGGAAAACATCCTCACCAAAACAATTAAGGTAGGTAGAAGAGATTGGGTAAAGAGGTTACCTAAGGCTGTTTGGGCTTATAACACAACTTCAAAGACTAAAATAGGGTTCTCACCATATGAGTTAGTATATGGAAAAATCCTTGTTACCCATTAAATTTTAACTACAAACATTGAGGACAACAACTAAATTGGGTATTGAATTGGATGCAACACAAAAGGAAATAATTCTACAACTCAATGAATTGGATGAGATGAGATTGGAAGCACTTCAACAGACAAAGATAATCCAAGACCAAAGGAAGCAATGAAATGATACACATATCAAGGAAAGGCAATTCAAGGTAGGAGATTGGGCATTATTGTTTGATTCCAAGTACCAGTAATTCAAAGGAAAATTGAGAACTAGGTGGTTAGGACCTTATCAAATTGAGTAGATATTTGACAATGGCTCTATTTAGCTACTTCCCATTGATGGTAGTAGAAGGACACTTCTGGTCAATGGACACAAGATGAAACTTTATAGGAAGCCTCCTACCAAGGATGAGTTCTTGAAGTAGATTGAAGCAGATAAGGAATTTGATCATATGGAAGAACCTAGTTCTTCCAAAATGATCAAGTAATCAGATGCATGGATCTAAAATAAAGGGAAGAGAATGAAAACTAGAAAATGGCATTCTCTTTGCCAAAAAGGGAGGGAATGAAAACCAGTAAATGGCGTTCTCTCCCAAAAAAATTCTCTCAAAGACCAATTGAAAACCAGAAATGGTGGTTGGTCTCCTCAATAAATGGCTAATTCAAAATAAAAGGAACTTCTTTGGAATTCCAGTTGTCTTTTCTAACCATTTTTCCTTTTTCACTTTTTTTTAGGAATGATGAGTCATCAAGGCGGATGAATTACATCAGCAAGGACAATAATTATGTCTTGATCTTATTAAAGGTTAAATTAAAAGTTTGCATGTGTGATTAGACTTGATTTAAGTAGTCGGTATGATGAGTCATTTATTGTACATTATGATTAAAAGCAAGTAATCATGAGGGTGATGTCAATTGAACAAGTAAAAGTGGTGGTGTATTAATAATGAGCTATCATTTGGGTGGAATAAATGAAATTGAGAAGCAATTGTAGAAAAATTCAAGGAAGAAATAGTAGAATTATATTTGAATTCCACAACTAAACCCAATAGTTTTGTAGCCAAATCCAATAAGTTCCGCAACCAAATCTAGTAGTTCCACAACTATCTCCTGATAGAGTAAGGATTTGAAAGAAGAAAGAATTTGAATCATCCTCTTTGTCATGGGTATCAAAAATAAGTCAGAGCTAGAGGATGATACACAACTTCTTGCAGATGGAGAAGTGGCAACCATTTTTGAACAAACAGGGTGGTTGGAGTTTCTAAAGAAATTCTCAAAGTACAATGACGAATTGGTAAGGGAATTTTTTGTAAATTTAGAACAATCCAGAACTAAGGTTAAAAGCATTGTAATTCCCTTTACTGTAAATACAATGAGCAATGTATCTGGGGTACCAATTGTACATGTCCCAAATCCTGTCAAGGGGACCCTAAAAGAACTAGTGGAAACCTTGATACAAGAAGGGGAATCTGAACCCCAATATATTTATAACACTAAGAAAATCATCAAGGGGGTCGAAGATCCAACCTGCCCAAACCCTTTGATAGGGTAGCATTTTGGGTAGTTAAGTACCTAACTCATGATGGTAAATTTGGGACTGTGGGAAATGAGGTCCATAAGATGCTTTGATATATCTTAGGTATGGGGCTGAAAAACAAGAGTATACAAAGAAACCTTCTAGGGTCCCTCTTTGACTCCATCTAGAAAATGGCTCAGAGGTATTCTTGGGGATTTGGGACAATTAGACACCATGGATTAGTCCATTTGGTATGTCAACACCATTTTCTCTCAAATAAAAATGGAGAAGAAGCATGGGAAAAGTTCCTTAACAAATTCAAACAAAGCCCTGATATTATCAGGAGGGGAATACCAACCCATTTCTTACATAAACTTAATTTGGTAATTGATCCCCCTACGAGAGAAAAGAAGGAAATAGGTGGGGTTAATGTGCCAAAGAGGAGGAGATCTGAAAGGATGATCAAAGCTACAAAACCTACCATGTCTTCAAAAGAAACTCCTTCCTCTGCAGCAATACCAGAAGAACTAATATCTATCTCTAACAGTGACAGTTCACCTAAGTTGGATCATGAAGTAAAAATCAGCAGAAGCTCAAGGAGGAAGCCCACTACAGGACATTTTGAAGCTCCTCAAAGAAGAAGAGTTCATAAGAGGTCTAGGGAAACTCCAGTGGATATTGAAGAACAAGATGGTTTGGAGAAAGAAGTTGTTGATATTCTAGGAAGCATGGAAATGTCTCCTCCTCGACCAAGTCAAACTGAGGTGGAGAAAGAAGATGAAATATTTGAAGAATAGGATTTTCAGGAGATGGGTGACTCAACAACACTATCACATGAAGAAGAGGAATTGACATCTTGGAAATAGAAAGGAAATCCCCTTTGGTGGAAGAGCAATGCTCATTCCCTAAGGAACTTTCAGAAAAAGAGGAGAAACAACAAGTTAGATAGGATCTGTTTTTGTCTAGAGAAGAAATTATCATTAGGGAGAAGGATGAGGAATTAAACTTCCTCAAGAACAAATTGGAGCATAGGGAAATGATCATTGAGCAACTAAAAACTCAGCTCACAGATAGGACTGAAGAATTGACATTAGTCAAATAGTAAATGGTAGAAAAAGAAAAAGAATCTCAATTGGCGAAATGAGTGTTATGTCAAAGATACCTTCAATGAATTAGGTTGTACAAACTGAATTGACTTACTGGCCACTTAAGCAGTTGTGGGATGATACCTACAAAAATATTAATGAATTTAAAACATCAAATGAGGAGATAAGAAACAAGATGGAAGAGGAGAAGAAGGAAATGAACGAATGGGAAGAAACATTTTACAAAATGAAAGAAGATAAATTTAAATTTCTGGTAAAGATACAAATGGTCTGTATAATGAGTGACAAATTACTCACATGCAAGAGACCTTCTCCTGCATACAATGTCTTTTTGGAAGAGAAATTTATTCCCTGAAAAATATCAAGGATTTCATGTGGCCTTCCACATGAAAGAAAATATTAATCGGAGTTCATGACAACATATTCCTCACCAATGTAGAATAGAAAATCTTCTCTGCAAATTTATGCTGGAAAAGAATACATGCTTCATGATCAATTTGTATGTAGGAGAAAGCCATTGAATGCATTTTTTCTGTACTTCAAAATTAGATAGCATGGAAAGAGAGGGATTCTAAACATTTATTAAAGGCTAGTTCATCTAGCCTCTGCATGAGAGCTCACTATGGAAAACCATCTAGCCTTTGCTATACATTTTAGATCCCATGCCTTTGACAATCGATTCAAGGCACATTATATTGCCAATCTGCAGAAAAGTATTGATGCCTTCACCTCTTATGAGGAGAAAAAATTTGAAGATATTTATGATGGATGCTTGAAGAGATGGGAGTTTCTCATAGTTGTATTGAGAAGAAGATAAGTGATATCTCCCAAAACTTAATATGGATTTTGGAAAGAGCTAGATCTTTGTGTACATTAATCCCTTAGGTCAATGAAAAATGTAGGGGCATATGGATGGGAATGAGAACAAGGCCTCCTCTCCTTCTCACTCCCATGTCTCCATGGAAAAATAAAGAGCCTCAAGATCCCACTCACTTTGAGGAGTGGCAAATAAAGATAGAAGAAGGATCAGGGTATAGTACTTTTGAACTGAAGCACTGGGATATTCAATTTCAGCCATTTGACCTGAGTAGTCAATTGGAATGTAGAATTCACAACCCAAGTTTTGAAGAGTAAATTTTGTAAGAGGAATTACAAACAAGTAAGTGTGGGGGAGATGATAAGGCCAAAATATGCCTCATCAATGTGCAATAAATGATCTTATTTTACTCTCCTTTTTATCAAGTTTGACTACATTTTGTGGCTTTTTTTTGATCTAGTATAAGTTAGGATGTAATTGTCCATATTTTGTTTGATTTAGTTCTAACATCTAAAAACTCTGTAATTCCTAACAAAGTGTGTGGAAATTTAATTTTTGTAATAAAACAGGTCACATTTAGTCAGAAGAACAAAGTATGAAGCAACCAACACGTTTTTGGGAACATTGGCTTCAATACACCTTAGCTCCAGAACCTCCGGGATTAGTTCCAACTCCACCACACAACAAAGGAACTCTATCGATTAGTTATGGAACCTTCAAAATTAGTTCCAAACTCCATAACTTAGTTTTGAAACTCCTGTGCTTAGCTCCGAACTTTCGTAGTTAGTTCCAAAATAGTTCCCTTTAGTTCCGGAACGTCTCCAAATTTCTAGAATCAATGAGAATCCGTTTATTTTGACAACATATGGTGATAGAGAAATTAATGGGCCTTCCAATCAGGAGTAGATCAACAGATTTTAGATTCTTCATACTCCAGAAATACTTATGTAGGATCGATAACTGTATGTCCAATAAGGTTTCTAAATTCCACATCTAATTTGAGCACTATTTTGTTTCACTAGAACCTATAGATGGATGGATAGCTATTGAGCACTTATGATTGTAAATGCATCTTGTAGATGATGAAATATATATAAGGACATGTAGATAGATTAGATAAAGATGATATATATGATAGATATACAATGAAGTTTGTAAGACAGAACATTTCAATAATAAGATAGCCATTTCGTTTTGAGAGAATCATACTTTGTCAACTCCTAATTCAAGGTGGAGCAAGGGCCCACTCCTCCAAGAAGTAGGATTCTTTGTTTTATTGGTATTTATATTTTTAAGAAATTCGTGTAAATTTGTTAAGTGTTAATTTTGTAAATGCTTTTTATTCTTCAATTGAATTCTATTACATACTTGTCCCTGTAGGTGTTATAGATTAGACTCTTATTTCCTTGAAATAATTTTCAACAACATTTTCAAATGTGTGTTTATTTCCAAGCAAGTGTGTTTACTTCTGCAACGTGTGTTTATTTCTAGAAATTTGTTCCATTCTACAAAGAGTGTTTATTTCCACATTTTTTTCATTCTACAAGAGTGTTTATTTCCAGCAACATGTTTAATTCTAAAGATTTATTTATTTCAGAAATGAGTGTTTATTTTAGAAAGTTTCTTATAGTTTAGCTTTAATAAGGCTTTGGCCAAGAAATCCTAAAGACACTATAAAAATGCTCCAGAAAATATAAAAAAATAATAATTACCTACAATCAATTACTAGATCACTAAAATTATTCTTGTTGCATATAACTTCGACACAACCCCGATTTGAATATAAAATCAACTAAGAGTTGATTAAATGAAGGGAATAATGACACCCATTAATGGACATTGTAGGAAGAAAACACTACGGACCACCAAAGGGTGTGAGAGTTGAGAGAAAGACCAAACCTAAAACTATATCCATCTCAAATTAGATTGTTTAAAGAAGTTGGAAAGCCTTTCAAATGATTTTTGTTGGCTTGTGTTTTTGAGTTTTCATTGATGCAAATTTGTTATTAATGATAAAGAAGGATGAAGGAGATCTAGAGGATGAATATGATGAGGCAAGACGAGACAAGTCATGAGAACACATGGTGGAGACTTGAATTCGAGCATCTATTGACTTGGTAGAGGCACAATGGTGATGTGAAATCATGTTAGGATAATGGAATAGGTAGTTCACTAGATCAATGATGAGGAAATATAAGCAACATGGTGAATACAAGGTTGCATGTCTTGAATTAGTCAAACTATCCCACTTTAGGAGGCCTAATCCCTGTGCCTAGTTAACAAATGGACCTAGAATGGTGGATTGAAGGCTTGAGGATGATGATGAAACATGGTATATGCATGAGAAACATGCTTTAGGGTGTACATGATGAATAATAAGACATGTATGATGATTTATTGTATAAACTAGCTCAATTAGGCCTTGTTCAAGGACCATGTGTAAGATTTGATGGGTGTATGAAGAAAATCAAGCTATAAAATAAAAATGCAAGCATGAGAGGTATGTACGGAAATTTTAGATATTATGCAAGAGGTGCTACAAGACATAATTAGACCGGTATATGCATGCTTAAGGCCTTACGATGACTATTCTTGAGAACAAGTTAAATATACATGCACAAATCATGATGGATAATGCGATTTAAATTAGGGAAGAAAAAAGTAACCATTGGAGACCATGTATGAGGTAATCATGAAGGTTTGGATCAATTTTGAGGACTGGATAATGATATTGTAGTAAGATAGTGAAGTTTTTCATTATCGGGTTTTGGGAAATGTAGTTTCCCATTTGAAGAGCAACTTTGCATGCTCACCTTGGATTGTATGTTTTGTATGGGATGTTGTGGCTTTTAAGGGTGTTAATACATTTAAATAAATTTTTTTGAAGAAATAATTGAGTTAAATGAATGTCTTTTTTTACGAACAATGGTTAACAAGTTAAACTTCTTTAAAACCTAGTAAAACCCTTGCGAGTAAGTGATGGAGAAGATTGACATGGTAAGGTCCTTAAATGGAACTATTTTTCTTGTTTATGGATTTGAGCATGTAGATAATTCATCGAGCTTATTTTCGTGGTGGTTTTATTTTATGACAATTGGTGTGCTCCATAAGAAAAATTATTTTTGTTAAGAATTCAATATACATGTAAAAGTTGTAAAGGAACCTATGCTCAAATTTATAGTGGATGATGCTAGGGATGTGTAAAAACTATTCATGACATGTGAAGGGCTAGTAATTTGCATAAATTTGATAATTTAGGTGCATTTTAAATTCAACCACTAAGAAGGCTCGATGCAAGACCAATCATGAAGGTATGAAGAGAAAAATGGTGATTTGCTTATTGCAATATCAATTTATGACCATGTGATTGTTTTAGGTACAATTTGTTGTGTGTATGTTCCTAAAGTGATTTGGTGAATTTTGTTTTGGTTTGAGACGTAATGGCTCAAAGTTCTCATTTTAAACCAAGAAAGGTCCGAGAAATGGAGGTGAAAGTGTGATTTTATCCACATAACCCATACAATTTAAGGTTATAGAGTGTATTATAGGTCCACTATGAATTTTTTTGATGAGGTGATTTGGTTTGAAAACATTTTTTTAATTTCTAGATGTCTCAAACACAAAACTAGGTTTTGGTGCCATTAAGAACCAGTCTAAACAATCTCAAATTTGCATGTATGTTGAACCCATAAACCATGACATGGTGCATGATAATGAGTTGATGTGTTACCCAAGTTTCATATATTTCAAGAAATGTGCCATAGTAGTCATGAGAAGATGATTTAGTGACATACTCGTTCTTTAGAGATTGGTTTTTTGTGTATAAAACTCTTTTAGTACCTTTTCCTAATCAATGGTGTATGAAGAGATTGAAGGTGAGTGAGATGATCAAAGTTTTTAAGGTGATATATAGGTCACATATGACTTCTAAAACCATCAAGAAGCTCTGAAAGTGAATGAAATCATGTTGGAAAATAAATCTTCTGAGACAATAATTTTGAGTTACCGACAATATGCACCAAGATGAGAAAAGATGAAGAATGAAGTTTTTTGTGTCCCGATCCAAAACACTCAAAGTATTTGGTTATGACCTAAACATATAGAATAATCCTCTAGCTAATTTTTATGGCATGAAATGAATTAATAATGTGTTTAATACATCCATGTTCATGAATGCATTTTATAGAATCATAGTTCCAAGGGATAATATGAGTTCAAATGAAGAATCGATGAGTAAATAGAGTCAGTAGAGCCTATCAAGGGTATAGAGGAAAATAAGAGGAGATAAGAAATGTAGACACACCATCATAACACTTTATGAAATGTTTAGGATATGTAAAAGACAAAGAATTCCTTAGTAGGAAGAAGAAGGAAAAAAATTCGAAACGATTCAAGCTAGAGTTGAGAGTCAGAGGCAAGTTTCGAATATTTGCGATAGTAACTAAATATTAGGGAGATCGGGACGTACTCCTTATACTCATAGTTTTAAGTAAGGTCATGAAATTTCAAATCAAGATTACGCTTACAACTGACATCTTTGTAGATGTAATTATTGCATCTTGGTAGTTTTTGTTAGGTGTCTCCTAAGCTTCATTGATAAATCAGTATGTTGAAGTTGGAGCATGTTAGAGTGAAGGGAATTATTTGAGAGAGTATGTGAGTAAAAAAAGTGTGTGAATTTTTTTAGGGGCATGGATATGATGCATTAGGATTGTACTTGCAGATGTGTGAAAATATATGCAACTAGGTGCATATATGAGACGCATGAGCTGATATACGGAGTATGTTGTACAAGAAGAGAGAGGAAAGATAGTATAGATGAGCTGAAGAAGTGATCAATATTTTTTGTGATAAAACTAAATAAAAGTGATAAAAAAATCTTAAATAAGAATGGGTGGTGGCTTAGCAAACAACGAATTGAAGCTTCCTTGTAAGTTGTAGCTTATAGAAGAACACGTATAATCTTGATTGAAGTTTTGGGAGTTGTAGCTTCTAAGTAAGTAGTGGATTGTAGAAGGTCAAGTGACATCTTGAATAAATTTTAAGTTGTAGCTTCAAGTTGAGTGGTGATCAATAGTGAAATATTTGTAACCTTTGCAGGACAATTTGTCCAAGTTAATTCATTGATTTTAGTGGGGTTTTCTCCTTGAAGGGTTTCCCACATTAAATTTAGTGTTCATGTGTGTTAGCCTAATTCATGCTCATGTTTTAATGTGCTTATTATCTCATGGTTATTGATGATCTAGATTGAATATCTTACTAAAATTGTGAAGAGTTTTGAAATCTTGAAGTTACCGATTCACCCCCTATGAGTACCTAGATTTTTCAACAATTGGTATCGAGAGAAAGGTTATCTTGGAACAATTTTAATATCTTGGAGGAGATCCTTGAGGCACAAACATGGGTAAATTAGCAGAAGTAGTTTTGAAAATAAATTTTTAGATTGTTGAGTCCTTGATAGATGGATTGAAAAAGGAAATCAAGTACATGGAATCTGATCATAGAAAATGCCTCAAAGACATGTAAGTTATAGTTGAGATTGTGTAAAAAGACCTGAAAGATAAGGAAGATGCTTTTCTTAGAGATGAAGAAGAATTGAGGTCCTTGAAAGCTTAACTAGAAGAAATAAAAGAAAGGCTAAAGATGTATGGAAAGTTAGAGAAGAGATTTGAAGCTCTAGATGGAATCTTTGGATAATCAAAGAGCAACAAGAGACAAAACATGACTAGGCTTCAAAGGAGAGCCTATGAAGAAGTGTGAAGATGAAAAGGTTGGTTCAAGCATACAAAAAAATCAAGAAGGCCTAAATCATCCAGAAACCAAATGCTAGATAATCTATCCGGAAAAAATGTTTCTCATTTCTTTGATCAAGTCCTAGATAATCTATCTGGAAAAAATATTTCTCATTTCTTGATGGGTTTAGCGAGTACAATCAAATAATACTAACACTATAGGATTAAGATAAAAACCACCTTTACCTACCCATGGGGAACATTCACTTATAGGGTATTACCTTTTGATTTATGTAATTCTCCCTCCACTTTTCAAAGAGACATGTTAGCACTATTTTCCGATCTCACTCATGATTGTGTTGAGATTTACATGGATGAATTCACTGTTTATGGGGAAACATTCTAAGAGGTAGTTGATAATTTAGAAAAAATCCTTTCTAGGTGTGAAAAACATCAGTTATCCTTAAACCATGAAAATGTTTATTCATGATGGAGCGGGGGATAGTCTTAGGCCATCATGTTTCGATGAAGGAATCAAGGTAGATCCTAACAAGGTCAATATCATTGTAAAACTCCCATCTCCCATAAATCAAACATAGGTAATAATCTTCCTTGGACATGACAGATACTATAGAATATTTATTTTAGATTTCAGTAAGATAACTTCTCCATTGTTTTCTCTCCTAACTAAAGACTCTGAATTTGAATGGACAAAGGCATGCCAACAATCCTTTGACACTATCAAAGACAAATTGACAAATACCCCAATATTAAGAGGCCCAAATTGGAAGCTTCCCTTTCATATACAAACAGATGCTTCCAATGAAGCAGTAGGGGTTGTACTTGGACAACAAGAGGAAGGAGAAGTGATGCATGTTATTTACTATATTAGTAAAAACCTCTCCCCTACTGAAAGGAACTACACCACCACAGAGATGGAATTTCTTGCAATTGTTTATGCAATTAACAATTTTTGTCATTATATCACAAGATATGAAGTGATTTTTCACACTGACCACTCTGATATTAAGTATCTAATGAATAAACCTTTAGTGCATGGTAGGATTGTAAGGTGGCTACTGTTATTATAAGAATTTAATATTAAAATTATTGACAAGCTAGGGAAATCAAATGTGGTGGTTGATTTTCTTTCAATACTAACCATTTCAAGATACGAGAGAGTAGGTCAATGATGATTTTCTGGATGAACATCTATTTGCAATTTCCATTGTCTCTCCTTGGTTTGTAGATATGGCTAACTACTTGGCTATAGGGAAGTTCCCAACCTTCTTCACACATAAGCAAAGAAAGCAATTGATTAAAAAAGTGTGATGTATACATGGTTAAATGGAATACTTTTTAAATGTGGACTTGACCATGTTCTACGCAGGTGTGTAGCTAAAGATGAGATCTTTGACATACTCAGGGCATGTCATGATGATCCATTAGGAGGACATTATTTAGTTAAAAGAACCATCCACAAAGTTTTAGGAGTTGGTTACTATTGGCCTTCTTTGTATAGATATGTCAAAAATATGTATGACAATGTGATTAGTGTCAAAGGATGGGGAAGCCAACATTTACATCTGAGATGCCACTCTAATCTCAGGTTGTGTTAGAACCATTTGAGAAGTGGGGATTAGATTTCATTAGACCAATTGACCCAAATTCTCAAGGGAAGGAGTACATCTTGGTTTGTATAGATTATGTTACAAAATGGGATGAGGTGCAAGCTCTCCAATATGCAAGGGATGAAAAAGTTATAGAATTTTTATATGAACACATATTCCAAAGGTTTGGAGCACCAAGATCCATTGTTTTAGACCAAGGACCACAATTTATGTCAGTGTAATTAGTTCCTTTGTGGAAACATACTGCTTAAGCACAAGAAGTCATCCCCATACCATCCATAGTCCAATGGTCAAGTGGAAGTTACTAATAGAGAGTTGGAGAATATCCTAACCAAGACAGTAGATATTTCAAGGAAAATTTGGGTTCAAAAGTTACCTGAAGCAGTATGGGCCTACAATACTACTTGGAAGACAACCATAGGATTCACTCCTTATGAGTTGGTTTATGGGAAGAAGCCTATTCTTCCTATAGAATTTGAAATTCAAACCTTAAGAACAATTGCTAAAGTGGGAATTGATTTATCGAAGCACAACAAGAAAGGATTTTTCAACTAAATGAGTTGGATGAGATGATATTACAAGCATTACATTAGATAGAAATCATCCAACACCAAAGGAAAGTATGGCATGATAAACATATTAAGCAAAGGAAGTTTCAAAAGGAGATTGGGCTCTACTATTTGATTCAAAGTACAAGGACTTCAAAGGAAAATTGCAAACAAGATGGATGGGTCCATACCAAATTGAGGAAGTCTTCAACAATGGAACAATTCAACTGATTCCAATTGATAGTGAAAGAAAAGTAATGTTGGTTAATGGCCATAGATTGAGGCTATACCACAAACCAACATCTAAAAATGAATTCCAAAACACGTTACAAGAAAGTTCAGCTCTAAATTGTTAGGGTAAAGTCTATTTGTCCAATTCAACTTGGAGCTAAATTAGTTCTTATCAAAAACAAATAGGAGATGGTTGAAAAGAAGTAATGGTTTCCATCATCCTATGATGTATTGACTGAAAAATAGAAATGGTGGTCATTACTTCTAAAAAATACAATTGAAAAAAAGTGTTGGTGGCTGAAAACCAGCAATGGCGGTCACCATGCAATCAATAAATGAGAAAAAATATGTGGAGGGAGAAATAAAGAATCATTTAAATGATAGCCGGCGGATTTGACAAGTGAAATTGATCAAGTATGCACAATTATTATTTTCTTAAATGTTGTAAAGTTTAATTTATGAGATGATCATTATTGTGCTTGTGTGAATTGATGACTTCCCCCATTCCCAATATTTTCTCACATACTGCATATCCCAATAAATCCATCACTCATTCCCATATTAATCTCATACATATACTAAATTAATCCCCACTTTTTAGTGGCACATTAGGATTTGTTAAAACTTTCCCAATTTGTATTGTTCCATATAAAACCATTTTGTCCCCCCTGTTTTTCCCACTTTCTATTTCTGTCATTTCACTCCTACGCTACTACTAGTCTCATTCTTGCACTAGAAGAATTTCTATTCCTACATCATTACTTCCCCATTCATGTGCTTCACTCCCTTCTAACATTGTGCAATTACTTGCTCTGTTTTAAGCATCAACCATGGGAATTAGATTGCGGCATAAACCTACAAATTCAACTGAATTGCTCTCTAATATGAAATCGTAACAATTTTTGAGAAAGCAAGGTGGCTAGAATTTATGCTGGCATATGAAGAATTCAATCCAAGAATGACAAAAGAGTTTGCAAAGAATATTGAGGAGGGACATGCCAAGGTAAAAGGTAAGAAAATTTTGTTCAACCCTACTATCATTAGTCATATTTTGGGAATCCTAGAGGAGGGGTAACTAGTTAATTTCAGGACCCCTATTCTAAATAATTAAGATATTTTTGTTGGAAAGAAAGAGAAATTAGAACTGGTCATGGATAATAAAGGGAAGGCTAAGGGCATAAAAAGAGTACTTTTCTTGAACCATGGGTAGATGTGGCGAAATGGGTGATTAAATATTTCACATGTGAAGGTCAGTATGAGGTCATTCTAGAATTTTTCTATGAATACTTATCCACCTCTGTCATGGCCAAACTAAATCCCATAACAAGGTGAATTTTCCCCAATTCTTATTTGATTTTGTCTCCTCTGGTGCTGAAAATTTTTGTTGGGGTTCTTCTTCTCTAAAATTCCAAGGCTTGATACATTTAATATTCAAGCACCATTTTATATAGAAACACAATGGCCTTAAAAAGTGGGTCAAATTCTAGAAAAATTATTCCTTAGAACCTACATTGGTTCTAAAAAGAGGGCCCTCCACCTTAGTATGACCTAGAAAATGCCTTAGGACATCAAGGCATGCTCAAAGCCTTGATGAACCCTAAGCATAAATTGTTCCTTCTCAAGAGGAACAAGAATTAGCTATAATCATGTAAACTTTACTCCAAACAGCTCCTACATCTCCTCCTCACTCGGTATCTCCCTCTATCTAGATTGTTAGATGGAAGTTGACAAAACCCCAATCACTGTTGAGGACTCTCCCATTCGGGACAAAGGAAAAGAACCCATGTTTGAAGGAGAACCTAGTTGTTCACCCGATTCTAACACAATCATTCTCTTAGTATTATCTTTTCTAAGGTTCAGCAATAATTCCAACATGGTCAAGATATGATTGCTATTAGGAAAAATCATGTTAGTGCTCCATTACCACATGGAAATTTATTGGTTAGTTGTTTTATATAAAACAACTATAACAAATATATTTTTTGGGTGAGTTTCAACAACTCACGTAAATAGTTTAAGGGAGTTAGAGGAGTTGTAGCTACTTCCTAAAATATAGGAATTTCATTTCCTATATATTTGTAAGCTTCATATTCTGATTAATGGTTTTCATTCGCATTTCACCGTGATCTCTCTACAAATTTACTAAATTGTTTTCATTTGGTATCGAGTGAAATCGGTGGATATTATGGTGTGACCTATGTGTGGAGTCATGCTCTATGAAGGAATGTATACAAACGCTAGTGTATTGAGGATCAATCAAACTCACGTGTATGTAGATATTTTCGTGGGCTACACAGGGAAATATATGAAGCTTGCGGCTTGAAGAAGAATTATTTTTATGGTGTGAATATTGTCACAACTATAAATATACTAGAAGAGAAATATTGAATCTATTAACTTCATGAAGTGCAATCCACAAGACCCGCACACCTAATCTTATTGGGTATAAATTAATTATTTTGTATCTTTGGTTATTCACATGGTCGGATCTGCGCCAAGAATTTATTTTTCAAATCGACCAGTGATCAATATATAAGGGATCTGTAAATTTTGAGAGGATTTCTTTCAATATTATATGATTCATCAATTGTGCGTACCTTCGAATCATCTGACATCCTAGATAATCTAGAAAAAGTAATTTGTTGTTGGTGTCATATGATAATGTGCAATTATCATATTCATTTACTAGTTTCTATAATCATTTCAAAATTTGAGTGATCATAATTACTATCGACAGGATCATTTTTGAGTATAGTCCAAAGATTGGGATGCATTGATAGCTAATTTTTGCACCACCCATGTGTCGAAGGAAAAGATGCGTGAAATCCCATGCATTTACCTCCACCGTGAAGATTCTCTCCATACAAATTGTTAAAACATTCGTATGCAAAAAAAGTGTCCTTTGAGATTGGTTTATATTATTAGTAAGTCTAAAGGTCAAAGTTTGTTCCTTATTTGATTTATTTCTAAATTCACCATTAGTCATGTTTTAAGTATGCTTCTATTTCAATTCTATAGGGAAATTTTTCAAGTCAAGCATCCATTTTAAGAGTTTATAGATTTGTAGAATCGTCCATTACAAATTAAGTATTTAAAAAGGTCAATTTTTTTAGGATAAGTGTCAAATTTTTATATTAATAGTGAGACAATTTATTGTCATTGTCATATTCCTTCATTAAATATACCAATAGTCATTATGAGTCATTTATTTATTAGATTGTATTTTGTAGGTCTAATGGTAAATTTGTGCAAAGAGTATTTGAGTTTTAATAATTTATCTTTAGTGTCATAAGAAGTGGGTGAATTACATTTTCAATTGTCAAAATGTATGTTAGTGTCAAGATTTAGAGTTGAAAATTGTAAAAATAAATAAAAATTGCCTCATGGACGCATTTTCAATGTTACCCAATGTCTAAAAAATAAAGTGTTTCACATTGTGGGAGAGAAGAAAAAATAAAAAATAAAAATAATCTCAATGTGGAAACAAATGTGCTTCATGTACACTTGGAGGTGGAAGATACATAGAGGATGTATTTCAATTAGCAACCTCTTGTCGGTCCACCAATGACAGGGCCGCATATCAATTATGGTGGCATTTTCATGGTGTATGTGTTTACTTTCATTTGGGCGCAGTGATTTTCACTTGTGTGCCTCTTTGCATTTTTTTCAATAAGTGGAAATTTCACATTGATGGGAGAATATGATCCAATGTTCCATTTCCATTTTCATTTTGTGTGTATGAGCAGCAGATTTCAAAGAGATTTTCCTATGTTATTCGATATGAAAATGGTACATTTATTTTTCTATACTTTTAAACATTTTCATATTCAAAAATTGATCAAGTGTGCTAAATTGAACTAATTTGAGGGTTTTGAAACCCCAATTTTCAAAACACTTCTTGAAAATCAATTAATCATTTTAAAATTCAATTTTGCTTTACCAAATTAATCAATCAATCTAATTAATGATTATTTTTATCAAAAGCTTCACAAACTGAAAAATAAATCCACAATAAGAAATTGATAACAAAGTTCACCCATAAGCTACGTCTCCGGATTCACAAAAAGTGAATCGGTCTATTAATAGTCCAAAGAAGTACAATTACTCTTCAAAATGACAATAGGCCTTTATATTTGAAGTGAAGATTAAAAAATAGGTTTGTAGACTCGATTTCCCGTCAAACTATCCACAAGTATACCCGTAACTTCACATGCTCTCCAGAGTTCATTTCATGCGCAAATGCGACCAAAAATTCTCACACCAGAAAATATACAAGAATTTGTGGAAAATGAAGACCACCAATGTCTTTGTATCAAAATTATGAGCAACTTTGTTTTTTACTCGAGTTCTAATTCTTCCTTTAAATGCCTCAAAATTGAGGTTGAATACAAACTACTCCTTCACTACTTTTTACATACATGCGGAAAAATATCTTTATATAAAGCCAAGCTCATTTTATCTCCCGTCAAGCCACCCAAATTGATTGGTGATTTAAAGGGTCTTAGGGCCATGAGATTGGGGATTCAAATCCCTCCTACACTATTTTCTCCGACCGCTTTACATTGGAAGTGGGAAAATCCCTCATGTCTCGTGCGAAAGGCCGGGGGAATGTTTAAATATAGACATTTAAGCCTTATCTCCCATGGCCTCGATCACCCCTATTGCATTTTTGTTCGACCACGTAATAGTGGTGAGTTGTTGTTGACTCACCCAATATCGGTCTTTTCATTGTTAGTTGGCTAGTCCAAGCCATACATCAGTGCGTTGAATGATTTGTATTCCCGATTTGGCCGAGTCGTTGGTTTCACTGTGTATTTTTTCCAATTTCCCAAGTATGGATACAATATGGTATTTGGTTTGTTCGCTGCACCAATGGATGTGTGCACCGAGTTTTTGGATAAGGCCAATGTATTGGCCTTGTGGTCCGTTGTTGATCGACATTTGGCCCAAGTAATACGCCAAACCATGTGGACTAACCGAGCTATAATAGATAAGCCCGATCATTGAAAGCTTAAATAGTCAACTCGCCAATTAATAATCCATTCAGTGGATCTCCAAGATAAATAGGGAACACAAAATCCCAAACCATATGGATTAAGTGTGATCAACTCAGTGGGGAGTTGATCACCCCACTAAACTAGCAATATAGCTTACCCGAGCTGATCCAATCTCGTAATGCACAAATACAACTCTGCAACATATAATCCGACATTAGAAAAGTTAGGAAAACAAGTGGCATATATAATTGAAAATACGATAATGGTAATATGAATTAAACATGAAAAAGTTACCCCTCTTACAAAAGAGTGTGTCGAACCTGACTGAGGACCCCCAGCCAGCAAAAAGTGGGGCCCATGAAAATTTTAACTATTTGTCGAAGACTGGAGGTGAAAACAACAAAATTTAACCTTTTTTTTCATCTTTTACCATTTTTCCACGTGTCAATGCGTGATTCACCTTTTGACCATTTTGAACCGTTTTCAAACCCAAACTTTGATTGGTGATAAATTCTACACCCAAAATTTGTTCTGAGTTCTACATAATGTTGGAAAGGTATATGAACTCTCTACAACGTGGTCATGGTTTAGGGAGGTTTAGCTAAATTCCAACACCTAGAAAAATACTCCGGATCAATCCTCCCAATTGGGAATGATTTTTGTCTACAAAAAGTTATGTATCAACCCATAAAACATGTTATCTCTTCGCAATTACGAAACACATAAAGGAATCCAAAGAATCATTTATAGGTTAATCAAATGCAAAAAGTTGATTAGCTAGTCACAAAAATTCATCAGATAATAACACCCATTCAAGCTAGTGTCCAACTGATACTCTACAACCCTGTCAACTCTGCACATAATTATGAACTATCAAATCCCATGTAATGCCATCACAAATGATCGATCGATAAAAAAACCCGTGTTCAACTCGATACTTTGTGACATGGCAATTTCAAAATTACAATTTCATAAACTTAGATCAGTACCAGACAACTAAACTACCCACAATTAGGCTAGTGCTTACTGTCTATTTGAAACTGTAAAACTACAAATATCATGATCCGTAATGTTAAGAACATCACCGCCAAAAACTAGCTATAGTAAAAAATTGAATCCACGTGAATCTACCCACATAATGAACTATAAAAGGATAAAAAAAAGTGTTTGCTTACCCACAATGATGAACTACGCATTGCTGCAAATGATCACCAAGCACACCTGCACACTAGCTTGTTAGTGAAAATAATGTACACACTAATTGTAACTACACAGAGTAGTCACAATTAAACACCCTAAAAATAAGGGTCGTCATTTATGTGCAATTATCCTGTATAGACATAATAATTTTGTATATTACCTACAATGTCAGATAGGTGTCCCATATTTGCACAATGACATTTAACAACAGTAATTGAAATGCAAATTTCCAAAAATAGACATTTACCACATGCCCATTGAATCTACATACTGCTGCTAAAAATAGAAAATGGTATATTGTCATCCTTAATACGTAAGAAGTTAAATCTAAGCATTTTAAACTGTCCCCCGAAAGTTTTTTACAGGTGACACATTTTTTCCAATTTCAAAGCAAATAAAAATATGGGAATTTTCCTTTCAACATACATCGGAAACCCACAAAATGCTCTAAAAAATTTGCATGCTACTCAACAATTACAGCTATGTAAATGTAAATCTATCCATTTCATTTTCATTTTAAAATAGAATGGACTCATTTGTGGTTTAACTGTGGATAGATCAAAGGTTGATTCACTTTTAACTGATGGTTTAAAAACTTATTTTACCTTATATACCAACTTTTTCTTACCATGCATCGATAGCTTGTTGGGTGAAGTTTCCAACAGTTATCAACCCTGTGTCCACTCATACGACAATGAGTGCAATAGTTCCTCTTTTTCTCCTTCTTTTGGGATGAGGAAATTTTTTTACCATTTCTCGCCTAAAAGCTACAAGATTGGTTTTAAGATAATCTGAAAATACTTCTGCAAAAAGGTTTTACTCTTCCAACAAAAGGCCACAAAATGATTAATACCTCCACAATACATGCATGGAAAAGCATTCATCATCTTCTGTATATCATACCCATATTGTTTTAAAAGAAAGAGTGGATCCTTAGAAGGTTTACCTTGTTTCAGACTTATGATTATGATAAGAAATAGGAGGTGGAATTTCATTACCTCTTCTTTGAAATTTCTTACCATTCCCATTCTTGTTGTTGTGCTAGTGGGGTTTTCACTTTTCTATTGGAAGCTCATCTTCCTCCAGCATTCTTAGATGTCTCTCCAATTTCCTTTCCTACACTAGAATAACCCAAACCTACATAACGAGGATGATCCTCGACCTGTATTGGGTTAGTCATACCTTGGTTGTTCTTACCAAGGACGATTTTATTAAAACCCATTTTATCTAACAACTTAGATCCAATACCTTTAGTGTATCTTTCAAAACCACCAAAATAAAATTTACCTGAATTTGAATCCAATGGGATGAGGAATCTGATGGTGATATACTTACAATGTATTCATCCGTCATTGTTTTTGCATCTGTAGTCAAGGGTCTCTCCCCTTTCTACTCACCATTCTACAATCTTGCCAAGAGCTCATCCTTGGCTTACAATTCTGATTTCAATCGAGTATTCTCCTCTTCTAAGGAGTAATACATGGATCTCAAGAGAGAGTTCTCTTCTGGATCTGGTGATTGTAAGCTTCAATTTCCTTGAGCTTAGCATGTTTCAACATTCTTCCCATAGTGCATGTGTACCTTGTTCACACACACTCGAACCAATCGCAACAACTTGAATCAAACACGTTGTTAATCGATTCAACTAGAATAAAATATCAAGATAAAACCATCTTTAATACCAAACTTGATCCAAAAATGTAATCTTATTATTTTCCGTACTTTAAAAAAAATCAGATGATTAAATTTTCATATTTAAAAATTGATCAAAAGTGCTAAATTGAACTAATTTGGGTGTTTTGAAACCCCAATTTTCAAAATAATTCTTGATGATCAATTAATCATTTTAAAATTCAATTGCTTGTTTCACCAAATTAATCAATTAATCTAATTAATGATTTTTATTTGATCAAAAGCTTCACAAACTGAAAAATAAATCCACAACAAGAAATTGATAACGGATTTCACCCATAGGCTATCTCTAGATTCACATAAAGTGAATCGGTCTATTAATAGTCCAAATAAGTACAATTACTCTTCAAAATGACAATAGAAATTTATACTTGAAGTGAAGCTTAAAAATAGGTTTTGAGACTCGATTTTCTATTAGAAACTATCGATAAGTTTACCCGTGACTACATAGGATCTCCACAAAGTGCTTTTCCTCAGTGCAAATGTGACCAAAAATGCTCACACCGAAAATCTACAACAATTTGTCAAAACAAAGACCACCAATGTCTTCGTATCAAACTTATGATTAACATGCTTTTACTCTAAAATCTGATTCTCCTCAAAATTGAGGTTGAATACAAACTACTCCTTCACTACTTTTTATGGACTGCAGACAGAGCTCTTTATATAGAGTGAGCTCATTTTATCTCCCGTCGAGCTACCCGGATCGGTTGGTGAGTTGAATGAACTTAGGGCCGTGAGATTGGGGGTTTGAATCAAGCCCGCACCATTTTTTCTAATTACTTTGAAGTAGGAAAATCCCTCATGTCTCGTGTGACAGGTTGGGGGTAATGTTTAAATATAGGCATTTAAGCCTTATCTCCATGGGCCTCGACCACGCATATTACAATTTTTTTGGCCATGTAATAGTCGCGAGTTGTTGTTGACCCACCCAATATCGATATTTTCATTGTTAGTTGGTGGTCTGAGCCATACACTGTGGCGTTGAATGGTTTGTATGCCCCGATTGGGCCGATCCATTGTTCCACTGTGTATTTGTTCCAATCACCCAAGTATGGGCTGAATGGTATGGTATTTGGTTTGTTCACTGTGCCAATGGATGTGGGTGATGAGCTATTGGATAAGGCTAATGTATTAGCCATGTGGTCCACTATTGATCGGTATCTGGCCCGAGCAATACGCCAAACCACATGGAACAAACAATCTATAATAGATAAGATCGATTATTGAAAGCTCAACAGTCAACTCACCGATTAATAAGCCATTTGGTGGCTTTCCAATATAAATAGGGGATACACAATCCCGAACCATATGGATTAAGTGTGATCAACTCAGTGGGGAGTTGATCACCCCACCAAGCTAGTAATATAGCTCTCTCGAGCTTATCTAATCATGTAATGCACAAATACAACTCTACAACATATAATCCTACATTAGCAAAGTTAGGAAAATAAGTGGCATATCTAATCAAAAATACGTTAATGGTAATATGAAGTAAAGGTGAAAAAGGTACCCATCGTATAAAAGAGTTTTCTAAACCTAGCCGAGGGCCCACAACCAACAAAAAGTGGGGCCCACCAAATTTTTAACTATTTGTCAAAGACCGAGGTGAAAAAAATTAAACTTTTTATTCATCATTTACCATATTACCACGTGTCAACACATGATTTGTTTGTTCACCATTTTGAACCGTTTTCAAACCCAAAATTTGACCGATGATAATTTCTCGCACTTAGACTATGTTCTTGGAGTTCTCGCATACCATCGAAAAGGTCTTTGAAAGCTCTACAATGTGGTCATGGTTTAGGAGCTTTAGGAAAATTCCAACACCCCAAAAATCTTCTCTGGATCATATTCCTTGAAGTGAGATAATGATGAGAGATGAGAAATGTACTACAACATCATAATATTGTGGTTGTTGGTAATCCATTGGAAAACCATCTATAGTTGTGGTTATTAGTAATCCACTGGGAAAACTATCTATAGTTGTGGTTGTTGGTACACCAATGAAAACCATCCAGAGGTTGTTGGTATTATCCTTGAAACCATGTAGATTATGAGTAGACTACATAGCAAAGACATCACAAAGACACAGTGTGTTTTCCCCATGTTTTCACTAAGGGGGGAATGTTAGTAAAAATAATATTAGTGCTCCATTACTGTAAGGTAATTTATTGGTTAGTAATTTGTTATAAGTTGTTTTATATAAAACAACTATAACAAATATATTTATCGGGTGAGTTTCAACAACTCACATAAATAGTTTAAGGGAGTTAGAGGAGTTGTAACTTTACTTCCTAAAATATAGGAAGTTCATTTCCTATATATTTGTAAGCTTCATATTCTAATTTATGGTTGAGCTTATTTAATATCATTCACATTTTGTTGCGATCTCTCTGCAAATATGCTACATTGTTTTTAATTACCCATTTAGAACTCCTTTTACAAACAAAAGAGGTCAATTTCTCTCAGTTGGAGTAAAAAAAGAACATAAAATCCAAGAGCTCCAACAAACCATAGAATAGAAATAAGAGATAATCCTTCACTTCAACATGATGTAGAAGAAAAAGAAAAAAAGATTCAGTTTCTTCTATCTAGAATTGAGGAATTAAACACATCACTTGTACTCTTGCAAGAAAGAAGGAAGGAAGCAAAGCTTGTACTTACCACGATCATAGAAATTAAACATACTTTGTATTTCCTCATATCATTGTGTTTAAGGGGATGGATAAATGGATGCAAGAATGTTATAGTATCATGGGAGTGTCTGAAGAAAATAAAATTTTGAAGGAAGAAAAGAAAATTGATTCAAAAATGGATCAAGAATAGCCCAATTCTATGTAATTTCTATATATGATACTTGCTCTACAGATCTCATCTCATTATGTCTTCAAAAGATGGTCTAGTTAAGATGGGGGTGATCCAGACACCTCCAAATGATGTTTTTAGGCCATTTGACATTCTCGTTAAGGGGAATTCACCAACGATTACATGAATTCCTTGGTGGTTATGTAACCACCATGGAGGTTATGCGAACCACGAGTCTTTAGAAAGTGGCGGTCATGTGTGATACGGTTCCAGAATACGGGATTTCAATAGTTGAAAATGTTTGAGCTTCCCAATCGGTTCATTTCACCTTTCCACACATCCTTAAGTTGAACATATATAAATACAAGCATTTCCAAGGATTCAAGCAAGTGTTTTGGGTGAATTCAAAGTGTGAGAAAATTTGGAGAGTTGGATTCTTGTCTTGTTTGTTCATATTGAAGAGTTCTTGTTATTTGAGAGAATTGAGAGCAAGTAGATATAATTAGGAGTCTCATCTTTCTTGAAGGCAAAATTGGTAGTAAGTTGTATCATTTTGAGATTACATAGTGAAGGGGAGCTAATTTTCTCACCCACTGGAGTTTTTCCCACATCAAGTTTCTCCAAGATAAATCTTGTCTCATTCTTGTCTCTTCTCCTTTCAATTTGTAATTTAATTATGGTTGATATTGCACAATAACTGGTTTAATAAAGAACTCACATATTTCATTCATATTCACGAGCATAATGATCTACTAATTTTTAAAGTTAGGTAGTTTACATAACAAATTGGTATCAAAGAAGTTAAGATTTTAGTATTTTGTGTGGTTAACTTGTGTTGAGATTTTAGTTAGATGCTCCTTACCCGAAAGGGAAAATAAAGTGGTGAAGGAAACCTTATTCCTTTTGAAGAAGACATTTCTACAAGAAATTCGGGAGATGTCTCAAGATATGATGCAGAAGATAGAGGCGAACATCGTTTCTACAAGTTGGAGGCTAATGTGCCAAGTCTATCCAAAGATAAGGGAAATATTTCCTTTTTCATCAAGAAATTGGAGTCCATCATGGGACTACGCATGGAGAAGCTTGGTGTTACAAATGAGGCACCAGAAGCTTGTGAAGAAGAGCTTCATGAAGAATAACCATCCCATGCCATTCCCATACCTCCATTCAAAGCGGATGCCAAGATAGAAATTGAGCCTTATGATGGAGGCGTGAATGATGAGAATCTAGACCATTGGCTAGCATAACTAGAGGTATATTTCAGTTTGCAGCAAATTAATGAAAGTCATAAGATTTCCTCTTCTCAGTTAAAATTAACCAAACATGCTTTAACTTGGTTTGAAAGTTATGTTCATACTTTGGTTGTTAAGAAGCTTCCTCCAATTACTAAGTGGGATGTTTTAAGAAGCTAATCCAAAAACAATTTTATCTTATTTTTATGAGGAAGAGAGGTCCATGTATTGGTAATATCTTAGGCGTAAACAAAGCCAAACCGCGTGGGAGTATACCAGTGAGTTCTAGAAGAAATATATTCAAATGGGAAAGGATGTAGCAGACCGGGACCTATTGATGAAGTATATCGGTGGATTCCATAGCCATTTGAGGATACCCGTCCTCTTGTCCAAGCCTACAGATGTAGATGAATATTGTACACAACCTCACTATTTGGAGAGGGACAAGAAAAAGAGTTCATCTACCTCTCAGCATGCTTCAGACAAAGAAGACGACATCAAACCAAATAGAAAGGAAAAAGAAAAGGGTAAGAAAAATGCTACTTCGATTTCTAAAAAGGATACTAAAATTCATTATGGGAATTGTGATGTTGACACTCATTCCAAGGAAAATTGTATGAAGCTCCACCTAGAATTACATCCCTTCAAAAATAAGAAAAATAAGAAGAAGGCCATGGCTGGCCTCCAGGGAGAGGAAATATTTTGCAGCGAAGAGGTGGATGAGACTATGTTTTTGCCTCCATCTGTAGAGAGGTATGTATGGACAATAGTAGTAATGCTCAAGAGAATGAACTTACTAATCTTTTTCATATAAAAATTTAGTTGAAGAAAACCAAAGTGGATGCTCTTTTTGATAGTTGTTCGCAAGCTAATTTGGTTAGTAAAGAACTAGTTGATAGGATGATGTTGAAAATTATAATTACCCAAGTCAGTATTCTTTGGGTTGGGTAAAGAAATGTGTAACATCAAGGTTACTAAGAAGTGTAAGATCACTTTTGGTATTGACAAAAAGTTCATTGATAAAGGTATTGTGGATGTTGTTCCCCTTGATTTGCATGGCGTAGTATTTGACATCCCATATTAATATATCAGGGATGTCATCTTTGTGAGGAGAGACAAACAATACCGCTTAGTAAAGGATGGTAAGAGCTACGTAATTTCATCCTATTCAGGAGATTTGAAGATCTCTTTGGTAATTTCCATTGAATCCCATAAACTTAATGCTAGTGGGATATTTTCTTTACTTCTTCTAAGGGATAGAAAATATGACGAAGTTATATCTGAGACCACTCATAGCATAGTTACTTACAAAAAAAAAAAGAAATAGATGGGAGAGTTTATGCAACATTTCGTAGAAGATCCTATGGGGCTGCCCCTATATAGGACAATTGAGCATATGATGCAGTTGTTACCCGATAGTCTACTTTCAGACTTGGGATTCCACATGTAGTCCATAAAAGATGTCTATGAAAAGAAACAAAAATTACAATATGTTTTTTAGAAAGCACACACTTCAAGATTTGTTGGCCACTCGAATGAAAAATATTGTTAAGCATTTACATAGGTATGATTTTTGGCCCAACATGTAGATAGAATTTGCTAACTTTTTCAAGATTTTGGTTCATATTGTGAAGGAAATTTGGGGTTATGTATGTCATTATCGGTTTCTTCTGGCATGGGTAAGTTTCTCCTTGGATTTTATGGAAATTTTACCTACTTCTAAAATGGTATGATGATATTTTTATGGTAATAGATCAATTTTATAAAGTGGGTATTTACATTACTCATGCAAGAAGACCAAAGATACAATGGATTTGTTTGTCTGCTAATGTGTGGGTTCATTTTGGTTATCCTAATTCTATTATGATGAGACAAGGACTCATGGTTCATTGGTGATTTTTGATTTATATTGTGGGAGAATATGATACTATTAAGTCTACCGCATGTCACCTAGCGAAAAATAAGAAAAAAAGAGGTGGTAAGATGTACCTTGGACCAATTTTTGAGAGACAATAGAATTTGGGATGCGGATTTGACATATATCATGCATCCTCAGTAACATGGAAGTTCCTACTTCTACCAATAAAAATATTTTTGAGACATGTTTTGGTTATTTACCTAAGAGTGCAAGCTTAATGTTTTTTTAAGATTACCATGCAGAGACAACGGAAAAGTGGGACTGGAAGTCCCAAAAGATGATATGTTCATTGGAACAATCCATCAGATACATCTCCATGTGGAAGAATGGTAATCTAGAGAAGATGTGGGGAAGAAATTTCCTCACCTCATCAGTGTTTGAAGCTTTTAGGGACTTAAAATCCTAAAATTGGGGAGGTATGATCCAAAAATGGATCAAGAATAGCCCAATTCTATGTAATTTCTATATATGATACTTTCTGTATAGGATCTCAGCTCATTATGTCTTCACACAATGGTATAGTAAGGTCAGGGGGTGATATGGACACCTCTGAATGATGTTTTTGGGCCATTTGATGTTCTATTTAGGGGAATTTGGTCGATGGTTCCGTGACTACTGGATGGCTACGTAACCTCTCGCTTTGTGTAGAGCAACAGCTTTGAATCGTCGGTCCGTGAGAAAAGTAACAATCTTGTGCGATACGGTTCTAGATTGTGGGATATTAATAGTTGCAAATGTTTGAGCTTCCTAATCAGTTCATTTCTCCTTTCCACACATCCTTGAGCTGAGCATTTATAGATACAAGCATTTCTAAGGATTTAAGTAAGTGTTTTGGGTGAATTCAAAGTGTGAGAAAAGTTGAAGAGTTGGATTCTTGTCTTGTATGTTCATATGGAAGAGTTCTTGTTGTTTGAGATAATTGAGAGCAAGTACAAAGCAATGGTTGTGCAAATCACAAGATGCGAAAGAGGTAGTCTTGTGTGATACGTTTCTAGAATGTGGGATCTCAATAGTTACAAATTTTGAGCTTCCAAATTGTTTTGTTTCTCCTTTCCATGCATCCTTGAGCTGAGAATCTATAAATATAAGCATTTCCAAGTATTCAAGCAAGTGTTTTGGGTGAATTCAAAGTGTGAGAAAAGTTGGAGAGTTGGATTCTTGTCTTGTTTGTTCATATTGAAGAGTTTTTTTATAGAGAATTGAGAGCAAGGAAATACAATTAGAAGGAGTCTTATATTTCTTTAAGGAAATTTCGGTAGTAAGTTGTATCATTTTGAGATTACATTGTGAAGGAGAGATAATTTTCTCACCCACTAGATTTTTTCCCACATCAGGCTTCTCCAAGATAAATCTTGTCTCAATCTTGTCTCTTCTCCTTTTAATTTTTAGTTTAATTGTGGTTGATATTGTGCAATAACTGGTTTAATAAAGAACTCACATATTTCATTCATATTCACAAGCATAGTGATCTATTAATTGTTAAAGTTAGGTAGTTTACGAATAAAAATGCTTCAAGATAATGTGCTTCATATTTGTCGGTTATATGACCCGCACCCTTTATCACAGGGGTTCCTTCTAATTTTTATGCACTTTTTTAAAGAAACAGCTTCTTCAAGTGGAAAATTTATGGAGTCTGCTCCATGTAGGCTATAGAATTTGACAATGACAGAAATTTTTTTGGGGCATATACAACAACATGAAAATGTCATCAAAAATCTATTATGTGAGTTTTATGTCCATAAATTCCTTCTTCCTGAGAAAATTGAAATTCCAATTAATCTATATGTGGGAGAGGTACAATTGAGGTCATTTATCTCTACTTTGAGACACCAGATGTGTGGAGGGATCAAAGAGGGGCATACATAAGGGAAGAAGCTAATATAGGCCTCTTAATCTCCCCGCTCTAATCGATTTTTCAGAAGGTTTCAGTTCCAATTTTATTGTTTGCAATTGTTGGAAAAGTACAAAGAAAGTATGGAAACTTGCATACCCAACTTCGGGGAAGAAGGTACTCGCCAAATTTTAATGTCAATTTTCTTGCTTTTCGGTTGAGGTATGGACTACTTCTAGAGTCTTGGAAAAATAAGGAGGTTATTTCTCCAACCAACCTCCGATGGTCATTAAAGAGGGCCAAGGACCTCTACAAAATTATTCTAGAGATGCAGGAAAAATGGATTGGTATGAGGTACAAACCTCCATTAGTGATATCCCATATGCCACGATGGAATTCCAATGAGGATCATATAGAAACTAGTTACAAAGTATGAAGAGACACAATCATCAATTTCTTTGGTTTTTGTAATACAGAACAAGATGAGACATGGCTTACTTTTTCTAATGAGTATAATTTCTCAAGAATTGTTAAGAACTTGAATAGAGGACCCACTAAATCTTAAGTGTGGGGAAGTGATGAGCCCTCCTAAATCCTTCACAAACCCTTGTTTTTGTCATGTCATCATTTTGCACTAAGTATGATATTATCATTTTGTAATTAATACTTTACTATATTTTGAAAGGAAATGTTGTGCATAACCTTGTTATTTTCATCTTGTGTTTACTTCTTCAAAAATGGGTTAAATGAATCTTTATGTGTATTAACAATGAATTTTCCGAACATATCTTAAGCCATCACAGACTCAACTATGGACCAACGCAGGACTCACTTATGTACTATCACATGAATCTCCTAAAGCACTGATGTAGAATCAATGGGAGTGAAGAACTCACACAAAGAAGTTAAATGAATCAAATGGAAAGACAACGAGTTGATGTAGCTAACACACTAGTTGACATGATGAGAGGATCATAAAACGTGGGCTGCCATATCAACGATCATGTAAATTATGAGGACCATGAAATATCGACTTAACACCAGTTGATTGAAGACATAGAGAAAAAAATAGAACAAATCATAGACTTATAGTCATCATGATTATAGGGATCTAATACAGAATATTTGATATCTTTTGGAGTTGATTGATTATCTCAACTAAGATTCAATTATGGACCTCATATATAGTTAAATTTGTAGTTAAAAAAATGAATTTGATCTAAATGTGGCATGCATTAGTCCTTCCATAATTGTAACTCCTCAAATAGTTAGTTGTTGTTATAAATATCTTTTAGTTAAGTGGTTGTAATTAATTGCAAAATAATGGAGTGACTAGTACTACTCGAGTATAAAAGAGAATCAGAGTAAGATTAAAAAGTTTGTTCATGGATTACAGAAATGAGTTCTTCTATTCAATAAAGTGTTGATTCAAGAGAAATTTTGACCTGTGTGATTTACAACTTTAAACCAGATCAACGGGAAGGAGCAAGGGCCACTCCTTCCCAATGTGAAGGGATCATCTCTTGTTCATTTCACTTCATTATTTGGCATTTATTTGATTTACTGAATTTCATTGTTTTCAGTATTTTCAATTCTGAGTTCAATAATCCTTTGTTTATCAATCTATTTCATTTCTTCATGGCATTTAGCATAGTATTTGGTTAAGTTTGTTAGTGAATAAGTATTGAGCATGGTTTCAACCATTTCCTTTGTTGTAAATATCCATGGACACCACCCTGGACTGACAATCATAAGATAACTAAAGTATGAGTACCAATGATGCTTATCAATGAGGTTATCACACCTAGAAGTACATCCAATAATATTGATAAGGTCTCAAGGGAAAGAAGAGAAAGGATAGATTCATCATGTTGCTTTGATGACTATCTATTATTCTAAGGTGATCTAACAAGCATGGTGTTCCTTCTCTAGGATTCTAGAAGGAATGTATCATTTGAAGGAAGCTTGGTGAGTTTTGGAAGGAATGTATCTTCTTAAAAAAATTCTTAAAAAATTATTTTCCATGTTGAATCTAAGTAAATAGTCAAAGTTTCATTGCAGGTGAAAGAAGACTCAAATTACAAACTCCTGATCAGTTAGAAGGAAGGAAAAACTTAGAATTCGATTGTTTGGGTAAGAATTTGCAACATTTTGAGTTATCTATTCTTGAATAATTGATGACTATCATTGATGTATGAAATATAGACTCCAATCAATTAAAATTACCTTGCATGTGACTAATCTATTTTGGTGTAGTCAATAAAAGAAGTTAAACACTATTTTAGCACTTACAGAACAAATTTTGAGTGTTTCATGGTAAGACAAGATTGAACAAGCATTGCAATTACATATGGCTGAGTTGAGGAGTGATTTAATTGTAATTGAATGGTAGCAAATCCTATGGAGATGTTAAAATGAGGTTCATACTTTGTTTATTAAAGAAGTACTTGGATAAAAACTTTACACCGCCACCTACGGTTTGAGTGAGCCAAAATCAAGTGGTTTTCATGGTTTAATGAATTAAATCCATCCAACTGGTAAGGAAATCACATAAATCATGTTAAAACATGCTTAAATATCATTTCTTGTGCTGTGAAATTGAATTTCAAGGATTTTATATTGCTATCTAGCCTATTGGGTTCCTAGAAACCCTACCTAGGGTTTGAGAACAATAATTGATTTGAACATATTAAACTTGGCATGAAGCCCTGAAAAAATTATAGAAATATTATCCACTAATTTTACAAACATATTCAAGTGGGCTTTTGAGAAAATATGGTGAAAATAAGAGGTTATTTATGACAATATGGTCCTTGGTTGATTTTCGCAGGAAGAGACCTAATCAGAAGGATGATTTTGAAGGAAAAGATGTTTTCCTTAATCTCAAGCTCAAACCTTGTGGGAAATTAAAAATAGCAAAAGGGTGTCAAAATATGCTATTTTTTTGTTTAATAACCTCATACATGAAAAGTTAAGCTCGATAAAAACCAAGGGTGGGCTAGTTGAATGAAGCTAATGAGGAAATTAAAGAGGTGGATAGGTTATATATGCTAATAATTAGAACTCAAAATTTGAGGAACACCATCACAAGGAAAAAGGGTACTAAAAATTTCCTTACATTGTTTTGGGTATGCACAGCTTTGATTTAGTCATGAAATCTCCATGAGTATTACTCTTAAGATCTTAAATGATAGTTGTAGTGAAATTGAGAAGGAATTTGAAATATTTCTCACTTCACACCTTATTGATGATTGATATTCCATTAATTCAAGCTCATGCAATAAGGATCATGGCTAGAAAGGGAAATTAAAGATAGAAATCCAAAAGTTAGCTTGTTTTGAGAAAAGTTCTTAATGAAGCCTAGAAGGATCAACTTGACAAAGTGAAATAATTGATCAGAGTTCTTGTTTTCAATCTATTAATTGGTTATCATGACATTCATTTGTGTATTCAACATGGTATTGTGCTTGATAAATACACCGAGGTGAAAAGAACATATTTTCCTAGTTTGAGCTATCTAGACCAAGATCAAGTTCTCCTAAAACATGGTATTGTATGAATGAAGTGTTCTTAAAATTGATGAGTGTAATGCAATTGGATAGATCTCTACATCATTCATCAACACAATGATTTATTTTCAATCTTATAGATGAGAAATTCAGAGTATGTACAAATTAACCTAACAAGAACCCAAAGTGTCAAGAGGTTTGGTTAAGCCTTGTAAAGCCAAAATGAAGGTTTTAGACTTGATAACGGAGTGTAAGGACTGCTCAAATATAGTAAAGTGTTAGGATGTTTGATGAGGTCATTACTAATACTATCATAATAATTTCATGGTAATTAAGCACTAATGACAAACTATGAACATGAATCATGATGATGCATTTAATGCATGAGGTTAAGGGGAACATAAAATAACTTTTGCATCTAGATTTTGATGCTTGGAAGGTTGAAGAGAAATCATGAGGAAACCCTAATCTATCTCATAATATCAGAGCATGTTGATAGATCCTTGATAGGGTTTGCTATAGGTTTGAGGATCATGTGTGAGACAAGGAGGCTACTCATGATGCTCTACTAAATGGTATAAAAGGTTCTAGAATAAATATCATCATTAAAAGAGAAACAAAGTATGCAGCAGATATGTGTGAGTAAAAATGATAAAATTTCAACTCATTGAACGTTGTTAACTCCAAAACAAATACCTATAGGATAGTTAAAACCTCATGAAGAAGAAAGAGATGAGATTGATCCCTGTTTAAGAATTCTAGGTACAAAGGAGGCTAGATAGAAAATGATTAGTGATGTGTGCAAGAATTTATAAGGGGAGAAAATTTTCAATCAACATCAATTGAATTGACATTAAATAAGGAAAATAGAACTAAATGGTGGTCTCAAACTGTGTGAGCAATGTTGAGTCATCTTCATGACATAAGATCAAGAAATGAAGGATTAGTCTTGCATGGGAATGTAAATATAAATGGTATAACATTAGGGGAGGGAGAAAGCAAGGTTATCATGAGACAAATAAGCTTCTACAACAAGAAAAATATTGCCTAAAATGCTTTGAAAGTTTATTTGAGGGACCTAAGACCTAAATGATGCTTACAATTAGAATGTAACAAGATCAAGCCCAACTTTGAACTTTTCTAGATGAGACAAACATATTTGTGAGTAAGGGAGATGTTATTACTAAAGTATCATGTTGTTGGCATGTGTAATCTCCATGAGTTCAATGAATGATAAAGGCCCAAAATAGAGCTAAAGAAAAAAAGACCAAAATGAGGAGCTTGAATGATGAGTTTGGTTGATGTTTCCAACCAAGATGGAATTCAAACAAGGTGATGAAGGAGGATACCATGAATACGGATCGGCACTTTGCCATTAATGTAACAATGGGGAGAAGAACCAAGAGGTTTTCATCAATGAAAAAGGGGGAGTTTTTTGGCTTGTGTTTGTTAGGTTTTCATTGATGCAAAAGTAACATTAATGACAAAGTAGGATGAAGGAGAGATAATGAATGAATCTAATGAGGCAGACAAGATAATTCATGAGAACACCTGATGGGGACTTTTCTTGAGCACCTAGTGGCTGAGAGGCATAATGGTGATGTGAAATCATGTCAAGATAATGGAATAGGAGGTTCGGGAGGTGAGTGATGAGGAAATACAACATCATGGTGAATACAAGGTTGCATGTGTTGAATTAGTCAAACTAGCCCGATTCAAAGATACCTCATCCCTAGGCCTAGTCAAAAATGGACCTAGAATTGTGGAGTGAAGGCCTAAAGTTGATGATGAGGAAATAAAATCAGTATGGTGAATACAAGGTCAGCATGTGTTGAATTAGTCAAACTAGCCCACTTCAAAGAGCCTAATCACCAAATGGACTGGAATGGTAGAGTGAAGGCTTGAGGATGATTTTGAATCATGGTATAAAGGCATGAGAAACATACTTGAAGGTCTACATGATGAAGAACATGACATGTATGAGGAGTTATGACGTAAACTAGCTCAATTAGGCCTTGTTCAAGGACTATGTGCAAACTTTGATGAGTGTATGAAGAAAATCAAGCTATGACAGAACAATGTAATCATTAGAGGTGTGTAGGGACATTGTAGAGAGTATGTATCAAGTGCTACAAGGATTAATTCAGATGGTATAGGCATGATTAAGGCCTTAGGAGGAATGTTCTTGAGAACAAGTCGAATATAAATGCACAAATCATGATAGATAATGGGATTCAGACTAGGGAAGAAAAAAGTAACCATTAGAGAACATGGAGGAGGTAATCATGAATGTGTGGATAAATTTTTAGTACTAGAGAATGATTTTGTAGCAAGATATTGAAGTTTTCCATTTACAGGTTTTGGGAAATGAAGTTTCCCATTCAAAGAGAAACTTTGGATGCTTTCCCTGAATTGTACATTTTTCATGGAACCCTATGGATTTCAGGGATGTTGATACATTTAACTTGTGTTCATGAATAAATTAGTTATTTTATAGAAATGAAGATAAAACATATAACCTCAAAATCATGAACCTAATCTACAAGAAAACCATCATGATAAGAGATAAGCAAGAGTAATTCTTGTTGGACCTTTGTCATGTGTCATATGTGTTGTCATTGATGTCAAGATGAATTGATGGAAAAAGAAGTGAATTGGTAAAGTGATCATGATGAAAATATGAAGGTTTATTGTTAGTCTCATCTCACGAGGCTTCAGGATTACTAAGGATAAGTGTTAAGGGACTTAGTCAATTTCTCGTGCATGCCGCGGAACAAAAGGAGATATCTCGCGAGCCTGAGATAGACGTTGAATTCCACACAAAGACACAGAATTATAAAATAAGCCGAGAAGGTAAGAAGTTACCATGCATAAAAGGATGAAATCATGAAGCTTCATGGAGTCGAAGCAAAGCCGCCGATAAAGAGAAAACCGCGAACAACCGTGGAAGCCTTAAAAGACTATAAAATGTGCAAGAAGAAGAAATAGAGTTGCGGACATATATAAAAAAGATGATAAAAGGTATCGTACAAGAAGGAACACTGTGAGACATTTTGAAATTTTTGAGAAAAAAGAAGAGCTGTGGATAACTAAAAAGCTACAAAGTGAGGAGAAAAGCTACTAAGTAAAGAAAAGTGTCACAATACAAAGGAGAAAGTCATAGAAGCTAAGGAAAGTCATGAAATGACAATATGGACTGGATAAGGGTCAAAGGAAATCAAATTGATTCAAACATGTACAAGTGAGATTTGGTTCTCCAAAATCGATGGTGATTCGATTGTCAGGTGATTGTGGCTAAGGATATGACTTGATCTCCATGAAGAACAAAGAAAACTATTGTTCCAGCTACCAGCATTTAATGCATATTGACTTTGTGGAAATGCATTTACATTCTCTATGTGATCCCAAGCTTCAAGGAAAAATAAAATATTGGAGAAGGAAATGACTCACTCATCTGGTCACGTTGCAAATGTGGAAAATATATTTTTGGAAAATGGCTAATAAATAGCTTCTGAAAATGCATGGAAAGTGGTGTAATCAAGCCAAATACAGAAGGAACAATATCTGGAGTCAGCTGCATGCATTTAATAGTCTAGATTCTCAGGTGACCAAGTAAGAAAGTACATGAAACACAAATTAAAGTGAAGAATTGGGTCCTGTGTGAATATAGTTCAAACTTGGAGCTATTTTGAGAGTTACTCAAATAAGAGCAGAAGCCATTGAGATAAAGTAGAGTGGCACAAGAATGAATACGATGCAATCTAGTTGAACAAGAGCTGCAGATGAAAAGAGGAGAGCAGATCGATGATGCATTTTTTTATTAGATGAGAGAAGCATCAAGAGTGGTAGATTGATTGAGAAATCAGTGGTCGAATCGGATGGGCATAAAATAATGAGAAGAAGAACACAGATAGAGCCATGAAAGTGATCGTAATTCATTTTAATAGCAATTGATGTTACTATATGATAAAAATATGTACATAAATCAAGTCTAAGTTGTAGCTTAGCGCATTCAGGGAGTTGTAGCTTCCTTGTAGGTGGATTCCTGCAAAAGAAATTTCTTGTGATCTGTAATATCCACTAGAGTCCTTTTTGTGTAATATCAACAAAGGTGTAGGTGTTGGATCTCCTTGTGGGGTTGATGCCTCACTAAAACAATATTGTAAGATGTGTTATATTCTTATGAGTCCTTTCTTTTTTTAATATAAGCAATGGTTTTGGTGGGTTTTCTCCTGAAAGGGTTTCCCACACTAAATCTTTGTGTTCAATATTTTTTTGCATGAAATATGTTTGATTGACTGCTCATAGTTTAATGCCACACATCATTAAAGAGTTTAAAAGTAGTATAAAGTGAAAATGTTTTAATTTGCACTTTGATTCATCCCCCTCTTAGTGCTTGTGATCTCTAACACTTATATCATTTTATGAACTTAGATTAACTCTAAACTAAAATACATATACTACTCTCTACTCTTTAGATCACTAATTAAGCATTAAACCTAAGAAGATCAACTTAGCAAACAAAGGGGTGATTAGTTGTTTACTTCAAAGAGGTGAATGAATCACACTAAAATGGCTACAATGCCAAGTTTAGCTATTTCATTAGCTAAACCAATGAAGAAATGGATGATTATGAATCTCTTTCAATGGAGGAAGGTAAGCTTTAGATCAAATTTCTAATTAGCTTAAAGCTAATACAAATGATATCCTAGCTTTCTTAGGCTTTTTAGATATAAATTTGTGTAAATTTATAAGTCTTGAATGGGAAGGCCTAGCCTTGTATTTATAGTTTTCTCTTTGGAATAATTTGAACTTCTAAAGTGCATGTTGGAATAAAGGTAATCCAAAAGAATTTTATGATTAGGAGTGGTAAACATGCTTTGGACTAGTTAAGATAGGTTTAGGCTAGTTAAACTTGATTATCAAGTGATTAGAGACTCGTTGAGAGTCGAGGGGAGTCTGATTAACCAGATGTGATTGATAGATAGCCTGGAAGCCTATAAAAGTGATCCAGAGGGAAACAGGAATATGTTTAGCTAATAAAATGGGGCTTATTAACCAAATGGGTTTAATATAGGAGGAATACGACTAAGAAGGTGTCGTAATCGAGCATCCGAGAATGGAACAAAGAGTAGGTAATTGACAAAGTGTCGCCAATCGGTTGAATTGGAGAAAATGATAAGTGTAAGCATATTTTAGGTGTCTACATTTTCCCCTCTTTGGGGTGGCCTAAGTGATGTAACTTCAAAGATAGTAGACAAGCATAAACAAGTAGAAATTTTGAAGGGGTAGGAGAAAAATTAATAAAATGAAGGATCCCCCTCGAGTTTCGATGGGGTGATGAAATAAGTCGACCGATGGTCAAAAAGATGAAGGAAATAGATTAAATATGAAGGGAATAAAGTGAATATAGAATTAAACAAAGATGAGGAAGGGGAATGAGCTAACATCCATCCAAAGCCACCGTAAACAACTTATTTTTCATCATATTTCTAATGATCTTCAAAGATCGGTCATTATTAAAAAGAATGAACAAAAGTGTTATATGATATGAAAATCCATATACGAACAGATGTCCATTGCTAAAAACAACAACTCCATGCAACATACAAAATTTAATTGCAAGACAAGAAAGTAAAAAACCTCCTAACTCCATACAACATACATAATGCAATGTAATATGAGAAAGTAAACAAGCTAACCTAATAGAGAAACATAATGTAATGTTTTTGTTATCAAGCTTCAATTTCGACCTGTGTGAATTAATGAAAAGGGTTGACGATGGTGCCCCAAGTAAGGATACATGCAAGGGGACAAACGGAGGACACTTGGGTCCAATGAGAAATAAATCTTACACTACGACAGAGTACTAGAGAACTCGTTGTACCCTAGAGTATAGACATAGTAAGAAAACCATATTTGTTAATAGAGGTAGATCTAGATGATCTGCAAGTCAAGCATATGAACAAGAAAGAACCAAAGAGTGACGTTTTGTAGGATGATTTTTTATTTTTAGAATTTTTCTTAAACATATTTGAATGTTTTGATTTTTCTAACATATTTGAATGTTTTTGTGATTTTTCTAACATATTTGATTGTTTTTGTGATTTTGAAAGTTTTTTGAACCTATGTATAGGAAGACAAAAAAACATGGATTCCCCCATAAATAGATGGGATGTACAAGGACATAATGCCACACGCATGCACAAGAAAGTGAAGATGCAAAAATGACCCAGCTCTAGGTGGGAGTATTCAAAGGAAAACTCTTCATGCACAGAGGCTGGATCAAGGATAATATGGATAGGTTCAATCATGATGATGAACGCAAACTAAAGATATGCTAGGAAGGAGAAAGGATGCCCCCAAAGTATGTCGACCAAGAAACCGCATGATAGAAAGGAAGTAGAAGATTGTTTTTTTCAAGAAGGGACAAAGCTCCTTTGTAGTAAAAATGCAACTTTATACACATGAATGTTGTGAACAAGGCGAAGAACAATGTCAATGTTATATAAGGATATGTAAAACGTTGCTTTAGAATACTCATGATGAAAAGGTGATTAGCCCAAGGCGCAAATCATGGGACAAGACATGAACTATTGAGAGTGTCCGAACAAGGCTAAAATAAAGACACTTGGTAATATACTAATCCTATTTTCTCATCAAGATCCAAAGAAATTGTATTACTTCATGAAGAGAAGATTTGATAAATGATAAGTAAAGACACGCTAGCCAATGTGTAGAAATAATTTATGTTGAAAGGTGATTTGTGAATGAAGGGTGGAAGGAGAGTTTTACATTTCTCTGTTGCCAACCAGGCGTCCATAGCCCTTACAAGATGCATTTGATTCTAATTACAACATTCTTTACTACCAATCAGGCATTCATAGCCTGGTAGAGATATTGGGAATACCCCAAGAGAGAGTTATTTGTCAATTTTCTTTTTCTCTTAGCTTTGTGCTTTTTGATTTGATTTATTATTTTTCTTTCTAAAATGTATTTCAGCTATCTTGATTTGACAATGGGTTAAGAACCACCGATGGCTTGATGGCAAGAGGGTAAAGTGCTTGTGATGATGACATTGGATAGTGTCAACAAATATATCCAAAAGTTCTTCACAAAATTTTTATTAGATGTTGATTGTGATATGATCTCTAAGACGTTAGTCATTCTTTAATTTACCAAGGTGATGAAATACCAAGGTCAAAAAGATACCATAGAGATAAAGGTCACAAAATGCATGTGAATGAACTACCCAAAATATCATTTAAGGGATGAAAATTATGGATGAATTGTAGAGGAATGGAATGAAAGGTAAGAAATAACATCCATGTGTATGTAATATCTTATTGCATTGTTTGATCTTTGTACCGCTGATCTTGTTTTTTTGTTTGTTTTGTAATGTTTTCTCATTTTTTGCATTTTGTCTTTTATTTGATTTTTAGATTTTTGATGGTTTTGGAGGTTATGACCAACAATGTCACTCTACGTGATAAGATCCAACAATGATGTTTGTGATTTCCTTGATAAGGAAGACTAGGCATGTTTTCTTATCAAGATTCATATTATCCCCAATCTCGATGATTGTGGTGAGCTTGTACTCAACAAATGTCTGTGATTTATCTTGAAACATAGATTTTGTATGCGGGAGCTTGAGTTCCCTATCCATAGGTTTATGCACTTTATGCCATACTTGATGGTTGTGTTGATGTGAATTCTTGAATCACATTTGATTTTTAACCTTAAGATCATTTAAGTTGTTGGGAGCTTTTGAGATTGTTAAATTTGTGATCGTAGCTTGATAAATAAATGGTTTTTGTTTCTTATGAGTGACCATGAGACTGTGTGATCCCAAGAAGTGGGATAAAAATGCAGATGTTTATAATGATATGATGGACTAATAGAATATGGTCCAAGGATTGAAGAAGTTTGGCTAACATGAGGTGAGCCACAAACCGAAGATGAAGGGCTACTAGGATGTGGCCCAAGAATAAAATGTAAGGGACTACATGGAGGTGTCTCACATATAGAAGAGGAAGAAGGGATACCATGATGCAGCCCAAGAATATAAGGTAAGGGATTACCTGGAGGTGTCTCATAGATAGAAGAGGAAGAAGGGCTACTAGGACCCGACACGAGAATAGAAGGTAAGGGACTACCTGGAGGTGACCCACAAGTAGAAAATGGAGGGATACCAGGACGTAGCCCCATAATAGAAGATAATTGGCTCCTAAGAGAAGACCCATAAAATGATGATGATGAGCTACTTGGGGATGGCCCACATATAGAAGAAGACGATGGGCTACTAGGTGGTGACCCAATGAGAGGTTGTGATTGAGGGATTGTTATAGATAAATAATGATTGGGTAACGAGAAGATGGGCCAAAGTTCTATGCTAGAATTAGGTAGCTCATCAAGTAATGAGGAATGTGAAGATGGAATAATAAGAGGTGGATCAAGTTGCATGATTTGAGGCTCTTCCTTTGTTGCTTGATAAAATGAATCAACCTCTTCCCCACAATACACAAATGCATCGAGGTCTAAAGATAATCCTTTCTCATAAATTTCTAGAGGAGTATCTTCATGTTCCCCTATAAATGTCTTGATTTCTCCTTCTTTCTCTAAAGAAATCAACCGGGTATAGATTGTTGATCAACCTCAAGGGTTTGATTGGAAGAAAGAGATCCAACAGATGTAGAATATTTAGAATATGTTCAATGATGGGAAGACTTTACCTTACTGTGTCCATAAAGGAATTTGATATTGCATTGAAAAGATATCTTAGCCCATCGTTTCTTGTGAATTTTTTGACATGGATGAAAACATTGGTCTTTAGAATATCGATAAGGATATAGTAAGGCATGGTTGAAACGGCTTAAGTGCCAAAGAGGGATTGGATTCGATTGATAGAGGAATATGAATCGGGAGACAAAGTAGACATTGAGCTAGATTTCTCATCGGTATAAGAAGATGAAATGGATTTACCTATACGATGATATAGTGTCAATAAAATAGTAGGACCGAGTCTAAAGTATTTAGACTGCGACATATAGAGTCAACTTGGAAGATTTTCTAGAAGAATTTTAAGTCACATGAATCTTTAAAGGATGAAGAATTTGTTGAGGTGACTAATGAAAGAGTTCCTACGAAGAAAGGGGGGACCATGACTTAGGATTCATATTAGAGGAATCTGAATAGTAGTTTGGATCAGACTCATCAGAAGATGGAGAGGAATCGGAATAGTTTGGATTTGAATCGAAGAAGAGTGGGGGGAATCCAAATAATAATTTAGATCAAAACTGTCTAAACTATACTACCGACTATGAGATGAAGGTGGGGAATGGGGTACCCAAATGATTTTCCAATGTGAATAACTAAATGAGGTTTAGTCGTGATGGGAATATTTTTATTTGAATACCTGAATATAGGTTCACTATTGTTGTAAGTGTGAGGAACTGGGCAATATTCAGTCATTATTTGCATCGTTTAGGTAAAAATTCCTAGACCTAGATAGTGCGATAGAACACCTCCAAAGGGAAGGAAGTGACATGTCGATTCAGGGAAGCATAATGACATCCAACTAGACATTTGGTAGATATGGGGATGTTGGTGTGATTCTCCAAAGAAGATATAAGGAAAACATACATCGTAATGACACTATTTTGATAATCTAATAAGATTGTCCTAGAATAATTCTATGATTTTGTTAACACGTAAGGAACAATCATGCAAGTATATGAGTAAACCAATCAACCAATATAATATTTACACCTTTTGTTTCTCAATGGTAGTTCGATGCTAGATAATCAACTCAATGTTAATATTTATGTCAAGTTCAAAAATGAAAAAGGTGTAAGTATTAACAAAGTGTAGGCATGAATCCCAATCACAAGATACCATGATGAGTTTAGCAACCAACAAGGCCTAAACTTCAAAGGGTAAGGATTACAAATGTAAGCCATGTAATCACACCAATTGGACACTTTAATCAAGATTCGCAAAGAAGGAGATATTAGTTTGAAAGTGGTATCAAAACGACACAAATAAAGTAAGCGACACTCTTCAAGATTTTAGACAATATTTG
The DNA here is from genome assembly GCA_018340775.1 of Taxus wallichiana var. yunnanensis. NCBI lineage: Eukaryota > Viridiplantae > Streptophyta > Pinopsida > Cupressales > Taxaceae > Taxus > Taxus wallichiana. The sequence continues at coordinate 704,817,252 of CM031243.1, read as the reverse complement.
AAGTTAAAATAAGTCAAAGTATAATAAGGATGTGCTAAAATGTGGTCAGTTTGATGCCACAATGTGGATACTTAAATCTTGTTAACGAGGAACAAAACATAAGTATCCTAATTGTGTCGAGGTGATACAAACAAGGTAACACATCTAAGGGGATCAAATGATGACCAAACACAAACTATGATGATGATCTTGAAATCAATATCAAGTGTCTATCAAGATATAAAAACATATCCACACACTTTATACGTTTAACAACTTAGTCGAGAACATGAATGAGTGTAAACAAAAAAAAAAAGTGGTGAACACAATCTATTGATAACACTCGTGAAACATGCCTTTTCTTTGTCCCAAATGGGCAAAAAGAATGCAAAGGAATGGACCAAGTGGTGGTGAAACAAGATAGTACAACTTCGGTAGAGTTTTGCCTTACCTTAGGCGAGTGAATAACTAAGGAAAAGTGATACATTGCGAGAATTGTGATGAATATTACTAGACCCCAACTTTGAGGGACTCTCCCCTTGTTCGTAAAACAAGGTTTTGACTCCGAAGAAGTTAGTGTTTCATGATGGCTATTTGACTCGATGATACTAGCATAAGTTTTCCTCTTGAAGAAATGGATCCCTAGGTAGTTCACTCAACTAGGTACCACAAATATCCTCTACGAGCTCAATTTACCAAGAAAGTTGCAATGACTAATCTTGGAGTATCTCGGCTTTACTTTACCCCCTTCAAATACGATGAGAAATGAATGTGTTCATGTGTATATTTCACTGGGGTTGCAATGGAGAATATTTTGGTGCTAACTCTCACAGATATTACTAGTCAAGTTGGTAAAGTGAGGCATTTCCCATTTCATCCACGAGGTTACTCAGTGGTGGACTACTTTACGGTTCCTAGAACCACCCCCATTGTTGTAGCAAAAGGCATTATGCCAAAGGGGTTACGTTCTTGTAGACACCAAAATTAGGTCGTACCACCCTTATAGCCCCGTTAATTAAATTAACCACACCTTGAAATAGGTGTTTAATCCTATTATAACTTCATAGGAACCGAAGAGAGTGTGTCTAGGATTAATAGGTGTAGGAAAAGGGGTCAAGAAGGTTTGAATGGAGTATCATCATCGCTTTCTCCTCCACTAAAAGAGGAATTTAACTCACCCCACCTACCATCTCTCCTACCCATGGGAGATCCTTTAGACACACCACTACCTATTGGGGACAATTCCCCATTAGCATTCCAGGATCCTGTTGATCTAGTCTCATCTCTTTTACCCACAGAGTCTAAGGCTAACCAATTCCCTGTCTCATAGACATATTTTATAGGGATTGCCACTAAACCAACTACATCTCCTCTTACAGAAATTTAATTTTCACGACTGGTCAATCGCTTGGATTACATTGATAATTCCATGCTTTAGGGACGTCTTGGCTCCCCTTTTCAAATCAAATGCAAATGTTACCTACGATACCTCCATGATCTATCCAAAGGTATTTCCAGCAACCAGATCAACCTTGACCATTCCTGTTGAAATGACTTCTTCTTTGTCACCTTTACCTACATCCAAACCTTTACCCACAACTAAAACCATTCCTATGCCTAAGAACCTACCCACACCTACATCTTCGTCCATATCTAGACCCATCACTACCTTGGGTGTCATGCACGATGTCAAGCCTTACCCATCCACCATCAAATTGGATTTAGCCACGTCTTCCCAAACCCACACCAAAATTATTCCTCCACCTAAAAGGAAGACCCAACCTTCTAGGCCACATACACCAGTCTCACCTACCACACCTTTTTCACCTTCGCCCCTTCCATCCATCCTAGGACCTCACCCATCAACCTTGGCCAAACAACCCCCTACCCAAGGAAAATCAAAAGCTAAGAACCTACTTCTTCATCATGATCCTTTGTTACACCCAATTTACCTACACAAAAACACCCTCACCCTCACCCATACATTTCTTACCACCTATACCTCCACCAACTACCATAACCCCAACATTGCCTATGCGACTTCAACCCATACATTCCACCCAACCTCCACCAACCACTTCCACTGCACCTCCATTGTCCCCATGGGTAACCCATCCTCTTCCACCATCTGCTTTCCCTTTTGCATCACATACTCCCACCTCACCTTTACCCAAGAAGGTGTAATCCAAAGATAAGAACCCACTACCCTCCAATAGGGTAGTTAAACCAACAACACCTTCCATTGCTAGTTCTTCTACCACACCTTTACCCAAGTAGATACCATCAAAACCTAAGATAGTACCACCTACCAAACTAGTGGTCAAACCTATTCCACCTCCTATAACACCTCTTCCACCACAATCATCCACACCTTTACCCAAACCCACACTCACTTCCCATTTTGATCCATTAGCGGGGTCCTACACCAACATTTTAGCCAACCTCTTAGAGACCTCGGTCATCACATTACCACCGCTTAGACCTTACGACCCCCTCAAACCCAAACTAAAAGGGTTTGATAAAACTAAAATTTATGTGAACCATCATGTGCCAATACATGATGTAGAGGGTTGTAAGGATCTCAAAACCGTTCTCCTCCAATTATGTCCTCCTGAAGTGAATTTTGATGATGATGATCTTCTTGATGAGGACCTTGTTCCATCTTCACCTATCACCATACATCCCCACCCACTACCTATTTAGTGACCTACATCACCACCTCCACAACCCTTTTATCCACCTCTAAAATTCAAGATCAACATGGTTTGTATCAGAGATTTTTCCAAACCACCACCTAAATGCCAGTGTGCCCTACTCATTTCACAAGGTTCTTACCTTGCATTAGGTTTTTTCCATCATGTTGTTATACTACTCATGACATACCTTCTCCATCTACCTCTTTCCTCAAATTAACATGATCCAAGTTTCCACTCGTGCCCAAAAGGACAAAGGAAAAGAAAAATCAACTAGCCCATCAACTAATCCCATGCCCAATATACCATCTACACCTACACCCAAAATCACCATTCAAGGACCCACATACCCTATTTCTAATGGGGTCACCCATCATATAATGATAAAACAATTACACCAATCCCCTCTAAAAATTTCTTTGTACGATCTCATCCAAACCTCTAAATCTCATCAACAAGCCCTCATGGAGGTTTTGCAATCCATCAAGGTTTTACCTAATAACCCCACACCAATAGCCTCCATTATCACCCTCACCACGTGGCCTCTCTTACCAAATCATCTCCTTCTTCTACCCCCATGCCCACTCATCAAGTAGCTACCCTCAATTTTTTTGATGAGGAGATCGTACCTCTCCAATCAGATGACCCTGATCCCACCCTTTTCATCTCCATCTATATCGATAATATATACGCGTACGCATGTTATGATCGATGGTGGTGTTAGCATCAACATCATCTCCTCCCACGCATACAATCAAATGCACATCCCTTCAAATTACATGCATAATAACCCAATTATGTTGCGCTCCTTCAATGATGCCATCACTTCCACCCTTGGCACCATTATTCTTCACATTTTCGTGTGGGCCCTCGCACTATCCCGAAATTGTTCTACATCTTAGAGGGGGAGTTCCAGTATAACATGTTTCTTGGCTGACCTTGGATTCATGTCATGGGTTGTGTTCCTTCAAATTTACACCGTTGTGTAAAATTTGAACATGAAGGACATAACTATACCATCCCAACTAACCCATCACCATTCAAAACTTGTAACATGTTATACCAACCTAACGATGTCCTTGTACTAGTTAAGGCATCTACCACTACCACCACTTCTCCTTCACCCACAACCCCATCCACCAATGCTGCTGCCACCTCTCCCACACCTAACTCTTTTATTCCTATTTACCACCATAGCCTCTACAATTTGCCCATCCACTTTCAAACCAACCGATACCCCTCCTTCCCAATTACCTAGTAATTCATCTATTCCCGCTACCCACATATCTACTATCAATCCCTTAGAGGGTGTTTTTCAATGCCTCACTTTGGGGGAGTACCACCTCTACAATATCAACACATTCCTTACTCCATAAGAGTATGGTAACCTATGCCAACATCCTCGTTATGACTATCACATAAGAGAGGTCTTCCCTTATGGTCCTCCCCACCTTTGTACCAACTTAATGTATGGGGAATTTATACTTCCACCTATTCACCCAAACTCCCATCCCAAACACAACCATTTTCATCTGACCTCTAATCTCTCACCAACCTCTACTTTCCCACACTTTTCTTCACTCACTTTGTGCACATGGAAATGCTTTAGCTTTTTTTTTTACGAACAAGGATGTCATATTTTCATCCCATGTACCACCCGTAAACACAAAGACCGTAGTGGTATCTTCTTTATCGAACTATCTTCCAAGAAGTCCCATGTTGAACTCATTGAGGATAACAAACCTTCTTCACCCCATTTACCAACTTCACCACCTTCACCCACGAGTCGATGGATCCAAAATCCATTCCTCCTAAAAAAAAATTTTTCATGAACACCATTTCCTTGGACCTTTGACTTATCAACATGATGGTGAGGCTCTCTCTTCTCTTCCATTCCTATATCCTGACATGATCGATGATGATACACCTATCTATTAACATCATTTAATGTCAGGATGATGAGTCTATCCTCACCTACCTTGGTGTGGAAGATTCTTATATTCACCGTTATTTCCTTCTAAGATGCAAACCATGTTAAATGAGTCGACCATCAAAATCAATATTACACTCAAGATGACCCGCACATTCTAAAGATAGGACAATATTTAGATGTTGTTGAATAGGAAGCTTTTACTTCTTTCCTCCGAGATCATAACAACACTTTTTCTTGGTCCTATGCTGATATGCTCAATATTGACCCAAACATTGTGGTCCATAATATTGTAACCATTCCTAAAGCCAAACCCATAAAATAAAAGTTACGGAAAATGCATCCTCGCATTGCCCTTCTTGTCAAAGAATAACTTCAATGCCTTCTCTCAATTTCCTTCATCCTACCCATTGACTATCCCCAATGGATTTCTAACATCATTCTTGTCACAAAAGTGATAGGGGACTTCACATTTGCACATATTTCCATGACCTCAACTTAGCTTTCCCCAAAGATGACTTTCCTCTACTACAGTATTGACCAACTAGTTGATCTCACCACTGGTCATGAGATGTTATCACTCATGGATGGTTTCTTAGGTTATAACCAAATATTACTCACCCCAGAAGATTAACAAAAACTACTTCATCACTCCTTGGGGGACCTTCTTCTATCGAGTTATGCCTTTTGGCCTTAAAAACACTTGGTGTACATATCAGCGGGCTATGAATTATATCTTCCATGACATAATGCATCACATATTGAAGATTACGTAGATGACCTTCTTTCCAAATCTAAACATCGGTCAAACACCTTACAGTCCTTAAGGTCATATTTGACCACCTCATCAAGTATTGTGTTCACCTTCAACCCAAGAAGTGTGTCTTCATTGTTCTTTCAAGAAAGCTCCTTGGTTTCATCATTTCTTTGCATGGCATAGAATTTGATCCTGCTAAAGTAAAGGATATTCTCAAAATGCCTCCACCTACTAATCTCCGCCAACTTCAAAGTTTGCAAGGTAAGTTGCAATCTATTCGTTGGTTTATTTCGTAGCTTTCCAATCGCTTACCAACCATTTCACCATCTCCTCAAAAAGGAAATCTCCTTCAAATGGGATGATGAATGCCACAAATCCTTTGACGCCTTAAAACAATACCTTCTCCAACCACCGATTCTCATTCCTCCTAAGGATGACCAACCCTTTTACCTATATATTTCTTCTACTAATCATTCCTTAGGTGCCATGCTCATTCATCATGAAGCAAACACATAGGAGAAGCAGCTAGTTTATTACATAAGTTGTACCCTTTTGACTACGAAACTAGGTACACCCATGCTAAAAAACTCTACTTAGCCTTAGTTTTTGTCACCACTAAACTTCGAGATTACCTACTCAATCACAAAACCTTTCTTCACCAATAATTACCCCTTACATTACATGTACGCTAAACCCTACCAACATCAAATGTGTTTACACGTTGGCTCATGCTTCTCTTCATCGACCTCGACCTCTCGAATTCATCCATAAAAATCTATCAAGGGTCAAACCATCGCTGATCAACTTGTAGATACACCCCTCTCTATAAATCAATCCTCTAACTTCAATTTCCCAGATGAATCCATTGCTACCCTCTCTTTGGATTATACCATTTACTAAATGACCTTATTCTTCGATGGTTCCAAATGTCAGCGTGGGGGTGGTGCAAGTGTTATCCTCATTCCTCTTGATGGTGAACCTATGCCTTTATATTTAAAACTAGATTTTGATTGTACTAATAATATCACCGAATATGAAGCACTCGTACTAGGTCTCCAAACCACCATCACCCTAGATGTCAAATCAATTAATATCTTTGGTGACTCTCAACTGGTTGTAAACCAATTCAATGGTATATACCAGTGTCATAACAAAATACTTCAAAATTATAAACACCATGTTGACATAATTTTGACTACCTTTGACCATTACTGAACTTCAAACCACCCCATGTTCCACTAATAAATTTGTGGATACCATGGCCTATCTCGCGTCTTAGATACCTACTTCACCCTCCGAATCAAAATATTTGTCACAATATAAATGTTGCAATCACCTTCTTATTTATTTCAAACGTCAACCTCGTCGAAATCATTAAACTTGACCCATGTGACCTTTGGTATAAGCAGTTTGTAGACTACCTTTCCTTTCCATTCTACCTCCCAGACCTTACTCGTAATGGACAACGTGCCTTTCTTAAAAGTGTTTCTCACTATGTCATCATGGGTGGTATTCTTTATAAATGTGGCTTTGACGATATTCTCTTATGATGCCTTACAAGTTTTGAAATTCCTACACCATCAAGGAAGTTCACGATGGAATTTTGGAGGTCACTTTAGTGGCCTAGCTATCACTAAATGCATCCTTCACCTAGGCTATTATTATCCCACCCTCATTCATGATTTTTGTGACTATGTCAAACATTGTGTGAAATGCCAACAACATGCTAACCTTCATCACACACCTAGTCATTCCTTATAGGTCACACGATACCTTTGGCCTTTCTCTCAATGGGGTTTAGATCTTGTCAGAGAGATCAATCCTCATTCTTCACAATGCCATCAATGGATTATAACCACTACTGAATACTACACTAAATGGGTAGAATCCATCCCCCTCATCTCTACAAAAGCTAGAAAATATGTGAATTCATCAACCATCACATTATTTTCACTTTGGTGTTCCTCACCATCTCATCACTGATAACGGAAAATAGTTCAAAAATAAACCCTATGAAAACTCTTTGATGCCTTTGGCATTCAACTCAAGTTTCTCTTCACCTTACTACCCACAAACAAATGGCCAAGTAGAATCAACCAATAAAACCTAAACAAAATTCTTATGAAAGTAGTTGACGATACTAGAAAGGATTGGCATACGCACATTCCTTTCACCTTGTGGGCTTACCATACTAGTATTCACACTTTGAAGATTGCCACACCTTTCTCTCTGGTCTATGGTACTGAAGGTTGTCTTTCCTCTCTTGAAGTCTAGATTCCATCTCTCTGCATCTCACTCCAAGACATGCTCAACGATGATGAATTTTTCCAGACCATTTGGCACAACTTGAGTTATTAGATGAATGTTGTCTTAATGCTCTTGATCATCTCCAAATCTACCAAAAATGTATCAAATGTTCCTATGAAAAACGTGTCCATGAGTCGAACCTTCTAGGTCGATGACCTCATCTAAAGGAAAATCAACATGTAACCAAAGAAGAGAAAAGTAAACGGGGAAAATTTTCTCCTAATTGGCTTGGACCCTATATCGTTACTCATACCTATGGATCAAGTGCTTATTGTTTGTCTTCACTCAAGGTAAACCCAAACTTGAACCCCTCAATGCCTTGCATCTTCACCATTCTATTTTTTGAATCAAGTCCTATATCACCTTTTGTTTATTTCAAGCTCATCCCTTGAGCACCCTTCACCTTTCATATTACCTATTCTTGGGGTCAATGACTAAACAAAAATCATGTGATTACCTATCACCTTTCAGCCTTATCTTCAATATGAGTACCATGGATCTACTCATGGCATGATTTTCATGGATAATTTTTATCTTTTTCAAGATGGAATCCCATGGTCATTCATCACTTGAAACCATCTCTTTCATAGTTAACCTCTGTGTGCTATGGTTTTTGTCTTCTAAACAAGAGCCTAATCTCCCTCTATAGTCTTTTCCATGACTTAAACATCCAAAAAAAATAAAAAAAAAAATGGGATTCAACTCCTTGAGTCAAACTTCCAAAAAAGATGACTCCCTCAAAAGGGACATCTCTTCTCTCTATCTCGCTGCTATAAATAGATTGCTCCCTCGAAGGACAACTATACAAAGCTAGCCATACTACACATAGTCTATCATAAAAGGGACTATCCTTGAAAAATAAAATAAAATATTTAGAAGCTTCCCACATCGATCATATTTCACGAAGACCTCAAGGAGATAATATACTCATCCCACATAGACTTCCCGCATCGATCAGTCTATCAAAAAAAAAATCAAAAAGAGAAAAATGATAACTTTTTTTCATGGACTTGCCTATTTTGATCTTGGGTCTCTTGCCAAGTAGGCATGTTGTCTCGCACTAGGTTACACTAAAACCAACCATTTTCACCTCATTTCCTTTTCACCCTAATTTCCTACCTTCTCAAGGGACTTGCCTACAAAAATGACATTTCATGATCATGTGACTTTCTTCACCCTTAGCATAGTCAATCATGCAACACCTTTAGGGTCTTATGTTCATAAGCCCACCTTTGGTATGGTAGACTTGTTATGGTTCTTACCAATTAGGTGGATCTTTTTGGTCACCTCTTACCCTTCACCTTCTTCATTACTTGTTGATTCTCCTATACAAGATCAGACCATCGACACCTACATTTTAAGAATTCCTCTTTCACCAACATCACCATGCCTAAATGACCTAAACTCAACCATGCCTATAATTACCTAAATAAAACCATGCCTAAATGACCTAGACTCAATCATATCTAAAACCTACCAACCCATTCCTCTATCTTCACCATATTCTTCCCTAGCTTAACGGATAACTACATCGGCCTGAGGCCTTTTTTCGGGGCTATGTAGGTAGCACTCCAAGGGCATGGGGCCCTTGGAGGTTAGCTCAGCCACTCTTTACCCTAACCAATTTTCCCCATTTTTCTATTCACATTCTACCTTAGTTAGTTTCCATTTTACACAAAACTTGGAAATTAAACAATCATAAAAACATACATACCTACCATTTTATAACATCACCATATCATACATCATCATTTATTTTCCATACAAAAAAAACTTGGAAATTAAATCAAATGCGACACCATGACCAAAACCATGCTTAAATGACCTAGACTCCACCATGCCTAAATGACCTAAACTCCACCATTCCTAAATGACCTAAAATCAACCATGCCTAAGTGACTTAAAATCCATCATGCCTAACTCGACCTAGACTCCACCATGCCTAAATGACCTAAACTCAACCATGCCTACAATTACCTAAACTCCACCATGCCTAAATGACCTAAACCCCACCATGCCTAAATGACCTAAACTCAACCATGCCTAAGTGATCTAAACTCCACCATGCCTAACTATTTACATTCCACCATGCCTAAATGACCTAAACTCCACTATGCCTAAATGATCTAAACTCAACCATGCCTTAGTTACCTAAACTCAACCATGCCTACATGACCTCGACTAATCATCCCTATACCTAACACCCACCATGCCTAACTAACCTAACTTAAACACATATACTTGAATCCATCATCCTATCATGACCTAAACTCATCATGCCTAAATAACCTCGTTTCCATCACATACAAAATAACAAAGAAAATTCAAATGCAAGTACATCATCCATCCAAAATATCATCATCTATAAACAATGAGAAATCTTCACCATCTCAATACAAATGTATACCGATACAAATAAATACTAGTATCTCCAAAAATATCATGATACATCCTCACCATCTTCGACACACAGGCCGGTATATAAGATAAAAATCAAAACTCTCATGTACATCCTCACTATCTTTAGCTCGCAAGCCGATATATATATCAAAATCTCAAAAATAATAATCATACCAAGTGACTAATCATCACCCCACTTGAAGACCCTCAGGCCGCCTCATTTATCTCCTCCTCTCCTCTCCTGCACCTACTAACATCTCTCCACCCTCCATGGGTCTCGGTCTCATCTCTCCTGGCCCACAGCTAGGTCTGGCCTCCATGAACTAGTAGCCTCACCCCCGACCTATATCTCTAGGCTCCTTAATCCCCTATACTCTCTACACTAGAGTCGCGGATCTCTCCTCTCACTCGCCTTTTGTGACCTTTACTCGTAAATAGGAGGGGACATCTATCTTAACGTCATCAGGTGATCCTGGTAATACCACGCCTCATTCAAGGCATCCTTGAACCTCACCATCGACACCGTCTGAGGTGGTGCCATAGGTCTCACCGCAACCTGTGAGATCTTTTCTACTAGGGCTGGTCTCAACCCTATATTTGTGTACCTTATCCTCCTTCCTTTACCATGGGACCACTGTCCCCACTATTTTCATGATATAGGACCCTTCCCTGCCTATGGAGGTGTTTATCTCGCTATAACCCTGGGCTCGTAGGGCCATACAACTGAGCCTTTTTAGTGGCCAACTAGCCCTGCAAACCTACTACTTGTGCCTATAAGGTGGATACCTATCCCCATCACCATCCCCACCCCATGTGGGGCAACTATCCTCTGCTACTTTACCGGGCTCGTAAGGCTACCACTTACACTGTAACATGGAAACATGTGCCTCTACCCTATGAGCTGCCCTATAACAATGTAATATGTGCCTAAATGGCATCCACCTAACCCTACAGGTATCCTTTGTACTATAATGGTGGCTAAGTTAGGCTACCCTAGCCTCAATGGTGTCACCCATAGTTGTGCCACCCACCACTGCATGTATCTATCTGTGACCCCAATCGTCATCACCTATCCACCACCTACTCCTCTTTCCCTATTGGCACAGTCGGCTGTGGTAGAGACATAGGCCTCTCCACTTCATCTCTCCTATATTGTGGGAATGGTGGAGGCACGTCCTGTGGTAGCCCAAACTACCATCTGACCCTGTTTATAGGTATCATCTCATGCTCTTTGGCACAACGCCCCTCTATCCATCTGAGCAGTTTTAAATCCTCCAAATCCTCTTTCATGTGCTTGTATGAAGGAAAGCCAACATACGGCCTCCAAATAATATCAACCCCAGATAACCCCTCCAACACTCACCTATAATGTGCCACATCATGTGCAGCCCTAGTTGACCCTGTGTTGTCCATCGAGTGGTACCCATCACCTGTAACCAACCCTGACTAACCACCCCAACCAATCATGTTGGGGCAAACCAACTGGACGTACACATACGATGTGCTCGTATGCCCAACAAGTGTAAAAGGAAGGTACAACATAAAATGAACCTCTACAACCTCCCATAGGCCCACAACTCTCTATACAGTTGCACCAAAAATGCTGCCCAGGAAAAATAGACTCGCTCCTCCATCATGTCTTGAGAACCCCATTAATTCTCGTGGGAATCTCCCACCCTTTGCATCTGGCAAGGCAAAACAACATACCACCTCCATCAGCAAAACCACCAACCTCATCTCCTAAGGATGGGCCATGTACATATCTCCATAGCTTAGACTCACACTATGGTACCTCAACTCACCATCGCCTCTCCAAAAACAACCACTATCATCTCCTCTAATGCCTCTAAACGTAATAGAATAAAACTACTCCCCAACTATCGGTAGCCACAGATCCTGTATACATCCTCCAGGGTGATAGTGATCTCACCCATCGGTAAGTGGAACATGTTGGTTGTTGAATCCCATCTATCGATGAGTGCGACCATCAAACTCGGATCTCGAGCTACACACATGTAATGCATTGGATCCCGATCAAGCCAACATCCATCACATGCCTCCACTCCTCCACAGTCACACTCGGTCATATCACTATCAATAGAGGTGGTACTCTATCCCATCCGTAGCTGGTCCCTAGCCTACATCCAAAAAACCATAACATTGTTATAACCTGAACCTTCACTTATCTATTAACCCCCCAAACCATACCCAACCACACCAATCCTACTCACCCCATTTTACCTAATTCACCTACCAACCTCCTACCCCATTGCAATCATGACTCACCATTCTAAAAACATCATTTCACCTACTTACCTATCCTTTACCAATGCTAACATTCTACCCCCATCTCTCTACATGTACCCTCCCTTCCCCCCTTTCACCTATTTTTCTTTCCCACCTAACCTTTCTTACCCCTATTTCTCATCCACCCTAACTAGTGCCAGTCACCCTGACCATCACCGGTTATCCTTAACCGACATCGGTTCACTTAAACCGATGTTGGTCACCTAAGATCGAACTAATGCCAAGCTAAAGCAAAATCTAACATCAGCCACCCTTAGACCGATGTTAGTCTTTCATCGTGGACCCAAATTGAAATCCCCCCCCTCCCCCTCTACAAAAATAAAAAAACAATCTATAAACCTACTCTACCCTACCCAAACCTAACCTAACTTCATTACCAACCCTATTTAAGCTACATTGGCTCCCTCCCTCATTTAATTCATTTTACCCAAAAATTCAAAATAAAACTCCCACCCAAAACCCTTTTAACCCAAACCGATTTCAACACATTATTTTCAACCAAAGGACAAAATCGGATTGAATCCTACCTCATCTTGCTTTTGTTCTGCATGGTGGTATGTCTAGCACCCGCACTGCCGGTGGCCCACCCAAACCTCTCCCACCTCTACCATGACACAAATCTACCTCGAATATCCCCACAAATCCAATCACTCGAACTGATCTCATATACCCGTCAATCGAATGCCAATCACCCACTACGAGGCTCACCAACTACAACTCTTCTCCTCATCTATCACTTTTCATGAAGGCACTACTGCTCTGTCATTTTCACAAATGACAACAAGTTAAAATGAATCTATAAAATACATATTTTCCTTTTATTAACCCTAACTCGACATGACCGATGTCGGTCATACCAAACCAACGTTGGTTACTTTATAATAAGCATCGATCGCTTGCCATTACCATTTTCACCCCATTTTGACCTCAACTCATTATTTCCAGATACCCTTTGACCTTACCCACACTTATTGCAACCTACCTACAAGCCCAAACTACCCCTACATTTCCTTAATTACATCTAGGGATTTGTTATTTTACCTATACCTTGGCCTTACCATGCCATGACCTATTTACCTAGACCTGACCTACTTTGTGTGACCATTGACCTTGTGTACTCGCTATACCTTGTGATGTTGTTACCTATGTTGTTTTAGCCTAAAAACCATACCTTTCCCTTGCCCATGCCATGACCTATTTACCTGGACCTGACCTACTTGGTGTGACCATTGACCTTGTGTACTCATTATACCTTGTGATGTCGTTACCCATGTTGTTTGGCCTAATGACCTTACCTTTCCTATTGTCATGTTGTTTATCCCAACCCAACCTTTGGTGTACCAAACATACCTAAACATTCCTACACCTAACCTACGTTGTGTTTCCAAACCATATCATATACCTTGATACCTGAATCACTTCAACCTTGTTGGGATAAACCTATCGACCTTGGATGATGTAAAGTTTACAAGCTCTTCAACCTAGTACCATGTTGCAATCTATACGTGTGCGTGCGTTCGATTTCCATTACCCATTACCCAATTTGACCCCATACTATTACCTATTACCCAAGTTGACCATTACCCTTTCCTAAAGCACCCATACTCTTCCCCACCTACCTTAACTCACACCAACTACACATTTATCAAACCACTCACCGATTCCGTATAACACCTCATCAATTCCTGGTTTGAGGGGGATCACCTTCACCCACACTTGGGGCAACCCCACTCTCACCCACACATGGGGAAACTCTGCTCTCACCGAAAATCACTTCCTGTTTTTGTCAGCATCACTTACCAATACAAGCTATATGAAAAAAAGGGGCAAAATGTAGACACCAAAATTAGGTCATACCACCCTTATAGCCCCGTTAATTAAATTAACCATACCTTACATATTCATATCCCATAGTGCACATGATTAATTGAATTAAATTAATTTAATTAATATCCTCACTTGACCACCTCACCTAGCCACATCACCTAGACACCTCATCATGAACCTATTCTTAGCATGTTTATTTTAACTAAGACTCAATTTCTACTTACCATAACTAACTGAGACTTAGTCTAACCCTAACATTAGATGCCTATTCTTTCTCTAACAACATGCCCACTTACTTAAGTGGAAAATACCATTTTAGACCCGAACCAATGGGAAAACTGGCCAAAAGATAGCCAAGATCTGTTATTTTGGAAAACCTAGGATTTCCCACCGTAACCGATGGTCATTTAACCCTAAATTGACTTTGATTAACCTAAACCATCATCGGTTACCATATATTATTTTTAGTAACCTTGTTCCAAGAGGTTGGAAATTTTGAGTTTTGGAGAAAGATCTGCATGCAAGCTCAAACCAAGGTTCTCTCACGTATCCAGAAGACAAAAGTATACCTAACTAGAGGCCCAAGCAAGCATTGGAGTCTCATCTAAAAGTGTTGGCATTCACAGGAGCATTCTGGGAAGCACTGCCATTCACAGAATATTTGGGCTCTACCAAAAATCCTCAACACTTCACCATCGTCCATTCAGAACCTACAAGCATGGGATATCAAGTAAGTAGAATTCCCTTTTACTCTCATTTGTTCAAATACTTGTATTTCCATTCATTATTTCTCTATGTTACTCATCTCCCAATTATCTCATGCCTTCATTTGCCAAACAAGCTACCCATTTTCCTTCTCACCTCCCTGAAACCCTTTCCATTCAACCTCTGAGACCTCGCTTATTCCCTGCAACTACATTCAACGCCTCTAAGGTACTCTATATAACCATAAAGAACACCAAAACCTCCATTGCCATATTCAGTCCTCTTTCCACAGTGATCGATATTAATCACCCTTGATCGACATCGGTCATCCCCATACCGTCATCGGTCACAATGACAATAACCCAAGCCATATTAGTCAACCAAAACCCATCCCAAAATCTTACAAAAGCCTTACCAAACTCCATTCAAACCTTCTTGACCCCTTTTCCTACACCTATTAATCCTAAACACACTCTCTTTGGTTCCTGTGAAGTTATAAAAGGCTTGAACACCTATTTCTAACCTTTTGTGATTTTCTACAATGATCGATACTCAGTTTCCCTTGACCGACATCGGTCATATCCACACCGACGCTCTGCCTCTCAGAATTCAGTAATCCTACCTATAATAGTGACCTAATAACCTTCACCCAAATAACCCAAAACCACCAAAACCTGATCCTAACCTATTCTAATCACCTTGGCTACCTACCCAACCTAAAACATAACCCAACCTCAGTTAGATCTAATTTTGTATTGCAATATTCGACTTAATCTAATATATTGTTAATAACTTGAGATACCAAAATCAACTTGTTAGCAATAGGACCTCTATTTCTTGCATTTCTATTCATTTATTTGATAAACAATGGATTGACAACCATCTAGGAAGTATCACACTTCCCGATCTAGCATACGCTAGGAAATCCACTGACATATATTGTTTAATATTCTTCTTGTGGTCTTGTTTTGCATTCACAGTAGTTCCTCCTAGCAAAAAGGAAGTTCTCGCAATCAACATTGGATCAAGAAATCAGAACACACACATTCTACCTTCCACCTTCATTTCACAGTATTCCTCCTCACCTTTACCTTATCTATTTTGTTTATACGTACGTAACTTATTGGTGAAACAGCTTCTAGCTAAGCGAATAGAGATGTACCCTTTTCTCGAACCTACATATACAATGTGTGTTATAATGGTGTGTTTTTTATTTTATTTTTAGACTCAGTGTGGTTTTTTTCACACACCGTTTGGCAACCTATATCAAACACGTTGGTATTGTTTTGATCCCAATTATTTCGCAAGTGGATTTTCATCCTACACACAATATTAATAATTTTCCAATTTTTCAAAACATATAAAGGAGATAACACATTGTTTTTGATTTCTAAGATCATCCTAAGATGTAAGGAAAGAGCACACACATCACAAAACCTCACTAAACTTGTAAAATGGAAAATACTTAATCGTTGTGTGTGTAATAAAGTTCCTTTTAGACAACTTTGAAGTGTATTCCCATTTAGAAACTTAATCAAGTGTTTGGAAAACATAAGAAAGAAAAAACAAAAGAAAACACCTTAAATCAAGTTAGTATAAAACAAATAATCAACAAGAACATGCAAAATATTGTCAAAACCCGCAAGAAAGACAGTAAAAACCTAGAATATTAAATTATGGAACTCGCAACAAAAATTAAATTATGATACGAATGCTTGCACATTTTTTTGGTGTGTGCACATGGATTTAGGTATGTACGCACCCCTTTTAAGATGTACACGGGTATATGGAAATGACAAAGGGTATTTACACATGCACGTTGTTGTAGCCCTCAAAATTACCCTCTTTTGAAGTTAAGTTTCAAAAAATTTAGTCTCAGTACTTGGAGTATTAGATCACATCGAGCCTGGCATTGCTTTGTAGTTTTCCCATTTCATGGAGAAAATTTGAAAATCAGGTGTAATGGTGAAGTTTTTCCTTCTTTTATTTCTTCTCGCATCATGAATAACCCCGGGTGTATCGTCCTCGTTAATTTTTGGCCCATCATCCACGGGTAGTACGTGGACATCTCTAATTGGATGCGGTATGGCCATGTTTCAAGCAACAATGGAAGCCTCCATGCGTCCAAACATCACAACTCCAAGGATAGGGACCAAGGGATAGTCTTCAATTAAGCGTAGGTTTTCCATGTGTTTCAGGTCCAAAATGAAGGCATAATAGGTCCAAATTGGCTAAGTATGGAAGATTCAGCGGATGACGCCACGTGACTCATCAAAGACAACTTCAAGAGTCAAATCCATGGGGAGTTCTAAAACTTGCACCCGTCCTCCATGGGTCCTGTGTACAAAAGGGATAGATCCTATTATTATTTAAATTGACTAAGTATGAGTGGGTCAACAGAAGCCTCCACGTGCCTTAACGACGTAATTCCAGAAGTGAAACCTAAGGGCCAATCTACAAATGAGCGCTAGCTTGTCACGTGGTCAAATTCAATAGAGAGACAAAGTTGGCCATTGAAAATTCCAAGACCAGTAGAAGGAGCTACGTGTCAGCTCGACGTAATTTCAAGAGGCGTTTCCAAAGCATAAACTCAAATGAGCGCTAGCTCTCCACGTGTCTAGGGATCAACATAAGTCAAGTAGGAAATAGGCCCAAATCGGCTAAGTATAAAGGAACCGACAGAGCTTTCCATGTGTTAGCCTAGCGCATCTTCGAAGGAAAAAAATGCAAAAAGTGTCCGTAGGCCTACTCCAATAAATTCCTTCCACGTGGGAGACCCAAATTTAAAGTTGTAGAAAAATATTAAATGGCCCATATTTTAACTGGTGAAATAATGTAATGACCGTATATTTGGAAACCTGGTTTTTCTACCATTAATGTTTCTTTGCGAATCAAGCATTCGAAAGGGCACAAATGGTTGGAATGATTTGTAACCATTTCTTGCTTTCTCGAGGAAGTTGTAACTGTTTCTTGCTTTCTCGAGGAAGTTGTAACCGTCTCTTATGAGCTATTTCAAGGGATTTCAAATCCATTATAAGAGGTTGGGATTTTGATATTTTGGAACTATAATTTTGAATTGGAAGAAATAAATACAAGGGTTTTCCCCTTTTTCTTTTGTTTTCTCTTTCCTTCTTGCTTTGATCTCGTGAATCATTTAATCCTTGCATGCCAAGAAACTTTGTGTTCTAGTTTATACAATCTCAGGAACATTGAGTCTCGTGAATTGTGCCCATTATAAACTTGAATGGTTCTACTCTATATCTCATTTGTTCAATACATATAAGGTTTTTCTCTACCATCTCTTTTCCCCAAAAGTATTGTCTTCTCCTTTTTCCTTCCTCTCTTCAAGTCTTCTATCCTCATGTATTGATAGCTTTCTGGCATAAAACAAATTTCAAGATATTAGGAAACCACCATCAATGAAAGATTGTGTATTTGTACATTGGTTTTCCTCGCTTTCAATAAGGGAACCTCTCCCATTAAAGAGGAGGGATTTACTTGTCCCCGATCGTGGTTTCATTCCAAGTAAAAATCAAACCCAACAGCTTTTTGTGATTCCGCTGAGGATTTGTTCAACAAATTTCCTTTCTAAAAAGAACAACTAATTTGATCATTTCTGATCTGGCGACTCTAAGATACACTCATGGTAGAAGGTCTCTTGGAATCAAGATCCCCCATTTCAACTCCCCGTATCAACAAGGTTTTCAAATTCCTTCAACAAGAAGAAATAGAATAGTTCGCTCCATAAGCACATCTCCCCTATCAAGATAGAGCTTTTGGTAGTAACATTCCTCAAGCACAACTTCGCCCTAATCTTCGTGCCCTAATTCTTGATGGTGTCTCGCCCCACTTCAAGCAATCTTTCCAAAATGGCAACACCTCACCTTAGGGATAAAGATTTGGGCCTCTCGCTCTTCCTCAACCATTGCATGAGCTACCTAGGGGTAACATGAAGAATTTTCCCAAGTTTAGAGGTGATGGAAAAGTGCACCGTGATGAACACATTATAACATTCATTGTTGCATGTGGGGTCCTTGGATTTGAACATGAGGATGTCTCTGTTAGGATGTTTGTGGAGACCTTGCAAGATAATGTTGTAGATTGGTTTTACCATCTTCCTACTGGGACCATCACCGATTGGACTACTATGAGGACTGAATTTGAGTAGCGTTTCAAACTTGTTGAAGATGTGCATGCTTTGCTAGCTCATATTTCTCAAATCAAGAAAGAGCCACATGAGCCTATGAGAGAATTTGTGGCCAATTTCAACAAGTTGATTAACAAGATTACACTAAATACTAGGCCTATTGATTAGATTTAGAATTGTTTGTTCTTGAATGCTCAATTTCTGGAAGTAAGCTATGCCCCGAGGAGAGAAAATCTTGCAAATTTGGATGCCGATCGAGATTGGTCATAGTGTGGAAGATGGTTTGATCATGTCTGACAAGCTAGAAACGGAGTTTTTAAATCCAAAATTTCTTCTTCTTCCTCTCCTACCGGAGGTAATGTAGATCACTTGGTGCAAAAGCTAGCTAATGACATCATTTCCCTCAAGAAACAATTGGCTCAAAGATGCTCCATATCAAGATGTTCTAAGGAAGAACTTTTAGCCTAGGAACCGTTTGCCCTCTTCTCAAACCAGGTTGGCCATTGAAGGTCCACCCCTCAAGGTTCCTATCAATGCTACTTGTGAGGTTATTGAGCCTAATGATGAGGAATAAAATGGGCTCTATGATGAACAAGAAGAGGAAGTTGATGAAGAACTAGAGGATCCTGGTGGTTCTCGAGTTCATTTCCTCACCACTGAAGGTGTGGATGACAAAGATGATTATGATGATGTAGTGGCTGAGATGAACAGTGAGTCATATGTTGTTATGACCCTTGGAGCAGACTCACCAATAAGGAAAAAGTGGTGCAACCTACCAAAAGATCCAAGTAGTACCCCATTACCATCTCAAGATTGCAAGAAGAGGAGCTCCTATTCCTACTACTTCCACCCAAAATGTAAGCTCTACTAGTCCTTCTTCCTCTACTTCTGCTTCTAAGAATTCTTGTCCAACAAATGATAAATCTGCTAAATCGAAGTTCCTCCTACTCCTAGTAGTGATTCCCCATCCACATCTGGATCTTTTGCATTATAAACCATCTTAAAAACACCAAGATTCATATTTCTAAGGCAGAGTTATGTCAAACCCATCCTAAAGCCTTTGCCAAAATGGTTAACTTTGTAAATTCTAAATCTAAAACCCCATCCCATTCTTCTAAAGGCCTTTTTCCCACTCCCTCTTCCTCACCTCAATCAAGCCTTGTGGTCACAGTCACTTCCCCTAATGAGAAAATTGAGCCATTCTATGTGACCCTTCTCATAGCTGGCCATAAACTCAGAATCGTGTCATAGATTCAGGAGCATCAGATAATGTAATGCCTGCAAAGGTAGCCCATGCTTTGGTTTGACCTAACACATACCTTTGGTTCCTATTCCATGGAGAGTAAGAAAGTACCTTTGGTTGGTAAAATTAAAGATGCACAAGTATCTTTTGTTGCTTTCCCAGAGAAAAGGGTCTTAGCCACCATTTTGGTAGTTGATATTCCTCCTTCATATGGGATGTTATTGAGTAGAAATTTCAAAGGAGGTAGGATGGGAAATACAAATGGATTGGTCACATGCCTTGATCCCTGCCAATGGGAAGATGAAGAAGCTGATGTCTAAGAAACAAGCAGAGTATATTGTGTAGAAAATAGATTATCCTAAAGCACAAATACTGTATGAATACATTGGGCATGGGAACTACATGATCATTTCACAAGAGGAGACAAGTCTGTCAAAGGGAGTGTTGCTTGACCCTAATGGTGTGTGGACTTTGGATTTTGATGGGAGCTTCTCTTCAGCTAGTTCTGGAGCTGGTGTAGTGCTCATTTCTCCTAGGGGTAAGGTTCATCCTTTCTCCTTTAAGTTTCAGTTTGAAAATACCAATAATACTACTGAGTATGAGGCCCTCATTATTGGGTTGAGGATGGTAAAGGAGATGGGAGTGAAGAACCTTCTTTCTCGTGGAGATGCAGGGCTAATTGTAAAACAAGTTAGAGACCTTTATAAGGTAAAGAATAGAAGGTTGAAGCATTATAGGAATCTGGTTTGGGATTCCATTGAAGTTGTGACAAGGGAAAGGGACACTAGGGCTGACTCTCTAGCTGTTTCGGGGTCCTTATTGATTCCTCATCCTAATTTCCCTCAAGATAAATTCACCATTGAGATGATCCATAGACCCAGCAGTTCGATAATGCAAATAATTGTCAAGTTTTCAATGATGACCAGCATTTGCTTTCTTTCTTGGAGCTCGTAGACAACTTTGATCGGTTGTACTTTGAAGGAAGTGACAATCTACCAAGAGAGTGTGTGTCATCAAATGAAGAGGATGTCAAAGAAGATATGGATCAAGATAGATGCATAAAACTGAAAGGTAACAAAATTCCTAAAGGGATGGTTAGTTTGGAGGATATTTTTGTTAAACATGACAGTATATGAAGTCTAAAGTTTCCTAAGGAGCCCGTAATTTGTTGAGACTGAGAAAGTGAATATTGGGAGTCTTGATGATCCCAAAATGGTCAACATTAGAAAATGCTGCACTCATGAAGAGAAAAAGAAGGTGGTGAATCTGTTGAAGAGGTATGTTGATGTTCTGCTTACTCTTATGATGATCTTAAGGATTTTCAACCTAAAGAAATGTAACATTTCATTCCTCTTAAGCCTAGGATCAAACCCTTCAAATAGAAACAAAGGAAATATAATCCAAAGATAGTTGATACAATTTTCCAAGAAATACAAAAGCTTTTGAAGGCTAAGATCATCTTCCCCATCCACCATTCAACATGGATTGCTAATATAGTGCCTGTCAGGAAGAAGAATGGTGAGATCTGGATCTATGTGGACTTCATAAATCTAAATCAGGGTTCTTTGAAGGACAACTACCCTCTCCCCATGATGGACCAAGTATTACAAGTTTTCATAGGCTCTGGAGATGCTATCTATGTTAGATGGATTCTCAAAGTACAATCAAGTAGAGGTGAATATTGCATATCAACATAAGACTGCCTTTACTACTCCTTGGGGCACCTTTGCATACAAGAGGATGCCATTTGGTCTCATCAATACCGGTGCTACTTTCTGAGGGCCATGGACTTGGCTTTTGGCAGTTTGAAAGGTAAGTGCATTATTGTGTATTTTGATGACTTGATAATGTTTTCTAAAGCAAGAACGGATCACTTCCAACACCTTGAAAAAGTGTTGCGAAGTGTAGAAAGCATGGGATTTATTTAAACCCTAAGAAGTCTATGTTTTTATCACGTAAGGAAAGCTATTGGGACACGTTGTTTCAAAGGAAGGGATGAAGATTGATCCGAGAGAGTTTAGGCCATCCAAAAATTCCTCTTCGATCAAGTAAGAAAGGTGTTCATTCTTTCTTTGGAAAGATCAATTTCCTAAGAAGATTCATCCCCCATTTTGCAAAACTTAGTATGAGCATTGCTCACATGATGCAAGGGAAGAAAACTTTTGGTTGGTCCTCCGAAGTGAAGAAGTAATTTGAGGACATTAAACAGTTATTACAAAGACTCCAATCTTGGCATTCACTGACTTTAGAAAATATTTCATTATCTATTGTTATGCCACTGAAAATACCCTAGCTGTTGTCTTAGCCCAGAAGAATGCTAAAGATCATGAGCTCCCACCGCATTCATGAGTTATGTCTTAAAAATTGTGAGCTAAAGTACACCATGATGGAGAAACATTATTTTGCAAAATCAAAGTCACAAGCAGCTTTAGGTTTTACATCCTTAATTCTCATTATGTGGTATTGGTGCCTGATACAACAATCAAATCCATTCTTACTTAGAAATAATTTGGAACCAAGAGAGGTAATTGGGTAGAAAAGGTGCAAGAGTATGATCTTGACATTAGGCCAACAAATATGGTTCTGGGGTAAGGGCCTGTGTGAACTCATTGCTGAGGGAGCTACCAAGGAGTTGTCCAAAGATGGAGTTGATGTCCCTGTTGTTCTATTCCTCAGCTTGACAAATGTATGGTATGCTGACATTGCTCACTTTCTAACCTATGGAGAGTGTCCATCTCACTTGAGTGCCAAAGAGAAGAGAGACATCAAATTGAGGTCCACACAATATGTGCTATGGGAGAATGCTTTATTTAAACAAGGCATAGATGGAAGGTTTTTGAAGTGTGTAGACAAGGAGAAACAAAAGAAGTTGTTATCGATTTTCATGACTAGGCTTATGGAGGTCATTTCACCTCTCGCCAGTAATAACTCATAAAATACTTTTTTGGTTATTATTGGCCCACTCTATTCAAAGATGCATCAAAATGGGTTGGTAAATGTGAAGCATGCCAAAAAAAATTTGGAAGACCTAAGTTGGATGCTTTGCCTCTCAAGCATGTAGTGATTGAAGAGCCATTTCAAAATGTGTTTTAGACTTCATTGGAGCACTCAATCCATATTCCAAAGTGTTGGGTATACCCATGTGTTGATCGCCATAGATTAATTCACCAAGTGGGTGGAATCTATCCCAGTTAAGAGCACTACTTCCAAAGTAGTTTGCAACTTCATTAAGGAGAACATATTGATCAGATTTGGGACCCCAAACAAGATTGTGACTGAAAATGCTTCCAAATTTTCTTCTGCTGAGATGATGGACTTCTGCTATGGGTATGGGATCTCCTTGATCATTCTTCAGATTACTACCCCCAAGGGAATGGACAAGAAAAATTAACAAATAAGAACTTGGTGAACATAGTTAGAAAGCTTGTAAATGGTTCCCAAAGGAATTGGCATAAAAAGCTATATGATGCACTTTGGGATGATAGAATTACACCCAAGAGAGTAATTGGAATGTCTCCTTTCCAAGTGGTGTATGGTGTGGAAGCTCAACTTCCAGTCATGGTGGAATTGCTAGCCTTGCATCTGATGAAAACCATTGAAGATTCAAGTTTCAGTAGCTCTTTGGACAAGAGAATTTTGTACCTTCAAAATCTTGATGAGGACAGATTGCAAGTGGTTGACTAGATAACAGCTCATCAGTTAAAAGTGAAGGCTTTATTTGAAACGAAAGCTAAACCCAGAGTTTTCCAAGTGGGAGACATTGTGCTGCTTTGGGAAAAAATACATGAGTCACGAGGAAGCCATGGTAAGTTTAATTCTCTTTGGCTTGGTCATTTCAGAATCGACATTTTACTCGAGAGAAATATTTTTATCTAGATTACATGGATGGATCTCCTCTCCCACTTCCTTATAGGGGAAGTACCTAAAGTTGTTCAAGTCCTAGGTGGCAAGGAAGTCCTTTTGCACATTGCGTTTGGTTTTTGGTTTTTTGGCTTGTGTCCCTTTCTTGTTATTTGTTGTGTGGTGTGTTTTGTTTTGGGTCTTCCCTTTTGGTTTGTTTTGTTTCTTTTCCCATCTTGTGTGTGTTTCCTTGTATTGGTTTTACTTTTGACTCTATTTCCCAATGGATAAGGCACTGGTCCTCTTTCCCAGAGTTATCTGTAGTTCTTGATCTTGCCTTGTGTCTTTGTTCCAAGCCAAGTCATCCCCAGAAGAGCCAGCTATCATCACCCTCAAAATTCCCCTCTTTTGAAGTCAAGTTTTGAAATTTTGATTTGCACGCTTGGAGTATTGATCACATCGAGCCTAGAATTATTTGTAGTTTTCCCATTTCATTGAGAACAATTTGAAAATCAAAGGGCGTAATGGTGAAAATTTTCCTTCTTTTTATGTCTTCCCACAATGAGAATGATGGGCATATCATCCCCATTAATTTTTTTCCCCAAATTCATGGGTAGTACATGGACATCTCTGATTGGATGTGGTATGGCCATGTTTGAAGCAACAATGGAACCCTCCACGCGTCCAAACAAAGACAACTCCAATGGTAGGGTCCAAGGGGCGGTCTTGAATTAAGTGCGGAGTTTTCCACGTGTCCCAAGTCCAAAATGAAGGCAAACCGGGTCCAAATTGGCTAAGAATGGAAGGTTCATGGATGGCACCACTTGCCTCATCGCTGTAACTTCAAGATTCGAATCCGGTGTAGTTCTCAAACTTGTGCGCTCCTCCACGTGTCCCATGTCCAAAAAGGGACAAAGCCGATTATTTAAATTGACTAAGTATGAGCGGGTTGGAAGAAGCCTCCACGTGCCTCAACAGTGTAATTCTGGAAGTGAAACCTAAGGGCCAATCTCCAAATGAGTGCCATCTCGCCACATGGTCAAATTCAATAGAGATAGAGTTGGTCAATGAAAATTCCAAGACCGGCAGAAGAGCCACGCACACACTCGGTGTAATTTCGTGAGGTGTTTTCAAAGCGTAAAACTCAAATGAGTGCCAACTCTCCATGTGTCTAGGGGTCAACATAGGTCAAGTAGGAAATAGGCCCAAATCGGCTAAGTATAAAGGAACCGGCAGAGCTCTCCACATGTCAACCTGGCACAGCTTCAAAGGAAAAAAATGCAAAAGGTGTCCGCAGGCCCACTCCAATCAATTCCTTCCATGTGGGTGACCCAAATTTAAAGTTGTAGAAATAAATCAAATGGCCCATATTTTAACAAGCGAAATAATGTAATGACCGTATATTTGGAAACCTGGTTTTTTCGCTGTTAACATTTCTTTGCGAATCAAGAATTTGAAAGGGCACAAATGGTTAGAATGATTTGTAACCATTTCTTTCTTACTTAAGGAAGTTGTAATTGTTTCTTGCTTTCTCGAGGAAGTTGTAACCATCTCTTGCGAGCTATTTCAAGGGCTTTCAAAGCCATTATAAGAGGTTGGGATTTTGATATTTTGGAACTGTAATTTTGAATTGGAAGAAATCAATACAAGGGTTTTCCCCTTTTTCCTTTTTTTTCTCTTTCCTTCTTGCTTTGATCTCGTGAATCATTTAATCCTTGCATGCTAAGAAATTTTGTGTTCTAGTTTATACAATCTCAGAACTTTGAGTCTCATGCGAATGGTGCCCATTATAAACTTGAATGGTTCTACTCTATATCTCATTTGTTTAATACATATAAGGGTTTTCTCTACCATCTCTTTTCCCTGAAAGTATTGTCTTCTTATTTTTCCTTCCTCTCTTCAAGTCTTCTTTCCTCATGTATTGATAGCTTTCCAAGAATAAAACACATTTCAAGATATCAGAAACCACCATTGAATGAAAGATTGTGTATTTGTACATAGGTTTTTCCCCGCTTTCAATAAGGGAACCTCTCTATCAAAGAGGAGGGACTTTCTTGTCCCCTCGACCGTGGTTTCATTCCAAGTGCAAATTTGAAACCCAACACATGTCCATAATGATGCATGTGCAATCCTTTTTATGTGTATGCAACACGGTAGATATGTACGAGTCCTAGGTAAAATGGAAAAATGACACAAAGGTTAGGTTTTCGTACCTACGCATCGAAAATGATTCCCGTGCAAGCCTTTTGATGTGTGTGTGACTCTGGTTCTGTTTTTTTCGCTTAAGAACACAACTTGCATGTGTGTGCCTTTATCAAGTATGCGTGGGCCTTCCAATAGTACGTGCCCTTTTTTACATGAGCGTGCAACCCTTAAAAACCACCAAAAACATGGAAACAAAAAAACTAAAAATGCAAACAGATACTAAATTAGTCTTTTAACTACTTTTCTAACACAAACCCATTAAATAACTATGCTAAAAGGAGATTTAACACATATAATTTTACCAAATGTATGGATAAAACTAGTTTTCCTCAAAAGCATAAACATGGTTAGAAAAGGCATGTAAATGAAAAAATTTAAACAACTTCTAATCGACTATGGGGTAGCTCCCACCAGGACGTGCCAATTGCATTCTTGAATAAATTAGTTATGTTATGGAAATGAATCTAAAACATATAACCTCAAAAGCATGAACCTAATCTACACTAAACCATCATGATAAGAGATAAGAAAGAGCACTTCTATCATTGTATGAACTTAGATTAACTCTAAACTAACATACATATGCTACTCTCTACTCTTTAGATCACTAATTAAGCATTGAACCTAAGAAGATCAACTTAGCAATCAAAGGGGTGATTAGTTGTTTACTTCAAAGAGGTGAATGAATCTCACTAAAATGGCTACAAGGCCAAGTTTAGATATTTCATTACTAACCTATGAAGAAATGGAGGATTATGAAGCTCTTTCAATGGAGGAAGGTAAGCTTTAGATCAAATGTCTAATTATCTTAAAGCTAATACAAATGAGATCCTAGCTTTCTTAGGCTTTTTAGATATAAAGTTGTGTAAAGTTGTAAGTCTTGAATGGGAAGGCCTAGCCTTGTATTTATAGTTTTCTCTTTGGAAGAATTTGAACTTTGGGTGCATGTGGGACTAAAGGTAAGCCAAAATCACTTTATGATTAGGAGTGGTAAACATGATTTGGACTAGTTAAGCTAGGTTTAGGCTAGTTAAAATTGATTAGCAAGTGATTAGAGACTCATTGAGAGTTGAGGGGAGTCTGATTAACTAGATGTGATTGATAGATAGCCTAGGAAGCCTATAGAAGTGATCCAGAGGGAAATAGGAAGATGTTTAGCTAATAAAAGGGGGTTTATTAACCAAATGGGTTGAATATAGGAGGAATACAACCAAGAAGGTGTCGTAATAGGGCATCGAGAATGGAGCGAAGAATGGGTAATCGTGACAAAGTGTCATCAATCGATTGAATTGGGAGAAATTCTAAGTGTAAGCATATTTTAGGTGTCTACATAGCTAATAATATTTTTCAAACATAATGAAGTTAAATAAATGTCAATTTTTTATGAACAATGGTTAACAAGTTAAACTACTTTAAACCCTAGTAAAACCCTCGCAAGTAAGCAATGGAGAAAATTGACATGCTAGCGCCCTTAAATGGATTTTTTTCTTGTTTATGGATTTGAGCATGTTTAGAATTCATCAGATCTTATTTTCATGGTGGTTTGATTTTATTAAAGTTGGTGTGACTTGCAAGAAAAACCTTGTTTTGTGAATAATTCAAAGATATAGACAAATTTTGCAAAGGAACCCATGCTCAAAGTTTTAGTGGATGATGTTGGGGATGTTTAAAACCTATTCATCACATGTGTAGGGCTAGTCCTTTCGATAAATTTGATAATTTAGGTTCATTTTCAGTCCTAATTCTAAGAACGATTAGTATGCAAGACCAACCATGAAGGAATGAAGAGAAAAATGGTGTTTTGCTTGTTGCGCAAAACACATTCTATGACCATGAGAATTTTTTTCAGATCCAATATGGTGCATGTATGATCCGAAGTGATTTGAATATTTTTTTATGAGACCTAATGGCTAAAAGTGCTCATTTTAAGCCAACCAAGAAGGTCTGATAAAGAGAGGTAAAAGTGTTATTTTTTCCACATAACCCATGTAAGTGAAGATTATAGAGTGAAGTAGAGGTCCTCATGAAGTGTTCCATGAGTTTATTTGGTTTGAAAACATGTTTTGAAGTGTTATATGTCTCAAGCACAAAAATTAGTTTTTGGTACCTTGAGAACCAATTTGAATAGTGTCATATTTGTATGCATGTTGAACCCATAAATAATGAAATGGTGCTTGATAATGAGTTTATGAGTTTCTCAAGGTTCATATATTTCTATAAAGGTGCCTTAGGAGTCGTGGAAATACGACTTAGTGCATTAACGTTCTTGTTCTTTAGAGATTGGTTTTTGTGTATAAAACTCTATTAGTACATTGTCCTAATCAATGGTGTATGAAGGGATTGAAGGTGAGTGATATGCTCAAAGTTTTGAAGGTGATATAGAGGTCACATATGACTTCTAAAAGCATCAAGAAACTCGAAAGTGAGTGCAATCATGTTGGCAAAGCAATCTTCAAACCCGTAATTTTGAGTTTTCGTGACAATTGCACACCAAGTTAGAAAAGATGAAGAATGGAGGTTCTATGTCCTAATCCAAAAACACTCAAAAGTATTTTGTTATGACATGAACATCCAAAATAATCCTCCAAATAATTTTTATAGCATGACATGAAGGGATAATGTGTCAAATACATCCATTTTCAGATCGCATTTTAGAGAACCACATTTCTAAGGGAGAAGATGAGTTCAAATGAAGACTCAATGCGTAAATGGCTAGTTATAGAGCCTCTCAATGGTATATAGGACAAGAAGAGGAGCTAATAAACATACACACACCATCATAAAACTTGATGAAATTTTTAGGAAAGTTAAAAGACAAATAATGTATTGGTAGGAAGAAGAAGATGAATTTCTCGGAAAAATTACAAGTTAGAGTTGTTATCTAATTTCCTCCACCGCCCACTGAAATTAGATAACAAGTAGATTATTGTTGTGATTAGTCAAGATAATTTTGAGAATCTCATACTAATACGAGATGAGTCAAGCCTTCAGAATTTTTGAAGGACTTGGCCAAATCATGGTGAAAAAATGAAGAAAGTTGACTTGGCGAGTCAAAACCGAGCCAGGGACGAGTCGGCAAGGAAAAGTAGAAGAGTTGCGGAAGGTGCCACGTGTCAGCTCGGCATAATTCCAAAAAGTGAGAGGGAAAAGTGAAACTCCAAACTCCCGTGGGACTTCCACATGGGGTCGAATGGTAAGGGGCCCACCAAGAGAGGGTCCTCATATTAATGTGCAATGAGTCTCATTATGAACTTGTGAAAATAAAAAGGAGCCGCGGAAGGTGCCACGTGTCAACTCGATGCACTTTCAAAAGGTGCAAGAAAAGCGGAGATCCTAGAGATCTGCTTGGACTCCATGTGGAGCTCGGACCGATGACTCGAACCCAAACCAGGTTGCAAAATATTGGTGACATGTTAATTCAATGTAGGATCAATCATGAAATCCACCAGGAATTTTAAATGCTGAGATCTTTTAAAAGATTGTGAGAGCCTACGTGGAACCCTCGACCCAAGTTCAAACGAGCATAAATTTTGACCCATAACTCATATTTTCACAAAATTGGACTTTTTAGAAAGCTCTCGACATCCTCTAAATTAAATTAAAGAAACATATCTAGATCAAATAAATCAAATTATTATCCTCAGTAAATGAAGGAAATGCCTGGAAAACTCAAAATAGCTTCTCACACTCAGAAGACCATAACTTTTGCAATTCTCAATGGATTTTCACAAAATTGGTCTCATTGAAATTGTGACTTCAAGCAAGATGCAAAAATCAAGAAATGCAGAAAATGATGAAGCTTTGATGGTAATTTTTAAGGAAAACGAGCCCACTTTAAAGAAAAATTTGGAAAGTGGTTGAGAATGCATTTAATGAGCATGGCCATCATTCTTTCACTGCTACAAGTCATGGGACAGCATGGGGAGTCTTTTACAAGAAATATTCCATTAATTACACTCATTTATTGCATCTTACAAGTGGTTGGAAAATCAATTTCGAGATTTCACTCTTCTCTCTTTGTGATTCTATATATTGTAATCTAGGTCTCATATCTTAAAGGAGTTGGTCATGTTTTTCTCTGCCCATTGTTTCTTCCCTACTAAGGGGATGAGCTAGGAGCCTAAGCCTTATTCTTGAAGCTTTCTAATGACATTATTTCATCTTAATTTTTGATTGTCTTATTGTGCACAATTTTGGAGCAATATAATATGTCCTGTGATGCATTTTGTCCATCCTTTGCATGTTTTTATCATCTCTAATAGCCTTTATTTCAATGTTGGTATATTTTGCATATTTCTAATGTTCACTATAGGTTTCAAAAGCTATGCTTAATGGGTTTGAAGTAGTTTTCTATGTGAATCTATATCTATCTGTGGTGCATTTCTTCCACCCTTTTCATTGCTCACCTTTTCCCCATTTCAGGCAGTTGGATTCTTGATTAACTACCCCCTTTTTCTGGTGCATCGCTTCTATTAGTTTTGTGCTAGGTTTGATTTTTATTTTACCCTCATCGCACCCCATAGAGAAGATCTAGATTATTTAAAATCTGGAGGTTACCTTAGGGTGCACGTCCCACTAACCTAAGGTATCCAACAACTCTGATGGTTCAATTGCAAGGATAATCGCCAACAAGAGTTATAGAGGTCGGCTTTTGGAATATTTGCACTTGAAGAATTAAATGTCGTGGAGATCGTGGACATAATCCTCCTACTCAAAGGTTTAAGTAAGGTCAAATAAAGACTACACTTACAACTGACATCTTTGTAGATGTAATTATTGCATCTTAGTAGTTTTTGTTGGTGTCTCCTAAGCTTCTTTGTATGAATCAGATGTGGAAGTTGGAGCATGTGAGAGTGAAAAAAATTAGTTGAGAGAGTATGTGACCCACCCACTTATGTGAAAATGTGTTAAGGGGCATGAAGATAATGCATTAGGAATGTACTTGTAGATGTGTGAAAAGATATGCAACTAGGTGCATATAGGAAATGCATGAGCTAATAAGGATTATGTTGTAAGAGAAGAGACATGAAGATAGTATAGATGGGCTGAATAAGTGATCAGAATTTTTTATGTGAGACAACTAAATAAAAGTGATCAAAACATCTTGAAGAATACTAAGTGGTGGCTTAGCAAACAGGGAGTTGAAGCTTCCTTGTCAATTGCATCTTACGTAAGAACAAGTAGGAGATTGATTGAATTTTTGGGAGTTTTAGCTTACAAGAAATTAGTGGATCGAGAAGGTCAAGTGGTAGATTGATTAAATTTTGGAGATATTGCTTCAAGTTGAGTGGATGTGCAACAAAGTGAAATATTTTTAACCTTTACATGATGATTTATCCAAGTTAGTTGATTGTTTTGAGTGGGTTTTTCCCTTTAACGGTTTCCCACATTAAATTTTTTGTTCATTTATTTTAGCCTACTTCATGCTCATGTTTGAATGTGATTAGTATCTCATGGTTATTAATGATATAGATTGAATATATTACTAAATTTTTGAATAGTTTTCAAAGTTTTAAGTTGCAATGATTCATTCCCCTTTCAATGCCTAGATTTCCAACATTTTTAGCAACAAAGGTGTAAAAATTTTAATAGGCACATGAGTGAGAAAATTTTCTAAAATTCAAGTTTTCTCAAGATCCTCGACAATTGGGCTATCAAGTGTGATGTGATTCCTAAGAAAAATTCCATGACTCTTCCCCTTCAAGAGATTGGATGATTCATCTAGCACAAAAGATTTGAGCTTGAATCTAGACCTCAAAAATACTAAGGCCCCCAATTCTATTAACTTGTAGGGTATAATAATTGGCCAAGATGAAGTCCCTTTGAATTGTTTTACACCTTAAGAAATTATAAGGTACATAATAGGAAGAGTAATAAGAGTTACTAGAAACTAACACCTTGGAGCACAACTAGGCTTTCATGTAAGGGAAAGAGGTTAGTGTTAGTGTAGAATCACAACACCCCCGAATGGCCTTGAGTTGAGGTGGGGCATTTGGTGTGATTGCACAACATGGGACCATCTCTCAAGCTATGGGACTTGCAAAAATTGAGATGGACCTCTGAAGAAAGTCGGTTCTTGCTTCCTAATCTACCTTGCACAAGCTACTCGAGTGCAGTAGAACTAACCTAATCTTAATCTAACCGTTCCCAAGGAGACATGGGGAGAGATAGGGTTAAAGAGAGCCTACACTAAGTGGTGATACACCAAAAAGGAAGTGGTTGATCATAGACCCAAACTGCCTAAAGTGGAGAGAGGTGAGAAGAGGAGAGGGTAGACAAGATGCACCATGGACCAGAGATAAATTTCACATGGAACACCACTTCAAAACCCATTAAGCACAGCTCCCGTAGACCTCAATAACATCATAACAAAGATACCCTACAATGATGAGAGGTAAGAAGACACAATAAAATGAGCCAAGGATGGACAGATGCATCATGAAACAAATTATATTGCTCCAAAATGTTACATGGTACATCATTAGTGGGAAAGGGGCAAGAAAATGCCATTACAGAGCCATGAGAGAAGGCTTAGACTCCACATTATATCCTAAGGAAGAAAGAGAGAGGGGGAAGGAGAGAAAAGATGAACAACCATTTGAATATGCCCCTCCTTTACAATATAAAGGAAGAATAAGAGAGAGAGGAGGAAGAATTAGAACCCTGCTCCAACCACCCCTACAAATGCATTGAATTCCACCTACCACAATGAAGAGTCTCGCTGCAACACCCATGCATTGTCAATGTTCCTTAGTATACAAGAAATATTCCCATTATTCATCATGGCGGCAGAGAGACTTGATATCCTCGAGACAGTGGTGATCCGAAAATATTAATGGAGGCAGGTGAGAAACAACACCGAGATCTTTCCAAAAATCCTCTCCCACCCAAATCTAAGTTTCCAATCAAAAGATATGGTTGTCTAAAGATCGGGGAGTAGGCGTGTAATATTTAAAAGCGTCTATCCGTACCAAGTCCACGTGGCAGCCTCACACATCTTGAAGATTCGGCCTCTACCTTTTTCTCTAGAAATCATGTCAGAATGACACGTGGCGGCTTCTGCGGGCTCCTTTGTGTCCTTTGAATTCTTCCTAAATCTCTTCTATTGGAAAAGATGTTGTGCCTGACCCGAGACATGTGGAGGCTTCGCGCTCATTTGGAAACTACCCCGATTTTTCCTTTGAAGTTACATGGATGAGACACATGGAGACCTCCTAGGCTTTTGGACTTATCAATGGCCTACTTTACCTTTTTGGACTCTGGGACACATGGCGGGTTTGCGCTCATTTGGGAACTACTTTTCGAGGCTGTGCCTTTGAAATTACACTGATGAGACATGTGGTGAGCTGGTGCATGTTTGGGAACCGCCTTTGGATTTGCCTCTTGAAAGTGTGTCAAAGAGACACGTGGCTCCTTCCGTTGGCCTGTTCCTTTCTTTGTATTTGGCTAAGTCCCTTTTTTTCTTGGCGGGACCATAAGTTTGACCCTAGACATGTGGAGGCTCAACGCACATTTGAGTCCGCACTTTGGGTCGCGCCCTTTAATTTGCGTTGATGCAACACGTGGCATTTTCCACTGGCTCTCTATAATTAGCCGATTCGAGCCAATGCCTTTCTTGGACCCTTTTCTGACTCTGTTGGACCCTAGACACGTGGAAGCCTCACGCTCATTTGGAAAACCACTCAGGATTTTACCTTTGAAGTTGCGCCAGTCGACACGTGGCTCCTTCTACCGACACTTTTATACTTAGTCATTTTAGGCCCGATTTGTCCCCTTTATTGACCTAGGACACATGGAGGCTTGGCGCTTGTTTGAGTCTCTATCTTTGGCTTCAATCCTTGGAGTGTGTTGTTTGGACATGTGGCAGCTCCCACTGGCCTATGAATTTTCAATGGTTGATGAGACCCCGCGGGCTCGCGGCCCGCCTGAAAACTATGCCATTTGACAAAAAGTGAAAGGGTTTCAAATTCCCCCACCGACCTGCCAGCCCACTTTTAGACTTGAGGAAAAAATCCCTCCTCGGCCCCGTAGACCCACTTTTGGAAAAAAGTCATCCTCAAGCCCGTCAGCCCTCATCTTCTGATTTTTGGGCAAAAAGACATCTTCGGGCCCGCCGACTTACTTTTTCAACTTTGTAAAAAGTAACCCTTCTCGGGCCCGCATTTATACTTGTGATTTTTGCAAAAATGGAAAATTTTCAAAATGTCTCTCGCCTCCCAGCTGGTCTGCGATTTCCATTTGGCAAAAATCTTTCCCTGAGCCTACCAGCCCACTTTTGGAAAAATATCCTTCTAATGCCCGCCAACTTTGTAATCTGCAAAATATGAGGAGTTAGAAGGAATTATTTATATCTATAGAAAGGGGAATAAATTTCCTATCTGATGGAAATTCTTTCAGGGGGCCTTAAGTGCTTGAAATATGTAAAAATTTATATTGAAGCAAAAAAGGGGAAAATGGTGTCAGTTGACCCAAAATAAGTGTGAGCTTATTTTGGTCAACAATTTGGCGACTCATGGGGATCACTTGCCTGCTAGGTGAAAAGATCAGTGGCCTTGAAGCATCCATTGGGCATGGAGTCTACCTGGTAAACAAAAATGTGGTCCCCGAACTCAAAATTCTAATCCCTAAGCCACCGGGAAATTGTTGGAACCGGAGCTAACCACGAACTCGCTCCCGCTGGTCGCACTCTCAGTTTTCAAGAAAATCATGGAGATTAGATCTCTGAGAGTATAAAATTATCTTTACCTAGGGATTTTACCTATTACGGAAATGGGTTGTGGGTACATTATCGAACCGCATGATCTGACCTTAGAGCAATGAAACACCACAACACACTATGAACAAAACTAGAAATCATACATGCTCCAAGTGGAACATGCAGAGTGTGTAAAATCACTTATTCTGCTTTAAAAAAATATAAACCTACTCCTACACTAACCAGAGAGAAAGAGGACTCAAAAAATCCAGCAACTAGAAGGGAGAAGTAGCTTCCCTTCCTCAAGAGGGGCAGCCATGCAAATGATTTGACACTGAATATGGCTTCTTGGATGAGTGAAAAACTAACTACAAGCCAATCCTCCACCCAAATCATCAAGGTATCAACATCAACCAAAAATACCTCCTCAAATTGATTGCTATTGGACTCTTGGAGGTGTTGATGGTGACCCTTGGTACTTTGATACTCATCCTCATGCCTTGAAGTAGGCATGACTGCTTTTGGCTTCTCCCTTGGCTCCAATGAAGCCAAGTACCCGATAGGGCATGGTCTGTCCGATGGATGTGCCCGTTGCTCTGAAATTCAACTCCAAGAATGGGGTTTTCTTCCTGACCTTCCTGGATGGATGGTGTGAGAGAGATAATGACATCCTTCTTCTCCTTCCCTTCCTTCTTTTGTGAATAACATGGAAGATTCGTATCTTTCAAACTTGGTTCCAAAGAGCTTTGCTATGAAGTGTAGGCTATTTTCCTTGAATGCTATCCTTCATGATAGTAGGCTCATGTGCTTGGAAGGTGGATGATGGAGGAGAAAATTATCTTATCTCCTCAGGCTCCTCTCCATAAAATTAATCTTTTAAGTCCTGCAGATAATCTGCCTCCTTGTTGTCTTGTTGCATGTGCTCGACCTCCACCATGGTGTCCTCCTAATTTGTAACTTGCTCACCATGGTTCCCTTCATCTTCAAGCATGAAGTTTGATAGATCAAAATATTCTTCAAAATTAGAGCATGGAGGGGATGAAGTGGGAGGAAGAACTGAAGGTTCTTTTGTAGCCTGCTCTACACTTGGAGCCTCTGAAACTGTATGGTTCTCCTCCGGAACCAGAATGTACTCCTCTTCTTTTGGATTTGGAGTAACATCTTCTTCCCATGCTTGTGTTGTTGCTGAAGGTTCTACCACTTTTGTCTTAACCTCGAGCCTCATCCATAGGTTTAACCATCAAGGGGAGCTTTGTAAATCCAAACCTAGAAGCCCAACTCTTCAGATTTTCTGTCATTTCTTCTCTGTTGGGTTCCTCTTCTTACAGTTCTCCTTGACTGTTCTTTGGAATCTCTTCCCAACATGGACTTGGGAAAGCGAGAGGAGTGGTGGGTGGGGTCTCCACTAGTTGTTTGTTTATCTGTGGTGGAGGGGAAGGTATTTCCTTTAGCTCTTGTGGAGGGGACTGGATTTGGAAGGGAAAAGGGAAGAAGAATCAAGATGAGATGGAAGACTAGAAGATGGGGAAGGGAAAACAACACTTGGTGCAGAAAGTGAGGGGCTTGACTCTTGCAACTCTTTGTGATGATACTAATTGAGGAAGAGGAAAATAAAATCTAGGAGGTGGCGGACTTACCCATTGACAAGGTTGTGATGTCCGACTCATAAGTCGTAATCTCCTCGGTCCATTGTGTAAGTTGGGGTATAATTTCACCATGAAGTCAAGCTTCTCCGTGGGTTGTAATGTCTTGAAAAAGGGCCTCCCCATGGATAGGGTTCCTACAACAAATCTTGAATTCCTTCATCATGTCTTTGTGTACCACTAGACTACACCATGCTAGCCTCCATTCTTTGGATCTTCTCCAACAAACCAGCATTCTCCACGTAGTTGTCACCATTGTATGCGTCCCCTTGTTCTTGATAAGCTCCATAGCCAAACTAGCTTTGACACCGCTCGTATGGGTAAGCATAGTGGTTCTAAATTTGATCATAATGCTGATCTAGAGGAGTTGAGAAATGCATTGGAGGTGGACTTTGCACTAGCTGCTGCTGCAAGTGTGAGTTCCAAGAAGGAAATGAAGTCATGATTGCACAACTTCATGAATAGCAGAAAATGAAAGATGTGGAAAGAAATATGAATGAAAATGGATGGAAAATGGATGAAAAATTTCTACAACTCAGAGGATGGGTTGTTGACCAGATGGATTCGCCGAGATGTGCTTGCATTTACCTCAAAAGGTTGAATCTTAATAGGAACACATCAACCTGCTAAGATGAAGTGGTAAGGTGCTTTAGACCTATCCCATCAGGCGTGCCAAAATTATTAGTGCAGAATCATAGCACCCTTGAATGGCCTTAAGTTGAGGTGGGGCATTCGATGTGATTTCACAACATGGGACCATCTCTCAAACTATGGGACTTGCAAAACCTTGATGGACCTCTGAAGAAAACTGGTTCTTTCTTCCTAATCTACCTACCACAAGTTACTTGAGTGCATGTAGAACTAACCTAATATTAATCTAACCGTTCCAAGGAGACAGGGGAGAGAGAGGGTTAAAAAGAGCCTACACTAAGCATTGATACACCAAAAAAGGAAGTGGCTGATCACATACCCAAACTACCTGAAGTGGAGAGAGGTGAGCAAAGGAGAGGGTGGACAAGGTGCACCATGGACTAGATATAGATTTCACATGGAACACCACTTAAAAACCCATTAAGCACAGCTCCCATAACCTGCAATAACATCAGAATATGCACAATATACCTTGCAATGATGAGAGGTAAGAAGAGACAATAAAATGAGCCAAGGATGGATAGATGCATCACGAAATAGATTCTATTGCTCTAAAAGTTACACGATACATCATCAATGGGCAAGGGGCAATAAAATTCCATTACAGAGCCATGAGAGAAGGCTTAGACTCATGTGTTCTATCCTAAGGAAGAAAGAGAGGGGGGGTAGGAGAGAAAAGATGAACAAACATTTGAATATGCCCCTCCTTTACAATATATAGGAAGAATAAGAGAGAGAGGAGGGAAGAATTAGAACCCTGTTCCAACCACCCCTACAAATGCATTGAATTCCACCTACCACGGTGAAGAGTCTCACCGCACACCCATTCCTTGTCGTTTTCCTTCTTTGGACAAGAAAGTGGCCCATTCTTCATCATGGCGACAGGTGACAGAATGTGACCTTCCTCGACCGGTAGGCTAAGAACATTAATGGAGGCAGGTGAGAAAATGGCACCGAGATATTTCCAAAAAGTCC
Source organism: Taxus wallichiana var. yunnanensis (assembly GCA_018340775.1). Classification (NCBI taxonomy): domain Eukaryota; kingdom Viridiplantae; phylum Streptophyta; class Pinopsida; order Cupressales; family Taxaceae; genus Taxus; species Taxus wallichiana. Next base: position 704,778,948 of record CM031243.1, on the reverse strand, counting down.
TCTCCCACCCAAATCTGAGTTTTCAGTCAAAATATATGGTTGTCTAAATATTAGTGGAGCGGGTGCATAATATTTAAAAGATTACTGTCTCGTCTGCACGGGTCCACGTGGTAACCTCGCACATCTTGAAGATTCGGTCCCTTCCTTTCGCTCTTAAAATCACGTCAGGCCCGACACATGGTGGCTTTCACGAGCTCCTCTGTGTCCTCTCTGTATTCTATCTAAGTCTCTTATGTTGGCAAAAATGTTGTGCCTTACGACCCAGACACATAGAGGCTTCACGCTCATTTGAAACTACCCCTAGATTTTTCCTTTGAAGTTGCGTAGACGAGACACGTGGAGACCTCCGCAAGATTTTGGAATTTTCAATGGCCGACTTTACCTTTTCGGACTTTGGGACACGTGGCAAGTTGGCACTCATTTGGGAACCACTTTTTGGGCCACGCCTTTGAAATTGCGGCCCGATGAGACACGTGGCGAGCTGGCACATGTTTGGGAACCACCTTTGGATTCGCCTCTTGAAAGTGCACCGAAGAGACATTTGTGACTCCTTCCACTGGCCTCCGTTCCTTTATTTTTATTTGGCTAAGTCCCTTTTTTACTTGGTGGGACCATAAGTCTGACCCTGGACATGTGGAGGCTCAATGCACATTTGAGTCTACACTTTGGGTCATGCCTTTGAATTTGCAGACCGATGCAACATGTGGCACCATCCGCTGCTCTCTATACTTAGCCAATTTGAGCCGATGCCTTTCTCGGACCCTTTTTGACTCTGTTGGACCCTAGACACATGGAATCCTCATGCTCATTTGGAAACCCGCTCAAGATTTTACCTTTGAAGTTATCTTTGAGTCAACATGTGGCTCCTTCTACCGAGAGCTTTATACTTAGTTTTTTTAGGTCCGTGTTGTCCCCTTTATTGACCTAGGACACGTGGAGGCCTAGCACTTGTTTAAGTCTCTATCTTTGGCTTCAATCCTAGGAGTACATTGTTTGGACACGTGGCGACTCCCGCTGGCTGTGACTTTTCAATGGCCGATGAGACCCTGCGGGCTTGTGGGCCCGCACTTGAAAAATACGCCATTTGACAAAAAGTGAAAGGGTTTGAAGTCCCCCGAAAACCTATCGGCTCACTTTTAGACTTGGGAAAAAATTCCTCCTCAGCCCCGTAGACCCGCTTTTGGCAAAAATTCATCCTCGGGCCCGTCGGTCCGCATTTTCCCATTTTTGGGCAAAAAGACATCTTTGAGCCCATTGACTCGCTTTTCCACTTTGCAAAAAGTAACCCTTCTCGTGCCCACATTTATACTTGTGATTTTTGTGAAAAGGGAAAATTTTCAAAATTTCTCCCACTACTCTACCGGTCTGTGATTTCCATTTGGCAAAAATCCTTCCCTAGGCTTGTCGGCCCGCTTTTGGCAAAAAATCCTTCTAAGGCCCACCGGCTTGTAACTTGCGAAATATGAGGAGTTAGAAGGACTTCTTTATATCTATAGAAAGGGGAAGAAATTTCCTATCTGATGGAAATGATTTTAGGGGCCTTAAGTGCTTGGAATATGTAAAAATTTAGATTAAAGAACAAAAGGGGAAAATGGTGTCAGTTGACCCAAAATAAGTGTGAGCTTATTTTGGTCAAATAGATTAGTAAATACAATACCTAATATTTTTATCCCTTTAAATAACATAAATCCATAAATCGTAGGGTTTGTCTTGAATGGAAAAATAAATGCCAAGAATTTTAATATTTTCACAAGGTTAAATAAATTTCCATTTGATACTTATACTGACCACACCATAATGGGAGAGTAGGATGGTTGCTAGCACTATATTTTTGTCATTAGATGGAAGACCCAAAATCTAATAAAAACATATTAAGACATTCCATAGCATTTTATATGAGAGCTTCCTATTCAACAAGTGTGAGAAAAGAGTCACAACAAAATTCCCATTTTAACCATATGATTAAAGAGATGGGAAGCATGATACATTTAACCAAACCCTTAGAAGTATAATATTCTAAGATACAATTAAGACCTTAAATTTATTGCACATACAGAGAAGGTTCAAGTGGACATATCCTTGATTAATAAACCAAAATATCCCAAATTGATTAATGTGAACACAATTAATAGTGATGCAGGGAATTATCATCTCTAAAGAGCATCTCAAAAGTACTAACAACCCTTTAACCAAATCCGAGTGCCTACAATGTAGTCAAGATAAAGGGTCATTCAATATTTTCATAGGCCTCTTCAATTTCAATTTCGATGAAGTTTTATTTTTGTTGAGAAGCTCTAGCCCATTCCATTCCTTCCCAAACAACGAGTTTTTAAAAGATATAACAATTATGAATGAACATAGTTTTCTCCGAATGAATAATGAGGGGAAGAATATATTTGATTCTCGAGAACCAAATATTTGTAAATGATCTTGTAGGAAACATTCAATAGTTTAATATGTTTCCAACAAGTGATAAGATTTGGGAAAGAATTTAATGTTTCCTTATTTTATCAACTTATTAAGGGAGTGGTGTGAACAAGTTCAAGGTAATAAGTTTTCAATATTTGGCCCAACAATATCCCAAAACTATTGGTAGAATTCACAATAAAACACATTAACAATAGGGTATTTTTAAGATCCACCTATATAGGGGCAACACAGAGCTCGTTGATGGATAGAATGTGATCACATGCCACCATTTGTCCCTCAAAACCCACATAATCAACCACTGAATACATCATGATAAAACAATTTTCCAAAGAAAGCATAGATAGTTGAGTAGAAAACACTCCATGACAATGGGAGACAAAGTCTTTCAATATATTAGAAGTTGAGTGAGTTAATATCCAACTTGTCTTATGGATTTAACATGATAAAATGATTTCCTAGAAAGGAGGAGAGAATTTTTTTCGTGAGTTAAGATCCAAATTCTCTTGTGGATTTAACATGATCAAATGATTTCCTAGAAAGGAGGAGAGAATGTTTTCCCTGGATGGGATGTCCTTAATTTTTAACAAGTATATACAAGCTCTAATTTGAGTTCTTTGACCTTGATAGTGCACTTTGACTTTGAGTTTTTGTCTCCAAAACATGGATTCCTTATATAAAACCTCGTTAAAAGGATATTTTTCTAATTCCTATGAATTAATTAGATATTCATTTTGTGAAGAAACACAAAAATTATGCAAGAATTTTTGGCTTGTCACCTATATATGTGCAATAAAATGGCCACCTAGACTGATGGCACTATCCCACAATTAAATCCATCCAAAAACTCTAGGAGGTCGAGGGACAATGTTCCAAATTTGAATTAAATGTTTTAGTCCACAAATGGTACGAGTGAGAAATGTTAAAATAAAATCATGACTTCACATACCGAGGATGAGGAGTAATCCATTCAATATCAACTTGAATAAATGAGTGGTCTAAAATCAAGGCTCTAGGGATGATGAAACATGGTGGTTGAATTTTCTAGAAAAAATGAAGATATTTTACTCTCTATGTAAATCTCTATAAAAAAACTTTTCCACTCGTTCAATGCCTTGGAAAATTTGAAACACATGATCCATGACATGGCATTGGGAGGAAATAGTGCTAGTTGGGATATGTTATCCCAAGATTATTATGCATAAAAACCAAGCTTCCCCTTTTTCAAGACATCATTGCATTGGTAGAATCCATTCATTTTCTTCTTGAGATTCAATCATGTTAAAATCACCACATATGATCTAGTTGACACCGGGTAAAAAATTAGTCAACTACCTCCAAAACACCTTCCTTTCCACCAAAACATTAGATGCATAAATGATCCAGTTGAAGTGCAACTCGGGGACAACACACTAATAATGGTGTTTAATGTGCTATAATAATCAAATTCATAATGAAAGAGCCATAAAAACAAACAAAAATTATTACTGAACTATAAATGAATACAATTTGAAAAACTCCATAAGAGAGATTTATGGCCGAGATCTCTCTTTATTTAAAACAAACTACTTTATAGTTATACAAGAGGAGAATATGAAAATAAATGCTAAAAATAGAATATGAAGGGTTCCATATGGGAACCAAAAGGTCATACTACATGGAAACCATTTGTATCCACCTTAGGGATGGATTCAAAAGATAGAAGTGGAAAAATCTGAAATTTATCCTATTATTACTATTATTTTATTAGTACCCCTTTTCGGGTCATATCTCCTAAATTCTCGACCTATTTTGAGAATAGAAAGAAGCGTTGGAAAGAGCACAAAACAAAATTAGTGTTGGAATTTTTGATGATGATTACACTCTATTTAATTATTGATATCGTTGAAACTCTAGAAATTCTCCAGAGACCCTTACACTTGTAAAATACCTAAAAGGTGTTGGAAAACCTGCTAAAAATATATTTTCACGATTTTCCAAAAATACATTTTTGGAAATCCAAAATTCTTGGAAAATAAATGTTGGCAATACCATGAGAATGGCCATCAAATCAAACAAGGTCTACACAACCTAATGCATTGGTTGTATGACCCCAGAAATAACTATATTTGGATAAAGTGATGGAGTAATTAAAGTGTCCACCACCTATAGTATCATAAATATGGTTAAATGGTATTTGGAATTTAATCATTGAAATTTATCTCATCCCATTAATAATTATGCACTTAAATGACTAGTTCCTATAAGCATCTTGCTCAATTAGCACTCATGACTAGAAGGTCACACATGTTAGTCATCATTGACCGGCCAAAACCTCATCTTTTGAGTATATACCACTCTTTGAACATCGGCTAGTTGACATATAGTTCATTTTTCACCTTAAGCGAGGACAATGTTAGACATGATGGACAAATCCATTTGGAAAAATTTGTCCTAAGATAATGGATTCATCCTTCGTTTTCTTAATGATTACTTTTTGAAATTCATAAGTTAACCCAATTATCATAGTGCGATTAAGTAGTAAGCCTTATACAATAATCACCTATCAATGAACACTTACCCTACCCATTCAAATGACCTCTTATATCACATATTTGGGACCACAAATAAGATCACAACAAAGCATCCATTTCCTACATCACTATTTTAAACACATCAACTAGATCTAAGTTTGCATACATCCAATGTGGCTACCTTATATCATTTGCATAGCTATATCCTATATCAAAAATAATTACCAAGTGTTAGAGCTCCTATTAGGGTCTTGTTAGTGCAAAAAGTAGCACCACGAGATATGCCAATGGTAGAGCCCTACTTTTTTCTAACATTGGACCATCTCTCAAGTTATGGGACATGCAGATTTGAAATGCACCTCTAGAAGATTGGTTCCTCTACCTAATCCTAGCACTAAACTACTCATAATTAAGGAATTATGACTAACTACTCCTAATATATCAATTCTAAGGGACCGGGGAGAAGGAGAAAGGGTAAAAGAGGGAAATCCTACACTAAAAGAGGTGATAGCACCAAGAAAAAGGGTTGGAATATCCTGCTTGAGGGAGAATGGAAGTGGAAAATGCAACAAGGGAAGGACAGATAAGCGTGACATAAACCAAGCTTCATTTACCACTGATTCTCCATTAAACAAAACAACATTAACTAGAAAATGAGAGAGAGCGTGCAAATAATATAGCAATAATAATGGAGAGGCAAGGGAATACAAGAAAAATTAGAAAGGGTTGAAAGAACACCACAATACACAATTTTAATTGCTCCATAATATACACATCCATTAAATTGATAAAATAAAGGAATAGATACATTTACCAAGCCCATGTGAAGGCTTAGATCTAAAATTTATGTGAGAAACAAATTTTCAAGAGTTTCCCCTACCTAGAATATCAATGCATCTCAAATGAGAAGTGGTTACAATATATAGAAGTGAATGAGAGAAGAGAGAAAGAAGAATCTTGAAATTCTACTCCCACCTACCAATAATTCTCATTAATTGATCTGAAAAGAGTATGGGAACCTCTGAAAAATCATCCCCCAATGTACTCTAGCTTATGGAAGAAGAAAAGAAGATCATACTTCATTAATGATGGTAGTGAGATGCCTGGAACAGTACATTTTCGTTCTGGAGATGTTTTCCACTTTTTTGCATATATAACCTCAATAAAATTAATAAATCAAATTTCCATTGCATAGAGGATTTCAATAATTTTCCAGCGATATAAAAATCATGAAAAATAGAGAAATGGGTCAAACGTTATGGCCATTTTAAGTTCACGCGAAAAACTATCGTTTTCCTTTGTTACGCAGACTTTCCCATTGTGCATGAATTTTGCGATTATGACCGGGTTTTGCGCTTATGCATGGTTTTTTTAGTTATGCCTGATTTTGTATTTATGCGTAGATTTTTGCATTTTTCATGGCTTTTGCAGATTATGCGTGGCTTTGCGATTCTACACGGCTTTTGGAGTTTCGCGGCTTTGTAGTTATGTGTGACTTTTCGCTTTTGTGTGGCTTTTTAAGTTACGCGTTGTTTTTGCTTATTTTTCATTTTCTCCAATTTTCTCTAACTTTTTGGATTTATCTTGATCTGGGAGTTAGAAAAAATGAATTAGAGTGCCCCCAAAGCCAAATTTTCCCAATTTTACTCATTTTTGCTCACATTTGGCTAAGAATTGAACTCTTTTGCCTCTAGAAGAAGGGAAATGCACCAAATGACCCCCAAGTGCTCCCAAATCAACTATAAGTGTTTTGAATAATAGAATTTACTGTTTTTATCCAAATTCTCCATGAAGCTCTTGATCAACTGCTCAAGTCCATTTTTCACGAGTTGTCCATTTTTACCAGGGTAAAAATGGATAACAATGTGGTGACTCACGGAGATATCTTCTTGCTAAATGAGTTGACCAGGTGACCTTGGGTATGGAGTCAATCGATACTCAAAATATGAGTGAAACTCTAAAACCCAACCTTGAGCCACTTGAAACACATGTTGAACTTGGAGTTGTTGCTTTATTGCTTGATCGACCATCTCATCGTAAGAAGTTTTACGAATTGGATTTATGAGAGTCAATAATTTTTCTGAATCTGAAATATTTACTCTCTTTTCTATTCCAATATGATCTATTAGGACTGAAATGAATACTTGAACCTGCCCCAAAATCTAATTTATTACCAAGTATGAAGGACTAAAGCTAATGATTTTTGGCAAGTATGAAGCAACTTTGCGCAGAGTTAGTGGAACACATGTTAATTTGGATGGACTTGGGCTGTTTTTAAATTCTAATTTTCCCCGTGAGCAATAACCTCTAATGAATTGGATTGTGCAAGAGCAACAACACACCACAACACACTATGTACAAAGAGGAAGATCATACATACCCCAAGTGGAGCATGCAGAGTGTGCACAAGCACTTCTTCTGCTAAAAACAAACCTACCTACTCTACTCTAACCGAGGAATGAAAAACTCAAACAAATCTTGACACTAACAAGGAGAAGTAGCTTCCCTTCCTAAAAATATGGACCATGTGACTAATTAGGCAATGGACATGGTCTTTTGCATGAGTGAAAAACTAACTACAAGTTTATTTTCCACCCAAATCATCAAGGTATCAACTAGAAACAAGACAAATACCTCTTTTAGTTGCTCTGTATTTGGTTTGGAGAGGCATTGTAGCTGATCCTTGGAATTTTGAAACTCATCCTCAAGCTCTAAAGTAAGCATGATTGGTGTAAACTCTGATTTTGACTCCAACGAAGCCAGATACTTGATTGGGCATGGCCTAATTTGTGAATTTTTCCCATTGCTCCTAAACCCAACTTCAAGAATGAAGTCACTTTGCATACTTTCTGGAAAAGGTGACTATTTGTAAGTTGATTTTGATCTTTTTGTGCTTTCTACAAATAGTTCATCCTCTACCTTGATGACTGGTTTGGGAATGGTGTCAACATTACTAGCTTTCTCTTTTTTTGTCCAATGTGAAGCTTCAAGATCAAGCTCCTCCAGCTTCTTATTCAAGAGGATTGTTGTGAGTAGTAGGTTGTTCTTGAATGCTTTTCTCCATAACAAGCGGTTCTCTGTGTTGAAGGGTAGATGATGAGGTAGAAAAGGTGACAAGTTCCATAGGCTCTTCTCCATCAAAGCAAGCCTCTAAATCGATAAGTAATCACCTCTTCAATGTCTAGTTGTGCTTTAAGGGTTATTCTTCCTCCATGATGTCCTCTGAATTTACAACTTGTTCGCCATGGATCTCTTTATCCTCAAACATGAAATTTGATAGCTCAAACTCATCCAAAAAATAGCTTTTTGGAAGGATGGCGTGGAAGAAGGGACTAAAATCTCTTGTGTGACCCACTCCTTACTCAAGACCTCTCAAACCTTTTTCCTTCCTCCACAACATGAAACTCCTCGTGAATGGTTGCAATGTTTGGAGATGATTTTGGTGGATCAATCGCAACCCCCAACAATGTGGCAAGCTCTAAACATGCGGGACAATGAGGATCAATGCATTCCATTGAGACATCCTGCACACTTGGGATCTTTTCTTCCTTTACTAATTCATGTGGGGATAGAACAATAGTCTCCATTAATATGGTGCCATCATGTATGCTGCACTCAGAGCACAAGGACCGTTGATCATCCTTCTCTTGGACCTGCTCTTACTCCTTTGTAAAATCAATTACCACCACTTGTTCTCAAACCTCAACCTCAACTAAAGGCTTAGTCATTAGTGGAATTTAAGTGATATTAAATCTTACATCCCACTCTTTCAAGTTTCTTACAAGTTCCTCTTTGCTAGGCTCCTCATTTTCTTCCCTCCTTGACTAATTTTATGATTTTCTTCTTCCCAAAATGGGTTTGGGAATGCAAGAGGAGGGGCGGTTGGGATTCAATTGATTTTTTCATTGTTTGTGGTGAAATGGAAGGTGTAATTTATTTTTTTGTGGAGTGGATGGATTTTGGAAGGGAAAAGGGAATATAATTCAAGGTGGAATGGAAGATAAGAAGATGGAGAAATGGAATCCACAGTAGGGGCAAAAGATAAGAAGTTAAGATGAAATTCAGTTTGAAATGGCATAGCTTGGGGAAGGTAAATGGGAAGGCTATGAGGTGGTAGTGATGAGTCCATAAATCGACTCATCATAGCATCTATATAACTATAAATTTTACTCCTAAAAATGTTAATCTATGCATGGGAATGTTCTAAATAGTTATATCTAAAGTAGAAAGTGATGCATTTCCCCTTATTTTGTCTTATGCAAACTAATGACCCATGGAACTTTCACTAAATGCTTTGTAGAGTGATTTGGTGACATATGTAGGCTGATGAGGTGCATTTTCTACCATTTTGAGTAGTTGCAGTCAAGGAGACCGAGTCCACAGACCACTACGCCATTTTGGAGGATTGACCCATAACCAACTATAAACGAGGGCCCCTGTTTCCAAAAATATTATAGGGTGTCATGGAACTTTTATGAAGTTGTTATTAGTTGATCTATTGCTTATATTTATGGCATGTGTTGTAATCAATTGTGACTATAAGAAATGTCCTTTGAACTGTTACTTAGTCTTTTACAATATTACAATAGTTAATAGAAGAAGTTATTTTCAATTGCACTCTAGAGTATGTGATGAACTTATTTCGATCAATATAATACATGTTGTTTTGAGTATACATTTGTGTTGAAGGGCCTCAATCCCAAAGTAGAGCAAAGGCCCACTTGACTGGGGAGATTGGAGGATTGGTATTTATGCAAGATATTTATACTTGATTAGTTTCAATTTTAGTATCTTACTTTGATAATTATCTGAATGCAATAATCTATTTCTTTTGTTTCAAGATACATTTCCTTTATTATTATTTGATTTAAGCAAGTGTTTCGTTTCAAGAAAACATTTCCTTTAATAAGAATTTTATTCAGTAACTCTTTTCAATAGTATATATGCATTTCATATATTTTACTTTCCATTTGGTAGTTTAAAGCTTTCAGTAGTTTAGACATGTACTTGCTTTTAGTAGTTAGTAGTGAGAACAAGGAAACCGATGTTAAACAAAACCCCCAAAAGGAGAACCACCATAGTATTGAGTTGCATATCAACTTCTCTGCATACAACCTTGAACACACCCTGGTTTATAATGACATCAATGTTTGAATAAGTTGATTAAATGATTGGAAGTTACAATGACCCATCATTTTTGGTGCCATTTCGAGGACTCCATAAGCAAAACATGTCATTCTATTCACATTCTATGTTATGGGTGTTATTGAAGTTGAGTTATGCAACCAATAGTGATCTTAAGCCTTTCCTTAAAGATAAACATTGATGCATAGGCCAAGGGATGTTAGAGGGAGATATATACCTCGCAACACTCAAAGAATATCCCCAATAGGAGAACATGTAGTAAACATTGATAATACTACTCCTAAGAGTGAAATTGAATCTGAATCAACTTATCTAGAACTTGAACAACTTGTAAAAATGGGAGACAATGGAGACAATGATGAAAGACCCTTGGGTAGAACCTTTACCTACCCCATTATCTTAAATGAGGATGAGGAAGCACCTATGAAAAACATTTCCCCATCCATTCTTCCTATATTTTGAGGAATTTCCATAGAAGATCCAGACCAATTCTTGTTTGAATTCAAAGTCCTTTGTAAAACATATGACTACAAAACAAATAATCGAAACTCAAGCTCTTTCCTTCCACCCTCAAGGACTCTACCATGAGGTGGTTTATGGGATTTCCCTCTAACTCCATTAATTCATGGGAATAGATGGAGACTTAATTTTTAGACAAATACTAAGACTATTGCATAGGGATGAGATTAGAGAGAAGAGTTATTTCAGATGAAACAAAAGGAAGATGAAAATATGGAATATTACTGGATAGATTCATTTTTGTCCATAGGAGAAGTGGTTATGAGTTGAATGTAGAAATAACCAAGACAATATTCCTTAAAGGACTTGATGATGAAACCAAATAATCCCTCCATCTCATGGGAGGAGGTGATATACACAAACTCACCATGGAATAGATTATTGAGTTATATAAGAGCTACTCTAGAACAAGGGGAGGCCTTAGAAGAAGGAAAACATCAAAACATGCCTTTGGTACCTCAGAACTTCTAAAGGAGATGGCCAATATGAAAACAGACATCTTGACACAGTTAACTTAAACCATAGATGGGCAAAAAGCTAAGAACAATGTTGCTTTAAGATCCTTTAGACATATAATTTCCCATATTCGGAAAAGACATCCTTTGAAATAATTTCCTTTAGATATCACAGAAATGTGTTTGATCTATGATGTCCCTAACCATGACACCAACCATTTTACTCTCCTACCTCAGCTAAAATAAATATTAAATGTTATGACTCAAACAAATGGAGAAGTAAAATTTGTTCAAAGATCAAATAATCAGTCTTTATGCCCCTAGACCTGCTCAGAACCCCTGGATGATGCCATGGCCCAATCAAAATCCTCCACCAACTTGGGGACAACCTGATTGGACACCACCAAATTGGATGGCCTACCCAAATCCATAACCATGGATGCCTCCATACAATCAGCAAGGTTGGACACCATCAGCCAATGCACATCCATGGCCAAACCAACAATGGTCACCCCAACAAAACTATAATCAGCCAAGGAGGTTTACACAACAACAACAAGCTTTAATGCCTCCACCATAACAAAATTATCAGCAAGGGAAAGCAACACAAACTCAACTTCCATCCCAACCTGTCTCAAACCCCAAAAATCAACAAACAACTTCAATTAATGAAGCAGGACAGGGTGAGATAATGCAAGTTAATGTCATTAATAACTTGTAGTTGAGATCTGGAAAAATAGTGAACAATCCTCCAATAGTTATCATTGAAATACCTGAGGAAAGTGAGACAATACACTGGGAAAGTGAGAGAACTGAACATGTTCCAAAAACACAGGAAACTAGGGATGACCAGAGAAAGACAAGAATGTGCATGTAACTCCTTTCCCAGAGAGATTAAAAGAAATGCAACATGGGGAAGAGACAACACTTGGTTCAAGAGCTGAAAAAGTTGAACCAAACCATTAGGAACCATTGCATAAAGACACTAGGAAGGAAGAAGAAATACCCAAAAATAGTCAAATTAGAAGGAAATATAGCTGACCTTGTAGCTGGAAAACTTCTTTCACCAAAATATGGGGACCCTGAGAGTCCATTCATCACTATTTTTGTAAATGGTTAGTCAATATCTAACGTTTTGTTGGATCTTGGTGTTGCCATCAATGTCATAAAAATATATACATTTAATTTGTTTTCCTTGACAGATTACAACCAACCAATATTGTCCTCTAGTTAGCAGATCAATCTATTTTTGTACCAGATGGAGTAATTGAGGACGTTATGGTTACGGTTGAATCCTAGGAGTATCTAGTAGATTTTATGGTCTTACAACATAAAGCTAAAAATATGGGGTATCCAGTCATCTTAGGATGACCACAGCTAACTTCTATTGTTGCCTACATTGATTATAGGTCAGGAAAAATGACTATTTCAAATAGGTAAAAAGCAAAAATATTTCTCTTTATCCTCTTACCCAACCATATGTGGATGTTTGTGAACGTGTGTGGATAGATTTTTTGGACACTAAAAATATGAGTCATGCTTATATGTCCACCATTGCAGTGAAAAATCGTATGGAAGAAATTATTGAGACATACCCGGTATGTAATGAAGATGACATTGTGGCTAAGGAAACCAAAATTGTGGCTACGAAAATCAAAACGTGGCTACGGAAATGAATGTTTTGAACTCAGAAGAAAACATGACCTCGGTAAGTGAAATTTCTATAGAAGGTTGTGAAGAGACCTATGATTACCATGAAGGCCAAACATCAATTGATTTTCATTATCCTTTAGCCAAGATTGTATCTTTTAACAACATGACTATTTTCACATGTTACAACCTCATGATTTTCCCTTAAACTATTTGATTGCTAAGACAGAACTTGTTATTTTGAAAGACACTAAACAAGTAATTGTTGAGGTAGGAAAATAATTGACTATTGGTACTAACTTAGAAGACAACCAAGAGACTAGGGTCATAGAAATATTGAGAAATAATTTACACAATTTTGCATGGGATTACACTGATATGAAAGGGATTCATCCAAGTATCTACACTCAACATATTTGCACCGATGATGTCAACCTAGTGAGATAGCCACAATGAAGGATTAACCCAATAGTAAGAGACATTTTCAAAAATGAAATAGTTCCCAAGAAAATGGTAAGTGGAGAATCTTTATAGATTATAGTGAGCTTAATAAATACACCAAGAAAGTTTACTTTCCCCTATCCTTTATAGATCAAGTTTTAGACAATTTGGCAGGTAATAAATACTTATCCTTCTTAGATGGGTTTAGTGGATATAACCAAATTAGTATAGCACCTACTGATTAAGATAGGAACGCCTTCACTTGTCCCTAGGGTACATTTGCATACAGAGTTCTACCCTTTGGAATTCGTAATGCACCTTCCACCTTTCAAAGAGTAGTTTTAGCTATTTTTACAGACATCACCAATGAATGTGTTGAAGTTTATATGGATGATTTCACTGTCCATGGGTCTAATTTTGAGGAATCTTTGAGTAATCTTGAAAAATATTTAACCAGATGTGAGAAACACCAACTCTCCTTAAGTCATGAAAAATGTTTGATAATGGTTGATCAGGGAGTTGTCTTGGGTCATCATATCTCTTCTAAGGGTATCCAAGTTGATCCTAAAAAGATAGAAGTCATTACTAAGTTGCCCACACCAACAAATTAGACAAACATCAAAAGTTTCTTGTGACATGTAGGTTATTACAGATGGTTCATAAAATATTTTAGTAAGATTGTTGCACCAATGTTCTCTCTGTTGGAAAAAGACTGTGTTTTTGAATGGAATCCTCAATGTCAACAAGCTTTTGAAGTTATAAAGGAGAAATTGATCACTTCCCCAGTCTTGAGAGGACCCAATTGGGTTCATCCTTTTTATATTCACATTGATGCTTCCAACACTGCAATGGGAGTTGTTCTTAGACAAAAAGATGAAGAAGACCAAATGTATGCCATCTATTTTATCAAGAAAAAACCTGACCCCCACAGAGAGAAACACACCACTATGGAAAAGAAATTTCTTGTTGTTGTTTACTCACCGAAAAAATGTAGACACTAAATTACTGGATATTAAATTTTTGTGTATACCAAACATTCATCCATAAGATATTTAATGAAAAAACCAGTAGTAAGGGGTAGAATTATCAAGTGGTTACTTCTTTTGCAATATTTTAACTTGACCAATATTGATAAGCCTGGAAAGGATAATGTTGTTGTTAACTTCCTTTTGATATTGAATGTTTCAGGAGAAGGATAGGCAGTTCAAGATCACTTCCCAGATGTGTTAGTGTAGGTTATTATTTATCCTTTTATTTATTCATTAGGATAATTCTTACACTTGTGTTAGCCCTACACTTGTTGGGTTAGATTGCTTAGGTGTACTAGTTGTGTTGAGTTAGCTTCTCAGTTATGTGGAGTTAGCTTACTAGTCTTCTTGAGTTAACTTAACTACCAATATCAGTTAGTGGGAGTTATTCACCACTCATGTAGGTAGTAGTTACACTTCCCTCCTCCTATATGTACATATTTCTTATTGAATAATTCAAGTCATTATATTGTAATGTATTGAGCATTATGGATTATGATGGATTTCCATATATGGTATTTTAGCTCTTTTGCTTTGCAAATATAATGTGGTGTGCTATTATCATTTGAGATCGCAGCTTGGAACAATATTATTATCGTTCCTTTCATGGTATCAGAGTGATAGATGATGTAGACATCCATCTGTAAGTTTTTCTTTGCAAACAAGGGTTTATTATTTTCATGTATTTGGAATTTGTTAGCAATTTTATGCAGCATGCATTTTTATGCAAAACGGAGTGCAGCATTAGATTTGGAAGGTGTCAAAACCCTAGAATCAATCTGTAAACTTGACCATGTTTTGAGACAGTCAAATTTGGATGCGAATCTCAGTACCCTATGGGTGCCTTCTTTTATCCATTGGATATAAGCGTGTACCTTCGAATACATTCTTTTACCCTCTGGTATTTCATTTTTGGATGCGCTCTTATCCACTTTGGACACGATCTCGTACCTTATGGGTGAATTCTTTTATCCATTTTATATAAGTGTGTACCTTTCGGATGTAGTCTTTTACTCTATGGATGTTTCATTTTGGATGCGAGTCTTTTATCCACTAGACACAAATCTATACCCTCTTGGTGCATTATTTTATCCATTAGATATAAGGGTGTACCTTCGGGATGTATTCTTTTACCCTCTAGATATTTTAGTTTTGGATGCGCCTTTTATCCACTTTGAACGTAGATCCGCACCCTATGGGTGCATTCTTTTATCCATTGGATATTAACGTGTACCCTCCGAATGTAATGATTTACCCTCTGGACATTTAGGTTTTGGGAGTAGGATTTTATCCTTTAGTCGCAAGCATGTATCGTGTGGATGCACTCTTTTACCCTTTGGACATTTGGGTGTCACGTGTACCTTTTAAAAGATCGGTGTTAAACTATTATTTTAATAGTAAAACCTTGTAGAGCTCATAACTTTTGATCCGTAGCTCGGATTAAGGTGATATTTTTAAAAAAATTGTGTATTTTTTCGAGATCTACACATTGGTGACATTTTTATACACATATTTCAAATGTAAAAGGTATTGTTACTCATTGTAATATTTACATGCACTCAATTATAAAGTGTCAAATTTGGGAGGGTGTTGTGATCACTTGTGGATGCAATTTTGGTTGAGCCCGACGTCCTAAACTTTTGGGTATTGCATTCTTGTATCTATGGGTGTATACATTTATATCTCTCTTGTTTGTTGAGATATTTTGGATCTGTATTTTTGACACTTTTTTGGCATGTTGACAGTCTCTCTTATTGGGGAGCTATTATGGTGGATCCTAGTGTTAGTTTGTCAGTGTTCGAGTAGTTGATTTTGACAACTCATACAAATTTGTGGTGTCACTCTACCCATTCTATAGTATGGGAGGGTGTGGTGTTGATACTACTTCTTCAGTTTTGTTTCATTTCCTTGTTACCTTGGCTTTTCTTGGATCGTGGCACTCATATTTATTTGGATATCGTGTCCACCTTGTTGCCTTTGGTCGTTCTTGGATTGTGGCACACCTATTTGTAGCAGTTGATCAAATTATGTTTGGTGTTTGTATTTCACTTTTGACATCACTCCATGGACAGTCTCCTTGCATGGAGCCATTCTGGTGAAGCCCAGTGTCAGTTGTTTTTGAGTTATATGATTGAGCGGTGGATTCGCACCATAGTGCGCACCACACTTCTTCGATATTGTATTGAGTTTTAAAGTGACCTTTTGAGGATATCTTGCATCAGGATTTTTCTCTCTACTTTGTTATTACTGGTTTTGGGTACCTTGCGGTGTCTATTTTTCCTAGTTGTTGTACGTGGATACCACATCGAGCCTTGTTGCTTTAGGACCCACCTTATTTTTCGCCCACCTAAGCTATGCTTACGGGAGGGTGTTAGTGTAGGTTATTAATTATCCTTTTATTTATTTATTAGGATAATTCTTACACTTGTGTTAGCCCTACACTTGTTGGGTTAGCTTGCTTAGGTGTACTAGTTGTGTTGAGTTAGTTTCTCTGTTATGTGGAGTTAGCTTACTAGTCTTATGGAGTTAACTTAACTACCAGTATCAGTTAGTGGGATTTCTTCACCACTAATTTAGGTAGTAGTTGCACTTCCCTCCTCCTATATGTACATATTTCTTATTAAATAATTCAAGTCATTGTATTGTAATGTATTGAGCATTATGGATTATGATGGATTTCCATACATGGTATTTTAGCTCTTCTATTTTGCAAATATAATGTGGTGTGTTATTATCATCTGAGATCATGGATTGGAATAATCTTCTTATCGTTCCTTTCAAGATGAGCACTTGTTTGCAATATCAGCACACCTTATGTGGTTTTCGATCTTGCCAATTATCAAACTACATGGAAGTTTCCATCTTGCTTTACCAAAGAAAGAATGCAAAGATTAATTAGAAACAATGATACATATAAGTAGTGTAATGTAATTTTGTTTAAATTTTGTCCTAACATGATTCTTTATAGGTGTGTTCAAGAAGATGAGGTATATGACATACTAATAACAAGCCATGATGAACCTGGAGAAGGGCATTACTCAATAAAGAGGACAATTCATAAATTCCTTAGAGCTGGGTACTACTCTTTGGGCCTCTCTCCACAAAGCTATCAAGAAATATGTATGGCAATGTGATGCATGTCAATGAATGGGGAAGCCTACTCTGTCTTCTAAAATGCCCCTCAATCCTCAGTTGGTCTTAGGGCCATTTGAGAAATGGGGGATTGATTTCGTTGGACCTATAGACCCCCCATCCTATGGAAAATAGTACCTTCTAGTGTACACCGACTATGTTACAAAATGGGCTAAGGTTCAAGCACTAACATCTGCTAATGAGGACATTGTAGCTGAATTTTATACAACAAGATTGTAGACACCAAGAATTTGATCAAGCTATTTTAATACTTAAATTGCACTAACTATCCTCTTTCCCATAAATTGATGACACTTCGTCGATGAACCACCATTATCCTTCTCTATCATTGTTAATTAATTACGTTTCACTAATTAATTATCCCTCTTATCATTCGGGATTGATAATTAACAACATTTCATTAATTAATGTCCACTTCTACCTAGGTCAATTAATTATGAACACTAATCTAAATCAATAAATTGTCATTTATTGAACCATTTCCTCTCTTAAAATCCCCTAAATCATACTAAATTTCTTCTAAAAGCTTCTATAAGCATACCCCTTCTATTAATTAATCACCTTTGATTAATTAAACCCCCTTTCAACTCCCACAAAGTGCACATACTTTATTAAACATACATGGCCTTTGTATTTCCTCTTTGGGGTTTATCCCACATTCATCAATTTTCTAGCCTTTCTAGTTCAAGCAAGCTATATAATAAACCCTCCCCCTTACCTTTCTTCTTACACCTTATTTTCCCTAGAGTAAACTATAGGAAATAATCTTGAGTCATTCTCCATTGAAGGAAATAACTTCTCCATCTTGCATCCATTCTCTCAAATTGAAGAGCATGGGAAGATCCAAAAATGGCCTTATAGCCATGTTTTGGTGAGATTCCATCTTCAAACCTTGAGGAAATCACTCCCTTTTGATTGCTAAAGTGATCTAAATAGGTTCATTTGTTAGATTAGCAATCTAGAGAGTAAGAAATAGCTTAGCATTTTGATTTGAGATTATTCATGCATTGAAGAATTTATTTCTCATAAGCTATTATCTTGATGGTTCTATAGTAGGTTTGATTGATTTCTTAGAAGATACTAGGTGTTAGCTTTGTTTTAGCATGGAAAATTTCTATATGTTCACATTTGGCATGCCTGATGGGACGGATCCTTAGTCCCTTAGCATTTGATGTCAAGTTTTGTTAATTTTATCTCAAGTTTTTGCTAACCCTTATTATGCACATGTGAAATAGTTTGAATTCCTTAGGGTATTTTGCTAACTTTACATGTGTTGAGTCTCTTTTGTAGGTTTAATTGTGATGGGTTGTCATTAATTTTGAGCTAAATTAGGAAAAAAATGACCTTTTTGAGGTTGTTTGCGTCGATCATTATTCATATTTTTGATGTCATTCAAGGTACACGCACATGTGTGAGGATGCCCCGCATATGTGTCATGTAGGGTCACGTATATGCTAAGTAGGGTGTTCTATTGTTGTTAGGTCCACGCATACACTTTATGTGCCACTTAGGTGTCTCATTTGCGCGCACGTACGTTACATTGCAATTTTACCCTATGTCACTTTTTCAAACCCGGTAGGTGCTTATTTGGTCGCGCATGCGTATGTTTTTTATGTCTCTGCATTATATTTTCTTGATAGATGCATGCATGTACTTCCAGTTCCATGTGTCCATCTCTCTGGCCACATTTATGCGTTGTTTTTGTGTCTTTTTATCGAGTTGGGTTTATGATGTCGGACTCATGCATACGTTGTTAGGGGCGCACGTGGTGTTCTAAAGTCCACATGTATTCTAAGGTCTGCATCAGGCGTGATCTATTGAAGTTTGAGCACTCTTTTCCAAGTTTACAAAATTTGATCTCTATTATTGCTAACATCTTGCAAGTTTTTGAAGCTAACTATTGTTTGTAGGATATATTGATTCATGTTTTTTGCTAACTTGTTTGAATGAGTTTAATGAATGTCTTGTTTTCATTTTAGGATAGAGTTGTGTATGCTCTTCCCTCGCACCTTCTAGGTGATCTTGGGAATCAGAAACAACTCTAGGCCTTTTTCATGTTTTCAAACACTTCATTAAAATTCATGGTTAAGGGAATGAACAACAATTTGGTTAAAATGAATTTCCTTACACTTTGATTTCACAAGTATTCTCCATTTTTCATTATATTTTGGTTTTTGTGTTGCGTATGCTCTTCCCTCGCACCTTTTAGGTGATCTTGGGAATCAAAAACAACACTTGAATCCTCTTTTCATGATGTTTTGATCCTTTTAGAGAACTACTAATCTTTCACGTGCATGACCTAATTCACAAGTCAAAGAATCAAGATCTAAAAATACTAATACAATTTGATGTAGGTTTCCAAATGGTGTACAACAAAACCACACTAAGCTAAAAGATTAAAAACACCACATTCAAAACACTGTATTTGCAAGTTTGGTTAAGAGCTACGGCTCATCCACTTAAAACTGGGGGAAGTGCCTTGGCATAAGCCGTCATAACCCATGAGGATGCCCCAGGAACCCCAAAGTAGTCCACACAAGAGGGAACCTTGTGGATGAAAAGGAAGCGCTCCGCTTACCTACTTGTCTAGTATACACTTGTGAGATTTAGAGTCAAAATTATCTTCATGTGACCCTAGTGAAAATACAACTAATGCATTTATTGCTCATTGTATCAAGGGGGTAAAGTAAATTTAGGATACTTCAAGGTTTATTTAGTGTGACTTCCTTGGAAAACCGTGCTCATAGAGGTAATTTGTGACACCTAGTTGAGATAACCAATTAGGAAGCCATTTTGTCTTGGAGACAACTTGACTGACTCAAAGCCAATCATGTTTCAAAGAGCTTTTGCAAAGAAACAACTTTTTTAGAGTCAAAACCTTGTTTTTCAAACAAGGGGAGAGTCCATCAAAGTTTGAACTTCGCGTGACATTCATCACAAATTTTTAAAAGTGTTACTTTGTCTTAGTTTTCACTTGTCCTAAGACAAGATGAAACTCTACCGAAGTTACACCAAGTATTTTTCACCGCCACTTTCTCTACTCCTTTGTTTTCATGTTTCCCTTTTTTGAGATCAAAAGAAAACATACATATGTAGTGTTACTTAAGATTGTGTCCACCACTTTTGCACCCACTTACATCCTTCCTTATTGCGACTATGATAGTAAGCGTTGAAAGTGTGTTGGTATGTCCTCAAATTTTGAGTAGCCTTGTCTTGATACCCATGTCAAGAAATTTCATCATAGTTAGGATTGCTTCGTTATCGATCTTCCCTTGAGTTGTTATTTTGCTTGCATTGTCTTGATACATTTTTATACTTACATCTTGTTTCTTGTAAACTTGATTTAAGTGTCTAAATTGTACCGTTACATTGCTCTCACTTTAATAAATCCTTGTTATACTTTGACCTTGTCTCCTTCCAAACATTGCCTCAACCTTGAAAAGTGTTGTTGTTACATTGTTCGCATCATATCAATATTATTTCGATACTAATATCTTGCTTTTCCGTAAATCTTGATTAACGTATCTAAGTGGTATTGTTGTGTTGCTCACATTTGTAACTTCCACTTTTTGAGATTTAGGCCTTGTTTGTATTTAGACTAGTTATAGTATAATTTGAGTTCGAAGTCATTTCAACCCCTTGTTAATACTTACACCTTATTTATTTTAAAATCGCTTGAGTGTTGGCATTGCGTTGATCATCTTGCGTCAAACTACCATTGAGATAAATTTGCATAAGTACTAGTTTCTTGTAGATTGAACTTATTTTTTGAACTTGTGTGATTGTTCCTTGTGATCATTCATCTTGTAAACTTATTTTCTAAGGAAAATCCTTTTGATCCTTTGATTGGTTCTTCATCTTGACATTTACACTTACAACTTTTTGTCCAAACCATTGTCGATTATCAAAATTGTGTCATCACAATGATCTATTTTCCTTAGATTCCCTTCGGAAAATCACACGAATCTCATACTTACAAAATCTCTAGTTGGTTGCAGTTATGTTTCCTCAAATTGACATGGAAATTCCTTCCATTTTAAGGAGTTCAATCAATATAATATAGGAATTTGGACCCAATAATGCCAACAATGACTAACTATCGCATGGTTCCTCACACTTACGAAAATAAGGAACCTAGGTTTAGGCATTCACATCGAAATACACCCATTACAACTAAACCTTGATTAGTTCTTCACACTAGAGAACCCATTCGGCTACCCCTTTTCCCACCTTCATCTCATAGTTGGTGGTATGATTATGATGATTCTAATCCATGTTATTCTTTCTGATTCTAATCCAAACTATTCTTCTTATTCCTCTTAATCTTCTGATGATTCTAATCCAAACTATCTTTTAGATTCCTCTCAATCTCTTGATCCTCATCCAATCAACTTTCTTCTAGGGTATTAATCAATCACCTAAACAAAATTTTCCTCCTTTAGGGAGTTTTGTCACTAGAAAATATCCCCATCATTCCTATGATTCGACTCCTACGTCACGATCCTCCCTTTCTTCATAAGATCCCTTTATCATTCACCTCAATGATGTCTTCCTCCTTTGAAGATCCGTGCGACTCCAAGTTCTTCCAATCATTCCTATAATTTGACTCCTGAGTCACGATCCTCTCTTTCTTTGTAGGACCCCTTTTATCAATCACCTTAATGACCTCTTCCTCTGTCAAATATCCATACGACTCAAAATTCCTCTAATTAATCATCCAAGTCAACCCCCATGTCACAATCCACTGAATGGCTACGTGATCCTCTTTGTCTACCTGCACTATGCCATCTTCTAGGAAAACCAATACCAACCAATTCCAAGTTCCCATCTTCTTCCGCTCGTGATCCATTTAAATCCAAATCCACTTCGTCTCTTGAGTCACCTTTTTCTATCGATCATCATCAAACATCTTCTAAATCTTCCACACCAGTTGGACCTCTTTCTTCTAATCAACCTATTATTATCAAAGAACAACAACACATATTAATCGATGTCTTTCAAAATGAAGAATCAATCAGAGAATTCATGGGGATACATGATGACATCCTCTAGAGGACCATGAGCAAGGATTCTCTTTTGATCTCGACACATTCATGTATTGTGGGGAAGAGGTTGATTCCTTTTGTCAGAAAAAAAGGAAGATCCTAAGATCATCAAACTTGATCCTCTTCTTGTTCTTCCATCTTCTCATTCCCCATTACACATAAAAACTCTTGGGTATGTCATTGATCCTTGGCCTATCTTCTCATCACCCCATCATCTTTACATATCACAATTCCTCAATCACAATATTGCCTTGGGTCACCTCCTAGTATCCCATCATCATCTTCTATATGTGGGCCACCTCTTAGTAGTATCCCTCCATCTTCTATTTGAGGGTCATTACTCATTCTTGGGTTAGTTCACTATCCTATATTCTTAGGCCACATCCTAAGAGTACTTCATCTTCCATCTATGGGACACCTCTGGGTAGCCCATTTTCTTCTATACTTGGGCCACATCCTCATAGCCCTTCATCTTTTATATGTGGTTCACCTCCCAGTAGCCCATCCTCTTCAATTATTTGACCATATCCTCTTCATCCATCATATCATCCTTCTATCAATGATTGGATAAATCCCACCATCATTCCTCACATTCCTCTCATCAATCATAAACATCCACTTTCTTCTCCCACTTCTCGGATCAAAAATCACACATTAGCTTATATGAAACCCAAACAGTTTCTTCATCGAGATAAGATCAAAACTCTAAGAGCTCCAAAGCTTCCACTAAATCCAACATCCACAAATATAAAAATAAAGTGTGATTCAATAATGCACACCAATGTAAATGATAAGTATGGTGCAAAGTGCAAAAACCTATGGATAGGGAACTCAAGATCCCACATACAAAATCCATGTTGAAAGATAACTCACGGTCACTTATCGAATATTATCTCACTACGGTCATCAAGATTGGAGATAATATCACTCTTAATAAGAAAAAACTCCTAGTCTCCCTCATTAAATAAATCAAAAACATTGTTGTTGGATCTTATCATGCAAATTGATATTGATGGTCCCAACTTCCCAAAAATCAAAATCTCTAAAAAAATTAAAAACAATTCAAAAATACAAAAAAAAAAAAAACATTAAAACATTACAAAAAAATAAAAGGTACAAAGATCAAACATTGCAATCAATATTGCATACATATGGATGTTCTTTCCTTTCATTTCATTCCTCTCTATAAGTCACCCACCATTTCCATCCCTTCATGATGTTTTGGTTCATCCATTCGTGCTCATTTGTGTGACATTTATTTCTATGGTATTTGTTTGAATTTGCTCTTTCGTCACCTTGGTAAATTAAAGAACGACTACCTTCTTAGAGATCCTATCACTATCTACCTTTAATAAACTTGTTGTAAAGAACTTTTGGACATATTTGTTGACACTATCTAATTTCTTCATCGCAATCACTTCCACATCCTTCCATTAAGCCATTAGTGGTTCTTAACCCCTTATCAAAACAATTGAGAGAGCTAAAATAATTTTCAAAGAAAACAAAATCAATCAAAAATCAAAAATCAAAAGCAAAGAAAATATAACTCTCTCTTGGTGTATTTCTAGTATCTCTATCGAGGCTATGGATGCCTCGAATGGTAGTAGAGCAATGTTGTGATTAGAATAAAATACATCTCCATTAGGGATATGGATGTCTAGTTGGCAACAGAGAAATGTATGACTATCCTTCCACCCTCCATTCAAAATCACCTATCAAAATAAATCATTCCTACACATTGGCTAGTTTGTCTTCACTTATTTCCTATCAACTCTTCCCTTCAAGAGGTAATTAATTTCCACATACACACACTGGATCTCTATGAGCAAACAGGATTAGTATGTTACCAAGTGTTATTTGGACCTTGTTCAAACTCTTGCTTTAGTCTGCATCTTGACTCATGATTTATGCCTTTGGCTAATCACCTTTTCATCGTGAATCTTCTAGCTACATTTTTCATATCCTTCCATAACATTTGTTGTTAATATTCTTCATCCACAACATCCATTTGTATAATATTGCATTTTTACCATTTTTATGGAAACCTTTGTCCCCTTTTAATAAAATAATCTTCTACTTCTTTTTATCATACGTTTCTTGGCCATCTTACACCGGGGTCAAACTTGATCCTTCTTATCACTTCATTAGTTTGATTTCATCATCATGTTGAACCTATTTGTCTTGGCCTTGATCCAACTTATCTTCTTCTTATATATATGTGAATCATTTGCCTTTATACATTCCCATCTTACGCTGGGGGCATCTTCGCATCTTCACTTTCTTGCACATACGTGTGACATTCTTCTCTTGTACATTCCCATCTATCGATGGGGAATCAATGTTTCTTAATTTTCATGTACATAGCTTCAAATAACTTTTAGAAAACCCTAAGAAATTGGTAAAATCCAAAATTCTATCAAAATTGGTAACAAAAATTGCAAAATTCATTTTTTTTCAAAAATGTGTCAAATGCATTGTACTCCAACATAAAAAAATTGTCCTACAAAACACATTTATTTGAATCTTGCATGTTCTTGTGCATGACTCACGGATCGTTTAGATCTACTCTCCATTAAAAAAATTGGTTATCTCGCTATCTCTATCTTCCTTTGCACAAACACGTTTCTTGGGGAAGTTTCCTAGGGCACAATTACTTTTTCATTGGACTTTTACATCCTTCACTTATTCACCTTGCATGTATCCTTGTTTAGGGTGCCATTCTTAACCCTTTTCGTTAATTCACATAGGTCGGAATCAAATCTTGATAGAAAAACATTTGTGCAACTATCTTGAATGTTGTTTTTTTGAGTATGTGTGTTTGTACTTGTTTCCCTATTAGGTTAACTTGTTTAATTTCTCGTATTGCATTGCATTCTATATGTTGTATTGAGTTAGTGTTTTAAAATGAAAAAATGTTTGTATTATGGATTTTCATGTCATTTTACACTTTTTGTATGTGTATATTTTAATAAGGGCCGATGACGTAGATCACTTGAAATATGATGACATAATGTGGTTTTTAAAATCATTTCTACAGATCTTTTAAGAAAACATTTTCTTGCGCTTCACAACATACCCTCATGAAGATCTCAAAAAAGAGTTTGTCTTTGGTATAATGCAGGCATCGATGCTCACATCTCTACTCTATATTCATATTAAGTATATCGTTATCTATCTTGCATCCCCCTGAGATTTTCCCCCTCTTTGGTCCATTTCCTTCATCTTTTCGATTGTTGATCGATCTCTTTCATCACCCCATCAACACTCAAGGGGCATCCTTCACTCTACTAATTTTTATTCTATCCCTTAAAAATTCACTTGTTTGTACTTTTCTACTATCTTTGAAGTGGCCACCCCCCCAAAGAGGGGCAAATGTAGACACCTAGAATTTGGTCAAGCAATTTTAATACCTAAATTACACTAACTATCCTCTTTCCCATAAATTGATGACACTTCGTCAATGAACCACCATTATCCCTCTATCATCATTAATTAATTATGTTTTGCTAATTAATTAGCCCTCCTATCATTCAAGATGCCAATTAATGACATTTTGTTAATTAACGTCCACTTCTACCTAGGTCAATTAATTATTCTTAATTAATTACGACCGCTAATCTAAATCAATAAATCGTCATTTATTGAACCATTTCCTCTCTTAAAATCTCCCAAATCATACTAACTTTATTCTAAAATCTTCTATAAGCATACCCCTTCTATTAATTAATCACCTTTGATTAATTAAACCCCTTTTCAATACCCATAAAGTGCACATACTTTATTAAACATACATGGCCTTTGTATTTCCTCTTTGGGGTTTATCCCACATTCATCAATTTTGCTAGCCTTGTCAGTTCAAGAAAGCTATATAATAAACCCTCCCCCTTACCTTTCTTCTTACACCTTATTTTCCCTAGAATAAACTATAGGAATTTTGATCTTGAGCCATTCTCCATTAAAGGAAATAGCTTCTCCATCTTGCATCCATTCTCTCAAATTGAATAGCATGGTAAGATCCAAAAATGGCCAGATCCATGTTTTGGTGAGATTCCATCTTCAAACCTTGAGGAAATCACTCCTTTTGATTGCTAAAGTGATATAAATAGGTTAATTTGTTAGATTAACAATCTAGAGAGTAAGAAATAGCTTAGCATTTTGATTTGCGATTATTCATGCATTGAAGAAAAGTTTCTCATAAGCTCTTATCTTCATGGTTCTATAGTAGGTTTGATTGATTTCTTAGAAGCTACTAGGTGTTAGCTTTATTTTAGCATGGAAATTTTCTATATGTTCACAAAGATCATGCTAAGGTTTGGAGCTCCCAGAGCTATAGTATTCGATCAAATACCTCGGTTCTGTCCAACATGATCAAGGCATTTTGAATATTTACCAAATCAAGCATAGGAAATCATCATCGTACCACCCCCGTCGAATGGGTAGGTGTAAGTCACCAATAGAGAACTAGAAAACATCTTAACTAAAGTTGTCAATGCAGATAGAAAGAATTGGGTGCCAAGATTGCCTGAAGCAATCTGGGCATACAATACAACCTGGAAAACTACCACTGGTTTCTCCCTTATGAACTAGTATATGGGAAGAAGCCATTGCTTCCAATGGAATTTGAATTACAGACCTGGAGAACAACACTAAAGATAGGAATTGATTTGGATGAAGCTCAGCGAGATAGATTGATGCAACTGAATGAACTAGACGAGATGCGGATGGAGGCACAACAACAATATGAGATCCTTCAACATCAAAGGAAGGTTTGGCATGACTCTCATATCAAGACCAAGAGATTCAAAGAAGGAGACTGGGCCTTGCTGTTTGACTCAAAATACCAACAATTCAAAGGGAAACTAAGAACAAGATGGCTAGGACCTTACCAAATTGAGAAGATATATGATAATGGATCTATGATATTATTGCCAATTGATGGTGACAAAAGAACTCAGTAAGAGAATAGCCATAGATCGAGGTTGTATCGGTAACCTTGGGATAAAGAAACCTTCACAAAGGACATACAATTGTTCCAGGAATTTGATTCAAAGGAAGATTTTAAATCTTTCTTCTATGAGTATTTTGTTAGGATTTTGTAAATAAAGGAAGAATATCATAGTTTTGATTATCGTCCTCTTCCCCCGTATATAAAAAAACACAAAAATGTTTTCTTTCATGCATCTAAATAAAGGTTAGAAATGTAATTTATCAAATTGTTTATTAACCATGATTTATTTTCAAATGTAGGAGCACCAATGGTCAAAAGGACACTAAGTTGGTAAGATGTTGCATACTTACTTTTTTCTATGGATATTAACTATGATTGAACTTCCCAATACATTTATTAAAACCATAAAACCAAATCCAATGGAGTAATTAGAGAGATAAGGGGTAATGATGGTAAGTAAAGGCATATTATCACTTTTTTAAGGAATGACATGTGGCATTAGTGATAAGGATGACATATGGGTACCATGCGAAGGAATTAAAAAATTTCCACCTCAAATAGTCCCATCCATCCTTTCCACTTTGCCATTTTATGCCGACTTAACACCATTATAAAATCATGAGTAGTTAAAATTTAAGCTACTGACATTGCATACAACTACTTTGTCTCTCTCACAAAACCATTTCCATTGTTCCAAAATACCCCCTCACTATCTTTTTCATTTCTGTTGCAAACTAGTCTGTGTTATGGGGAAGAAGAAGAAGTTTGAGCCAGAATCTGCGGAGCCACTACTACGGAATGTCGTTATCTCTCAAGTCTTCCATGATGTAGGTTGGTTGGATTTTATTCAAAAATTTGAGGGGTTTGATGAGGATTTAATTGAAGAATTTCTGTCAAATTTTGAGGCAAATTATTCTAGAATAGGAGGGAAAAGAATTGAAGTAGATAGCCACATTGTTAGCAAAATATTTGGTCTTCCATATTTTGGGCTTAAGGTTATCACTAACTCCCCCTTAAATATTTGATAGCCCTTTTTCATGAGGAAGGGGAAACTCTTCCGAGATAATCATTAATCCCCAAGGAATTCAGAAGGGTATTAAGAGGGAGAGCTTGTCAGGACATTGGAGGGAGGTTGATTCCTAATTGAATAGGTATTTCATTTGTGATGGGAAATCATTGATATTAGGGGGTGATACACTAAATATTCTCACCCATTTGAAGAAAGGCAGGGAAAATCCTGAACTTAAGGTGAATCTTCTCAAATACCTTGTGGATGTTGTCATAAAGGTTGGATAGAAGTATAAGAGTGGGGGTGATGATGCTGCAATTAAGCACCCATGGCTTATTTAGTTTATTTGCATGCACCAGACCTCTAGAAACCCAAGAGAGAAATATAAAAGGCTACTGCATGGGAGAGTTCTAAGAAAAATAAGGTCATGCGGGCTCCTACACCATTTTTTTCCAAACCAGGCCACAGCTTCACAACCTAGGCTTCAATTTTCTCCTCAGCCTTCCCCTATGTTTATAGAACATCTTGCAAATGAAGCCAAGAATCCCTCTAGGCCTCGAGCTTTAAATTAAAAAAATACCATGTCAACCCTTACTCGAGTTCATTTAGAAAAAGAAGGTTTGGTCCCATAAGGAAAGATGAATGTTCTTAGCCTACATTGTTTATGAAGTCACAACCCGATTTTGGAAGAGTTTTCCGGAACTTAGACTTCCTCTACCCTAGGAGAATACAGTCATGGGATTTTTAGCTTATATCATCCATTCATGAATAACATAGCCATGGTGCTAAGGCACCCAAACTCCTTTGGAAGCTCCAGAAAGTATGCTTGCAACTCCATAAATCCAGACAAAAGTTACAAAAATAGTTGCACAAGAGGTTGATCGAGCGGAATTACAAGGACATGAAGTTTTGAGGCAACACCAAGATGAAATTTTTGCTCTGAAAGAACAATTAAAAGGTATGGAAACAACTCATTTGTCTCTTAAAAATGATTTTTTACAAAAGAGTGAAGAAAAATAATAAAGAAATAGCTTATTTGAGAGTGGAAGTTGATAGTTTAAAGAGATAAAAATATTGGTTTGCAAGCATGGAATGATTTGTCCTCTCATTGTGCCCAACTATCTCTTAGAAATAAATATTTTGTAGGATAAAATAAGAAACTTAAAGAAGAGGTTGAGTCAAGTTATAATGCAAAGAGAAAATTGGAAACAATTGTTGAATCTGTCTGTCCTTTGGCTTGTAAACTTCTGGCTTGCAGAAAACCATCTTCGGTTTATAGTTTATTTCTTCAAGAATAATTTTATTCATAACGATGCATTGCATAAACTTTTTTGTGGTGATCCTCATGAGGCTCTGATGGGAAAACATTCTTACAAATTTATCAAGGTTGTACTCGTAAATTCAAAACTTATTATGTGAATTTTATCTCCATAACATGTTGGTTACAAATGTTCTTGATTTCTTTATAAATCTGTTAGTGGGAGAGTTTCAGTTGAAATATTTTCAATCATTGGTAAGGAATCAGATTATGTGGGAGGAACAAACTAATCTCTTTAATCAATAGGCCAAAACTATTGGTTTTTATATTCGGCCTCAACACCATAATGATGTTTCTATGAAAAAATATTTTAGATCTCTTTATTATCAGGTTGGAATTGGTAGAAATACATCTGAGATCTTGGCCAAATGTGTCCAAGAATTTGAAACTTATTGTCAGCTAGAACTTTGGAAAGGCTATGACATCCTATGATAAGAGATGGGACACTCTGAATTTTCCATTAAAACGAAGAGAAGTTATCTCTCCTCAGAATCTTAGCTGAGTATGCAAAGAGGGGATGCACTTGTGGATATTATTCGGTAATTAACAGAGAAAGGAAACAATGAGTATAGCAAGAAATGGGTTGGTATGCAAGTTAGGCCTCCTTTAGTCCTTAGCCCCATGACCACTTGGAAAAATAGTGCTCCCCAATCATGATAGCTTTAAGGCATGGGTTGAGGTTATGTTGGAAACCCAAGGATGTAAAGGCACAAGGAAATAGTATGCAAATCAATTTTGAAGAATATGCTATGGCACAACAGCTTAGGTAGAGATCGGGTCAGAGATAGTTTGCATGAGGACTTGCAAAAGGTAAAGTGCAGGGGAGATGATGAGTCCATAAATCGACTCATCATAGCATCTATATAACTATAAATTTTACTCCTAAAAACGTTAATCTATGCATGGGAATGTTCTAAATAGTTATATCTAAAGTAGAAAGTGATGCATTTCCCCTTATTTTGTCTTATGCAAACTAATGACCCATGAAACTTTCACTAATTGCTCTGTAGAGTGATTTGGTGACATATACAGGTTGATGTGGTGCATTTTCTACTATTTCGAGCAATTACAGTCAAGGAGATCAAGTCCACGACCACTATGCCATTTTGGAGGATTGATCCAAAACCATCTATAAACGAGGGCCCTTGTCTATAGCAGGATTATAGGGTGTCATGGAACTTTTATGAAGTTGTTATTGGTTAATTTATTGCCTATATTTGTGGCATGTGTTGTAATCAATTGTGGTCATAAGACACGCCCTTTGGAATCATTACTTACTTAGTCTTTTACAATATTACAATAGTCAATAGAAGAAGTTATTTTTAGTTGCACTATGGAGTATGTGATGAACTTATTTCAATCAATATAATACATATTGTTTTGAGTGTACATTTGTGATGAAGAGCCTAAATCCCGAAGTAGAGCAAGGGTCCACTCAACTGAGGAGATTGGAGGATTGGTATTTTATGCAAGATCTTTATACTTGATTAGTTTCAATTTCAATATCTTGGATTTATAATTATCTGAATGCAATCTTATATTTCTTTTGTTTCAATACATTTCCTTTAGTATTATTTGATTCAACAAGTGTTTAGTTTCAAGAAAATGTTTCCTTTAACAAGCATTTCATTCAAAACTGTTTGAGTATTGTAGATGCATTCGATATACTTTGATTTTCATTTGGTTGTTTACAGACTTGCATAGTTTAGACTCAGTACTTGATTTCGTAGTTAGTAGTGATAACAAGGAAACCTATACTAAACAAAACCCCCAAAAGGATAACCACCATAGTATCAAGTTGCATATTAACTTCTTTCTGCAAACAACCGTGAACATAGCCTTTCCGGTTTATAATGACATCAACATTTGAATAAGTTGATCAAATGATTGGAAGTTACAATGACCCATCGTAGTGTAGGACTTACTCGCCGACAAGGTTGTCTAGCAAAGACTAGATTCGAGCCTTTATCCCTTCAATCCACTTTGCAAGTTGTGGAAGCATCTCAACCATGAAATCCAACTTTTGTTGAGGGTTGTAGTGTCTTGGCATAGGGTCAACCCATGGACTAGGGACCCTGAAACCAATCCTGAATGCTTTTAATTAAGATGTATCCTCTGTCTCGCACCATACTTACCTCCATTCTTTGAATCATCCTCTGCAAATCGGTGTCCTCCATAGAATTACCACTATCACATGCATAACCATGTTCTTGATAGACATTCTGTTAGGAAAATAACCACATTGCTCTTGACTAGGATTGGGAATGATAAAGATTGCTCACGATGAGGTTCATAATAATTATTTGGAAGAGGATTTTGAAACTATGGAGGTGAAGTGAACTGGTTCTACTACTGCAAATGAGAATTCCATAATGGAAATGAAGTCATGATTGCACAACTTCATGGAAGGAAGAAAAA
Source organism: Taxus wallichiana var. yunnanensis (assembly GCA_018340775.1). NCBI lineage: Eukaryota > Viridiplantae > Streptophyta > Pinopsida > Cupressales > Taxaceae > Taxus > Taxus wallichiana. The sequence continues at coordinate 704,746,879 of CM031243.1, read as the reverse complement.
ATGAAAGGTATGGAAAGAAAAATGGATGGAAATGGATGGAAAGAAAGGTCTGCAACTCAAAAATGGGTTGTTTTGGATCAATGGAGTCACTAGTTGTGCTTAGAATATACCTCCAAAGGTTGAATTTCATCAAAAGCACAACAAAATTGATGAAATGAAGTGGTAAGGTGCTTCAAACCTCTCCCCTTTGGTTGTGCAGAACTACTAGTGCAAAAAAGGTAGCACCCTAGACATGGCAATGGAAGATCCCTACTTTTTGCTAACATTGGACCATCTCTCAAGTTGTGGGACTTGCAGACTTGAGATGGACCTCCAGAGAAGGTTGGTTCTTCTACCTAATCCTAACACTAAACTACTCCTAATGAAGGAAATGTGACTAACTATTCCTAATATATCAATTCCAAGGGACCAAGGAGAAGGAGAAAGGGTAAAGAAGGGAAATCCTACACTTTGAAAGAGGTAATAGCACCAAGAAAAGGGGATGGAATATTCTGCTTGAGGGAGAATGGAAGTGGAAAATGCAACAAGGGAAGGCCAAACAATTGTGACACAAAACCAAGCTTCATTCACCACCAAATATCCATTAAACACAACAACATTAACTCTGCAAATGAGAGAGAGCATGAAAATAATAGAACAATAATAATGTAGAGGCAAGGAGCACAAGAAAAATTAGAAAGGGTTGGAAGAACACCACAATACATAATTTTTTTGTTCGATAATATACACCATCCATTACATTGATAAAATAAAGGCATAGATACATTTACCTAGCCCATGTGAAGGCTTAGAGCTGAAATGGATGTGAGAAACAAATTTGTAAGAGTTTCCCTACCTAGAATATCCATGCATCTCAAATGAGAAGTGGCTACAATATATAGTAAGTGAATGAGAGAAGAGAGAAAGAAGAATCCCGAAATTCTGCTCCCACCCACCAATCATTCTCATTAATTGATCTGAAATGAGTATGGGAACCTCTCAAAAATCATCCCCAATGTACTCTAGCTTATGGAAGAAGAAAAGAGGATCATACTTCATTAATGTTGGTAGTTGGATGCCTGGAACTGTACTTTTTCGTGCTGGAGACATTTTCCAATTTTTCACATATCTAAACTTAATAAACTTAATAAATCAAATTTTCATTTCATAGAGGATGTTAAGACCTTTCCAATGATATAAAAATAGCAAAAAATAGAGCAACGGGTCAAAAGTTATGGCCATTGTAAGTTCGCGCGAAAAAATTGTCGTTTTCCTTTGTTACGCGCCTTTCTTGGTTTTGCACGACTTTTTCGATTATGCGCGGGTTTTGCATTTTTACACGACTTTTGCAGTTTTGCACGGCTTTTACGCTTTTGTGCAACTTTTTGTTGTTATGCGTAGCTTTTCGGTTTTGCATGACTTTTGCGCTTATGCACAGACTTTTGCTCATTTTCTCCAATTTTCTCGACTTTTTGGATCTATTTTGATCTAGGATGTTAGGAAAATGAAGTAGAGTGCCTCCAAAGCCAAAATTTCCCAATTTTACTGATTTTTGCTCACATTTGGCTAAGAATTGAATTGTTTTTCCTCTAAAAGAAGGGAAATGCACCAAACGACCCCCGAGTGCTCCCAAATCAACTGCAAGTGTTTTGAATCATAGAATTTACTTGTTTTTCTCCAAATTCTCCATGAAGCTCTTGATCAACTACTCAAGTCTATTTTCTCGAGTTGTCCATTTTTACCACGGGGTAAAAATGGATAACAAAGCTTCATTGCAAAACACATTACTATACACATCTTGCACACATTCACTGAGTGAGGACCTAAGAGGGTTTAATACCCCTTCAAAGTATATCTAGATAGATATTGCGAGGGCAACTCAACCCAATCAGACTTACCCCTTTTTAGGTCTTCAAAAGGAAAGCTAATGTTTGAAGAAGGAGAAGCACTAATATGACACACATGTGCGATCAAAAATTACAAAAACATAAAGTGAAGCTATATACACATAAGACCACAAGTGCAAAGGTGAGCTTCAACAAAATCCAAAGCATAGAACAAAGTCATCCACGGAGAAAAATCCAACTACGTGACTTTGTCTAAGCATACAACTTTGTCCTCCTCTTAGTTTTAGATTCCTAGATTTTAAGGACAACTCAATGAAACTATACATAACCTACTAACATATTTCTAGATAACTGTCACTCCATCTTGTGCAATATCTTCTAACCCTAACTTGGAATTCCTTTATCTAGTTTTCAAGAGCGTGTAGGAGATCATAATAATTACAATACATGTTATTAGGATACATGGTTTAACATATTTACTTTCTAATTTTGATGCATATTTACAAACTAACATGTGGCTCAAAGCATAACATGTGGCTCTAGCATATGGCATACAAATTCTAGCCACATCGTTCTGAAATTCGAGAAATCTGAATTTCCTCTTTTTCTTGAAACGAGCGATCCTTATATTCCAAAACTTCCCTTGTTGGAGCGAGCTACATTTTTTTGATCCAAATTCTCCATTTAAACCAGCGCACACAACACTTAATTATCAGGATGGGGGTTTGACAATAGAGTTGCGTTCAGGCGGTTGAATTATAGCAAATAAAAATTGGACAAAAGACAGTACGCTTTCAAATAATAGAGAACTCGTTCTTCCTTGTGTTCTCCAGGAATGTGTAAGCTCTACAACATTTTAAGGAGATCAATTGTTACGTTATGAAAAGTGGGTTTGAATCGGATTTTTGGGTAGCCTGTGCACTTATTTTACGTATGTCAAATGCAGGAATTTGGAGGATGCACGCAACGTGTTTGACAAAACGTCTCACAGAGATGTGGCCTCATGGAATGCTATGATTGTTGAGTATTGTGACGATGCTTACATCATTAGTAGTGGGGTTCGGATCAATTATTTTTGCGTTAGGGAACTAATTTATTATGTATACCAATGTAGGTGTTGGAAGGATGCTCGCCAAGTGTTTGACAAAATGTATGGAAGATATGTAATTGTGAGTGTTTGGATTTGGTGTGTCAAATGTAATAACAGATATGAAACCTGACTTGATCTCTTGGACCACAATGATTTCGGGATTTGTACAGAATAAAGCCATTGTCTCAGTCTAAGTACTTATTTGGGAATTGATGAAACCAGGATTTTAATTCAAATTATTCAAGGAATGTTCTGTTCCACAGCAGGTGTGGCATAATGCCTCATTGGATAGTGCAACGTTCTGTCTAAGTACGTTGAGGTGATACAATTTAGGTTTTACAATTCCCAGGATTTACTGTGATCCTCTTAGGATTAGGTGAGTTATCTCTGGCTCTGGCAACCATAAGTGAACTTGGGCATCTTGATAACTAACCTGCTTGAAAAAATTACAATCAGTGGAGAAGCGTTTGTTTTATACTACAGATTTTGTGCAAATTATATCTTGTCGACTACTACGGGAAAATAAATCTGGTGTCACTCTGTTCAGAAGCATTAACTTGCTATGTAAAATCTCCGGTGATTCTTTCGTTGTCAGAAAATCATTTGAAGCTCTAATATCAATTTTGATTGGGAGAATGTAAATTCAGAGAAGGAGAGGTCTAACATGGTCCAGAGTAATCAGTTTCCGATTCAAAGAGCGTAAGCACAAGTGAATGGGGAACTGAAAAACTATATGAATCCTGGAATCAAGCAGCCGAAAAGAAGATGCCAATTTTATTTATGAAAGAATAAGATGATTGAAAAATTATGTTAATACTTCCATGTTTATAGTACATTGATGGCTGGGTTCTAATGAAGAATTTATTTTTAGGCATGGTACTGTTTTTCAACCTGTTACTTACAAACTAGCAATTGCACCAAAAGGAGGTGTAATTTTAGTTAAAATACGAGGCTTTGTAGAGTTGTTGAAGTGATTAGAAGATGCATAATTTGAAGAGGTATGTATGACATGGATGGTAAGGCACGTAAGGGTTGTACTGAGTTGTAGAAGCAATTTCAAGGTGCATCAAGCCCGCAACACCAAGGGTGCCCGCTGCCGTCACCACCTCCGGTGACATCAGCGGCGTCACCCAAGCTAAAAACAGAGGCTGGGGTGTCACCGCTAATGACATGCTATATTGATGAGAGGGCCACCTCCATCGCAGTGTCACCCCTATTGACATAAGGATCACAATAAACTATGGCCATGCATAAATCTTCGTGACACCATATGTCACCAAACAATAATAAAATTGCAAAAAAGCTTTGAAATTATGAAATATTTATGGTTAAAAACACATAAATCTGTATGCACAGTCATCAATGTTAAATATTGGCTAGAATCATGACTACAAAGTCTCCCTCACCTTCGACATATCGAATGAACAATCCCAATCTAAAAACAATAGAAATAGATCCTATTATGATTGATTAAATTTTATAAAAAAACACAAAACACTAGCAAAAGCCAAACATTAACATGGAGTAATTTCCCCCTTTGAATCCACAGTTCTATAACACTCCATTGACATGTGTAATGTGGTTTGGGTAGAGAGCAACACTATGTTATGGGCACGACATGGTTTGGCATGGTTGGGAGAGGGTACGCAACAAGTGAGGGGTGGCACACTAATGCCACTTTGACAGAAGAATATTTAATAGCGAAAATTTTTCATTACTCCGAATAAAATGACATCCACCACCAATTTCAATCTCTTATTCACAATACTATGCACCAAATGTCATTTGAAGGGGCACGACATGTGTTTCTTACCATACACAACCCCTGGGATTATGTCTTCATAAGAATAATGGTTGTACAAGAAGATGTAAGAGGCCATGACATCCTGGATTAGTTCAAGATCCAAGGAAAGCATTTTGGTGAGACAGTCATCCAAAACATTGAAAATTGAGAAGGAAGGCGCAGTCTGCAGGGGCAAAAACTCTACCTTCCTTTTACAGGGGGATGAAAAGCCTGTTATAGCTGAGTTATTGCTTCTTGTTTCAGGGCCTTCACATTTTATGCTTGAGAGATGCTGTTGAGTCAGGTTTTCTAATGGTGCATTCTTATTCTCCTGAGATAGACGCTGAAAAATCATCTCCACCTTACCTTGGCATCTACATAGGACTGCAACAGAAGTATATGATGCATCATTCTACCGTAAAAAGGGAAGAAACGTATCAAGTGAATTTTTATCTGTAAATCATTGTAAACATATAAGCATCATATCTTCTTTTTTTTCTCAAGACGTTCTCATGATATGCAATCTTGCAACTATTTTTCTCTATTAGTTTTTAATACTTTCTTATTGCATCATTAATTTGTCTAGCATTACTCGTTTGAGATCTAATTTGGAATGCTACTTCATGTTGAACTACTGCACTCATAATTATTTCAGTTGAGATTTGATTTTATGCTCTAACTGTATTAGATGGTTGTAAGTCATGCCAGTCTAATACATACAACTAACACACATAACAACATACGCTTAAACATCTTATACATCTAGCTGTGACCACGAAATATGTAAACATTATTTTTTTCACTTCTTTCTTCCAAGGGAGATAAGCAACACCCGTAACAACATACACTTAAAAATTTTATGCATCTAATAACAACATATGCTTAAAACATGTTATACATCTAGTTGTGACCACAAAGTATGTAAAATTTCTTTTTATTACTTCTTTCTGCCCTAGCAGACGTAGGTCGTAGGCATTCACAAGATAAAATCAATTTAGAAAATGCATGAGGGCTTTGGTGTTTATATCTTTTAGGAAAAGATATTTTATTTTCTACTTACAAATTGTTTTTGCAGCAATGCCAAACTTACTTTAGTCTATGTAGATACCTAATTTTTGGTATGAGATTAATTAAATGTTATGGTGTTAGTGTATTTTGTGTAATTATTGAGTATTGTTCCATAGTAAGTTCTTATTGGTATGTGTTTCTTGTGTTTGTTTGAATTTTAATATGTTGCTCATGTTATATTTGATGTTTGACATTTGTGATTATATCTTTGTCTTGTGGACTCTCTATTCTTCTTTTGCTCCTCCTTCCTCGTGTTTTCTCTCCTACCTAGTTTTTTTTTTTTTTTTTTTTTGTCTTCCACCTATCTCCACGATGTTTTGTTATTTTTTCCATTTGCATACCACTATGGTTCAAGTCTACCAAAGACCTTTGTACCACTTTGGTTTTGGTCACCTTTTGGCGGGCCCTTCTAAGCCTTGCTTTGAGTCCTCAAGGTTTTTAGTCCTATTTTGTCATTTTTCTGCCCATTTTATTTTAGTATGTGCGCTAATAAGGTATTATTTTGTATTATAGAAATTTATAAATATATAGTGCATTAGTGCATGTGAAGATGATACAAAAAAACAAAACAAAAAATATTTGCACATGAGTCATTTATTGAAACCCCAAAGCAATGAAAAATTTAAATTTTGAAGCATCCTCATGAAAACAAAAAAATTTAGGAGTTTAGAGAATAACATCTAACATTTGCTACCTATTGTATCTATTGAAAGAATAAGGGTTGGGACAATTGCATTACATTGGAATGCACGTTGAATTACACAATACTTTTGTGTTGATAGCTAACTTGTTCAAATTTCTAGGGGCCTTGATAACGATGGAGGGATAACACGTGTCCCCAACAAATCCCTCCATTTTTTTTTATGATTTTTCATAGTGTTGTGACCTTAATATAGTTTTCATATTTGTTTTGTGGTATATGAGAATTCCTACAATTGTACTAGACTATGGTTTTTGTTATGCCAAAGAAAGAATGCTCCAATTTTGGTGAAGAGACTCTATTTCATTTAATTTGTTTGGGTATGTTTTACGTCACTTGGCTGGACCCATTTTCCATTGCCCATTTCTAGTATTTGTATCCAAATTTGTAAATAAGCATACATCATTTTGAAACGTAATTTTATCTAGAATTTCAATTATTTCAAGTATCTTAAGTGCTTATAATCTTCTTATTTTTGTTATAAGGTTTGATTTATAGTTGTATATCCATTAATGTTTAATTACAATTAGATGTGGTTGGTTTATTGCATTATTAGGGAAAACTCACTTTCCAAATATACATTTTGGTAAACCCAACTTTTGTTAAACACCTACCCCTATTGTTTCCCTCTATAGTGAACCCATTTTGCTTATAGCTTTCTAGGGATAAACTTTTTCTTTCTTTCTAATAAATGTAATTTTCCTAGCACTTTTGCTTTTCATTTGTTCCAATCCTAGCTATTGTGTGTAATATTGGTTGTATATTATTTTAACAAAACATATCTTTTATTCCATCCCAATTGATTAGATCCAAGACTCTAACTAGAAGAAGTGCCAAGATAAAATCCTTTCTATTTTATCTTGTTGAATCTCCCTTGAGTAATCATAAGAGTTTACATGTCATAAAGAAAATGGTTACTCTCATTCGTGCTCACATTGATCCTAAAAGTGTACCTTCTTTTCTTATTGATACTTCTTTGAACTATAATTCTATAAATAGTCCTCAAGTTTTTATTGAATGTTAAATTAGTAAAGGAAAAAGTTCCTTTGCATGACCAAGGAAGACTATGAGGCTTAACCGACTTTTAAAAACATATTTAAAAAAATCGTAATGACATTGTTGACTTCTTGGATATGCTTTACTAGAGGTCCAATCTCAAAACCAAGGTTAAGCGACTATTAGTAATGTTATTATTCAAGCTAACATCTATAAGGTGAAGCATGTATATTTGAATGCTAGTAATAATAATCAATCATTTATGTCATTAGCATTCTTTACCAAGTCATGTAGTCATTTCTTGTATTTCTTCTAACATTGTTCGTTCTCATGCTTTTCCTATTATTGATTCATCTCGTCATTTTCCTCCAACCGCTCATCTTACTTCTTAAATTCCTTATATTTCTCACAATGCTTCTCAAATAGATTGTTTGCTTAATGTTTCTACTGCAACTTATTCTACTACTACTACTCTTCTTCTCAAATGATGAACATTGTGCATGAATTACAAAATTAGATGAAGGGTTTTCAAAATCCATGCAAATGAGAGGTACTTTCCAATGATACATCACTTAACTCTTGTTTATGAAGCGCATCCTTATCCCCTTCCTAATAAGTTTTGTTTCTCCATTATTTGAATTTTACAATGCAAAGAAGATCCATTTTCACAACTTAGGTCATTTTATGCCTCTTGCTTAGACTTGGCATATGATGATAATATTCTCACCAAGAAAATTCCTAGGAATTTGAAGGACTATGCACTTGATTGGTTCTATATTATACATTGTGGATTTGTACATGATTTTACTACATTATTTTATGATTTTCTAGCACACTTTTCAATTAACATTATCTTTTTATAAATGATAAAAGAGAGTTGTGGGGACCCTACCCCTTACAAAACACAAATATCAAGAATACCATCACAGACGTAACCACCAAAGAAAGAAACCAAAACCAAAAATACTAAACTAACAAAGAAGAAAACTAACAACACTAATTGACAACAAAACATAGCTAGTGTATGCAAAACAAAAGAGCAAAAAAAAAACCAGGGAAACAAGCCCTTCACTTTTTCTCCATACTCTAAAGCATATGGGTTCCATTCTTTCTCTAAATCATTGATGAAAACACGAATTTTTTCATAGTTCATCTCATCATCCTCCCTCTTCCTCTTATTATATTTATCGCCAGATATCTCTTCCATTCTCATCATTCACAAGTTGAGCAAGAACTTTAAGATGCTTAATCATTATTTTGATATTGATACTCCAATCATGTTGATCTATGGAAAAGAGTTTCCTTTATACTTTCCATCTCCTTTTCCAAATCGGTGCACATGGCATGAAGCTTTTCCAATTTTGTCATTATTCATGGCCAAATCTATGGTATCAATTTTATCCTTCACAGAGTTCCAGTCTCTTTCAAAATCACATTAAACATGCTTTTTTTTTTTCAAAGCAATATCATTTTTGACATTGATGATAATTAACATTATCATCAGGTTATCTTACACAAATTTATCGATTAAGAAATGGTACCAATGAGACTATTAGTGAGTATGTATTTAGATTATGTATTTGTAATGTCCCATTTTCCTGCGCCAAAGGCCTAAGGGCCAGGTCGAGTCCTAGCCGTGGTTAGACCCAGGGGGCCGTGGACACTGGAAGCTTTTGGGAAGGGGCCCCGTGGTTTTAATACCCCAATTTTGCGTTGGGGTCACTTTTGGACAGAGTGACTCAAAAAGGGAAAAAGTAACTATAGTTACTTTTATTTTATTGGCCCCTCCGTGGAAAAGGAATGCGTCTAGGGTCTATTGGGGCTCTTTTTCCTTGGAGAAGTATATAAGAGCTGGGAGAGAAAGGAGAGACACTTTTTGGATATACATTTTATTGACCCCTTCACGTGCAGTTGTTGTTGTCGCGCATCTACAGCTTGTGGAGTCAAATCCCACAGGGACCCTAGCTTCGGTGGTGAGAGACCCGTCCCTAGCTAGTAGGGCATTCTTCGGTAGTGAGAGATCTACCCTAGTCTGTCATTTCGGATCCATTTTCAAGGTTGTGCGGTAGAGACAATATCAGAGGTCACAGAGAAAGGTTTTCACAGATATTTGGTGGCATTGGGAGAGGATAATCAGTGGGCTCAGATCCGAATCCCGACAGCAGATCAAATCCACGGCAGCCATTTGGGCGAGTGGGACAGTTTGTTGGAGGCATCTCGTGAAGGATTTCATGGGTATTGGGGGTGTTTAGGGAAGACAAGCAGAGGGGTCTAATTAGATTCACAACAACCTTTTGGGCTGGGCGTGGTAGCATCTTTGAGGCGCGTCCATCATTTTCTGACCCTTGTCCAGCGTGGCGACTTGAAGCCTCGATTTGGGGGTTTTCCAGTCGGTTGTTTAGATCTGCAGGTGCGTTATTTCCTATATTTGCCATTGTTATTTCCAAAACCCTTATTTTGCTTTTATATCAAGAGGGTCATGGACCTCTGAAGTTTTCAATTATCTAGGTTCGCTTGTGATTTTCTGGCAGCATTATACTCGTAATATTTCAAAAAAAATTTCCTTTGTCATTTATAATAATATCAAGCCCTCTTTATATTTCCAAGTAATTTGGGTGGTCATTTTTGGGAAATATTAAGTTTATTTAGTTTGTTATCCTAATTGTAAAAATTTGGTATAATCAATATTTTATGTGGCTGCACATTTTCAATATTTTTGTGCATTTTTAAGTAATATCCCATTGGGGATATTTCGGTGTATCGTATCAGTTGTTCCTCTAGCTTGTGTGGGTTAAATATGGCAGTTTGGAAAGATCTAAAAGGGGGTTTTATGAAGGAAATGTTCACCAACATGGTGAAACAACAGGAAGCCACTAACCTTTATTTGAGTCAGCTCACTCAGAATGTGAATCAAAGCAGACCTAGGGACAATAAGGAACATGGTGAGAATAGTGATAGAGGGCGGCCAATAGAGGTGATTGATGAGGATTCTTGTTGGAGGAAGTACCAATCTTTGAGTAGGGGTTTCAGAGATAATATGGCATTTCCAGATTATTGCATGATGAAGATTGGTAGCAAGCCCAAACGAGGTCATCATATGTCGGTACCTGAATCACAAAAGAACTCATTTGTAGAAGAAGCTTCTAAACCAAAGGGTATGATTTCCATTGAGAAAATAATTGCATTAGTGAAACTTTTCTTGTTAGAGAAATTATTCCAGCTCAGGAGAAGAAACTTGTTTATGCAAGCAAGGAGGATGTAATGGAAACTCTTAAAAGGTGTGAGGAAGGGAATAACAGAGCTAGAGCTGCTAGGTTGATAGCGACTCAAGCAAGACAACACATACAAGAGTTCAAGGAAACGATGGGGGCAATTGATGCAAGGAAGTCTAGCACCCACGAAAGAAGACTCTATGGAGTAGTTGGCACATGAGGAGGAGCCTCACATGGACACTTGTGTAAAATTGCAGCCTGCTTGTAATTTCCAAACCAACAACTGTTGAACAGCTTTCAGATACTTTCAATAGGCACTTAGGCAACAATGTTGGGGGCAACTCAACATATGTCTATCTTGAACACACGGAGGACATTGTTGGCCTTGAAAGGTATGAAGAGCACACTAAGGTGTCTTATTTATTGTTGCCTATTCTAATTTATTTCCATCATGAGATGCATGGTAAGGTAGATGATGAAGTCTTCATCATGGATTTTGTTGGACCATTGCTCCAACTATGTGTATATGAGCATCTTGAGGATGATATATGGTGGCAAGTTGTAGCTCATTTAACAGATACAAGGGCTCATGGGCATTATAAGCTATGGGATCCTGGTAATATGTGGCCATTATAAAAAACTATCAATTCTGATTTTGAAAACTTTGTGATGGAGTTCATAAGCAAAAGAAGGAATTCAAATGTGTCTTGTGTTGGCAAGCATGATTCCTTCATTGGGGACTCCGGTTCAAGAAGGGAGAGTAACTCTCAAGGTACTAGCGTTGGTTTTCTGATTGCAAAAAAGGGTAAGAGAATATTTTTGATCATCTTCAGCTTGTTGGACTGTGTATAACAACTGTCATAAAGAGAGGAGAAAATATGTTATTAATAGAGCCCATGACTAATTTTTATACCAGCTACATGGTGGAACCCTTGGAAGGGTTAGTGGGGGCATTTGGTCCTCAAAGTGCTCAAAGAATCAAGGTGCACTTTGTTGTTAAAAAAGAAGAGTTGAATTCAAGGTGCATTCATGACTTTAGCATCCTAAGGTATGAGAATGATTACCATCTTCCTAGCTTGTTGAGTTCTTCGATGTTGTTGCCATATTTCTATTATTTGGGACAACATTTACATGCTTGGATGATTGAGGAAGACTATTTCATAATCACGTTTCAAGGTATGCTAGATGGAATAAACACATCTTCCATTCACATTGCTCTTGATTCAGCCAATAAGCATATGTTGGCAAAGAAAATAATGCAGGGGCCCATGATATTGAAAGGACATGAGGTATGTGGTGTATTTATTGTGGTTGAAATTGCTAGAAGGAAGGCTATTTTTGGGATGCCATGGTTGCATGATGTTAAGGAAAATGATGATGCATGGGTTGAAAAATCAATGGAGAATGAAGATGTTGATCCTATATCAGAAATTCTGAGTTGCAAAGGCATGATGAGCAGCCCCAATTATGCCATTTCCGATGTGTTGTCTTCTCTCTTGACGAGAATAAATGGGTACAACAAAGGGAATGAAATTCCTTATGATAAAGTTTATGGATGCATGAGCTCTAGTATTGATTCCCTTTTCTCTTGCATTTAAGGTGAAATGAAAATATGGGGAAAGAGAATAAAGTATGATGAGGGAGCAGTCATGTGTATTCCCAACATACAAGGAATTGATGAGTTATGTCCATGGAAAGATATGTCTTGCACAAAGAAGGTAACTCATTTCTTTATTGTCGATAAGAGATTTGAAGTACTTGAATTTGTTTGTACATTTAGGTTACTTGAAGTTGGATTCATTCATTGGACATATTGGCTTCCATCTTTTGGGAAATTTGCATTCGTCCCTCATGTGGATAAACAAAAAAAATTCAAGGAAAACAAAGAAATCAGATTTCAGGGTATACAAGGGCAGATCGCAAAAGATGTGATTAGTGAAGAAAGAAGCATGTTGTTGCATCGGTCGAATTGTGAAGGAACGTAGCCTCTTGTGGTTCATGGTGATATCACAAGGTATGAGACAAGTGGGATATTTGATGACTCATATTCTGATGGGTTGTTTCTTTGTAGACACAAAGCACACCAGGATGACTTATGAGGAGAGCAAGGGTGACAGAGGTGAGGAGATAGAGACTCGCGAGATGGATGATGGAGATGGGGTTGCGTTGGACAGTGTTGATGCGGGGCATGAGGAGGAGACTTTTCCTCGGAAAACTATAGCCACATTGTCTAGTACTCTGATGTACAAGGCATTTAGGATTAGAGGAGTTATGCAGGGTCAGCGAGTTGGGGTACTCATTGATAGTGGGGCAACCCTTAAATTGTATTGATGCCTCATTGTTTGAGAAGCGAGGACTACGAGATAGAGGATTTTGAGGGCCTCAATGGGGTTGTAGCCAGAATGGAGAGTCTTTGAGGTGCACACGGCGGGTTCCCCAAGTGAGCATCACGATGGGTAACTATATAGTTACCAATGATTTCCACATTGTTGGTATGGAAGTGACCAACATAGCGCTGAGAGTGCAGTGGCTTCTTTCTCTTGGTGAGTCTCGAATTAATTTTTAGATGATAGAGCTAAAGTTTAAGTCCAAGGGTAGGAATGTGTTTCTGAGTGGAGTATCTACAGGAGCACCAAGGGTGGTTACAGCTGAGGGGAAGGAGAGGATGATCCAACATGGTGAGGAGTTTTATTATTGCGGATCGATGTGGAGTATGATGGATGTGTGTGTGGCCAGCAATGTTACACATGAGGTCATTCTTGAGATTGGGATTACGGAGTTCGAGATCATCTGAGCTTATCATTATGTTGGTTATCTGAAGTTTCGGTAGACTGGAGACCTCATTTTCTTATCGAGTACTCCAAGGACCAACACACTTGTGAGATTCTGGATGGTCACATACAGGATGATAGCTACCGGGTGGAGGATGAGATGCTCCTCTATCAAGGAAGATTGAACTTTGTGTCAGATTCATGGTTGTGGATGGAGATACTGTGACATGTGTATTGTCCTTCCATGACGGGGAATTTGAGTTGTGATGAGACCTACAGGTTCATGTCTGAGAGGTTCATATGGCACAGGTTGAGGGAGGATATCCCTAACTTTATACAGGCATATATGGTTTGTCACTATGACAAGTCAGAGCTTACGGGTTCATCATTTGTTGAATCGACATGGGACAACACTCCTATGCTTTTTGTTGCTTCTATGCCTAGTGAGCACTTCACCCACATGTTAGTCAATGGAGAGACGAAAGTGACCCATGGTTGTTCAGTCAGTTCACATTCAGCGCAGGAGGTGGACTATGTGGCGCTGATATTGCCGGTTGACTATCTACTGGAGTCTTGGGACTTTTCCTCCACGGGGCACATCGAGATACAATATGAGGAGCCTGGCTCTCACATGAGTGTAGGTTAAGTGGGGAGTTAGCACCATTTGTGAGTAAAATGGTTTTCCACGAGGTTGATACAGGGGAACTCTATAGGATTCAGAGTGAACTTTCATACCCAGGAGTTGATTGGAGAGGCCGTGGGTGATTCCGTGATGACAGCCTTGCATTGGCAGGGATTGGATTGGAAATTTTGGTGCGGGTACCAGTGGAGAGTCGGTTTGGGTATCATTCTGCTTCATGGATAACATTGCTCTCGGTACCATATGGAGGTCATGATGATGGCATGGGGTTTTCGGTTATTTTGGATCACACGGATCCTTGGTGGATGGCAGGGTGAGATGGAGAAACTTACGACATGGCATTCAAATTGTTGCCATAGGATAGGATAGTTCTTGGGGTCAAGCATTTCTAGGAAGGGAGGACTGTAATGTCCCCTTTTCCTATGCGCAAAGGCCTAAGGGCCAGGTCGAGTCCTAGCCATGTGGTCAGACCCAGGGGGCCGTGGACACTGGAAGCTTTTGGGAAGGGGCCCCGTGGTTTTAATACCCCAGTTTTGTGTTGGGGGTCACTTTTGGGTAGACAACTCAAAAGGGAAAAAGTAACTATAGTTACTTTTATTTTATTGGCCCCTCCATGGAAAAGGAATGCGTCTAGGGTCTATTGGGGCTCTTTTTCCTTGGGGAAGTATATAAGAGCTGGGAGAGAAAGGAGAGACACTTTTTGGATATACATTTTATTGACCCCTTCACATGCAGCTTGCTGTATCCGCGCATCTACAACTTGTGGAGTCAAATCCCATAGGGACCCTAGCTTTGGTGGTGAGAGACTCGTCCCTAGCTAGCAAGGCATTCTTCGGTAGTGAGAGATATGCCCTAGTATGTTATTCTAGATCCATTTTCAAGGCTGTGCGGTAGAGACAATATTGGAGGTCACAGAGAAAGGTTTTCACAGATATTTGGTGGCATTGGGAGAGGATAATCAGTGGGCTTCAAATCTAAATCTCAGTAGCAGATTAGATCCATGACAGCCATTTGGGCAGAGCGGGACAGTTCGTTGGAGGCATCTCGTGAAGGATTTCGTGGGTATTGGGGCATTTGGGAAGACAAGCAGAAGGGCCCGATCAGATTCACGGCAGCCTTTTAGGCTGGGCGTGGCAGCACGCTGAGGTGCGTCCATCATTTTCCAACCCATGTTCAAGCGTGGCAACTTGACCTCGATTTGGGGTTTTTTCTAGTCAGTCGTTTCATATCTGCAGGTGGAAACTTTATTTCCTATATCTACCATTGTTATTTCCAAAGACCCTTTTTTTTCTCTTGTATTTAGAGGACCACGGACCTCTGAAGTTTTCAGTTTCTAGGTTCGTTGTGATTTCCTAGTAGCATTGTACTCTGTAATATTCCAAAAACAGTTTCCCTTTGTCATTTATAATAATATCAAGCCCTCTTTGTATTTCCAAGTAAATTTGGGTGGTCATTTTGGGGAATATTAAGTTTATTTAGTTTGTTGTTCTAACTATAAAAATCTGGTATAATCAATATTTTATGTGGCTGCACATTTTCAATATTTTTGTGCATTTTTAAGTGATATCCCATTGGGGATATTTCAAGATTGTGGTTACCAAGATGGATCAAAATTTCCTACAAATGAACTTGGAATCATGTTTGTTGAAAGATTGCATGCACTATCAACAACGAAGTAGTTTTCAACACATCAATATTTCAATAAAATTCATCATGTGGTTAGAAATGTTGATATCAAGTTTTAGAGGCCAATATGCTTAAATATTGGACTATTACCCCCACCTCTAGTGGGGTGAAAATTCAAGCTATGGAAAAATATAAAGGCCAAGACTAGTGATAACAATTTCCAACCTAAATTTGAGGCTAAGAGTGTGGTAAAAAGATGTAGAACAATTAAACAACCATTAGCTAGTCTTATCACAACAAAGAGAGTGTAGAAAATTTACAAGGTTAAGTGAGAGTTCACAAAAGGTTCTTGAATTCAATTTAAGTACTTTATCTCATGTTGACAATTGGATCCATCAAAGCCTTTTCGTAATAAATTTGATGATAATAAATATTATGATTATCATATGTTCTTAGTGTATTTTTCCAACATGTCCATAAATTTGAAACATAAGATCCAATACCTCATTGAAAGGATTCAAATTTAAGTCTTTGTAGACACAAAATCACACACTTTGAGTCATTATTTAGTCTCGGTCTCATACTACTATTCATATAGTTCTTAAGTGAAAAGAGTAATAATCAACCCATGTCTTTGGCCTTTTTACATTGCTTGATGTCATATTTTTGATCTTACACCTGCACTTTCCCAGTATGTATTGTCATTTTGTGTTTTTCTTATTTTTTACTAGGCGCCCAATCAAGACTGGGGCACCCCAAGTGCCCTGGTCTCCTCTGGGGCACCTTGATCCTCTTTGTAATTTACTCTCATCATTTGGGCATTTTCTAGCCGTTTGAGCTTTCTATCTTTTCAGGGCTAATTACGAAATTAGAACAAGAGAACCATATAAATATAAAGTTATGTGACCATTATAAGGGACCAAGCACTAAGCATCTACTATCACTATCTAGAGTTGCATCCATCAAAGGAACCTAAAGCTACATTTGCATCCATCTAGCTCCATCACAAGGCACGCATGGTTGGTTCATTTGGATCACACTTCATAGAGGGGAATCTATTGTTTCCATGCCCACAATTACTACATTCTACGTCTAATTATTTTCTCACTACTTCACAAAGTGTGACCGACACAAGAGAAACCTGGGAACGATTTACACACACAAACACACCTAGAACTAGATTGGAGTCCGAGATGTAGTGCAACACTTAGTGATAAGTCCATCAATTTGGCAGATGAGGATAGTCCGACCCCTTCATATGCATCTTTCTTTTTTAGGGTTTTGATTCTTTGCTTGGGGTTTTCAGGTGATTCTTCCATCCTTGCATTACATCGACATTCAACCCAGGATCAACGACATTAGTGTGATAGGAAGCGAACATGGGCGAACATCCAACGATGCTCCGGAGGAGGTCCCTGGTCATTTTTTGCGCCAATGCACCTAGATTTCAGACTAGGGTGCCCCATGCACCCCTATCCCTTTCCAAGCGCCCCAGGTCTACCCGGATAATCCAAATACATAGCTCCTTGGGCTTCGATGCAGCCTTTTCCTCCTCCAGTTCAACAAGTCTTCTCTGCAACACGCCCACATATTCATCAAATCAGCTAAGGACTACTTAACCCTCTCTTTCACATTAGGGTTTTACATTCTATTGCTTAGTTGGCTTGGCTATATTTGATATATTTTATTGGTCATTTATTCAATTATTTTACTACTCTTATATCATCATATTAGGATATGATATTACATTTTAGTGTAATCATTTTGGTGAACCCGTACTCGATCTTCACGCTTTTAGGATCCTCATTCTTTACTTTTCATCCTAGAGTATAGTCATCATGAGTATCTCAATCAATGATTACTTACTTGCAAATCTTGATTTAAGGCATAGAGTCCAACATCTTCTTGCTACTACTCACATTCGTGTTAATATGCATCCTGACTCAATATATAAAATATTTGTGGATGCATTTTCTCAACATATTGTTTTTCCATCTAATCCCAATGTCAAGCTTGTTGTCTTTGACAATGATCCACCCTTGCATATCATGATTCACATTTACAATGTGGGTATCAAGCGCACTTTAATTGATAACGGATCTAAACTTAATCTTTGTCCTATGTCATTCCTTGAAAAGCTTTGTCTTTCTGCTGCCAATGTTAGTCCATCATCTCTTTCACTTCATGCATATGATGGTTCAGTTCGCCCATGCATAGGTCACATTGTTCCTCCTATTACTGTAGGGCCAAAAACTCCCAATACAGTTTTCTTTGTCATTGACTTTCCAGTCTCATATAAGCTTGCTTGTTTGGTATACCATGGCTACATGCTATCAAAGTCTGTCACTTCTATAGTACATCATTGTGTCAAATTTCTCCATGAGAATGTTGAGTATATTATTCTTCGTGACTGTCACCCATACCAATATTACAACCATGATCCAAATACTACATTGCCTATCCCAAGGACTGACACTACAAACGATCCTCAACCGATGGACAAACTACCTCATTTACCACCACTTTAAGGTGTTATTTGTGTGATTGATATAGTTTCTTCCACTCCACCTCCTCCCCCTGCCACTACTACTACTATGATTGTGTATCAAGGGCATGTCTCTACGTCGGATGATTTTTAGCTCCTTCACCTTCTCACATGCCACTTCCATCACTGTGACCTCCCTTCACATGTACACTTTTCATGAATGATTCATATTGGGAAAATATTCCATTTGATCCTACTTGCGATGACACTATATGTTCACATGATGACTTGGCTAGGCTTGGATTCACTTTTGAGGATCTTTATCCTCTAATGCATAATCCTCATCTATATTATGGATTCATCACCATCACTGCAGCTTATGGTCTACGATATTCCATCTCATAGTATACCTTCCACGTATACCTCCTTCTACTCCACTCATATTAGGATAGTCTTGGCTTACATATATAGGAGGTACATTAGACCATGATCATATGGATATATCATTTCCCATGCCCTTTGGTCGTGTATTCATTTGCAACAGTTATTTTCTTGGCTATACACAAGAATCTCACTCGTTGGTATGTGCATGGGTGTCCCTTACCACCCTTCACTGATGAGGAATATGCTATGGGCATGTATCATTTACGCCTCAATGGATCATTGCATGACCAACCCAACACTATAGCTTATCAGGTTTCTGATGCATAACCCTATGACTTTGACCCAGACACTGATGATCTCTTTGATGATATTACTTGATTCTTTCACTTCCTTATGCACTTGGGGGCATAACATCCACACACCCCCCACCATCCTCGCATAAAAAAATGTTTTGCACTTGCATTATCAACCTCCTAGCATAGGCATCGACATCTACATATTATCATCGTCATTACCCGATGACACACTCGTGTGCTTCGGTTCACACTTGATTGTTGAGGGCATTCTATACACATGGACCCCACACATTGAACTATAGAATCTACACATTGTGCGTCTTCATACATTGTATAATTTACCTCCTACATACATTATACACATTTTACACATACCTCACACACTACACCATAGTTCTCACATATTGTGCGTTTTTCACACATCATACATATCATCTTACATTTTACATCCTTCACCTTACATTTTACATCTCGCATCTTACATCTACTATACTACACATTTTAGGTCATCTACAAATCTTGCATTACATATTCTTCTATATTATTTTGTATATTCACCTCTACACGCCGTACTCACTACTCGATGATGCACTCTAGTCTCATGGTCCATACTAGGTTGTTGAGGGTATACATCACAAATGGGCCAGTTCACACTCACAAGTTCATCATTCAATATTTTTTCGTGCAACATTCCTAGGATTAGTGATATACGCCTTATGTTATAGGGTCCCTTCTCCTAGCATCATCTTGTGATAGGATACATCATCACATCCACTTACATTGTTTAGTGGTATACGCTTTAGGATAAATCACCACTCCTTTCTACTCATCTTGTCATGATATACGCTTGAGCTACAAATTTACGCACATTTCATCTCTATGTCGCATATCATCACCACATGCTAATTACAATGCGCTACACACAATACATAGTTTGACCATTTCCCGATGGCGTACTCTCCTTTTATGGTTCATTCTTGACTGCTGAGGGGAATACTAAATGAACCTCACTATATACAATTCTATTCACTCGGGGGAGGGGTGGTGGGGGGGGGGAACACGGCTCATAGCATCCACACTACATTTCATTTCATCCATCCCCAACATATCTGCATTTCATGGTTGCATCTACTCCTACTTTCACTTTCTCTTACATGTTCACTTTATTACACATGTTAGATGGATCTCTTGTATGTCATTATCTTCACCATACACACATGCGTGTTCACGTCCTTTTCTAGTTGTGATCGCGAGATATAAATCTTCTACACGCATCACCGATGTTTCACTAACTACCTACTGGGGGAATCTACATTCATACCCTACATGTGCTATTATTTAATTTTTGTTCATAACACACTACTTTGGTTTATACACACTTTGACACTCTTGTTATTTTTATAACATGCTAATGGGTGTTTCATGTGCAACATTTTTTATACGGGGATATTTACTTCCATACTTGTTTGTCACCTTGTCTACTATTGTTTGCTATTATTTGTCTTGTTTGCAGGTCTTTCCCTTTGTTATGTGTACACACTTGTTTGTTTGTGGCCATGGCAGCCTTGAGTGTCTTGTGAAATCATGAGTAATGTCCCATGTTTGCACCTACCTTGTGGCCTAGTTTGTCTTCTTGGGTGTTTAGATTGTCTACTTATGTTCTAGCTTACACATTAATTGTTTGGCTTGCACTTATTTTCTACATGCATGTTTGTTCATACTAAGACTTATTTCCTAGCCACTTGTTTGTGTGCCTTGGTCTTTACCAAGCACATTCCCTCCCCCCCTGTAGGGCAAAGTTTTACTATACACGATCGGTCCTCTTTTGGGGCGGCATTCTCCTATCTGGGGATGTCGCATGCGCACCCCAAAGAGGGGGCATAGTTTGGGGTTTGCACATAGTCTTGTACAATTTAGTTACCATTTTCATACATGACACAGGTGGGTTATACGGGGAGTGGGTTTAGACCAATCTATGAACTCTGATACACAATGGATTTTACATGAAAAATTTTCCTTAGCATTTTGGGAGCAGCACACACGTTGGAGGAACATCACCCTTTCCTCCCTACACTTCTTCACCCGGTGGCATCGGATCGCCCAATAAACCGGGTAGTACAAATATCTCTTCATACACTCTTAAGGAAGCGATTCACGAGTTGGAGGATAACACAACCTTCTCCTTCTATACTTCTTCGACCACAATGGCATGAGATCACCCAAAAACTCGCACTTCACCGAAAATTATAGGATATCCTTTCTACACCATTTTGTCTCATCACGTATCAAGTTCACATGTTCCTTTTTCATTTCGTACTTTCATTTATAGTCTTTTTACTATATACATGTGTATTTGACTACTTGATCATCTTCTCTTTTGCAGTCCGTCTATATGGGAAGTAAGCAGTTAACAACAACAACACACACATGGTGGGTAAATCACACACACGATACTAACCATGTAGGTACACTACACACATTAACATCTACACATGCACTTCCGCCTTAGGTTCACTCTCATCACTTTTTTACACTTTTACATCTTTAGTCTCCATGCTCCATATTTTTTCATTCCATGTTTTGTCTAGTCCTTCAACGCATTTGCTACATTACTCTACATGGATTATCAGGTATGCATCTCTATCTAATTTATGTTACTAATATTTCCACTCACCAACATAAAGTGGGGGCAAATGTAGACACAAAATCACACACTTTGAGTCA
This sequence comes from Taxus wallichiana var. yunnanensis, assembly GCA_018340775.1. Lineage (NCBI taxonomy): Eukaryota > Viridiplantae > Streptophyta > Pinopsida > Cupressales > Taxaceae > Taxus > Taxus wallichiana. The sequence continues at coordinate 704,725,278 of CM031243.1, read as the reverse complement.
TTATTTAGTCCCGTGTATCATACTACTATTCATATGGTTCTTAAGTGAAAAGATTAATAATTAACCCATGTCTTTGGCCTTTTTACATTACTTGCTGTCATATTTTCGATCTTACACCTGCACTTGCCCAGTTTGTATTGTCATTTTGTGTTTTTCCTATTTCTGACTAGGGCGCCCAACTAGGACTACGGCGCCTTAGGTGCCTTGTCCCCTCTAGGGCGCCCTGATCCTCTTTGTACTTTACTCTCACCTTTTGGGCACTTTCTAGCCATTTGAGCTTTCTATATTTTTGGTGGTTAGCCTTTTCAAGGTTAATTACAAAATTAGAACAAGAGAACCATATAAATATAAAGTTATGTGACCATAATGAGGGACCAAACACTAAACATCTACTATCACCATCTAGATTTGCATCCATCAAAAACACCTAAAGCTATATTTGCATCCATCTAGCTCCATCATAAGGCACACAAGGTTGGTTCATCTGCATCACACTTCATAGGAGGGGAGTCTATTGTTTCCATGCACATATTTACTACATTCTACATCTAGTTATTTTTTGTTACTTCACAAAGTCGACTGACACAAGAGCAACCTAGGGCATGATTTGCACACACACACACACACACACACACACACACACACACACACACACCTAGAACTACATTGGGTCTGAGATGTAGTGTAGCACTCAATGATAAGTCCATCAATTTGGAAGATGAGGACAATCTGACCCCTTCATATGTATCTTTCTTTTTTAAGGGTTTGATGTTTTGCTCGGGGTTTCGGCGATTCTTCCATCCTTGGATTACAATGACATTCAACGCAGTTTAGTGACATTAGTGCAACAGGAAGTGAACACAAGTGAACATCCATATTTCGACCAGGTGCCCTAGGTGCCCCTATCCCTTTCCATGTTCCCCGATCTGCCTAGATTGTCCATATTTGCAACTCCTTGGGCTTTTGTTCAACTATTTCCTCCTCATGTTCATCTTGTGTTCTATGTGACACAGTTCTACATCTTTGTCAAATCAACTAAGGACTTGTTAACGCTCTCTTGCACATTAGGGTTTCGCATTTCATTGCTTAGATTGTTTGGGTGTATTCACTATATTTTATTGTCATTTATTTACTGCTTCTATAACATTAGATTACACTAGAATAGATAAGAATAATTCTATTTTATTTAATCAAGTACAATGAACTAATAATTTATTGAATGAATCAATGGCTCAACCAAGCCAACATTTGAAAATATTTATGAGTGCTCTTCAAAACCATGGTACCCTCATAAGATAAAAATAACATCTATATGATAGATGAAAGGTATCAACCAATAAATATCTACTACTCCACTTGATGGATTGATTAGTGTGTTCATGTTAGCATCAACAAAAAGGGACCCACCTCCCACTATATTTTATGAAATTGAAATAACAGATGATGATATTTGCAAACATTCACTATTCATATGCACTCTTACAGTACATATCAAAAACAAACATAAGGAGTAATAATTGATAATCGTTTAAGTATCAATCTATATACAAAGAAATTTTTGATAGCCTTAAATATTATAATAGAGATTTAGTAAGAACTATCAATGTTATAATGGGATATGAGAGATTTACTAGGAAGCTAATTGGTTGTATATTCTTACCCATCAAAGTGGGTCCTAAGATTGTCTTACCATGGTTTCATGTGGTGCCTTAAAATGGTTCCTATGAAGTGTTTCTTGAAGACCATGGACTAATAAAAGGTGATCAATACCATGTTCTTTACATCGATGTTTGAAATTTTTACATGATGACTAAGTCATTACAATACATAGAGATATTCCTTACATCCCCAACATGTTCAAGGAAATACCTAAATAAAATCAAAAGAAATCATTAACTATTATGCCTCAAGCAATGAGCAATTGGTTTCAAAAGTTGATATCAAGCCTCCAAGTGTATTATTATAACAACTTCTCACTTCATAGTCAAAATGAAATCTTACAAATAATCGCATGTTTTAAGTTAATTCTAAGATAAAAGATCACACCCTTTTGCTTATGGCTAGAATTGATAATGATAATACCAATAATGTATCTTTTGTGGACTCATGGAGACCAACTTATCCCGGTCTTTCTCCAAATGATACATTTAATTATCAATACCTAGAATATCATGAGGACTTCCTGAGTATGTTTATATGATAGGTTAGTTATTTCAACTTTCCATTTTTGTGTGACATTGAGCCTTCTCTGTTGATTATACATGCTTTATTTTTGTTCCTTTATATAACTATTTTCCTTTTTTTTTTCATCCTATTTTAATATTGATGCCTTTGATTTAATTTCTATGGTTATTTTCTTTTGGCATATGGTTGTGATGATTTCATGAGTTCTCCAAATTTTCATTTATTATTTATCACCCATTCGGTTCCCCGCTTCAATCATATTTTGCAATCACAACATTTTCATATTTCCCTAGAATATATCCTTGATAGCCTTGTCCTCCATGGATACATCCCATCCCCAACCTCTCCATTTGCCTTAATTACTCATTTCATCTTTATGAAATTTAATTGGTTTATTTTGATTTTTTTGTTATGTTTTCTCATTTTTTCAAGCATATCCCTAAATTTAGTTTGATTTATCCCATTTCAAAAGTATGGTTTATTGTTTGCATGATGATAGGAAAAATATGGGGCATCGTGCCTCGAAGCATGCATATTTTTTTATGAAAGTATTAGGAAAGAAAGGATTCTTTATTACTCACTTGTCCTCATTTTCTTCTTTACTTTCTTCTTCTTCAGCTTTCTCAATTCTATTGGCTTTTTTATGTCTTCTAAAATTCTTTGGCCTTCACTTCTTTCCAATTACGACTATACATTGTTTAACTTACCATACATGTTTCTATTTTACTTAGTTTTTAGGGATATTTTATAAACTATTGTGACATGATCCATATCATGTACATATTAGTGGCACGAACCTTTGCTTGTACTCCACAATATTTGTATTTGGCCCATATTGGGCATATCACTTTGGGTGGTACATTGATTTTACAAACATGCCCCTAATGGGACCTCTTATTATATATATATATATATATATATATATATATATATATATATATATATATATATATATATAAATATATATAAATCTACTCCTATGATCCCACTCATTCTATATGTGTACTTAGGAAAAATTTCCTCTTGTAATTTCATTAATTAAAACTTGCCTATAAATGGGACAACTTATTCCCATGAATATACATATATTAATTTCACCCACTTGGGGCATCGCACCTTTGAGTATTTATTATTTACACTCCTCCCAAATGGGGCATGATTTTCTTATGCTTACATTTCTTATATATTTCCCACAAAAATCTACTACACATGATTATATTTATTACACTTAACACACATGGGGCTTGAGTTTTATGTGGTTACATAGACTATATAAATCAATCCCACTTGTGGCATATTACACTTGTGCTTATAATATAGATCATAACTCGAGACCACTTGAGCATATCATACTTCTTATGATATTACTTTTCCTGAAACCAACATGGGGAAACTTTATTATCATGTACATGCTTTCATGATGATTTCTTATCTCCATTATATTAGCAATTTTATTTCCCACCTTATTATAGGCACCCATTTTTGATAACTTATCAATTGGTAATGAAAATATTAGTTGCATTCCTTGCTAAGAAAAATGTTCATATTCTAAGTGCAATCAACACATCTCTTTATATCTCTCTTGAATTTCTCCCATGCTAAGACAAATGTTCATATTCTTAGTCTAATCAACACACCTCTCTAGCTCTCTCTTGTATGGTTCATCTCTACACTCCACTCTATCATTCATTCGAGAAATATAAATTAACCAAAGAATTAAATCGCCTATAGGAATATTTATAGAAATTTTTATTTTGCATCACTACATACTTGGAAAAAACATACAATTTGGTCCATAATGGACTATGGTCCTAGTCGACATGTACAATCCTACACCCTTTCATATTGTGACTCTATTTTTTATTTGAATTTTTTTAAGTGTGTTGTTTCATCTTCCTAAGGCCAGCCTTAATATGACATGTCATCTACAAAATTGTATATAAGTAAGTCAATATCACTTCATAACTCATCTAACACTTTCATAAAATCATATTGCAAATATCAATACAAAACACTCTAGGCTCTCCTAAATTAGTTGTACATCATTTAAACTAGACACTTTTATAGGTCTAAAGCACTTAACTAGGTTAAATATTCTAGGTTCCTCCCTTTCCAAGATTGTAAAGGTCTTAAAGTCGTGTATTAACAAAACAAAAAGTCACTCCAATCATTATCAAATGTCTTCAATGGAAAAAATGATTTAGTCTAATAGTTGAAACACACCACATCACACTACTACCATGTTGGGGTCATTTTCTACTTTACAATTATCCAACTATCTTTGTGTCAAGAAACATGAGGGATCACATATGTGGTTGTCTTAGATCACATTCAAACTTTTACCTACACGTAAGAGAACCACATGAGACATGATCCCACTCAAGGGCATGTTTTACAACACTTACATTGGTTGAAAGGGTTGAACGCTAAGGTTAGTCTGTCTCACCCACATACTTGATTTCTCATTTTTATCTAATTCTTTTATGAAGGGTACTACGGGTATTTAGGGTTCCACTTGTTGTAGGTCATTACAGGTTGTACTGAATTTTTGTGAGCTAGAGTGACATAGAGTGATAGATATTTATACAAAATTGAAGGGAACATAAAGTCACAACATCACATTATAAGTAGGTCCAAGACCATACAATAGATGTGGAACCGTACAAAATAATGTTAGGACCATATGGTCCCGAAAAAGACAATTTCCATCTACAACATTAGAAACAAAACATCTTCAGGTTTAGATCAACTTGTTTAACTATTTTGCACATTCAAATCTCCTCTATTCCACTCTTTACAGTGACTCTTCATCTCCTCTTGTGTTTTTGAGATATTGTGCTATCACTTATAATTGTTGCAAGTATTAATGTGTTACTTTGATTATGTGTGGTTAATTATAAATTAATTATTTCATAATAACTTTTTGTAATGAACCCTTAAATTCTATATATTATTTTTCACATCGCATTCCTAAATTATATTTTTAGGGTGTTAACACTTTAACCGTTGATTTAAACCCTAAACAATACAAATGGTAGAACTTAAAAAATCTATAAAACCTAATGACATTAGGTGGTTCAAGATGTCCTATTTGAGTGCCCTATGCAACACATGGAAGGTTTGGTTGAGTGGGGCACCGACACATGAAATTTTGAATCTCGTGCATGTCAATGAGACAAAAAACACCAACATGACACTCTAAACACTAATATCACATCCTAAATTGCATAAATTTGACCTAGTTAGACCCAAATAGACTCAAATTCCCCTACCTCAACTAACTTTCACTCAATTTCATCTTAGTTTCCCCAATTCAATGTACTTGACCTAAATGGACCTAATTAAGCCTAATTATCCTGATTTGGCCTAATTTACCCAAATGAAATTCAACTATTAAATTTTCACATGATTCCCCCGATTTGACCTAAACTGACCTAAAGTAATCTAATTAATGAAATTGATTTTTTTACACAATTAGCCTATTTGAAACCCTAATAAACATAAATGGTATAATGTAAACAAAATGTGGCAACCTAATTTCATTAAGGGGCTTGACATGTCCTATTTAAGTATTTGTCCAACACATTGAATGTTTGGTTGAGCAGAGCATTCAAATAGGATGTTTCAAACCCCCTAGAATCCAACAAGACAAAAAAACACCATTGCAACACTTTAAACATGAATGTGACACCTAATTTATAAAAATGACCTAAATGGATCCCGATTCACCTACTTTGACTAAAGTTCACTCAATTTCACCTCAGTTTTCCTAATTCGATGCAGTTGACATAATTCAAACTAAGTAACATAATTTGGCCTAAATTGACTTAATTGACATGATCAAACCTAAATTCTTCTAATTTGAGGCAATTCACGCATTTCCCTAAATTGAGTTAATTGATGAAATTGATGAGTGTTTTAAAACAATTGACCTAATTGACACCCTAAACAACACAAATGGTAGAACCTAAACATAATGTGACAACCTAATGTCATTAGGGGATTGATATATCCTATTTGATTTCCCTGTATAACACATTGATTGTTTGGTTGAGTGTGATGCTCAAACATGATGTTTTAAACTTCCTATAAGCTAATGAGATAAAAAAACACCAATGAAACACTCTAAAAATGAATGTAACACCATAAATTATATAAGTTTGACCCATTTTGACTGAAATGAACCCAAATTCCCTTACTTTGACCTAAATTCATTCAAATTGAGCTCAATTTCTCTAATTCGGTGTAGTTGATCTGATTCAAACCAATTAACCTAATTTGACCTAATTGACTTGATCAAACCTAACATGCCCCTATTTGAGGAAATTCACGTATTTTCCCCTAATGTGACATAAAATGGTCAAAATTAACCTAGTTGAAAAAATTGAATGTGTTTTGACATAATTAACCCAATTAAACCCTCAACACAAATGACATGTAGGGGCTCCAACATGTCCTATTTAAGTGCCCTATGTAATATATGGAGCATCTAGTTGAGCGTGGCACTAAAACATGATGTTTCAAACCCCCTACAAGAAAATGAGATAAAAAGCAAAAACACAACACTCTAAACACTAATGGCATACTCTAAATTATATGAATTTGACTTAGTTTGGCCTAAATGGGTTCGGATTCTACTACTTTGATCACATTCACTCAATTTCACCTTAGTTGACTTAATTCAATGTAATTGATTTAAACATAAATAATTAGGACTAACTGACCTAATTTTCCAAAATGAAACTAAACCACCTTATTTTGATGTGATTCCCCCTAATTTGACCTAAATAATTGATAAAAATTCATCATGTTTTGACCCAATTAACACCTTAATCAATCCAAATGGCATAAATAAACACAACACAACAACCTAATTTCATTAGGAGGCTCACCATGTTCTATTTGAGTGCATGTGCAACACATAAAACATTTGGTTGAAAGAGACATTGAAATAGGATGTTTCAAACCCTTACAAAGCCAATGAGAGAAAAAAACACTAAAATAACACTCTAAACATTAATGTGACACCCTGAATTATAGAATTTTGATGTAGTTTGTTTAAATGGACCTGATTTCCTCTAGTTTGACCAAAATTCACTCAATTTGACTCGACTTTGCCTAATTCGATAAATTGACTTTCGTAATAATTAACCTAATTTGACCTAAATTGGAAAACGATTGAGAAAATGTTCCTCATAAAATAAGCTTTCATTTAGCCATTGCTTTGCATGATGAGGTGGAGTATTTTTGGAGATTTGGAAGAGTGAGTTTTCTCTCAAGTATTCTTCCCTCTTCAAATGTGTTTTCATTTTCCCAGTGACTCAATGAGCCAAATTGTCTAAAATTTGGAGCATGTTCCTTATAAAATAGACTTTCATTTGAGTCATTGCTCGCGCATGATGAGGTTGAGTATTTTTAGAGATATCAAGGACTACTTTTTCTCTCGGTATTCTTCCCGCTTCATTGAATTTTGCACTTTCCCGTTGATCTAGATAGGGTAAATTTTAAGACCCCCTAAAAATTTTGTAGATATTCGTTGGCAAATCAGTGAAAATTGACTTTCGTGATGATGGCGAATATGAAGAAAACGGGTTTCGAAGTAAAATATGTTGTCGGTCAGTAGCATTTTTATGTTACCAACTGACATAAAATATTATGTTGTTAGTTGATAGTATATGATGTCGCCAAAAACATATGTAATTTTTAAAAAATCATTTTTGACAATAATAATTCAAATGATTGACTTGATGAGAAATTTGTCCTCAAAAATATGGTGCAAAGAAAAAAATTCAAAAAGTGATTTTTTGTGAAAAAATATAGATTTCACTAATTTTGTATGGAATTTTTTTGTGTTAGTAGTTAAAATGATCGTCTCAATGAGAAATTTGTCCTCCCAAAATATAATGTAAGTAAAAAAATCCCATACTCTTTTTTTTTTTTCTTTCTAACGATGTCATTGAAAAATGTTACCGACCGGTAGCATTTTTGTATGCTACTAATCACTAGCATAAAATATGTTGTCGTTAGACCTAAGCATGTTTTATGCTACAAGCCAACATCATATATTATATTGTCGACCAATAACATAAAATCTGCTATCGAATGCTAACATGTTTTACGTTCGATCAAATCATATATTATACTTTATCAATCAAGAAGCATAAAATATATTTAGTAATTTGGTAGCATGTTTTATGCTACCGACCCAAACATAAATTATGTTATTGCATGGTAGCATAAAAATGCTACCGCCAACAACATAAAGGTGAATATCACAAATTTCAATTTCGTGCTAATGGTGAATTGACCCCTAAAATTAACTTGTACCCAAAATTTTGGCGACCCGATCCTAATTCCTACCTTAAAATTCACCAATTTCAAATTTTAAAAACTAGAATATTCGTGAATTAATGAATATTCACCACTAAAATTTTCCTTGATTTAGATGAGTGAATTGTCTAAAAATTGGATCTTTACTTCTAATCGAAATATCTTTTAAACAAATCTATTCTCAAGTGATTTGGATGAGTCCTTCATCCGTAATGACCACATCCAGTTGAATCGAAATCATCTTTGAATACCATTGAAGACACATGGATAAAAAGGATAAATCATTTTCTAGCTTGAATTAACATGCATGGGAGGATTGTTGAGAATGAAACATCCAATTGAATCATTTGAAGGATTTTACCACGAGAACCATGGTGATAGTATATTCTAAATCTCTGTGCCACCCTCCATTCAAGAGACAAGATATGATGTGCTCATATTCTCCAAGAAGACATTTCCCATTTAGTTGTTTCTTGGTGTCATCTCACAAAGAGGAAGTGTTTCCATTTCAGAGGATTGTCATGTTTCCACCAAGGATTCTCATGAATCTTTGATAGTCAAATCTAAAAGAACTCATGGTTATCGATTTTGAGGAATGCGTGGTGTGAGTTCATTCTTCATGATGATTGCAAGATGAGTGTTCACTCATGTGAGAGACAAGATGTCGTGTTCATGACAAAGAGTTAATTTGTGTAACCTACCATTACTCATAGAGATGGAGTGTTGAAAGATATTTTCCCAAACATGACCAAAGGTGATAATTTTGGATAAGAAATGGAACATCATTTCTCGGTCCCAAAACTACATGCCTTGATCGAGAAGTATCGAGGAAGAGTCTACTCGATTCTGACATTCATATCCACAATGAAGGAAAATCATAACTTCATCCTAGATCATTTTTGGATTGATCACCTCTCTCTCTCTCTCTCTCTCTCTCTCTCTCTCTCTCTCTCTTCTTCCTTCTCTCTCTACATTCTAATTCTTCATTGGGAATGAACTTTTTGGCTATTTCATCTTATTCACTTAAGTGACATTTTAATTTTGCATTGTAAAAGTTCTTTTTCATAAATAATAAAAGAACTTATTTTTATTCCTACGAGAATATGAAAGGTCATAAGTGGTAGGAATATGAAAAGTCACTGGGGGAGATGAAGGGACACTTTGTAAGGCTATATATTGGGATGAATTCTCCATTCCAAAGGGTTAGCTTTTGTTCTCCTACTACTACAAGAAAGAAGCTATTTTCTTCTATCTCCTTGTCTATGTTCTTCTACTTCCTACTTTCCAACTATGCAAGCTTTGTAATCTTGAACAACCAAGAAAGAACTTTATGTCTTTGAGGAATAAATCAATAGAAATTTGTGTCTTTAATTTGTTATCTTGTTGTTTCTTACACAGTTATTTTTCTTCCTATTGAATGTGGGCCTACTCTAGTTAATATTTGTTGCCTTTGCAAGTGCCTAAGTTCACAATCTTAACCCTCTCCCTATTTTCCGACCTCCCCTTTACCTCTTTTCAAGAAAATTCCTCCCTTTTATTCCATACAATAAAAATGTCATAGGTTTAGTGGAGCATTCTTATGTGATCCCCAACCTAACGCCCACCCACAAATTTAATTATTTCACGCATTTAATAAATGGGATCCTCTTCATTCCCAAAAGGAAGGACCTAGTCCTCGAGCATTGACAAAACCACTAATTTGTCCTGTGACAAATTATTTCACCAACACCAAGAAAATTGAATTTTCAAATACAATGAAATGAACGTGGTTTTATGCCAAAATTTGCTATGCGAGTTGTGCTTAACTTCTAGGGAATACTCAAGAGACAAAAAAATATTTGAAATTTTGACGAGGAATTATTCTTAAGAGAAACAAAGACTTTTACGTAAAAATGCTTGATTTAACAATGTTGCCTATAATGAAGTTATAGAGCATGTCTTGATAATATTTTAATCTTTAAACTTTTTAATGCTTGTAATTTATCCATGGAACTAAAATACCATATATTCCATATACATGTCTACTTTAATATATATATATATATATATACACACACACAAAAAAAAAAAAAAAAAAAGACAATAAACTAATTTGTTGCTTAAGAATTTGGAGCTATAAAAGTAGAAACCATGTTGTTAATTGAACTTCGCATAAGCCCGTCATTGTAATAGAATATCCGAACTCACACCGACACATACCGGGCTATTTGAACTTGTTTGTGTAGTTGATTAACCTAGTGTTGTGTCTTGTGGATGCACTCCGCCTTTTTACTTTATAGAATTGTTACTTTAGCATTTTCTCTATGTTTTTACAAGTTGTGTTATTATTTATCGTCATCTTTTCATCACTTTCGATGTGCTTTGGATGAGTTATGATGCCTTTTGGTGTTATTAATGATAATAACCACTTAGGACGCCCTTGAAACAATAAAGTTTTCTCTTACAACTTCACTATCGCTCAATCGTGCATCAACGCACGTATCTTTTAGGTCCTCTCTCATTCTCTAAATGCACTAATGCTTGCATGTATATATAAATTCTTGGATACAAATTAGGGATTTTATTCATGCACAACGTGACACACATAGGTAGGAAATGATGACAAAAAGACCTAAACCCTAGGGAATTCACCAACAAGGATCATAAGGGCCCACAAATGCAGGATCTAGAACCAAACATGTATGGAACTAGTAACTTCTCATAACCATGGGGAAAATTGTAAAGGAAAAAGAAAAATCACGGAAGAGAAAGAAAGCTGGGTCAAACATAGAAGAACAAAGAGTTAATAACAAAGAAAAAAGTTGTAAATTATATTTAAACAAGGTTAGGGATGTTGAAAATCACAAATTTCAAAGGTCGAACAATACAAGAAACACATGCCAACAAGAGCCAAACTTAGATCAATAAATTAATAAGCGCATTTAAATACATTAGCACCATAACAAGTAACAAGTCCCACACTAAAATTATGTGTCTACACTACTATATTATTGTTGTGGAAAGAGAAACTTTTCAAATTTAAAATGGAAAAACACATTTGTGTGTGTGTGTGTGTGTTAAAAATAGAGTAATGAAAAAAGGGAGAGGTCATTATAATTTATAAAAGGAAAGTCACAATGTGATCCCTATATAATTGATGAAGAATTAACAATTGTATTATGAATTGAAAGGATTGGAGGATGTAGAAAATATTATTCCCCCTTTCTAAATATTAAGTAAAGTTAATCGATCTAATTGGGAAAAAATGCAAAAATGTTGAGAGCATGGCATAATATTAGTATTAAAGGTAGGAATAAAAAGTAAAAGCTATTTGACACATAATATTGTATGATATCTTTTGTGTAGACCATAAGGATTTAAAATAGTTGATTTTCATTAGTTTGTAAAAAGTTGGTATAAAATTGTTTAGATATACCAATTTATATTGTAAAGTGAGGTGTTTTTATTAGTATTTGTGAATGTTTTTTTATTGGAGTTATGAATTCATATTACATTCAGCCACTAGTAGTTTCAAATTCACTTTTTTAGTGAGAAACTATTCAAATTCATATAATTTAGCCATACCTAAATTCAATTCAAGTTTGTACAATCCAACAAGGCGTGCACATAATGAGAATTTCAACCTAAATGAAGTGGGAAACAACTAGCATATTTTATCAATCTGTCAACACCTCATAAACTTTATAAATTAAAGTATTTCATTTTTAAAAATATAGATTGATATATCATATTGTAATACATTATTTAGAAATTTAATATTATAATTACAATAATATTTTGATGTTTCTCGTAACATATGATTCTTATATTTACATAAAAATAATAATTAGACAGAATATTCGGCGATAAAGCATATAAGAATATTTCATTTTTTTTTGAGTTAAGCCAATAGGCATGTCACATGTGTAATCGACGTAGAGATGCACGTGACGGCCATGGGATTTTGTGATTGTGCCACGTGTTAGCCATTCCATAGTAAGCCAATCGGGAAGGATACGTACTGTTTGGGCATGGCGTGATTGACGGGGTGGCGGCTACGGAAACCACTGAACTCTCAAAACTTTAATAATTAATTAAAAGATTTGTGATAATATGGGTAGGCAAATGAGGAGGGTTATGGATGGATAAAGAGGGCGCCAATCAGTAGAAATGTCCATGGATTCATTCAATAAGTAACCATGGCCTGCTTCTATAATAATAAAAATTTCTTAGATCACTATTTTTGTCCTGAGCTATGGAGTAAGATGCTAATATTGTTATTTATAACATAATTTATTGTCAAATTTGTTTTTTTAATCGTGAAGGATATTTTTGTTTTATAGTTTAAGATGGACGGTTCTTACTCTTATGTGCTATAATTTAAATAATTATTTCTTTCATAATTTAAAGCATAAATTTGATTTACATTTAATAATATCAAGTTGGTGTCTTGCTTTAGTTTATCACTGGTGGAAAATAATTGGAATACAATATTGAGCTGGTCAATAGTATAGGAGGGAGCAGATTTGGTGTCTTATGATGTCTTATAGTGTTAAAATAGTGTTAAAAATTTGTAAATAATGTAAGGGGTAGAGTATATAAGTTTCATATTTGAAATAAAGTCAATTGTCTTTTATATAAGTAGGGTGCTTGATATTGTGAACCTTAACAATATAGACTGACTTACTTTAAAGTGTGATTTTCTTATTATTTTTGTTGATGCCCTACTCACAATTACGTCCATCCATGATGGCAACTAAGGAGTCAACAAGGGAGTGTAAAAGTGTGAGTTGGCAATTGAAAAGGTCAATCTAAAACTCGACTTACACACGATTGTTATAGGCAACTTTTCTTTTGCTTAGAAGTAAAGAAAAATCACGAAATCTTGGGCATAAGGTGGAGTTTTGACCCCTTATTTCTCTTCTAGTTTATACTTCTTCGATCCCAACACCATAGTGTAACTACATTGAGGCCATCTATAACCATTTAGTAGAATTTTTTTATAAAAAGTGATGGGTTTGTTAATCAATACATAGAACCCTTTAATATGCCCAAATATGTATATTTTTGCATTTGAACATGTAACACTCCTATACCTCACAATGTTATAGAATTTGTGTGAACAGATAAGGTGGAATTTACTTTTTTCCTTTCTTGATACATTAATTGGGCATCATAGACCTGATTTTGCCCTTGAATTTGACTCGCATAATTCTCTTGTACATAGAGGCTAATGCTCACCCTAAAGATGTGAATAATATGGTTGAATCTATATCAAGCAATGATGTTTGATTTTTTCCCTTGAATTTTCTCACATTGTATTTATATGGCTTTCAATGACACATAAAATGGAAGACCAAGTAAGTTTTTTCATTGTTTAATTCTTTGCTAGGATGTCATTATATCACCAAAATCTTTAGAATTGTTTTATAACATGCTAGCAATCACCTAAAATCTTTATTGTATGTCAACTGTGAAGTGAAAGCCTTTTGTGCCACATGTACTTGCTTGTTTCCTCCAATAAATTTCTCTATAGTTTGCACATTAATGTATGCCCAAAATTACCAATTATTGGTTAACATTCCACTTCTAGTTTATTTTTTGGATAAAATTAAGTATATTTCATGTTTTTAGCTGTAAATCACACTCAAAATTTGAAGCAAATTGTAGACAAGCTACAAGGTATAAAAACTACAAACTATAAAATTTAAAAACATGCATACGCACACGCATGCGTGCACGTGCACACACACATATTATATAAGCAATGATTTAGAGGTAAATTTAAAATTTTCATAGATTTCAACTATCATATATCTAAGAACGTTAAAAAAAACCTTCCCATAATCGAATTCTAAGTCTATATATAGGTACTAAAAAATTGGAAATTGTTTATAAATTTTGACTTACAATCGTGGATTGAATTTGAAATTTCATGCATGAGTTGAGATGTTATATGCATATGTACCATATATAATTAACTTTTGTCTTAGTCTACAATTTTACTTTTGATAAAAACCAATTTTGCGATTATTGATTTAGGATTGAATGTTAAACACTCGATCTACATCTTCATATTTGTTGTTTGAAATTTTAAAAAAAAAACTCTTTACTTTTGCTTCCCTATATAGAGGTTGTGTTAATGAGCCTAGAATTTGAAAGCCCATATATGTATCCATAGTATTATGTGGTTGAATTTTGTTTACTTGCACATACATAGATATGTATACATAGTTTACCCAGTTGAATTTTGTTTACTTGGCACATACCAATATGATTTGTTTACAAATTTCTACAAAAACAATGTTGGGAGATTAATTTTGCAATTATATACCCCAACTACAACCAAGAAAAATGTGTTCACGACAGTCAAATTTAAGAGAACAATTTTTTAGGTAACAATATGCCCCAATTAAAACCACGAAAAATGTATTAACGAAAGTCAAATTTAAGAGAGCAAATTTTTAGCGGACAATATGCAAATAGCTAACACTCTTTACATTGATGTTTGGGCATTCCCTCGTACCCTCTCGGCGTGTCCATTACACCTTTGGTAGCAATTGCTAGTATAATATGTTGATTAAAACTAAAAATATTTGACTTGCGTGAAAAGCATAGCACCCTCCCACAAATAATGTTCCCACAGTTTATAGAATTTATTTTGTGGGCCCCTAACATAGGGTGCACCACTACTGGTGTCTCTCCCTATACTCTTTTGTTTTTTTCCTTTGCATACAAAATACTTTGTACAGGCAGCTAAACGAATTTTGGCGGCAAACAACTGTTTAAGAAAAAATAAGTACAATCACCATATAATGCCACATAGTGTTTAACGGCTCCGCTTTTCCCGCCATAAAACCCAACGGACGGAAAAAATCTAACGGTTGCGTTGCTCTTCTTCCTCTGTACCGGACGGAAAAAGATCTAACACGGAGGACGAGGAACGGCTTAGATTTGCGCCGAAAACCATTACGGACTTTTCCTTTACAAGATCAACAAACTCCACGAGGGACGACTTCCCGTCATGCGACGGTCTGTCTACATCACAGACAGAAGAATTTGGTAGGGCCGCCCAGGGAAGCGTAGTGCGCCCGACGGTTAAATGTTGAACCGGCGACTGCGGGTGGAAGACGTGCGTCCAATGGCGGTAGCCCGTAAAGGGGCTAACCAACTGCCGCGGGAGGAGGAAACCACCGGGAGCCGCCGGTTTGTGCAACTCCGTTAGAAGGATGTTGCAGGGGATTCGGCGGAAGCTGATGTAAAGCTGGCGGGAGCCGCCGGTGCTGCGTTCGAAGGTCACGATGTCCCCTGCTCCGAGCCGTTTTTCCTTCACGTAGCGACTCCATCCCTTTGTGAGGACGTAGCTCTGGCTGCTGTTCCAGTATGAGTATCTGAACCGCCATGTTTTCCCCGCTGTGTCCTCGAGGTTGAGCAGGATGCCCTTTCCAGGCGAGGAAATGTCAATTGGGAAGTATTTCTCGGCGTGCTGCTTGGGGATCACCAGGCGATTCAGCTTCCCCACGTCGCTGGGCGTCACGGCCTTGTCGAAGAGGTGTTCGGGAGGGTAAGTCGATCTTTCGCCCTGGGCAGGATTCGAACCCGGGACCTTGTCGGAATTCGACGCGTCTGCGTTGTTCTTGATCGACTGCTCGAGCTCGTCCTGGAAGGTGTGCTTCCGCAGCATGTCGACGACCTCTGATTTGGAATGGCGGCGGAGGAAGACGGCCTCCGGGTGCGCTTCGTCCAGCGGCGCGAAGTTCGTGATGGCGTCGCAGCCGCGGAATTTGAAGGCGGCGGTGTCGTATGCGGTGGCGGCTTCTTCTTCGCCGTTGAAGGTTCCCAGCCAAACCCTCTGGTGTCTCTCGTAAATCTGCGCGCCCCAGCGGCCGTTCGGTTGAGGCACCACGCCTTTGTACTGCGACGACGGAAGCTTCCCCGCCTCCGTCCGCTTAAAGTTTCTGTTGTTGATCTCAGACTCTGCAGAAATGACACTGATTCCGCTGTCCATTCGTTCCAGACGCGCGGCAGGTGAGGAAGCCCGCGCAACATTTGCAGAAGCAGAGGAAGAAGAAGCCCTGTCGCCCTCTGTCGTGCAGTCCTCTGAAGCATCAGAATCTGCAGAGCTTTCCACTTCCACGACGGCACAGCAGTTCCCCAAGCTCAATCCCACGTTCCCGTGCCATTTCTGAAAACACGCACAAAAATCACCTCAACTGTGAAAATACAGCAAATATAAACACACATACAACAGTAACCCTCAGCCACCACACAATTTTCCAACAACAAAAAAAAAAACCCCAAATTCCGAATTTCCACGCACAGGCGCAATCATTTACAGACCTGAGACGCCACGGCCACAGGGACGACGCCGCCAGACATTTTCTGAGAAACCCTGGGCAATCTTTGCAGGGGGAGGGTATGTATACTCACGGAAATACGATCTTTGCAGGGGAACGGGATGTATCCTCACAAAAATACGATCTTTGCAGCAGGAAACGGGATGTATACTCGCAAAATATCTGCACAGAAACATGCGACAGGGTAGAACAGAAAACACTTGAACTCTCCTGGGTACAACTGCTTTGAAGAAGAGACGAATTTTTCATATTTATATGGGGCCGATTTGAGAAAACAAGATGGGAAAGAAGAAATATATAAAGCATTTGGAGCTAAAAATATCCATCCATTGCTACCGGCCCCGGAGGCATCAAATTGCTCCACCTGGATTGTTGAATAAGTATGTTTGTTTGTATTTTGGTTCACAGTAGCCGCCGCCCAACATATCACATCCAGGGGACCCACGACAACGACCCGTAGACTGTATATATACCACAAATTTTGCCGTACGAATGGCTCGTGTGAGGACCTCAACGGTGGGGTCCACAACAGTGACGTGAAAACCATTAACGAGCTTACAAATCCCCGTCGCCGTCAACTCCTGCGAGCCGTGCTTCGTGGCAGGGGGCCCGTCCACTTGGCAATGGCGATCACCACTATTTCCGTTTGTTGGATTTCCGCCTGCATCAAGTTTTATTTGGTTTGGATAAATATATATATTATAAAAATCTAGAGGATGTCTAGTCCAATTTTATCGATTAGGTATTTCAATAATAATAACACTTTTATGCGCAATATTAAAAATATTGTTTCCATTAAAAAGGTTATCTGATGTTTTTTTTTCTGGGAAAAAAACAATATTACTTATTATAATAATAACACTTTTGTGTATGCATTAAATAAATGGTTTGACCATTTGTAAAAATAATGCTTTTGTACACAATTTGAAAGACAACCACCTTAAAAGAATTGCTATCACCATAAAATGAGATTTGATAGTCCACCTCTTCTTTAAGAAAAATTATGATTTGTACATTTCAAATCATGTTGTTTAGGAATTGATATATATTTTTATTAAATTTGAAATTTTTGAATTGATTTTTTTATATAGTAAAGTAGTATTCCACGAGGACACGTTTCCTCTAAAATTGTCAATCCAAGGATTTTTGCGAAACATCCCTTATTGTCTCGCCACCATTAGCAATTAAGTGACGTTCACAAGACATCCTCCCAAAATAGAGACGCATCCATCCCAAAAGGGATGTTTGGGAGACTTGGGATGTCCTCAAGACTTCACATAGGCTTGTCAAAGTCCCTCGACTATCTTGAAAACTTATAATCATCCCGTCTGGGAAAATGGAATTTTTTAAAAACTAAAAACATATTTTTTTAGATGTTTGTGCTCTTAACCCTAACCCTAATAGTTTACGGTGCCCCACCAACACTTTAAAGCGATCAAAACAACTTAAAATGAACCTCAAACCCTCATTCAAAATCACAAAATATTGAGCAACACCGAAAGTGCAAGAGCGGGAGCGAGTAATGTTGCAAGAGAGCAATTTAGAGCATTAGCAAGAGGGAGAGCAACAACAAAAGTTTGGTGTGCATTGTGGGGATGATTAAACGCATTGGTTCATTGGTTAATTGTATTTGAAATTTGTATATAAATCATCATTTTAAATACAAATTATGATTCTATATTAATATTTTAGCATTTTCATTGTTGAATGCAACATGTTTAGTCTTTCAAAGTTCCATTTTTATCCTCTATATATTTTTTAGAATTAATTTTTAAAGTACTATATATGTGTGCACCGGCTTTCCCTCGCCATGCCTAAACCCATGCCCTTAGTCCATGTCGCCAAAACTCATCCCCGAATCCGAGACTCCATGAAACATAGTAGTAAAAGTCTTTTGATGTTGTGATCATCTCATTTTTAAATTATTTTTTTCAAAAGTTATAAAATTATGTACCATTAAGTCCAATTTAAGAGGCATTTATACTTTTGTAATATATTTTTAACTACAAAACTTATAATATGCTGAAATCAAAATATCTTCTCATTTAAATATTTAAAATATAATTATTATTATTTCTATATATTATAGTGATAAATATAAATATATATTAAAATCGATTAAAATAAATAAGGGTTGCACTTTTTCCCAATATTATATAAAAAATTACTATCAGTAATAACGTTGTTTAATGAATATAAGTGACCGTCAAATTTAAAAACAAATCAATACATTTTTGTAATATAATAATTCCTATGTAAACCGTTAAGGAAATAACGACCGTCAAATTTTAAAGCGGTGTAATTTAAAAAAATCAAATTTCAACCTAACCGTCACTAAAACGAAAAAAATTGAACGCCATAAGTGGCCGTCAAATTCAATTCCCTGTGAGGAAGCCTTTATAATTGTGGATGTGATGTCGACCCGTTGGACATTGAGCACATGATTGCAGGGTGGCCAGTTAAGGATGGCGTGTACCGTGTCATATCCTCATGTTAAGTTAGGGCATAATACAATTTTAGAGGTTACGTAAGCAATGGTCAACGGTGAACTCTTATCTTGAGAGTTAAGATATTAATAATATTCCATATATTTTTAATTATTCTTGTACGGATAAATATAATAATTTCTTTGATTTCATTTTAGAGTTTAGTAATAATTGTCGGAATATAATTGTGGAAATGTTTGTTTAGAATTGAATGAGATTTGATCCAAAAAAATTGATAAAGATTAAAGTATATTTTTAGTAATGATTTGATACTCTCTTGAGTATTAGGGTGGTCTAAACAACATAGTAAGTGGGCTAAAATTGACTTGTCAATTGTCTTTGTCTGTTTTGATGTCCAAAAACATTGCTCGATTTCTTACACTTCTATTCTGATTGTTTCTTCTTACCTTAATTGGGCAATAATATTTGAAAATTTAAGAAAAAATATATTTTGTTTTAGGGCACATTGTAATCCAACAAATATCAAAATCATATAATTGATTTTCTATGTTTTACTCATGTGATTTTAGACATTACCTAGATGGCCTCCATGAGTAAATGTTACTCTAACAATAGTTTTCCTCATATATTTTTTGTAACGATCACAAGGCAAAGGGATCCACTTTAACACACAAGCACCATATTTATAAGTTGGGGAAGGAATGGTGACTATAATTCACCACTTTGCGACTTTCACTCTCTAACTTCTATCACATTGGCATTTCGATATTTATTGGGACCCTAGAAAATAACAATATTGGAAACAAAAAATCTCAATGTTTGGTGTATCACTAATAGCATGAAAACAAATGTTTGTCATGTTATCTATGTCTAACATTAACTTGTGTGATTCATTGAATGCTTTAATGATATCTCAAATTCCTCTAGAATTTTTGTAAGTACTCATAAATTCCTACAAATGGTAGATAAAAATGTATGTACTTATTGTGTATACCCCTCTCTAAAGGGTCCACGGTTCAATGGTGTGTACACATCAACTTTGTTGTAACATCCCCAAATTTCAATCATAACTACAAGATTTCATGTGCAACTCATGTCACCTACTAGACCATTCTTGTCTCACAAGGGGAATTTCAATGTTTACTCTCAAATTCATATGGAAGTTGTAGATGTTCAAATTTTGTAACTAATCCTTTGGAAATGACAAGTTTCGCTATGGTTCCTTACTAAGAAAAATGCTTACATTCTAAGTCCAATCAATACATCTCTCTAGCTCTTTCTTGACTTTCTCATTTCTACACTTTTCTCTCGTCTCAAACTCGGAAATATTAATGAATCAATGCGGTAAAACATCTTTATGCATCATTTTAGAACTTTTTGTTTCACATTACATGCCTCATATCCCGAGATCTTATAGTTGGGTTAGGATGTGTTATATGGACATAATCGACTTGTACAATCTTATATCTTTGTATCTTCAACTCGATTTTAATTTGAATGTCTTTATTACCTCGTTTTATCTTCCTAGGGTCGACCACTATAGTACTATTTCACCTATGGAAGGCTATACAAGCAAGTTCATCGGTTTATCACTCACAAGACACTCTTACAAGTTGTTATTGTAAATATCACTCCAAAAGCACTCAAGGCTCTCCTAAATCTTCCTAAATTAGTTAAACAACATTTAAAGCAACAAATATTACATGTTTGAAGCACTAAACTAGGTCAAAGAGTATAGTTTCCTCTATTTACATGTATGAAAATTTCATAAAGCCATGTCTTAGAAAGAGCAAAGACACTCCAAGCATTGTCAAAGGGTTTCAAGGGACAAAGGGTTAGGTCACACAATGAAGCACGTTATACCACACTACCACCAAAATGGGTACATTTTCTATTCTATAGTTAGCCCACTATATTTATATAAAGAGACATGAGGGTACTCGTAGGAGGTTGACTTAGATCACACTCACACTTACACATGTACATAGGAGAACTACACGAGGCTTGATTACGCATGAGGGCGTGTAGTGAAAAACTTAGTTTTTTTTACGGGTCGACCACTAAGGGTAGTCCAACCTCACCACACACATGATTTATCATTTTTTATCTAATGCTTTGATGAAGGGTATTGTAGGTGTCTAAGGTTTCCACTTTCTAGTAGGTGATTACAGGCATTTTGTGTGACAAGAGAAACATAAAACAAAGTACATTTCCTAGAAATCAAGCACACAATAAGTTTTAGAACCTAACTATCTAAGGGTCCAATACCTTACATCTATAGTTAGGACCGTCTGATGAAAGATCGTACATTAGTTATGCGGTCATGCACCAACTCAATTTCTAGTTCCAATATTTATAAAAACCCATATAGATTTTTTGATCTACCTTTTCCACTTGTCTCAACATCCAAATATCCTCTTCTTTGATATGTACAACTATATATTCCTCTCTGTTGTGCATTATAGCTATCATTTCGGCGTTTATCATTGTTGTAAGAATTAATGTCTTGTTACGATTACACATGGTTGATAGTTAATTAATTAGATCAAAATAATGTCTTGTAACACATCCTTACATCCTATATTATTGTGTGATTTCCATAACATAATTTAATTAGGGTATAAACATTTGGCAAACCCGACTTTTGAATCAAATCTATTACTCAAACCTTAGTGGCTCTAGGTTTTTCTCTTTCTATTTTTGGTGTGTTTTAAACTTAAGGCCTTGCATTTTTGCATATCACCATGAATCATTATCATTATTGTCATCTCTATCTCAAAACAAATGGATCCCACCCTAGCTCTAGTAGGATATACTATCTTTTTAATCATCTCCATGTTCCTCCTCTAGGTGAGGGTGGGGAACCATATGTTAATTCTACTTATGTTGATATATAATCGACACTAGGTCTCTCATTCTTATGAGCATAATCATTCTACACCTCTTATCTATAGTCCCTTTTCCATACTTCACATAAAATTTTACAATCAAAACTAGGAACATCTATGTCTTCTCATGCGACATCTCTTGTTGCCACTATACCACAACGTATAAAGCTACAATTACAAACTCCTCAATGGCAATTCGCATGTCTTATTTGTCCACTACATGTAGTTCTTAAGCGATTACTTGAATGCAACATTGTATCTCTACCTCCACCACTTGAGATCGGTACAAATGTGCCTCATGATAAGAGTTTTGATGCTACTTCCCATCATTATCATTAATGTATTGGTCATACTATTAATATCAATGTATTAAGCTTTGCCATGTTATACAAGATCTTATCGATCTTTGACATTATTGAATGGATCATGCCTTCTAAATCATCTCACCCTACTAACAATAATGATATGTCACATGACCCATTGCTTGATCATAACAATACTAAATATTCTATACTTGGGCCTCATAATTATCATGCGGTGCCTCCCCATCCTCCTTAGGAAATTCTATCCAATTTTATTATATTTATTCATTCGGTTATTTCTTTTGATAAGAATGATATGGATCTTGATCTTGTCTCAAAAGCACTCTACATCCATAATTTTGTTAACCAAAGTCCTCTTCATAGCTTATTGATTAAAGAGGTTGTCAAACATAGTTTATGCACTCTCAAGTTGCTTTATTCTTTTGGATATACTAAAAAAGCAAATAAAATTTGATCTTGAAAAAAATTAGGGCATTTGTTTTCCATCTCACAATTGGTTTTACTACTATTATTACTTTTTCTTCTTCTTCTTCTATTCATTCATGTTACATGTTTAGGAAGCCCATGGTGTATAATTTTTGGTTATCCTATATATTTTACATCAATGTGCTAAGTTAATTCATAATCAACAACCAGATTACTATTAGGGGTTCTCATTAGAACATCCTATACATAAGCGACATCACCAACCAAAAAAATTACTACTCCCATTCCTCACGTATCTATGGATATGTCTTCTATTTTACATATTACTTTTAGTGGTCAATTTTTCTAAGTACATCTACCCTTAGCCCATTTAGTCACATGCTAATGTCACTTACCTCAAGGCCTTCTTCTCACTATTCTCATTCACATGATATTTATAGATGGTCATTATATCTTACCCCTTCTACTACTTCATGTGTTCTTTACTAGAGTCATTCTCTTCTTGTCCTTTTTATTGGTCTTTTCTTACACATGATCACTATACTACTATGTTTTTATTGACTATTTACACAATGTTAGATCCTTATTTCACATACATATTCCTATAAGAATTTCTAGTATGGTTATACCCACTTTGGATCCATCTATTCCGACTCTACCCTGGGAAACTAATACTACACAAATAGCTCCTCCCACACATTAATATGATTGGAAGAGAAAAACTACATATATTTGTTACACTTGTAATCTATTTGAACTTCTATTTACAGATTAGTATGGTGAATCTTCCCTTTCTTTTGGTCGGACCCTACGGGATTCATTTGTATTATGCCTTCTACATATCACTTATGGTCGTGTCTTTTTCATGATTATATTTCCCATTACGGTAACTCAACTTCTTCTTGCTACTTTATCTTAGTATTTACACTAATGGTTTTCACAAACCTCTTATTACTACTTACATATTTATTTCCTATATGACTATTCCTTTTATTTCTATGAGGTTATCACCTCACTCCTTAGCTTTCTATTAGGCCTAAAAATGCACATCCTATTGCTCGGACATTTTTATGTTCTAGATCTCTTACAACACATACTACAATTTCTACACATATTATACATGAGCATCCTTATTCTCTTTTGATTATTGTGGGGCATGTGCCTAATTCACTTTATGAGTTTAATGTTCCTTTTTATAAGGCTCTTCTAGGGTAGACCTTGTGTTATCTCCTTTCTTATACATATATATTTTCAAAACAAATCAAAAATATTCAAATACACACATTATAAAAGAATTCACATATTTTCAAAATCACAAAAGCAAGACATGTTTATGGTGTGTTTGTCTAGCTTGTTACTTTACTTTGTCATTTGTCATATTGGTGTAATAGATAACATATATTATATATATACTCTTTACATGCATATATTCACAATATATGTTGAGATTGATCGGGACACACACAGATTAATACATGATGATATATGTTGGCTTGGTTCTTTCCCATTAACACTAATCTTTTGGGACATTTCCCACACTTTATAGGTTCTTTTGTTTCATTATAGTTACTTTGAATTTATTCAAGATGCTTGATTACATATATAGTGTCCATGTTATCTTATGAGCTAATTGATACATGAAAAATGTGTTTAAGTGACTGACTTAAGCGGTTTTATTGTTTTCGAGATACTTACAATATGATCTCAATTTTCTAATAACTGATTAAAAATTAGCTTAAAATCTTTGAAATAGAATTCAATATGATTAAAAAATGATAAAATTGATGAAAATACATAAAAATAATGCAAACCACTTGTTAACGAGTTCACACTGATATGGGATATGTTTCCGGGTCCAAAAATATCCTAAACTAATCTATTATGATGCAAAAATTACTTGTACAATTACAAATACATCACAACGCTTTAATGGCCTATTAAAAATATACGCACGGACTTTAGGGATGCTCGATTTAGTTTCCAAAAAGATCCTTGCAATGAAGATCCTCCAAAACACTTTATGGCTCTCCATAGTGGTTGGACATTACACAATTATCTCTTCAAATATAAATTTTAGCCCTTTATAGTGTTTCATGAGTCATGGCTTGGTGGCGGGGTTTTATATTTTTACCAACAGGCTAGGGGTTCGAATCCCCTTCCATTGCATTATCTTGGAATTCATTTATCCCATAACTAATGAATAAAATGCATATCCTTGTTTAAATATAGTATATGACCACATGGCCTAATGATAAGGTGATAAAATTGGTCTGAGTGGGGTTGTGGGTTCGACCCCCACTCACACATATTCCTTTTATTCATATGACACATAATTATTAGGGATGTTTTATCCCACATTCTCGGTGTGATGGATTATATTAGGATTTTTAAAGCCTTGGTCATTGCATCATACCCATGGCTTAGGTCACACTTGGCTTGTTTTTATTTAGAATCTCGACGGGCTTGGTGTAGAAATCTAAAACTTGCACCCTTCATCCCCGTCATCATCTATTCTTCATCTTATTCTAAGTCATAAACCATTTACCATATTTACCACATGTAAATATGTTTTGTCTGATTATCAAATACACATCCAACCATTTAACTACCCTAAAATACAAATTAAATATAGTCAAATACATTTAAAATATTTCATAGGCCCCTTAATCATCACAACTCATCCCTAACAAATTTGTAAACTATTTACTCGAAACACATACTAAACAACTTCATTTTGGAAGTGTTTTTAACCACTTTTCCACCCAAAATACGAAAAACTAGGATTGTCGTGATTCGATAAACGCCAACGATTATAAATAATAGTTTTACAACCTTCATCCAAGATCCTAAATTTTGAACCTCGAGCTCTCACTTTCAATATTATTCTCCAACATCATGCACGTCATCACTTAGCTCCAAGACATCCAATTTATCATCAAGCATTAATGTGAATCATCATCAAGCCTCTTGAGGCATTTCGAGCTTCTTTAGATAAGCCTTTCACCATTAAACTTGCAAACTAAATAATCATCACAAGATCATACTCAAGAAATGTTTGAGGTATCTTTTAGCTTAATTTTGATTCAAGGTACTTTATCAGTTTTGATCTGTCCTTTATCGGTCATGTCTATCCTTCAAATAAGTCTGAAGTCTTACTTTGAAAGACCAAACATTCGTTTTTAATCATTTGTCAAAATCTACTAGAATCACCAAATGATTCTGTCGGTTTTACTCCTTTGTCAACCATTATCATTTTTATCAAATTTATCATATCTATCATATCATGTTTGTCGCTTCTAACATGTTTTTAAGCATGACTCACTATTAGATGGCAATTGGTGGTCAATCACATGAAATCACAAGCATTCACTCACTTCCAATAGTCTCGAAAACCTTTCTCTGGGGAATAATTTGACATCATTCATGAATTGAATCTATGTGCAATCTGATTTGCTGAAACTAAACAAGACATCGAAGATTAGATTGAATTATTACACGAGATCGAACAAGAAGTTAATGACTTCTAGTATGATTACTTTGAATGCGTACATATTACATCCACACTTTTCTGGGCCACATTCGAGTTTAGACGGAGACCTACCATTCAATCTTGAATTCTAGTCATCTTTACCTATTATTCTTGTGTCTATCTATCTTTTATTTGTTTATCATTTATCGCTTATCCATTACAATTCACTTTATCGTTTACAAAGCGGTCTAATTCTTAAAAAATCAAAATTCAACCCTAACCGTCACTAAAACAAAAAATTTGACCGCCATAAGTGGCCGTCAATTTCAATCAATGTGAAGCCTTTATAATTGTGGATGTGATGTAGACCCATTGGACATTGAGCCCATGATTGCAGAGTGGCCGATTAAGGATGGGGTGTCATATCCTCATGCTAAGTTAGGGCACAATCTTTTTATAGGAAATAATACAATTTTATATGTTAGGTAAGTAATGGTCAACGGTGAACTCTTATCTTGAGAGTTAAGATATTAATAATATTCCATATATTTTTAAATTATTCTTATACGAATAAGTATAATAATTTATTTGATTTCATTTAGGAGTTTAGTAATAATTGTTAGAATATAATTGTGGAAATGTTTTTTAGAATTGATAGAGATTTGATCAAAAAATTTGATAACAAATAAAGTAAATTTTTAGTAATGTTTTGTACTCTCTTGAGTATCAAGATGTTCCAACAACATAGTAAGTGGGCCAAAATTGACTTGTCAATTGTCTTTGTCTGGTTTTGATGTCCAAAAACATTGCTAATTTCTTACACTTCTATTCTGATTGTTTCTTCTTACCTTAATTGCATGATAATATTTGAAAATTTAAGAAAAACATCATTTGTTTTAGGGAACATTGTAATCCAACAAATATCAAAATCATATAGTTGATTTTCTATGTTTTACTTGTGTGATTTTAGACATTACCTAGATGACCTCCATGAGTAATGTTACTCTAACAATATTTTCCTCGTGCATTTTTGTAACGATCGCAAGGCAAAGGATCCACTTTAACACACAAGCACCATATTTATAAGTTAGGGGAAGGAATGGTGACTATAATTCACCACTTTGGGACTTTCACTCTCTAACTTCTATCACATTGGCATTTTTATATTTGTTGGGACCCTAAAAATAACAATATTGGAAACAAAAAATCTCAATGTTTGGTGTCTCACTAATAACATGAAAACAAGTGTTGTCATATAATTGTTTCTAACATTAACTTGCGTGATTCATTGAATGCTTTGATGATTTCTCAAATTCCTCTAGAATTTTTGTTAAGTACTCAATAAATTCCTACAAATGGTAGATAAAAAATGTATGTACTTATTGTGTATACCCCTCTCTAAAGGGTCCACGGTTCAATGGTGTGTACACATCAACTTTGTTGTAACATCCCCAAATTTCAAACATAACTACTACATTTCATGTACAACTCATGTCACCTACTAGACCATTCTTGTCTCACAAGGGGAATTTCAATGTTTACTCTCAAATTCATATGGAAGTTGTAGATGCTCAAATTTTTAACTAATCCTTTGTAAATGACAAGTTTCGCTATGGTTCCTTACTAAGAAAAATGCTTACATTCTAAGTCCAATCAGTACATCTCTCTACCTCTTTCTTGACTTTCTCATTTCTACACTTTTCTCTGTCTCAAACTCGGGAAATATTAATGAATCAATGCAAAGTAAAACATCTTTATGCATCATTTTAGAACTTTTGTTTCACATTACATGCCTCATATCCTAGATCTTATAGTTTGGTTAGGATGTGTTATATGGACCTAATCGAATTGTACAATCTTATATCTTTGTATCTTCAACTCGATTTTAATTTGAATGTCTTTATTACCTTGTTTTATCTTCCTAGGGTCGACCCTATAATACTATTTCACCTATGGAAGGCTATATAAGCAAGTTAATATCACTTTATCACTCACATGACACTCTTACAAGTTGTTATTGTAAATATCACTCCAAAAGCACTCAAGGCTCTCCTAGATCTTCCTAAATTAGTTAAACAACATTTAAAGCAACAAATATTACATGTTTGAAGCACTAAACTTGGTCAAAGAGTCTAGCTTCCTCTATTTCCATGTATGAAAATGTCATATAGCCATGTCTTAAAAGAGCAAAGACACTTCCAACATTGTCAAAGGGTTTCAGGACAAAGGGTTAGGTCACACAAGCCGAAGCACGTTATACCACACTACCACCAAAATGGGTACATTCTCTATTTTATAGTTAGCCCACTATATTTATATAAAGAGACATGAGGGAACTCATAGGGGGTTGACTTAAATCACACTCACACTTACACATGTACCTAGGAGAACTACACGTGGCTTGATTCTGCATGAGGACGTGCAATGAAAAACTTAGTTTTTTGACAGGGTTGACCACTAAGGGTAGTCCAACCTCACCACACACATAATTTATCATTTTCTTATCTAATGTTTTGATGAAGGGTATTGTAGGTGTCTAAGGTTTCCACTTTATAGTAGGTGATTACAGGTTGTGTGAACAAGAGAAACATAAAACAAAGTACATTTCCTGGAAATCAAGCACACAATAAGTTTCAAAACCTAACTATAAAAGGGTCCAATACCTTACATCTACAGTTAGGACCATACAATTAAAGATCATACATTAGTTGTACGGTCCTGCACCAACTCAATTTCTAGTTCCAATATTTATAAAAACCCATATAGATTTTTTGATCTACCTTTTCCACTTGTCTAAACATCCAAATCTCCTCTTCTTTGATATGTACAACTATATATTCCTCTCATGTTGTGTATTTGAGCTATAATTTATCGTTTATCATTGTTGTAAGAATTAATGTCTTGTTACGATTACACATGGTTGATAGTTAATTAATTAGATCAAAATAATGTCTTGTAACACATCCTTACATCCTATATTATTGTGTGATTTCCATAACATAATTTAATTAGGGTATAAACATTTGCAAACCCGAATTTTGAATCGAATCTATTACTCAAACCTTAGTGGCTCTAGGTTTTCTCTTTCTATTTTTGGTGTGTTTTAAACTTAAGGCCTTGCATTTTTGCATATCACCATGAATCATTATCATTATTGTCATCTCTATCTCAAAACAAATGGATCCCACCCTAGCTCTAGTAGGATATACTATCTTTTAATCATCTCCATGTTCCTCCTCTAGGTGAGGGTGGGGAACCATATGTTAATTCTACTTATGTTGATATATAATCGACACTAAGGTCTCTCATTCTTATGAGCATGATCATTCTACACCTCTTATATATACTCCCTTTTTCATACTTCATATAAAATTTTACTATCAAAACTAGGAACATCTATGTATTCTCATGCTACATCTCATGTTGCCACTATACCACAACCTATAAAGCTACAATTGTAAACTCCTTGATGGTAATTCACATGTCTTCTTTATCCACTACTTGCAGGTTCTTAAATGATTACTTGAATGCAACATTATATCTCTACCTCCACCACTTGAGATCGGTACAAGTGTGCCTCATGGTAAGAGTTTTGATGCTTTACTTCCCATCATTATCATTAATGTATTGGTCACACTATTAATCGATGTATTATGCTTTGCCATGTTATACAAGATCTTATCGATGCTTTGACATTATTGAATGAATCATGCCTTCTAAATCATCTCACTCTACTAACATAATGCTATGCCGGATGGCCCATTGCTTGATCGTAACATTACTAAATATTCTATAGTTGGGCCTCATAATTATCATGTGGTGCCTACCCATCCTCCTTAGGACATTCTATCCAATTTTATTCTATTTATTCATTCGGTTATTGCTTTTGATAAGAACGATATGGCTCTTGATCTTGTTTCAAAAACACTCTACGTCCATAATTTTGTTAACCAAAGTCCTCTTCATAGTTTTTTGATTAAAGATGTTGTCAAACATAGTTTATGCACTCTCAAGTTTCTTTATTCTTTTGGATATTCTAAAAAGAAAATAAAATTTGATCCTAAAAAAATTAGGGCATTTGTTTTCCATCTCACACTTGGTTTTACTACTATTATTACTTCATTTTTTTGCTTCTTCTATTCATTCATGTGACATGTTTAGGAAGCCGTGGTAATTATATAATTTTGTAGCTATCCCATATATTTTACATCAATGTGCTAAGTTAATCCATAATCAACAATTGGTTACTATTAGGGGTTATCATTAGAACATCCTTTACATAAGCGACATCACCACCAAAAACTTTACTACTCCCTTTCCTTATGTATCTACAAATATGTATTTTATTTTACATAGTACTTTTCGTGGTCAATTTTTCTAAGTACATCTACCCTTAGCTCCTTTAGTCACTTGCTAATGTCACTTACCACGAGGCCTTCTTCTCACTATTCTTATTCACATGATATTTCTAGATGGTCATTATATCTTACCCCTTCTACTACTTCATATGTTATTTCTAGGGAGACATTCTCTTCTTGTCCTTTTTCTTGGTCTTTTCTTACACATGATCACTATACTACTATGTGTTTATTGACTATTTACATAATGGTAGATCCTTATTTCACATACATATTCCTATAAGAATTTCTAGTATGGTTATACCCACTTTGGATCCATCTATTATGACTCTACCCTCGGGGGCAAATCGATACTACACAAATAGCTCCTCCCACACATTAATATGATTAGAAGAGAAAAACTACATATATTTGTTACACTTGTAATCTATTTGAACTTCTATTTATAGTTAGTCCGGTGAATCTTCCCTTTCTTTTGTTCGGACCTATGGGCTTCATTGTATTATGCCTTCTACATATCACTTATGGTCATGTCTTTCCATGATTATATTTACCATTGCAATAATTCAACTTCTTCTTGCTACTTTAGGTTAGTATTTACACTAATGGTTTTCACAAACCTCTTATTACTAATTACATATTTATTTCCTATATGGCTATTCCTTTTATTTCTATGAGGTTATCACTTGAATCCCTTAGCTTTCTATTAGGCCTAAAAATGCACATCCTATTGCTCATACATTTTTATGTTCTAGATCTCTTCAACACATACTATGGTTTCTACACATATTATACGTGAGCATCCTTATTCTCTTTTGATTCTTGTGGGGCATGTGCCTGCTTCACTTTATGAGTTTAATGTTCCTTTTATGAGGCTCTTATAGGGTAGACCTTGTGTTATCTCCTTTCTTATAAATAGATATTTTCAAAACAAATAAAAAATATTCAAATACACACATACTATAAAAGCATTCACATATTTTCAAAAACACAAAAGCGGGATATGTTTATGGTGTGTTTGGATATCTTGTTACTTTACGCATGTCATATGTCATATTGGTGTAATAGATAACATATATTTTATATATATTCTTTACATACATACATTCACAAGATATGTTGAGCTTGATGCAAGACACACACAGATTGATACATGATGATATATGTTGGCTTGGTTCTTTCCCATTAACACTAATCTTTTGGGACATTTCCCACACTATATAGGTGCTTTTGTTTCATTATAGTTACTTTGCATTTATTCAACATGCTTTATTACATGCATAATGTCCATCTTATCTTTTCACTAATTGATATGAAAAATGTGTTTAAGTGACTCACTTAACCGGTTTTATTGTTTTAGATACTTAAAATATGATCTCAATTTTCTCATAAATGATTAAAAATTAACTTAAAATATTTGAAATAGAATTCAATATGATTAAAAATGATAAAATTGATGAAAATACATAAAAATAATGCAAACCACTTGTTAATGGAGTTCACGATACGGGATATGTTTCTTGGCGCCCGAAAAATATCCTAAACTAATCTATTATGATGCAAAACTTACTTGTACAATTACAAATACATCACAACACTTCATGACCTATTAAAAATATCTCGCACGGACTTTAGGGATGCTCTACTTCAGTTTCCAAAAACATCCTTGCAATGAAGATCCTCTAAAAACACTTTATGGCTCTCCAATAGTGGTTGGACATTACACAATTAGCTCTTCAAATATAAATTTTAGCCCTTTATAGTGTTCCATGGCTTATGGCTTGGTGGTGGGGCTTTATATTTCTACCAACAGAGCTAGGGGTTTGAATCCCCTTCCATTGCATTATCTTGGAATTCATTTATCCCATAACTAATGGATAAAATTCATATCCTTGTTTAAATATAGTATATGACCACGTGGCCTAATGGTAGCGAGATAAAATTGGTGCGAGTGGGGTTATGGGTTCGAACCCCACTCACACATATTCCTTTTATTCATATGACGCATAATTATTAGGGATGTTTTATCCCATATTCTTGGTGTGATGGATTATATTAGGTTTTTAAAGCCTTGGTCATTGCACCATATCCATGGCTTAGGTCACACTTGGATTGTTTTTATTTGTAAGCTCGACGAGGCTTGGTGTAGAAACCTAAAACTTGCACCCTTCATCCCCTTCATCATCTATTCTTCATCTTATTCTAAGTCATAAAACCTTTACCATATTTACCACATGTAAATATCCTTTGTACAGTTGTCAAATCTACATCCAACCATTTAACTACCCTAAAATACAAATTAAATATAGTCAAATCACATTTAAACTATTTCATAGCCCCTTAACCATCACAACTCATCCCTAACAACTTTTGAAACAATTTACTCAAAACAAAAACTAAACAACTTCATTTTGGAAGTGGTTTTAACCACTTTTCCACCCAAAATACAAAAATCTTGGATCGCCGATGATTTAGGTAATCGCCAACGATTATAAATAATAGTTTTGTAACCTCCATCCTGGATCCTCAATTTTGAACCTCGAGCTCTCACTTTCAATATTATTCTCCAGCATCATGCACGTCATCATTTAGCTCCAAGACATCCAAGTTATCATCAAGCATTATTGTGAATCATCGTCAAGCTTTTAAGGCATTTCAGATCTTCTTTAGATCAACCTTTCACCATTCAACTTGCAGACTACATCAATCATCACAAGATCATACTCAAGCAAGGTTTGAGGCATCTTTTAGCTTCATTTTGATTCAAGGTACTTTTTCAATTTTCATCTGTCCTTTATCAGTCATATCTAGCCTTGAAATCAATCAAGTATTCATTTGAAACACCGGACATTCATTTTTAATCATTTTTAAAATCTACTTGAATCGCCAACGATCCCTGTCAATTTTACTCCTTTATCAACCATTATCATTTTTTATCAAATTTATCATATCTATCATATCATGCCTATTTCTTCTAACATGTTTTTAAGCATGGCTCACTATTAGATGGAAATTGGTGGTCAACCAAATGAAATCACAAGCATTCACTCACTTCCAATAGTTTGAAAACCTTTCTATTGGGAATAATTTGACATCATTCACGAATTGAACTTGTGTGTAATCCAGTTGATGACAACGAACAACACATCAAAGATTAGATTGAATTCTTACACAAGATCAAATAAGGGGTTGAGGACTTCGGAACGATTACTTTGAATGTGTACATATTACATCCACACTTTTTGGGCCACATTTGAAGTTGGACATGACCTACCATTCAATCTTGAATTCTAGTCATCTTTACCTACTATTCTTGTATCTATCTATCTTGTATCCGTTTATCATTTATCGCTTATCCATTACAATTCACTTGATTGTTTACAAAGTGAGATGACATCCTTCGAGGAAGCCCTTTAGATTCCTAGAATTGTCCTTTGCCAAGCAGCTCACCTATCTATCTATCTAATCCATTTTGTTTAGTGTCTTTGAGCACAGGTTTCTTCGCAGGACATGAGCTTGTACACACTTTTGGATGGAGTGTAACTTTTATCAACATCAAGCATCAACCATATTCATCTACGGGTATCATTAAACCCCGTGTCTTCTAAGGTCGGTCTTGTTTTTATTATTTCACTTTGTTAATTCAAGTAGAAAGGTAAAAACATCTCTGAACATTCTGACATGCAAGTGGGACCCTTTAGTCCCTTATTTCATTCATTCAAATTTCATATTTTTCATATCTAGGTTTTCTGCTCTGTAATCGCTAGTGATTTGGTCAATCCCCAACGATCATGTGAATCACCAAAAATTCAGTCAATTACCAATGATTTCTATAAATTCTTTTGATTACTCAACAATCAGTCTTCTAACCCTTGTTTTTTGTTGTTTTCTCTTTTCTACTAACTTGTGTAGACCCAAAATTATGCACTTTACACATAATTTGGCCTGGTCTTATATTGCTATTTAAAAGGTTAAAGTGGATAAAGTACTAATTAATCCCACCTTTCGGCCATCTTTATTTTATATCATCATTCCCACATATTTTATTGCACTTATCCACCCATTTCGCAATTTCCTTTTCATTCTAGCCCAAAATCAGGGTGCCTTGGTCCCACTCTGGGTGCCCTGATCTATGCACATCCCTTTTCACTTCTCTTTGGGGTCTTTCCCCGTTGTTTTTAAATCTCGTATCCTTTTCTTAGTTGGCATTTTTAGGATTAATTAAAAAATTAAGCTTAAGAGACCTATAAATATAAAGCTATAAGACCATAATGAGGGTCCTAGGTCATAACATTACACACTACTATCACTCCATCTAGAGTTACATCCATTGCATCACTTGCATCCACATAGTGTCATGCATCAAGGCTAGGAGATCTGCATCATACACACTACATAAGGGGAGGGATTATATTCTATTCCATACACACATGTTATTTACATTTTCTATAGTTATTATTGCTTGTTACTTCACAAATAGCGAATGACACGAGAGCACCTAAGGCACGCCATGCATACACACACGAACTACATCTGGGTTGAAATGTGTACAACGCTCAATAATAAACCCACTAATTCGGTGGTTGAGATCCATCCAACCCATTCATTTACATATTTTATTTTTCTAGGGTTTGATACTTCTCTTTGCATTGTAGGTCATTTTCCATCTCATCTGGCAGATCCAGCGTGAAAATAGGGAAGGTTCAAAACTAACTTGTAACCATACCAGTTGCAGGTTTTGAGCATTTACAATGATAAGAGCACCCGAATTGCAGACCAAGGCACCCCGGGACACCCAGTACACTCCCAGGCACCCTAGTCACTTCAGATCTACCCTTCGCAGGGTCCTTGGGCGTTTATCCGAACCGATATTTTAATCTCAGACCTGCGACATTGTGTGACCATCTACAAAAATCAGCTAAGCCATTTCTCCCTACTCTCTTACACATCTAGGGTTTCATTTTACTTAGCATATTTATTTACATCTACTTTATGTTATTTACTACATTTATACAATGTTTTAGTCCTCCTAATTAGATTAACTAAGATTACTATTTCATAGAAAAATAGTTCTAATTTTAGTTAATCATTTTGGTGAACCTGACATCCCCTTCTACCACCTTCTAGGGTTTTATCTTCCCATCGTTTTCCACCATGTCATCCCCTTCCAAGTCATGGCCCAATCTCTATATCCTACCTATACACCTACCAAGATCACTAATGTAGCTACTCTTTGCAGTGACTACATGCGCGCGCGTACCCAATAACCCCTCACTTTGTCACACCTACACTTGACCCATCCATCAATGTCATTACTACCCACTACACTCACATTACTCCACCATTTGCTCTGCCCATTGCTCCACCCATTTTGCTACCTCCACCAGTCACACCTGTCACTCCATCAACTACTTCCAAAGGTTATGATATTATTGACCAGCTCAAGAATACACCCACTAAAATATCACTTTATGACTTATTGCCTACTACGCCGATTGCTTTGAACCAAACTTGAGGCTACCCTTCGCTATTCACGTCCAAATATGACCACTCTACTGAAGATTTTTCCCATCTCATTCAGTATCTTTGTAGTTTTCCTCGTTTTGTCTCCTTTACAGATGATGACATATCACCCACCACCAAAAATAACCCTTGTGCCCCATTGCTCATTACCGCTATCATTAGCACTACTTGTATCAAGCGTGTCCTTATTGATAATGGGTTTGCCATTAACCTTTGTGCCCATTCTCTCTTATAGAAATTAGGTATTAATGATAGTCTCATCTCCCATAACTCCAATCTCATATGTGGTTACGACTCTTCCACTCGCACATGTCTTAACACTATATCCCTCCATATTTATGTTGGACCTAAAATAATTCTTACTAAATTCTACGTCCTCGATGATTATTTTCAATTCAATCTCCTCTTAGGCAGACCTTGGATCCATCTTTATTCAAGGTGTACCATCCACCGTACATCAATGTGTCAAATTCCTTCATAATGGTTATGAACATATTCTTATCGCTGACCCGAAAACTTCAAATATTGTCGCATTGATCTTGTCATTTCTATGCTGTCCCACCACCTCAACTCATTTCATATGTTAACTTGGATAAATATGATGTTGGTAAATCTAAGCATACCCACCTTGATATTCCTTCCATCAATTCTCTTGATATCTACTAGCCCTTTGACCATCATTTCACCTTTGTATTTGTCCCTACTAATGCACCTACCTCCACTTCCCCTAACATCAATTCCCTTGTCATCTCCATTCACACCTCGGCTATTATTTCACCCACTATATTTTTCCCTGATAGTACTCCACCTCTACTACCCTATACTCCTACCCCACCTCCGAATGTCCTCGATAATGCTACCCAAATAGATGATGCACACACTAATGTCTCCACCGAATCGACGATGAGGTTGACGCTATCGAACTCACTGATGAATCATTACAACAACTTGATTTTACTGCTCTCGGTGTGGACAATTCTTATTTTTAAGAAACATTTGTCGTTGATGGCCTAGGTGAGTACCGGTTCAAAAAATCTACATCCACTAATATCATGGTCCTATATAAGGGATATGTTAATAGTGTCGACATAGTTTCATCTTCCCTCCACCGGAAGTAGTTTGGTGACCCCCTTCACATGTACCCTATATAATCGATCGAAACTTTGGGAACACATTCCTCTTGATCTTGCTTAGCTCGATACTATCTATACACATAATTACTTACCCAATTTTGGTATGATACTTAATGACATCTTGCAACCCTCCATTCACCCCATATTTATTATAGTTACTTCTATATTACATCATCTTATGTCTTATAGGTTTTTCACTTGATAGTATTTGTTGCACGCGTTACCCATGGGTTTCCATTTACACTTCGACGTTCTTGGCTTGATTATATTGGTGGCACACTCGACCCACTTCATTCCTCACTCTCCTTCCCCATGAATTTTGGCATTATCTCCATTGCTAACACAACTTGTATACGTACTGAATGGTGTTAACTCTCCCACGTGACCTGCACTCGTGTGAGAGAAAAACTCCTCATAGTGTATCTCAATGTGTCTCGTGGGGGAAAAGTCCCAAGACTCCAGTAGACAGTCAACCGGTAATATCAGCTCCACATAGTCCACCTCCTATGCTAAATGTAGACCTATTGAATAAAAATGAGTCAAAATCGTCTCTCCACTGACTAACGCATGGGTGAAGTGCTCACTTGGCATAGAAGCAGTAAAATACATAGGAGTGTTATCCCATGTCGACTCAAAAAATGATGAACCTGTAAGCTCTGACTTGTCATAGTGACAAACCGTACATGCCTGTATAAAGTTGAGGATATCCTCCCTCAACCTATGTCGTATGAACATATTTGACATGAACCTGCAGGTCTCATCGAAGCTCAAGTTCCCAGTCACGGAAGAACAATGCAAATGTCACAATATCTCCATCCTCAACCATGAACCTAACACAAGGTACAATCTACCATGATAGAAGATCATCTCCTACTCCAATCTATAGCTGTCATCATGTATGTGACCATCCATATTCTCTCAAGTGTGTCGGTTCTTGGAGTAATCAATAAGAAAATGAGATCTCCAGTCTACCAAAACCTCAGATAACCAACATAATGATAAACTCGATGATCTAAACCTATACTCCCAATCTCTGTAACTATCTCATGTGCAACACTACTGGTTACACCCACACCCATGACTCCACACACCCCATATAGACTCAAAGTCTCCATCATATCTAACTCACTCCCCAATTTAACATCACCTGAATCACTCTCCACATAAGTCATCATGGTGTGCTCTATGTCTGCAGCAAACAACCTGTCAGAATAGGAGTCATCAAATATCCCACTTGTCTCATACCTTGTGATGTCACCATGACCCACAAGAGGCTGCGTTCCTTCATAATTCAACCGCTGCAATGACATGCTTCTTTCTTCACCAATCACATCTTTTGCAATCTGCCCTTGTATCTGTGAAATCTGATTTCTTTGTTTTCCTTGAAAATTTTTAGTTTATCCACAAGAGGGATGAATGCAAATTTCCCAACAGATGGAAGCCAATATGTCCATTGAATGATTCCAACTTCAAGTAACCCAAATGTTCAAACACATTCAAGTAATTTACATCTCTTAATGACAATAAAGAAATGAGTTACCTTCTTTGTGCAAGACATATCTTTCCATGGACATAACTCATCCATTCCTTGTATGTTGGGAATACACATGGATGCTCCCTCATCATACTTTATTCTCTTTACCCATATTTTCATTTCACCGTAAATGCAAGAGAAAGGGAAATCAATATTAGAACTCACGCATCCATAAACTTTATCATAAGGAACTTCATACCTTTTGTTGTACCCATTGATTCTTTGAGCACTTTGAGGACCAAATGACCCCACTAACCCTTCCAAGGGTTCCACCATGTAGATGGTATTAAAATCAGTCATGGGCTCTATTCATAAAACACTTTCTCCTCTCTTTATGATTGTTGTTATACACAGTCCAGAATGCTGAAGATGATTAAAAAATATTCTCTTACCCTTTTTAGCAATCAGAAAACAAACGCTAGTACCTTGAGAGTTACTCTCCCTTCTTGCACCTTTGGAGTTCCCAATGAAGAAATCATGCTTGCCAACACTTGTAATCCTATAAGGTACATTTGATTTCCTTCTTTTGCTTGCGAAATTAGTCACAAAGTTTTCAAAATCAGAATTGATAGTTTTGGATAATTGGAACATATTACTAGGATCCCATACCTTATAATGCCCATGAACCCTTGTATCATGTAAGGTTTTCCATCTTTTCTTTTCTTGTATCTCTACATAAAGACAATCATTACTCTTTGTCTTCATGATGAATTGACTTTGATGTACCAAATTCTTAGCATTCTTATTGACAATAGGCTGAATACCATCATGATAAAACTACTATAATGATGTAGGATGAAGATGATGAAATACATCCATGCTACTACTAACCTCCTTATAGAATATCATCAAAAGGTTCACCTTCTATTGCTGATTTAGAAACCTCCAAAACACCATCCCTTGGAGTATCCTTGTCAAGCTTGGTCTCCAAAATGACTTGACTTTTCTGCCACAAATCCTAAGCATTATGGTCTATAATGGGCTGAAATTCTTCATAAATCAGCTTATCAGGAGTTGTTAGTTTGGAAATTGCAACAACATGCAATTCCACACAAGTGTCCATGTGAGGCTCCTCCTCATGTGCCATCTGCTCCATAGAGTCTTCTTTCATGGGTGTAGAATTCCTTGCATCAATTACCCTCATCGTTTCCTTGAACTCTTGTAAGTGTTGTCTTGCTTGAGTCACTATCAACCTAGCATCTCCAGCTCTGCTATTCCATTCCTCACACTTTTTAAGAGTTTCCCTTACATCCTCCTTGCTTGCATATACAAATTTCTTCTCCTGAGCTGGAATAATTTCTCTAACAAGAAAAGTTTCACTAATGCAATTATTTTTCTCAATGGAAATCATACCATTTTTTCTAGAAGCTTCTTCTTCAAATGAGTTCTTTTGTAATTTAGGTACCGACATATGATGACCTCGTTTGGGCTTGCTACCAATCTTCATCATGCAATAATCTGGAAATGGCATATTATCTCTGAAACCCCTACTCAAAGATTAGTACTTCCTCCAACAAGAATCCTCATCAATCACCTCTATTGGCCACCCTTTATCACTGTTCTCACCATGTTCCTTATTGTCCCTAGATCTACTTTGATTCACATTCTGAGTGAGCTGGCTCAAATAAAGGTTAGTGGCTTCCTGTTGTTTCACCATGTTGGTGAACATTTCCTTCATAAAACCCACATTGAGATCTTTCCAAACTACCATATTTAACCCACACAAGCTAGAGGAACAAAAAATCTGATACCATTGTAGTGTCCCTTGTGGGATACCACTTAAAAAATGCACAAAATATTGAAAACTTGCAGCCACATCAAATACTGATTTTACCATATTTATACAGTAAGGACAATGAACTAAAGAAACTTAATATTTCCCAAATTAACCACCCAAATTACTTGAAAATATAAAGAGGGCTTGATATTATTATAAATGACATACGGAAATTGTTTTTGGCATATTACGAGAGATTAAACTATTGCCAGGAAATCACAAAGAAGCCTAGGCAGTGGAAAACCCTCCACGTCACAGTGCATGTACGTCGCCACACTGGGAAAGGGGTTGGAAAATGATGGAGGTTCCTTCAATGTGCTGCCATGCCCAACCCAAAAGGTTGTCATGAATTTGATCTAGAGCCCCTCTGATTATCTTCCCCAAATGCCCCCAAAACTGGAAAACCCTCCACATACAGGCTATAAGTCGCCACACTTGGGAAAGGGGTCGAGAAAATGATGGAGGCACCTTCAACGTGCTACCATGCCTAGCCCAAAAGGCTTTCGTGAATTTGATATGGAGCCCCTCTTATTATCTTCCCCAAATGCCCCAAAACTAGAAAACCCTCCACGTACAGGCTGTAAGTCGCCACGCTTGGGAAAGGGTTGGAAAATGATGGAGGCTCCTTGAACGTGCTGCCATGCCTAGCCCGAAGGCTGCTATGAATTTGATATAGAGCCCCTCGATTATCTTCCTAAATGCCCCCAAAACCCAAAAATCCTTTCTCTAAAACCTCTGATAATGTCTCTACCACACAACCATGAAAATGGCTCCAAATGACAGACTAGGGTAGATCTCTCACTACCACAAAATGCCTTGCTAGCTAGGGACATTTCTCTCACCACCGAAGCTAGGGTTCTTGTGGGATTTGACTCCACAAGCTGTAGATGCGCAACAACAATAGTTGCACATGAAGGAGGTTAAAAATGTATATGACAAAAGGTGCCTTTCCATTCTCACCCAACTCCTTATATACTTCTCCTTACTAAACGAGCCCCAATGCCATGGTCCAAAGTTACCCCCAAATGACAAACATGAAT
This sequence comes from Taxus wallichiana var. yunnanensis, assembly GCA_018340775.1. Taxonomy (NCBI): domain Eukaryota; kingdom Viridiplantae; phylum Streptophyta; class Pinopsida; order Cupressales; family Taxaceae; genus Taxus; species Taxus wallichiana. The sequence continues at coordinate 704,683,510 of CM031243.1, read as the reverse complement.
ATTAGTACCATGCGTCCCCTTCTCAATAGACCCCAATGTCCACAACCCCTTGGGTATGACCATGACTTGGACTCAATTTGACCCTTAGGCCTTTCACATAGGAAAGGGGACATTAAAAATCCTCGCTTCTCGAGAAATGCTTGACCCCAAGCATTATCCTCTCATGCTACAAAATTTGAATTCCATCGAGTAAGTTTCTCCACCTCACCCTACAGTCAACTAATGATCAATGTGATGTGAAGTAACCAAGACACCTCATGTAGTTGTCATTATCTCCATGCCATGTAGAGAACAATGTTGCTCTTGAAGTAGTATGATGCCCACACCAACTCTCCACTTTGGTAGCCACCTGCGAAATTTCTAATCTGTCCCGATCCTCACCAATGCAAGGTTGTCATCATGTGATCACTCAATGCCTCTCCAATCAACTCTTGGGTATGAAAGTCCACTATGAATCCTGTAGAATCCCCTGAACCAACCTGTGACACAACCTATATACGTACAAATGGTGCTAACTCTCCCACATGACCTGCACTCGTGTGAGAGAAAAGCTCCTCATAATGTATCTCAATGTGTCTCATGGGGGAAAATTCCCAAGACTCTAGTAGATAGTCAACTGGTAATATCATCTCCACATCGTCCACCTCCTGTGTTGAATGTGGACCTACTGAATAACCATGAGTCAAACTCATCTCTCCACTGACTAACATGTGGGTGAAATGCTCATCGGGCATAGAAGCAGTAAAATAAATAGGAGTGTTATCCCATTTCGACTCAAAAAATGATGAACCCGTAAGCTCTGACTTGTCATGGTGACAAACTGTACATGTTTGTATAAAGTTGAGTATATCCTCACTCAACCTATGCCATATGAACCTCTCTGACTTGAACCTATAGGTCTCATCAAAGCTCAAGTGCCCAGTCACGAAAGAACAATGCACATGTCGCAATATCTCCATCCTCAACCATGAATCTGACACAAGGTACAATATGCCCTGATAGAAGATCATCTCCTCCTCTAATATGTAGCTGTCATCATGTATGTGACCATCCATAATCTCACAAGTGTGTTGGTTCTTAGAGTACTCAACAAGAAAATGAGATCTCCAATCTACCAAAACCTCAAATAACCAACATAATGATAAACTCAAATGATCTGAACTTGTACTCCCAATCTCTGTAATTTTCTAATTTACAACCCTACCGTTACACCCACAACCATGACTCCACTCTCCCCATCTAGACTCAAAGTCTCCGTCATATCTAACTCACTCCCCAATTTAACATCACCCAACTCACTCTCCACATAAGTCATCATGGTGTGCTTTGTGTCTGTAGCAAACAACCCGTCAGAATATGAGTCATCAAATATCCCACTTGTCTCATACCTTGTGATCTCACCATGACCCACAAGAGGCTGTGTTCCTTCACAATTCAACTGCTGCAATGACATGCTTCTTTCTTCACCAATCACATCTTTTGCAATCTGCCCTTGTATCCCATGAAATCTGATTTCTTTGTTTTCCTTGAAAAAAATTAGTTTATCCACATGAGGGATGAATGCAAATTTCCCAAAAGATGGAAGCCAATATGTCCAATGAATGATTCCAACTTCAAGTAACCCAAATGTTCAAACACATTCAAGTAATTCACATCTCTTAATGACAATAAATGAATGAGTTACCTTCTTTGTGCGAGACATATCTTTCCATGGACATAACTCATCCATTCCTTGTATGTTGGGAATACACATGGATGCTCCCTCATCATACTTTATTCTCTTTACCCATATTTTCATTTCACCGTAAATGCAAGAGAAAGGGAAATCAATATTAGAACTCACACATCCATAAACTTTATCATAAGGAACTTCATACCTTTTGTTGTACCCATTGATTCTTTGAGCACTTTGAGGACCAAATGCCCCCACTAACCCTTCCAAGGGTTCCACCATGTAGCTAGTATTAAAATCATTCATGGGCCTTATTAATAAAACACTTTCTCCTCTCTTTATGACTGATGTTATACACAGTCCAGCATGCTGAAGATGATTACAGAATATTATCTTACCCTTTTTAGCAATCATAAAACCAAAGCTAGTACCTTGAGAGTTACTCTCCCTTCTTTCACTGAAGTCCCCAATGAAGAAATCATGCTTGCCAACACTTGTAATCCCAAAAGGCACATTTGAATTCCTTCTTTTTCTTACGAAATTAGTCACAAAGTTTTCAAAATCAGAATTGATAGTTTTGGATAATTGCAACATATTACCAGGATCCCATACCTTATAATGCCCATGAACCCTTGTATCATGTAAGGTCTTCCATCTTTGCTTCTCTTGTATCTCTACATAAAGAAGATCATTACTCTTTGTCTTCATGATGACTTGACTTTGATGTACCAAATTCTTAGCATTCTTATTGACAATAGGCTGAATACCATCATGATAAAACTATTGTAATGATGTAGGATGAAGATGATGAAATACATCCATGCTACTACTAACCTCCTTATAGAGAATATCATCAAAAGGTTCACCTTCTATTGCTGATTTAGAAACCTCCAAAACACCATCCCTTGGAGTATCCTTGTCAAGCTTGGTCTCCAAAATTACTTGACTTTTCTGCCACAAATCCTAAGCATTCTCGGTCTACAATGGGCTGAAATTCTTCATAAATCAGCTTATCAGGAGTTATTAGTTTGGAAATTGCAACAACATGTAATTCCACACAAGTGTCCATGTGAGGCTCCTCCTCATGTTCCATCTACTCCATAGAGTCTTCTTTCATGGGTGTAGAATTCCTTGCATCAATTACCCTCATCATTTCCTTGAACTCTTGTAAATTTTTTCTTTCTTGAGTCACTATCAACCTAGCAGCTCCAACTCTACTATTCCATTCCTCACACTTTTTAAGAGTTTCCCTTACATCCTCCTTTCTTGCATATACAAATTTCTTCTCCTAAGCTGGAATAATTCCTCTAACAAGACAAGTTTCACTAATGCAATTATTTTGCTCAGTGGAAATCATACCATTTTGTCTAGAATCTTCTTCTTCAAATGAGTTCTTTTGTAATTCAGGTACCGACATATGATGACCTCGTTTGGGCTTGCTACCAATCTTCATCATGCAATAATCTAGAAATGGCATATTATCTCTGAAACCCCTACTCAAAGATTGGTACTTCCTCTAATAATAATCCTCATCAATCACCTCTATTGGCCACCCTTTATCACTATTCTCACCATGTTCCTTGTTGTCCCTAGATCTTCTTTGATTCACATTTTTAGTGAGCTGGCTCAAATAAAGGTGAGTGGCTTCCTGTTGTTTCACCATGTTGGTGAACATTTCCTTCATAAAACCCGCATTGAGATATTTCCAAACTACCATATTCAACCCACACAAGCTAGATGAACAATAGCTCTAATACCACTATAGTTTCCCTTGTGGGATACTACTTAAAAAATGCACAAAATATTTAAAATTTACAGCCACATCAAATACGATGTTACTTGATTTATACAAAGATAAGGACAACAAACTATGAAACTTAATATTTCCCAAATTAACCACCCAAATTACTTGAAAATATAAAGAGGGCTTGATATTATTATAAATGACATATGGAAACTATTTTTGGCATATTACAGAGATTAAAATGCTGCCAGGAAATCACAGCGAGCCTAGACAGCTGGAAAACCCTCCACGTACAGGCTGTAAGTCGCCACGCTTGAGAAAGGGGTCAAAAATGATGGAGGTGCCTTCAACGTGCTGCCACACTTAACCCAAAAGGTTATCATGAATCTGATCTAGAGCCCCTTTGATTATCTTCCCCAAATTCCCCCAAAATTGGAAAACCCTCCACGTATAGGTTGTAAGTCGCCACGCTTGGGAAAGGGGTCGGAAAATGATGGAGGCACCTTCAACGTGCTACCATGCCTAGCTTAAAAGGCTACCGTGAATCTGATCTGGAGCCCCTCTGATTATCTTCCCCAAATGCCCCCAAACCCGTAAAATCTTTTCTCTGAAACCTCTGATAATGTCTACCCACCTGACAACCCGAAAATGGATTCGAAATGACATACTAGGGTAGATCTCTCACTACCAAAGAATGCCCTGCTAGCTAGGGATGATTCTCTCACCATCGAAGCTAGGGTCCCTATGGGATTTGATTCCATAATATGTAGATGCGCAACAACACTATTTGCATGTGAAGGAGGCTACAAATGTATATGATAAAAGGTGCCTTTCCATTCTCACCCGACTCCTATATACTTCTCCTTGGAAAACGAGCCCCAATAGACCCTAGACACAATTATTTTCATGGAGGGCCTATAAATAAAAGTAACTAAAGTTAATTTTTCTTTTTTAAGTTGCCATGGTCCAAAGTGACCTCCATATGCTAAACATGAATATTAGTACCATGCGAACCCCTTCTCAATAGCCCCAAGATCCACAAGTCCCAAAGATCCACAGTCCTTGGGTATGACCACGACTTGGACTTGATTCAACCCTTAGGCCTTTGGTGTAGGAAAGGGGACATTATAAACATCCTACATCATCCTTTCTATACTTAGTCTACATCCTACATTAGCCTTTGTACGTACCTCATCTATTAATCATTTATACATTCTCTATGTCATATACGCTACACTAGTCATAATCACTTATGAGGCTAGTTTTAAATTTCATCCATATATTCTATATTTACACTAGGTCACATTATCTATGTGTCTAGCTTTACCTATCATCATTACATATCCTATCTACACCTATATCCGCATGTTGCATAGTTCATCTATTCATCATATGCATTCTACATACTACACTAGATTCCATTACATACGGGTCTAGTTTTATCTTATCATACTTACATATTCCATTTCTATATAAAATTAATATTGTATCTCACACATCACATATCCTATATGCATGACACGTTCTACATTACATTTCCTAAACCATACATACTTGTGTTGTTTTCTATGCATTGGACTCACTACTCTATGACGCACTCTAGTTCCTTGTTCCATACTCAACTACCGAGATTTACCAATCAAATGGACCTTACCTACATGTGACATGTCATCATACCACATTCATCAAACTAGTGACCAATTCTCTAGGCTATATCATCACCCACACTCATCATCACATACCATAGTGGTATACACTGTTGTCTTACAAATGTGTAAAGGGAAAAATTACAAGTTTTCAAGCAAGACAACTTTATCCTATCTCAAAGTTTCCATGTTTTGATCATACTTAGGTAATCCAAGCCAAATTCAGAAGTCTTATCACTTCTTACAGGATGTGGATAGGTGATTTAGGAGAGTCTTTTCATCCCCCTAGGTGATTTGTAGGATTTTCTCAAGGATAACATCTTCTGGCCAAATCAGGGAAGGCTATCAAGAACAAGTGAAGCCTCAAAGCACATTTCAGGATTTTTTAGGGATCAAATGGTAGAATCAAGTCTTAGAACCCCCACCATTGGATTCAAAGCATCATTTCCAATCAAAGTCATACAAGGTTTCATAGGAAAATTCCACTTGAAGCTCAAGATATTCGCTTTGCAAGTTTTTCTCTCCCAAAGGCCATTTTTGGGACTTAGCCAATTTCGAAGTTGAGTCATTCCAACGCATTGTGGGCCCACGAATTTTTTTCCCCACATCCCAGTTCATTTGGGACACTTGGGACTGAAATAGTAATCTCCTGATAGCCAATCAAATGCCGCCACGTGTCCTCGCCAGACCGGAGCAGCGGGCCCGTGGAAGAAATCAAGATTTCAAGCCTTTTTGGTGAAAATGGTCACAATGTTCAAAGGTTAGCCACTTCCCTGCAGCCACATCAATCAGAACATGCCACGTGTCCTCGGGGTAGCGAGGTCATTAGAAGAAATTTAACTTTTGAGTTTTTTTCCCAAAAAGGATTGAAATGTTCAGAAAAGATCTGTGACCCCGTAGCCAATCAGATCATGCCACGTGTCCTTGCCGGGACCGAGCAAGCGGGCCCTTGAAAAGAAATCAAGATTTTGAGCCATTTTCCAAAAATGGTCAGAATATTCAGAATTACATGGTGACCTCGTATCCAGTCAAAGGACACCACATGTCCTTGCCAAATCGGAGCTGCGGGCCCACGGAGGAATTTAATATTTTGAGCCCTTTTTCAAAAAAGGGTCGAATGCTCAGAATCGAGTCGCGACTCTGTTTCCAATGAAATTATGCCACGTGTCCATCTCTAAAAGTCAAGGTGGGGCTGCGGACCAAATCGTGCCAAAGTGCCAAATCTCCCAAAATCGTGAAAACACAAAAAAATTTCCCCCAACTCCGCTCCAATGTTCTCTCACCCACGTGGATGACCTAATTTCAAAGCAATTAGGGCAAAGGATCAAATGGTTCATATGTGAACTGGAAAATTGAAATATAAAACACATTTTTGCACGCAAAAACTCTTTTTGGGCTCATTAGAAGCATTTTCTTTGTGGCAGAGGAATCTGGAAGAGGGGAAATGATCAAATTTGTTTGTAATGGCTTTGGGTCAAACGATTTAATGGTTTTTCAAAGTCTTTGTGTGGGGGCAATCGAATTTGGAAACTAGAAGCACATTTTTGTGAATAGAGGACAAAAAACAATTGTTAGTCTTCTTCTATTCTCCTCCTCTATATTTTTTTCTTCTATTCCCACTCGTTGTACAAGTTTCAACTCTGAGATCAATAAAAAAGAAGGAATTTTATGTCCCCTCGATGGAAAAATCGATTGGTGCTTTGTGACTAGCATGTTTTATTCATTTTGTGCTCGAAATTACAAATTTGTATTTCTTCTATTAATTAATGCATGTAATGAAACTTCCAGTTGACGTGTGTGGGCATCTGACACTCTACCCACAACATTGATTTCCCCTCCTTCATTCTCACTCCCTCCCCTTTCTCAAATCGATTTCTACTATAGCATTAAGTTGTTATTATTGTTATAGGGATAGTGGAGTGTTCTGTGGATCTCTCGGTTGAAAAAACACCATTAATCCACTTTGGTTTTACATGCTAAATAATGGGAGCTGCACCATTCAAATGTAGAGGGACTTAGATTCCCATAGTGTTGGCCTGAAATCCACAAATTTGTCCACAAGACAAATTTTCCCGCCAACAACACCTTAGGTTAAATCACCACTCTTTTCATCAATTTCTCATTATCCTCTTACATCCTATCATCACATATTCTATAATCTTATTCTTTGCCATTCTATTACATCATCATTTATCCTACTCATCACTTAGTGGTATACACTTTAGGCTAAATCACCACCTCATTCTTATTCATCACATAGTGGTCTATGCTTAGTGCTAAATCACCACCTTCATTATCCACCGCCTACTCATATACGCTTCATACGCCCTCATCACCCATCTCGTAGTGACATACGCTATAGGCTAAATCATCACCTTCTTCTTCCATCATGTAGTGATATACGCTTAGGGATAAATCATCACTCATACATTCAACAAGTCATGGTATACGCTTAGGCTATAGGGTCCACACACATCTTTCCATATATCTCATTCCCATACACTCATTCTATAGTGATATACGCTTAGGGATAAATCATCACTCATACATTCAACAAGTCATGGTATACGCTTAGGATATAGGGTCCACGCGCATCCTTCCATATATCTCATTCATGTACACTCATTCTATAGTGAAATACACTTGGGGATAAATCATGACTCCTTCATTTAAGAAAGTTGTGATAAACACTTCGACTATAGGGTTCACACACATCTCTCCACATGTCGCATTTCATCACCACTACACATACACATTCATCATGACATGCTAGATATAACCAACACTACTCGACCATTTCCCGATGACACACTCTCATTTATGGTTCATTCTTGACTGCTGAGGGGGTAAACGAAATGAAACTCACTACATACACATTCCATCCACTCGGGGGGCACGTCGCTCCTATCATTCCATTCCATCCATCCACAGCTTTGCGCATTGTCTTAGTGGCATTTACTCTTGCTTACTAGTATTTTACATTATCACTTTATTACACATGTTAGCTTGATTTCTTATATTTCATTATCATCCACACATGCGCATTCATGCCTTGTTTTAGTGTGATTGTAGATACATGACTCTACACACGACATGGATGCTCACCTTTTACCCTTACTATACTGGTTGCTAGGGGCATCCACATTCATCTTATCTAGGTGTTATTGTTTCATTTTGTACTTAACATCTTATACTACTTAGTCATACATGCTTTGACATATTAGTAGACTTATTTTGCAGGATTACTTTATGTCTACTTGTCTAATTTTTTTTCTAGTGTATGCAAGATTTTCCCTTTACTTATGTGCATACTTGTTTGTTATTTGTGGCCTTGCTAGCCTTTCATGTCTTGTGACATCATGAGTGATGTCCCATGTTTGAAACCCACTTTGTACAGTCTGCTTGTTTTCTTGTGTATTTACACTACTTTTTGGTAGTTTCTACATTGTTTACATATTTTACACTGTCTTATTACATGCATGTGTTTTTGGACTAACATTTATATTGGCTAGTCATCCCCTTTTGTGCACACCTTGGTATCTACCAAGCATTTCCCTTCCCCTTGCAGAGTAGACTTCTACAGGTCAGAGTGTGGTTGGTCCTCTTTTGGGGCCACATTCTCCTTCTAGGGTCATCGCATGCACCCCCAAAGGGGGGGCATCATTGAGGGTTTTCTACTAACACAACACATTTACACTGGTTGGACACATCGAGAGAGTTCATACCAGGTCTATGAACTCCATACACAATGACCTTAACAGGACATGTTGTCCTTGATAGAATCTCACAGAGTAGTTATAGGCTTGGGGGTTACAATGGGTGTGCTTCTCTACACTTCTCCATCTAGTGGCATCAGATCGCCTAAAAAACTAGGACAGTATAGAGATATCTTCAAATGAAATCAACATAAGTAGTTAGAGTTGGACAACACAAAGCATTTCCTCCCTACACATCTTTAGCTAGGGTGGCATGAGATCGCCTAAAAACTCACGTTAGTACAGGATGTCCTTCTACACTCTTTTTCTCGAAATGGATCAAGTGCACATGTTCCATTTACATTTTTTTAGCATATTTTACATTTACGTACTTTACACATGTGTATTTTACACAATGTTTTTACATACATACATATTTGACTACTTGATAGTTTTCTCCTTGCAGGTCCTGTCATATGAGAAACAAGCAGTCAAATTGGGGGCAATAACAACAACAACGATGACAACACACCATGACAATTATTTGCCATACTAACCATGCAGTACACTACACACCGTAATAACTACACATGTAATCCGCCCTAGGTTAACTCTTATCACTTTTTATATGCATTTTTCATTGTTAGAATCCACACTCCACATTTTTCTTTTTGTCATTCCACATTTGAGTCTAGTCCATCGGCATGTCTTCTTCTACAATCTACATGGATATCACGTACACATCTCTATTGTATTATGTTGCCGAGCTTTTTGCTCACCACCATAAAGTGCGAGAAAATGTAGACACAAAATTATGCACTTTACACATAATTGAGCATGTTGTCTTACTAATATTTAGAAGGTTCTTAAGTGGATAAAGCACTAATTAATCCCACATTTTGGCCATCTTTATTTTATATTTTATTTCTTCATTCCCACATATTTTATTGCACTTATCCACTTATTTCACAGCTTCCCCATAATTCTACCCCAAAATTAGGGCACCCCATCCTGTACTGGGGCACCTCGGTCCCACTCTGGACACCTTGATCTATGCACATCCTTTTTCATTGCTCTTTAGGGCCTTTCTAGCCATTTTTCATCCTTATCCTTTTCTCAGTCCACCTTGTCAGGATGAATTACGAAATTAAGCTTGAGAGACCTATAAATATAAATCTATAAGACCGTAACAAGGGTCCTAGGTCATAACATTACACACTACTATCACTCCATCTAAATTTGCATCCATTGCATCACTTACGTTCACATAGTGCCATGCATCAAGGTAAGGAGATATGAATCACACACATTGAATAGGGGATGGATTCTATTTTATTCCATGCACACATGCTATTCAAATTTTCTATAGTTACTATTGGCCGCTACTTCACAAAGTGTGACTGCGGTGCGAGAGCACCTAGGGCACGATATGCGTGCACACACACACACACACCAAAACTACATCTTGGTCGTAAATGTAGTGCAACACTTAGCAATAATTCCACTTTGGTTTGGTTATTGAGGTCCTTTCAACCCATTCATTTGTATATTTTATTTTTCTAGGGTTTGATACTTCTCTTTACATTGCATGTCATTTTCCAGCTCATCCGGCATATCTAGCACGACAAACAGGGAAGGTTCAGAACCAACTTGGGATCGTACCAGTTTCAGGTTTTGAGCATTTACAATTATCAGAGCACCAAAATTATAGACTAGGGCACCCCAGTGGTGCTTGAGTACACTCCTAGGTGCCCCAGTCACTTCATATCCTTCATATCTTCCCTTCGTAGGGTCCCTGAGTGTTTGTCTACACTTCTAGATTTTATTCTCAGACCTGTGACATTGTGCGACCATCTACAACAATCAACTAAGCCATTTCTCCCTACTCTCTTGCACATCTAAGGTTTCATTTTACTTAGCATATTTATTTACATCTATTTTATGTTATTTATTGCATTTATACAACGTTTTAATCCTCCTAATTAGATTAACTAGGATTACTATTTCATAACACAATAGTTCTAATTTTAGTTAATCAACTTGTTCTTACAAGTTTTATATTTTTGGAGGCTTCTTGCTTGTTGGATTGCTATATTGCTAAATAAAATATAAAAATATAAAAATGTAAAAATTAAAAAGGAATATTTGTTAAGGTGAGTCCTTTTCCTTTTTTTTTTGCTTTTTGTACTACATTTTTTTGTTTGTTCTCATCGAAATCAATCATCCTTTTGGATTTAAAATGAACATTGCATACTTCTTGATCATATAGCTTTAATTAGGAAGGTTAATTGATTGCATTCACTTGATTCTTCCCCCACACATATCTAAATCACTACCAAGGTGATAATTGTTGGGATTTCATCACCCAATAAAGCAAACCGACTTGGTGTTCTAGGTGAGCATAAACAACTAGTTATCGGTATATTAGCTAAGCAATTGACTCCCTTATCGTTGCGGGACCGTGAAGTGAGGGGGTAGGCCATAATACCAAGCCTTATACCAATACCAACACCAGCACATATTTGGGCCTCACATACCTTTAGGTATATCGAGGATGCCAACCTTAAATAGTCTTGAAACCAACCATAGAAATCCATTTCCTAGGATCCCATCAACCATTTTGCACATTTCATCTTTTCTTAATTAATTCAAGATAATCTAAAAATTCATTCTGCTTTATTTGTTTGTTGTTTGTAATAAACCCACTTAGTTATTTTTCATTTGTATGTGATTGTTTTTTTGTTAATCATGGTACGTCATAAGACGTCAATCCCATGTCCAAACATCAAAAAACATGTCTAAGCCGTTCTGTAATCTACACCATTACACCATCAAAACCCACAATCTCAACCTATTATAAATCCAAATCAAAAATATCCACACCACAATATGAAAATCAACGAATTTGGGAGGAAGAAAATGAGAATTATAATGAAAGTATCCAAAAATGCCTTCTAGATTCTGCATGCCTATTCCTTCATCAAAACTCTCATCTATCTCAAATAGAAGAGTTAGAATCACCACATTCTCCTAGCTCTCAATCTACATCATCTGAAATCCCTGATCCTCCTAGTCCTCGCTTATTTGATGGTGGGGATCCCATATTTTTAGAGATTTTAGATTCAAACCACGTGTCCCTCAATGCTTACCTTACAACTAGGGGTATCTAACTTCAACCATCAGTACCTGAACCACCTCCGTATGTTCTTGATCCCTCATGTGGTTTTTCCCATCTTATTGACCCAACTCAAGAACCCGTCATTCAACAATTACATCCATATCCACCTCACACTCAACCGAATTATCTAATATCGCGTCTTCCATTCCTATTTTTAGTCTTCATATGATTTATTCTCAAGAAATTTCCACTCAACAACCTACATCTTCACTAGACCCTTCCACTGGTTCCACACCTCTTCAACACAATCCTAATGCTTCTTCATCTACTCTTCTAACATATTCTACCATTCAGACACCTCCAGGTTGTTCTCCCACCGTTTCTATCACTATATCTCAGCCACCACCTTCTCAACAAAACACCAACCCTATTCGTAACATTACCGTGTCCAATCTTGTGTCCATCCTCTAATTAACACTAGTGCCATTTGCTAGCACCCATATTGTTTCTTTATCATCTTCTACTCCTCTTATCTCACAACATGTACCTCAACCATATCGATGCTCATTTCTATCCCTATTCGAATATCCCATAGTAAGCACCATCCTCTATACCTTTCCAATAACCACTCACTTATTCACAACCCCTTACCTATACATATGTTCCCTTCCAACATATCCCCAACCATCACAACCTCTTATTAACACATCTATTCCCATCCCCTATCAATATGTACAACCATCACAACCCTTAACATCTCAATCCACTTATAATATCCCCACTAATATACCTTATCAAATCAACAAAATATCCCTTATCATTAGAATATCCCTCAGTAGTATCCATCATACCCATAACCTAACCAATTTTCATTCAATCAACCTGGCTCATCCTCATAACAAACACCACAACTAGACCCCCTTCAATCTCTCATGAATAGAATATCCAACCTTGAAGCTTCCTCGGGTCCTAAGAATGTGCTCTCCTATGAACAAATTTGTAATGATCCCATTCACCCTTTAGTACCTTATAAAACATATCCACCTCACTTGGGAAATTTCAAAGTTTATCAAATTCTATAGTAAAGAAGATCCCTAAAGAACACATTCATGCTTTCCACCACGCTTGTTATCTCATAGCCCACGACCAAGATCTAATGTTGAGGAATTTCCCCATGTCCCTCACTTTGGTCCTACCCTAGACTAGTACAATAACATCCCTTAGTACTCCCTTTTCTCATTCACACAACTTTCCCAACTCTTCTTGGAACACTTCTCTATAAACATCACCCAAAAATCACCATGACCGACCTTTATACCATAAAACAATTTGAAGATGAATCCATTACTGATTTTGTTGCCCGTTGGAGGGGTATAATCAATCAATTATCATTCACACTACCAAAAACTGAGTTAATTGAATTATTTTGTCATTCATGCGCTAAACACATCTCATCTACACTTCAAATAAAATCATTCCAAGCATTTAAAGAAGCTTTCACCATGGCCCGTAAATTAGAATTGTGAGCCCTCAAAGAAGGTAGAGTTAAAATACAACCTAAAAGCCAAAATCTAACTTTTCATTAAATCACCTTATAACCCCGACAAGGCTAAATTAATAGAAAATGACATAGATGTCAAATCCTCCCCAAAGGAAAAACCCACCACCGATATTTCTTGTCCGTAATGTAGTTAGACACCCATTAGAGAGACCTATAACGCAGCTTTGACAAAATCCTCGTTGTTAATATTATCTCTCTATTGTCCATCCGTCCAATTGAAACACTCATATCTAAGCCATCTTGGTATAGGGATAACGATTATTGTAAATACCATAGAGTTAAGGGAAATGACATCGAAAAGTGTTGCTCATTCTGCAACGTCCTCCAAGATTTTATCTATAAGGGTGAACTCCATTTAGATTACCCAAATGCACCCCAAAATCAAAATATTGACGTATTCAAACAACCTTTCCCGAATCACTCTCCATCCACAGATAAACCGCAAGCAAACAATGTTCACACTCATCATACCATCAATACTATCAATTATATTGTACCTCCCCCTGAAATCTTATCTACATCCATTAGACCATCATCTACATCCACCGAATATCAAACCATCACCACCGAGTCTAAACCCATTAAAAATATTACTTAATCCACATTCTCCTCTTCTAAATCTACATCTACATCATATATACCTTCTCAAGACGCTTTTAAGCACACATTTAAGAAACAATTAGAAACACCCCCTAGGGTTATCATTAAAAATTGACTCTCCACATCTACTACCTCAACATCCACACCTAGATCATCTAAGAAAACCACAAAGGGACCTAAAAACAAATCATTTTCCAAGTCTTTAAAAGCCCCTATTATACCTTCATAGATTAGTACCATTTACGCGACCCTCGAACCTTCATCCCACCCCCTTATAAGAAGGTCACTGTCATCTCAACTATAAAACCAAGCCGAATACTTCTATATTGGGTCCTTGTCCCTCATATTTCACACCACGTAAGAACCCCCTCGACAAACTACTAAGTAGACCACTTCTAAAACCATGTCTCAGTTGAACATCAAATCAAAAGAGATGTCTTCACCATTCTCATCTGCACCTAAGGGGTGTTATGCGACCATACTATATGATCTCCTCCAACAATCTCTCATAACATTACCACCTTCTAAATGATCTAACCCTCGAGGATGGAAGCCCTCTTGGTATGAATTCAATGTCTCTTGCGACTATCATAGGACACAAGGACATTCTATAGAGGACTACAAAGCCTTTCACTTAATTACTAATAAAATTCATAACTTGGTCTCCTTTCCTTCAAAACCAAAAACAAAACCGACATCTCCACCATCATCCAAATCCAAAGAATCCATATCCAAAATTTCTCCTCATCAGGTCGATGTCGTTCACATAACTACCCACTCACGAAACTACAATGATGATTCATCATAACCAAAGAAATCCAAAACCTTTGTAGCTATACCCCCACTTTGAGCTGGATACTTCATCTAATAAACCTAAAGTATCCATATCTGTAGCTCCCGAATCATCTTGTCAAACCATGACATCTAAAGCCAAAGTTTCAATACTTGTTGTACCACCCTCATCCACCATAATACAGAAGGTCGTTATCAAATAATTACACCAAGCTCCCATCAAAATGTCACTTTATGAGCTGGTTCAAACATCACCTTCCCATAAGCAAGCCATGATCGAATCCCTCCAATCAATATCGTACTAGCATATGACCCCCTCCCTTTCACAAAATTTGTAGGTCCCCTCAAAGCATCTGCCACCATATCATTTGAGTCGTCATAAATACCTTTACTTAGACCAGCATACCATGACTTACCACTCTTATTCAAAAATCAAATCAATGATGTCCTCATTAAGAGGGTCATGATTGATGGAGGTGCTATCATTAACATCATATCATCCATTGCCTTTAATAAACTTAAATTACCTCACACCTTCATTTCTCAGACTCCAGTTTTATTACGACCCTTCAATGATACTATCACACCCACGTTAGGCATCGTTATCTTACCTCTTAAAGTCGGTGTTAAAACCTTACCATAACTCTTCTACATCATAGAGGGAGAGTTCCAATATAACATGTTATTAGGATGACCTTGGATACACACCATGCATTGTGTCCCTTTGATGCTTCATTGATGCCTTAAATATGAACATAAAGGTCAAACATTCACCGTTCCTGTAGATATGAATCCCTTCACCAATTGTAACATGACATATCATCCAAATGACGTCCTCATACCTAAATCCACATATGAATCTTTTGACGAAGCATCTACTAGCATGACCATATCTTCATCCAAACTACTAGATGACTCTTCCCTTGGTGACCTTATGCAATGCCTCATGCTGAGGAGTATCACCTCCTCATGCTTAACTCCATACCCACACCTAAGATGTATGGTCACCCTGAAAAATAACCCATGTATGAGCCTGATGTAGGAGATGTTATTTCCTATGGTCTGCATATCTAAAAAAACCTCATCTATGGAGGAATCGATCACCCTTCATCTCGATCCATTGAACAACATCATGTCATGCCCTTTTCATCAGATTTTCAATATCTATACAATCAAAAAATATTGCATGTATCTTCACCACAGTTGTGCGGAAAGGTTTTGGCTTTGGATGTTATGAACAAGGAATACATGATTTAATCATCCAAAATTCTCTTAAACCACATGAAAAATATGGTCTAGGATATAAAATACCCACCCACCACTCACCCGAAAAAACCACATCTATACACATCACTGAATTTGAACCATCATCATCCACCAAGTTAGATGATCCCATGGATATTGATGACACCATATCCATCCCACCTAACTTTTTTTAAGTCAATATTATTTCCTTAGGACCCTTAACTTATCAATCCAATCACGTCACCAAACAACTTCCTCTCATCTGCGAAATGATTAAAGAAGATTCACCCACCATCAATATCCTTCAATGTCATGATGATCAAGACATCCTTTCTCATATGGGAGCTGATGATCACTTTCTTCAGAAATCCCTACCACCCGACACATCAACCCTTCTTAACGAATCCACCATCTATAGACACAAATATTACACATTAGACAATAACTATCCCGGTCTTATACAACTATTTAGAAGGTTCTCAAGTGTACAAAGTACTAATTAATCCCACCTTTTTCTTATCTTTTATTTAGTCTTTCCCGCATATTTCTTGATACTTATTAGCCCATTTCATGATTGTTCTCGATATTTTAGCCTAAAATCAAGGCACCATAGCCATCTTGGGGTGCCTGGCCCCACTATGGGTGCCCCGATCTATGCATAACCTCTCCCACTTATTTTTGGTCACTTCTAGCTGTTGGTCATCCTTATCTTGTTCTTAGTCAAATTTTATCGGGATTAATTACGAAATTAAACTTGAGATCCCTATAAATATAAAAGTTATAGCACCATAATAAGGGTCCTAGGTCATTGTATCTTATCACTTCTATCACCCCATCTAGGGTTACACCCATTGCATCACTTACATCCACATAGTGCCATGTATTCAAGCTAGGAGATTTGCATCACACACACTTCATAGGGGAGAGATTCCATTCTATTCCATGCACACATGCTACTTATATTTCTATAGCTACTATTTCTCACTACTTCACAAAGTGCGATTGACACGAGAGCACCTAGGGTAAAACATGTGTGCGGAAACACACACACACACACAAAACTACACCAAAGTGTCTATAATGTAGTGTAACAATCAGTGATAAGTCTACTAGCTTTGCGGTCGAGACAAACTGACCCATTCATATGCAAATTTTATTTTTCTAGGGTTGGATACTTATCCTTGCATTACACGTCATTCTACAAGACATCCGATGTATCGAGTGCAATGTAAAAAGAGTATTTAGAGAAACTTAACGACCATACTAGATTCAGATTCTAAGTATTTGCACTATTTTGAGCACCCAGACTACAGGACTAGGGCACCCGGTGCCAAAGTACATGCCTAGGCACTGTATCATCTCGTAAAACTCAAATCTACCCTTCGCAGGGCCCCCGAGTGTTCGCTCCGTACTTATGAGATATAGTTCCAGATCGCAACAACTTTGTGATAGTCACCATCAATCAGCTAAGTCATTTCCTTTCTTCCTCTTGCATATTAGGGTTTGATTTCACTTAGAATAGTTTATTTACATTTATTCTCATATTGTTTTAGTTCATTTACAACGTTTTAGTCCTCCTAATTAGATTAACATTAATACCCTAGATATCCTTTAGGCCATCTAGGACCATATATCCTTTTTTTTTAATCACCATCAACATTAACTTAGGAACCCCTTAGGAACCCCGCATAGTTAAAGTCAACAAGTCACTAAATCCATAAGAACTTGAGGACTTCACCACTTCTTATCAAAGTATAATCGAGAATTTTCCCCGGTCATATAATGATATGCCTAGTATTTATTCTAATATTTTTCGTACACAATATCGTCACATATCCCGATGCCAAGCCCATTAAACAAAAGCTTCGTAGGATGCATCCCCACATGGCTCTCATTACTAAAAAGAGTTACAACACCTTTTATCTGCTAAATTCGTCATACCCATTGACTCTCTGTAATGGATCTGTAACATCGTCCCCATAACCAAAGCCTTACGTAAGTTACGTATATGTACTTGTTTTCAGGATCTTAATCTTGCATGCCCTAAAGACTATTTTCCTTTTCTCAACCTCGATCAACTTGTCGACCTAACAACCGGCCACAAAGTGCTCTCCTTATGGATGGATTTTTTGGTTATAATAAAATCCTCATTACTACCAATGATCAACATAAAACATCCTTCATCACCCCTTGGGAACTTTAGGCTACCGTGTTATGCCATTCGATCTTAAAATTTGCGGGGGTACTTATTAACTTGCCATGAACTATATTTTTCATGATCTCATCCACAAAACTATCAAAGACTATGTTAACAATATTATAGATAAATCTAAATGATGAAAATATCATCTTGTCCTCCTTGAATCCATCTTTACTCACCTTATTCAATATTTTCTTCATCTTAATCCTATAAAGTATGTCTTTGGTGTTCTCACTGGAAAAAATTTAGGATTCATCATATCTATTTGAGGTATTGAAGTGCACCTAGCTAAGGTTAAAGCCATCATTGAAATGCCTCCACCATCTAACCTTAAACAATTACTTAGCCTCAAAGGTAATTTGCAATCCATCCGATGTTTTATATCACAACTTTTGGATTGTTGTCAACTATTTCATCATCTTTTTGCAAAGACGTAGACTTTAAATAGGATTATGATTATCGAAAGCCTTCATGAACTTAAACACTACTTTCTATCACTAGCAATGGTTACACATCCTCGTGATGGGGAACCATTCTATTTATACATATCTTCTTCAGAACATGCCTTAGGTGCTATGCTTGCTCACCATGATAACCAAGGTCATGAACAGGTCATATACTATATCATTCGCACACTCCATGATTACTGAAACTCATTACACTGAAGCCAAAAACTATGTTGTGCATTATATTTTGCCACTTCTAAGCTACGTCACTATCTCCTTAATCACAAGACCTATGTCATTACTAGCTTCAATCCACTTAAAACCATGCACTCTAAACCATATCACAATGACCGTATAACTCGATGGCTTATGCTTATGACTGAGTTCGACCTCAAGTTCATATCACATAAATCTATCAAGGGCCAAGCTATCGTAGACCGAGTTTTTGATGCGCCCCTTCGGAAAATCAACGTCCTCACGAACATTTTCCGATGAATCAATTAATCATGTCAACGAATACAAATTTGTTCCTATCAAAATGACCCTCTTCTTTGATGGATCTAAATTCCAGCAAGGGGAGGGGCCAGTGTCATTCTCATACCACCCTAGGGAATTCCTATTCCACTATCATTTAAACTTAATTTTAAATGCACTAATAACATGACAGAGTATGAAGATTTAATCATGGGCCTTACGACCGCTATTCTCCTAGGTGTTCACATCTTAGAAATCTATGGAGACTCACAACTTATCATTAATCAAGTCAAAGGAGAATATCAATGTAAAAATGAAATCTTGCAAAAATATAAAGCTAACGTTGATTTTCTCCTCGGTAGCCTTTGATCATTACACTATCCAAACCATTCCACGATCCTATAACAAGTTTGTAGACACTATGGCCTCTTTAGGATCCCTCATTCCACTAGAAACTAAAGAATCAAAAGACAACACTAAAGTTTCGTGGTCGTTCAGAGACTAGATCACCCCTCACATCAAAATGAACTCCCTCCTATTGACATTGTTGATAATAATCCAACTTATCTATGGTATTCTCAAATCTATGATTACCTTTCTAAATCTAAAATCCCATCTGACTTATCATGAAATGCTAAATGATCATTTCTTCAATGCACCACCCACTTTTTCATCATAGGTGGTATCCTCTATAAACGTGGCTTTGATGGTATTTTGTTAAGATGCCTTAAATCCCATGAATCAATCAAGGAAATCAAAGAAGTCCATGAGGACATTTGTAGAGGTTACTTTAGTAGAAATTCCATCGCCAAACGTGTCTTACAACTAGGGTACTATTAGCCTACTATCAACCAGAATGTGGTGTATACATTAAGAAATGTGTCAAATGCCAACTACATTCATATCTCATCCATGTCCCCAATCAAGCATTACAACCCGCTCAAGACTTATGGCCTTTCTCTCAATGGGGGTTAGACCTCATTGGTACTATCAATCCTAAATCATCTCAACAACATCATTCTATTATCACAACTACTAAATATTTCACTAAATGGGTTGAAGCTATCCCTTTAACCTTAACTAAATCTAGACCCATCACCAAATTCATATATCAATACATCATATGTCATTTTAGTGTTCCACATAAACTTGTCATAGATAATGGAAAATCTTTTAAAAATAAAGAACTTAAGAAACTTTGTGACACGTTCAACATCAAACTCATCTTCTCATCACCATATTATCCTCAAGAAAATGGACAAGATGAAGCCTCTAACAAAACACTTGTTAAAATCCTTATGAAAATAGTAGACGATGCAGGCAAGAATTGGCATCTCCAAATCTCATTTTCTCTTTGGGCTTATCAAACTAGCATCTCGTACTCCTATAGGTGCTACGCCCTTCTCACTTGTCTATAGATCTGAGGTTGTCCTACCCCTCGAAGTCCAAATTCCTTCACTTCATGTATCATTAAAAGAATTTATACCCGATGAAGAGTATTGACAAGACCTCTTAACACAACTTGAGTTATTAGATGAAAAACACATAATAGCCCTTAAACATCATCAATTCTATTAAGAACATGTCAAACATGCCTATAATAAACATGTCAAAGAACAAGACTTTAAAATTGGTGATCTTGTTCTCAAAGAAAATAAAAATGTCATTACCTTATAACAGAGTAAATGTGGAAATTTTTCCCCTAATTAGATCGGTCCATACATCATCACTCATAAGTATGGGTCAAGAGCGTATCACCTTTCCTCCCTTAATGGTGAACCTGAAAAGGAACCTTTGAATGCCTTGCACTTACAAACCTTTATACTTTTGTTAAATGATTGATTGTCATGAAAATAGTTACATCTAAAGATCTTATCTCATCACCGTAATGGTTTGAAATCATGTGATGAACTTTCAATTCCCTTAATATATCTTAAAGATGAGCACCAAAACTCGTTCATTGCATCTTTTACTATAGATAAGTTCCTCCTTCGCAAGAACCCCACAATTATTACACCCATCTACCTTGTCTACCAACCGAAAAACATGACATGGGGCATATATGTGTAGGTCACATAAACACTTCTCCCCTCCTCAAAACAGTATATTAGGATCTTTCCCTCAACTCGATTAAAAGTAAAAAATATTTATGAATGCTCTTTATTAAAAATAAAAATAAAAATAAAAATAGACTGATACCTCGAAGGATAGCTATTCAAAATATCAAAGTCATGTTATCTAAAAGTAAATGTAGATTGATCCTCGAAGGACAACTACAGGTCAAAATAATAGACCAATCCTTGAAGGATGAATATCTTGTAAAAATCAAAAAGTCAAAAGTAAAAATGTAGACCATACCTCGAAGGATGGCTACCCATGTAAAAAGGCTTCCCGCATCGATCAGCCTTCAAAAGGTCAAATATCAAAAGCATCCTAGGAAAGCTTCCTGCATCAATCAACTTTCCCACTACCGCAAAAATTTTGTATTGATCGGTTTGTGTCAAAATAAAACATGTAAAGCTAGGGCATTTCTCTATGAAACCATTGAAAAGGAGAATCCTCTTCCTACATTGATATACACATAAACAAATCTCCTTTCATTTCCTAGGAAGGTAAAACTATATCATTCCAATTTTTGATTAAGATCTTGTCTAACTACCCATATATAGAAGACCCCGTGATATCTAGAGCCTTCTTCAATGCATCTCTCTACTATCGCTTTTAGTCTTGGTCTAATATATCCCAAGTCAATCAATCCCGTGCCCATCCCACTCAGTCACTACACTGTCCCACTCCATAATCAATGCATCCCAAACTCCCATCAAATCATTCCTCTCTCTCCTAGCACTATCTCTCTCTACCTCTTCCGTGTCCTTTTAGGCCATCAACTCTACTACTACAGTTCCAAAATCCCCATCTACATCCTCATCCTCCTCACCCTCATCATCACTAATCTGAATAGGCTCTTGTGCTCCCTCAACTTGAGCATGTACCCTCCTCACTCTCTAGCGCCACTCAAGTCCTCTCAAAAGCTCTAAATGCTCGAGTCCACCAAGGTCCATACTCACTTGTGACCCCTACATCATCTATCAACACTATATCTCCATCATCATTTGGGCCCATGGCCCCATGCTCCTCAACAATCATGAAAGGTCTACCCACAATGACCTTGGGAGTCTCTGTATCTCCCTCCTCTTGTCTATATTGTATTGGCTCCTCAGGAACATCATGTACTAATCCAAAATGTTGTCTAACACATCTGAATCAAACCATCTCATACTCATCCCCTCTCCACACATGTACCCATGTGTCTTGCTATGTTCTAGCAAGCTCGTGCTCATACTCAGGCCAATCGTGAAAATATAAGTAAGGTCTCCAAATGACATCTCCAATCTGTAGCCTTGTCACCATGTCCCTATAATAACTCACCTTCCTCTTCCTCTTCGATCTACCCATATCCTGCCTCCACCTCATAAAACTTTCATGTCTATCTCCTATTCCCCATGGAAAACCATGTTGTTGAGAAATAGATATATGATCGCATGCCCAACACTGTAACAAGAAAGCAATATCAATATCGTACCTCTTATGAGCCTTCTAGGCCCAAAACTCTCAAAGATGTCCGAGCAAGCAAGTAAAGCGGGTTCCCACTCGAACATTGTTTGATGCTCCATAATCTCGATGATGAACCCCAGTCATCATCCAAGGAAACCTACCTCCTCCATAATTAGGTAGGGAAAACATGATATGACCATCATCATCATCGTCATCCTAGTACATCCATCTCTTGATGAAAAATACAAATGTGGATATGAAAACCCTCCTGAAATATACTTCACATCATCTGCCTCATCACCATATAATCTCCTCATAACATCTAACCTCTTAGACTCCTCAATAGTATAAATACCCTCCCCACACATTGGTAGTCTCATAATCCGATGCACATCCTCCAATGTAATAGTTATCTCTCTTGTGGGTAACCAAAAAGTATAGGTGGAAGGATTCCACCTCTCCATTAATGCCAACATCAAGCCCCGACATCTATGCACTCTCCTATAAGTCCTCATACCTCCCAAACCAACTACCTCAACATGCTCCCAGTCCTTATTTGACAAGTCAAAGCATACCTCATCTAAAATGATTCTCATGGATCATCAACTTCGCATCCACCTACATACACAAACACACAAACACACATTAGCACACACGTTAACATCAAAACATTAAAAAAATTCATAAAAAAAAATAACTATCACTTAAAATACAGTCAATTGTAGCTTTGTCGGTTGAATCACTATTGATCACATGAATTGCCAATGATTCCTATGATTCCCATAATTGAAATCCGTACACTACCATACACGACCAAATCCCTAACATATACTTCAAACAATAAAAAAATATGCAAATTAAAATAAAAACAAGTTTAATCGACCTTAATCCCACCTATGTGGGCTTATGATGCCTGATAGAGGATGTCATTGCACTCTAATCATGTATTTTTGCTCTTTCTTCGCTCTCGCAGCTCATCCAAGTTCATTTTCACAAATGAACTGTTCACCACCCAAACCACCTTTTATAGGCCCCAAATCATTTTCACCCTAATCACTATGATTGGTTAATTCACTAGTGATTCATTCAAAATCACTTGCAATTAGTGTAATCACTAGCGATTCAACCTATTTTTACACACTTATCAATGTTTCATCAAAATCAAACACTTTATCACCTTTTTAAGCATGTTGCCTCTTTAAAGGACCCTAATCCTCAAAATATTAAACATCGAACACACAAATCAATCTCGAGATATGTCATACATCTATGAGACACAATCCCTTTGGCCCCCATCACTTGACCTCCCCATCTTTATCACATACCTTCATGGATCAAATGTCTATAGGCATCAAACCCCTTGGTTCTTCCTATCACTTGACCCCACGGTAGCATAAGTTTTTTCGGTACCCTTTCGAACCGGGGTAACTTTTTTTTAACAAAACACATGTCACACCTGTCAAATCAACATATCAAACTAGTGTTCCTTATACTGTGCTATAGTCACCCCATTTTTAGGGGGGTTCACCTATAAAATTGACTCGTCATTTATTTTTCTAGCACTTTTTCGACGTCAAAATACTAGACAAAAAGAGTAAATGTAGACACCTAAAACTTGCACCCTTCATCCCCTTCATCATTTATTCTTCATCTTAGTCTAAGTCCTAAACCATATTTACCACATGTAAATATCCTTTCTACAGATTTTCAAATCTACATTCAACCATTTAACCACCCTAAAATCAAAATTAAATACAATCAAATCATATTTAAACTATTTCCTAAAACCCTTAATCATCACAAATTGTCCCTAAAAAATTTGCAAACTATTTACTTGAAACACAAACTAAAAAATTCATTTTGGAAGTGATTTTAACAACGTCTCCACCCAAAATCTGAAAACCCGGATTGTCGGTGATTCGTAATCACCAGTGATTATAAATAATATTTTTGCAACCTTGGCGAGAAAATTTTTCAGGTAGAAAATTTTGTGGGTTTCTTGCCAACACTCTGGGAATCTAAGTCCCTCTATTTAAACAGTGAAGCTTCCGTGTTTACATGCATGTGAAAAGTGATTTCTGTGGTGGTTTTTCGAGTGGGGATCTAACAAGGAACTCTATCGACCACGTGGCAAAAGCTAGAAATTTCTTGGTAGAGAGTACTTTGCGAGAGAAGGGAAATGAAGTGAGAAAAGAGAAGAGGGGATTAATTCCGTGGGTAGAAAATCAGAGTCCCACACCCATTAATCAGAAAGTTCCAACATGCATTAAATTTAAGAAGAAACAACCCTACAAATGGCAATAAAACCAATTAGGACTTATAAGCACAAAGAATCGGTGAATACCTCAGGTAAAAAAAAGGCTATAAACTCCTTCTTCTTGTATTGATGCTCAAGAAGAAATTATACATAGAAAGAATAGAGAATGCAAGAGTGGGAAAATAGAAGAATTTCAGCTATCTCTTTGTTCCTTCACAAGAATTGCTCTCTCATGAGATTACAAATTGACAACCAACTAAGAAAAATACCAAATGAGGGGCTCATTATAATTTATGTGAGAGAGATGCATCTTCATCTCCCTAATGAAACTTCATATGCCTTATTCTAATTTTAGACTCTTGATATTTCTAAGAAAATATTATTCCCTTTTATATAATCAAGGTGAATTAATTTACATTATGTTTCTAAAGTTGTTTTTTGAATAACTTAAAGGTATATCAAAAAGTGTAATCCCCAACGAAGAATTAGAATACTTTGAAGAGAGAAAGTTCGGGGGAGGAAGAGAGGAGAGAAGAGAAGGAGGGGGAAGAATGATGTTGATGACGAACGACCATCCTCCGATGAAGTCCACAGTTCCTTCTAGATGGCTTGATGGAATGTCCCAATGTGACAATCTCTGAATTCCTAAACTCTTTGCATCCTAAGAAGCTCCTTTGGATGATTCGAGGACACCTTGAGTTAAGTGTTCAAAAAAAATTGTTAAATGACTTCATTGATTACCACGAAAACTGACTCATATAAATCCTTTCGAAGAGATGGGAGCTCAAAACCAATCCTATCAAGTTGAATGAACTATTTTGTTGATGATGGCAACTTCACCTCACATGTGATACTCCATGACTCCGAGTCACGAAGTGAGTGTCGAAAGACACTGTCAAGTTCCATGAGATGAATATCAAATGCCCTATGAGAGATGCCAAAGATGCTCCTTATGATAATGTTATGACCTGGATAATTGTCCCTCTATGTGCCATTGTGCTAAAACTTCCCTTTGAATGTGACTTACTATTAATAGCGAGTGCCAAAATGGGGACTTACTATTTTTAGTAAGCGTTAGAATCCACCTCTCTTTTAACTCCAGTGTGATGATGATGCTCCTAACTTTGGATGTCCACTCTCGGGTGACATTTTTTTAGAAAGGTGTTTATGGAACCACTTACTATTTTTAGTATGTATCAATCGTGGGTAGAGATGACTTTTTTGATGACTTCCGCTTTCTGATTCTTCCTCTGTGTTCATCGTCTTCTTCGTAACTTCTGCAGATGATGGATTTCTCGAAATAATAGTCTCCCATGTAGAAAGGATTGTTATTTTTAGTAAGTGCACCTCTAGAGATTGGATCACAATGGGATGAATATTTTTATATCAGTCAGTTTTACCCAATACTTGAACCTCTCTAAATTTACTCGACCTCTACCCGATAGATCGCTTTTGTGAGATTTCAAAACTTGAAATTTTTACTTACTGCAATTTTCGCTACTGGACATGACAACCATTAATGGAGCTTGAAAATTATAGGTCCACTTCTCCACCTCAGATCATGATGGAAATTATATTTTTATGTGGGTTTTTTCTTCTTGTTTAACCAAGAATTTTCTTTACTAACCGATTCTTGGTTTGTGAGGAGATGAAATATTTGTATTTGTTGCACGGAAAAGAGAATTTTCTTGATGCAAATGGGAAATATATTTATGAAGTTTTTATAGGATCAAAAAATGATGAAGAAAGGAAAAAATGGTTCTTCGATCCGAATTGCCTGTTTTTGCAATTAGAAATTTCTTCGTCGTGTGAAATGAGGGTTTTCGATGAAAGTCTTGGTTTTACTTCTGTTTTTCACCTTTTAGATCTACTTTTATTCTTAAATATCCATGTTTCAATGTTAGAATGACTTGTAAAACTTATTTGAGTGCATCAATAGTGGTTTGATGTTTGAGAAGAATTTTAGAGTTCTCGACAGGTGTAGAGTTGTGGGGAGATGAATGAAACATGATGTAAAAATGACTAAGTTTGAATATATTCATCCAAGAAGTGACCACCGGAGGCTGGGCATTTTTTTGTGTCCCTGATTTCCATTTATCTAAAGGGACATGAAGTTCCCCATTACACCTTATCACAACACTTGGTGGGATTTGACAGGCTGAGCATTTGATAGGGAGAGCTTGAGGGAAGCACCTGGGGGCTAAGTTTAGAGCGTGTGGAGGACCAGAAGGCATAGCTAGGGATGGGTGAATTTTTTTTTCATTAATGTCTCTTTATCTAAATGTATGAAAGGAACATCATTTTCCACTTCGCACTAGGTTGTGACACTTGGTGATCATCCGTGCAATGAGAGGAAGGGCTCTAACTAGCTCCCGAGGGCTGAGCTGGCAATGTGAAGGGTCACGTTGGTGATCAGAGGGATAAAAATGGAAGGGCACATTTCCATGTCCCTTATTTTCATTTTATAAAAGGATAAATGGGACATGAAATACATCCGCTCAGGTCCTTGTGCCGACACGTGTCCACTTTAAAAATTGTCTAACTGTCAAAACTCTTACCTTGAGAGCGAACTTGTGAAGGTCGTATCTAAGTTCCTGGTGGAATTTTTTGACAAATTTTTATATGATTCTGACTGGAAATGGCCTTACAAATACAATGGTGGGGATCCCATCTCTTTATTCATCAATGTCAACCCTAAAAATTATATGTTTTTCTGGTTATATGTTCGAACATGAGAAAAGCTAGATGTAAACATATTACGCCTAGGTGTTGTGAAAAATATGATTCCACCATGTTATAGTTCTATCTAATTAATATCCATTGATACCTTTTTTATCTCCTAATTCTTTACGAAACTCTTCAAAATTGCTTCATAATATTTCTTGAAGTTCAGTGACTTTCACTTAACATTGTGCATTGCCTAGGCCTGAGAACCCATTTCTGGTGGACCTGCCCCAAAACTTCCAAATATTCCCTGAATCTTCCAAAATATTTTCCCCGATGTTCTTATAACTTGATTGCATCTCCATGTTGAATTTTTCTCCTCCGTTTCTACTCTAGGGGGGTGCATTAGTCCTAGGAAGGCCAGTGGTAGCCCTTCCCAAAACTACTCAAAATTGAAATTTCCAAAGATCCTAAAATCACCTAGGGGTACTAAATTTTCTTTCCTAAATCACCTAGGGGGATTGGATGGACATAAAATTGAGAGTGTTTGATTATGGGGTAAGTAAGGTGTGGTGTTAAGATGGACTAGACTAGGGGGGCTTTTGGAAGGTATGGCTTTGAAATTTTTCGACATTGTGGTATCGTTGTCCCACCTTCGGATGTATTTTTCCCTTTGAAAAATACTGGACAACAACTTGCTCTAGCTTTGGGACATATTAGGGAATGAGTGAAGTGAATAAATGACATGAGGAAATCCTAAATCTCAATCATATCAGTAGATAATACATTGACCAACGTCTAATCCATTGGGCCCTACAAATTTGTTTACAACTTGTCAGAGAGAGATAACATGGAAGAACACACACACACACAATAACAAAGGAAACACACAACACATGGAAAGGGAAAGACACACACAAAAGGAAGGGAAAAGAACCTAAAAACCACGTATGGTACAAGGCAGGGGGAAACCCTCTTTTGTTGAAGCACTTTTTTTTTAAGGGTTACCCTAAAATGGATAACATAGAATGTCGATGTCTTGCGAAATTCATTGACTAGTTCAAGGAAGTATCCTCCTTTCCTCAAATGCTTATGAAAGCTAGGTGCTTTCATGATTTTTTGTGTACTTCGTAGGAGTGATCCTACATGAGCTTTTTGGTTCTCAGGCCTTCACCCAGAAATTCCCTTCCTTTCCATTCTTTGAGATCATTTCTAGAGTGCTAACTACCTCCATGTTTATCCATAACACCGATATTTCTTTGAACACTTTCATCATCATTCCAGGGTTGATCCTTGTTCAAGTTGTTTGAATATTTTGATCTCTTTTCATTCACATATTCATTCTATATGATTTGCCAAACGTTCCAAAGTGATGTGATCAATTTGATTTTGAACAAATTCCCAATGTTCTTGCTACAAACAACTCTCCTCAACATGAGTTGGCTCAATATTTTCCTACCACCTTCCACCATGATGAAGGTGTTGTTATCAAAATTGAATATGTCCAAAGGAGTTCTCGAGGACTTTTCTTCTTTTGCATTCACGAACTTCCTCTTGCATTATGGAATAATAATACATGTTTTTATTTCATGCTTCCCATCTGAGGAAGTCATCCAACCTATCTAACTATTTCATCTCCACATCGAACATACATGTATTAAAACAAGGAGAAATCATTGATTCACACTTGTCTTATATCTCTATGGCTTGAGTCAAGAGTTCAAGGATAAGCTAAGGATCTTCAATTTCTTCTAAAACTTTCAAAATATCTTGCATGGATGGCTCTTCCAAATTCATCATAGATTCATCATTATTTTCAAAAGAGTTTCTATATTATGACTCAAAGGAGTGATAAAAATATGATCCATACTGCCTCCCATGATTCTTTTAAAGTAACTTTGTTTTCTTCTTCTGGTGTTTTGTATTCCCCAAGGTTCTCCTTCATATAGGCATGGAAAATTTTGACTTATGAACCCTTCGACAAGGAGAAGAGGTCCATGTTTTGTGGAAATGGCACACCTTCAAGCTCAAAATCCATATCATCCTTGTGATAATCATCATGTTCCTTGGTTTTGAGAATGAAATTGGTCTCCTCCATATGTTCATCCATGATTGAATCGAGAAGAGAATTTGATTCCTCAACTTTCTCTACTTCTTCACATATCTCCATCCTGTCATTAATTGAAAAATCAAAGTCTGAAGAGAGATTACTCATGAACACCCCAACTCATCATTTTTCATTTCTTCATTATCAGTGGAGTCTTCAGAAAGCATCAATCATCCATTATGTAGCTAGGATATTCCTCTATTGAATATGTCACTCCTCCATGAGTTGTCTTTCATGCCAAAAAAAATCTTACATCTCATCTTCCATAAGAAAATTTCCTCTTCTTCTTTCATGGTGAGGAAAGGAAAATTTTCATCTCTCGACAATGTGAGGAAATAGTTTCCTATCCCGCCACCTTAAACAAAATGTTCACCCTTGGATCATCTGATTTTTGTACTGTGTATTTCATCTTACACACCGAACAAATTATTCATCTCCCCTTTCATAGGTATGGTTGTAGAGGACCAGTCCATTTTGATTTCACCACCTAAATCCCTACAAAAACTTCTACTTAGGAGCATGAATGAGGCTGGAATTTCAGCTACCAAGATGGTGAGAAACACTTTCTTTTCTAGGAAGTCAACCAAAGCAACTTGAGCATCCTTTATCCTTCCCACCAATGATACTTCTTGGATTCCATGGAATAACAAGATCCATTCACACAGGTCAAGGTAAGTCCTAAGGAATTTGTGACTTTCATGGGCATCACATTGTCAGAGGCTCCAAATCTATGATGCAATTATTGAGTTGAAAGCCTTTGATGAGAAGTGACAGGTAAAAAGGTTCAACTTTATCGGTCTTGGAGGCACTAAGGGCTAGCATGTTTTGTGAAGGTGGTGGATGGTGTGAGTAGGCCTTTATAATTTTAGCTTGAAATTTTAGCACTACCACCATAGAATACATTGACCAACCTATCAAATTGAGTAAGGTGTGTTTACAAGTACTCCAATTCTGTGATCGGAACCTTGGCTTTACTCACGTATTCTACATAATCAAATGGGATCATGACGGATGAATTTGAGGTTTCGAGGGTGATGGAATATTTACATGGAGAAGGTGTGGTTACCTTGGGAGTTTGATTTTATTTAATAGGTGTGGTAACTAGTTTAGAAGGGGATGGGGAAGCAGAATTTGGTGCTACTTTAGATGATTTTGTAGGAGTAGCATTCGAAGAAGAATTATTCTTAGAGGTAACTTTTGAATTGGAGGGAGAACCATAAGACTTACTTGGGCATGGTAAATGAATTATTGTTTGTTAGTGGGTTTGGTTTTTCCTTGGATGAATCCATTAATGGAGGCAGCGATGACCCTCTCCTGATGATATTATTTCATTAAATTTCAACGGGAGGATATTATTTCTTCTTCTTCACTACAACTATTGAAGATGAAGCTATTTTCTTTGATTGAGCCTATGTGAACACTACACACGAGAATCTTGGAGCTTCTTCATCATCATCATCTTTATCTCCTTCAACATACTCAATAAGGCCATTTTGAGTCTCGCCATTAACTTCTTCGACCTCAAGGTAGTATCCATCATCACCTTCTTCTTCTTCTTCTAGTTCATCAACGTCACACGTAGCATTGACCAATGATGCTTTGAGAGCAAGCCTATGGGGAGGCGGGGTGATTCTCGACTGGTTCGGAGGATTTGGCTCCTTAGAGAATTCCACATGGAGATTTGAGACAATTGTTTCTTCATGGAAACCAAGTCATTTGCCATTTTCTGAACATTGGATCCGTGGTAACTGAACTCAAACTTTGACCTTTTTTTTTTCCATTAGGACCTTTCACTTTTCCAGACAAGATCAAATCATCTTCAGTCTCAATCGCGAAGTCTTGTGTTTCCTTCAAATCCTCTGGGTTGGGCTCTTCTGAGGAAGAAACCAACTTCCGGTGGTAGAGCACTGATGAAGAACCTTTTCAAGTTATTTTTAAGAGGCACGACATCTTTAGGAATCCTTCTTATTATCCGGTTATATTTGGCAATAAAGTCTCTCATTGATTCAGAAGCTTCTTTCTTCATTTGCACCAATTAGACCAAGAGATCCTAGTAGTCCATGGTTTTGAACCTATGTTCAAATATGCTTCTTATATCTTCCCAATAGGTGATAGATCTTGGGGGAAACATGGAGAACCATTCGACAACTTTCTCTTACAATGATTCCACAAAGAGTCGGACAAAAACATCCTCATGTTCTACACCTAGTACACCGCAGTGGTGATGAATGTTGTTACATGCTCCTCGGGAAGTTGAGAACCATCTCCTCTAAATTTTGGGATGTTTTTCTTGAGCCTTTTGGTAGCTCATGGAGTGGTTGAGGAAGAGCAAGTGGGCCAGTGTTTCCACCCCATGGTATATTTGGTTTGTGTTCTTCACGACCATGATTCACAATTTCATTCTATTTCTGATTCTAACCTTTCTAAGTTATGGCCTCAAGATGTTGTTGCTCAGATGCTATCTGTGCTTCATCTTGAGCTCTTTCAATCTCTTCAATTTGAGCTCTTATCTATGCTTCAACTCTTGCTTCTCTTTCTCTAGATTCTTCTTTAGTCTCTACGTCGGTGAAATCTTCAATATTCTCGTTGATGTATGGAAACTCAATGTCCAATGGGTTGATGACTCTTGAACTTCCACTAGGAA
This sequence comes from Taxus wallichiana var. yunnanensis, assembly GCA_018340775.1. Classification (NCBI taxonomy): domain Eukaryota; kingdom Viridiplantae; phylum Streptophyta; class Pinopsida; order Cupressales; family Taxaceae; genus Taxus; species Taxus wallichiana. The sequence goes on along the minus strand of CM031243.1, from coordinate 704,651,090 downwards.
TTTTTTCCTGTTGCAGGGGATACATTGGATTTTGAGCAACTCCTATCTTCTTTGAATTTATTCAAAGATGAGATCAATTTTTCCTCCTTTTCTTTGTTGCCGAGTGTACCTTCAATCCTGTCACTTGAAATCTACGCTCTTCTCTATGGAGCCTGAACTTGTCTTTGTCTTTCTAGTTCAATGCAACATGTTCTTCTTCAAGGTCCAATACTCTTGTGGCGATGAAGTATTGAGTGAAGCTTTGTCATTATGCCAGATGGCTTCCCTCAAGTCAGAAGTGATGTCTTCTTGAATATGAAACAATAGCTTGGGCCTTTCAACAAGAGGGTTACTCGGAATAGCCATGATTTGTAGACATAAGGCTCGGGTGACTTTTCAAATTCCATTTTTTTTTTTTTGGATTTTTCAATTTTTTTTTTATTTTCTTGACCTTCTTGTCCTATTTTGGGTGTAGATGCTTTATTAAATCTGCCCCATGGTGCGTGCACAAAAATTTTTAGAGAAATGTTTTTAGGTGGACAAATTTGTGGGTTTCTTTCTAATGCTCTAGGAATCTAAGTCCCTCTACTTAAATGGTACAACTTCCGTGTTTACATTCACGTGAAAAGTGATTTATGTGGTGGTCTTTCGACCGGGGATCCAACAAGGGCACTCCACTGACCCTGTGGCAAAGCTAGCAATTTTTTTCTAGAGAGTAATTTGCGAGAGAAGGGAAAGGGAGTGAGAAAAAGAGAGGAGGGGATTAATTCCGTGGGTAGAAAATCAGAGTCCCACACCCATTAATCAAAAGTTCCAACACACATTAAATGTAAGAATAAACAACCCTTGAAATCGAAATGAGATGAATTAGGACTTATGAGCACAAAGAATCATTAAATCCCTCAGTCAAAAAAGGCTATAAACTCCTTGTTTTTGTATTGATGCTCGAGTAGAAATTGTACATAAAGAATAAAGGAATGCAAGAGTGGGAAAATAGAATAATTTCAGCTATCTCTTTGTTCCTTCACAAGAATTTCTCTCTCATGAGATTACAAATTGACAACTAGCTAAGAAAAGAATATCAAATGAGGGGATCATTACAATTTATGTGAGAGAGATGCATCTTCATCTCCCTAATGACACTTCATATGCCTTATGCTAACTTTAGACTCTTGATATTCCTAAGAAAGTATTAAGTCCCTTTTATATAATCAAGGTGACTTAATTTACATTATGTTTCTAAAGTTGTTTTTGAATAACTTAAAGGCATATCAAAAAGTGTAAACCCCAACAAAGAATTAGAACATTTTCAAGAGAGATAAAGATCAGGGGAGGAAGAGAAGAGAGAGAGAGAGAGGAGGGGGAAGAATGATGTTGACGATGAAAGACCCTCCTCTGATGAAGTCCACAGTTCCTTCTAGATGGCTCGATGGAATGTCCCAATATGATGATCTCTGAATCCCTAAACTCTTTGCATCCCTAGAACATCCTTTGGATGGTTCAAGGACACATCAAGTTAAGTGTTAAAAAATTGTTAAATGAATTCATTGATGACCATGAACAATGACTCATATACATCCTTTTTGAAGAGATAAGAGCTCGAAAATTATCATGTTAGGTTGAATGAATTGTTTTTCCGATGATCGCAACCTTCACCTCACACATGATACTCCTGCAACTCGAGCCATGAAGTGAGTGTCAAAAGACACTGTCAAGTTCCCTGAGATGAATCTCAAATGCCCTACGAGAGATTCCAAAGATGCTCCTTGTGACAATGTTATGACCTGAATGATCATCCCTCTATGTACCATTGTGCCAAAACTTCCCTTTGAGTGTGACTTACTATTAATAGCAAGTGCTAAAATGGGGACTTACTATTTTTAGTAAGCGTCAAAATCCACCTCTTCGAACTCTAGATGATGATGCTAACTTGAATGTCCAACTCCTAGTATGTTCCCTTTGTGAAATCTTCCCTCAGGAAAAAATTACGATTTATAGCAGATGTTTATAGAACCACTTAATATTTTTAGTATCAATCACGGGCGAGATGACTTTTTTGATGACTTTCATCTATGATTCTTCCTCTATGTTCACCGCCTTCTTCACAACTTCTTCAGATGATGGATTATTAGAAATAGCAGTCTCCCATGTAGAAAGACCTACTATTTTTAGTAAGTATGCCTCTGGTGATTGGATCATGATGGGACGAATATTTTTGATATGGGTTTTTTCCCAATATCAACCCTCTAAAATTTCAGACCTACCCAATCGTCGGTTCGTGAGATTTTAAAACTTGAATTTTTACTCCGGTGTTGTCTACGAACACAACAACCATTAATGGAGCTTAAAAATTGTAGGTCCACTTCTCTACCTTGGATTTTGATAGAAATTATATTTTTGATGTGGGTTTTTTCTTCTTGTTTCACCGGTGAATTTTCTTTGCAAACCGATCACTGGTTTGTGAGGAAATGAACTATTTGTCTTTGTTGCATGGAAAAGAGGATTTTCCTAATGAAAAAAAAATACTTCACTGTGAATGGGAAATCCATTTCGAGGTTTTTACAGCCTCCAAAAATTATGAAGATGGTAAAAATGGTTCTTCAATCAATTCCATGGTTTGTAAGTTACGACAATTTCTTCATTGTGCGTCGAATGAGGGTTTTCGATGAAATTCTTCGTTTTACCTCTCATTTGTTCGCTTTTTTGATCTAATTTTCTTGAAAAATATATTTATTTGAATGTTATAAGGACTTGGAAGAGTTTTTGAGTGCATCAATGGCAGTTTGGATGTTTGAGAAGAATTCACCGAGTTCCGATAGGGTGTAGAGTGTGGGAGATGAAACAGAGATGTAAAAATGACTAAGTCTAAATTTATTCATCCAAGAAGCAAGCACCAGGGGGATAGGTGCATTTTTCCCCATGATTTCCATTTAGATAAAGATATTAAAGGGATGTAAAATTCCCCATCATGCCTCATTGTGAAACTTGGCGGGATTTGATTGGTTGAGCATTTGAGAGAGAGAGCTTGAGGGAAACACTTGGGGATGAGTTTCAAGCATATGGAGGACAAGAAGGCATAGCTAGGTTTGGGTGCATTTTTTGTCCCTAATGTCCCTTTAGCTAAAGGGACAAAAGGTATATCATTTTTCACTTTGTGCTAGGTTGCGACACTTGGCAATCATCCGTACAATGAGAGGAAGGGCTCCAACTAGCTCTCGGGGGATGAAATGGCAATGCGAAGGGTCACGTTGGTGATGATAGGTATAAAATGGGCTGCGTACATTTTCATTTCCCTTATGTCCCTTTTCTAAAGGGATGAAAGGGACATGAAATCCAGCTAGGCTCTTGGTTTTGACACGTGTCCAGTTCCAAAATTGGCTAATTGTCAAAACTCTTACCTTGAGAGCAAACTTGTGAAGGTTATATCTGGACTTCTTGGTGAAATGTTTTGATAAAATTGTATATGATTATGACTAGAAATGGCCTTATGAATGAAATTGTCAAGGTCTTGGATCTTGGTTCATCCATTTGAGCCTTGAAACATTGGTATTTTATTTTGGTTATATAGCCAAGCATGTGGAAAACTAGATGTAAAAATATTGCACCTAGGTGTTGTGAATAATATGATTCCACCATATTATAGAAATCTTAATTAAATTTCCATTGATATATTTTTTAGCTCCTAACTCCTTACAAAAATCCTGAAATTACTTCTCAAAGCTCAGGTGATTTTTTAACACTGTGGGCTGCCTAGGCCCGAGAACCCAGTACTATTTCCCTGATGTTCCTAGAACTTGATGGCATATCCATGTTGAATTTTTCTTCTCTTTCTACTTCAAGGTGGTGTATTAGTCCCAAGCAAGGCCGGTGGTAGCCCTTCCCAAAACTGCTCAAAATTGAAATTTTCCAAAAGGTCCTAAAATCATCTAGGGGTACTGAATTTTATTTCCTAAATCACCTAGGGGATTTGATGGACATTCAATTCAGACCATTGATTGACCGTTAAGGCCGGTGTTGAGGATGTACTAGTCTTGGGGGATTTTGGAAGGTATGGCTTTGAAAGTTTTTGACACGGTGGTATCATTGTCCCACCTTCGTATGTATTTTTCCATTTGAAAAAATATTGAGAACAAGCCTTCATCTAGGATCCTTAATTTCAAACCTCAAGCTCTTTTTTAATACTATTCTACAACATCTTGTACGTCATCACTTAGCTCCAAGACATCCAAGTTATCATCAAACATTATTATGAATCATCATCAAGCTTTTTCAAGTCATTTTAGAGCTTCTGTGGATCAACTTTTCACCATTCAACTTGTAGACTACATCAATCATCACAAGATCATCCTCAAACAAGGTTTGAGGCATCTTTTAGCTTTATTTTGATTCAAGGTACTTTTTTAATTTTCATCTTTCCTTTATCAGTCATATCTAGCTTTCAAATCACTCTAAAGCATTAATTTAAAGCACCAAACATTATTTTTTAATCATTTTTCAAAATCTACCTGAATCACTAGTGATTTGCCTAATCGTTAGTGATTCTTGTCAATTTTACTCCTTTATCAACCATTATCAATTTTTATCAAATTTATCATATCTATCATATCATGTTTGTTGCTTCTAACATATTTTTAAGCATGGATCACTATTAGATGGAAATTGGTGGTCAACCACATGAAATCACAACAATTCACTCTCTTCTAATAGTCCAAGAACCTTTCTACTAGGAACTGTTCGACATCATTCACAAATTGAACCTATGTGTAATCCAGTTTATCGACACTAAATGGGACATCGAAGATCAAATTGAATTCTTACATGAGATCGAACAGAAGTTGATGAATTCTGGTATGATTACTTTAAACAGGTAAAAATTACATCCACTTTTTCCTAGGCCACATTCAAGGCTGGACAGGACCTACCATTCAATCTTGAATTCTAGTCATATTTACCTACTATTGTTGTATCTATCTATCTTATATCCATTTATCATTTATCACTTATCCATTACAATTCACTTGATTGTTTACAAAGCGAGCTGACATCCTTTGAGGAAGCCCTTTGGATTCCTGGAATCAACCTTTGCCGAGCAAGACTCACTTATCTTCCTATATAATCCATCTTGTTTAGTGTCTTTAAGTGCAGGTTTCTTCGCATGATAGGAGCTTGTACATACTTTCATACGGAGTGCAAATTTTATCAACATTGAGCATCAACAATATTCATCTACGGTATCATTAAACCCTGTGTCTTTTGATGTCGGTCTTATTTTTATTATTTCGCTTTGTTACTTCAAGTAGAAAGGTAAAAACATCTCTAAACACTTGGCCCTCGCTCACCATGTTGACTCGCCCATAGAATGCTAATTTGGATGGTGAGCTAGTCGTGGTGTTGGATGTTGTGCTTAGTATGAAGTTGCATAGTGATGTCACTCAACGACTAGAAACTTGACTAACCCGTGGTTGTGGAACCACCAGTAGCTCGAACTCCATCTCGTCGAGATGGCTATAACTTTGTATTTGTCAAATTGTGGGTATTTAGTCCCACATGTTGTAAAGACTCGAAAATGTACCTTGTGCATAAGGTATTCTATTCAAAATACTAAAAACATTATAAAACACAATAATCCCAAAAATCAAATAATTCCACTAAAGTAAATAAAAATGCAAAACCCCACAAAAGGTGATAAATGACACCTCATCACTCATTTCCCAGCCATCACCCACTCACATTTAATTTTTTCCATCCCACCTACCAATTTTCATGCCCAATGCACTATGGAACCTTATCATCTTATCCATCTCTGCACATTACACACATATGTGTCATAATATTCTATGCACTAAAAATCTATAAAATACCACTCACCCCCATCATTCCACCCCCTTGAATCTTTGTGCACTTGAGCCCATACTTGAGATTTTTCTTCTTTTCTTGCATATTTCAGTATTGTAGGTTTTGGAGAGGAAAGGTGGGCCACAAAGGATTGATGCAACTCACAACATCACTATTTTGGTGATATTTAAGCCTAAGTTCCATTTGTACCGTTGTTCAGACTACAACCTATGTGATTTTCATAGAATATTATCCAAGAATGGTTTGTGCCTAAGTCGTATACCATTCATTTTTATGCATTGTTTTGTTATTTTTCTATAATAAAAATTCTTTATCTCCTTAAATTTTTAGGGATCTAATCGAGGCAGTCCCCTAGCCACAAAAATTAGATAACATTTTTCTAAGTGTATTTGTGTGTAGGTCATAAATTAGGTAACAATAATTTGGATATTTCTATATTGACTAACACATCTTGTAGGTGATCCAAATCTAGAAATACACTTTGGTGACCATAGTGGGACCATTTTGGTTATGGGTAAATCATTTTATTTTCTGAATCTATTTTTTTTCTTTAGGGTTTTATAGTCCTTTCAGTTTGGTTTTATTTTTCCCGATGTTTTGGTTACAGATCTAACACTTGGTTTTATAGATCTTCTAAAGAAAATCTTGTCATAGGCCGAGTCGAACCATGAATGTGTTATAATTTTTCTACAAAAAAATTAATAGTTTGGTCAGTAGGTTAGTCACGTGACGTGATCTGTTTTGTAATTTTTTTCTAAAAATATTTATATATGCACATTTCATTTCTTTGTAAAGGAAATAATTGGGAAAGAACTTTATTTTTGTTAAGATCGTTTCTATATATGTTCTTCCCTTGTGCCCTCAGTGATCTTGGGAATTATAAATAGCTTCGGTTGTTTTACCTTTCTATTATGTACGTAAATAAGGCTAGTACTCATATTGGTGTTTGGTATTTACGATGCCTTTGGGTCACACTTACAGTAAAGCCGTGTGAATAGCCAAAGTGATAAGGACACAAAATACACATCCATTCCACCATTTCCCATTGTCATTAGTTATTAGGCATAAACCCTAAAGGTTTGTCACACCGTAAGATTACGTATGAGGGACCCCATTAGAACGAGATGCCATTGAGATGACAAGTCTATTACATGTAGCTTTTATGGTATATCAAAATAAATACACATTTTATTGGTGTGATAAACACTAATTTCATTCGTATCACAACATATTACATTTGCATTTAAAAATACAAAAACAATTCACCTTCCTATAAATGCTATTTAGCCAAATTCACTCGAGTTCTCAATCATACCTGTGAGTGTCTCTAACATATAACACCATTTCCCCAAATTTTTACAATATCTCAGTACATTTTTTCCATTTTCATATTTTCCCAAACCCACCATAGGTGTGAATGCCTTATGATTTTTCAATCCCAAATTTTCCTAGAGCCGATCGCAAGTGAAATTTACCTACAATTTTTGGTCAAATCAATTTCCCATTTTATTCCATTAGAGTTATCCTACTCATTCTTTCCATTCATATTTCACATAGTCCCAATCGCCGTGTGAATACCCTACATCTTTGCTTCCCCTTACATGCTCGGTACCTTACATGCTCTAGTATGCCCCTTGGATTCTCTATTCCCTTGTGTGTTCTAATCTTCCGCATGTGCGCTACAATCCTCTCTCGTGCAAATTTTTGTGCTTGCAAGCTCCATTCTATCTTTTTCATCTCATTGTTCCATCCTAGTTGTAGACACCTAAAATCACCCGATGTAGCTTTACTACTAAAATTGTACTAATTACCCTCTTTCCCATCGTTTCCATAATAATTAGTGATTTCCCACTAATTAACTAACGTTTCCTTCCATTTCAACCAATTAATGACATTTCATTAATTAGCTAGTCTCTACTTCACTTCGGATGCCAATTAACGACACTTCGTTAGTTATAATCCTCTTCCGATTGAACAATTAGCTATTATTAGTTAATTAAGCCTATTTACCCTTGTATTTAATCAATAAACCCTCTTATTGGTTAAAACCCCTCTTCCAACCATTCAAAATCACCCCATTTCCCTCCAAATCATCTCTAAAGGCTTTCTAAGCTTATCCTAGCCTATTAATTAATCCTATTTGATTAATTAAAGCACCCCCAACTCCCATGAGTTGTTAATCACTTCTTAATTATTCTAATCAAGCTTAATTATTCTAATTGAACTTTATCATTTATCCCTCATGCTTCTCCAAATTGGAAAGCTATTTAATAAACCTAGTATTCCCCTCACACACCACACCACACTTTGAATAGTGGAATTTATAGGCATATTGATAAGAGCATTCTCCATTGATTTGGAATAGCTACTTCATCCATTCTACCATTGTTGAGTAGAAAGGAAGATCTAAGAATGGCCTTGTAGCCATTTCTTGGTGAGATCCTTCCCTCTCCTTGGAGATTAACACATAAATTTGATTGCTCATTGATCTAAAGAGGCTCATGTTTTAGAGTAATCATACATAAAAGAGTAGGAATGGTTGACATTAGGTGATTTAATTCATGTTTATGCAAGATAGCTAGTTTCCCTTAAGCTCTTATCTTGATGTCCTTAGTAGATTAAATTTCCTTTGAAGCTACTTGGTGTTAGTTTCATGCAATTAGTGTAAGTTAGTTTAGTATGGCTACATTTGGCACACAAATGTGGAAGATACTCAAGATCAATGTATTTAAGGGAATGAACCTTTTATAAAGCATTGTTATGATCCTTTGATTTAAAATATTTTCATTGATATAAGTTTAAGCTAAAGCTTGTGTATGCTCTTCTCTTGCACCATTGTGTGATCTTGAGAATCAAAAGAAACTTTAGTTTTCATTTTCTAAACACTTGGATTAATTTGGATGAACTTTGTACAAAGCATTATGGTAGTTATTTGATTTTAAAATCTTTTCATTATTATCTAGTTGGGTTACTTGTTGTGTATGCTCTTCTCTTGCATCCTTGGATGATCTTGAGAACTAAAACAACATTTAAATCCTCTTTCATAATATTGTATATCTTTTGGATAACTACTAACTGTTTGAGTGTAGGACCATACTCGCTTGTCAAAGAAGAAGGATCTAAACAATACTAATACATGTGTGTTACAAGTTTCCAATGGTGTACTAAACCTCATTAAGATCAAAGATAAAAAAATACACCACTTCATTCAACACATTGTATTTACAGGTTCGGATAAGAAATATGGTTCATCATCGTTAGACCGGGAAGTATCTTGGCATAAACCATAAAACTCATTGTTAGGATTACCCCAGGAACCCCAAAGTAGTCCACACCTTGAGAGAACTGGTGGACGAAATGGGAAGTGCCCCCTTACCCACTTGACTAGTTGGAAACCCTTGTGAGAAAAGCTTCATGTTTCCCACATGAGGCCCCATTCATTAATTTGATTGTGGGGTAATTATCTATTGTTTAAAACAAATTCTAGAAATATGTACCACTCTTAGGAAAGAATTGGCAAGGTTGAGAACAAAAGCTTAAGTGAACCATTTGGCATTGGGGCCAACTTGACTTTATCCATCGTGTTCTAACGATCTCTCATAAAGCAAAAACTTTCTCAGAGTCAAAACCTTGTTATTCGAACAAGGGAGAGTCCATTAAAGTTGGAGTTATGTGTTATTCATCACAAAACTTACAAAGTATTACTTTTCCTAGTTTCTACCTTGTCTTAAGACAAGGTAAAACTCTACCAAAGTTATGCCAAGTATTTTTCATCACCACTTGGTCTATTTCCTTTGTTTTCTTGTTGACATTTTTGGTCAAAAGAAGACAACCATACGTGTGCATATCAGAAATAATCGTGTCCACCACTTTTTTATTCTACTCACATGACTAGGTTGTAATTCCGAATGTGAGTGTTGAAAGTGTGAATGATACGTTTTCATGTTTTGATAGCCATTGTCTCAGTTAGAGTAGGTATTTACTTTAGCTCATGTTCACCTAGGTACTTTATTTACCTTTATTGTATTTATCCTCACCCACTTATGTGTGTGGATATTTCTTTTATCTTAGTTAGATATTAGGAGATATTATCTAGTTGTTAGGTATAGTTATTTCCTTGATCTATGGTATTGACTAGTTCTTTCCTTGATCTATGGTAATCGACTAGATCCTTGATGTCTAGTTCTCTCCTAAATCTATGGTCTTGACTAGTTCTTTGATGTCTAGTTATTTCCTTTATTTATGGCTTAATCTATGACCTTGGATGATTCTTAGATTGTTATTCATTGCCTAATTAAGCAAGACCTATTCTCAATGTATTGCATTGAGTTCCATAATAATATATGATATTGCTACTCATTTGTTTGCAAAGGTTTTATGTAAAGCTATTCGTGAATTGCTTTCATCTTATTGATCGTGGTGTTTTATTAGCATATGTGTTCTTGAGTTGGTATGATTTGGTTATCATTCCTTTCATGGTATTAGAACAGAGATTGCTATTGACATTCGTCTCATGAGTTTTATTTTGCAAATAAATTATTTATGTATTCATATATTTGGTATTTGGTTGTATTTTGTTACTGCGTGCATTTTTATGCAAATAGAGGCTTCCATTGGATCTCGGAAGGTGAAAAAACCTAAGATCGATCAGAAACTCGACCAATTCCGAGGCGAGTCATTTTTTTGTGGGTTTTTATTTTTGTAGAGAAGTGCATAGGTGTGCCTCGGATTCAAGCCAAGAAAAAATGTGATTTTATTTATTTGGCTTTGTTGGATTTGTCGAGATATTTATTTGTGTGGTGAAGGCAACAACAATTTATTTTGTTTTAGTGGCAACTAAAATAAATATCGAGTAACTCGGTTTTGAGTGTTGTTTTTCTGCGAAAGTGCATGTTTTTTCGTGATCTTTCTATTGGAAATATTTATTTTGAGACTTGCACTATAATTATAAAGTGCCAAATATGGAGGAGTGTTGTAATCAATTGTGGATGTAATTTCGGCTAAGCCCGATGTCCTAAATTTTTGGGAGTTGCAGTTTGTGCCTATCATGGATTCTGAGCATGACATGCTTTTCTCTAAAGTATGTGGACTTCAAGAGGATACTGTAAAATTTTGGAATAAAATAGATTGCTCAAGAAGCAAAATTCTCTTCTACAATCACTCATTCATGATAAGGATATAATAATACACTCCCTATAGAACAAACTTGCTAGCCTACAACATCACCATCATATTGTGGACAACCATATCCATGCTCCTAGTCCACTTGCAGTTGTTGCTCTTGTACCCACTAACATTGATCTACCAGTCTTTGAGCCTGAACCTACTTTTGATGCTTCTAAACCTGTGAGGCTTGTTACTACATGCTCTTCCACATTTGTGCCTATTACAGTACCACATGTTGTGTATCCTACTTCTTCTCAACTGCATGGCTTTTTAAGAAGCATACCACTGCATTTAGTTCTCACATGCTCCGTTCTATGGGTCTCACTAGAGGAGTCATTGGCAGACATTCACAGGGTATTGTTTCCTCTATTCCACATGTTAAGTGGAATTCTCATCATGACATTGGTTTTTGAGCAGATACTTCATTGGGATCACACATTGATAGAGCTCCTTTTTTTGTTCACTCGAATCTTTCTGAGGATCATGAGCAACACATGAGTTCTAGCACCTTCACTTAGGCTTGAGAAACCTGAGATTTTAGTTGTCAGACATGATCAACCTGACACACATTCTGATGTTCTTTTGCATGCACCCATTATGCATTTTACACCAAGTCATATGCAGGCATCTTCTTCATCCATTCGTGTTGATTTGGGGTGGATATCTGATCACTCGTGGAGGTGAAATAGGCATTCATTGAGAGGACTCTACAGGTGTTGCTCCTCCACCATTTGGCCTCTTGCTTCACTTTCTATACCTTATGCATTGTGATGCTTTTTGTTTTGAGTATTTTTCTTTAGTAGGTGTAGTGTTTCTCTCTCGTTTGTAAGAGATTTTGTATTTGTATTTTCGACACTTTTGGCATGTTGACAATATCTCTTATGGGGATCTATTCTGGTGCATTCCAGTGTTAGTTTGTCAGTGTTCGAGTAGTTGTTTTGATAACTCATACATATTTTTAGCGTCACTCCACCCATTCAGTAGTATGGGAGGGTGTGGTGTTGATCCTGCTTCTTCGGGTTTTGTGTCCTTGCATTTTTACCTTGGCTTTTCTTGGATTGTGACACTCTGATTTTGTGTCCTTTCCTTGTTGCTTTGGTTATTGTTCTTGGATCATGGCACACCTATTTGTAGCACTTGATCAAATTATGTTTGGTGTTTTTTTACACTTTTGACATCACTCCATTGACAGTCTCCTTGTATGGAGCTATTCTGGTGGAGCCCAGTGTCAGTTGTTTTTGAGTTTTGTGATCGAGTAGTGGATTCAAACCACAATGCACACCAAAATTCTTCAGCATTGTATGAGTTTTTGAGCCGAACTTATTGGGATTCCTTGGAGTGGGTTTTTACTCTCTTTATTTTATTGTTACTGGTTTTGGGTACCTTGCGGTGTCCCTTTTTCCAGTTATTGTACATGAGTACCTCATCAGGCCTAGTTGTTGGGACTCATACTGTGGACATGCCACTTCTATTTTGGCCCCTAGCTTCACTTGAGGGGGGGTGTTAGAGTAGGTATTTACCTTAGCTCATGTTCACCTAGGTACTTTATTTACCTTTATTGTATTTATCCTCACCCACTTATGTGTGTGGATATTTCTTTTATCTTATTTATCTCATCACTAATTTCCTCTTGAGTTGTTATGTCACTCGCATAATCTCAATATAATGTTGATACTTACATCTTGTTTCTTTGTGGAACTTGATCTAAGTGTCTAGATTGTATTGTTACGTTACTCACAAACTATCAATTTATTGTTATACTTAGACCTTGTTTTTATCCAAAATTTTCCTTGAGTGTTGAAGAGTGTCATCATTACATTGTTTGCATCATGTCAATACTATTTTGATACTAATATATTGCTTTTCCTAAAGGCTTGATTAACGTATCCAAGTGGTATTGTTACGCTGCCCACATTTGTAGCTTCCATTTTTCAAGACTTAGAATTTGTTTGTGTTTGAAAAAATTGAGTATACCTTGTTTAGGAGTCACTTCAACATCATTTTGATACTTAAGTATTGTTTATCCCAAACTTGATTTAAGTATTGACATTGTGTTGTCATTTTTATACCAAACCACATTTGAGACATAGGGAGTAGTTACTCTTGTGATTGGATTATTGTCTGGAACTTGCTTGTTTATCCTTGATTGTTAGTCATCATACAGTTTAGTATCCTTTTTGATTCCTTGGTTCATTGTACCTTGATTCTTGAGATTTTTACGATTTTTACCATTAGTTAGACATTCTTTGGAATTCTTTGTGACCTTTTTATAGTCATCACGCTACTCAAATTTTCCTAGGGTCCTTGTAATATTTGTACACATTTGTTACCCTTAGTGAAAAATTTCCTATTATGCCTCCTATTACAAGAATGGGGCACCAAAAATTAGGGTCAAATCCTTTTGTAAATGATAAATTGAACCCTTTGTTTGAAGATAATACCATGGTTTATCATAGTGGTGATGAGGATAATTCTCCTCGGAATGAATTTGAATTTAATCCTACCCACATAGACAACTTCCTCTTTCAAAATAGAAATGAAGGCCTAGTACGTGTCATAGATTTGGTCACTCTCTTCTCATGAACATGGTTCATGGAGATGAAGAAGTATAATGTCCCCTCAGAACCGTTAATGAAATGTTAAACCATGGATTTGCTTCTACTTCTGACCAATGGAATGACGAAGAAGACCCTTCTAGAAAAAGCGGTGGTCATCGTATACCTATCGTTAAGATTAATTGTGATGGAAACATAGAACATGAAGACCGTGAACAACCACCTCCTCGTGAAACTCACGAAGAAAACCCAAATGATGAGGTCACAATATAACAATAGTTGTAAGCTCTTAGTTGCCAATTGGTGAGCTTAGCTTCTCATGTCCATAAAAACCCAGAAGTAGTTAAAACTCCATGTCAGGAGAAGCCTAGAGCTATGTATCATGAATATTATACTAATCCTCCTCAACAGGAGAAACAAAAAGCTACGTACCATGAGTTATATACGATAATAGAGGTAGTGAAACCTTCAAGGATAACCATGTGTATATGCCTGCCTCACCTATGTGAGGAAAACTATTTGATCGGAATGGAAGTCCATGAAGAACACCCTTAACACGTTACAAGAAACTAACGTGGGTCATAGTAAAAAGTATCAATTCAAGAACTATGCCCATATCCCTTTGACAAAGCAATGTTAAGAACACCTTTCCCTCCTCGTTTCGATTTGTCCAAAGTTTGATAAATACAAAGGTAAATGTGATCCACGTGATCACGTTAAATACTTATTTATGGTATGTCAAGAGGTTTTCTTATAGTGACAACTATCTTATCCATTTATTCCCATGGAGTCTTGGGGACAAGCATTAGAATGGTTCCTCCATCTACCTAAAGGGTCCATCATCACATGGGATGAATTAGCAGAAAGTTTTGTATATCACTTTTCATTCAACATGGAAAATGATGTTACCATGTTAGACCTATGTAATGTGAAACAATGAAATAATGAGAACTTTACTTGGTTTCTTACAGAGATGGTGAGGGTTAGCTAGTTGTTTCCCTTGCTCAATACCAGAGAAACAATTGGTTAGCATTTTTGTACCTAACTTACACCCTGAAATAGATTTTCACCTACAGATGCACTGTGTGAATACTTTTGAGGAGGTTATTGAAAAAGGTAGTCAAATAGAAAAATCGTTGTTAGCCAAAGGAACTTTGAAACCCTTTTCATGAGAACATCATGAGTCTAAACCTACAAAAAAAACTAAGTTCTTTCAAAACAAGAATAAAAATGTCATAGAGATGGAAAAAATGACAATAAACATGTGCAGGATGTTCTAAATAAGGCTCCATTGAAGCTTGCTAAAGGACATGTGGTATCTAAATTTAAACGTCATGTGTTTACCCCTCTCATGGATTCTTTTTCATCTATATTGAAATAGTTAGACGTGGTAAACATGGTCACGTATCCTAACATTGTACCCTTTGCAGATGATGTAGTAAAACCGACATGGTTTAGAGACCATGAATTTTGTGCATATCATCGTGTTAAGGGACATAACACTGATAAATGTTTGAAGCTTAAACACTTCATACAAAATCTCATCAACATTGATGCGGTTGAAATGGACTCACCTGACCTAAAAATATTCCAATGCACAGGTTGTGGATATACAAAGAGCCATTTCCTAAGCATAATAAAGGGGAGAAAATTCAGGTTAAGGTCATTCTTCCTAGAATAAAATTACCAACTATGTTGATAAATCTTCCAATCCATTTGATTCCCTAATTGGTTGTGTATACCCACCTATTGAGCATATCAACACTATTAAGATTAAAGCAAGAGAGTGCACCATGGAAACACGATGTGCTTGCCTTGTTATTCTAGAACCTCCTCAGCCTACCCCTCATGATAATCATTATGACATTTTAGAACAACTTGAGAAAACCAATGCTAAGATTTTGATCTTAGATCTTCTCAAAATATCTAATGTGCATAAGGATATTCTTTGTAAAACACTCCAGGGGTCAGGAGTTTCAACCAATGTAGATCCTACGCACTTCCAAGCCTTGGTTGCATAGATTGCTCCTTCGAACACATCACTTTCAGTCAACATGAAATCCCAAGTGATGATCATACACACAACCTACCCTTGTATATTGAAGTTATTATCAACCATAAGAAGATTAAAAGAGTGCTTGTGGATGACGGATCAAGCCTAAATATTTTCACTTTGAAGTCTAGTTAAATAGATAGGCTGCACTAATGGTGATATGGAGCCTAAAGTTATTATTATCAAGGCTTATGACAATGAAGAACATTAGTTAGCTGGTATGATCTCCTTTCCTATGGGAGTTGGACCTACTAATCATGATACTTAGTTCCATGTATTATACTTGGACCTTCCTTACAACATGCTCCTCAATCACCCATGGATTCATGTCATGTAGGTTATACCTTCCACCTATCATCAATGCCTTAAAATAAGTTATGAAGGAAAAATTGTTACCATTCAAGGAGATCCCCAACCCTTTTCCCATTGCATAGTGTTTTCAGGTTATTTTCCATCCACATATGATTGTCCTTTAACCAAAATAGCTATTAGGATTCAATCAGAGGCTCTCACCTCTCGAGTTGATCTAGATACACTATCCCCTTGTGATGATGGTGCTTCTACATCCATCTCTCCCTTTGCTTCTTGGGAGATGAAAGTCAAAGCAACCAGATGCAAAGAATATAATCTCCAATAGGCCCTCCTAATTTCTGATCTACCCCTATCACCTAGAACATGTGGTAGGCCATGCTACAAATATCAATGCTCCCAGAGCACTGTAACATTAACACTTTCACTCCTAGTGGTCTCTTAGAAGATGAAAATTTTCTTGCAAATTTTACACTTTAGTCTCCTACTGATGAGATGGCTTCATGCTATCAATCACCCAAGTATGTTATCCCCAATAAAATGATGTATGCTATGGGATATCAAGGCTATGGGTGTGGTACCAATGAACAAGGTGTGTGGGAACCTCTTCGACACCCCATCACAAGGTATGTAAATATGGTATTGGTATTCGATTTGTATGGGTTCAATCATCCGTGAGGTCTATGCTACCTCTTCTGAATGTGATGATAGTTTGACTGATTACGATAGCGAGACAAATTCCCAATATAGTCTCTATGAGGACCTTGCCTCAACAAACTTATTTTCTAAGACATCTATCCTAAATATAACCCATACCATTCTTGAATTAAACCTTGTTTACCCTTCCCTTGTTAATTGGGACCAACAACATCATGTACCAATCAAATTATTTAAGAACGATGAAGCAATTAGTGAGTTTATGGGTCTCTGTGATGACATTCCAGTTGGTGATCACAAGAAAGGATTATCCATCAATTTCGATGCGTCACGCTGCATACTTGGGGAGGAGTCTCGAGTTAAAGGCATAAAAATAAGAAAAATAAGGAGAAAATATCTTCAGAAAATCCTTGTACAAATAAAAATTCTAAGTCTCACAATGTAAACCTTTTTTAGGTGCTAATGAGATAAAAAATGGAAAAAGAAATAGACATAAAAGATTAATAGCCTAAGGGTGAAAATCTCATCGAGATGCCTTTAGAAGAAGATCTCAATCTCCCCTAATCATATGCATACGAAGGAAGAGTCCAAGTTGTTAGTGGAGGATACTATAGATGTGCATATTGGAACAAGAGCTGCCTAGAATGGTCAAGATGGGAGCTTCACTCTCATCCCAAGAACAAAAACCTTCATAATGCTTCTTTGGGAATTCTCAGACATATTTTCTTGGTCCTATGTAGACATGTCAGGCTTGGACCCATCATTGGTAGTGCATAACTTAGTTGTGCACGAAGCGTAAAAATCCTATCAAGTAGAAGCTTTGAAAGATGCATCCTTGTGTTACACTCTTGGTTAAGGAAGAACTGAAGAAACTATTGGTGGCAGACTTCATTACGCCTATTGATTATTCTAATTCAATATCCAATATAGTACCTGTATAGAAAAAACACATTGGTATAAGGATTTGTATTGATTTTAAAGATATAAATAAAACATGTCCCAAGGATGATTTTCCTCTTCCTAACATCGACATGATTGTCAATTCTACTACAGGTTATGAAATTTTTTCCCTCATGGATGGTTTTTCAAGATATAATCAGATACAAATTACAAAAGAGGATCAACATAAGATCGCTTTTACTTCCCTTGGGGAAATTTCATTACCAAGTCATGCCCTTCAACCTCAAGAATGCAAGTGTAACATATCAATGGGCTATGACTTTCATCTTTCACGATATGCTAAATGATATAATGGAAGATTATGTAGATGACATCTTGGGAAAATCCAGGACTAGGGAGGACCATCTAGAGATTCTTCGACGTATCTTTCAAAGGCTCAAATATTACAAGGTTGGTCAGACTTAACCCAAAGAAGTGTGTCTTTGGGGTGTTATTAGGAAAATTGATAGGATTTATAGTATCAAGAAGAGGAATTGAGGTGGAACCAAAAATTTCATAGAAATGCCACCTCTTAAAAATATCAAGCAACTGCACAACTTACAAGGAAAAATCTAAGCTATACACAAGTTTATCTCTCAAATAGCTAATAAGTGTCATTATTTTACACATATTCTGAAGAAAGATGTCAATTTAAATTGGGGTCCATAAAAAACAAGTGTTTTCTTTGCTTAAAGAATATCTGTCTAAACCCCTTGTGCTCATGCCGCCTACCTCAGGTGAACCACTATTATTGTACATTTTGGCTACTCAATTTTCCATAGGTGCACTCTTGGCTCAATATGATATGAATGAGAAAGATAAATCCATCTACTATCTAAGTCATACCTTAATCACTTATGAGTTGAATTACCCACATATCAAAAAGGTTTTGTTTGTCTATTGTTTTTACGTTCCAAAAACTTCGTCATTACTTGTTAAATAATAAGACCAAGCTCATATCTAGAATTGACCCATTGAAATACCTATTGTCAAAACCTGCACTTACTGGGAGGATGGTTAATTGGATCATCCTTCTTAGTGAGTTTGATATAGAATATGTCAACCAAAAGTTAGTTAAAGGACAAGTACTCACAGATCAGCTAGTTGAATCCCCTTTTCCAGGCACTAAACCTTTAAGTTTGGAGCTTCCAGATGCTAGTATGATGTATATTGAATAATATATCACATGGAAAATTTACTTTGATGGATCCTTTACCTTTCATGGTTCAGGTGCAGGAGTTGTGCTTATCACTCCTTCAGGATATTTGATCCCTCAAGCATTTAGACTCGGGTTCCCATGTACAAACAACATAGTGGAATATGAAGCCCTCATTGCAGGACTCAAAATAGCTATCAGATGGGATATTCGATAGGTCAATGTGATAGGTGATTCTATGCTAATCATCAAACAGGTAACTGATGAATACAAAGTTAAGGATGAAAATATCATCCCATATAAGAAATTGGTTGATACATTAAAGGAGTTATTTGTACAAATTACATTCCAACAAATACCTAGAGGGAAAAATCGTGTAGTGGATGTTATGGCCACAATTGGTTCTTTGTTGTGTATTCCACCTAGAAATAATGACATGTCATTCTTCATAGAGAATTTAACGACACCAACATATGACATGCCAGAGTCTTGTTTGGTATGTGAAGTTGTTGGTCCCTTATCCCCTAGTATAATGACATATATAATTACCTCCATGATGGAACCTTCCCTATTGACATTTCCCAATCTGAAAAATGAAACCTTATCCAATGTATAACCCGTTATACCTTTCTTGGGGGCACACTCTATCATAACGGCTATGACAGGAATCTGTTGCGTTGTCTTAATTTAGAAGATTCTATTATCACGGTCAAAGAGGTGTACCAAGGCATCTGTGGGGCCCATACAAGTGTTATGGTTGGGGATACAAAATTATTAAGATTACGTTATTATTGGCCTACCATGGAACTAATTATTTTCGAGTATGTAAATAAATTTTTGATGTGCCAAAAGTATGACACCTTGATACACGCCCCCAAAGACATTCATTACAGAACAATCACAACTCCGTGGCCTTTTTAAAATCGGGGACTTGATCTTATTGTAAAACTTACCCCTACTTCATTTGATGGTCACATGTTCATTATTACTGCCACTAAGTGTTTCACAAAATGGGTAGAGGCTATTCCTCTTACCTATGTTATTGTGTAAGTACATTGAAAACTATCTTTCTAATAAGTTAGAGTCAAATATAAATCATTATGACCATCATCCAAGAGGAGGGAATAATAATCCAACCAATAACACAAATATTCCTCCATTATTCTACTCAACTCATCAAGAAACTCATTGATCAAATAATTCACCAATAGACTATGATCGCAAATCATTGCTTGCAAATGCAAACAAACCTAGCTCAACTTACTAGTCAACCACAAAATGATATCTTGAGACATGAAAACCAAGGTCAGCCTCCTCATATCCTAGTTGGATTCAATGGAGTAATCATTTTCCAATCTCATATCCATAACAAGGTCCTTTAATACATTCAATGAGATCCTCTCACTTCCTACATCACTTCTATAGATATTGGAGGAATCAATACTTCCATCACTTATATGATAGTTCTACGAACCTACCCTCAATATCAAGGCTTTTGGAAATATCTATATATATTTTGTCAAAATGAGTTCTTAATCTACCACAAGACTCTTCGATAAGAAAATTACGGAGATTACTTGGATTGGTACCATAATCTTCCATCTAACTCTATTGTAGAGCTCTAAATCTTGGTGAATTCTTTAGTCAATGAATTCCAGATCATGATATTATTGAAAACAAAATCAACACTTTCATTAATTAAAAAAGAAAACAACGAATCTACCCAATATTTCATCAAACCTTAGAAGACCTTGTACACTAAGTTTGAGTAGAGCATGCATGATGGGAGTTTATTTCACCTATTCCTTAGGACACTAAAACTTCTCCTTCAATATAAGGTGATTTCATTATTTCCCACCTCTTTGAAAGAATAATTCAACTAAGAAAATTTCCAAGATTTTATAAAGAATGAATTCAAAAACCTTCTCCAAAGTAAAAACCACCTAAGAATATTCGATTCCTCATGTTTCCTAAAAATAAGAATGACATTGATGACATAGTCACATACAAATTTTATGAAGGAAGTTCTTCTAAAAATACTATCCATAACTTTGATCAATATAACTCTACATCATAAGGTAATTCTCCTTCTTATTCATGTGTTGATTATCTCCAAACTTTATCTAAGGAAGAATAAGGATGACGTCTACACCACCCACTCCCCATGGATGTAAACCATTATGGACCTATTCCTCAATGGCATGATGAGAGTAAATGTTTTTGGTGACATGATAATTGGGGACATTTGATATAGGATTATTTATAAACTAAATAAATATTATGGTCTACGAATGTTATGAAACTACATAAAAATGGAAGATCTAGTTAAGATCTTTCGAATGCACTTTGAATGGCGTAAAATGAACATTATATGCAAGAGATATAACCCGCTAAAGTTTTCTCCAAGTGGAAAAATAATGGAACATGTTTCATTGTGATAATGTCACACAATTAGAGATCGACAAGTATAAAAATGAGGTACTGATAAGTAGTAGAGTGTGATTATGAAAAATTATTTATTTGGTTTTTTCCTATGATATTCAACATTCAAATATGGGCCCCACACTATTAGATAGTTAGGGGCCCATCAACTAGAGGAGTCAACTTTTTATTAGTAGGGGACCCTTCCACCTATTATTCACGTTGTATTAAAAGGTTTATTATTTATAAACCCCTTTGAGGGAAAATATCTAGTGCATATGGGATTTAACCACATGGTTTGTTAAAGATCATATCCACTTGGTAAGTCATAGGATGATTCAAGTAAGTCCACATCAACACTGAGTCATCATTGAAAATATCAACCACTAACTCACCAACAAGATCATATTACCACATGTACTGAGTTGGTTGCATACCAATCTTCCAATTCCTATGGCAAGCATGTCGAGTTTGAAAATAAAAAGTGTAAAATATCTAAACCAAATGGCCAAGCTATTAAAAATTCATTGTTGATCCCCAACACACACAATGTGGGATCAAACCCATTTAAGTTGGTAAAGACTATCTCCAAAAATGTTGTAGGAGCCACAAGACTTGAACCATTGACCTACCACAAGCCAATTCAAGAGCCTAATTGTTAGGCTACAATCCTAACATTAGCAAAGGTGAGCAAGGATTTTTCTAATAGGTCTAATTTTTGGTGTAACAACCCTAAACATATGGTGCATGGAGGGATTTGGAACCTCAAATATTCAGTTAAAAGGATAACCCTATAACCACTCAACCATGGCTTTGGAAATGTCATAAAAAGGTGGGAAATTAGATTTAAAAGGGTAAATTTTATTTGTATGCAAACCCCTTGGGAGAGGTTGAACAAGTTTGGAGACTTTTTTTTATCATAGAAGGATTTTGCAGACTAAAGCTAGAGCTTCTCGGACAATTTGTAGAGAATTTTTACGAGGCAAAGAGTTGTATTTGATGTTAATTTTGTTGTACAAGTAATTTTATGTCAATAATTGATCGGTTTGAGAGATTTTTCAAACTGCGCAGACGTAGCCCACATCAAGTGAAATACTTTGTCACTTGGTTTTACATTGTCTATGTATTTTACCTTATTTTTCTCATTTTAATATTGTTTTAAATTTATCAAGACAATTTTAATTGATTTACTTAGAAAATTGAAAGAAATTTTAAAGTATTCAAAAACAATAAATTTGTTAAGTGATCCACTTAATTCATTTCTTAGATAAGATTGGTATCGAGAAGTTGAGCAAGGATATTATAATATTATTTTTGGGATTGCAAGTTTCCATTTTGAATGCTAACCATATCTAAATCAAAGTGAGGTGAAGGATCACTTGAAGATTATACTCCCTAGATCGGTTCGAAATGTGAAAGTCAAAGTTGAGCTACAAAATTTCTTAAGGATTTGAATCGAAACATCCTTCCATCGGGATTTTTAGAGATGAAAAGTATGGTGGAAGATTTATACCAAGAATGGAAGAAAATAATCAAAGGTAAATCAGAGGAAGAAAAAATTGTAAAGATAAAGGTAAAGGAGAAGAACCTCCTAAAACTCCTCCATCTCCTTCCAAACCTTCTAGTTCTTCTTTCAAGATAAGAAATTTTATGATGTTTCCTCATTTTTAAAGCTTTGTATTAAGTTTGATTTACTAATTTATAGTGAAGAGATTAGTGCAGATAAATTGGATCATTAAATCAAGAAGATTGAAGTATCTTTGTAGGGTTAAAAATATTGTGGATGAGGAAGCAAAAATTTAGTTAAAAAAGCAATTTTATCCATTGGGTTATATGCAACAAGCTACTATGGATTGAAAAAATTTAAGACAAACTAAGGGTCAAAGTGTACAAGATTACACTTAGGAGTTTAGGAAAAGGGATTTGATTTTAAGTTTTCCCCACTTATAAGACTCTTTTAAAATACATTGGTGGGTTACATATTTATTTGAGACATACTATACTCATGTTTAATCCCATTAAACTTGATGAATTTTATGTCCAAGCTACCCATATTGAATCAAGGGGTAAGAACACTAAGGAAAACTTCACAAAGAAAACATGAAAACAATAAACAAAGCAAAGGCTTTGAAAAGAGAGTGTAAAATAAACAATACTTCCATGGTTAAGAAAGAAGATGGGAATCCTATTTTTTCACATTACAAGAAATAAGGGCATGCATAGGATAAGTGTTGGAAGCTCCATCTGGATCTCGGACAAAGAGGTTTAAGAAAGGTGGAAAGAAGACCACTACAACATTACAAGATCTTGGATTTGATTTAAGTGATGATACCAAGATCATTGTTATGGGTTTACAAGAGTTCATTGATGTAGCCTAAAATCTACATGTGAATAGCCCAGGCGTGTTGACACATCAACCAAATTGAGTTGAGTGCTCACCCAGCAGCGTGTAAAGGTACCTGACCCCTCTTTAGAGTTTCCCGTGTAGGATGTTAGAGTGATGGTGATAAAACATATTTAGATCCATAATTAAACATAAACATTCCGCAAAGACATAATCTAGATCTAGATCTTATAGAATCATGAATTAAACAATAACTATAATAAGATTAACCATACATGAACCAGATTAAGTTACGTTTAACACCATTATCCAGCCAATATTATCCATTGCATTAAAAAGCGTAAAAAACATAAGCTTTTTACATTATAAGGTATACCCATAAGTCATTGCGCATAATATCCAGGATCATAACTCTAAAATAATTCAAGATCCCTAAACCGCATAGTTCAATACATATTAACAGAGATGTGGGATTTCCCTTCACCACCTATGCACTTCTCAAAATAGGTCACATGCTGATAATAGCCATGCGCCTTTACAATAGCATGCATACATGCAAGTGTTCTAATAATAGATGTCCTATAGTTAACTAGAAGAAGCAATCCTATTATTAGATCAAACCATGCATGGCACTTATCAGCCGCTCATTCCCAAAATACCATTGTGTGTCATGCAAGTCTTCATCCCTATGTGTGCTCCACACGTTATCTCCAAAATAACCCTTATCCAACAAAATGGCTAAGACACTGAGCTAAACTGTTATGACACACATTTCCTTCCCTATTTTTATGTGCCTTCAAGTGTTCCTTGTTCTCGAGTGCACATCCTTTGTGTGTCTTCTCCTTATATCAACATTATGTTTGCTCAACATTCATTTTATGCCTATTCTTGCACTAAATCGCATACTTCTAATTCTAAATCTATGCATGAAAAGAAAATAAATGAGTTTATCTAGATTATAGTACAATATAAACATATTAAAATTGATACTCTTTTTTATATTGGATCTCACGCTAACCTCATTTCTGAATAATTTTTTAATAACTTGTAACTTAAGACTAAACCACATCCTAAACTTACCCTTTGGGTTGGGTATGTGATGATGCTAAACTGTAGGTCACTCAAACATGTAAACTTAGACTTTTAGTTACCTTTAAGTTCAATGATGAGGAAGAGTTAGATGTGGTTCCACTTGATATTTGTGGAGTTTTCCTTAGGATTCCTTATTTGTTTAAGAGGAAAAGAAATATTCCATAAGGAAAAAGAATTGACTAGTGAAAGATGGGATTGAATATTTTGTAAGAGCTCATCGTAAAGGTTAATTTATCACTTGTATCTAGAGGACATATGAAAATTTTGTCAATGCAAGAAAAAAATTATACTCATGATTATAAAGTCTAAGAACAATGATAAATCCAAGGCTTTATAAGGTTGTAATCCCAAACACAAGGATGAAATAGTTAAGGTTATATCTAACTATGATAATGTGTTTTAGGAACCAAAAGGTTTACCTCCTAAAATTGATTTACAACATGAGATTCATCCAAAGAAGGATGCACCTCTTCCTAGTATTGGAATGTATAGGTTGGACATGGTTGGGAATGAAGAAATAAAGAAGTAGGTTCTATATTTTCTGGAGAAAGGAAGCATTCAATCAAGCACTTCCTCATGTGGTTTGCTAATTAATTTGGTACCAAAGAAAGATGGTAGTTGATAGATGTGTGTGGATTATCAGGTAATAAACAAAATAATAGTGAAAAAATCATACCTTATTTGTTGTATTGATGATTTTTAAGATCGGTTAAAAAATGTTGTTTATTTCACTAAGTTAGACTTGATAAGTGGTTATCACCAAATTAGGATCAATGAAGGTGATATTTGGAAAATTAATTGTAAAACTAAGCAAGTTTTGTTTGAATGGATTTTTATACCCTTTGGGATTTGTAATACACCCACCACTTTTATACGGGTTATGAATGATGTATTTAGGCCATGTAAAACATGTGTGTTACCATTTAGAGACCTTCACAAGTGTGGTAAGGAATTATCCTACTTATGACAAGGAGTTGTATAATTTGGTGCAAAGTATGAAAAAATGGAAACATTTTTTTAGATAATGGTAAAGGGGTTTGTTGACAGGGAACCTACCTTGGAACAACCATATTAATGGGTCTCAACACCTAAAATTTATAGTAATAACAATGCATAACAAAAATGAAACAAAATAGAGAAATTGCCGAAAAATACATCAGTAAAACAACATATCCACAACAAGACTACAATTGAAAAAAAGTGCAACTGTAACAATTAGTCAACAAAGCACACATTAGAACCTCCCATAAAATATTTTTAAAGGGACTTCTAGTTTTATGAGGTGATATCCTCCCCACATTCTAGAATCTTCTTTTCCTAACCACTTATGTCAATATCTCCTCTTTTGAATTTTTATAAAGAAATCCCCATAAAACATGATTTTTGAAGCAGGAACGCTTCCCAAAATTTCAAAACTTTCATCCATTTGTCTCTATTTTTAGAGGAAATGAGAGTAAAACTGATATAAAATGGTTATGTTATCCAAAATTCACCCCTCAAGGAAAATTTTGATAACATCCATCAGATCCTTGAGTCCCGAGGAAGTAGATTAATTCAATGCCCAAAATCATGTTTTTGGGGCCCCTTTGGCTTCTCTCTCACTCTCAAATCCAAAAAAAAATCCCAACGAGTTAGAAAAAATTGAAAAAATGCAAAAAATGAAGTCACAGGCTTGTTTTAATGCATTGTGAGTCTAAAGGTTACAAGTCGTACCAGTGGATCATACTAAGGTTCTTCGTACCAAGTTCGCGACCAAATACAAAGGAATCGGCAAAGTCATAACTTTTTGTCCCGGCGGTCCATGGGGCATTGGGACGTCGACACGCGGACGTTTAAAACCAAAATGGCCACAGGTAGTAAAAATAAAAAAAAGTGGAAGTTTTTGTTCCACGCATGCAGGATAGCCGGACGAAATTATGCGTGGGACACGAATCGGCCGATTTGCCGCAAGTCAATCTATTGCGGGGGGCGCAAAGATTTTTCGTTCGGGACAGTCGGGACAAATGTACGTGCAGTACGCGCGGGACACGAAAGGGTGAAAAGGCCGTAAAAGGGGACAAGTAGGCCTGAATTGGCTGATGTGGAAGAATGTGTCTGGGACAGCTAGGACACGTGGACCCGATTTTGCCAAAATACCCGCAATTCAAAGGAAAAGTCAAAGTTTGACCTCCCGAACTTCGAACGGCTATAACTTTTGACTCCGAGCTCCGATTTTCTTAAAATCGAGTTTTTGGAACGAGTACGACATCTTTTGTGTCACAAAAAAAATAGATTTCTTAATTTTAACAAGGGTAGATATATTTAAATAAAAGAAACATATTCAGCCCCGGTCGGCTTAATGCTCATTCCCGCAAATGACAAAAAACCTCGCTAGACCCAAAATAGCTACTCGTACTCAGAAGGCCATAAATTTTGCATTTCTCAATGAAATCACACAAAATTGGTACCATTGGAATTGTGGCTCTGATCTCAATGCACAACAATTAATAAATTTTGGATTTGATGAGAAATTGATGGGTTTTTTTCATAAAACGTGGCCGGGTTCATGACAATGTTTTATTTAGTAGTTGGGAGTGCAATTAAGAGGCATGGTCATCATTCTTTCTCTCTGCAGTACCTGGGACAGTATGGGGAGCCTTTTGCAAGTAACATACAATCATTTCAATCCATTTAGTGCCTCTTACAAGTGGTTAAAGGAAATATTTCAAGATTTTCATTTTCCCCTTCTCTCTCTCTTCTCATTTTCCTATAAATTGGAGTGTTGGGCTCATTGTAAGGGGGGAGTTTTCTGCAAAGAAAGCTCTATCAAAATTTCTTTGTGAAGCCAATGTGCTGCAAGTCCTTGTAGTGGACTCCTTTCATGGTTATCCAAGCCCTTATCTTGTAATAGATTGAACTGTGCATATCATGAAGCAATAAAATACAAGTTTGTGGATGCATCTTTCCTCGTTGTGTTTGTTTGCACTCTTCTTGCCATTTAAACCTTCACTACAAGAATATTGTGTCTATTTGTATACTCTTTTAGGGATCCATTATCATTTTGTATGCTTGAGATGTTGTTGTGAATGCATTTTACTAGATTGTGGAGAATTGTAATCACCCCTTCTAGTATGAATTTTACTTCTATTTTTCACACATTGGAAGACTACTCTCACACCCCTCCTTTTCTGGTGTATCACCACTTTAGTGTAGGATTTTTTTTTTCATGCATTCTCTCTCCTTGGTCCCTTGAAAAGTTAGATTAGAAATTTATTTTTACTTGCATTAGAGTCGATTGTGGCGGGTAGTTTAGGATAAAGAACTAACTTTCTCTGGAGGCCTATCTCAAGTAGCAAGTCCCACAACTTGGAGATGGTACCCATCTTATCCAATCACACCATGAGTTCAAGTACATGCACTTGTGTAAATATAAGGGTGCTGTGATTTGGTGATAATAGTTCTAGCACATTTGGTGGGACCTTAGAGGTCTTCACTTAACTACGACAAGATTGATGTGCACTTGTTGTAAGTTTCTAGCTTTTAAGGAGCTTTGAAATTACACATCTGGTGACTCCAAAAGAGGCATAATCCCCTGGTTTTAGTAGTCCAAGCCTGGTATATTTATGAGAAGAATATAGACTAGATCAAGAACTAGGGAGGAAGGACTGTTTGTCTATCTACACCTATCTCCAGGTAGAGAAAGAAGGGGAAGAAGAGCTCAAAGGTCTCCATCTCCACCTGAATAGGACCTTGTCAACACCTCCACCTGGTAGGCCTTTCATCCAATCAACAAGAGTTCTTCGACCAATCAGGATGGCACAACCAAATCCATATGTCAACTTCACTGGTAGCAGTCCACTCGCCTTGAATGCACAAAACCCAGTTCCGGTTGTAGCATTGAAGAGCATCCCATACTTCACTAGAGAGAACCAAACTTCCCCTAGTGATCATGTCCAAGATATTGTGAATGTCTGTACAATCCATGAAATCCATGAGATGGACATTGCAGTCAAGTTGCTTGCCTCTTCATTCAAAGGGAAAGCTTCACAATGGTTCAGGAGTCTCCAGCAAGCTCTATCCAGAATTGGAATTAGCTATGCATAGCTCTCCACAACTAGTTTGGAGAGAAAGGTGACAACTTATCTTTGTTGGAACAGCTAACAACAATCAAGAGAGCCCCAAACGAGTAATTAACAAACTTTAACCTCAGATTCAAATGGACTGGGACATGATTCCAACAATAGTAAAGACCACTGATGAAGGTGCCTTTTTATACTTTCTTAGGGCTTTAAATTCTGATATTTCTTTGATGATTCAATCAATGAGGGGCACAACCTTTCCTGCAGCCTATAGCCTTTCCATAGGTGCTGAGAACCGTTTGATTCAAGCTGGTAAAATCATACCTAGGCCACCCATGCCTCTGTAACCAGAATTAGAAAGTCCAAACACTAGTCAAGCACCTACATTGACCTCTACCTCATCATCTAACAAATCCAAGGAACTCCAAGAGGTCATGAAACAATTGTAAAAATTGGGTAACGAGTTGGTGATAATAAAGAGGTAGCAAGCTCAAAATGTTAGATCCTACCAGCCTCAAACTCAACCCAATAGGCCTTCATATCAGCCCAATATGCCACCCATTCAAACTACAAATCAGAATCAAGTCAAAAATTCTACTAATAGGCCATTCCACCTTATAATCCCAATGTTACATCCACATATAGAGATTTGGTACCGATACAAAATAACATGGTCCAGGAATATGATTGGTGTTTCCCATGCAATCAACCACATTACCAATCAATTTGCTTTAACGGTGCATTAAATAAGGCTCTAATGGTGCAAACCGTTGGTGGGTCACAAGAATCTAGCCATGAAGGAGATCAGTAGAAAGAAACACCCTAACAAGGGACATCTTCGAATGAAACTACACTTGTCAATTGGGGTTGAAGATTTCTGTGGTATAAATCAAATACCTTCTCAAAGTGTAGCAGCCAATACACGCTCCAAGAAGAGAAACATTGGAGAAGGACAATCATCCAACTCAAATGGTCCACAACCCTCTATTACTCCACAAGGTGCTAGCAATCAAAGCACAGTTCCAAATGTGCAGGGTCAGCCCAAACCACCTTCTAAACCACCTCAAGCGTCGGTTGCAATAGCTCAAGTGCTAGAGAAGAATGTGCAAGGCAAGGGGCAGAAAGAGATAGCTCATCTCCATTCAACATCATTGAGTAGATGAAGAAAATGAATGTAAACATCTCAATGTGGGAGTCATTAGCTATCCCAGGACAAAGAGACCTATTGTAGGCTACTATGGCAAATTGGTCAGCATCAAATCAGCCACCCAATCAACAAGAAAAAGTTCTTACCAACGCAGTTAGCCTGAAGGAAATCATGGAGGACGATAAGGTAAAAATGTGAAGCCCCCTCCATTCTATGTCTCATTGATCATAGGAGATAAGTTGGTACATAATTACATGATTGACTCGAGCAAGTAGCTCAGTCATGCCAAAACAAATAGTTGATCAGTTAGGTCTTCAATATGAAGTCATCTCTAAGGGTGTAGTGCAATTGGATGGGACAGCAATGACAATGGTTGGAGTAATCAAAGATTTGAGCCTCACATTGCACACATGTCCCAACATAACGGTGTTACAAGATGTGTCAGTCATAGACTTGCCACCACTTTTTGCATTGTGTTTGTCAAGAGACTTCATTGCTAAAATTGGAGGCTATCTTTCGGCTGATTGGTCACACATGTTATTTAGAACAAGGTATGGAACTAAGGCTACAATCAGATTTGAGCCTATTGTATATTTTCACATAGAGCCCCATACGCCAAGTCCAATCAATGCAAATTGTTCAACATTCGATCAAGAGGATTATCCAAGCACTCATGAAGCTGACACCAAGGTCGGATGCATTCCAGACTTGACTCTTGATGAATGGGAAAACAAAAGACACGCATTTGATCCATACAAAGAAATGGAGGAATCTGAGCTAGGAGTTTATTGTTTTCATGAAGAGAATCAACCTCTCCCCAACGCATCACCAAGATAGATCACAAGGCGAGAATGAAGTATGGAAATTATTCTTTGATGGATCAAGGAGTAGACAAGGTGCGGGAGGAGGAGTTATGCTCATTTCACCACAAGGTACAAAGTATTACTCAACGTTCCATTTCCAGTTTTCTTGCTCAAACAACACAACTGAGTATGAAGCCTTAATCCACTTGATTGCCTTTGGGCAAGGAAGGAAGGCATCAAGAATTTACAAGTATTTGGTGATAGTGAGCTGACCATGAACTAGGTTAGAGGACAAAATGCTGCCAACAATGATCTGTTGAAGAACTACAAAAATCAGGTATGGGATCTTATTAAAGATTTTGAAGCTTTTAGCATCAATTCCATCCTAAGGAAGAAGAATGAAGCAAACAGACAGACTTTGCATCAGTTGATTGGGGTTGCGTTTGATGTTGTAGAAAGTATCAAAAGTGAGAAATACCAGCCTCATATCAGACTGGTTGTGAGACCAGTTGTTCCGGATAACAATACAAGTTGGCAAGTCTTTGAGAATGATCAACAAATTGTTAATTTCCTACAAGAAGAAGCTGATTTCTCCACCAGAAATCAAGACAAGCTGGAGCAGCAGTATGGTGACCAAGTGGTCAGCTGAGAACTAACAAATTACCAAAAGGAATTATAACCTTGGAGTCAATCTTCAACCCAAATGATCAGTTCTGGAAGGAGAAAGCAAACATTTAGGTAAAGGGTGAAGATTCAGAGCCTATTTTAGTAAATGAAGGCAAGACATTGCAAATTGGCAAAGTAAGTACCCCACAAGAGAAATCTAAATTTGTTCAACTTTTTCAAGAGTTTCCAGATGTCTTTGCTTGGACTTACAAGGACTTAAGAGGTTTCAACCCAAAATTGGTGCAACATACTATTGAGTTGGATCCGGAATCCAAGCCTATCAGGCAGAAGCAAAGGCCAGTGAATCCCCATATTGAACCTCTCATGAGAAAAGAGTTGAACAAGCTTATTGAGGCTAGTATCATCTTCCCTATCAAACATTCAAGTTGGGTTGCAAACTTGGTGCCAGTAAGAAAGAGAAATGGAGAAATAAGATTGTGTGTGGACTTCCATGATCTAAATAGAGCATCACTCAAGGATCATTATCCACTTCCATCAATGGAACAAATCTTGCAGGTTGTAGCTGGTTCAAAAAGGTTTTCATTACTAGACGGATACTCAAGCTATAATCAAATAATGGTGAAGGAAGAAGATCAATTCAAGAAAACCTTCACTACAAAATGGGGTACATATTCTTACAAGAAGATGCCATTTAGATTGTCAAATGCCGAGCAACATTTCAGCAAGCTATGGATATGGCGTTCAAAGGGTTAATCAACAAGATAGTGCTTGGTATTTCTCAAAGAATGCAATGACCATCTCTTTCACCTCGCATAAGTGTTTTAGAGGTGTAGAAGGTTCGAGTGTCATTGAATCTGAAAAAGTGTGTATTATTGGCTCACGAGGGTAAATTGTTGGGCCACATTGTCTTGAGGAAGAGCTAACAATTGATCCTAAAAGGGTTGAAGCCATCCGAACACTTCCATTACCACACCACAAGAAATCTCTCCAAAGCTTCTTGGGAAGGATAAAATTTGTCCACATATTTGTGCCTAATTTTTCCACTCTTATGAAGCCTTTAACAATGATGTTGAAGAAGAGTCTTGCATTCAAATGGACAATGCAGAAGGCAAAGAGAGTTTTGAGAACATCAAGCATGCAATATCACAAGCTCCAACTCTTATCAACCCAGAATTTTCAAAGGACTTCATGTTGTATGCTTTTGGAGGATTAGATACAATCTCAGCTATCTTGACACAACTGAATAGAGAAGGTTCAGAACAGCCCATAGCATTCTTCAGTCAAATCTTGGAAGATTATGAAGTAAAGTATTCTTTCATTGAAAAGCATGTCCTTGTTGTCATCAAGAGTTTGAAGAAGTTCGACACTTGGTCTCGAACAATAAGATTCAACTGCTGGTGTCTCATGCTGGTGTCAAGGACTTTCTCCTAAACAAGGATTTGAACGAGAAGAAAGTAGGTTGGATCACTCGGTGATGGAATATGATATTGAAATCAAAGTGACCAAGCTGGTTCGTGGCAAAGGTTTGTGTGAGCACCTTGCTTCCAAACAACCCGGTGGATCAAAAGGTGAAACAAATGTTGTCTTGTTACTCCAGAATGATTAAGAACAACCAACTGATGATGCATCCATTCCATGTTGGACTCAAGACTTGGTGCATTACCTCCAAACAGGTTTGTGCCCTCTAGAATGGAACAAAGCTAAGAGAAGATACTTTAGTACAAGCTATCTTGTATGTACTCATTAATGGCATCTTTTTCAAGAAGGGCATCAATGGTGTTCTTTTTAAGATGCATTGGAACAGTCAAGTTCAAAAGATATTAAACGAGTTCCATGATGGGGAAGCGGTAGGCCACTTTGCTCCACGAGTAACAGCTCTAAAAATCATGAAAGCTAGTTACTATTGGCCTACGGTGTTTAATGATTGCTACTCATGGGTCAAGAAATGCAAGAGATGTGCATTCTTCATAGGGAAGGAAAGGTTAGCAGTGCTACCCCTTCATCCAATTTTAGTAGATCAATCATTCATGCAATGGGGATTTGACTTCATTGGGGTTATCAATCCCAATTCAAGTCAAGGCCACAAATGGATACACATGGCAACAGACTATTTCACCAAGTGGACTGAAGCAGTGGCACTCAAGGAGGCAAATGAATCCAATATCTTAGATTTCTATGAAGGGATAGTCACGAGGTTCAGTGTCCCTACCACTATCATATCAAACAATGCATTGGCATTCCTCGGCACAAAGATCACTGAATGGGTTGTCAAGAATGGAGTGTACCTTAGCACTTCATCGAATTATTACCCTCAGGGTAATGGTCAAGCAGAGTCTACGAACAAGAACCTACTAAGAATCATAAGGAGAACTCTTGATGAGAATTAGAGGACTTGGCACGCAAAGCTCAAATCAGCCCTATGGGCTAATAGAATCACACCCAAGAGGTCTACAAGAAGCTCTCCATACAAGCTTGTATACGGGAAAGAAGCAGTTCTACCTATATCACTCGAGTTTCCAGCATTGGAACTCATGAAACAGTTGGAACTAGCTGAGTTTGAGCCTATGGAAATCAGGTATGCAGAGCTGATGGAATTAGAAGAAACAAGAGAACATGTAATGTAGACCATGGAAAAGATAAAGCATTGGTCAAGAAGAGTTTTGACAAGAAAGCTAAGGCCAGGATATTGCAAACTGGAGATTTGGTACTGAAGTGGGATGCTTTGATCATGCAAAGCCAGGAAAGCATTCCAAGTTCGACACCATATGGAGTGGCCCATATATGATCATTGAATGCAAAGGTAGCAATGCCTTCCGGTTGGCTAAGTTGGATGGTGAAGAGTTATAGATTTCGGTCAATGGAATCTATCTCAAACGTTGCTACTAGAAGGAGAGTTTCTCACCCTTGTAAATATTAATTTAGAATTTCCATTCCTCTAAGTGCTTATGCACATTGTACTATTGTTAGAATAGTTTTCATTTCCCTAAGTGTTGGCACACATGTCCTATTGCTTCTAGTGTGTGCATGTTTACAGTTCATCGAGCCTCCAGAAAATAATTTGCAGCCATAGGAGAATCAGATCAACAAATGTTTCAATGGCTCAAGGATATAGGTTTTAAAATTTCAGATTAGGAGAAAGATTATCAGATAGACTCCATGCCCAATGGATTACTATAGGTAGCTGTCCATTCTTCATCTGGTAGGCAGATAACCCCACTGAGTCACCAAAATTGTTATCCAAAATTCACCTCTCAAGGAAAATTTTGATAACATGCATCAGATTCTTGAGTCCCGAGGAATTAGATTGATCCAATGCCCAAAATCATGTTTTGGGGCCTCTTTAGCTTCTCTCTAACTCTCCCATCCAAAACAAAATCCCAACGAGTTAGAAAAAATTGAAAAAATGCAAAAAAATGAAGTCGCGAGCTTGTTTTAATACATTGCGGGTCTAAAGGTTGCGGGTCATACTAGTGCGGATCATACTAAGGTTCGTCATACCAATTTCACGGCCAAAATACAAAGGAATCAACAAAGTCGAACTTTTTGTCCTAGGCATTCCAGCGGGATAGTTGGGGCGTCGGGGCGCGCGGATAGTTTTTGTTCTACGCGATCAGGACAACCCAGGGATGAAACTACACGCGGATGCGAATTGGCCCCTTTTTGGCAAGTTAGTCTATTGCAGGTGGCGCAGAGATTTTTCATTCGGGACGATTCACGA
Organism: Taxus wallichiana var. yunnanensis; assembly: GCA_018340775.1. Taxonomy (NCBI): domain Eukaryota; kingdom Viridiplantae; phylum Streptophyta; class Pinopsida; order Cupressales; family Taxaceae; genus Taxus; species Taxus wallichiana. The sequence goes on along the minus strand of CM031243.1, from coordinate 704,616,210 downwards.
TAAATGTACGCAGCGATAAGCGCAAGACGCAAAAGGGTGAAAAGGCCGCAAAAGGGGACAAGTAGGGCCGAATCGGCCAATTCGAAGAATGTGTTTGGGACAGCTAGAACACGCGAACCCGATTTTTCCAAAATACTCACAATTCAAAGGAAAAATCAAAGTTTGACCTCTCGAACTTCAAACGGCCATAACTTTTGACTCCGAGCTCCGATTTTCATAAAATTAGACTTTCTAGAATGAGCACAATGTCCTTTGTGTCACAAAAAAAGCTGGATTTCTTAATTTTAACAAGGGTAGATATATTTAAATAAAATAAACATATTCGGCCCAGTTAGTTAATGCTCATTCCCGTCAAATGATAGAAAATGCCCCGCTAGACCCAAAATAGCTACTTGCACTCAGAAGGCCATAACTTTTGCATTTCTCAATGAAATCACACAAAATTGGTACCATTGGAATTGTGGCTCAATATCGACACAAAAAAATCAAGAAATTCCATATTTGATGAGAAATTGATGGGGATTTTCATAAAACATGGCCGGGTGACAGTGTTTTATTTGGTAGTTGGGAGTGCAATTAAGAGGCATGGTCATCATTCTTTCTCTGCTGCAGCACCTGGGACAGTATGGGGAGCCTTTTTCAAGTAACATACAATCATTTCAATCCATTTAGTGCCTCTTACAAGTGGTTGAAGGATATATTTCAAGATTTCATTTTCCCCTTCTCTCTCTCTTCTCATTTTCCTATAAATTGGAGTGTTGGGCTCATTGTAAGGGGGGAGTTTTCTAGTAGCAAAGCTATGTAAAAATTTCTTTGTAAAGCCAATGTGTTGCAGGCCTTGTAGTGGACTCCTTGCATGGTGATCCGGCCCTTATCTTGTAATAGATTGAACTATGCATATCATCCAAAGCAATAAAATACAAGTTTGTGGATGCATCTTCCCCTACTGTGTTTGTTTGCACTCTTCTTACCCTTTCAACCTTCACTACAATAATATTGTGTCTATTTTTATACTCTTTCAGGGATCCATTATCATTGTGTATGTTTGAGATGTTGTTGTGAATGCATTTTCTAGATTGTGGAGAAGCTGTAATCATCCCTTCTAGTATGCATTTTACTTCTATTTTTCACACATTGAAGACTACTCTCACACCCCTCCTTTTCTAGTGTATCACCGCTTTAGTGTAGGCTTTCATTTTCATGCATTCTCTCTCCTTGGTCCCTTGGAAAGTTAGATTAGAAATTTAGTTTTACTTGCATTAGAGTAGCTTGTGGCGGGTAGTTTAAGAGCAAGAACCAATGTTCTTTGGAGGTTTATCTCAAGTAGCAAGTCCCACCACAACTTGGAGATGGTACCCATGTTATTCAATCACACCATGAATTCAAGTATATGCACTTGTGTAAATATAAGCGTGTTGTGATTTGGTGATAACATGTTCTTCCACTGTTATATCAAATTTCTCCTTAAATAATTCCTTCTCAATATGATTACTCATGCACCCTAATTGCTTCTCCCGATCTGTTCAATTTTTTTTCACAATCCTCCTCATCATCCAACTAATGAGTGTTATCTTGTTTTGCCTCTTAATCAGTAGATTGGACCACATCTACTTGGTCCTCTTCATTATGATAGTCTTCCTCCTAAACTTCTTCTTCTTCTTCTTATGTATATTTAGATTCATTGATCCTCTTCATATGATGCTACCACCAAATAGGGGCATCATCCTTCAGGTCTTCTTCTTCTAAAATTCCCACAAAACACGAGGAAGCAACCTCTAGTATCTCTTCACCAACATTATGAACTTTATTATTTTTGTTTTCTATTTGGATTTCTTCCTAGTCTTCTTCTTTATTTTCTACTTCTTTTGTTTCTAAAACTTTACCCTCCTTCTCAAGAATATCCCCTTCTTCCCTTGCTTCACCATGTGAACACAATAAACTTTCAAAGCTAATTTAAATAGATCGACACCTAGTAGTCTAAAAGATAAGTTAAATCTACTATAGAACCATAAAGATAAGAGCTTAAGGGAAAACTTCTTCAATGTGTAATCATGATAAAACCATTAAATTCCAAGCCATTCCTACTCTTTGTGATTGATACCTAGAGAATGAACCTAATTAGATAACCTAGAAATCAAATTGGTGTTGTTTGCCTCAAGAATTGAGAATGAGATCTCACTAAGAAATGGCTACAAGGCCATCTTTGGATCTACCCATGCTCCTCAATTTGAGACAATGGATGCAAGATGGAGAAGCTATGTCCAACAATGGAGAATGGCTCAAGATCAAAATGCCTACGCTTTTCACTAGTACAAATGAGGTGTAAGAAGGAAGGGAAGGAGTAGGGTTCCTTATATAGCTTGTATGTTTGGGCCAGGCTTGAAATTTGGTGGATGTGGGATAAAGCCCAAAGAATAAATGCAAATGATATGCATGTTTAATAAAGGATGTGTACTTTATGGGAGTTGAGAGGGGTTTAATTAATAAAATGTGATTAATTAATAGGGAGGGATAAGCTTGTATAAGCTATTTAGAAGAGATTTAGAGGAAAAATATCCTAATTTGGCGGATGTAATAGGGGAATTCAACCAATAAAAGGGGTAAGAAGGAAGGGAAGGAGTAGGGTTCCTTATATAGCTTGTATGTTTGGGCCAGGCTTGAAATTTGGTGGATGTGGGATAAAGCCCAAAGAATAAATGCAAATGATATGCATGTTTAATAAAGGATGCGTACTTTATGGGAGTTGAGAGGGGTTTAATCAATAAAATGTGATTAATTAATAGGGAGGGATAAGCTTGTATAAGCTATTTAGAAGAGATTTAGAGGAAAAATATCCTAATTTGGCGGATGTAATAGGGGAATTCAACCAATAAAAGGGGTATATTGATCAAAATAGAAGGCATAACTAACTAATAATGTTTAATTAATTAGTTAGAAGTGGATTATAATTAACAAATGGTCGTTAATTGGCATCCAAAATGGGGAAGAGTTAATTAATTAACGAAACATCATTAATTAACAAATAAGAAGGATAATGTTAGCTAATTAGCGGAAAAGTGCTAATTATTATAGAAATGATGGGAAAGAGGATAATTAGTGCAATTTTAGTATTAAAATTGCATAAGTGGATTTTAGGTGTCTACATTTGCCCCTCTTTGGGGTGGCGTAAGCGATGCCACTTCAAAGATAGTAGACAATTATAAACAAGTAAAATTTTGAAGGGATAGAAGAAAAATTATTAGAATGAAGGATGCCCCCTCGAGTTTTGATGGGGTGAGGAAAGAGGTCAATCGATGCTCAAAAAGATGAAGGAAATGGATAGAAGAAACAAGGATGGGGAGGGGGATAAATATAATCCCTATTACCCCAGATGTTTTATAAGAAAATGATAATGCGGAAGAATGAAGATGAAGAGAATGGAAATAGATTTCATCCAACTTAGCTCAAGAGCAACTTTGTTTCATCATTTTAGTTTATGATCTACGTCATCATCCCTTTATTATAATATAAGCATATAAAAAAGTGTAAAATAACATGAAAATATATAATAATTACATTTTGTCATTGCCAAAACACTAGTTGAATGCAACATACATAACGTAATGCAATACGAGAAAGTAAACAAGATAACCGATAGGGAAACAAGTAAAAACATACATACTCAAACAAACAACATTCAAGATAGTTGCACCAATGTTTTTGTTATCGATCTTCAATTCCCAAATGTTCAAGTTAACAACAAGGGTTAAAATGGCACCCCAAGAAAGGATACATGCGAGGTGAATATATGAAGGACATAAGGGTCCTATGAAAAATAAATCATGCACTATGAAATAGTACCAAGAAACTCGTTGTGCAAGGGAGTATAGACATAGTAAGAAAACCAAATTTGTTAATGGAGGTAGATCCAGATGATTTGCGAGTCATTTGTAAGAACAATTGAGGACCAAAGAAAGATGTTTTGTAGGACAAATTTCTATGTTTGAGGACGATGTGTCCGATAAATGCTTCATATGCGTGCATGCTTCTTACCAATTTTTGAATTTTTGATTGTTTTACCAATGTTTTGGATTTTTAATGTTTTACCGATGTTTTGGATTTTTGAATGTTAAAAAAATTATTGTTTTTTTATTTTTAACAATTTTTGGATTTTTATTTGTGATGATGTTTTTAGGGTTTTTTTGAAAGTTTTCCAAAGCTATGTATAGGAAAAATGAAGATGCAAAGATGCCCCTAGCGAGAGATGGGAATATACAAGGGAAAATATTTGCGCATATATACAAGAAGAAGATATGTTGGATCAAGGCCATGAAGGATAGGTTCAACATGATGATGAACTCAAACCAATGAAGTGATAAGGAGCAATCATGCCCCCAGTGCAAGCTGGCCAAGAAACATATGATAGAAAAGAAGTAGAAGATTGTTTTATTAAAAGGGGACAAAGGTTCCCGTAAACATGGTAAAAATGCAATCTTATACACATGGATGTTCTAAACAAAGTAGAAGAACAATGTGAATGCTATGGAAGGATATGGAAAATGTAGCTAGAAGCCTTGCAATGAAAAGGTGATTAGCCAAAGGCACAAATCGTGAGTCAAAATAAGGACTAAAGTAAGAGTTTGAACAAGGTCCAAACAACACCTAGTAACATACTAATCTTGTTTTCTCATAGAGACCCAGTGTGTGCACATGGAAATTAATTACTTCTTGAAGGGAATATTTGATAGAAAACAAGTGAAGACACACTAGCCAATGTGTAGGAATGATTTATTTTCATAGGTGATTTGTGAATAGAGTGTGAAAGGATAGGTGTACATTACTTTGCTACAAACCGGACATCCATAGCCCCAACGGAGATGTATTTTATTCTAGTCACAACATTACTCTACTACCACCCGAGGCATTCATAGTCCCTGATAGAGATATTTGAAATACCCCAGAGAGATGTATATTACTTTTATTTTGATTTTTGATGTTTTGATTGTTTTAATTTGCTTTCTGAAAATTGTTTTAGCTCTCTCGATTGTTTTGATAAGGGGTTAAGAACCACTGATGGCTTGATAGAAGGATGTGGAATTGATTATGATGATGACATTGGCTAGTGTCAAAAATCCAGCTAAAAGTTCTTTCTAACAATTTTATTAGATGTAGATAGTGATATGATCTCTAAGAGGTCAGTCATTCTTTAATTTACCAAGGTAAAATAGATACTATAGAGATAAATGTCACACAATGAGTGCAAATAGACTAACCAAAATATCACCGAATGGATAAAAATGCTTGGTGGTTGTGAGAAAGAATATGAAGAAAATAAGGAAATAACATCTATGTGTATACAATACACTGATTGTAATGTTTGGTCTTTGTACCTTTGATTTTTTTGTAATATTTTAATTTTTTTCATTTTTTATTTTGGATGGTTTTGTGAAGGGAAAAACATGAAGGGAGAAGACGATGAAGATAAATGATTTAGAAGTTGGGACCAACAATGTCACTCCACATGATAGGATCCAACAACAATGTTTGTGATTTCTTTAATGAGGGAGATAAGGAGTTTTTTTCCTACAACAAGTGATATTAACTCCAATCTCGATGACCGTAGTGTGATCATATTCTATAAATGACTATGACTTGTCTTTTAACATGGATTTTGTATGTGGGAGCTTGAGTTATTTATCCATAGATTTCTGCACTTTTTTCATACTTGATGGGTAGTACGTTGGGGTGCATTATTGAACCGAGTTTGGTTATTTATATTTATGGGCATTGGATTTAGTATTATCTTTAGAGGTATTTGGTATTTTGATCTTGGCTTGATGAAGAAATTTTTGGTGTTTCCTACAATATAATGTGTGATTTTTTGATTCCAAGAACTGGGAGAAGAGTGTGGATGTTTAATATTGATGAGAGGAATGGTATGGATGATGGTGGGCTTACCACCATTATTAATAGAAGGATGATATAATGAATCAAGATGGTATGGTCAAAGGATTGAAGAGGATGGGATACCAAGAGGTGATCCACGGATAAAAGATGAAGGGCTACTTAGGATGTGGACCAAGTATATAAGAAAATGGGCTACCCAGAGGTGTCACATAGATGGAAGATGAAATACTACCGGTGTGGCCCAAATATAGAAGATGACAGGATACTAGGAGGTGTCCCATATATGGAAGATAAAGGAATATTAGGTTGTGGCCCAAGTATACAAGATGATGGGCTAACAGGAGGTGTCCCATAGATGGAAGATAAATTATAGAAGATGATGGGATACTAGGAGGTGTCCCAAGAATAGAGGATGAAGGGCTACTAGGATGTGGCCCAAGTATAGAAGAAAATGGGCTACCAAGAGGTGACCCACAAATAGAAGATGAAGGGCTACTAGGAGGTGGCCCACGTGTAGAAGAAGATGATGGGCTACCAGGAGGTGATCCAAGGTAAGATTGTGATTGAGGAATTATGATATGTAAATAATGGTTGGATGATGAGAAGATAGACCAAGGATCAATGACAAACCCAAGCATTTCTCCATGTAATGGGGAATGTGAAAATGGAAGAACAAGAAGAGGATCAAGTTTAATGATCTTAGGTTCTTCCTCTGTTTTTTGACAAAAGGAATCAATTTCTTCCCCATAATACACAAATGCATCGACGTAAAAATAGAATCCTTGCTCATGATCCTTTGGAGGAATGTCATTGTATATAACCATAAATTCTTCGATTGCTTCTTCATTTTGAAATAAATTAATCGATATGGGTCGTTGTTGGTCGATGATAGTAGGTTGATTGGAAGAAAGAGGTCCAACAAGTGTGGAATATTTAGAATATGTTTGATGATGTAGATGAGGGGAAGGTTTGACCTTATTGCTCCAACAAAGGTATTTTATAGTGTTTCAAAAGATATCTTAGCACATTGTTTCTTGTGAATGGTTCAACGTGGACGTAAACATCGATCTTTAGAAGATTGATGAATATAGAATAAGGAATGATCAAAATGACCCAGGGCCAAAGAGGAATTGGATTTTGATTGATAAAAGAAGATGACTCAAGAGATGAAGTAGATTTGGATTTGGAATAGGTCGGTATATGTTTTCCTAGAAGATGAAATAGTGTAGGTAGACAAAGAGGATCACATAGAAAATTAGTAGATTACTAACGTAAGGGTCGACTTGGATGATTGATTAGAGGAATTTTGAGTCACACAGATCTTAAATGGAGGAAGATGTCATTGAGGTGACTGATAAAGGGGTCCTGCAAAGAAAGGGAGGACTGTGACTTAGAGTCGATTAGATGAATGATGGGGAGAATTTGTGGTGACACAAATCTTTAGAGGAGGAAAACTTTGTTTAGGAGACTGATTATTCCTTAGAAGAAATTCAATTGGATGAGGCTCAGGAGACTGAGGGAATCCGAATAATAGTTTGGATTATAATAATCAGGAGACTATGAGGAATCAAAAGAATAGTTTGGATTAGAATCATCAAAATCATACCACCGACTATGAGATGAAGGTGGGGAAATGGGTAATCAATGGGTTCTCTAGCATGAAGAACCAATCGAGGTTTAGTCGTGATAGGTGTATTTTGATGTGAATGCCTAAACCTAGGTTCCCTATTGTCATAAGTGTGAGGAACCATGTGATAGTTAGTCATTGTTGGCATTGTTGGGTCTAAATGCTTAGACCTAGATAATGTGATTGAAATCCTTCGTGGAAGAGGAATTTTCATGTCAATTTGAGTAGCGTAATGATGACTAACTAGACATTTTGTAAAAATAATAGGGAATGCTTTTGTGATTTTCCAAAGGGGATCTAAGGAAAACAAACATATTGATGACACAATTTTGACAATCCAACAAGGTTTGGACAATAAGTTGTAAGTGTAAATGTCAAAATGGTTGATAAAATTTTAGCAACATAATGGCTGCAAAGGAAACGTTTCCAAATGTTCAATCTACCTTAAAATTTTCTTGATAGGAAATGCCTTTTCTAAGGTTTGAAAAATTTATGCAAGTACTACAATGAACCTAGGAAAAATCAAGTAGTGTGACAATCTGCAAAGGTTTCTATGAATGTTAAACAATGGCCAAATAATGTCCTATGGAAAAGAATAAAGAACCAAAGGATCAAAGGATCAAAAGGATTTTCCTAGGAAAAAAGTCTACAAGATGGAAGATCATAAGGAACAATCACGCAAGTTCGGCACACAAATCCAATCTATAAGAAACTACTCCCTATGCAAATGTGTCTCAATGATAGGTTAGCGTAAAATGATCAACACAATGTCAACACTTAAGTCAAGTTTAAAATAAACAAGGTGTAAGTATTAAAAAGGGTTGAAATGACTTTCAATTCAAAGTATACTATAACCAATCTAGATACAAATAATTCCTAAATCCGAAAAGGTGGAAGTTACAAATGTGAGCAATGCAGCAATACCGGATGGATACGTTAACCTAGCTTTGTGGAAAAGTAAGATATTAGTATCAAAATGATATTGATATGATGAAACAAAATTAACAATAACACTTTTCAAGGTTGAGGAAATGTTTGGAAGAGACAAGGTCAAATTTTATCAAGGATTTGTTAAGGTGCGAGTAAAGCATAACAGGTAAATCTAGAAACTTTAGTAGAGTTTACGAGAAACAAGATGTAAGTACCAAAATTGTATCAAGATGATGCAAGAACATAAGCACCTCAAAGGAAGATTTATGATGAATCATAACTATGATGAAACATCTTTTCATGGGTATCGAGACAAAGATACTCAATATTTGAGGATGTACAAACACACTTTCAATGCATACTATCACAATCACAAGGATGTAAGCGGGTGTAAAATTGGTGGACACAATCTTGAGTAACACTTCGTATGTATGATTTGTTTTTTCCAAAAATGGCAAAAAGAAAACAAAGGAGTAGACCAAGTGGTGATGAAAAATACTTGGCATAACTTTGGCAGAGTTTCACCTTGTCTTAAGACAAGTGAAAAACTAGGACAAAGTAACACTTCACAAATTTCATGATGAATAACACTAGGCTCAAACTTCAATGGACTCTCCCTTGTTCTACTAATAAGTTTTTGACTTTGAAAAATTTCTTTCTTCATGAGAGATATTTGAAACATGATTGGTTTTGGTAACGTTGGCTCCCATGAAAAATGGCTTCCTAGGATTTTGTCCGCAACACTTACTAGTTCTTACCTAAAGGATTTACTGAACGTCTAGAATTACTTCTAGAGAGGTGGAACATAATCCAACAATAAAATTAATGAAAGAGGCCCCATATGGTTAACATGAAGCTTATCTCACAAAAGTTTCAACTAGTTAAGTGGGTAAGTAGAGTGCTTCCCGTTTCATCCACCAGTTCCCTCAAGGTGTGGACTACTTTAGGATTCCTAGGGTAATCCTCATATTGATTTTATGGCTTATTCCAAGGCACTTCCCCTAGTTTAAAGTGGATAAGCCCTAACTCTTAACCAAACCTACAATTATATTGTTTTGAAGAGTGACGTGTTTTTATCTTTTATCTTAGTTTGGTTTTACACTACGTTGGAAACATGCAACAAACTATATTAGCATTTGTTTAGATCCTTTTTCTTTTACAAACAAGTATTGCTCCTATACGCTAGGGTTAATAGTTTTCCATAAGATCAAAATATCATGAAATAGGATTAAATGTTGCTTTTGATTCTCAAGATCATCCTAGGATGCAAGAGAAGAGCATACACAACAAGTAACCCAACTATATTGAAAATGGAAAAGCTTGTAACTCAAAATAACTTTACAAGTTTTTTATCCGTTTGTTAATTCCCTTAACCATGAATTTAATTAAGTGTTTCGTAAATGAAAGAAGGATTAAATTCATTTCTGATTTCCAATATCACCTAAAAGGTGTGAGGGAAGAGCATATGCAACTCTATCCTAAGAAATGAAAGCATGACATTCATTAAAAATAATCAAACAAGTTAGCAAAGAAATGATTCAAAACACCCTACAAATAGAAGTTAGCATTAGAAACCTGTAAAATGTTAGAAATATCGAGACCCAAATCCTGCAAAACCTCAAAAATAGAGACCAAATTTGAACAAAGAACATTAACACAGGATTCTCAATATTAATGCAGCCTTGAGAACAAGCAGGCGCGTCCTTAAGAAAAGTAGTGTGGCCTTATGAACAATAGTGTGGCCTTAAGAACCATAAAGCATGACCTTGAGAATAGTAACGTGGCCTTGAAATAATAGAATGACCCAAATAACAATTATGTGGCTCTAGTGACATAAACGAGGCCTAAAAGACAAGTAATGTGGGTCTAATAAAAAAATACAAACTGGAAATAGATTGGTGACACAAACGTGGGTAGAGAAGCATATACGCGGACCCACTCAACACTAACACAAACCTAGAAAAAGAACATAGAGAACCGAAAGCGAGTGTAACGTAACGTGGATAGAGAAGCAATAATGCGGGGGTGTCACACTAGCGTGGTGGTGAGAGAGAAAATAAATTGATGGATAAAATCAAGATAGTAACACGGCCATAATGACACATGCGTCGGTCGGCCGCATTAGCGAAATGCGGCCCTTTCAATAAGAAGGCGAGACCTCTCAAAAATTATGTTGGGCAGCATAACACCAATGTGGATCCCTAGAATGATGTCATGAACACGTGAATCTAACACAGACAAACTCAAAAAGGTCAAAACTTTTCCATCTTAACCCAAAATTAAGCAACAACCCATCTCCTTTACACCTACAAGAGAGACTCAACACATGTAAAGTTAGAAAAATACATCAAGGAATTCAAGTTATTTAACATGTGCATAATAAGGGTTAGCCAAAATTGAGAAAAACTAACAAAGCTTGAAATCAAATGCTTAGGACAATGGAGTATGTCCCACTGGGCATGCCAAATGTGAACATAATAAACTTTCAAAGCTAATTGAAATAGACTAACACCTAGTAGTCTAAAAGCTAAGCTAAATCTACTATAGAACCATTAAGATAAGAGCTTAAGGGAAAACAACTTCTTCAATGCATAATCATGATAAAACCATTAAATTCCAAGCCATTCCTACTCTTTGTGATTTCTACCTAAAGAATGAACCTAATTAGATCACCTAAAAATCAAATTGGTGTTGTTTGCCTCAAGAATTGAGAATGAGATCTCACCAAGAAATGGCTACAAGGCCATCTTTGGATCTTCCCATGCTCTTCAATTTGAGAGAATGGATGCAAGATGGAGAAGCTATTTCCAACAATGGAAAATGGCTCAAGATCAAAATGCCTATAGTTTTGCCTAGTGAAAATGAGGTGTAAGAAGAAAGGGAAGGAGGGGGTTCATTATATAGCTGGCATGTTTGGGCCAGGCTTGAAATTTGGTGGATGTGGGATAAAGCCCAAAGAAGAAATGCAAAGGATATGTATGTTTAATAAACGATGTGCACTTTATGGGAGTTGAGAAGGGTTCAATTAATCAAATGTGATTAATTAATAGGTAGGGATGAGATTGTAGAACCTAATTAGAATATGTTTAAAGGAAAATTAGCCTAATTTGGGGTATTTAAAAGGGGAATTTGACCAATAAAAGGGGTTTATTGATTAAAATAGAAGGCGTAATTAACTAACAATGTTTAATTAATTACTTAGAAGTGGATTATAATTAATGAAAGGTTGTTAATTGGCATCCATAATAGGGAAGAGTTAATTAATTAAAGAAATTTTGTTAATTAACTAATAAGAAGGAGAATGTTAGCCTATTAGCGAAAAGCGCTAATTATTACGAAAATGACGGAAAAGAGGCTAATTAGTGCAATTTTAGCATTAAAACTGTGTAAGCGGATTTTAGGTGTCTACACACCCTCTTTTATCTCGACCTTTCTTGATGGGAAAAGAAACAATAATCCATATGGATCACCAACCTTTGTAATATCTTTAGCCACAGTAAAATCTACAATAATCAAGGAACTTTCGTTGGATGGGTTTTTAGCAACAATTCCTTTTCATGATTACATAAAAAAAAATACACAAAATAATGTTGTTGATATGCTTTCTAGACCTCCTATTACATCTATTCTTTTGCAACATAGTCCTTTAATGCATGAAAGTTATAAGGAACAATATGTTAGAGATGTTGATTTTAAGGAAGTTTATGAAGATTTAACTCATGGTAAATAAGTGGAAGAATTATACTATCATTTACATAATGGATTGATTTATCATCTTGGTAAAATTTGTATTCCACAAGATGAAAGAGTTCATTTGATTAGGGAAGCACATACTTCACTTATTTCTAGTCATTCTGATATTGGTAAAATAGTTGCATAGTTACAAATATATTGTTATTGGCCTTGGATGTATGAAAATAAATCTAAGTACGTAAAAGGTTGTATTATTTGTGCCATAAGTAAGCCTAGTAACATCAACTCGGGCTTGATACCCCACTTTTGTACTAACTCGTCCATGGGAAAAAAATTGTATAGATTTTTTTGGAGGATCGCTCTATGACAAAAAGAAAACATGACTATTTAGACGTGGTTTTAGATTGATTTAGCAATATGTGTATCTTGTTTCCATAAAAAAGTAGATAAAAAGTGCGGAGACTATACATTTGTTCTTAAATAATGTTTAAGTTCATTTTGGTTTTCCTACATCTATCAGATGATCGTGGTTATTGATTTATTGGGAAGTTTTGGTCAGCATTATGGGACTTGATGGACACAAAGTTGAAGAAAAGTACTACTTTTCATCCACATACCAATGAGAAAATGAAAGTGATCACTTATAAAATAGTGCATTTTCTTTGAGGATATTGTAGAAACATCCTAAAATTTGGGATGAGCATTTATGTTATGTACAACATGCTTACAACCGTGTCATACATTCTTCTACACAAAAGTATCTTTTTGAGACTTGTTTTGGTTATTTACCTAAGTCTCCTTTGAAATTTTTCGGACAAGAATCAATGCAAGATGAACATGATGATGTTGATAAAGAAAAAAAGGTTCATTTAGAAGATACATATGGTTTATCAAGATGTCCAATATCAACTAGAAAATTATTAGGACAAATATAAGGTTAGGCATAACCAAAATCATGTTGATCATCATTTTCAAGTTGGTGATCAAGTTTGGATACATATAATTAAGGAAAGACTTACAAGTGAAGGTAAAAAGATTCAACCAATGAGGTATGGCATGTTTAGTACTTAGGAGAATATTTATAAAAATTCCTTCAAGTTAGAATTACCTCCATATATATAGATGTATTCCATTGTAAATGTTGAAAACTTGAAATTGTATGAGCCACCCATGATCATTGATCAAGATGAGACTATTCAAGTACCTTCTATTGATGATTTTTCTCTTGAATATATTGACGAATTATAAGAAGATGTTGTTAGGAATTAAATAGTTAGTACTCACATAGTGATTAATAATTTACATGTGGTAAATTATTAATGTAATTAGTAAAAGTTATTTTGTGTGGGTGAGTTGTTAATAACCCACATAAATAAAGTTAGTTGTTAGAATATGTTAATTTACGTAATATTGTTGTATGCTACAACAATATGTGGCATATAGGTAGAATGATTCATATTAGTTTTATGAGAGATTTGTGGATAACTCATGTTATGTAGAGAACACAATCTTATATGTATCCTGAATGAATTAGTATATTATATTATTATTCTGTGTTTAATATTTGTTACTCGACCAAACCTTCCATTTGATATCGAATGAGTACAATATGGAGAATTGATTTGTGAAGGGGCATTTCCTTCATTATACTTTTGCCCCAAAAATGTTGTTTCCTATAGTTTGATAGTCATTTTCCATTCTTCAAGTGTTTTTACAATCGTTTGGATCTTCCCTTTTCCGCATCATTTTTCCACCATATGTGTTCTACTCTGTATTGATCACATCTACTAAATTAAACAACAAAATTATTTTTTCTATCACCAACCATAAAATGCATGGAGATATCTAACATCTAAGGGGTAGATTGGAGGATATGACATAGACATAAAAATATATATTTGTGCATGCAATAGATCATCAGTAGCATGTGCTCGTTATCGTGAATGCATATCACTACAATCTCGTGTTATATTGAGAATCATATTTTTCCAAAAAAAATTCTACCAAAATTGTGGTAGATCCTCTATCAAGACCCACTTGTGGGTCTGGGTTGATTAATTAATGATCCTTTTCTCTCTCTAGTGGTCGATACATCTGCTTTCCGCCAAGTTGTGTATGAATTTGTGCATAGTTCTCCATGGCGTGTTGATCCATGGATCTATGGAGAATCTATTTTTTTTTGCTCTGCATTGGTTTCAAAATAATACCGAACTCATCTATTTCCTTGTACCATATATCGGCATTCATTTTTTTATCCGAAATCTTGTAACTCAAAATAACTTTAGAATTTGTTTTATCCGTTTGTCAATTCCCTTAACCATGAATTTAATGAAGTTTTTGTAAATGAAATAAGGCTTAAATTTGTTTTTGATTCCCAATATCACCTAACAAGATCGAGGAAAGAGCACATGCAACTCTATCCTAAGAAATGAAAGCATGATATTCATTAAAATCATCAAACAAGTTAGCAAAGAAATGATTCAAAACACCCTATAAATAGAAGTTAGCATTAGAAACCTGTAAAAATGTTAGAAATATCAGAGACCAAATCTTACAAACCTCGAAACATAGCCCAAATTTTAACAAATAACATTAATGTGGGCTTCTCAAAATTAATGCGGCCTTGAGAACAAGAACACGTCCTGAGAACAATGGTGCATCCTTGAGAAAAAGTAGTGTGGCCTTGGGAACAATAGTGTGGCCTTGAGAACAGAGAGTGCGGTTGAGAACAAGAGCACATCCTTGGAAATAATAGAACGACCCAAATAACATTTATGTGGCTCCAGTGACATAAACACGGCCTGAAAGACAGTAGTGTGGGTCTGATAGAAAATACAAATTGGAAATAGACTGACTGACACAAACACAGGAAGAGAAGCGTATACGCGGACCGACTCAACACTAACACAAACCTAGCAAAATAACATAGAGATCTGGAAAGTAGTGTAACGGTAACATGCATAGAGAAGCAATAACGTGGGGGTGTCACACCAGTGGGGAGGTGAGAGAGAAAATAAACTAATGGACAAAATCATGATAGTAACGCGCCATAATGACACATGTGTGGGTTAGTCAAATGATAATGCGGCCCTTTCAACAATAATGTGGACCTCTCAATAATTATGCGGGGCAGCATAACACTAATGTGGGGCCTGGAATGATGTCATGAACACGTGAATCGACATAGAAAAACTCAAAAAGGTCCAAACTTTTCCATCTTAACCCGAAATTAGAACAACCCATTTCATTTTCACCTACAAGAGACTCAACACAAGTAAAGTTAGAAAAATACATCAAGGAATTCAAGTTATTTAACATGTTCATAATAAGGGTTAGCCAAACCTGAGACAAAACTAACAAAGCTTGAAATAAAATGCTTAGGACAATGGAGTATGTCCCACCGGGCGTATCAAATGTGAACATAAAAAACTTGCAAAGCTAATTGAAGTAGACTAACACCTAGTAGTCTAAAAGATAAGTTAAATATACTATAAAACCATTAAGATAAGAGCTTGAGGGAAAATAACTTCTTCAATGTATAATCATGATAAAACCATTAAATTCCAATCCATTCCTACTCTTTATGATTTCTACCTAAAGAATGAACCTAATTAGATCACCTAAAGAATCAAATTGGTGTTGTTTGCCTCAAGAATTCGAATGAGATCTCACTAAGAAATGGTTACAAGACCATCTTTGGATCTTCCCATGCTCCTTAATTCGAGAGAATGAATGCAAGATGAAGAAGCTATTTCCAACAATGAAAAATGGCTCAAGATCAAAATGCTGTAGTTTTCACTAGTGAAAATGAGGTGTAAGAAGAAAGGGAAGGAGGAGGGTTCATTATAGAGCTTGCATGTTTGGGCCGAGCTTGAAATTTGGTGAATGTGGGATAAAGCCCAAAGAAGAACTATGCAAAAGGATATGTATGTGTAATAAAGGATGTGCACTTTATGGGAGTTGAGAAGGGTTTAATTAATCAAATGTGATTAATTAATAGGTAGGGATAAGCTTGTAAAAGCTATTTAGAAGATATTTAAAGGAAAATTATCCTAATTTGGGGGATTTAAGAGGGGAATTTGACCAATAAAAGGGGTTTATTGATTAAAATAGAAGGCGTAATTAACTAATAATGTTTAATTAATCACTTAGAAGTGGATTATAATTAACGAAAGGTCATTAATTGGCATCCAAAATGGGGGAAGGGTTAATTAATTAACGAAATTTTTTAATTAACGAATAAGAAGGGGAATGTTAGCTAATTAGTGGAAAAGTGCTAATTATTAAGGAAATGACGGGAAATAGGGTAATTAGTGCAATTTTAGTATTAAAACTGCAGTAACTCAGATTTGAGGTGTCTACACACCCTCTTTTATCTTGACTGTCTTGATGGGAAAAGAGACAATAATCCATAAAGATCACCAACCTTTGTAATAATTTTAGCCACATAAAATCTACAATAATCAAGGAACTTTTGTTGGATGGGTTTTTAGCAACAATTCCTTTACATGCTTACATAAAAACAATACACAAAATAAGGTTTTTGTTATGCTTTCTAGACCTCCTATTACATCTATTCTTTTCGCAACATAGTGCTTTAATGTGGGATAGTTATAAGGAACAATATGTTAGAGATGTTGATTTTAAGGAATTTTTTGAAGATTTAAATCATGGTAAATAAAAGAATTATACTATCATTTACATAATGGATTTATTTATCATCTTAGTAAAAATTGTATTCCACAAGATGAAAGGGTTCAATTGCTTAGGGAAGTGCATGCTTCTCTTATTTCCTCGCCATTCTGGTATTGGTAAAATAGTTGCATAGTTACAAATATATTGTTACTGACCTTGGATGTATGAAAATAAATCAAAGAACGTAAAATGTTGTATTATTTGTGCCACAAATAAGCCTAGTAACATAAACTTGGGCTTGTATACCCCACTTTTTCTACCAACCCATCCATGAGGAAAAAAAAAAATTGTATAGATTTTTTGGAGGATCGTCTATGACCAAAAGAAAACATGACTATTAGGATGTGGTTTTGGATCGATTTAGCAATATGTGTATCTTGGTTCCGTAAAAAAGTAGATAAAAAGTGAGGATACTATACATTTGTTCTTAAGTAATGTTTGGGTTCATTTTGGTCTTCCTACATCTATTGTAGATGATCGTGGTTATTGATTTATTGGGATGTTTTGGTCACCATTATGGGAATTTATGGAGAAAAATTTGAAGAAAAGTACTACTTTTTATCCACATACCTATGAGAAAATGGAAGTGATCACTTATAAAATAGTGCATTTTCTTTGAGGATATTGTAGCAAGCATCCAAAACTTTGGGATGAGAATTTATGTTATGTACAACATGCTTACAACCATGCATTACATTCTTCTACACAAAAGTATCCTTTTTAGACTTGTTCTCAAGTTATTTACCTAAGTCTCCTTTGAAATTTTTGGACAAGAATCAATGTAAGATGAACATGATGATGTTGATAAAGAAAAAAAAGGTTCATTTAGAAGATACATATGGTTTATCAAGATATCCAATATCAACTAGAAAATTATTAGGACAAATATAAGGTTAGGCATAACCAAAATCATGTTGATAATCATTTTCAAGTTGGTGATCAAGTTTGGATACATATAATTAAGGAAAGACTTACAAGTGAAGGTAAAAAGATTCAACCAATGAGGTATGGCATTTTTAGTACTTAGGAGAATATTTATAACAATTTCTTCTAGTTAGAATTACCTCCATATATGTAGATGTATTCCATTGTAAATGTTGAAAACTTGAAATTGTATGAGCCACCCACAATCATTGATCAAGATGAGATTATTCAAGTACCTTCTATTGATGATTTTTCTCATGAATATATTGACGAATTATAAGAAGATGTTGTTAGGAATTAAATAGTTAGTACTCACATAGTGATTAATAATTTATGTGTAGTAAATTATTAACGTAATTAGTAAAAGTTCTTTTGTGTGGGTGAGTTGTTAATAACCCACATAAATAAAGTCAGATTGTTAGAATATATTATTTTTCGGTAATATTGTTGTATGTTACAACAATATGTGGCATATAGGTAGAATGATTCATATTAGTTTTATGAGAGATTTGTGGATAACTCATGTTATGTAGGAGAACACAATCCTATATGTATCCCGAATGAATTAGTATATTGTATTATTATTTTGTGTTTAGTCTCTGCTACTCTCACCAAACCTTCCATTCGATATCGAATGGGTACGATATGGAGAATTGATTTGTGAAGGGGCATTTCCTTCATTATACTTTTGCCCCAAAAACGTTGTTTCCTATAGTTTGATAGTCATTTTCCATTCTTCAAGTGTTTTTACAATCGTTTGGATCTTCCTTTTTCCGCATCATTTTTCCACCATATGTGTTCTACTCTGTGTATTGATCACATCTACTAAATTAAACAACAAAATTATTTTTGCTATCACCAACCATAAAATGCATTGAGATATCTAACATATAAGAAGTCGATTGGAGGATACGACATAGCCATAAAACAATATTTGTACATGTAATAGATCCGTAGCATGTGCTCATTATCGTGAATGTATATCATTACAATCTCTATGTTATATTGAGAATCATAATTTTCAAACAAAAATTCTACCATAAGTGTGGTAGATCCTCTATCAAGACCCACTGGGCTGCATTGATTAATTACCGATCCTTTTCTCTCTGGCCGGCCGATACATTTTCTCTCGCCAAGTTGTGTATGAATTTGTGCATAGTTCTCCATGGCATGTTGATCCATGCATCTATGGTGAATCTATTTTTTTGCTCGATTGGTTTCAAAATAATACTAAACTCATCTATTTCCTTGTACCATATATCGTATTCATTTTTTTATCTGGTATTTTGGTTTGGCATATCCACAACGAACACATATTTTTATAATTTTTGCATTGATCAATGTTGAATCTCGTTTCTACACCACATGTTTCTACTTACTTTTGGTAATCTCTTATGAGAAAGCTTGTTTCATTAGGTAGTGTGTTAATTTAATCTCTTGTTTGTGTCTGAGTCCATATATTGTTTATAAGTATTTAGAATGTAATTATAGGTTATTACTTTCTAGATAAGTTAATTCCAAGTGGGAAGTGTCGCATCTTATAATGAATTTTTTTGTTTCAGTATTAATTGTAAAATTGTGTTGTCGGTCTTTAATTATGTTTTATAAAGAGTTAAAATTGACGTTTTGAATCAATATTATTGTGAGTCACCATGTCATTATAATTGTTAAATTTATTGTTTATCATTGAATTTGTGATTAGGTGCAAGTCACTTTATGTCAATAGATTATTTTTTTCCAATATTACAAATTGTAGGGTTTATAGTTATTAGAGTCCAAATACAAAAGTATCAAGTGTCAAAAATTTTAATTGTCGTATTTTTTTGTTGTAAAATTTTATTTTTGATCAATGCCATCGTCAAAAGTCTAAAAAGTAAAAAAAAATTGCCTTGCGGAAGTATTTTCGGTGTTACCCGACGTCCGGAAAATAAACGATTTCACATCATGGGGGATAATAAACAATGTGGAATTAATTAATAAACATGATCACATTTCATTGAGGTAGTAGCATCATTAAGTAGAGGATGGAGGAACCCGAGGTTGGAGGTTGATCAATTACCTCTCGTTAGTTACCAATGATGGGGTCACACAAATTTGTGGTAGAAGATTGGTTTTTCATTGTGTATAGTTTCGGTGTGCTTAATTTTCACAAGAACTATATTATTTCATGATCAATTTGCAGAGTTTTTCAGGTGTTTAGTTTGGTAATAAGTGAGTAGATTCCTATGTAATCCCCTTAAGAAAAAATATAGCAGATAGATGAGAGCACATGAAAAGGAAGCATCATGACATTTGGCTTATTAGTTGTCCTATAAAACCATTTATATGTTTGGGTTGTTAGTTGTCTTGTAAAACCATTCTTGTTGAGGTTATTGGTTTTCCCGAAAACCCATCCAGATCATGAGCACGCAGAGGTGTAAAATTGTAGAAGGAAGTGCAATTTTTGCTACCATGTCCGCACTAAGGGGGAATGTAAGGAATTCAATGGTTAGTACTCACATTGATTAATAACTTACGTGTGGTAAATTATTAGTGTAACTATGTTGTCGCCCTCAAAATCCCCCCATCATTTTCTAAGTCAAATTAAAAATGTTGAGATCACACCCTCCGTATGTTCAAGTAAAATTGAAGTCTAAAAAGATAGAGAAATTCATGCTTTGAAGTTTTTAAACTCTCCTGCACATTTTGATAAATTTTCTGTTTTCTGTATAGACGCGTGAAAACTTTATTTTTTTCCTCATTTGAATGAAATTGTCAATATTTCTATGGCCATGGATAGTCAAACCTTGTATTGTTTTCAATTCCTTGGTTTGCGAAAGAAATTTGAAAATCAAACGCGAAATGGTGGAGTTTTCTTCTTCTCTGCATTTTTCCACAGTCGTGAATGATATGCATTTTCTTCCCCGTCAAATTTTGGCTCCATTATCCACGGGTACGTGGACATATATAATTAGAAGCGGGTCGGCGGAGAACTTTAAGGTTTTGAGCCTTTTTGTAAAAAGGGCTAAAAGTCATAAAGTGACCTGCAGCCCCGATCATGCCAAGAAGAAAAATTCAAATGTTGAGCCCACATCAAAAAAGTCAAAGTGGGGAAGTGGGTTGGTGGAGCAATTTGTGTTTTTGAGCCTTGTTTTCATTAAAGGGGCTTAAAGTTAAAAAGTGACCCGCAGCCCCGCCAAACACAAAGGAAAAAGTCAAATACTAAGCCCGCATCGAAGGTCAAAGCAGGAAGGCGGGCCGGCGGAACGATTTGTGTTTTTGAGCCTTTTTGTAAAAAGGGATAAAAGTCATAAAGCGAGCCGTGATTCCTTTGCCAATCAAGTGAGGCCACATGTTAAGACCTTATCAAAAAGTAGGAGAGCAGGCCAAAATGTTCCAAAATGCCATTTCTCCAAAAGTCACAAAATGTAAAAGGCATCCTCCGCGCCCACTCCAATAAATTTCTCCACGTGGATGGATCTAGTTTAAATTTTCAAAGGCAAGATGAACGGTTCAAATTCAAATTTACAAAGCAAGTGTAACAACAAAGATTATGAAAAGTCTAGTTTTTTCTGCCATTGGTGTTTCTTCATGAATCAAGAATCTAAATGGATGCGAAGGATTGAAGAAGTTGTAACCATTTCTTGCTAAAGAAGAAGAAGTTGTAACCATTTCTTGGAGGATATTTAATGGCTTCTTCACGCCATTGTACGGGGTTGGAAATTGATCTTGTAAACTCACAAGTGCATTATACTTAGAGAAAGAAAAGGAGATAGCCATTTTCTTCTAATTTCCTCCATTCTCAAATTTCTTCCATTCCCTCATTATGTACAACTTCTATTTAAGCATCAATACAAAAGAAGGATTTTGTAGCCTCTTTGATGAGGAGATTTCAGAAACTTTGAGTTCGTAATCTTATCTCATCTTGTTGCCATTTGCAGAGTTGTTTCTTCTCATGAATGCATGTGTTGAAATTTCTAACTAGTGCATGTAGGAATCTGATTTTCTACCTGCAACATTAGTTTCCCTATCTCATTTCTCACTCCCTTTCCCACCTTCAGAAAAAGTATTCCCTAGCAAGAGATTGCTAGCTTTGTCGTAGGGTCAGTGGAGTGCCCCTGTTAGATCCCCTGGTCGAAAGGCCACCACAAAATTCACCTTTTCACGTGCATGCATATATGACAGCTGCATCGGTTAAGTAGAGGGACTTAGATTCCTAGAGCATTGGCAAGGAATTCACAAATTTGTCCACCTGACAAATTCCCTCACCAACAAACTAGTAAAAGTTAGTTTGTGTGGGTGAGTTCTTAATAACCCACATAAATAAAGTTAGTTGTCAAAATATATTATTTGTTCATAATATTGTTTTATGTTACAACAATATGTCGCATATAGGTAGAATGAGTTATGTTATTTGTATGGTTAATGTTAGGAATTAGAGAACAAATATATGGAAACAATTCCTTAAATTAGTAGTAGGAAACTATATAGCGAATTATATTTGCGAGAAATATAACAAAGATAAATAAATAATGCACAAAAGAAGACAAAACAAGATTTGACGTGGTTCAACCAATGTGGGCTACATCCACCAAGAACTTGCTCAGATTTTATTATCAACAAGAGTAAAACAAATCTCACATTCTTCTCTCAATTATGAACTCACAACAAATTCCAAAGATGTTAAACCACATATAAACCACAATTGACACCCAATTGCTTAACCTTGATCACTCTTGATCACCTCTTGATCATTAAGACTCAACATATCTTTAACACTCAAGATATCTTCAAGATACCCTAACACCTCTATTTATAAGATTAAAAACCTTTTAAGAAGTCCTAAAGACGACCCTAAAGTTTGAAAGTCGCGATATTTCATCTTCCCACGGCTAAAAATGGTCATGATGTCGATGGATTAATTAACGAAGAACGTTACAACAATCTAATAGTAGATTTACTAAAAATGCTACTCAAGTCTCCAAACTTAACCATTCGAACTCTAACACTTCAATACTAATTGGAGAAGACCAAAAACAGGCTCCACACCCCAACAATCTCCCACTTGGAGACTATTTCCATTGAGAAAAGTTCCTAACCCTTCATTATCAACCATGAAGACCAATCAAATTTGAACACAACTTCAAATTATCCTGTGACCACCTTGGTCATTATATCCACAGGATTCTAACTAGTATGAATCTTTTCCAGCTTCAACTTATCTTCTTCCAAAGCTACCCTAATGAAATGATATCTTAGTTGAATGTGCTTCGTCCTAGAGTGGAAAGCGGAGTTCTTCGCCAAATGAATAGCGCTCTGACTATCACTGTGTATTCTCCCAACTTCCTACTTATGACCCAACTCATCAAGCAACTGTTGTAGCAAAATCATCACCTTGTTTGCCTCACCTTGTGGCACCAACATACTCGCACTCTGTGTGGTTGAAAAATCCACAACCTTTTCTAACCATGAAATCTAACTCACCATTGTATCACCAACTATAAATACATAACCTATTGTGCTCCTCTTGCTATCCAAATCTCATGCCATGTCTAAATCTACATAGCCACATAATTTATTTTCCGATCCATCGAAACACAATGTTGCTCACATGGTCCCTCTCAAATATCGAAGGATCCACTTTATCGCCCGTCGCTGCTCTCTACCTGGATCACTCATAAACCTGCTCACTGCTCCCACTGCATGGGCAATGTCAAGCCTAGTGCATACCATATCATACATCAAGCTACCAACTGTTGATGAGTATAGTACCCTAGACATCTAGATTCTATCCTCCTCAGTCTTGGGACTCTGCTCCTTTGATAATTTAAAGTGACCTACCAAAGGAGTACCAACCAGTTTAACATCCTACATACTAAATCTCTCCAAGACCTTCTTTATGTACTCTTCTTGAGATAATACTAGCTTCCTCTCCTTCTTATTCCGAGTTATTCTCATACCAAGGATTTGTTTTGTTTCCCCAAATCCTTTATAGAAAAGGATTCACCTAGCTACTTCTTGAGTACCTTTATTTCTTGCATGTTCTTCCTTGCAACAAGCATATCATCCACATACAGGCACATAATAATATAACTACCATCAAGAAACTTCTTGATGCACACGCAATGGTCTCGAGTGACACCTGAGTAACCTTGCTCCCCGCATAAAACCTCACAAACTTCATGTACCACCACATGGAGCTTGTTTGTGCCATACAAGATCTTCTTCAATTTGCACACTAACCTCTCCTTCCCTTTGACCTCATAACCCTGTGGCTGTTGCATGTACAATTTCTCCTCCAAATCACCATGAAGGAATGTATTCTTCACATCCAACTATTCTAAGTGCATGTCTTCTACTATAACTAAACCAATAACAAATCCTAATAGAAGCCATTTTAACATCAAGAGAAAAAATTCATCAAAGTCTATACCTTTCTTCTGTGTAAATCCTTTGACCACCACTCGGCCTTGTATCATTTCTTGCCTCCATCTTCCTCTTTGATTCTATACACCCACTTGTTCTGCAATGTTCTCTTACCCTCGAGTAGGTCCACCGTATCCCAAGTCTAGTTTTTCATAAGAGATTTATGCTCTTGATTCATGGTTTGCTCCCACTTGCTCCCTGGCATCCACCTACACTTCTTCCTTAAAGCACTCTAGCTCTCCACTATTAGTGGGCAATAAATAATTCAAAGATGGAGTAAATCGTTCAGGTTCCCTTCTTACCCTAGAAGACCTTCTCACCTTAGGATTTTGGGGTTCTTGATGAGTAGATACATGAACTAGTCATGTGCCGAACATGATGTACCTGAACCGCCCCTTAGACACCTTGTTATCCGCAATGTCCTCTAACACTGTGTATTCTTTCTTTGATTCATCTTTATGTTCCTGCAACTAATCTTTATACATGACTTTTTCATTAAAGACAATATCTCTAGACTGAAATATTTTCTTGTCTTTAAGACTCCAAACATGGAAACCAAAGTCATCTTCACCATATCTAAAAAAGTTGCATTTCTCAAACTTAGCCTCTAACTTGGTCCTATCATCTTTATCAATGTGAACAAATACCTCACATCCAAATACTCTAAGAAATGAGTAATCAATTTTCTTACTAGACCAAGCCTCCTCAGGTATACCTCCATCCAAATCCATAGAGGGTCCTCTATTAATAAGATAAACAACTGTGCTTACGCTTCCACCCAAAACATGAGTGGCAGCCCCGTGTAACCTCGTGCACCTACAACACTCTGATTGTCCCTGCTTCATTCTCTCTCGACGCTCCATTTTCTTGTGGAGTATTTAGAACCATTATTTTTTTGTTGATCCCATTTACGAATCAAAGTGAATCAATAAATTCATTGCTGCAATACTCCCCTCCATTATCTGACCTAAGACATTTCAACTTGAGACTTGTTTCATTCTCAACCAAGGCTTTCCATCTTTTGAAATTTTCAAACACATTAGATTTCCTTCTAATGAAATATACCCAAAATTTTCTAGTTGCATCATCAATCAAAGTGACATAATAACATGAAATAGAGTTTACCTTAGCTGGCCCCCATACATCTGTATGCACTAACTCCAACTTACCCTCCTTCTGGTAGGTCCAACCTTGAGGAATCTCACCTTACATTTTCCCATAAACATAGTCCTCACGAAGTCCAAATTTAACTCATTTAATCTGGGAAACATGTCCTTTATAATCTGCATGCCTTTTTGACTCATATGATCGAGTCTCGGTGCCACAAAGTTGCATCTTCATTTGTAGCAACTAAATTGCAATAATCAGCACCACAAGTTAAATACAAAGTACCATTTTTCTTACCTCTTTCAACCACAAGATCTCCCTTAGTAACCTTCCAATAATATGATGTAAAAATTACCGTACAACCATCACTACCCAAATTGACCCGCTGATATCAAGTTTTGCCTCAACTTAGGCATATGCCGATGTTTTTAAGTAGCCATGTGTTCCCATTCTACATTTTTACCTTAACACAACTTTTTCCTACTATGCTACATGGTTCATCATCACCAAGATATACATGTCCAAAATTACCTTAAACAAAATCAAGTAAAGTAATGTCTATATGGGGTGGCATGGAAAGAATCCTGAATCTAACACCCAAGATTCAGAATATTATCTAAAGAAAGAATTAAGGCATCCTGACAAACATCACCTGCTGCCAAATTTACTTCTTTAGTTTCCCTCTTCTTGTTCTTCTTATCCCAAATATCCCAACAATCTTTCTTAGCTTGACCAACCTTCCCACAATGCCAACATTCTAACTTACTCTTGGAATTTGACCTTCCGTGATCATTTGACTTCCCACGGTTACCTTTCCCTCTGTTATTTTGTCTCCCTCTACTCTCCACCGTCAAAGCATTTCCAAAAGTAGAAGAATCTCTGGTGCTCTTCCTTTGCATTTCCTCACTTAGGATCACACCTATTACATCCTCAAACTTCATCTTTGAATTATTAGAGACTGAATTACTTACAACCATAACCAAGTTGTCCCAACTATCTGGCAAGGAGCACAAAATCAACAAAGCCCTAACCTCATCATCAAAGTCAATTTTTACCGATTTTAACATACTCACAACCATATTAAATTCATTCAAATGATTAGTAACAAAACCATTCTTAGACATCTTCATATTAAATAAATTTTTCATCAAAAATAGTTTATTAGAGGCAAAGGGTTTTTCATATAACTTTCCCAACGCACACATGATACCTTCTGTGGTCTTCTCCTGTGATATGTTGAAAGCAATTGAAGATGCAAGGAATAACTGAATTTCCCCGAGTGCCTTTCTATCTAGCAACTCCCAATCCTCATTTGACATGGTTGTAGGTTTCTTTACTTTTCCAGCCAAATGAACATGGAGGTCCTTATGATATAAGTAATCCTCCATTTACATCTTCCACAAACCAAATTTCTTCCCATTAAACTTGTCAACCCTCGATATACCCTTATCCGCCATAGCTCCCACTCAAGCTAAACTTTCCCTATGATTTACAACTTCAAAAAAGAACCACCAAAGATCTTAAACCAATTGTTAGGAATTAGAGAACAAATATGCGGAAACAATTCCTCAAATTATAGTAGTAGGAAACTATATAGCAGAATTATGCTTGTATAAATATAACAACATAAATAAATAATGCACAAAAGAAGACAAAACAAAATTTAATGTGGTTCACCCAATGTGGGCTACATCCACCAAGAACTTGCTCGATTTTATTATCAACAAGAGTAAAATAACTCTCATAGTATTCTCTCAGTTATGAACTCACAACAGAATTCCAAAGATGCTAAACCACATCTAAACCACAATTGACACCCAATTGCTTAACCTTGATCACTCTTGATCACCTCTTGATCATTAAGACTCAAGACCTCTTAAACACTCAAGATATCTTCAAGATACCCTAACACCTCTATTTATAGGATTACAATCCTTTTAAGAAGTCCTAAATCTAACCCTAGAAGTTTGAAAGTCATGATCTTTCATCTTCCCATGGCTGAAAAAAATTTATCATGATGTTGACAGCCAATTAACAACAACGTCACAGCAACCTAACATCAACGTCACAACAATCTAACAACAGATGACTGCAGAATGCTCCTGAAGTCTCCAAACTTAACCGTTCGAACTCCAACACTTCAATACTAATTGGAGAAGACAAAAATAGGCTCCACACCCCAATAGTTAAGATATTTGTGGAGAAATCCTATTATGAAGGAGAACAAAATCCTACATATATACCGAATGAATTATAATATTATATTATTATTCTATGTTTAATCTCGAAACTCGACCAAACCTTGCAGCTGTTCTTGATAGAATAGTGAGGACTTCATAAATAGGTGATGTGGAATATCTTTATGTGGGTATAAAAGGAATGCATCCAGGGAAATTCAAGGTGGATAAATAATTGGAAGGGTGAGGGAACTACACCTCACCTCTTGTCAAATTAAAATTAAAATTGTGGTGGTCCAAAAGCTTCTCAGTGGGGAGGAGTGATAAAAATGATCCACACACCAAATCAATCGGATGGTATAAAAATGTTATGAAATTTCATAGACATGGAATATATCATTAAGGTATTTCCAATGCACTTTGAATGGAGTAAAAAAAAAAATCATATGCAAAAGATACAAACCACTAAAGTTTTTCTCCAATTGGAAAAATAATCGAACAAGTTTCATAATGATGATATGGTACAATTAGAGCTTGACAAGTAGATGAATGAGGTACTTCCAAGTGGAAAAGTGTAATTGAGTAAAATTATGGTTTTGGTATTTTCCTCTACGATCTTCGACGGTTGAATGTGGGGCCCACACTATTAGCTAGTTGGGGGCCCATAAACTAGTGGGGTCCACCTTTTATTAGGAGGGGACCTTGTTGCCTTTTCTTCACATTTTATTGCAAGGTTTTTTACTTATAAACCCATTTCAGGACCAATTTATAGTGCATGTGGGATTAAACCGCGTGGTTTTTTCAAATCACAGCCATCTTAATGAGTCACGGGCCAATTCAACTACTCCACCTCAACATTGAATCATCACTAAAGAGATAAACTACTAAATTCTCATTTGATATTGTATTTCCACATATATTGAGTGGAATGCGCACTCAAAGAACCCAAGTCTCATGGTGATCCCTCTAATCTCACAAACAAAAAGTTAAAATCATGGCCTAAGCCACCAATAAACTAAATGGTTGGGCTATTAAAAATCCTTTATTGGTCCCTAACACGTACAATGTGGGATTAAAACCATATAAGGTAGTAAATCCTGTCTATAAAAATGTTGTAAAAGTTGTAGGACTCGACCCATTAACCTACCACAAGCCAATTTGGGAGCTCCGACCATTAGGATGCAAGCCTAACTTTAACAAATGCGAGACATGGATTTTGTTAAGAGGTCTAATTTTGTACCTAACAACCCAAAATACATGGTGCATGGAGTGGTTGTTTGGTGAAAAGGATAAGCCTCTAAATGTTCCACCATGGATTTGGAAATGTTTTATAAGGTAGGAAATTTTATTTGAAAGGCTAACTTTTGTTTGTATACACCCACTTTTGGGAGAGTTTGAGAAAATTTGGAGACTTTTTATCGCAGGAGGCTTTTGGAGGCTGAAACTAGGGATTTTTAAATAATGTGTAAAGAGTGTTTGCAAGTCAAAAGTATTTGATATAATTATTGTTGTACAAGTAATTTTATATCAATAATCAATCAGTTTGAGATATTTTCTAGACCCAAAGACGTGGTCCACACCAAGTGAAATTTTGTATCACTTGGTTATGCATTATCTTATGTATTTTACCTTATTTTTCAAAACCATTTCAATTAATTTAATACTATTTTAAAGTTATTAATCCAATTTTAATCAATTAATGGGAAACTCCGAGATCATTTTAATGTATAAAAATAGTGAATTTGTTAAATGAGTCACTTAATTCATTTTTGGATCACCATTCTTATGATAACTTTCATGCCCTTAGATAGTTTACCTATACCTTACTCCTTGAAAATAAATTCTATCTTGAGGCCATCACTCCAGAAATTTAGACAAAGCCATCAAGACGTGATAATTCTCAACAACATGAGAAACATAAATCATCTCATCAAGCCAATGAACATATTAAAATATATAATGAAACATTTCTCGATCACTCTAAGTTTAGACCATCTAATCCATGTCGTATTTCAACCAAAGATACAATCGCTAATGTTGTTGACACCTCATATGCCTCTACTTGTAAATTTTAGGAGAAAAAATTTCATATAGATGGTATCAAATGTATTATAACATATAATGAACACCTATCCTTTCTCCTTTCAGGATTGTTGTCATACTAAATGTCTAACATGAAAAATTTAAAATTTTGGTCATAAAAACTAAACCCCCACTTGAATTCCCCTTTCCTAGTCATTGTGAACCCTTCCTTCAAGAATCCTTTCATCTCATACATCCCTTTACGTGTGTGTCATCCTTATTCTAGTTGAAAGGAATGTACTAACATATATTTCAAGTGTTTTTCATGTGCAAGGGGTAGATCCAAGTATATTTCATGGTGACACTAAGCTCTAAGGTGGAATAGTGATCCTGAAGCACTAAATTCGCTATTTTAGCCATATTGAAATGATAGGACATCCTTTGGAAGCTAACTGCAAGTGTTCAACCCATATGGAGGATTTTTAAGAGAAATATGAAGTGATCCATGGAATTTTCAAAGAAAAATATGTAAGCATGTGGTGTCGGGATTTGTTTATGCGAGACCGGTCACTACGGATGCTTGGAATGTGAGCTTCAATGGAGAAAGTGACCTTGTTCTGAAGCTTCTAGAAATTCCAGGAGGATTTAGGAGCTAAAAAAAAATCAATTGAAATATCTTGGATTCCACTACATGTTGGATACATAAATTTTTATCCTTGGCATCACTACTCTTCATGGTAGTTTGTGTCACTTCTACTACTCCTTCGTGCCGAATGGTTGAATAGGCCTAAAAACAAAAATGGGAGCTGAATTAGGTCTTAAAAATGGTTTTAATGAATTCAATGAGTGATTTGGAGTCAAAATAATATAATTTTTGACCTTTAAACTCCAAGTTTTTCTCTCGGGAGGAAAAGTAATCCTCGTGTTCTATTCTCACGTTGGCATGATGACATCATCACACTTCATGAGCTAGTAGAACAATTTTTGACATATGTCTACCCTTTTCCCTTACCCTTTGGTGGAAGGGAACAATGAGGAAATGATATTTCACCCCCTTGTTGATGTTTTCAATTACGTCACTTAAAACACTTCACTTGTGTCTAGAGTACGTGTAAGTTACAAATCATGACCCCTTGACCTATGGGACACTTTTTCACCTCTTATATCTCTTTTCCCTTATCCCTACGTGTAATGGGATGGTGGGGACAAAAAATTGTGCCCCCTTGTTGTGGAATATTTTTCGTCACTTAAGTGACTAACCTAGGTTGCTAGGAAACATGCAAACTTGCTTGTTAGATCAATATGGCCCCTCCTTAAATGAAACTCCACCCATGGTGCACTTTTTGATGCTTTTTTTCCCTTCTCCCTTTGTCCCAATAGCTTGAGGGGATAGTGGGGTCACAAAAATGTTCCCTACCTCTTTTTAAAATCTCTCAGTCACAGGTAAAAGCTTTTCTTAGCCAACGAAAGCTTGTTTTTCAGCCCATCCATCTCCATCACTTATTTGCACATGGTGAAACTTGTCACAATATGATGCAAAGTGCACTTTAGTGTCCATGTGGTCCCCTCACCTCAGCTATACCCTATTTTCATGGGTGAAACTCACCCTCTTACGGCCGACTAACCTATGTTAAATCTTGTTGAGATAAACATAAGTTAAGGTGCACAAATAAGAGAAAAGCTAAAATACAAAACTTAGCCATTTTTGCATATTCAAATATGTTGTTTTCCCCTCTCAAACTCCATTTCCATGTTGTTATGTTGCTGAAATTTTTAGAAACTCGATGCCTTAAAAACGAAGTTTTTCTCATAAATCAAAAACCCACATTGGAATCGATGACATTTAGATAGCCCATTCCTTACAAAAACGTCCTTCTTTTGAATCCAATATTGCCTCCATTGATGTTCGGATAATTTTTAATGGCTAGAAGAAAAATGCAGCCATTAAACTTGCCTTTTTCGATATACAAAAATCTAGCAATTAAAAACCCTTAAAGTTTGGAGCAAATAATTCGGATAAAAAATAAACTTTTGACACCACTCTCATCTCATTCGACACCTAGAAGACTACTTACTAAAAATAGTAATCTTTACTAGGTTCTCACATTCTAAAAATAGTAAGTTTTGAAAACAAGTCACTTTCTAAGTCACCATCACTCCTTTCATATCAAGAACACTCAAAAGTACTAATTTGAGAAACTTGCTAAAAATAGATATCTAGGGTAGGACCTACTAAAAAAGTAAGTGTTGAGATTTTGGTAAAAAATTTCAATCCATCCATCTCCCGTCCCATTTCACTAGCTTTCATCACTATGAAGTTTAAACTCCCATGTTTAGAGCTAAGTTACACATTAAACACCGAGTATTCTAAATTGGTTGATAGTGGCATGATAAACATGGATGTGGAGGACATAGAAACAAGGATTTTGAGGGAACCCCGTGAAGATTTCAAGGAAAAATTTTTCTCAAGTGGCCTATTTAGAGTTGGTGAGCATCCATTATCCATTCTAAATATAGAGATTTTCCTAGCTTGTGCCTAATACTAAGACCCGATTCAAGAATAATTAAAGTGGATGATAATTCACCACCGGCAATTCTCACACAAAAGGATATCTCTCAATTCCTACAAATTCCCAATTGTAATAATATAGTAATCATCAATCAATAATTTACCTCTCAAGAATGGGCGGAACGTATTTATACTTACAAGGTTTGGCAGTTGGGTCATGGCTCAAATAAGGAAGGAAGCCTTTGCATATTCCCAAAACTTGGTCTCAAAGTGAATTCCATGAGGCATACTCAGATGTAATAGTCTTGATGAGTAGGGTGGTGGGAGAAGAAACTACAAAATACTTCCAAGGATGGATGGATCAATTCATCCTACCGTGGCCGCAAAAGAGATCGGTGATTCATTGGGGAAATCCTAAAGTAACAACATTCATTAACAACTATTGAAGTTTCTTACCTAGTGTATGATCTCATGTACATGAGGCCTTTTAAAGGTACCTCTTTTGTACAAAAATGTGCCAAAAAAGTATCCATCATATGAAAAATACACCCACATTACATATCGAGAGTATCTCTCACTTCTCGATCGGTGAACGATACATTCACTATGTATGCCATAAGGTTATTCCAAGGAAATCCTGAGTAGATAATTTCACCTCAAGGAGATGGGTTGATTGAAAGATATGGAAGTTACTTCATTCAAGAACCCATATTCACCTAACTCAAAGTTTGAGGATTTTATCTTGTGCCTTGCAGTTACCAAGGTTCTCAAGTGATAAGATTATCATCATTGATTTATACAAGTAGTTTTCTCACGTTCATACTGTAAAAGTGCAAAGAAGAAAGTTATATCTTTACCTATCTCCTGAGGGATATATTCATGTAAAAGTGTCATAGATGCAACAAAAATTGAAATAGTATTCACATCCTTCAATTTATATTCCTATGTATCCATGCCATATTTTTGTAGTAGAAAAAACCATGCAAATTTCCATTTGATATACTTACATCACATTTCACATATTGAAGACTATTGGGCAGTGCACCGCACCGATGATTTTGAGAGCGAAAGATGGGAATACATGAGGATGAATGTAGATCAAATGAGGTATTTCAAGTTTGAATGGTTTGTAGAAGGTATAAACGATGATGGATTAGATCTAATTTATTCTCGAGTACCAATTTTTCAATGATATAGCCTTCCTCCCACTCTGTGGAACATCTAAGAATATAGAGATATCAAAGAAAGGACCATGGTAGTGATTAAAAGATCAAAATATTTTTTCAAGTAGAAGAAGGTATCTTTCATTAAATTGGGTGGTCTAATAGCTCCATCCAAGAAGGTGTATCTCACTTCTTCTCTCAGGGAATCCCACAAGGTCACTGAGTCTTCTCATTTAAAAGGGTCTTCTAAAAGGAAGTTTGTGGAGATCAAGTGCACTAAGATTATTCCCCCTAAGAGGCTTCATATAAAGAAATAAATAAAAAGGAATCATATTGAGCAATTTGAGTTAGGAGAAATTTTTCCATCTCAATCTCCTAACCATCCACAAGAACTAGGTGTTTCCTTAGAGGAAGATCAGTCATCTCATCTCGGTGGAGATTTAGTTTCATATTATGCATCTGAGAGTTCCTTCATGCCCAATTTTGTGTCTACTCTAGATGATAATTTCCCATGGGTGCAAGAGCTACTTGGAGGAGAATCAAGAACAATGCAACAAGAAATGCAACCTAACTCTAAGGTTGTCTCATGGTACATAGAACTAAGCGTACTAAGAAAGCTCAAATAACTTCTCTATTATTCATTAAGGATCATGGATCTCAATATCTAGAAGTTACACATCTTAAAGTGATCAAAACCATGGGAGAGATGATATCAGATGATTATGAGATGACTAGGATTTCCTTGGGGTAGGACACACATGAAGGAGATGTGCATTTAGTCAAATATTTTTATGCTTAGTTGATCTCAGTAGAAAGGAAGAAAATAAGTAGACTACGGAACAACTTCAGGAGTATTTGAGAAACTTGACTACTTATGTGCAGCTTATTCATGTAGCCTAATACAACACCACTTCCTCTAGCATAAGCTATCTCTCCTGTTAGTAACTTTGATCCCCAAGTGATCAAGATAGCTCAATGGTACACTATGTAGGGGATAACCAATGATAAATGGGTGGAGAAGATCATTGAAAAGGGAAGGAAATATTACCCTAGATACCCTATACAACTTTTCCCTCACCATTGTTTCCAAAGTGAATATGAAAAGGATGAGATTGAGAAATAAAGAGAACATTGGGATAGTGTTTTCCGTTGATATCAGAGATGAGTTGTCTCGATTTTAATTCCTTTGTGAGAAAGAATTTGTTCACATTTGTTGGTGATAATTTTCCTCCTTTGTGGTCACATGCAAT
This sequence comes from Taxus wallichiana var. yunnanensis, assembly GCA_018340775.1. Classification (NCBI taxonomy): domain Eukaryota; kingdom Viridiplantae; phylum Streptophyta; class Pinopsida; order Cupressales; family Taxaceae; genus Taxus; species Taxus wallichiana. The sequence goes on along the minus strand of CM031243.1, from coordinate 704,581,822 downwards.
GAATTATACGTGTGAAATGATAAAAGATGCACTTTCGGATCTTGAGTCTTATGAGAAACACACATCTGTCATCTTAGAACAAATCAAGTAAGAGTGTTCGAAGCGTGGATCCCCTTCTCTCAATAAACATTCATCCTTGGAGGGACTCCTAAATTCCTTCCAAGAATTGTCCCAAAAAAAAAGACAAAAGACCCTTTCTCCTTCAATGAGGATACATTAGAATCCATCACATAGATTAGAGGTTCCATCTCTAATATTATGGTAGATCATGAATTATGGCTCACACGTTGCAAGTCCTTGGAGGCATTCCTGAGACTTGGATAAGAGTTGTGGGGTATGTGTGCATATCGTAAGAAAATTAATATGCACTCGTAACAGATTGGTTCAACAAAGTGGTAAAGGGAAAATATTTCATTGTTGGATAATTTCTGCAGAGTCCATCGAGAATATTCTTCACCTTCGGATTGATTGCTTCTCTCTTTTCTTCATTCTCTCTATATATTCTATTTATTTTTGTGAATGTACTTTTTGATTATTTCATCTTATTCACTTAAGTAACCTTTTAATTTTGCATTATGAATATGAAAAGTCACAAGTGGTAGTAATATGAAAATTCACTTGGGGTGGGAGATGAAGAGACATTTTTTAAGGCTATAAATTGGGATGGCTTCTCCATTCCAAGGGGTTATATTTTGTTCTCCTACTACTACAAACAAGAAGGTATTTTCTTTTATCTCCTTTTCTATGTTATTTTACTTCCTCTTTCCAACTTTGCAAGATTTAAAATATTGAACAACTAAGAAATAAATTTGTGTCTTTGAGGAATAAATCAATAGAAATTTGTGTCTTTGATTTGTTAATCTTGTTATTGCTAACACAATTTTTTTCTTTCCTATTGAATGTGGACCTACTCTGGTTAATGTTTGTGAAATTTGCAAGTGCCTACTCACAAACTTAACCCTCTCCCTATTTTCCCTATCTCCCCTTTACCTATTTTAAAGAAAATTCCTCCCTTGTATTCCATACAAGTAATTTACCATAGGTTTAATGGAGTATTCTTGTGTGATCCCGGCATAACAACCACCTAGAGATTTTATTCTTTCCTACATCCAAAAAAAGGGATCCTCCCCATTCAAAACATGAGGGACTTAGTCCTGGAGTGTTGACAAAAACCACTAATTTTTCGTGTGACAAATTATTTTTCCAACATTTTTGGCATCCACCATGGGGCACATTTTTTATTTTTTAATCCATATAAAACCCTAAAAATCATAAAACAAAAAAATACTAAAAATACCCTACTAAATTTTTAAGAGCCTTGTTATTCTTTCATTGAAAAAATTACATTGTTTCTTATAAAGCATTCTTATTTAACCTCCTAGGTAAAACTAGTGGAAAGAAGTTATACCTGAGCTGATTGAGCAAGTGAAATTGTTGATCTTGTATTTGAAGAAAAACAAAAGAAGATTTCATACTTCCTATTGTCTAAACAATAAGACAAGTTGGGTGAGAATTCTTTCCTAAATTTAACCCTGAATTTCCTCTTGAAGATCCCATTGAAGAACCATGTGCAACACCATTAGATACTATTCCTCAAAAATAAGAAGAATAAGGAGAATATATGGCCACACCTATGCCATGGGGAAAAAACACATACTCCTTGGATCTACCTCCTCTACTTCATGAGTTACCTAGAGGATTGAGGAAGAACTTCCCCAAGTTCATAGGGGATGGAAAACAACACTCAGGTGCACACATTGTCCCTTCATCACATCATGTGGTGTGCTGGGAGTAGAACATTAGGATTTTTCCATCCTCTTGATCTGTTGCTACAAATTCGTTCTTTCACCTACCAAGAAGGTCAATCACCGAATAGAATTAGATGAAGACAAGTTTTGAGGCTGGGTTTAAACTAGATGAAGATACTCATGAATTTCTTGCAAAATAGTCCCAATTAAAGAAGGAACCAAATGATTCTATGAGAGATTTGGTTTCCAATTTCAATATCTTGCTTTATAAAATTCTTAAAGTTGTAAGACCTACTGAAGAAAACCAATTGAGATTCTTCAAAAATGCTCAATTTCAAGAAGTTAGATTTATTCTAAGGAGATATCAACCCAACACCTTAGATGAGGCTCAATAACTTGTATCAAATGTATAAGATGACCTCATCATGTCTAGAAAAATCAAGAAAGTGTCAAACGAAGATAAGGTTTAGAATTCTAGTTTTGGAACTACGGATCCTTTGGTGCAAAAAATTAATAATGACTTGTTTGCTCTCAAAAAATAGCTCACTTAGAGCACACCATACAAATATATCCCAAGGAAAAATTATCAAAATCAAAATTAGAATTAGAACCAAAATAGGATTACCATATGACAAAGAATTCTTGTAATTAAAGCCCCGCCTATGAATGCCACTTATGAGAAACATTCAAATGATGAAATGTGGAAGATGTTCCAGAGGAAGAAGAAGGTGGATTTCTCATTAAAGAGATAGGATCCACATAAGTTGAATTCTTTGAATATGCATCTTCATCTAAGGATGGTTATGAAGAGATTGTAGCTAACATGAATAACTACTCTTGTGTTGTTTTCACACGCTCCAAAACTCTTCATAAATAGAAATCATTTGGGCATGCCGAGAAGAAGAAAGAAGACTTCCAAAATGGGACTCTACAACCAAAAAAATCAATAAATTTTCTCCATGTATGACATCTATGGAGTCGATAAGAAGAATATTGAATCGTCATCCCCTCTAAAGACATCTCCTACTATGGGTAACTCAAGCAATCCTTCTCATTTTAAAAACAATGTTTATAATCCTACATCTAAAAATAATAATGAAAAACATGCTTCCTCTGTTTCTAAAGTAAGTCAATTTCTTGTCTCTTTCAATGATAGAAATATCCAACCTACCATTATTGTCTCCAATGTTCTTGAAATATCCTCTTCTACCTTTGGAATAATTAATCATATAAAGAAAGATAAGGTTCATATTTCTAACTCAAAATATTTTCAAACCCATCCTGAATAATTTGATAAGATTTCCAAATTTATCAAAATTAGTAGCTCAAGATCAAACATGCCACATAATTCTAAAGGTTTACTTCCTACTCTTGTGCAAAAAAAAAAATCATAACCTCTTAGTTTCTTCCCCTTCATCCACCAACAAGATTAATTCTTTTTATATTTCCTATTGATCAATGGATACCAATTGAAGAAATGCATTATTGATTATGGTGCATTTGAAAATGTCATGCCCACAAAGTTGATCAAGCTCTTATTTTGAGTCTCACCTAAAAATTTGGTCATTGTTAGTCAATGGAAACAAAAGAAGTCCTTTTTGTTGGTAGAATCAAAGATGTGTAACTTACTTTTGTACCTTTTCTAGAGAAGCAAGTAAGGGTGATAATTTTGGTGGCGGGCATGCCAACTATCTCATGAGATGCTTCTTATTAGAAGTTTTTTTGGGATATTGGAGGAGAAATACAAAAGGACTGGTCCTCTACTTCAATACTAGTTAAGAATGAAATGAAAAATATTCTCCCTAACCAAAAATGAAATATACGGTTCAAAAATTAGATGATCCAAGAGCACATTTCCTATTCAAAAGTAAGCGAGAGTGTACATATTATTTTTAAGGATAAAGGTAATGAGGATTACTTTATTATTTATGATGTAGATAAAGAATTTCCCATCCTCAAGGAACCCAACTGAAATTTATGATGACGTTTGGAATATGGAATTTTATGGAAGTTTCCCATCAATCAAGTTAGGTGTCGAAGTTGTTTTGTCTTCTCTATAGGGATATTTATTTCAATTATCATATGATGTAGTTCTCCAATACTAACAACATTATGGAATATGATTCATTGATGTTTTTATTGTAATTCTTTGAAGAAATGGGAATAAAAAAGCTCGCAGTGTGTAGGGAGATGCGGAGCTTGTTGTAAAATAGGTAAGAGACTTGTTCCAAGAAAAATTCTCATCTCCTTCATTATACAAATGGAGTGTGGGTATTTATAAATTATTTTGATGTATTTTATATCAAGGCGAGTCCCTTATGATCGAATAGTAGATTTGATTCATTAGCGGTGTTTGCCTCTCTAATGAACCCCCATCTTGATTTTGGTGAGAATAAATATTTAGTGGAGATGGTATTCCATCAAAGTGTGTGTGATAACTCAAATATCTATCAGGTGTTCAATGATTATGGTCATACCTTTTCATTCTTGTAGCACAAAGATGATTTCAAGGTTATGTATTTTGATGGAAGTGATGCCCTCCCCAGGATTTTACAGATGATGAAAATAATAGTACAAAAGGTGATCAATTTTATGTTGATGGAGTGATTCAGATTGAAGGGAAATAGAATTCTAAAAGGATTGGTTTCAATGGAGGAATTTTTTGATAAACATGACACGTTCATTTATGGAAAAGATAAGGATAAGCTCAAATCTTCCATTGAACATGATTTTTTTTATATTGGAACAAGTGAGAAATCAATGATGGTGAACATCAATAAGGTTTTTTCTCCTAAGGAATGTAGAAACTTTTTAACTTTGTTGAAAAATTATTATTATGTGCTAGCTTATTCATATGAATATCTCAAGTCTTTCCAACCATAGTATATGCAACATTTCATACCTTTAAAATTTGGTGTGAAGGCATTCTAGAAAAAACAAAGGCAGTACGATCCTAAGATTGTTGGAACCATTAGATAATAAGTTAAAAGTTACTCAATGATTGCATCATATTTCATATCCATAACTCAATATGGATAGCCAACATTATGCTAGTGAGAAATAAGAATTGTGAAATCTGCATTTTTTTAGATTTCTGAGATTTTAATCAAGCTTCACTAAGGAATAATTATACCCTACCAGTCATGGACCACATTTTGTAAGTTGTCAATGGGTTATAAATTATGTCTATACTCAAAATATTATCAATATATAACCAAATTAAGGTTGCCAAAGAATCTCAATTCAAAACTACTTTCACCACATCTTGGGGTAATTTTGCATACCATCGCATGCCCTTTGGATTAATTAATGTTGGCACCACTTTCTAGATAGCAATAAATTTGGCCTTCAAATATTTTAAAGGAAGATGTATCTTGTTGTACTTTTATGACCTCATTGTGTACTCAAAGAAGAGATAAGAACATTTGTATCATCTAGAGAAGGTACTAACCCGTTATAGGAAACACCATATCTCTCTCATCAATTTTGGTGTGAAGAAAAAAATATCCTTGGACATATTGTGAGAAATGAAGGTGTAAAAATTGATATTGAAATATTTGAATTCATTCAACAGCTATCTCTACCCACTTGCAAGCCCGATGTGTATTCATTCTTTGGAAAGATTAATTTCTTCAAAAGATTTGTTCCTAATTTTTCTGAGATTACTAAAGAAATTGCTAACATGATGGAGCCAAAATATTCCTTCAAGTGGAGCAAGGAGGGAAAAAAATATTTTGAATTAATCAAAGGTGTTATTTTAAATGCACCTACCTTGGTTAAATCGCCTAAAATTAAATAAAGATTTTATTGTTTATTGTTATGCTTATGAGCATACCATCTCGGTTGTCATAGTTCAAGAAAATAATGAAAAGGTTCAATCACCTATTACATTCATGAGTGCACCATTAAAATCACACTATCTCAATTATTCAAAACATGAGAAGCATGCATATGCGATATTTCAATCTTAGATAAATTTCATGTTCTATCTCTTGAACTCACACACCATTGTTATGGTTCCTAGCCCAGCTGTCAAGTCTATTATGATGCAACAGGATCCTGGTACAAGAAGAGGTAATTGGGTGTCAAAGATTCAAGAATATGACCTTGATATTAAGCCCTCCAAATTGGTGTGAGGTAATGGTTTATGTGAACTTCTTACTAATGAGGAGTGGGAATATTGTTCTAAGTATTATGGATGTTTGACCAAAGACATCCCTCGTGTACTCCTTGTAAGTACTACTTGTTTCACCTCAAAGTAATGTGATAAAATAGATAAGGGCAAAGGGCATATGATGAATACATGTGATTATGTAGACGGTGTGCACGCGTAGAATGTTGAACAAGCTGATTGTGAGAGATTCCTTTTGGCTAGGAGGAACACCCTATATAAGAAACACAACAAGACCACAAAATGGCATTAACAATATAGGTCGGTGGAATTCCTAGCAAGAGCTAGATCCAGGAAGTGAGGGCTTCCTAGAAGGTTTTCAATCCACTTTAAAATATAATTTAATGCAAAAAAACATTAAATAAGTAAATCATGTTGTAATGGTATGATTTAGGTGTCTCGTACAGCTAATCTGATAAGTAAATTTAATCTAACATGAAAATTTACGATTAAATGGGTGGCTAGTAGGCTGATTTGGGTATGCAGGTGTGGCAGAGGATATAAGTGAGGTTTGGGTGAAGTTTAGTAACGTTCGTGTTGTTTGGGATAAGTTATGAGCTCATTGTTATAAGAAAATTTACTAGTCACAGAGAGCAGATGTCGGTTAGGTGATCGATGTCGGTATTGAAAATGACCAACGTCGCCAGGTGATCTGTGCTATTAGGGGCAATATGGTAGAAATATCAAAATGGGTGTTTTGGGTCTCTCTGTGATTGCACAGAGAGTTGAGGGGGTTCAGGAAGGATGATGTTATTTTTTATAGGGCTCAACAAGGGTGGTAGAGGTGCTAGGATGGGTGAAATGATTCAGGTTGATGGAATAGGTGGTAAACAAGTGAAAGGTAGTATTCGGGACAGAGAGGGATCATATGAAAGAAGTAAATGAAAGACTTAAGATCAAAACAAAATCTTAGAAAATAAGAGTGAATTACTTATCTGGTATCCTATAGATATGAAGATGGTTTTTGGTGATGAGAGTTTGTGGGAGATATGGGAATGTGTCCAAAGGTCATGGTAATGTGATCATGTGTGCCCTACTGTGACAATCTAAAGTTGTGGATGAGATGACTAGACGCTGGTGAAGGTCTGATGGGCTCTGGTTTATCATCTGGTAGCTTGAATGCTCAAGAGTTATAATGTCAAAGCTAAGGTGAATGAATGAATTAGAGAACCCATGCAAAGATTTAGAAACTCTTATTTAAGGGTAACCGATGGAGGTTAGGGAACTAGTGCCGAAATACGTAAAACCAATGTCGGTTAGGGAGCAATGGTCAAACTAGCTAAAAATGACTTTATTACTCCCAGATTTAGCATGGGTCAAGTTTCAGTCCCGGGTCATAAGTGGAAGCTAACACTAAATATAGCGGGAGAGAGGTTAGAGAGATAATAGGTCATAAGGGTTAAGGTTGGAAAGAGTCCTAGTTAATTAGGATAAGTGGGGACTTGGTCTAATGTAATTAATGAGTTTATAATGGGTCTAGGGTGAGGTAGCTAGGTGAGGTGGATATTAATCTAATTAAAGTAATTAAATTAATAATAGTGTGAGGATTAATTTAATTATAGGTGATTAAATTAATACCAATGTGGGGAAGGGGCCATGGCTAGGTATATGTGTCAAATTGATGAATCGAAAGGGGTTAAAGGGCTTGTGACCTAAATTTGGTGTCTACTCTACTAATCCATGGTATTCTGATATTGCATACTTCCTAACTTGTGGTGATTATCCCCAGGTCATGATTATAAGTAGATACGTACACTCCGACTAAAATAAATAAAGTATGTTATATGGGAGAATGTGTTATACAAGAGAGGATTGGATGACACTTTCTTAAGGTGTATTGAAGAGGAACAACAGAACATATTTTGAAAGCATACCATGATCGAAAAGAAAAGAGAACTTCTCAAAGACTAGTAACCACACATAATATCTTGAGAGGTGGATATTATTGGTCTACTCTTTTCATGGATGCCTACAAATGGGTAGATAAATGTGAACCATGCCAACAATTTTTAGGAAAATCAAGACTTGTTTCCATGCCACTCGCCCATGCTCATAGAAGAACCATTCCAACAATGGGGTTTGGAATTTTGGATAAATTAAATCCTTATTCCACTACGAGTTACATGTATGTTCTTACTTCCATATACTATGTTACAAAGTGGATGGAGGCCATTCCGTTCAAGAATGTTGATTCGAGAGATTATATGTAACTTCCTATAAGAAAATATCATTATCTGGTTTAAAGTTCCAAACAAGATAGTAACTAATAATGCTACTTGTTTCTCGTCCATTGAGCTAATTGAATTTTGTTACAATCATGGAATTTAATTGGCACATTGTCCCACTATTACCCATAAGAAAATGGTCAAGTGGAATCTAGTAATAATAATATTGTTACTATTATTTAGAAATTGGTGGATGCTAATAAAAGGAATTGGCATAAAAAGTTGTATGATGCTCTATGGGATGATCGATAACACCTAAGAAGGCCATTGGCACTTCTCCCTTTCAGTTGTTATATGGAATTGAGGCCCAAATTCCTATTTCATTGGAATTTCTTTCCTTGCAATTGGTGAAGGTAGTAGAGGATGGAGAGTATATTGATGCTCTTGAAAAAAGAATATGCTACTTGGAAAATTTGAATGATAGAGAAATAATGGTATATTTTCTCAAAAGTCGCCAATTCAAAGTGAATAATTTGTTTGATCAAAAGACACTTAAAAATTTTTAGATTGGATATCTTGTGTTACTCGGGATAAGAGATGAGAACCTAAAGGAAGCCACAGAAATTTGACTCTCTCTAGCTTGGTCCCTTAAATATGGATACTTTTATGGAGAAAACATGTACTACCTCACGTATCTTGATGGAGCACCATTGGATTTTCCTCGTAATGGGAAACATTTGAAGCTCTATAAGCAATAAGGTTGGTTGTACCCAACCATGTATCATAGTTTCCCATTTACTTGTGTGTTTCCCTTTCTTCTTGGTTTATTTCCATTTTTTTGTTGTGTGTTTGTTTTGGTTTTCCCTTGTTTGTGTTGGTTACGTATGGTAGTTACTCGAATGTGATGACTCTTTTACCCAATGGAAAAGGAAATGGTCTACTCTTCCACAAGATATCCGAGGTTCTTCATTATCCCTTGCAGGTTTATGTCCCCGAATTAGATCAATTTTTGCCATGCTAATTTTAAAATTTTGGTCATGATAACCAAACCCCCACTTGAAATCCTCTTTCCTGGTCATTGTGAACCCTTCCTCCACCATCCTTTCAAATCATTCAACCCTTTAAGTTTTTTTTTCATCCTCATTCTGGATGAGAATAATATACTAACATAGATTTCAAGTGTGTTTCATGTGTAGGGGATAGATCCAAGTAGATTTCATGGTGATACTAAGCTCTAAGGTGGAATAGTGCTCCTGAAGCACTAAATTGGCTATTTTTAGCCATATTGTAGCAAGAGAACATTATTTATAAGATAATTGCAAGGGTTCAACCCATCTGGAGGTTGTGTAAGAGAAAAATGAAGTGATCCATATAGATGTATGTGATGTCAAAATTTGTTCGAGAAATACCTTGTCACTACAGTGCTTAGAATGTGAGATTCAACAAAGAAATTAACCTTGTTCTAAAGATTCTTGGAAATTTAGGAGGATTTAGGAGCTAAAAAAATAATCAATGGAAATATCTTGGAGTCCACTACATGTTGAATACATCAATTTTGATCCTAGACCTCACTACTCTCCATGGTAATTTGGGTCACTCCTACTACTCCTTTGTGTCAAAAGGGTGAATAAACTTAAAACTAAAAATTCAAGCTTAATTAGATATTGAAAATTATGGGAATGAATTTTGTAGGTGATTTGGATTCAAAATCATATAATTATTAGAAGTGATGATATATAACAATATACAAATGATAAGTACTTAAACAATGTAGAAATCTAAGAAAATGAGAGGGATAGACAACTTAGTTGATTTCTACCCAACCCGGAGATAGTCGGAATGTGTATCTACTAGATCCGGGACTGGAAATGATGTCATAGGGTGTCAGCACGAGTTTTGGGACTTGTGATTGTGCTTAGAAAAAAGTGACCACAGGAATACGGGAGCTCTGGGCACTAGTTTCGATCTCGGGTGCTAGTGTCTACATAAATATTCAAGATCTTCCTTTTTGGGGTCTTAGGGTATTCTCTCCAATGTTTGATTTGTCACTCCAACTTTTTTGTTATGGTTTCGATGTCACCTGTAACCTATAAAAACCCTAGCTATATGCACAAGCTCACAAACACATTAGATTTGAAATAAAAATGTAATATGTGAAGTCAGACTGACCCCGGTGGTCACCCAAAGAGTGAACTTAGTACCGAGCACTGCACTACATTCCAGACTCCATGTAGTTCTATGTGATTGTGTGTGAAATGATGTCATTAGGTTTCCCTCATGCTAACGACACCAAGATATCGGGATATAACTAGCTTATATGCAAATGTGTGATATGGAACTTAACACTTCCCTTCATATGTAGTGTATGCAGCCTAAAAATATAGTCCCTTATGATAGTTGTGGCATTATATAGATGAGATAGTCCTTAGAATTGCCAACCAAAATAATAGTATTTATGTTGTGTATATATATGAATCTCTTGTTTGAATTTCAACACCGGTGACATGAAAGGCTGAATATGAACATAGGATAAGGATAATAAAAATAAAAAGGCCAACCATAAATGTCAAAATGAGAAAAAGAAATGAAAAACAGAGCACCTAGGATGGACACAAGCACCTGGCGCTAGTGTCTAGAGTGGGCGCTAATGTCCTTGGATAAATGAAAATAAATGTGAGCGAGATGATGCACAGGATCCCTATGACTTGACCAATGACAAATGTGGAAGAGATTCATAATAGAAAACAATAAAAGAACATGGATAGACCATAGATAATTTCACCAAGAATACTTTTCTTACTTAATATTCATGCATATAACAACATATTGAAGGCATAGAAAAATAGTAATATGTACGTGATTTTGTGTCTACATTTCCCCCTTATGTTATTTGAATGAAATTCAAGTAGTGTAAAGGAAGTAAGAAACATACTGTTTGAGTCCGAAGAATCCATATTGCAGAGTGCGTGTAGGATGTAGAAGCTTATAGTGTGGTGATTCATGGATCAATGTTTTGATCCATGTTTTATACGAGGAGGTAGGAGCCGTCATAAGGAGTAACTTGGAGAAATAGTTGTAATGTCATTAGAGATGTTGGATTATTTGCAAAAGGAGACAAAAAGGGGTATGGAGTGATCAATTCCTAACCCGATTTGTAAATAATTGAAGTATTTGGGCGTCCTGCTACTAAAGGAAGAATGTTGGGGAGAAAATTCAATTTTTCTCTCCTTCCATGACTATATCCCTAAAAGGTCCTATCATTGTAGACAAATAGAGACCAAATTTAGTTCAGTGTTTAGTTCCATGTAGTTCCTGATTGAAGAACTCATGTAGGAGTAGTATAGGAAAGGAAATGATGTCTCATTTCCCCCACTCCTATAGTAATAGGTGTTCTAATTTGAATAGTGTTAGATGGCTTCTAAGTAGGTCATCTAGAAGTGATGGTAATGTAATGTGGCTCCTAAGTTAGGTCATCTAGGAGTGATAGTAACTATGATTATTGCATTGATTGATTGAATTGAGTGATAGTAGTTGATTGAATAAGATGTATTTAGAAAATTACTCATGGAGAGGTTTTGCTTTACCCCTAGGTTAGGTCATTTGGGGGGATAGATTTGAAATAGTGGAAAGTATTGATTGTTCATATAGAATAGTCATAATCGTGTTGGAATAAGATCGGAGAAAATTTTGATAGTATTGTATTTGAAATTTTTATTGATCATATTGTATATTGAGAGGGATTATAAGATGATCATGATTGTATGCCCCCCTTTTAGTGAAAGGGTGAAGGGTGGAGAAATGAACACTAAGCCAAAAGCAAGGTTGTAAAAGGTAAATGAGAGATAGTATTATATAGAAAGAGTTCATATAAATTGCTTATTACATGTGTCAGATGAGAATATGAGATGACGAAAGTTGTATACTATGGTGTTATAGGAAACCATGATCTCAGTATGGCGAAACGGGAGAAAATCGAGTAATGTGGCTCAAGATATGAGTGAAACCATGTGTCATGTATTAGTTGTAAAAATAGTAGTAAATAGTAACTATAGTATATCGTAAATTGGAATTACTATAAATAGTAATATGGAAAAGTGAATAGTAATTTTATTTGTACCAAGAGTTCTGAGATTTGAGATATGATATGTGAAGATGTCACGTGTTAGAGTGGCTAGTTTGACAAGATTTGAGATAGTAGCGGCGATCATGGCTTCACAGACGATCGAGGAGCTGGTATGTGTGAGAGGCACATTGAGGGGTTAAATATTTCCATTGTGAGTGACCATAGGAACCTAAAAGGGATGAGTTCATGTCGTAGGAGGGGATGGAGGTGTGATATGAAGAGATGATTGTGGAGGCTCTACAGAGATGTTAGGTGTAGAATCATGAGACATAATGAGAGGTGTATTAGGAGTAGGATTAGTGTCAACATGGCCATCATTGGAAGGAGCTTTAGAAGTAGAAGGAAGAGGAGGTGTAGATTCACATTCAACAATTTTAACTAAAGAAACATCATTATTAACATGTGTAGTATCATTATCAGAATCAAATTCACTATCAGTCATATTTTCGCAAGCAAGGATTTCATCAAGATTATCATCAACATACACTAAAGCAAAGTAGGAGTGCTAGCATTAGATCTATCATTGAAATCATTAGAAACATTTTCAAAAGTAAGAATGGTAGGAGAAATAGATTCACATACAACTTGACTAATAATAAGAACATCATTATCTGTATTTACATTTGCAATATCACAAGTAGAGTCATTAACATCCATGTTTTTACAAGAAAGAACCTCATCATGCATAGAATATATATTAATGTTATCATGTGCAATAGTACAAGGAGGGGAGGATGGAGGGTTATGCATGGATATGGGAAATGAGGGATAACATTGGGTAAAATTTTGGTCAGGGGAAACTATGCAAATATCATAGTTTTGGAAACCAACAGAAGGGAGTTTTGGTGGTCAAGGAGTAGTTGGAGGGTTTTTGTGTCATATTGGGGATGGTAGATGACATTACAAAATTCATCTTTTTCAAAGGTGAAAATATCTGGTTGCATATGGATATAGGTCATATTGTGCATTGGAGATGAGTGCCTCTTTTAAGCCATGAGGGATTGGGATCCAAGGGAAAAGGGTTCGAATAAGAGTGGGGTTCACCAAATGATTTGATAAAAATGGAAATTAAATCCGATTTCGTAGTACCTTCAGAACTAATAGTATAAAAGTGATGATATACAACAATATACAAATTCTAAGTATTAAAACAATGTAGAACTCTAAGAAAATGAGAGGGATAGATGACTTAGTTGGTTTCTACATAACTGGAGATGTTTGGGACTGTGTATCTACTGGATCTGAATGGAAATGATGCCACGGGGGCCGACAAAGAGTTCTCGGGAATCTATATTCTGTTGGATAGGATCTCCCACGAGAGGACAAGAGGGCCTTAGCTCTAGTGTCTAATATAGGTGCTAGCGTCTGTGTAAATATTTAGGATCTACCTTTTTCGTGTCTGAGGGTCTTTGCTCCAATATCTGATTTTTTCACTCCAACTTTGTTATTATGGTTTTGATGTCACCTATAACCTATAAAACAAACCCTAGTTGTCTGCAAGCTTCACAAACACATTAGATCTAAAATAAAAATGTAATATGTGAAGTTGGACTAACCTTAGCGGTCACCTGAAGAGTGAACTTAGTACTGAACATTGCACTACGTTCCAGAACCCATGTAATTCTATGTTCTTATGTGTGAAATAGTGTCCTTAGGTTTCCCTTACACCAACGACGCCAAGATAGTGGGATATAGCTAGCTTAGATGTAAATGTGTGATATGGAATTCAACACTTCTCCTTCCTATGCAACCCAAAATGTAGTCCTTTGTGATAGCAGTGGTAGTATGTAGATGAGATAGTCCCTTAGAATTTTAAGCTAAAATAATAGTGTCTATCTTGTTTATATATGAATCTCTTGTTTTAATTTCAACACTAGTGACACAAAAGGCCAAATATGAACACGGGATAAGGATAATAAAAGTGAAAAGGTTGACCAAAATGTCAAAATGAGAAAAATAAATAAACAGGACAGAGGAGTGCCCAGGATGGACACAAGCACCTAGGTGCTAGTGTCCAGAGTGGGTGTTAGTGTCCTTGGATAAATGACAAAAAAATGTGAGTAGACAGATGACATGGATCCTCGTGACTGACTAGAAGTGGATACATAAATGACAAATTTGGAAGAGATTCGAATAGAAAACAATCAAAGAATATGGATATACCGTAGATAATGTCACCAATGAATACTTATATTACTTAATATTTATGCATACAAAAACATACGACGATGTAGAAAAATAGTAATAGGTGTGTGATTTTGTTGTGTCTACAAGAATCTTCATGTTTCATTCTCTCATTGGCATGATGATATCAACAAACATTATATGCTAGTGGCACACTTTTTGACCTCTTATATCCCTTTTTCCGTGTACCTTGGTGGAAAGAGATAGTGGGGACACAAAATCACACCCCCTTTGTTTGTTTTTTTTTTCACTCTCATCACTTAAAATACTTCACTCGTGTCTTAAGAGTGTGTGAAAGTTGCAAATCATGACCCTTGACCCATGACACACGTTTTCACATTTTATGTCCCTTTTCCCTTAGTGCGAGGGGATAATGGGGACACACAATTGTACCCCCTTATTTAGGAATGTTTTTCATCACTTAAGTGACTAACATGTGTTTTTAGGAAACATGTAAACTTTCTTGTTAGATCAATTTGACCCCTCCTCATGTGAAAATTTGCACATGGTGCAATTTTTAATGTTTTATTTCCCTTGTCCCTTTGTCCCAACATCCAAGGGGATAGTGGAGACACAAAAGTGCAACCCTCCTCTTTTAGCAAGCCATGGTCACATGCAAAACCTTTCCTTAGCCCATGAAATCTTATTTTCATCCATTCCATCTCCATCACTTGTTCCCATATGGTGACACTTATCACAATATAATGCAAAGAACACTTTGGTTATCCTATTGTCCCCTCACCTCAAGTGTCCCCTATTTTCATTGGTACAACTCACCCTCTAACCCCTGAATTATCTGGGTTAAGCCTTGTTGAGTTAAACATGATTTAAGGTGCATAAAGAGGAGAAAGGTTAAAATCAAAAACTTATCCATTTTTGCATATTCAAATGTGTTGTTTTTTCCCTCCCAAAATCCATTTCCATTCTATTATACTTCTTTGTATTTTTGTAGAAACCCCCATTCATGAAAATGAAGTTTTTCTCATAACTCAAAAACCATTCGAAATCGATGAAATTTGGACAACCTATTCCTTATTAAAATTCCCTTCTTTCGATTCTACTCTTGCCTCCATTGATGATCTAGATAATTTTTAATGGTCAAAATAAAAATGCAACCATAAAACTTTCCTTTTCAAATCTACAAAAATATGGTGATTGAAAACCCTTGAAATTTAGAGAAAAGTATTCTGGAGAAAAACTAAAATTTTGAGACCACTCTCATATCATCCCGACACCTAGAGGACCACTTACTAAAAAGAGTAAGATTTACTATGTTCTCACATTCTTAAAATAGTAAATTTTGAATACGGGTCACTTTCTCGATTCAACATCACTCCTTTTATATCAAGAACACTAAAAAGTGCCAATTTGAGAAACTTGTTAAAAATATACATCCAAGGTAGGGCTGCTAAGAATATTAAATGTTGAGATTTTTGTTAAATTTTTCATATCCATCAATGATTATTCTTGACTTTTACCTCGCTACACCTCGATATGCCATGTCTTTCTCCTTGATATAATTATGATGATAATGATGCTTCAAGATCCTTATTGAGGTTTTATTTCCTTGTTTGAGCTATGCAACCACCTAACAACCTTGTGAGGATGTAAAAAGTAGCCACATGAGAGAAAACAAAGCCAACAACAACTTTCTACACTAGAAAACTAAAATTTTCTATTTTTGGCAGAGTGGGACCGAAAGTTTATTATTTTAGAATTTTTTGTCTTTTTGCTCAAATTTGGTCTTATGAAGATCCTAACACACTTATATTACCTCCATTGAAGATGTTTTACAATTTTTAGGAAGTTTCTATTTTTAGCATATTACTTTTCTAAACTCGTTATTTTGGGAAAATTACTTGTTTTTCGTTGCTTGTTGTTCCTCATTGTTTTTGGATGTTCGAGAGATCAAATATTGTAATTTTGAGAGGTTTAATATTTTTAGCATGCAATTGTATTAATCCATAAGATCCTCTCTAAGAAACACACCGATCTATAATATTCTCAAAATCAGTTACAGGAAGTTGCATTGCATAGAGAAAAATGAGAGCTTTCCAATGGTATCTTGTTTACGAAAAACAAAGCACATATGTAGGAGATATAGCCCACTAAAATTTTTAGCCAACTAGTAAAAATATGGATTGTGTGCAAGTGACATGGATGTGTGCACATTTGCTAAGTGGACCGACGAAATTGTGACATGTGGTACAATGGGTGTAAAGTGTAAATTTTGGTTTATAACGTCGAGTCTTCAACACTCGGTTGTGGACAGTGTGGTTCCAATTATTTGTTGGTTGGGGGCCTCAGCTAGGTTCAACACACTCAATTTTGGAAGGTTGCATTGGCTTGAGCACATATGCGGGGAGATATAGCCCACTGAAATTTTTAGCCAATAGGTAAAAATGGATCATGCGCGCAGTGACATGGATGCATGCACATCCGCCAAGTGGACCAACAAAATTGTGACATGTGGCATAATGGGTGTAATGTATAAATTTTAGTTTATAACATCGTATTCAACACTCGGTTGTGGCCGTGATTTCGGATATTTTCTAGTCAGGGGCCTTTACCCAGGTTCAACACACTCGATTTTGGAAGGGTGCCTTGTCCTCCAATCTTCATATTACTATTGATGAGATTTTGTATATATATGCTCTTGATTTTATTAAGAGGATGCATGTGGGACTATCTTGTAGTGCTTTGAAATATGATGTAATGCATTACATTGTATAGCTCACTAGATAGCCTGACTTGGCGAGTCGAGCCAACTTAGGCGACCAAGTCGACTTGCCCACTGAACCCGCTTAACCATACAACTCCTTACTTTATCTGCCATGCATATTGCCACATCGCCTATCGCCTTTAGTAACCTCCTTATCTCCTTAGTTCTTGTCTCCATATCCTCCACGCAGTCTACCAACCAAGTGCAAACCTACCTCACACCGAACTTAGCCCATCTCCAAGCATCCATGCAATAACTGGCCAACAAAATGGATTATAAGACAATTAGTATAAGCCACCAAATACTATATAAAATATTTCTTTATCCCTTGTGTGTTGAATGTGGGACTAAGTCCCTTACATAGTAAATCAAAAGTGCATATGAGGGCTTGAACCTCGGTGGGTTGGGGAAAAGGATAAGGGTCCAACCATTAGGGCCACGGTGTTAAACATTATAAAAGGGGTAATGTGCTATTGAGGGGTAATTCCAGCAGACTCTGTAATTTTCAAAGGCTTATTGTGAGAGCTAGGAGGGGAATTTTGGAAAACTTCCAAAGGAGACTAGGGATATTTTTACAGGAGGAACACAGTGAGAAGGTCTAAATCATGTAATAATTTTGTAAGTGTTATTTTGTTATGATTTTAATAGATCGGTCCCTTTAATTGGACCCAGAGACATAGGCTATAAACATCTAACTCTGTTATCACGGATGGTGTCGAATTATTGTCAAATTTTCCTAGTTTATTCTCTTATTTTACACAAGTACTCACAGATTTTTAATTTTAATTAAAAATACAAGAAATTCATAATGTCAAATTTACTCCATAAATTTGTTGTTTAAGGCAAAAATTTTAGATGAAAGTTGCAATTTTTGTTATGATTTTGGATCATTTGGTATCAAAGCTAGTCTATGATCAATTTAATAGTGTTTAGATTACAAGTCGGTTGAATTCTAACAAGGCCTCATTCTAGAAATGGTGAAGGAGAACTAGTAGAAGTTGATCCTGAAATTAGTACAAGATGATCTCGAAGTCCAACGATGTCTGAGGAACATGAAGAATACTTTCTTCAATAATTCCTTCAGATGAAAGAAATGGTGGAATAATTGTACCAAGATAGGAAAAGACAAAGGGAAAAATAATCTAGAGAAGGTAAAAAGGAAGAAATCTCTAGTTTTGGTTATGATATTCCTAAAGGTGAAACAAAAAAATTATTCTCTTCCTTCATTAAAACTTGATATAAATTTTGAATTGTCAATGTATAATGGGGAGTTTAACGTAGATAAGTTGGACAAGTGGATCAAGAAAATTGAGGTTTATTGCAAGGTTCAAAAAATTGTTGATGATGAGGAAAATTTTCATTTGGAAAATCTTCAAATGGGTGGCACAACACTCATATGGTGGGAGAGTAAGCTTTAGGAAGATAATGAGAAAAAGGTAAAGAAATCACTTCTTGGTCTGATTTTGTTTCTAATCTAAGACAATAATTTTATCCTCTAGGATACATGCAACAAGCTATGATGGATTTGAAAACATTGAGACAAACTAAGGGACAAAGTGTTCAAGATTATACACAAGAGTTTAGGAAAAGGTCTCTTATTCTTGGTATTTCTCTCCATACATAAGAAACACTACTTAAATATATTGTGGATTACATAGTTATCTGAGACATATGATTCTCATTTTTAATCCTACTAATCTTGATGTGGTGTGTGTGCAAGCTACACATTTGGAAGAAAGAGGGAAAATGACTAAGGATTTCTCCTCCTCAAAACACAAGAACAAGCAATCAAGGCAAAGAAAAAGGTTTGAAAGAATAAGGAAAAGGAAAGGGTAAGAAAAAGACAAACTCTACTATTAAGAAAGAAGATGAAAAATAATTTTACAATCATTGTAAAAATAACCATGATGAATCTAAGTTTTGATAATTACATCAATAAATGAAGCTTATATTGTTTAATAATAAGAAGGAAAAAGAGAAGAATCAATACTATGGTTCATGATCTTTGGTCTGATTTAGGATATAAAACCAAGATCACGACCATGAGTTTTCAAGGTAATAATTCTTCCTCTTTCTCTAACACTAGTTCATCAAATGTTGCATCTTCTTCTAAACAACAATCTATGCATTACAAAAAGAAAATAAATGATATTTTCCACCTTAGAGTTGTTTCACAACATAAAAAAATTGACACTCAATTTGATAGTGGATCTCAAGCATTTTGATTTCAAATGAGGTTGTGAAGAAATTGGGACTTCAAACCAAGCCACATCCTAAGCCTTATCCTTTGGGTTGGGTTTGTGATGATGCAAAGTTAAAGTAACAAAATTTGTAGATTTAGATATACCATTACATACAAGTTTATTGATGAGGTTGATCTGGATGTTGTTCCTTTAGATATTTGTGGTGTGGTTTTGGGAATTCCTTATCTATATGATCATAAAGCAATATTCTATAGGGAAGAGAATAAGTACTTTCTTTTTAAGGATGGGATTGAATATATTGTTACGATTCATTGTGTGAAAACACGTCTTTCTTTAGTTAATGCGAGAAGATGAAAAGGCTTGTAAATTCAAGAAATAATTTTGTACTCATGGTGATTAAATCCAAAGAGAAAGATCACGAAAAGGATTTTGAGGATTGTGATCCTAAACATTGTAATGAATTGGTTAAAATTATTTCTAACTATGATGATTTTTTTCAGGATCCACAAGGTCTACCTCCTAAAAGAGGGGTTCAACATGAGATACAATTATTGCAAGATGCACCTCTTCCCAACATTGGTATGTATAGATTATCCATGGTTGAAAATGAGGAAATCAAGAAACAGGTGATGGAACTTTTGGAAAAAGGAATTATCCGTCCAAGTTCATCTCCTTTTGGTTTACCAATCATTTTGGTGCCAAAGAAAGATGACACATGGAAAATGTGTGTTGATTTTTGTGCCTTAAACAAAATCATGGTGAAAAATCATTACCCTCTTCCTCGTATTGATGATTTACTAGATCAATTAAAGAATGTTATTTATTTCACTAAGCTAGACTTAAGAAGTGGTTATCACCAAGTAAGAATCAATGAAGGTGATGTGTGGAAAATTGCTTTTAAAACAAAACAAGGTTTATTTGAATGGCTTGTTATGCCTTTTGGATTGTGCAATGCACCAGCTACATTCATGTGTGTTATGAATGATGTATTTAGGCCATTCATTGATGATTTTTTCATAGTCTACTTAGATGATATTATGATTTTCAATAAATCATGGGATGATCATATCATTCATATACAGAAAGTCTTAGATGCTTTAAGAAAGGAGAAATTATTTCTAAAGATGTCTAAATGTGAATTTGGGAAAACATCTTTGGTTTATTTGGGTTATGTTGTGGGAAATGGTGAATTGAAAATAGATCCTGTAAAAGTTGAGGTCATTATTAACTGGCCTAGACCCAATAATGTAACGGAAGTTAGAATCTTTCTTGGTGCAGTACAATACTAGAGAAAATTTATTATTAACTTCTCATTTATTACATCTCCTTTGCATGCTTTGACTAGTATTAAACAGTGTCTTCCAGTGTGGAGGCAAATAGTAGATATCTTTTGATACACTAAAAGAGAAAATTAGTACCACTCTAGTCTTGCACTTCCATATTTACAACAATCATTTGAGATTGATATGGATGCCAGTGGATATGCAATGGAGGCTTTCTTATGCGAATAGAAACCCTATTTGTTACCATTATGAGACCTTCATGAGTGTGGTAAGAAATTATCCAACTTATGATAAATATTTGTATGCTTTGGTACAGAGTGTAAAGAAATGGAAACATTACTTGATGGGAAAGGAAACAATAATTCATATAGATCATCAGCCCCTCCAATACTTACAAACACAAACCAAACTACAATAGTCTAGACACTTCCATTGGATGGGATTCTTGCAACATATTCACCTCGTGATCAAGTATAAGAAACATATACAAAACAAGGTTGTTGATATGCTATCTATACCTGCAATTTTTTTTGCATCCATTCTTTTACAACATAGTTCTTTGACTCATGATAGTTATAAATAATAATATGTTTATGATGCTAATTTTAAATAAGTGTATGAAGACTTAATGAGTGGGAAAAAAAGTAGGAGAATTGGATTATCATGTGCATGATGGACTTTTGTATCATTCTAGTAAACTTTGCATTCCATAGAATGAAAGAGTGCATGTGATTAGGGAAGCTCATACTTCTCTTATATTTGGACATTTTGGTGTTGGTAAAATAGTTGCACATTTACAGATGTATTGCTATTGGCCTAGAATGCATGAACATGTAACCAGGTATATAAAAGGATGTGTTCTTTGTGCCATGAGAAAGCCTAAAACAATAAATTAGGACTTTACACTCCTCTTCTTGTCCCTACACATCCATGGGAAAGTATTTCCATGGATTTTGTAGGAGGTTTTCCCATGTCACAAAAGAAACACAACTATTTATATGTGGTTGTGGACATATTTAGCAAGATGTGTGTGTTGATTCCTTGTACTAAACAAATAACTAGTGAAGGGACTGCACATTTATTCTTTCAGTTTGTATGGGTTCATTTTGGTTTTCCCACTTCTATTATTTCAGATCGGGATTCCAAGTTTCTTGGGGAATTTCAACAAATTTGTGGGGTTTGATGGACACTAAACTGAAGAAAAGCACTTCTTTCCATCCACAGACCGATGGTTAAACAGAGGTTGTGAACCGTACAAAGTGGTACATTTACTTAGAGGCTATTATGGTAAACATCCTAAATTGTGGGATGAAAATTTGTATTATGTGCAACATGCTTATAATCGTGCCTTACATTATTCTACTATGAAGTCTCCTTTTGATACTTGTTTTGGTTATCTTCCTAAATCTCCATTATATTTATCTTTTGGATAAGAAATTGTTGTTAGTGGACTTAGTGATATTGACAAAGCAAAAAATATTTTGTACGGAAATACAAAGAGTCCATCGATGTCTCGAGAATAGTTGGAGAAAAATTAAGCAAAATATAAAGAAAGGCATGATAAACATAGAACTGATCACAAGTTCCAAGTTGGTGATTCATTTTGGCTTCACATTAGTAAAGAAAGGATGACAAGTGTGAAGGGAAAAAGTTAAAACCAATTTGGTATGGTCCATTCCAAATATTGGAGAAAATTGGTAACAATGCTTTCTGGTTGGATTTACCTCCATACATGTAAATTTATTCAATTGTAAATGTTGAAAATTTGAAGTTGTATGAACCGCCTATGATTATTGATCATGATGCTAATTTTGTACCTTTTGTTGATGATTTTGCACCTGAGTATCTAGATGAGTTGTAGGATGATATCATTTTGGACAAGAAGGTTAGAACCTCATGAAGGGGTGATGTTGAATATATTCATGTGGGTTTAAAAGGCATGCATCCGAACAAGGTGAAATGGATGGAAACCAGAAAGGTGAGGGAGAAATACCCTCACCTATTCACTAATTAAATTAACTTTTGGAGGTCCAAAATTTTCTCAATGGGGAGGAGTGATCCAAAGGATCCTTGCTAAGAAACACCCGTCTATAATCTTCTTAAAATCAGTTATAGGTAGTTGCATTACATGGATAAAAAATCAGATCTTTTCGGTGGTATCTTGTTTGTGAAAAATGAAGCACGTATGAAGGAGATATAGCCCACTAAATTTTTGGCCAACTGGTAAAAATCTAGACTATGCACGGTGACATGGATGTGTGCATATCTTCCAAGTGGACCAATTAAATTGTGACATGTGGCACAATGGGTATGAAGTAAAAATTTTGGTTTATAACATTAGTCTTCTATGCTCGATTGTGGACATATGGGCCCCGTTATTTGCTTGGTTGGGGGCCCTCAGCTAGGTTTGACACACTCGACTATGGAGGGGTTCCTTGGCCTCCAATATTCATATTACCATTGATTATCTTATGTGTGTGTGTGTGTGTGTATTAACAGGATGCATGTGGGACTATCTTATAGTGCTTTGAAATATATTGTAATGCATTACATTGTATAGCTCAATGGATATCCCGACTCGGCGAGTTGATCCAACTCGGCTAACCTCATCGACCCGCCCACTAAACCCGCTTAACCACACAGCTCCCACTCGACCTTATCTACCACACATACCCGCACATCACCTATCGTCTTTGCTAACTTCCTAATCTCATTAGCGCCTATCTCCATATCCTCCATGTAGTCTTCCAACCAAGCGCAAACCTACCTCATGCCAAAATTATCACATATCCAAGCAGCCACAACAGTCGGACAACAAAATGGCTTATAGGACAATTAAATAGCCCACTAAATATTATATAAACTATTTCGTATCCTCATGTGTTGAATATGGGACCAATTCCCTTACATAGTAAATCAAAAGCACATATGAGGGCTCAAACCTTGGTGGGTTAGGTAAAAGGATAAGGGCGCAACCATTAGGCCACGGTGCTAAAAAACATTATAAAAGGGGTAATGTGTTATTTGAGGGGTAATTCAAACAGACTGTAATTTTCAGACGCTCTCATTGAGAGAGCTAGGAGGGAATTTTGGAAAAATTCCAAAGGAGACTAGGGATATTTTTGCAAGAGGAACATAGTGAGAAGATCTAAATCATGTAATACTTTTGTAAGTGTTATTTTGTTATGATTT
The DNA here is from genome assembly GCA_018340775.1 of Taxus wallichiana var. yunnanensis. Lineage (NCBI taxonomy): Eukaryota > Viridiplantae > Streptophyta > Pinopsida > Cupressales > Taxaceae > Taxus > Taxus wallichiana. The sequence continues at coordinate 704,558,030 of CM031243.1, read as the reverse complement.
TAATAGATCATTTCCTTTAATTAGACCCGGAGACGTAGGCTATAAACACCAAACTCCATTATCACGGATGGTGTCAAATTTTCCTTGTTTATTCTCTTATTTTACAGTACTCATAGATTTTTAATTTTAATTAAAAATACAATAAAGTCGTAATGTCAAATTTTATCCATAAAGTCATTGTTTAAAGCAAAATTTTAGATGAAAGTTACAATTTTGCTTATGATTTTGGATCATGTATAAATAATATGATATTTTTAGTAACTAGTCATACTGGTGTTACTTTATAACAAAAATACCATTGTTAGATTCGGCTTTGCACCGAGATCATGTGCTCTAATTTTCATCGTGTTTCGTTCACTAAAACTCTTGCAAATCAAAAAGGAAAATTTTTGGATGGAGGATTTCAAGTTTTCTATTGTGTGATGGCATCCATTAATGGAGGCTTGAATATTCAATGATCACAAGGGTTCCTTGGAGAAGATAAATTAGTTAAAACCTTGATGCAATCGGTTTTAAGATGAGGAGTTATGGGGAAAGATCCATTTTTGTAGTCATAACTAGTCTAAAATGTGTTGGGAATCATGGATGTTGTGTTAAGATATAATTTAAAGTTTTTAAGGTATAGAAATGGAGTATGGATGAACAATGCATAGGAGATCTTAAAAATAAGTTTACTTGGTTTTCTTTCCTTCTAGCTAATCTGCAATTTGAACACGGTGAGTCAAGTTGAGTGTGTCTCGAAACTAGGGTTTGATGAATTTATCATGTGTGAATTTTTGTGTACCATCTATCCCCTTGAAAAAATGAACAAGAGGGACATAAAAAAATTCTTTGATAAATATTGTGCCACTTGTCATCCCGTGGTGCACAGAGAGGGAGAGATTGAAAAAAGCATGCTTAAGCACCTAGGGGCTTTGAAAAACTCGTCATATGAGGAACCTCATAAGCGGATGAGCATGGGTGCATTTTTTCCCCTCTTTCCCCTTGGAAAAGGGATAAGAAGGACACAAAACTTCACTTTGAGCAAGATTGTGCCACTTGGCATGATCTGGTGCAAGCTTGGGTAAATGGGCTTAACCGATTAAGCACTCTGTTGGGTTGAGGAGGGTCACATGGGGGACCAGAGAGGAGGGCTGAGGTTGGGTACATTTTTTTCCCATCTATCCCCTTGGGAAAGGGACAAGAGGGACACAAAAGTGTGCCATGGATCCAGAAGTTGACATGTGTCACTTCAAAATCTGCTAAGTATGAGAAGCACACCTTACACTAGAGAGGAATTGAAGACACAATTCCTAGAGCTCCAGATGGTATTTTTATATGAAATTTTATATTATTTTTAATCCCAAGACCATTTCAATATTAATGGAATATGTTTCAGACTTAAATACTTCCTGAAACTCCAAATAATGGCTCCTTTTTGTTTGGGACAACAGGTGTGTCTGCAAAGATTGAGCTTCCTTGAGAAGCAATTAGGTATTGGAAAAAATGTGATGATCCCACCATGTATATAATTCCTTCATATTTAAAATTTTGAATTTTTTTCCTTCCAAATCCCTACAGATCTCCCAGAATCATTAGGAGAAGTTCGGGTCATGTTTTGATCCCTCACTTATTACACCTAAAACCCCACTTTTACACAATATTTCCATGAACCTCCAAATATTCCCTAAATCTTCCTAAATCAATTCCAAAACCTTATTAGATATCCAATACCACCTCTATATTATTATGATCCTTTAGAACCTTCCCATAGGATGTACATCTACCCTAAAATGGCCAATATTGGCCTTTCTAGGCCTATCAGAGAACTAGTCTTCAGAAGCACTTTCTGAATGGGAGAGTTGATCTTGTCATACCATTTCAAACACTTGAGCATGATACAAAATACAAATTGACCTAGTGAGGGGTTTAGGGGGATTTTAATGCAAATTTTCACATTTGGCTTAATTGTCATGGTTCAAGTTTGAATTTTTGGGCTTACAAAAATGCACGAGAACAAGAATGAATTGAAAAATTATATTTCAATGTACATAAAGGTGATGGTAGATATATCTTAAACTAGATCTCTCTCCTTTTCTTATTGGTTGACTTAGATGTGGCACACTAATAGATAACATTAAATACATGTTTATTTTTATTTTGAGCCTAGATACAATGTACTAGAGTTATATAAGCTAACTTACCTATGTTAAATTTATAATTAGGTGCATATATCATGTTTAACCAGAAACGAAGAATTATATAGGTGTCTCGATTTTGGTATGGAACTAGTTAATTACTTTGGTACTAGTGTCTTTATATTTTTATTGATTATTGGTTTAAATTGGGGATTTGGACCACCCTTTGGACTTTCAATTTGCTAAACTCCTCTCTTATGCATAATTTATATTATCTTAGATAATTTTTAAAACACCCTCTTAACATCATCTTACGTTATGATTAAAACACCCTATGTGACCCCTATTAATTTAAGTGCACTTTCATTTACCCTTTCCCCTCTTTTAGCACCTAATAACTGAAAGTTGAATCTAGTAAAAACCAATCAATCAATTCATGATACATGACATTTGGATCCTCTTGATTTTTACTTCCATCATATATTCGATGCACATGCTCAAGTGATATGAATTATATTCTCCATTTATTGATTATGGCTCAATGTGGACTTATTTAATTGATCACCGAGAGGTCTTATTGAATCGTTGGTGTTATTTCATGATTTAGATCTCCAAAATATTCATTATCCACATAAAAGTTATAATGTGAATTATGACTCTTATTTATCATTTGACTCATAATTATTCTAACCAATTCCTTTCTTAGCTAGATGCACAATCGGGACAATGGGTTATATTGTGTCTTACTCATTTTTCTTTATCTATGACTGTTATAACCCATATTCTATTTAAATTTTAAGTTCAAATCCATATTTTCTATTACATTTTTATTAACACTTATATGATGTTCACTTGATTTCTTATGGAGTGTTAATCATCTATTAGTGTCATTTTTCCCTTACCTTCAATTGAATACATACTTATGATCATTTATGTTTTTATCTTCCATAATCTTAAGGGGTTATATGAAGAAATAAATAACATGAAATACAATCATATTATCTATATACTCCCTCGGGTGTGGTGGTGTAAAACAACCTCAACAAATTCAAATTTATGACATCAACTTGGGACTAATAAACTCTTTATTTTCATTATCATTTCTACATTCGCCAAACTAAATATTTTTTTAATTGTTCCAATATAAGACATTTTTTGTGCATCTATAATTGGTTAATAATTGGCTAATCTTTATTAAGATCGAGTATTATGTTATCCTTGAGCTCAACTATCTTATAAAACATAAAATGCATGTCATCTTCTAAACATGTATAAAATATTACATCATGTATTAATTTCAAGCATCTAATTAAAGTAGAGGGGACAACCATGGGAGGGTCACTTAGTAAAAGCATTCATAACAATGTGATTTTGGGATTATAAATACTACCCATTACTTTTCGGATTTACCACTATATAGTCTCATTATTAGGGGCCCTATAATACTACTACATCTATTTATAATTATATATTGGAAAAAATATAAACAAAAATTACCCCTTGTATGATTGCACATGTTATGTACCACCTTTCCAAGGTGACTCCTATGGGGAAAACAACCATGTCATGAATCCAATGCATACCAAGTACACTATTATGGCTTACATCATTAGATAGCTTGACATTTTGTTGCTACTTTTTTGTCCAAGGAATAAATTGAGTGTTATTTACCCCAAAAAATTTATCAAACCATTATATGATCATAACGTAGTTAGCTATTCCTTTCTATCAATACCTAATTATAAGAGAAAGGTTTCGTTATAAATATTCAATCAGTAACCATTGTTAACAAGCACTTTTTAATCCCTATATTTTTTATCATTGTATACACTCAAATTTTAAAACTTATCCATTGGAAATGACAAGTTTGGCTATGTTCATATGATAAGACAAATTCTCTCTCTCACATATTTACACACTACTCTATCATTCATCTAAAAAAATAATTAACTAAATCAATAATCCACCTACAGGGATCACTCCCGAACGATAGATTTTTTATCATTATTTTCTTGTCCAAAAATGTACATCTCAAGGATATAGCGGAGTATTATCTTTGTCGACTTGTACAATCATGGACCCTCCCATATAATGACTTTTTTTCCAATTTGAATATCTATCGTATCATTTCATCTTCCTATGTAAACCTTAATATGAGTGTTTAACCTATGCAAGCCCATATAAGAGAGTCATATGCACTACATAACTCACACAACATTATCATAAGCTCATATTGTAAATATCAACACTAAAGAACACAAGGAGATCCTAAATATTCCTAAATTAGTTGCACATCGCTTAGAGCATCCACCGCATAAGTCTAAGACACTTATACTAGGTTCAAGAGTCTATTTTCCTTCATTTCCAAGCACTCAAAGGTCCTACATCCATGTCTTAGAAAGAGTGATTCACTCCAAGAATATTAAAAGGTGCTCAAGAGATTAAAGGGAGTAATATAAGCATCCAAAGAACACCACATCATACTATTAGAATGTTAGGTACATTCTCTACTTTATAGGTAGCTCACCATCTTTATGTTAAGAGACATGAGGGCATTAATAGGAGGTTGTCTTGGATATGCATGCATGCTTTCACCCACACTAGAATATCTATATGATGATTTCTCCCACTCGAGGGTATGTAGTACAACACTTAGATTGGTTTAGTAAGAGTTGACCTCCAAGTGTAGTCCACCATCACCCACACACCGATTTCTCCTTTTGTTGTCTAATAATTTCATGGGGTTTATTACAGTATCTAGGGTTTCTATTTAATGTATTTCGTTACATGTGGTGTCAAAGCTATGAAATACCGAAGAACAAACATCGACACTCCTTTATAGGAAATAAAAGGGGAAAAATTTGTAGAACCCCATTGTGCACAAATCTAAGATCATACGAAGCCAAGACAATACCATGTTCAAGATAGAGTTGTATAGTCTTGCACAAGAATAGTTTCAAATTCTATATCTAGAGACAAAACATTTATATATCCATAACAACTCCTTTAGACAATTTGCACACCCGGATCATCTTTATACCACTTTGTGCGGCTAAGTACTTATCCCTTTATGTGTTTTAAGAAATTTTTATATCATTTTAGAAAATTTGTAAGTATTAATGTTTTATTTCACCACTTTTTGTGGCTAAGTACTTATCCCTTTATGTGTTTTAAGCAACAGCTTATATCATTTTAGCAAAGTTGTAAGTATTAATGTTTTTTTTTTAATTTTCATAGTAAATGTTTATTAATTAATGCAAAATAATCATCACGTAACATTCTTTAAACATCTCTGAATTCACTCTTTACAAACTTTAATTAGGAATCAGGTTTTAAAACAATAAAAGCTTGAATATGTAAGGGTAAGTATTGATCAATAATATCTATTGGATGCATTTCTTTATCTTCAAATGTTATTTCATTTTCATTATACTTCAAATATATAACTATGGAGGAAGTGATCTGGTTTAATATCACCTAGAAATGTTTCTTCTAGTGCTTTCTAAATAATATCATGATAAACATTGCATTTACTATCTCTAGAATGGATATCTTGAATTGAGTGTTTTGTTATTGATCCATAGTAGCGTAATATTTTGTAACATGCAATTTAATCTTGTGAGATTGAGGGAGATAAAGAGGACATTTTGATAATCACCTCCTTGGATTTGAGGACAATTGGGAGAAACTATTACATATTTTACTTTAGCCCTACTTTGCATGGTGTGGTTCATCTCTATATAAGTCTTGAGGATTCTCTTACTATTATCAATAATGGAAAGAAGACATACACATGGAACACTATAGAAATTCATGATTTATTTACAGCAACATATATTAGAATATATTAACTATGTTACAATATTCTTTAGACAACATATGCTTGAGCATAAGTTTGTAATCATTTTATACAATATTAAGAATAATATGATGATTAATAATTATTTCTATGATCCATTATTAAGGTTTTGAGAAATATGACTCTATATTAAGCATATACACGATCAAATTTTTGCAAGCACCCTATGGTGTTGAATAATTTTAGAATTTAACTTATTAACTTAGGAATTTAAATCATGAAAATACAAACTAAAGTGTTTTCCAATTTCATCATAGTTAACTCTAGAAAGATTCAACATTTCACATTTTAAACAATACAAGAATTGTGTAACCTTAAGTTGAAAAAATGTGCCAATAACACCTAATTCAAACCAATAATCAACAATTATGTAGAGATGCTGAAATCATATGAGTTAGCAAATAAAAAATGTTTGGGAAAATTTATATATGTCAACAATGATGAAATCTTGACGGAAAAATACATCATTCCATGAGAGGCCAAAACAACCCCTAAACAAACTATCACACCACGGAAATAACAACCATTACATGAATTGTTAAACCTTGGCAATAATGAACCCTAAAGAAATCATCAAACCCTAACAAGAGCTCTAATTAGATATACGAAAACATTAAAAATAGCAGATGTTGACATTAGTAAATGGGTGTATTGACCATTAGTAACTATTACATGTTAATACAACTTCGTGGTTTCTAAGTTTCGTATTTTTCAATTGGGACTTTCTAGTTTCAAGTTTTGGATTATCTTGGTTTTGGGATTCTAATTTCAACATTCTATGGGTTTTCAAGTTTGTGATTTTCAAGTTTTGAAGTTTTTGGATATTATTAGGTTTTAAAGTCATAGATTTCAATTTTCAAGGTTTAGCTCTTATGTTTCGAGGGTGTTTTATATAAATATAATTTTCATATTTTCAAGATTTTCTCGTTGGGGATTTGGGTTTTAGGTTTTCCAAGTTACGTTTTAAGGTTTCAAATATTTTAAGATTTTCAAGTTCAATTTTTAGGGTTTTGAGTGTTAATTGTTAGGTTTCTAGTTTCGTATTTTGGGTTTCAATATCCAAGTTTCAATTTTTAGGGTTATAATAAGATAGTAATGTTTTATATCAAAGTACTTTTCGGGGTTTTCGGTTTGGGTTCTTCAATTTTTGGGATTAAGGGTTTCGTAGTTTCAAATGTCACGATTTTGGGGATTTTTAGGTTGGGGACTTTCGAGTTTCAAGGCTTGTGAGTTGTTTGTGTTTTGGGGTTTTTAGGTTGTAAGCTTTTGAGTTTCACCAAAACATTTAATACCAATGTAAGTTCTATGTTTTTGGAGCTTAAAGATCGGGATTTTTAGGTTCAAGTTTTCGAGTTTTGATATTTGGGTTTTCTCGATTTATGGGTTTCAAGTTTCAAAGTTATTGGAGTTTTCATGTCCGGATCTTTTTAATTTTAAGTCCCCGAGTTTTTACTTTCGGTTTTTTGGTTTCTATTTTGTGTTTCAAGTTATAGGTTTTTCGAGTTTCGTGTTTTTGTATCTTTGGTATCATATTATAGTTTTGGGTTTTGAATAACATACTCACGTTTTATATCAATCTATTTTCGTGTTTTCAAGGTTTTCAATTTTGGGGATTGCGATATTAAAACTAATGATGTGTATTTCACCTTTTGGATCCGGAATTTTTAGGCATTTCAAGTTTCGGATTTAGTTTTCAAGGAATTCAAGTTTGAAATTTTTAATTTCGAATCTCGAAACTTTAAAATTTTGTTGCTCTGAAGTTCTATCATTTCCCTACCACATATAACTATTCAAACTCGTCAACTTCAATGCACCCTCTTCACCCTGGGGTACAATTGCTACTTTCAATTAGAAGTAGATTGTGATATCCCCCATTGTGGAGACATACATGAGATGTTTATTAACCATTACCATCAAAAGGATATTTCCCTTTCCTAAGGCATAGCCATGTGTCCCACTATGTAGCTACCCCCACAATACTTCATAAGGAAAACCGTTTACCGACAAAGTGAAGTGGCATAAATACATGTTGCCCACATTTACCACAAAAATAGAAAACAAAAACATACTTGGTATTATTTTAATATTTTCGAAAGTTGCGGAGACATTTCCCCCTCCGATTAATATATAAGTTGAATATGAGAGACATGTCGTTCTCCGATTAATATATACATTGAATAAGTATGAGAAACACGTCCGTCTCCGATTAAAGTAATTTTCATTGATGCATATACATGGAATATATACTTTCGAATGGGATATTTTGGTTCCGTAATCTGATTCCTTCCGCTACGTTAAATTTATGGCGGTGACACGTGTTAGATGTGGTGTTGGTACGGTAGATTTGCTGACGTACTCTTATGTCATGCCAAAATAAGATATAGTCGCGAACTTGCCACGTGGAGCCCCGAGAACATGGGACCACGCCAGCCTGTCAGGTCCTCTGTTCCGACTGGGGCCCGCCGGACAATTATTGTGATTCCTCGATGGAATGACATATTTTGACATTTATAGAGATATTTGTTGACAATCAGTTTGTTGTATGTGATTATTTTCGTTGGAAGGGAAACACACAATTATCATTAATTATATGAAAACCAAAAATATTATGGTTTTTATAAGTTATTACCTTGCCGAATGAATGTATATGGTTTTCACACTAACAAATATTAATTTTGACCACTTCTAATCAAATAGTGCCATGTGTATTTAGATGGTATTAGGATAAAGTTTTATGGTGCAAATTTTTATTTTGGCTTTTCTATTGGTTGACCCCTTTACTTGTCATTGTGCAGGTAGAAGAAGTTGTTGTGGCTTACTTTTAACATGGACATTGTGTATGACACTAAGGTTTGGTTGTTATTGTGGGGCTCGAGGTTGGATTTGTCTCATTTCTCCACAAAGTGTTGCGTCGAGTTGTGTTTAATGTTGTTATTTACCAAGCTTCGGTGCATTGTTATGTTTTTAGACTTGAAACCCTCATTGACACTTCCAAAATAAATAGGAAGCAACACCGATTTCTTTTGTGATCTGGTTGAAGAATATGCTTGGTGTGTAACTATTTGTGGACAGCCGAGGGGTCGAGTTTAGATTCCACATGCAAGCAATTAGGTGTGAGGTTTTTGGTTTGTACCACTTGCAAACTATTTTGTGGTTGTTTATCTGTTTGCAAATATAGACTACGCAAACAACGCATCAAATGTTAAACGTATGCTTTATCTTTATTTCCACATTTGCATTGGTTTTCTATATCTCGAGTCATTTGGGACTCACAGATGTCCATGGTCATGCTTCATGGAATTGATGACATTCTTTTTTGACTTTGTCCTTGATTTTGTTCATGCCAATTCGTCTTAGAACAAAAGTCTAGATTTTTGCTGCGATGTGTGTTTTGTAGTGTGAAAAATGCTTGTTTTGTAAACACATTCCCATAACAAATTATATTGAATATATAACGAATTTTTGTTTCATTGTATGAGTGTTACGAAAAAAAAAGAATATGGGGGTTTGGCTTCTTGTTGCTTGTATTGTTTTCACTCCCGCACCCAAGGTATATACATCAACCTTCTCTTGTGTGTTTTGTTCAACTTTGGTGTTTTCATAGCAAAAGAACACACCTTAGTGTAAGAAAAGATTTCATGTCGCCACACTGTGGACGTAGAGCAATATACATAATCTAATCATGTTGTTGGGTGTATTGATGTTGTTTTGAATCATTTTCACCTTTATTGGGATGTTTCGCTTAAATACAATGTTGGTGATTGTTTGTTTGATGCCTTTTTTGTTCTATTGCATTTTCGATACACTTCCATTGAACTAAGGGTCGATATCATTGAACATTTTCAAAATTTGTTGGCAAGCGATACTAATGCATTGACATCTTTCCAATTAGAATTAGACCTTGAAACTCTCTACATTTTGCATGGTGTCCATGATTCTCAGACATATTTGAATTGAATAAAACATACGAAAAACTATAGCCATGGAGATGACGAGCATGGCTTATATGGGGATTTTATTTACATACAATGGCTTTCTAGATGGCTTGACATATCAATATGGGTTTGGTCGGTGACTAGGAGCAAAAATTACCTTTGGTTCAATGTAAGCACTCACACCCTCCCATATTGTGTTTGTTTTCACGATTTTAACCCTCTTTATGGCCATTACGAGCCATTGTTCTTGAAAAAAAGACATTGACTATACTAACACAAATTTATCATGTATGTCTAACATCCCTTCATGTGCATATTGAGACTTATTGTGTTGGATTTTACTTTGGGATTTTGGCTTCACTATGTTAGAGAAGGTATTTACCTTAGCTCATGTTCACCTAGGTACTTTATTCACCTTTATTGTATTTAGCCTCACCCACTGATGTGTGTGGATATTTATTTTATCTTATTTAGATATTAGGAAATATTATCTAGTTGTTAGGTATAGTTCTTTCCTTGATCTATGGTATTGACTAATTCTTTCCTTGATCTATGGTATTGACTAGATCTTTGATGTCTAATTCTCTCCTAAATCTATGGTCTTGACTAGTTCTTTGATGACTAGTTATTTCCTTGATTTATGGCTTGATCTATGACCTTGACTAGTTCTTAGATTGTTATTCCTTGCCTATTTAATCAAGGCCCATTATCAATGTATTGCATTGAGTTCCATAATAATATATGATATCATTGCCCATTTATTTGCAAAGGTTTTATGTAAAGCTATTACGCGAATTGATTTCATCTTATTGCTCGTGGTGTTTGATTAGCATCTGCTCTTGGCTTGGTACGGTCGAGTTATCGTTCCTTTCATGGTATCGTAGCCGAGATTGTTGTTGACATTCGTCCTGTAAGTGTTATTTTGCAAATAAATTCATTGTATATTCATATATTTGGGATTTGGTCATATGTTGTTCTTTGGATGCATTTTTATGGAAAACGTAGGCTTCCATTGGATCACCCATTAAAATCCTTAGCCCTTGGTCATATGGCATGGTCATATGAGGGCTTAAAGATTGTGATTCCTACTAGTAGGTGCTTAACTTCAACCCCCTTTAATTTTATTTGTGTGGTGAAGGCAACAACAATTTATTTATTTTAGTGGCAACTAAAATAAATAACATAAAAAATATTTAAAAACTTGTAACTTTTGATCGGTAACTCGGTTTTGAGTGTTGTTTTTGTAAAAGTGCTTGTTTTTTTGTGCTCTTTCCATTGGAAATATTTATTTTGAGACTTGCACTATAATTATAAAGTTTCAAATATGGAGGAGTGTTGTAATCAATTGTGGATGTAATTTCAACTGAGCCCGACGTCCTAAATTTTTGGGAGTTGCAGTTTGTACCTATCATGGATTCTGAGAATGATATGCTTTTCTCTAAAGTATGTGGACTTTAAGAGGATATTGTAAAATTTGTGGAAGAAAATAGATCACTCAAGAAGTGAAATTCTCTTCTACAATCACTCATTCATGATAAGGATACAATAATACACTTCCTGCAGAACAAACTTACTAGCCTACAACATCACCATCATATTGTGGACAACCATATCCATGCTCCTAGTCCACTTGTAGTTATTGCTCTTGTACCCACTGACATTGATCTACCAGTCTTTGAGCCTGAACCTATTTTTGATGCTTCTAAACCTGTGAGGCTTGTTACTGCATGCTCTTCCACATCTATGCCTATTATAGTACCACATGTTGTGTATCCTACTTCTGCTCAGCTGCATGGCTTTTTTAAGAAGCATACCACTGCATTCAGTTCTCGCATGCTCTGTTCTATGGGTCTCACTAGAGGAGTCATTGGCAAACATTCATAGGGTATTGTTTCCTCTATTCCACATGTTAAGTGGAATTCTCGTCATGACATTGGTTTTCAAGCAGATACTTCATTGGGATCACACATTGACAGCTCCTTTTTTGTTCACTCGACTCTTTCTGAGGATCATGAGCAACACATGAGTTCTGCACCTTCACTCAAGATTGAGAAACTTGAGATTTCAATTTTCAGACATGATCAACCTAACACACATTATGATGTTCTTTTACATGCACCCATTGTGCATTTTGCACCAAGTCATATGCAGCATCTTCTTCATCCATACGTGTTGATTTGGGGTGGATATCTGATCACTCATGGTGGCGACATAAGCATTTGTTGAGAGGAATCTATAGGCGTGGCTCCTCCACCATTCGGCCTCTTGCTCCACTTTCTATACCTTATGCATTGTGATGCTTCTTGTTTTGAGCATTTTTATTTAGCAGGTGTAGTGTATCTCTCTTGTTTGTTGAGAGATTTTGTATCTGTATTTTCGACACTTTTGGCATGTTGATAATCTCTCTTGTGGGGGAGCTATTCTGGTGGAGCCCAGTGTTAGTTTGTCAGTGTTTGAGTAGTTGTTTTGACAACTCATACAGATTTTTAGTGTCACTCCACCCATTCAGCAGTATGGGAGGGTGTGGTGTTGATCCTGCTTCTTTGGGTTTCGTGTCCTTGCCTTGTTACCTTAGCTTTTCTTGGATCGTGACACTGGAGTTTGTGTCCTTGCCTTGTTGCTTTGGTTATTGTTCTTGGATCATGGCACACCTATTTGCAACAGTTGATCAAATTATGTTTGGTGTTTTTTTACACTTTCGACATCACTCTGTTGATAGTCTCCTTGTATGGAGCTATTCTGGTGGAGCCCAGTGTCAGTTGTTTTTGAGTTTTGTGATCGAGCAGTGGATTCAGACCATAGTGCACACCAAACTTCTTCAACATTGTATGAGTTTTTGAGCCGAGCTTCTTGGGATGCCTTGGAGTGGGTCTTTACTCTCTTTACTTTGTTGTTACTAGTTTTGGGTACCTTGCGGTGTCCCTTTTTCCTAGTTATTGTACATGAGTACCTCATCAGGCCTAGTTGTCGGGACTCATACTATGGACATGCCACATCTATTTTGGCCCCTAGCTTCACTTGAGGGGGGGTGTTAGAGTAGGTATTTACCTTAGCTCATGTTCACCTAGGTACTTTATTTACCTTTATTGTATTTATCCTCACCCACTTATGTGTGTGGATATTTATTTTATCTTATTTAGATATTAGGAGATATTATCTAGTTGTTAGGTATAGTTCTTTCCTTGATCTATGGTATTGACTAGATCTTTGATGTCTAGTTCTCTCCTAAATCTATGGTCTTGACTAGTTCTTTGATGACTAGTTATTTCCTTGATTTATGGCTTGATCTATGACCTTGATTGGTTCTTAGATTGTTATTCCTTGCTTATTTAAGCAAGACCCATTATCAATGTATTGCATTGAGTTCCATAATAATATATGATATTGTTGCTCATTTATTTGCAAAGGTTTTATTAAAGCTATTCTAGCGAATTGCTTTCATCTTATTGATCATGGTGTTTGATTGGCATCTGTGTTCTTGGCTTGGTACAATCAAAGTATCGTTCCTTTCACACTAGACTAGTAAGATGTAACACCTTATGCAATGATACTCTATACAATTATATTTGCTAGCTTTGTAATGATGAATTTGACCCTTAATGTCTCCATTGATATGCTCCTTAGTTTTTTTGCAGCTTCATTTCTTCATTGAGGAAAAAGGACATTGAAATTTTTCCACAAATGGATTTACCAAAATCGATACATAACATAATAGGCATCACAAATTGACACTTGGGTTTGTAGAGAACATGGTCATGTCCCATCAACAAAACACAATAGATGGGGATGAATTTTACTTACAATGCTATGCCTACATTTTAATATAATAATTCAATTGTGGAATCCATACACATTTCAAAAAAAATAAAGTTTATTCCACTCAACCACTACCTTTGCTAGAATACGGCCTTATTCGGTTTTATTGAGAAAAGGGCATTTTCAATATGAACCATTGATTAAAAGAACTGATTTGTTGTGTGAACCATCTATTGTGTATACAAATGACATAACCTTTATCAATGCACTTAAACAACCAAAAAGTAAACATCTAGGCACACATATATGTTGATCATCACAAAACAATGCAAAACATTGACATCCACATTGTCTTTTTGTTGCATAAAAAACATGAGTGATCCGAGAGGATCCTCATTAAGAAACATTGATCTATGATATTCCCAAAATTTTTACAATCAGTTGCATTGCGTAGAGCAAATCGAGAGCTTTTCGGTTGATCTTGTTCGCTAGAAAATAGAGGTCGTATATAGAAGATATAGCCCGCTGAATTTTTCATCAACTGGAAAAAATAATGGACTTCCCGAGTTCATGGTGACATGGATGCGTGCACATCTACCAAGTGGACCAATGAAATTGCGATAAGTGGCACATGTGGTATTGAATAAAAATTGGTTTTACAACACCAGCTTTGACACTCATTTTCATACGGTGGGCCCCACTATTTGTTGGTGAGGGCCCTCTATCGTGGTCGACACACTCTTTTTGTGGAGGGGTGTCTTTGCCTCCAATCTTCATATCACTATGTTAGAGCTTCTATATATAAGTGCTTGTGTTATTCATATCATGATGCATGTGGGATATATGTTGTAAAGTATTGAAATTGTATTTCTTTGCATTGTAATCAAGTTGCACAGGTGACATGACAACCTGACTTAGCGAGTCGAGCTACCCTAGCTTGGTTGACCGAGATGACTCCGCCACTTGTTAGCTCACCTTAGCCAACCACCAACTTGAATTCTTAGCTTTCCGCACCGATCTGCGCTACATCAACTCGCCGCATTGACCACTCAAATCCCACGCCACCTCACTAGCCAACTCCTCTAACCACTCACCAACATACTCCAACTCGGTGCAAACCTCAACACAACCCAACTTAGCAAGGCATTGGAACAAACCATCAAAACGGATCTCATAGCCAACAAACAAATGCCACCGAATACTATTTAAACAACCCACCTTATCCCCAAGCGTCGCATATGGGATTAAGTTCCCAACATGGTAAATGGCTAAGCGTTTAGTAAGGCTCGAACCCGAAACCTCAGCAACAAAAGGATGAACACCCCACCAATGCACCATGGTTGTTGAACCATTATAAAAGGGGTTAATTGTTATTTGCGGGTAATTATTACAGTGTGTCCATGTGATCTTAGAAGGAAATTGTGGGTGTTAGAAGCATTTTTGGAGGAAATTTCCAAAAGAGACCAGGGTTTATTTTTCACGGAGATTATTGTGGTAATTGGAGAAGATCAAATATTGCCTTATAAATCATTTGTAAGTGTATTAAGTCTTATTTTAATAGATCGGCCACATATTTATGGACTCAAAGACATAATCTTTTACGGTGAACTCCGTTATTAATTGTGGCCCAATTTTCTTTGTTTTTAGTCTAATTTCCACAGAGCTTACAATTTTTTTAAAAATAATTCAAAATATGGAAAATTTATAATGTTTAAATTTATCTGAAAAATGGAATCTGAGATGTAGTGCAACACTCGGTCATAAGTTCACTCTCGGGTGACCTTCGGGGTCGATCCTGACTCCCATTATGCATTTTCCTTTTCGTGTTTAATGCGGTTTGTGGGCTTATGCGCAGATGAATTTTTATTTTGCGGGTCATAGGTAACATCGGCGATCTTGGTGTGAATATCAGGTGATCATCTGAGAATAACACCAAAACCCTAAATGCGACACAAAAGAAACTAGGTTATGAGCATCTCGCATAGTCACTAGCGCCCGGGCCAGCCTCCAACGCCCAAGCACCCTTGTCTCGCTACGAGCGCTCATGTCCGGCTTTGTTCCCGCACTCCAGATTTTTAGTGACCAAAGACAACCCTATTTGCAGTCTATTCAACAATTTTACTAGTCTATGTCACTTCCTGCATTCGGAAATCAATTAAGTGCTCTTATCTCTCTTACTTGCTTAGGGTTTTACATTATTGCTTGCTTATTACTTGGATCTTATCAGATATTATCATCTTGTACATCAATAAGAACAAAAATTAATTTACAATCAAATTTAATTAATTCAAATTAAATTAAATCACTACGAAGTAACTACTCTGCATCGACAATGATACAAGTTACTTGCATCAATTAATATATGATTCTATTGATGAATGATTCCAAAGCCAAGAAAAAATTGACAAAGATGATATTCTAACACTACAACTAGCTCGTGAGGAAAATGGACCAATCCTAACGTATATTGAAGTAAGTGATTATTGCAATGATAGCTGCGATATAGCTTCAATTCTCAAAGGGTCAATTGCTAAACCTTGCTTAGAAAAAATATGACCAAGCAATTTACCTTGATGTACCGATAAAATAGACTTCATGGGTTAAAGGATATTCCAAATTACCTACATAGTTGAAAAGTCTCCTTAAATGCATTAGATGTTCTTCGAATCTTTTGAAAATACAAATACATCATCTAAATAGACAAGGATGCATTTATTTAATAAGTCTTAAAAGCCATGTCCATTGCATGTTGAAACATTGCACCAAAGATTTGAAAGACCAAAGGCATTCTTTTGTAAGCATAAGTACCCCACTTGGTGGTAAAATTTGTTTTGTATTTGTCTTTCTCTCATACTAAAATCTGATTATAGCCATCGTAACCATCTAGAAGAGATAGTCTATCTCAACTCCGAGATTGTTCTCAAAACCCGATCCATATTCGGGGAGTGGGTAATGATCTTTTAATGAAGCTTTATTAAGATCTCTCAAATCTACACATAGTCTGATTTCATCGTTCTTACCGCTTAACAGAACAAGATTGGCTACCCAACTTGAATGCTTAACTAGAAAGATAATACCTAATTCAATCAATTTACATAATTTTGTCCTCATCAAAGGTTCTATTTTTGGATTTACATGCCTTTGTTTCTATCTTACAGGCTTAGCATTTGCATGTAACTCAATTGTATGTTGTGCTAGACTTTGATCGAATCCTTTCAGATCTTGGTATTTCCAAGAAAAAACATCCTTAAACTCTTTGAAAATATTAATAAATGATTGCTTTTTGGTTAAGGAACATACCTTTCCAAGAAATAGCTTTTTCCCTTCATCAACCAAGATCTCTTCGTAGTTGTCAGCATGCATTGACAACATAGTTTTATCTTTTCTTAACTGATCATCAGTACTGAAGATGTCTTCCAAAGTGACAAGACCTTGAGGCAATTTATTTGTCTTTAGTTGACAATCTGATCACCGTATAAATGTTGTAACTTATCCTGATTTCTCGTCAGAGAAAATTCAGCTTCCTACTACAAAACCTGCAGATTTAATCATCACTTTCAAAAACCTGCCAATTTAAATCATTATCAGGTATTGAGGGCCTAACAATTAGCTTAATATGAGGCTGAATTTTGTTGTTTTCCATCTGTTCCAACGCACTTTGAAACTAGCACCAACTACTGCAAGTCTATCTACATGCTTGTTTTCAGCTCTAGGAATAGACTGAATATTAATGGCATTGAAATCTTCCATTAAGTCTGAAAATCTATGTCTGTAAGACTTCATTAGTGGATTCTTACAAATATTGAAGTTTTTTACTTGATTGATAACCAACTCAGAATCACCAAAGATTTGTAATGTCTTTGATACCTTTCTTTCTTGTCCAAAGTAAGCCATGAATTAATGCTTTGTATTCAACTACATTACAAGTGCATGCAAATTAGAGACTCAAAGTGATAAATACCACTTTCATTTGTCGTGAAGTGAGCATCAAACCTACTCCATGTCCTTTCTTGTTCTTGGCTCCATCAAAATGAAGCTTCCAAATACCTTCTACTAAATTTTATGTTTTAGACAAAGAGGGAAGTGGTGTATTTTCTTCATGCATACAATACACACCAAAAGTATGTTCTTCAACTTCCTTAAAAGGATCCTGAGCATGTTATTCAACTGTCTTTTCATCCATAAATAGGTTAGAAACACCATCTAATGTTGAAACTTGAGCTACATCATCAAAATCAGATTGCTCTAAAGCTAAGTAATTAGCTACTGCATTTGGAGAATGAGGCTCAATATGGAATCTAGCCAATGGTTCTGAATTGATAGTAACCTTAGTTCCATAACATGTAGTAAAAAATAAGAATGACCAATCAAGAGAGATAACCTCCTATTTTCGCTGTGAAATCTCTAGATAAGCACAAGGCAAAGTATGGAGGTAGATCCACAACAATAACATCTTGCAAAATAGAAACATTTGGGCAAGCATGTAACGTTACCAACAAATTTTTTATCATACCAACCGTATTAGTTGCAGTTCCATCAAGTTGTAAGACACTCCTTTTTGTAGGCTCATATTGCAACCCTAATTTTTCTGCAATCGCTTTTGGCATAATTGTGCTACTTACACCACTATCCACCATACAATTATGAACTAAATGTTCTCCAATAATCGGTGATAAATAAAATGGTGGTGGTTTTTTCATGTCATGAGCATTCAAAACTTTCTACACCATCCACTTAACTTCTTTAATACGGTCTTGCTCAAAAATTCAAAGAACCATGTCTGTCTTCTCCGAACTTCCTTTTCTACCGTATTTGTAGAAATCTGCAAATTAGCTAGTTCATGAGAAATTAAATCTTGTTGTCCAAGAATACTTACAAGTGTCCCACATTGAGATGTTAACATTATGCTTTTTCATTACATCAACAATGTTAAAAGAAACAATCTGTCTTAGAGTAGGCTTTAGCGAAAACTAATTCTCGCCAAATTTCGCCTTGGATATCTCGAGGTATAAATAGTCTTCTTGGATCGGTTGTAGAAATGTCTTTGATGACTTTTATCAACTCGGGACACTTGCTGATTTTTGAGGAACAACAGGGTTGTTAGTTGACTTTGGAGTCAGTAGATGTTGTCTTGTCAGTGACAGTAGGCAGGATAGGCCTATTTTGTTGCTTTTGATTTTCAGCAGCCCTCCCTTGAGTCCTAGTAGTGACTGCAATGAAATCCTCCTCATTAAAACTGACTAAATTCTATTCAAAGCTTTACGACATGAGTCTCTTGCTGCTCACCCTCCATTTGAGGCATAAAAATGTTTCGATTGAGGTTGCAAACAAGATTCTGATTCAGAAAAGCATTTGGGCAAGTTGCAGCTGAATGAGGTTGATTGCAAGATTGACACCACTCTTTTGTAACCATATTAATGAAACTAAAGCATTAGAGGAACTAGGAGCCTTTGGGTCAAACCTTGCCTTTCTTAAGTAAGGTTGCCTATAATTTTGATTTTGTTAATAGGGCTACCTGCTTTGTTGATTCTATTGGCGGGCGATATAAGGAGCCCGGTAGGGTCTGCTAGGTAATGTAATTTTGTTCTCAATTGAAGTCAATTTATTTCCCATAGTCTGTAAAGCTTTGAATACATCATTTGATGGAGCTACCATAATGGGCTCTATGATTGTAATAGGCTGAGGAATAGGTGCTAAATTTGCCGAAAAAGGCATTGATGGCCTTAGCGCCAATTTTCCAGCTTGAATAGGGCTATTTTTCAGCCTTGAATAGGGCTATTTTTCACTTGAATAGGGCTATTTTCAGCTCGGATAGCAATATCATAAGTCTTTGGGAGTGTATCTCCACTCATTGACTGAATCATAGTTGAGATATCACTGTTTAATGCTCTAAGATAATAAAGGAAAGCATGATTAGCTTGAGGATTGACACTTGCTAGAATTCTCTCCCAAGTTTTGGCAAAGCGGATATTGAAACGGACATAAATTCATTTGGATCTCTTTTAATAGTAGACAATTATTCGATGAGAGACAAATGATCCAATTATCCTAGAATTGTTTCAATTTTTTCACCTAAGTCATCACAAGTTCTTATCTTTTGCCAATTTCTAGGTTTCTATACCATTGCAAGGATTTCCCTTTAAAAGATGCAAATTAAAAGTCTTAAAGCCATGTCTTCATGAGTGATATTATGTACTACACATAGGGCATGCAACATCTTTGATATGTTCATTGGTGTAACTGATTTTCACCCGTGAAAGATGGCAAACTTTTCATGGAAGCATTAGGAATATCATGGTAAACGAGGATTACTAATGGGCTGCCATTAGTAAAGGTCACAAAATTCTTAGGAGGTTGGATAGCCATTTGAAAAACTGGAATATTAATTGAGAAATTGATACGTGGTGAAGGAATATTAGGAGGGTTACCAAAACCAAGTCTATTATAAGGTAAAGTATTACCAACTCTTCTCCTTCTAGTAGAATTCAAAGGTAAAGAAACAAACTCAGAACAAATTCCTCTTACCGATGATCTTGTAGTCACTTTAGGCATGGAACATGCTGCGCAATCTGATCTCAAATCAGCTTTACAGAGTCGCCAAAAGATCATAAAATATTTAGAATAAATCAGCTGCAGTTTTACTCCCGAAAGTGACTTTTATTTGATGTAGATCTATTGTAGGTTTGAAACTCGCATGTAGATCTGATTTTTGGTCCCACCGGGCGTGCCAAAAATTGTAATCTCTCAAAAGTGCACCCTGTAGAGAGATGGCTGCAAGTTTTCTAAGCTTGCACAAATGATCTCTCTCTTTCGTAGATACAATGGAAACACCTCAGGTCTGTGGGTATACCTATTTCGAGGTGAGTCTCCGGTATCAAGGCCGGTTCCTTATTGGTGTATCCTAAACTACTTTCTGGGAGTTTGAGAGTAAAATATGACTATAAAAATGATTAAAACTAGGTGATACACAAAATTTGTATTAGAGCTTTGTCTAAGTATATGCACAACTAATCTGTGAAGGATTTTTGATGCACGAACCAATAGTTTTTTCTACAAAATATCTAAAGGAAAAACACTTGATTGTACTGAGGGAGGATCACAATAGTACTAATAAGTTAACATGCACATTAAAAATTAAGCAAAAGGACTGAAATTTGCAGCAAGGTAAAGTGGTTGATCAGGGAATTTGCATTCACAAGATTAATATAACATATGTGGTGTTGATATCTTTTTCTTCTTCGGGTTTCGTGCCCTTGCCTTTTACCTTGGCTTTTTCTTGGATCGTGGCACTCCTATTTATTTGGATCTCATGTCCTTGTCTTGTTGCCTTGGTTTTCTTAGATCGCGGCACACCTATTTGTAGCAGTTGATCAAATTATGTTTGGTGTTTGTTTTTCACTTTTCAACATCACTCCATTGACAGTCTCCTTGCATGGAGCTATTCTGGTGAAACCTAGTGTCAGTTGTTTTTGAGTTATATGATCGGCGGTGGATTCGGACCATAGTGTGCACCACACTTCTTTAGCATTGTACAGGTTTTAGAGTCGAGCTTAAGGATATCTTGCAAGCAAGTTTTTGCTCTCTACTTTGTTATTACTAGTTTTAGGTACCCATGTACAACAACTGGGAAAAATGGACACCGCAAGGTACCCAAAACCAATAATAACAAAGTAGAGAGAAAAATTTTGCTGCAAGATATCCTCAGAAGCTCAACTCCAAAAACTTGTACAATGCTGAAGAAGTGTGGTGCACACTATGGTCTGAATCCACTGCTCGATCATATAACTCAAAAACAACTAAGATTGACTTCACTAGAATAGCTCCATGTAAGGAGACTGTCAATGGAGTGATGTCAAAAGTGAAAAACAAACACCAAACATAATTTGATCAACTGCTACAAATAGGTGGGCCACAATCCAAGAAAACCAAGGCAACAAGGCAAGGACACGAGATCCAAATAAATAGGAGTGCCACGATCTAAGAAAAGCCAAGGTAACAAGGCAAGGGCACAAAACCCGAAGAAGTAGTATCAACACCACACCCTCCCATACTTGCAAATGGGTAGAGTGACACCACAGATCTATATGAGTTGTCAAAATCAACTACTCAAACACTGACAAACTAACACTGGGCTCCACCAGAATAGCTCCCCCACAAGAGAGACTGTCAACATGCCAAAAAAAAAGTGTCGACAATACAGATCCAAAATATCTCAACAAACAAGAGAGATATAAATGTATACACCCATAGATACAAGAATGCAATACCCAAAATTTTAGGATGTTAGGCTCAACTGAAAATGCGTAGATCTCGAAAAAATACACAATTTCAAAAAAAAAGATCACCTTAATCCGAGCTATGGATCAAAAGTTGAGCTTTACAAGGTTTTGCTATTAAAATAATATTTTAATGATGATCTTTTTAAAAGGTACACGTGACACCCAAATGTCCAAAGGGTAAAAGAGTGCATCCACACGATACATGTTTGCGACCAAAGGATAAAAGCCTGCGCCCAAAACCTAAAATGTCAAGAGGGTAAATCATTGCGTCTATAGGGTACACGTCAATATCCAATGGATAAAAGAATGCACCCAGAGGGTACAGATCTACGTCCAGTGGATAAAATATTGCATCCAAAAATGAAATATCCAGAGGGTAAATCATTGCATCTAGAGGGTATACGCTTATATCCAATGGATAAAAGAATGCACCCAAAGGGTACAAATCATGTCTAGTGGATAAAAGATTGCATCCAAAACCGAAATATCTAGAGGGTAAAAGAATGCATCTGGAAGGTACACGCTTATATCCAATGGATAAAAGAATGCACCCAGAGGGTACAGATCTGCATCCATATTTGAATGTCTCAAAACATGGTCGAGTTTACAATCGATTCTAGGGTTTGGAACCTTCCAAATCCAATGGCGCACTCTGTTTTGCATAAAAATGCATGTTGCAGAAAATTGCTAACAAATTCCAAATACATGAAAATAATAAACCCTTGGTTGTAAAAAAACTTACATATGGATGTCTACATCATCTATTGCTTTGATACCACGAAAGGAACGATAAGAATATTGTTCCAAGCCACAATCTAATATGATAATAGCACACCACATTAGATTTGCAAAGCATAAGAGCTAAAATACCATATATGGAAATCCATCATAATCTATAATGCTCAATACATTACAATAG
This sequence comes from Taxus wallichiana var. yunnanensis, assembly GCA_018340775.1. Taxonomy (NCBI): domain Eukaryota; kingdom Viridiplantae; phylum Streptophyta; class Pinopsida; order Cupressales; family Taxaceae; genus Taxus; species Taxus wallichiana. The sequence continues at coordinate 704,535,165 of CM031243.1, read as the reverse complement.
AATGACTTGAATTATTCAATAAGAAAGATGTACATATAGGAGGAGGGAAGTGCAACTACTACCTAAATCAATGGTGAATAACTCCCACTAACTGATACTGATAGTTAAGTTAACTCCAAAAGACTAGTAAGCTAACTCAACATAACTAAGAAGCTAACTCCACACAACTAGTACACCTAAGCAAGCTAACCCAACAAGTGTAGGGCTAACACAAGTGTAAGAATTATCTTAATAAATAAATAAAAGGATAAATAATAACCTACACTAACAACATACACAAGACTCCGCAAAATAACTTGGAAAGGCGAAAAATACTTCACACTCGTAGGGAAAACTGCAAAATTGCTTCAGTACTCATATATCCAAAATTCCTCCAACTCGCTCTCTTGTGCTTTGCAAAGGCACACAATATATAGCAAAATAAATTTTCCCACCCTTCCTAAAAATAGACTAAGGCTGTACTCGCCCATGCATCCTAATTTTATCCTTTATTTAATAATAAATAAAGGGATAAAATAATACAAACTAGTACAAGAGGCATTAATAGCCTTTGATTACATCTCAGTCAACTAAAGTTGACTGTTCTATTTTTAATAAAGCTGGGTGAATAATTTTGCCAAAAATAAAATTGCTTGCTAGGCAAGTCTTTCTCCATGACATGCAACTCTGTCTCTTCTCTGTTCTATCTTCTTGTGAAGCATGCAACAAAATTAATTCTATGCCTGTGAGTAAATAAATCAAAATATTTGCAATATTTGCAAAACAAACACCCAATGTGGGGCCACCTGCCATGTGTACATATTATGATGCTCATCTCTTTTGGCTCCAAAAGGTCACAACAGTGACATACTACCAATCAATTCTAGCTCATCTCTAGAGTGGGGACCACTTTTGCATTATACTTGGTTTTGCCACCTTGTGGACTTAGCATATACCATGGTTCTTGTCGTAGGATGAGGGGACCACCTTTGATAACACACATGGCTCTCTTAGACCATGGTTTGAAAATAATTAGTACTTGGTCATTCATCCCCTTTGATTAATATTACATGGTAATTACATAGTCACTTTGCATGCTCAAATGGTATATAGTTTGATATCTCACCTTTTTGGTGATCATTGTGGCATAATTTGGTCAGCTTTGTTTGTTTTGGATGGACTATAGTTTAGAATTTGAAAGTCTTTTACAATGATTTAAAATGTGGACATGTGGGCTGGCCCCTTCCCCATGGTGACTCACCCCTCATACGCTTTGTTGGTGGCATTTGTAACTTGAGTTGAGTTTGTTGGAAAATTGGTGATCATCCTGGGCCATTGATCTCTATACCTTTTGTATTCGATGCGTTGATCCTTGACTGTGATTAGGGTTTTGAACCGAGAAATTAATGTGGTTGGTGGCAATCTGATCATGGTGATTTACTTCAAATTTTGAGGATCCCTTTTGGCCCTTGATCTTTGCACGACTTGATCTTGTCCATTGAAACATTAACTCAAGTTGAGTTAGGTTTTCTAAGCTCAGGTGGGTGAGTTAAAACAACTCGAACTCCACCATTTTGGTCATTTTGCATTTTCGCTCGAGAGCGGCGAAGCCCTAGAATTTTTTTTAGACTACCATTGTTGAAGCTTTTTCGAGCTCGAATCTCCTGGAAAAATGGCTTCTGAGCTCGGTTTATTTGTGTTTTGTGGTCGTTTCTTTGTTGGACTCGGCTTTTGGAAACTCTGCAAGGTTGTGACCGCCATCTTGATTATTTCGAGCTCTGTATACTCTTTCTGGGTGAGATTCGAACTCGACTTTATGTACAAGATTTTCTATGTTCTTTGCTTTTAGTAAGCTCTCTGTAAGATCTTGAAGGCCGCCATTATTGTTTCTTTGAGCTTGGCTTTCCTTTTGAACATTAGTTCCATGGTTACAGAGGGTGAATAAGGAACATCCTGTACCTCTGTATTGGGTTCTTTTGCTTTGTTTTCGATCTCTTGAACAATATGATTTGGGGCCACTTCCAAGGTTGGAACTTTGAGCTCGATATGATCATTCTTTCGAGTTCCATTCGGTCTTTTACCGTGACTCGCTTTCTGAGTTTTTGTGATGATGTAGCTATCAATTTTTTCAATGAGAAAAGGTAACTCTAGACCTCCTCGAGTATGATTATTACTTCATTTGTAAACACTTTGATGTTTGAGGAATACTAGTAGTCTATTCTTTCTTTGCATTCCTGTGTGATTTCGAGGCTCGGCCTTGGTTGTTTTTGAGTTGATGTCATTTCTGAGCTTGGTCTTATTCTCTGTTTCATGGAATCTGAACATTTCCTGTTTCCGTGGATGAGTTCTTTGGGGTTTTGAGTTGAAAAAATGTTCTGGGTCCTCATCTTTCCTATTCTGAATTTGATGATTTTTGAGGACTCGACAGTTCTATATTAACTGGTGAGTGTAAACTTTGAGCTATTCTAGCCTCATGAATTACAAATCTGTGTATTTTGAGTTCCATTTACTTTGGTCAAATCTATATAAATCTTCTCTATGTTGTGTTGAAACGCCATTTTTGAAGGAGTTCAACCTTGGCTCTTTTCTGGGTAGATATAGATTTCAGTTTCATCCTTTCTCTGACAATTTCCATATCACTATGAACGCCATATTTTCTGGGATATTTTCTCTGTATTCTCCATTGTGAGCTTGATGGGAAAAATTATTGCATTTATTGTGTCTTTGTGCCCTCTAGCTATTGAGGCTCTATTTATGGCTATGCTTTGAATACGATTAGCTTCTTTTTCCTTTCGAACTCCATTATTCTGTAGCTTGATATAGCTTTCAAAACCATCACTAGCACCTTTTTGAAAACTAGCATTAAACTGTGAACTCTACAGGAACTCTGCCTTGCAACTAGTGTACCATTCTTGAACAAGTATTTGATGTGTTTATCAAAACCGATCCTTTCATCTGAGTATGTATTCATGAAGACCTGTAGCTTACTCTGATCTTTGCTTGTATAACTACTATATGATGATCATTCATGAACTTTGTGTTTTCTGTAACTTACTTCAAATTGTTCCTTCCCGAGAGCTCTTGCTACCCAATACACATATTTCAATCATTCAAGATTTAAGAAAAATGTTCCCATTAACTGTTGACTGAGTGAAATATTTCAGATCCACTTGAGCACTTAAACTTTGCTTCACTGTTTATCATTTAGAGATCTTCATCCTTTACTTTGTTATGAAGATAGTTATATCTTAAATCTGGGTTATTATCTCTTTCTGAAGCCCTTTATAACTATAGATTTTACCTGAATCACTTCTCACTTCTAATGTCATCATGAGATAGCTCCTTTGTTTACCTGTAATGGCTTCTGATCATGTCATAGATGAGTACTACTTGCTTGAATGAATATACTTCAATGACATTATAATATCTCTGTGCTCTCATATTTGCTTCATTTCTAAAATACTTGACTGCAACTTAGAATAGCTGAAATTTGTAAGATTATCTTGGAATTTCAATTTTCTTCAGTTGTTTAAGCTATAAAGAATGCTCCAAGTACTTCAATCTGATGAATGAAAGTACAATCCATTTATTTTCTGCATTATATATTGTATTTCCTTTCATTACAACTCTGATATGTATGCTGAAAAATTTGAAATGTTGATTTTATAAGGCGAAGCCCTAGCAAAAATTTTCAGAATCTTTTCTTTAATGCATTTTCAAAAATAGTAGTTATATGTTCTAATCCAAATACAAAAAGTAACACTTTTCATGCTGAACTGATATAGCAATTGAGAACTGAAAACATGTTAGCTATTTATCTTGATCATGTGATGCTTTTCTGCTTTCTGTATCACTTATTTGATTTGCATAGTTATTTTAAAGCATGTAGTAATTGAAACAACATGATGAAAAGTTGTAAATGTCCATTTTACATGGAGAAGCCCTATCAAAATTTTCCCAGAATATTCTCTCTCATCCTGTTTCAGTTGTAATCCTTTTTTACTTTTAGCTTCAGCTTCTTAAAACCTGATTCTCCCTCTTCTTTGCAAACTAAAAATGTACTTCTATCGTCCATTATCTCTTCTAAGATCTAACTTCTTCCATTTGCAGAATGTTTGATGAACTTTGAGTTGCACTCTTCCTTCTTCTTAGCATGTACTTATGACTTATTTATTTCTCTCTTTGGTCAGCAACTGTACTCCTGCACACTTATGAAAATAGTTAGGAAATATTTAGACTTTTTGGCCTCTCTTATGTCCATGTTTTCTTCTTTCTTTTAAATTTTCTTCTTGCTAAGAGAATAAAGCATGCATGTAGTTTGTCCTTCAAGTAGAATACATCTCCTACTTAGGGGAAGATTCATATGCACGAAATAGGATAGTGTAGGAATATGATTTGATCCCTGAGCTCGTAACTGATGGTTAAATCTTCTTCTTTTCAGGTACAATGGATTCTATAATGAAGATGAAGGAGAAACAAAATATGGAGATGAAGATGCTTCAAATGAAGAACAGAAACCCCAAGGAAATGATAGGCTCACTCATACCCCTTTGCTTTCTCTTTCATGCATGTGTATCTTTCTTTTCAGTAGTTGTACTTTACTTTTTAGTTACATCCCACAGCTTGTGTGGGAAACATTTGACTCTCCTTGTGAATAAAGCATTGAATTCTGTAAATGATTTGTATATCTCTTTCTGCATTTCTGCTTTTTGTATGGATTGTATAATGAACTAAACAACTCAGTAACATAATTGAATGTCTTAATGATGAAGGAAATAACATTGAATAGAACTTATAACATTTAGTAAAGAACTCGATTTTTTGTGATCTACACTTATGTTTGTTGTTCCAAAATTTACACTTCATCTACTCTACAATTGATGTCCTCATCAAGACAACACAACCGTCCTTTGGGGCTTATGTTCTTTTGTTGAGGATGGTCATGAATTCTGCAGACTATGTGATCTATTACGCTTTGTAACAAAGACACATAGTTGCATTTCATGTAATCTTTTAAATAAATCAGCGATAATGACATAATCTGATGTGATCTCCCTAGCTTAGGTATACTTCACCAATGCTATCCATCGTAACAAAGTTTCGAGTTGCCCATTTTTGCACAAGTGCAAAAATTGTCAACACATCCGTTTTCCCAACCCTCGCACTTCTCCACCCTCAAACCCTTTCCTCTTCACCCCTCTTCCTCTTCCATTATTTCTCCCCATCCAATTTGAATCCTTCAAGAGATCCCTTTCGGCATTACCATTGTACATTTCACATACGATTGTTAGTATATATTTAAGTAGAAAATCTTGAAGTCATTAGTAACCACTTTACTAAAGACTCTTTTCTCACATTTAAGAGCAATAAAACTTGATTGTTATTTACATATATTTAGTTTATTAAATTGTTTTTTAAAAACAATATTAAGATACATGTAATTTATTTTAGAATAATGCATTAAAATCTCATTTTTATTTGGTACTAATATTGTTTCAAATGTGTGTGTAGTTAAAATCTATGGAGGGCTTTGTCTTGTGATGAAATAATATTGTATTAAATGAAAAAATAAAAGTTTGGTGTCATGTGACGACATTTTAAAGTTTAATACCATAGGTTAAGAAGGGTTTAAGGTGAAAAGGAAAGATATCTAAATAAATGAGTCTTTAAAGTGAATTCAAAAATACATTATAAAAGTAAGATACGAAAATTAAATAATAAATGTTAGGAATTCAAAAAGGTAGAGCGTATTTTTCTGATTGATGAAATAGATGTTATATTAACAAGGCCAAAATTTGGCAAATACTACCCAAGGTGTTTTATTGTGGGTAGAGGGGAGGAAAATTATATAAGAAAAAAATTAAAACAAGAAAACATAATTTTAGAAAAACTATATAAGTATGTTCAACAATATAAAATGAAGTGGATATTTCTATAAAATTTTAAATTAAAATTATAGTTCAATAATTTATTTTTGATAAATAGAATCATAAGGATATTTCTTTGACAAGAAACACATGACAATAAATATCAACCTTATTATCCTTTTAAAATTTTGGAAAATAGATTTTCCTTGTATGTACCCTCGGGGTTAAATTTGATGGCCACCTATGCTTGTCAAACAATTTTTAGGTGACGGTCATTTTCAAATACTACCTTTCAAAGAAGTAAAAAGAATTATTTTATATATATATAACGGTTATACTTTAAAAATGCAAGCTACATGTGACGGTTATTTCAAATATTTGCAAGTATTTTATGGCTAAAATCATGAAAAACATCTAAACAACCATCAAATTTAACCCCTATGTGCCCTCATATTTCATATAGAATTAAATATATAGGGTGGTCATTTGTGAGTTTTTTTGGAATAAAAATATAATACAAATGTCAAAATTTATGAGTTGAAACTAATTCATTAAGTGACATGACATTGTGGCCCACATGCTACTAAAATATTAATATCACTTTTTCTAAATGGTCACTATCATTGTTGGAAGAAGATTTATTGTTCATCAAAACTATAAAAAGAAGCAAAAATAATGGAATATTCTTGAATAAAGGAAAACATAATATTCTCACAAAAAATTAATGCAAAACTTTATAAAACACATGAAATATTATACATGGCATATTGTTGACTAAAGGTAATAAACTAGCAATTGCACATGAGTTGCAATTTACGCCGGAGTGTATAACAATTTTTAGTTTGTTGGAGTTGTAATTTGTGATGAAATGTATGTTATCTTAAAATGTTTGATGTTTGTGTGATGGGAAGGAGAGAACAATGTAGTGAGTTGCCACTTCCTATTATGCCTTGACAGATGTCCATACGTTGTTGCAAAGTTCTTATTTCCACGAGTATGTTCGCAAAAGTGATCTGATCATGGTGAATATCTGTTTGTTTCATTTGATAGAACAATCACAATGGCTCTTGAAGATGACCATGTTTTCTATAAGTTGTAATTATGATATTTACCAAAAATATATCACGTTTCGTCATTTATTCGAACACTTGGCTTTTATATACTAAATCTCCTATTTTGGCATTTAAATGTTCCCAAGGTGTATTCAATAACCCCATTTTGTGAATATCCTTACCAACGTACGATGAAGACTGGCCTCAAAGGGAGTATCGACCATTGGATGAGAGAAATGTGTTGTTCTAGGCTAGGGATTGGCATTTTCCATCACTCTTCTAACTTCGTTGTAGAGTTTTTCCAAAATTATAAATGCAACCTTGAAAATCCAAACACGCTTGTATGTCGACTTCAACAATAATCTCAGGCCATGAAAGATGTAAACATCATCAAAGTGAGAAACAATTTCATACAAAATGGTTGCAAGGTAGGATAACAATAGTATTTGTGCAATGATTGGGAGACCCACGTTAGTTTAAGTTCATCAACTCATATTTGAGAAAAATGCCAAAAATCGGCACAATGTAACCATAGATGTCGTAAGGTTAACATTTTGAATCAAAAGAAAAATACAATAACATAGACCCGTGGGGTAGATAGCTATACCCCATGGATGACCTAGGTGCAGTCAACGAAAGAAAAGCAAGAAATGCTTTCCCAATTACAAACACCCGAGAGTACTTCAACCAAGATGGTTTTGGTCAGAACAATCAATTACCATTATCGGTTACCATTAAAAAATGATTACATCGCTGCTGTGAAAAAAGAGAGCTTTGAAAATGAGAATATTGAATAAAAGAAAGATAGAGAGACCAACAATCATCAGAATGTCGCACTACCAAACCCCAAGCCATCTAGAGAAATCTCAAAAATGCTCACCTCTAGGCCATCAACTTGAAATCCTAACGAAAGATATTCTTCAAGAGTAAGGTCTCCAATGCGCCTCACATTATAAAAGCCCTGGAAAATGAAGGAAATAAGTTAGGATGGTCTACAAACAAAATAGTTGTCTGAGTGCTAGGTCTCCAATGCGCCTCACATTATGTAATCCCTGAAACAAGGATCATAAAAAGGAAAAGTTAGAATGGGCAAGAAGCAAAATATAATTGTTTTATGGTGTTTTCGAATGAGAGAAATTGATTTATCGTCATGTTAATTATTAGAAGTGTGGTAGAAATGTGTGCATTTGACAATAATGAAAGTATCCCTTGAGTAGATGAATATCAAACCACCATTAATAAATATCATACCGCTCCTTGGCCAATGACATTATACCTTGGATGAATACGTAGATTATATGCAACTGTAAGTTAAATCCTCGTTGGATGATGTGTGTTATTGAGTTGCTTCCCTTTTGAATGCAAACTAACACACGAGGATATTGTCATTAATTTTAATCCCACATGGATGGTGAAACAAGTACTCCCTACCAAGATGTGCTATAAATAGTAATGTCATTAGCCTTACTAAATTCACTAGAGCCACGTGGTCAGCACATAACGAACTATTCTTTCACCTTTTACTATGGGCCACCAAAGTCGCGTACGCCTATTTTTGGAGCCTTCTTTGCACTTCTATAGAGGGGCCGACATATCAAAATAAATGCATAGGTGTTGTAGATGTGGAAATAAAGATTCAAAACATTGAAAAAATTGAGAGATTTGCTAGCAACGTTGAAACATGGCGTGGATATCAATCTTCAGATCATGAGAGAACTTTTAAACAAATATGAACTTAAAAATAGAAAAGAAAAACAACATACCTTCTCATCTATTATGATATAGTCGTCATGAAAAATTACAACATGCCCATCTTTAGTCACCTATAACAAATTCAAAACAACATCATGGTTTGTGAAAATACACAAAAAAAAAAATTGAACAAACAAGGAAATCTGATATGAAGAGACATTGAAAATGACAGAATGCACCACAGAATGAAAACCATAAGTTACCTGAACATCAAATTCAACAAAATCTACACCATTTTCTGCAGCTTGCACCAAATATTTTATGGTATTTTCCATAACAGAAGGTCTACCCTTAGGATTTTCTCCACTGATAATAACTTTGTTTTTGCCAGAACCACGATGACCTACAACAGTGAGTGAGTCTTGCCCACCTTCTAGTTTATTATCTGTTTGCGGCACAAAGTACAAACATCATCAAAAGTGAATTTGACTGTGCATATCTGTAAGACTGCAACTAAAAAGGAAATGATTTCTCTTATTACAAAGTCAAGAATGGGCAATCGGATTGAAGATTATATACAGTCTAAAAAGTAGATAAACATTGTAGCCTAAAAAAATCTAAAGTAGAACAATCAAATCTTAGATATTATTATAGGAAATATCTAAAATTTGTGGATATCTAAGATAAGACTGTAAAAAAATCTAAAATCCAGCAACCTGTAAAATTAAGACCATTGGAATTTGACACTTTCCAGCTAAGGCTTCTTCAAAGGTGGATGCCTACCGGCGAATTAATGATCTTCGTAGAAATTATATAACCGCTTCGAGTATAATAAATGGGTATTAATAAATAAGTATTGCTTTAATATTGAATGTAGATTATGTTATTTTATATTTACTTACAACCATCATACACTCCTTTGGTTATATATTTCTATGTGTATTGCTTGTAGTATATGGTATTCTACTTATATCTTAAATTAGAGAGAGGAGACTCTACTCATCAACGTTTGCTCTTTCCCCTTTTACTTTAATTTCACGTGCTTCGACATAGGGCTTTATGAAATCAATCTAGTAATCTAAATGGAATAATTAGGGTTTGTTTTGGGGTTTGCGTATAAGTGTTTCAATGGTGAAGGTGAGATAAATATTCCTATAACAATTCAACACTTTGCAAAGATAATACATATGTTGATAAATGAGAATTGCATAACAAAGTTGCTTCAACAAGTGCTCCAAGAGTGTTCCACAATAGAATGCTAGCTAGGAAATAATAAGTTCTTGACAACGTCTGGTTCTAATTTTTTTAGTTATTGAATTAAGCAAATCATTTTTCCATTTATAGGTTGCTTGAATTTGAACTTTGCCATTATTTATGTGTGCATGGAATTCTAATGAATATACATCAGAAATGAAGAAAATGGTGGATGGAAACCTCTAGCAAAGATCCAAAAAGGGGGGTGACAAAAAATAGGGCCATGAGCATAAGGGCAATCTTGGCATGGGATAGGGAAACATATAAGGGATGAGGAGGATGGCACAAGAATAAACAAAAGGATTTCAAACCACAAAATTTGATATAAGAGTTAAATAACACTGCGTAACTTTGATTAATCATCCATACATTAAAAAAATGATATTATTATAGCATTCATTAAAACACACATGTATATTTAGACACACACCACGGGAGTGCTTTACATACTATTGGAGGTTTCTCTAATCATTCAGTTAATTCTTCTCGATATTGATATTTCCTAAGGTAGTGACAAATATCAAGATCTAGCTATGTTATTCTCTAGTTTAGAATAGGCCCCAAAACACATATTTTTTCCTTATTATTTTTATATTGTTGCATGATAGGGGAAATTAATATTTGCAATTTTATAAATGATTTTCTAGTAAAATCATAGATATTTTATCTAGGTTTTCGAGATTAAAACTAGGCTAACACAATCATCAAAGTTGTTTGGACATGTGTACATTTCTATCTAAAGCATTTGACCACTTTATGTATTCCGAAGAGAATATAGACATTCAACACAATAGGATAAAATGTGAGAAAACTTCTCTATCAATGTTTCAGATTGCTTCTCATGATTCATCATCGAGGCGAAAAATCTTATGATGGATCATGGGAAATGACCACAATGTCGATAAAAAAATTAACATGTTAGTTTATCCAAAAGCAAAAAAGCCCCTTTTTAGTATTTCATGGACTATGAAAATATAAAATCTTTGATTCAACACTATTGTTGAGCTAGCTTAATGTCACATTTAGATCTGCATTTCTATTCTGCAATCATTATCTAGGTATTTACCAAGAAAACAAAACTCTCTCATAAATAATTTTTCAATCCATGTGACATTGATTCTCTATAAATGACGCCACGTGTTGACGTGAAGTCAAGGCAAGTGTGATATCTATGTAATTGTATGTAGTTGTGTGGGAGTGGAACCCTATCCTACTCAAGTTGGCCGGATAAGGGTGGTAAAATGACAAGACAGATATTTGATTGTGCCTTGACATGGTGATGGGAGACACTTAAGAAGATACCTAATTTTTGTTCCTAAATGTAAAGCGGAGCCGTAGGTAAAATGGGAAAATGATGGCCATTGTCCTAACCCTCGAGTGGACTCTGTGGTGCACCTGCCTCTATCACAATTATAAATGAAAATTAGATCTGATATGGCTGGCCCCACATTTCGACATCCGTCCTTCCAGCATATGAAAACTATCTAGCGGAGTTGTTGTTAAGTCTTTTAACCGGCGGCGCAGGTCATATTCAATTTAGATCTCAATGAAAGTTATTTTGGAGCTCGAAAGAACAAATATTATATTCTCTCTTTTGATATTTCTGCCCTTTAGTTTGCAATTCAAATATATTTAGTTTAGATAGGCATATTAATGTGTTAGCTTCATAAAATTGTAAATTAGTTGGAAATAATTTAGAATTCTAGGAAAAAATTCAATAAGTGTAACTTAAAGTAGATCAGATTTGACTTTTGTGTTGAAAAGATAATATATAAAAAAATTATTTTTATCCCCAACCTATATATATATGTGTGTGTGTTGTTAATTGTTTTATTGTTAAAAATATATTGAAAATAGTCTTCGCCTTGCCTAAACATTAATTAAAATTAATTGACTCAATTAAAAAATATAAATTATTAGAATATGGTCGAAATAAAAGTGAGAATATATACTTAGAAAGTTTATATTTTATGGATAAATTATATATACCAAATGAAATTGAAATAGATTATTTTCATTGGTTCGCAAAAAGTTGGAATTGAATTTGCTTTAAAAGATATGCCAATTATTCACAATAGAATACATGTTGATATATTATTTGATCCAATATTTATTTTTTTCTAAATATAGATTGATATGTTGCATCGTAATAAATTGTTTACAAATTATTATATGTTGTATGTTGCATCATAATTATTAAAATATGTTAAGGTGTCATATGGTAGTATTAATAGGTGATTGAAAGCATTGTATGATTATTATATTTAATTGAAGGGAATCTTTTGCACTAAGCCCTAAAACAATATTCCAAAAAAAATAGTACCAAACTATGTAAGTGTTGATATAGTATGTCATGTTAAGTATTTTAATTAGTTAAAGTTAATAAATTATTTGACTTGAGTGAAAAGTATGGTATCTTGAGGCGTAAAATAATTTATTTAAGAAGATTAAAAAATTGTGTTTATCAAGATGTAATTTATCGCAATATACAATTAAAAATTCATCGATATTATGGATCACATTATACAATCCTAAAATCTATTAATGTTTCATATCACAATATACATTCTATTATCAAATACATCAATATTTCAAATCACAACCAACAAAACATCATCCAAATATTTACTATAAAAATATGTTGTATGTCGTAATTCAAATGTCAAATGATTAATAAATTTTTCACATAATGTACAAAACCTACAAATCTTTAATGATAAATTTATTTGGAAGCATAGGTTTAATATTAATATTAAAATGATTAAAATCTCTTACTTTAATATTAAAATGATTAAAATATTTGATGAGTTGAAATCTCTTTTCTACTTAGTACGGATAATGTCCGTGCACTCAAAATTTATAGAGGTCAATTTTTTTAAATAGAGTTATATTACTTTAAAAAAATAGTATAACTTATGTTGGAAAAAATAGGTGGTCTTTAGGCTAGTATTTTCTATGCTTTCAATTGTCTATTGATGCTTATTAGTTCCTACCTCCGGCAGATGATAAAATTTTAAAGTGACAAGTGTCCTATCATTTATATCAGATTTTGACACTATTTATGAGAATCATTAATTCAATTCAATACATGATGTGACTATTTTTTAGTCTTATTGCCAAAGCAATTTTCTAACATTTTAAAATAATAAAAAATAAATAAACATTATTAATTATACATTAGAATACAATATCCACATTCAATAATACATATTAATTATAATATAATATTATAATACATAAATAAAAACATAATTTTACAATTATTAGTATAATCATATTGATATTTTATTTAATTATTATAAATAATTATAAACACACACAATACACATAACAATATTAAATTCCATATTTAAAAATATATATAATAAACATATTATTTGTATAATTAATAATTACATTATATTAGTAATAATATTATATAATGTATATTAATTATACATAAATACTATTAACTATTTTATTATATTTTTATATTTTATAACAAACACAACTTATTTAAAATAAATATAATACATATTACTTTATTAATAAAATTTATAAATATATGTTTTATACTTTTCATTATTTAAAAGTATACTTATAAATTTTGGTGGTTTTAAAAATAATTATTTATAAAAATATTAATTATAAACATATTAATTAAATTTTTGTGTCTACTCCAAACATTATAAAAGTATACTGCATATATATGCTAAATTGTTATGCCACCTATTTCGATGTTCAAGTGATTAGTATACCATATCCAAGATATATGATTATGATTGCAATTTTTAGAAAGATCATTAGAGAAGCCTACAATATTTGTTTTGCAGTACTTAAAAGCTTCAAATAGGTAAATTGCCTTGAAACCTACAACAACATTTTACAACTTCCAAGGTCCATTTTTCTTATGTCCTTCCAGCTCTTAAGCAATAAATCGTCTAACCAATTAATCAAATTTATATCAAACTACTTACGAAAGATACATGGCAGAACTGCGCCCACTGCACTCTTGTTATTTTGAGTTGTTCTTATTGTTATGTCCTTGAAATTATTTATATTACGATCCATTTTGTATGTTTATTTTATCAATGTAATTTCATTACAAGTAGCATAAGAGATTCAATTTGGAAACTATTTATGCAATGTATTTGATTTGTTTTAGCTATTAGAAAATTACTATACAAAACATTTGATGTAAAAGGAATTTAATGTTTTTATTTCACCATGTAAATTTAGGTTTTTATAGTAAAAGGGGGTATGGAAGTTTTCATATGCTTGCATAATATTAATGTCATTAGATTCTTCTTTAGAGGTGATCACAATGGTATATGCCTTTGGTAACCATATTTTTCTGGATATTTAGGATTTTTAACCCTTCCCAATATACTAGTCAATGGATTCACCTTGTCCTAAACCCTAAACCATGAATCATGTGCTTGAAACCTAACCCCAAATCTTGAACCATTGGTTGATTAGACCAACTATCTCACATTAGGGTGCCCCGATAGTCTTCATCAAGAAGGATGATACCTCGAGGTTGTGCATTGAATATATAATGCTAAATAAGGTCATAGTCAAGAATCAATATCCATTACCAAGAATAGATCGTTTCTTTGATCAAATGAAAGGGGTTGTAGTATTTTCTAAGGTTGACCTTTGATGAGGTTAACATCAACTCTAATTAAAGATGAGGATGCGCACAAAAATATTTTTAAAACTTGCTACGAGACATTATGAGTTCACGGTAATGCCTTGTGGCTTAACAAATTTCCTTTCATCCTTCATGAATTTTATTAATAATGTATTGAAAGATTACTTAGATTAATTTTTATTAGTTGTGGTCACGAAATCACATATTTTCTACTTACATAAGTGCCTCTAGGTATGTCGTTATATGCATGATTCCTAAGCAAGAAGACTAGACATTAAAAACACTTATTTTACTCTTTCATTGCTTTTATCTTTCCCACACTCTTATTGTTTGATTTTATATAATGATCAATTTATATTCACACACTATATGACACTTGACCAAACTTTGTATTGACTGCTATATCTTCTCGAACATCCCGCAGACACTACCACCCTTTAGGGATAGGAGCACCCAGCGCATCGTCCCCTTTGGGCACTTTTGTCCCTTTCCTATTTTTCTTGATTATGAATTGCCACATCATTTGGTACCTTTTCTAAAGTCTTTCTTATTAGTTTGGGTTAGTTTTTCTCGTTGTTAATGAAGAAATTCAAACAAGTGAATCATGTGTGTGTGTGTGTGTGTGTGTGTGTGTGTGTGTGTGTGTGAGAGAGAGAGTGAGAGAGAGAGAGAGAGAGAGAGAGAGAGAGAGAGAGAGAGAGAGAGAGAGACTTACTTACCATTATTAGGGGTTGGATAATTGGGGCTAATACTTACTATCTAAGTATACTCGAGTGGGAAAAGAACAACATTCCAAGACTACATTTGATTACATCGTTCACTACATAGGAAGGGATAGTTTTGAATTCCACCTCACACATTCATCTTGGGGAAGAGTATTTGTAGCTGTTATCTTAGTGTGACTGAAAGAAGGGAAACCTTACATCAATGGACTCAATTCAAATCACACACACACAAGAACTACATAGAGTTTGAAATTTAGTACAATGCTCAGTGACAATCACATTAGGGTGACCACCGAGATCATTCTGACTTAAGCATATGCATTATTTATTCCATTTATTATTTTATTCAACTTTGTGGAGGTAGCTAAGGTATTTTTTGTAGGTATATGTGTGATACATGGACCCTATAAAAATTGGATGCGAAAAAAAAAGTGAAAGGAAGACGCTAAGTTTAGACCCTAAGAAGACTAGAAGCGAGATATTTTGCATGGACACTAAGCACCCAAATCGACACTCACTAGCACCTTGGATGGTCCTACCTTACTATGGACGTTCATATCCGAAGAAGTCCCAAATCTCATTTTTCTAGATAGAGCTCACACAGTCCAAATCCAAAGATGTTCTAGTCATATTCTAGCCCGAATCAACCTAGATCCATTAATACAAGATAAGTCTTTTCTCACCTCCTATCTTACACACGTACTTGTAATTTGCATGATAGATCTTGTTTATTATTACTATATTCATTTGATCTTAGTCCTTTGATAAATATTTAAATTTCTTTAAATCGTTGGTTTTTCTTGTGACATCTTAATTGACTCAAGAAATGAAAAAGAGCACAAACATCATCTCGTTTAGTCTTGCAAAGGAAAGGAGAGCATAAGACTTAAGATAACTTATCCAAGTTCTCTTTTTATTCCTACAATATATTAATTATTTAGGGCACATTGTTTCTGAGATTGGAACTATTGTGGACTTGACAAAGATCAAGGCCATACAAGAGTGGCCAAAACCTAAAAAATTATATGAAGTATGTAGTTTTTTTTTACCAATTTCTCAAAATTGAAATCAATTTTTAAATAAATTATCTAAGACGGATTAGTCGTCCCTTCGATGGAAAGGGTAAGAAAATTGAATGAACACCTAAGTGTGAAGTTGTATTTTTACAACTCAATGATCTTTTTAAATATAGTCTGTAATCCTAGGTATTCGGATCCCAATGTGAGTTTTAAGCTTTGAATTGTTAAACACACACTTATACTAAGAGCGAGGATGAATCAGTATAAGATAAAATTTTAGCTATCAAAAATTACATCCACAATTAAAATATGTAAAACCTTTCAAAACAACATAACATAGAGCGACATCATATTTATTTGGAAAACCCTCTCTCAGGAAAAACCACAAAATAAGACTGCTTGGATCCACCATCCAAATCCAACCCATATTACATGTTATACAATTACTTGTAGGAACCAACTTACTAGAGACACCAATCCCCAAAGTCGAGCACCAACTCAACAAAATTTTTATGAGCTCCAACTCACTAGAGACACTAATCCCTAGATTTTGTGAGGCACCAACCTCAACAATATGATCTTCCACCATCTATTATTGCTTTTTTAATCGGATGAAGGCAATTTTACTTCTTCTTTGTTGTTATTCCATAATTCTGCTATGTATATCTTTCAAAAAATCATTTTCCCCTTCTTCTCTGCATTGTTATACATTTTTAGCTATCTATTCTGAATAATCTTTTCTTATTTCTTCTTTTGCATAATCACTCTTTCAACATAGATGTCAAACTTATTTTCTATGTATTTTTTGAAAATAGATTACTTCATTTTTTGTATCTACCACTTCCATATTATGGTGTCTTTTCATTTTCAACGATCATTAGATCTTCTTACGTGACTCTTCATATTCTTGCCCGCGAAAAAAACTTGAAAGGACTAGAATTTGAATATAAAACACCAAAGTAACATAACCACCAACACTCCTTAATGATTATAATTTTTCATTACTTAATGAACTTTGGCCTTCCATGGTTAGATAAAAAGTTTGCAATTAATGAATTTTCGATTTCCTCGCCACTTCGAGATACTACACATGTGCTACGTATTTGTTGCATTCTTGTTACATACTTGTTGTATACTTGTTGCGCATTGTTTCGTATAATTGTTGCACATTTTTGTTCTCACATCATTCACTCAACAGCTTAGATGCATCCTCTCAAACAAATATGCACTTCCTTTCATATTTCCTCCTTATTCTTCTTCATAACAACTTGTTGTCTCTCCTCACTTGCACATTCTATTAAACCATTACTCACTTAACTTACTTGCCTCCACGTACTGTTTGAGTTTTCTCTTTCTCTTATTTAGTAAGATTCCACTTCTCCACACTTAGAGATCTACTTGACATTCAAACAACGATCTTCATTAATCACTCTAATCTTCTCCTTAGAAGTTTTCAATTTCCTCTCTACTTATCCATTTTTTCCATGCAGACATACTCTCTTCACAACTTCACTCTTCACATACTCCTTTCTCTCCACTAAAATTCCATACCATATAATGATTTTATATCTCCTTTTATACATGTGCACCCTCTTAAATTTGGCATCCAAACAAGATGAACGTCGGAAAACATGATCATAAAATTGGTTTAGGAATATCATAAATGCATTAAAACAATTGGCCAAAATGGTGTGTCCCATACCAAGACCAACCACATAATTAAAAAAACAGAAGAATTCTAGTTAGACTCCAAAATAATTGGGTCAAACTCCAAAGCTCTATGATTAGACTTTGAAGTAATAGAACAAACTTTGGGAAGACTCTCAAGCAAACTAGCCAGACTCCGAAGATTTCTTTGACATCAATGAAAATTATTCCAACAATCTCCCCTTTGTCATTGATGGCAACCAAAATGTAGTTTTCTCCCATTTTCAATAACACCCTCCTTTTTTGAAATGCTTTGCTAAATTGTTCCCTTTGTTTATCTCTTCCCCTTTTACATCAATGGAAAACGAGTAAAAATATCAAAACTCTCTACCTTGGAGTGTGCATATTCTAATCTTTTATGTCTTTAATTCACTTTTGGAGATAAAAATATAAAAGAATGATTATCCCCATAAGATATTGCTACCTTTTAGTGATTGGATGATAATGATATCACTCCTAACTTTTTTCTGAGATATTCAAACATTTCTTTTGGAAGAGGCTTAGTAAAAATATCAACAATATGTTCTTTTGTGGAAATATATTCCAACTTAACCTATTTTTCTGTAACTTTCTCTCTTAAGAAATGATACTTGATGGGGATGTGATTCATCATAAAGTATATAAATGATTTTTTTTATATGTTTATTGCACTAGTGTTATCAAAAAGTATGGAAATTGGAAAATCAAACTCTACCTTGATGTCCTTCAATGTTTTCTTCATCCATATAACTTGTGTGCAACATGACACAATTGTAATGTATTCTACCTCTGTTGTAGATAAAGAAATAAAAGCTTGCTTCTTACTTAACCAAGATACCAAGTTATTGCCAAGAAATAATGCACCACCACTTGTGATTTTTCTATCATCAACACTTCCTTCCCAATCTATGTTTTGTATACATTGTTAGAGTGAAATCCTTTTCTCTTGAATACCATAAGCCATAATCCAATGTGACTTTCAGATATTTGAATATTCTCTTGATAACTTACACATGAGTTTCTTTTGGAGCATCTTGAAAACATGCCACCAAGCCTACTGCTTGCATCACATCAGGTCTTGATGTTGTCACATATAATAAACTTCCAATCATAGATCTATAAAGAGTCTAATTTTCTTTAGGAGACTCATCATCCTTACTTAATTTGCATATTGTAACCATGGGAGTACTAACTGGTTTGCATTATTCCATTTTAAACTTCTTCAACATCTCTTTAACATATTTAGCTTGTGAAATAAATATACCTTTGTTTGATTGAAAAATTTGTAAACCAAGAAAGAAAGATAATTCACCAAGCATGGACATTTCAAAATCCTTTTGTATGTCATCAAAAAAATCTTGACACATCTTGTCATTACTTCCTCCAAAAATTATATCATCAACATAAACAACAATGATAAGCTTATTCTCACCTTCAGTTTTGATGTAAATATTTCTATCTCGTAATACCCTTCTTAAAACCTTTCTATTGTAAATACTTGTCCAATCTTGAGTACCATGCTCTGGGGATTGTTTCAATCCATAAAGAGCTTTCTTCAACTTGCACACATAATCCTTATCATCTGATAAAATAAATCCTTCTAGCTGTTCAATATAGACTTCTTCTTCCAAATTCCCATTTAAAAATGATGATTTGACATCCATCTGATATACTTTAAAAAATTATAATATGCAAATGCCAAAAACATTCTAATGGATTCTAAATGTGCAACAGGAAAAAGTGTCTCTTTAAATTCAATACCTCCTACTTGTGCATATCCTTTACACACTAACCTTCCTTTGTTTCTTACAACTTGACCATCTTCATTCAACTTAATTCTAAAAAAACCACTTGGTACCAGTTGCATTTTTTTCTTTTGGTCTTAGAAAAAGTTCCTAAGTCTCATTCTTTTCAATTTGATTCAACTCTTCTTCCATAATTTCAATCCAATTTTTTTCTTCACTTGCTTCAAAAAAGTCTTATTTCTATTTTAGATAACATGACATATTTGCATGTTCAAATGTAGTTTCGAATATTCTTTTTGTCTGTACTCTAGCATAATTATTGCCAATGACTTGATTCTTTGGAAGATTCTTCCGAAATTATCTAGATGATGTCTTTATATCTTTTAGCTCAGTCTCTTCTTCTTCAACTTCTTCTTCATCTTCCTTTTTTCTGCTTTCGTTTTTTTGTAGACAATTTTGCCTACTTTTCCTTATGGCATTTTATGTCATCCACTTTTACATTTGTAATTTCAAAAAAATTATGTAAATTTTTGTTATAGGATTTACTTCTTGAAGAATATCCAAGGAAAAATCCTTCGACATGTATGGAATAAAAATTTCCCAAGTATTCATCATCTCTCTTTATGTAATACTTATTTCTAAACAATTTGAAGTAATTAACGATTCTGCAAGTCTTCCCTTCCATAACTCATAAGGTGTTTTTTATTATTCAATCTGATTTAACCTTTGTTCGAATCTAAACTACTATCTTTGGATTCTCTCCAAAAGGTGTTTGATAGCTTAGATTCATTTAGAATTTTTCTAGACATCTCTTGTATAGTTCTATTTTTCCTTTCTATAACTCCATTTTGTTGTGGAGTCCTTTTGTTAGGAAATAAGGGATAAAATATGCGGAACAATCCCACACATAATCGTAATAGTAGAAACTAATATGTAAAATAATATCATAGATCTAAAATAAAAGTGCAAAATATAAAAGAACACAACACAAAGATAGTATTTAACGTGGTTCACCCAATTTGGGCTACGTCCACCAAGAATCACTTGCTCGATTTTATCACAAGAAACCTTTTTCTCTCAATAAAATACCCAGATCTGTTTGGAGTTGTTCTCAAAAAATTCTCCTAAATTCACACTTGAACTCTCACACCTATAATGTTATGTCTCCCTACATCAATAGGAAACTACTTAAGCAATTTTACAATATTATGGGTACCAAAACCATGGGCCAAAACCACCCCATAAACCTATGGGTCAAAAATACCACCCATATGAGAAGAACACGTTTCTTGAGGTATCAGGCACATTTTTTTAGGTGAGAAAACTATGGAGAGTGTACAATAATTTTAGTGTACAATATTCAACACTTCCACACATGAAAACAAGCTCCACAACATAACACCTTGCTGATGAGAAGTTCCTCTTTATTCCATGATGCTCACAAAAATCCTCAAATTCATTTGAGGTAAACTCACCTCCCGAATAGATCTTAAGAACTTGATTTTTAAATCGATTCATTTCCAACCAAGGCTTTAAATGCTTTCAACTTATCAAATGCCTCTAATTTTTCTCTCAATAAAGTGACCCATGTCATTATGGAGTAATCATATATAAACAACATAAAGTAACTCTCACCTTGTAGATTTTGTCTTCTAGTATGCCCACAAAGGTTTATATGAATAGGTTACGATACTTTGTTGTAGAGTACTCCTTTGACCTGAAGCTTACCCTTGTATGTTTCCCATGTTGACACTGCTTTGCAAAGAGTGTTTGAAGGTTTTGTAATTTTGGGCATATCTCTTATAGCTTGTTTGGTGCTGATTTTTACTAAATTATCAAATTTCATATGGCCCATTCTTCTATGCCATATCCACCTTTCTTCCAATTGTCCCATGTAGCATTTTTATCCCTTGATCTCACTAAGCACATAAATATTATTAGTTGTTCTGTGCATCTATAATTAGTTTTCTTGAATATTCCTTCCTAATCTCACAACCCTGTGCATAAAATGTGATAGTGTATCCTTGATCACACATCTGACTAACACTGAGAAGATTATGCTTTAGACCTTCAACATATAGTACATATTTTGTTTTTGGTTTTTCCATTATCAAGGCTAAGGGTTCCTTTTCCACTATTCACACCGTGACATTATCTCCAAATTGTGCTGTACTTATTTCCTTCAAGGTGAGAAATTTGTTCTTGTCCCCAGTCATGTGCCTTGAGCATCCACTGTCAATATACCATTATTGTCCTTCATCTTGTGCATGAAACACAGTTTGCACAAGCATATATTTTCTTTCTTTTGATTATTTTGTTTTTGCTTCTTTTTCAAAAATATTGTATATTTTCCTTTTTTAAGCAAGGGCGTCCATCTTCTCATTCTTCCTGGGAGATTCTATAAAACTATTTTGACAAAATCGTGCTATATGACCATATTTATTACATTTGTGACATACTATATCATTCTCATTGTAATCTAATAGAGGAGAAAACGAATTGTAATTTCTATTTGAAGACCCATAAGAACTTTCATTCTTGTTCCAACTAAAATTCCTTGTACAAGTTCTATAATCTACTGCTTTATGACCAAAATGATTACATGAAAAGCAATAACCAAAGAAGTAGTTCTGAAACCTGGTCATGTAATGTCGTCTCGGAGGAAATGAGCTTACGCACTTGTCTAAATCATGTTTTGGAAAAAATGATATTATTAGGAGTATGATTTTTATTCTTTTGAATTCATTCAACTCTTGTAGGACCTTTTAGAGCATCTACATAGCTCTTTGGCTTGTCTGTATTTTTTTCCTTTGGTAGCTCTTTGAGATTTTATTTTGTAGTCTTCTAGTTTTCTACATATCTAAGACCAATTTTTATAAACGGAGGCCTTTGACTATTGATAAGGTCATCTAAGACTTTAAATCTCTTCTCAAACTTGAGTTATCTATTCAACTTAGTAATTGTTTTCTCAAGTTCCTTTATGTTGGCTGGAAATTTAGTCTTTAGACACAAACAACCATTCAGGAGATAGCAGTCCCTCCTCTTTGTGGGAGAGGTTCCCTTATTCACCAAAAAAAATGAAAAATATACCTATTTACAAATATACAATCTAACAATATCCAGATGAGGATTTTGGTGTAAAGAATGTTTCCATATCCAATTATTCTCAATACAGAAGATGAAAAAGTATGAGAATTTTAGAAGAGGAAACAATAGTTTAAATGAGCAATACTGGTAAGAAGAGACAAAAAGTTCAACTTTCCACCTATCAAGAACACAAGTATTCTCCTTGGTCATACAAGATTACTCACTATTGTCAAGAAAAAGGAGTGAAGAAGGAAACACTTTTAGATATAGAGATTGTAGAATAATACCTTACTGATGCATGCATGAAACTTTAAGAACACATGAACTTATATATTTGAAAAATCCACAGGATATAAATGCAACAAACACAAAGTTCTTTGCACTATAACACATGAATTGAACACACAATTTCACATTCAAATATACTAAATTCACATTTGTAATATTGAGAGATAGAAATAGAAAGAACATAGAAAATAGGAGAGATAAGCTTCTTTTGTATTGATTTCAACTGTTTTGTATCTTTACATTCAAAACACCAAAATCCAACAACCACTTTACAATGAGAGAAAAGCCTTATATAGGCAGAAGGGTAGTTGTAACTAAATTTCTCTAATCCAATTGTCTTTTTAATTAAGTGTTACCACTTAATTAATGAATTACATTTAGTTATATCTATTTACAATCTCATGTCTTTGAAATAATAACGTTAACTCTCTCTCTCTCTCTCTCTGTATATATATATATATATATATAACATTTAGAGAAAGAGATTTATGAACTAGAAGAGGGAGCACTTGAAGATGGCATAGCTGGAGTCTTTATCTTGAGTATATGATTTCTGAATTTGACTAAGGCACCAACAATCTCCATGACTCTTGGGATAGTTGTGTTTGCCATAGCATTCAACCAACTTCCCAAGGAGTCTTCCATTTCCTTTCCAATGCCTGCATTCTACAACAAACCTTTGGTGGCCTCCATGACAACATTGGGTAATCTCAGACTTGAACAAATCTTCTTTGATGAGTTCCCTAGAACTTTTCTTTTATCTCATCTAATGGGTGCCTTTCACAGAGTTTTCTTTATAGAATTGACACCGTAGAGCTTGAAATTCGAAAGTATCTCATATTTAAATTCCTCTCCTTTTTGTACCATGCTCTTTAGTTCAGTGATTTCCTCTTCCAACACCTTGATCTTCCACTCAACACTGAACACCCATTTTCTAGAGATTAATTTTTGAATCATCAAAAACTTTGTGTGCAAGGAGGATTTTCTCATCTGTAGCATTCATGATTCTAAGATCTTGAATACATTCCAACCAGATTTTAAGCTCTTTCTTAGATCCAAGTGATTACTTGTATCAAATTGACTTTGAGCTAAGGATATGTTGTCATACACTTTATATGATTCTTCTATGAAATTCAATCCAGAAACCAACATCCCTTCAACCATTGCCTCAATAGCTTTACCATATGCAACATGTTTATGAATATCCTTGATTGCTTGAACATATTCATTAGACAAAATAGTGGGAGGAGGCATTGAGGAGAGAGGAGTAGGATCAAGAACTTTATCACTGAAAAGAAAAGATTTGATGAAACCATAAAGAACTTGTACCTATTCTTCTAGTTGCTCCTATGTCTATTTACCTTTTCTACCCTCTCAATGACTTAGGAGATTGTTCCCTTTAAGTTCAAAACATATCCCTCAGGAGTAGATTCACCCAATGAGACTCTTTTTATTTTTAGGTCAACAATGGTTAAGTATTTTTCATCCTTTTCCCCTCTTGGTTTTGTTATCTCCAAATATTGCTGACATTTTGAATCAGAAACCAACCTAGAGGTGGCCTTGACTTTTTAGCAAGAGGAGTGGGCATTGTACCAAGGAGAGCATCTACAACATCGAATCTTGGAGAAATGACTTGAGAATATTCCTTCCTTTTCCTGTTTTCAATCATGGGCTGGACCCATGTGAAGGAATCACTGGAAGGTGGAGCAAAAAGTGGGCCCAATGTAAGTGTGTTAAGAGAACCAAGAGTTTGGGCAACAAATACTTCTAGAGTGGGTGTCTCAATACTATAAGAAGACACTTCCTTGGTTGGTGATTTGAGCTTGGGGATGCTCAACTTTCCAAAATCTAGTTCCATAACCTCCACCTTATCTTCTTCTTCTTCTTTTCAAAGCTTCCACCCTCGTAATTACAATCTTCACATTCCCCTGTTCCTTTTCTTTCTTTTGAAAGCTGAATTATTTGTTCAATTTTTTGAATCTTTTATGTTGCTTCTTGAGAGGAGGGATGTTCAACTTCTTTTTCAACTATCTCTTCAATTTTCTCAATCTTCTCGCTTTATCCTTCTTGGAGTACACCTTGATTGAAGATTCCACAGGAAAGGAGAAGGAATTGATTGAGTTTGTACCTCTGGAAATGAAATAAAAACTTCCTTATGTGATGAAGAGGCTTCTTGAGAAGAATGTTGTGTCACACTTGTCCTGTATGCTTTCATCTTCTTGTCAAACCAAACCTTTTTCCTTACCAAGACTAGGTTAATTATTTCCAAAAGATCATCTTTCTCCTTTTGAAACCAATTAATGGTGAGAAGAGGTGTGTGTTGAATAGTTTTGACATATTCAAGAGAATACAAATCTTCATTGTCATCTGGAAAATCCTCTGTACTTTATATATTTTGAAATATTTGATCTGTTGTAGAGAAAGTTGGCCAAAATACCTTCTTCTCACTTCATACTCATCTGAACAATCCTCCCAATAGTCTTCTAGAGCAGGAAATGATAATAAATCATTATGAGGTGATTGGAGATAAAACCTTTGATATCAAAGCAAGATCTCTTGTGGAATGTGTAAAAATTGAATGCAATAATTGTTCTTTCCACATTTTGAGCATCCAAGGTTATTCTACAAGTATAATTCCCCAAAGAGATTGGGAATTGAATGTCTGTGATCTTCTTATCCCTGTACGTCCTGTGCAACATGTATAATTTTCTACAAACCTCTACAAGAACTATCTTGTCATTATAATACATAGGTAGCTTGTTTGGTGTACCTTCAAACCTAGCTAACTTGATATAGGAAAATCTCCTGAACTGAATGAACATGCTGCCATATGTTGAAATCAATTGTTTTGCCTCAGCAGACACCCTCTTAGCTATATTTCCCTCTAAGAGTCTAACTATATACATGGTAAAAGCATCATTAACTCTTCTATAATGGTGTTTGTTGTTTTCAAAGGTTAGTTGTGGGTAAAATTCATATACAGTTCATTCTTCTTATCATCATTTGATACAAACCTAACCATTCCCTGTAATTTGTAATTGAGTATATGAGATAAGAGGTCATGTAGAAGGTCTTTCTTTGTTGCACATTGATTAGTTTTTGACCGAGATTTTCACAAATTATCTCACCGTAATTCAGTTCTATTTACCCTCACAAATAATATTTATGTAAACACACATCCAAAACTAGAATTCATTAGTGGAAGGGAGACCCATTAACCTAGCCAAGAGGGTGATCATATCAGATAATTATTCTTTGAAATATGATCTATACATGAATTTTGGCAGTTTGGAGGCTCCTCTTTTTTGTGACTCAAGCCATGATTTGGCTATCATTGCTTTGTACTTATCCTTATCTTATTAAAACATATATTGGTCCTGAACCAAGGTTAGGGTGTTTGAATCATCAAAAATAGGGATCCCTAGAGCTGCATTTATACAACTGACATCTACTTTGGAAATCGCTTAGCCTTGGGGGTCTCTAATTTCTTTGGTATTGGGTTAAAAGTAGGAAGTAAAAGCTAAGAATGTATATTGCATTGCACAGAGAGAGGAAAACTAACAACATGAGAAAGTCCATTGTCTTTAATGCATTGAGTCATGGGGATAGGGGCAGCTTCAGAAATTTGTGCCCAAAAATCATCTAGGTTTACATGTCATACATCAATGTCCCCAATCTTAGGCACAAAGGTTTCAAAAGAAGAAATATGCTCAAATCCCCCATACCGTAACTCCATGGTGGCAATATGAGGAAACAAACACTCAAAAAGATGAGGCTCCAACAATGGTTTCTAGACAAAGACATGCCGACATGGAAAAAAACCAATTTGATACTAAAATTCCCACATGAGGCTTCAGAATTACTCACCTTAGTTATAGGAAGGATGACATTCCTCTCAATATCACAACACAACTCAAATTTTTGAAAATGAGTGGAAAATGCTCAAGTTATGGCTAGAAACGGGCTTGAGGGCATGAAAAATAGAAAGTGCAGAGTGCTCAGCTTAAATCCTTGACTTGCAATGGTAAAAATGAATTACTTTACCCCTTTTTATACTTTTCTGTTCGAAAAAGACTTGGATAAATGCTCAATTAGGAGTTCACAGTGTATTGTGGGGAACGGAAAGGTTCATGGAACAATTTACTTATTTTCCCCTTTTTATTGTGGATATGATGGAGATGTGGGGAGATAAGGGCCCGAGGGAACAAGGGACGTGAGGGGATTATACCTCTGAATTCTTCACAATGTATAGAAAGGATTCAATGTGCAACAAAACCGGGTTTGCATGGGGAACAATAGGTCAAGAGGAATATGGGTCACAAGTTCTTCGAATACCTAAAAACTCCGCATTACAAAGAAACAAAAGCAAGTGCGAGTAAATTGGGCCTACAGAGAACACAAGTCCCACGGGAACAAAGGGTCACGGGTCTCTAAGTATCGCATCTCCACAATATAAATGAATACTTATAAAACTTAGGAAAAGACTTTGCGGATTAATGATGAGTGCAGAGAACAAGAATACACGGGGAATAGAGGCCCGAGAGGAACAAGGGTCGCGAGTTCTCAAAACACACGAGATTTCCACAATACAAAGGAGGCGTGAAAATCTTGCAGAAGGAAATCAAATGCGAGGAATAAACAAGTGTGGGGAAAAATATTCAGATAGAATAGATCTCTGGGAACACCAAGACCCGCAATACATTAAGACTTATAAAGTGTGGCCAAATCGGGGATGCGGAGAACCGAGGTCCGAAGGAACAAGTTCCATCTATTCCTCCAAGATCCAAAATTTCCACAATACAAAGGAAATGACCCAAACAATAAAAGCAACTAACTCGTTGGAAAATTTTCATTTTTGAAGACTTCACAAAGGCAAACAATTTGACAAAGGAAACACTTGACCCAATAGTTAGATTTTTTTTTGAAAAATTACATATTTTCTGGGTAAGTAACAACAACCGGTTCTTTTCGAGGATTGGAATGGCTTGACACATAAGGAAAACAAGACAAAGAAAAGGACCCCAGAATATATGGTTAACAAGACATGTGCTTTATCCATTGGGTAGATAATATAGAACAAGACAACATGGAAGAACACAGAAACATAAGGACACCACACAAACAAAAAAAGACTGTGTAAGACTATTTACGGACTATATATAAAAGGATCATGTTGTTTTCTTTAATACTTTGAACAAATTCAAGTATTGGCCACTATATGGCAATGGAAGTGAATCTCCATCCATATAGCTCAATGTTTCATTGTTTTCTTTATGGATTTGACAAAACAAATAAGGGTATGGGCCAAGGAGGGATACCTGTTGTGATGGTTGGTTTAAAGGTCATTACGCGCATTCTGACTTTGTGATCTAATGCTGACCGTGAGAGCTTCCTTTTGGCTAGGAGGAACTACCTGAAATACAAAACAAGACCACAAAAGATATTTAAATGGTATATGACAAAGAATTACCTAGCATAGGCTAGATCCAAGAAGTGTGATACTTCCTAGAAGGCCGTCAATCCACTGTTTATAAATCAATATAAAATAAATTAAACATGTAAATAAAAGAATCTAGTGCTAGCATTCTAATTTGGGTGCCTCAAATTACTATCAGCATTGATCCGATTAAATACTAAGGTGTTGTGTAGGTAAAGGTTTCAGGTCGGGTTGCGGGTAACGCAGTGGTCTATGGGTCATAGACAGGGTCTTGGTAAAGTTGGGTAAGGTGTTTGGGTTGTTTTAGGTGGGGTAGGTTGGTTGTTGGTCTAAAGTAGTTTTATCAGACATAGAGATCAATGTCGATCAGGGTGACCGATGTCGGTTTAGGTATGGCCGATACCAATTTAGGGTGACCAATATCAGTCACTCTAGAAAGTGGAAGGGATTCGGGTGGAGGGTGTTTGGGCCCTCTTCTATCTTGGAACAGAGAGTTGGAAAGATCTATGTGGGTGAGGGTGAGGTGACAAGTCCAAGATAGGTGTGGTAAGGTTTTGAGTGAGGTTTGGGGTAGGCTAAGGGTTAAGTTGTTAGGTTGGGTTGATAATCACAGTGACCGATATCGATTAAGGAGACCGATGTCGGTATAAGGCAGACCAATTACGGTTATGGTTAACTCCTTTCAAAGTGACTCGTGAGGAGTCAGTAAGATGTTGTAGAACACGTTTTGGGTCCTCTCTGTGATTGCACAAAGAGTTTGGAGGGTGTTTGTGAGGTCTACATGAGGGAGGCGGTTTTGGGATAGGTTTTGTGAAGTTTAGGTTGGGTGTGAGTGGGTGGTTGATAGATAGAGAGAGAGCTGAAGGATAGATC
The DNA here is from genome assembly GCA_018340775.1 of Taxus wallichiana var. yunnanensis. NCBI lineage: Eukaryota > Viridiplantae > Streptophyta > Pinopsida > Cupressales > Taxaceae > Taxus > Taxus wallichiana. The sequence continues at coordinate 704,505,828 of CM031243.1, read as the reverse complement.
TAGGTAGGAACAATGAATGGATGAAGACAAAAGAGAGAATACGTGATAGAGGAGAAACCAACTTACTTGGAGTTCAGAAGGGTTCTAAATGCCCATAGTGGTGGAGAGGTGGTTTAAGATGCTGGTGAAGGTTGATTTGTGGAATGGTGCTCAGGTCTTCTGTAGAAGTGCTTCTCGAATGCTACCGTGAATGCAAATACCTTCGGATTAGTCTTGGTGTTGGCTATGGTTGTTTGGATGTGCGAAAGGGCTCTGGTTCTTGCTTGCATGCAGATCTCCTTCATTCAAAAACTTGAGAATGTGGCCAACCTCTCAAACAAGGTTACCAAAAATGAATATATGGTAACCGACGATGGTTTAGGGTGACAGCGATCGGTTAAGGTGTGAAATCCTAGGTTTACTAAAAATTCTAGATCTTGGAAATCTTTTGGGCCTGGCTCTGTCTATTCTTATGGATCAAAATGGAATGTTATGTTTTAATGAGCGGGAATGTGGTTAGAGGGAGAATAGGCATGTGATTTTAGGGTTACATTAAGTCTTAGTTCATTAAGGTAGGTAGGACTAAGTCTTAGTTAGTTATGGTGAGTGAATATTGAGTCCTAGTAAAAGGGAAACATGCTAAGAATAGGTTTGTGATGAGGTGTCTAGGTGAGGTGGTGGGGTGATGTGTCTAGATGAGGTGAAAATTAGTTTTAATCAAGGTAATTAAATAATGAATATGGTGAGCATGGGCATTAATTTAACTATTGGTAATTAAATTAATAGACATGTGCGGTGAAGGGAAGTGTTACCCAAATTTGGTGTCTACATTTTTCCCATTTTTGTCACATAGTTTGTATTGGTAAGCGATGCTTTGACAAAAATAGGTGGGTGAAGGTGATCCCCCTCAAACCAGGCACTGATGAGGTGTAATACGGAATCAGTGAGTGGGTTGATAAATGTGTAGGTGGTGAAAGTGAACAGTGAGTATGGGCATCTCAAGTAATAGGTAATAGGCCGAGTCCAAATCAAGTAATGGGTAATGACAATCAAACGCATGCACACGTATAGATTGCAACATGGTACCAGGTTGAAGAGCTTATAAACTCTACATCATCCAAGGTCGATAGGTTTATCTAAACAAGGGTGAGGTGATTCAAGTATCCAAGGTATAGGATATGGTCTAGAAACACAACGTAGGTCAAATGCAGGAACGTTTAAGTATGTTTTGGTACACCAAATATTTGGGTTTGGGATAAACGACACAACAATAGGCAAGGTATGGTTATCAAAGCTAAAACAACATCACAAATTATAGCAATTACATAAGGTCAATGATCACACCAAGTTGGTCGTGGGTCGATAAATAGGTCATAAGCACTCGGTAAGGCCAAGGTATAGGTAAAATAATAACTCCTAAGACACAATAAAGGAGATGTAGGAGTAGGTTGAGCTTGTAGGTATGGTTCAATGGGTGGCCGAAATGATAAAAGGTATAGGCATGATGGATTCAGGTCATAGGCATGGTTTAGTCAGTCAATTAGGAATGGTGGAGTCGGTATATGCCTCGATGGAGTTAGGTATAGGCATGATTGAGTTAGGCTGGATTAGGCATGGAGTCATGGTTTTGTGTTTAAGTTAAGTTTTAAGGTATTTGATATTATGGAAAAGAAATGAGGATGTATGTGTATGTGGTGGTTTAATTTACAACATGTATGATAGCATGCATTATGTTTATATGATCGTAGGTAATGTGTGATTAAGGTAAAGAAATGGTAAATGTGATGAAATGAATGTATGTGTTGTAATGGTATATTAATTTCCAATTGTTTGGTGATAAAATGGAAACTAACTAAAATAGAATATGATTGAAACAGTAGCAAATGACGGGAGGTGAACGGTTGGAAGAGGGAAAAGACAAAGAAGGTGACGACGATGGTCGAGCTAACCTCCAAGGGCCCCATGCCCTTGGAGTGTTGCCTACATAGCCCCGGCGAAAGGGGGCCTTACACCGATGTAGTTCTCCCATAAGCTAGGGAAGAAGAAGATGAGGTAGAGGAATGGGTTGGTAGGTTTTAGGCATGATTGAGTCTGGGTCATAGGCAAGGTTGATTTTAGGTTGATTTAGGCATGGGTGATTTTGGTTGATTTTGGTGAAAGAGGAAATTTTTAAAATATAGGTATCGATGGTCTAGTCTTGTATAGGATAATAAAAAATTAATGAGGAAGGTGAATGGTAAGAGGTGGTAAAAGAGCCACTTAATTGATAAGAACCCTAATGAGTCTACCATACCCAAGATGGGCTTATGAACTTAAGACCCTAAAGGCATTGCATAATGGACTATTCTAAGGGTGAAGAAAGTCACATGATCACAAAATGTCGTGGTTGCAGAAAGTCCCTTGAGGTGGTAGGAAATTAGGGTGAAAATGGAGATGAAGTGTAGGCATGTTGGTTTAGCATAACCCGATGTGAGATAGCATGCCTACTTGGCAAGAAACCCAAAATCAAGATAGGCGAGTCCATGACGAAAAAATCTCTCTTTTTCTTTTTACTTTTTTTTTTGATAGACTGATCAATGTAGGAAGTCTATATGGGATGAGTATATTATCTCCTTGAGGTCTTCATGAAGTTGATCAATGCGGGAAGCTTCTGAATATTTTATTGTATTTTTGTAATGACTTTATATAGTTGTCCTTCGAGGGAGCAATCTATTTATAGTGGCGAGATAGAGAGAAGAGATGTCCCTTTTTGAGGAATCATCTTTTATTGGAAGTTTGACTCGAGGATTTGAATCCCTTTTTTTTTGACGTTTAAGTCATGGACAAGACTATAGAGGAAATTTGGTTCTTGTTAGGAGAAAAATGGAGCATACAGAGGTTAACTATGATGGTGAGGTTGTAAGTGATGAATGACCATGGGATTCCATCTTTAAAAAGATGAAAAGTATCCATGAGAATCATACTATGAGTAGAGCCTTGGTACTCATATTGAAGATAAATGTTGAAAGGTGATGGGTAATCACATGATTCTTGTTTAGTCATTGGTCCTAAGAATTGGAAATAAGGAAGGTGGATGGCGCTCAAGGGACGAGTGTGAAATTGGCAAAAGGTGATATAGGACTCAAATTCAACAATAGAATGGTCGAAGATGCAAGGCATTAAGGGGCTCAAGTTTGGGTTTACCTTCGAGTGAGGACAAATGATAAGCACCTAATCCATAGGCATGGGTAACAATATAAGGTCCAAGCCAATTAGGAGCAAATTTTCCCCATTTACTTTTCTCTTCTTTGGTTACATGTTGATTTTCCTTCAGGACGAGGTCACCGACCTGAAAGGTTCGTTCGTGGACATGTTTTTCGTAGGCACACTTAATACATTTTTGGTAGATTTGGAGATGGTCAAGCACATCGAGGCATTATTCATCTAACAACTCAAGTTGCATTAAACAGTCCTGCAAAAATTCATCGTCGTTGAGCATGTCTTGTAGTGAGATACAGAGAGATGGAATCTAGAATTTGAGAGGAAAGATAGCCTCGCATACATATACTAGGGAAAAGGTGTGGCAGCAGTTGAAGTGTGAATACTAGTGCAATAAGCCCACAAAGCGAAAGGAATGTGTGTAAGCTAATCTTTCCCAATATCGTCAACTACTTTTATATGAATTTTGTTCAAGGTTTTATTGGTTGATTCTGCTTGGCCATTGGTTTGTGGGTAATAAGGTGAAGAGAAATTGAGTTGAATGCCAAAAACATCACACAACTTACATAGGGTTTTGTTTTTAATTTATTTCCGTTATCAGTGATGAGACGGTGAGGGACGCCAAAGTGAAAAATAATGTGATGGTTGATGAATTCACATATTTTCTCGCTTTTGTAGAAATGAGGAGAATGGCTTCTACCCATTTAGTGTAATATTCAGTAGCAGTAATAATCCATTGATGGTGTTGTGAAGAATGGGGATTGATCTCTCCAACAAGATCCAAGCCCCATTGAGAGAAAGGCCAAAGGTCTCGTGCGACCTGTAAGGCATGACTAGGTGTGTGATGAAGATTAGCATGTTGCTGGAATTTCACACAATGTTTGACATAGTCACAATAGTCACAGTTTAGGGTTGGCCAATAATATCCAAGGCAAATAATGTGTTTAGCAACAGCTAAACCACTAAAGTGACCTCCACAAATTCTATCGTGAACTTCCTTGATGGTGTAGGGAATTTCAGAACTTGTAAGGCATCGTAAGAGAATACTATCAAAGTCGCACTTATAAAGGAGACCACCCATGATGACATAGCGAGAGACACTTTTAAGAAAGGCATATTTTCCATTACGAGTGAGATTGGGAGGTAGAATGGAAAGGGAAAGATAGTCTACAAATTGCTTATACCAAAGGTCACATGGGTCAGGTGCAATGGTTCTGATGGAGTGGACCTCACAAGGTAAATAAGAGGGTGATTATAACCTTTGTATTGTGACAAAGATTTTAGATTCGACAAGTGAAGCGGGTATCTAAGAAGCCAGGAAGGCCATGGTATCTACAAATTTATTGGTAGAACATGGGGTGGTTTGAAGTTCATAACAATCAAAGGTAGTCAAAATTATGTCTACATGATGTTTATACTTTTGAATTATTTCATTATGACACTAGTATATACCATTAACTTGATTTACAACCAGTTGGGAATCACCAAAGATATTGATTGACTTAACATCTAAGGCATAAGTAGCCTGGAGACCCAATACGAGTGCTTCGTATTTGGTGATATTGTTTGTACAATCAAAATCCAGTTTGAAAGATAAAGGCATGGGTTCACCACTAAGAGGAATGAGGATAACACCAATGCCACCCCCATGCTGACATTTGGAACCATCAAAGAAGAGGGTCATTTGGTAAGTGGTATCATCCAAGGAGAGGGTAACAATGGATTTGTTTGGGAAATTGAAGTTAGAGGGTTGATTTCCGAAAAGAGGTGTGTCTTCTAGTTGGTCAGCGATGGTTTGGCCTTTGATAGACTTTTGATGGATGAATTTGAGGTCAAGGTTGACAAGAAGCATGAGCAAGCATGCAACACGTTGATGTTGGTAGGGTTTGGCATGCATGCAATGTAGAGGGTCAATATTAGTGACAACAAAGGTTTTGTGGTTGAGTAGGTAATGACGTAGTTTAGTGGAGACAAAAACTAAGGCTAAGAAAAGTTTTGCGCAGCATGGGTGTACCTAGTTTCGAGTCCAAAAGGGTACAACTTATGCAATAAACCGCTTGTTCTCTATGTTGCTCATCATAATGAGTGAGCATAGCACCTAAAGAATAGTCATTGGTGGAAATATATAGGTAAAAGGGTTGGTCATCCTTAGGAGGATTGAGCACTGGTGGTTGAAGAAAATATTTTTTTAAGGTGTCAAAGGATTTGTGGCATTCATCATCCCATTTGAATGAGACATCCTTCTTGTGGATATGACGAAATGGTTGACAAAGTGGTCGAAAGTCTGCAAGATAAAGCGACAAATAGATTGCGAACTTACCTTGTAAGCTTCAAAGTTGACAGAGATTAGTAGTGGAGGCATTTCAAGAATAGCCTTCACTTTAGTAGGATCAACTTATATGCCATGCAAATAAATGATGAAACTAAGGATTTTTCCTGAAAGTACCATAAAGACGCACTTCTTAGGTTGAAGGTGAACACAATACTTGATGAGGTGGTCAAAGATGACCTTAAGGACTATCAGTGTTCAATCCGCTATTTGGATTTGGCAAGAAGGTCATCTATATAATCTTCCAATATGCGATGCATAATTTCATGGAAGATATAAGTTATGGCTCACTGATATGTAGCATCGGTGTTTTTAAGGCCAAAAGGCATGACTCGATAATAGAAGGTCCCCAAGGAGTGATGAAGGTATTTTTGTGTTGATCTTCTAGAGTAAGTAATATTTGATTGTAGCTCAAGAAACCATCCATGAGTGATAGCATCTCATGGCCAATGGTGAGATCAACTAGTTGGTCAATGCCTATTAGGGGAAAATTGTCTTTGGGACAAGCTAGGTTGAGGTCACGAAGTCCATGAAAATGTAGTAGAGTCCCCTATTGCTTTTATGATAGGAACAATGTTAGAAATCCATTGGGGATAGTCAATGGGTAGGATGAAGGAAACCAAGAGAAGGCGCTAAAGTTCTTCTTTGACTAGAAGAGCAATGCGAGGATGCATTTTTCGTAGCTTTTGTTTTATGGGTTTGGCATTAGGAATGGTTACGATATTATGGACCACGATTTTTGGGTCAATACCGGGCATATTGGCATAGGACCAAGAAAAATCATTGCTATGGTCCCGAGAGGAAAGAGGTAAAAGCTTCCTTCTCAGCAACATCTAAAGATTGGCCTATATTTAGAATGTGCGGATCGTCCTGAGTATTAATGTTGATTTCGATAGTCAATTCGCTTGACATGGTTCGAGTCTCGAGAGGGTAAAGGCTGGTTAATATAAGAATATTCCACACCCATATATATGAGGATAGACTCATTGTCATGACATTAAATGACATTAATAGAAGGTGTATCATCATCGATCATGTCAAGATACAGAAGGGAAGAGAAGAAGGAACCTCGTCATCGCATTGATAGGTTAGAGGTCCCATGGAAATCATGTTTACGAAAAAAAAAAAGTTAGGAGGAATAGATTTGGGATCTATGGACTCCATGGGTGAAGATGGTGACATTGGTGAATGGGGTGGAGAAGGTTTGTCTTCCTCAATGAGGTCGATGCGGGCCTTCTTGGAAGGTGATGTGGAAAAGCCAATGCCACTACGATCATTGTGTTTACGGGTGGTACATGAAATGACAATATGATGTCCTTGTTCATAAAAACCAAAGCCAAATCCTTTCCATGCACAATGGTGAAGGAAAGTGTGAGCGAAGCGGTGATTAGTAAGGGATTAGAGTTCGAAGAAAAGCGGTCGTGTTTAGGATGGAGGTTCGCGTGAATAAGTGGCGAGAATCTAGTCCCCATACGTTAGGTTAGTGCGAAGGTGGGGAGGACCATAAGGGAAAACCTTGCATATGCGGTAGTCATAACAAGGGTGCTAACATAGGTTTCCATACTCTTGTAGAGTGAGGAATGAGTTGATATTATATAGGCGGTACTCCTCTAGAGTGAGGTATTGAAAAACACCTTCTAAGGGATCAGTAGTCGATATGTGGTTGGCAAGGATAGACAAAGCACTAGATGATTGGGTAGGAGGGGTAGTAGGTTATTGGAAAGCGAGATGAGTCAATTGTAGAGGCTGCGGTGGTAGTAGGAGAGTAGCGAGGGTTAGATGTGGGAGAGGTGGAAACATCATTGGTATATGGGTCGTGGGTGAAGGAGAAGTGGGGGTAGTGGAAAATGCCTTGACCGTGGTACAAGTACATCGTTGGCCTCGGTATAACATATTACAAGTTTTGAATGGTGATGGGTTAGCGGGGATGGTATAGTTTTGTCCTTCATTTTCAAATTTTACATAACAAAGTGTAAAGTTGAAGGGGCACAACCCATGACGCAAATCCAAGGTCTGCCAAGCAATAGGTTATATTGGAACTCTCCCTCTAAGGCGTAGAATAGTTTTGAGACAGTGTAAGGGCCTACGTGAATGTGAAGGATAATGGTACCAAGGGTGGAGGTGATGGAATCGTTGAAGGAGCGCAACATAACTGGGTTATTATGCATACAATTAGAAGGGATGCACATTTGATTATATGCGTGGGAGGAGATGATGTTAATGCTAGCACCACCATCGATCATGATGCGTCATATGCGTATGTTATTGATATAGACGGAAATGAAAAGGGTGGGATCAGGGTCATCTGAATGGAGAGGTACAATCTCCTCATTAGAGAAGCTAAGGGTGGCGACTTGAGGAGTGGGCATGAGGGTAGAAGAAGGATATGATTTGGTAAGTGAGGCCACGTGGTGAGGAGTGATAACCAAGGCCACTAGTGTGGGGTCATTGCGTAAAACTTCAATAGATTGTAAACCCTTGATAATTCGGAAGTTTGGATGAGTTCATACAAATACATCTTTAGAGGAGATTGGTGTAATTCTTATAACATTGTGCAATGGGTAACCCCATCAGAGATAGGGTATGTAGGTCCACGGATGGTGATTTTGGGTGCGGGTGCAAATGGTATATTAGGCACAAGGTTAGTTAATGGGCTAGTTACTTTTTCTTTGCATTTGTCTTTCTAAGCACGGGTAGTAATGTGAACCATGTTAATATGAGGGGAGGTGGATGGAGAGGGTGTGTCATGAAAGGTATAACAACATGAGGGGAAAAATCCTAGCAATGGATAAGATCCTTGTGAAATGAGTAGGGTGCACTGACATTTGGGTGGTGATTTGGCCAACTCTCTAATATGGACCATGTTGATCTCAAATTTTGGAGGTGGGAAAAATGGTTGTGGGGGTGGAGATATTGATCGTTGAATAGGTAAAGGACAATGATGTGTGGTGATAGGTGAAGGTGGAACATGGTCCTCATAAGGAAGGTCATCTTCGTTGAAGTTTTGTTCAAGAGGACAAAGTTGGAGAAGAACAATCTTTAGAGCCTTACAATTTTCTACATCATGTCCTGACACACGATGATAGGCACAAATATTGGTTTCATCAAACCCTTTTGGTTTGGGTTTGAGAGGATCGTAAGGTCAAAGCGGTGGTAATGTGATGATGGAAGTCTCTAAGAGATTGGTTAAAATGTTAGCATAGGACCCCGCTAACGGATTTTAATGGGAAGTGAGTGTGGGTTTGGGTATAGGTGCGAGATGATCGTGAGGGAAGAGAATTTATAGGAGGAGGAACGGTTGGCCCACTGGTTTGGTAGGCGGTGTTGTCTTAGGTTTTGATGGCATCTGTTTGGGTAAAGGCATGGTAGAAGAGATATCACTGGAAGGTTTTGTTTGTTTGACTACTTTATTAGAGGGTTGTGGGTTCTTCTCTTACGGGATGTAGAAGGGAAAGTAGATGGTGGAAGAGGATGGGTTACCCATGGGGACAATCGAGTTATGGTGGAAGTGGTTGGTAGAGGTTGGGTGGATGGTATGGGTTGAAGTCGTATAGGTAAAGTTGGGGTTATAGTAATTGGTGGAGGTATAGGTGGTAAGAAGTGCATGGGTGAGGGTGAGGGTGTTTGGTTTTTGGGTGAATGAGGCATAACGAGAAATCATGAGGCAGCAGAGGTTGTTTATATTTTGAATGGTCTTGGGTAGGAGACTGTTTGATCAAGGTTGATGGATAAGGCCCTAGGATGGACGGAAGGGGGAAGGTGACAAAGGTGTGGTAGGTGAGACTAGTGTATGTGGCCTAGAAGGTTGGGTTTTCCTTTTAGGCGGGGAATAATGTTGGTGCGGGCTTGGGAAGATGTGGCTAAGTCTAATTTGATAGGTGGGTGAGTAAGGCTTGATGTCGGCATGACACCCAAAGTAGTGATGGGTCTAGATATAGGTGAGGAGATAGGTGTGGGTAGGTTTTGAGGTTTGGGAATGGTTTTAGTTGTGGGTAGAGGTTTGGATGTAGGTAGGGATGATGAAGAAGAATTTGTTTCAATAGGCATGGTCAATGTTGATTTGGTTGCTGAAAATATCTTTGGGTAGATTGTGGAAGTATCTTCAGGAAACATTTGCATTTGGGTCAAAATGGGGAGCCGAAGCGATTGCTAGCCATGAAAATAGGCCTATTGAAGAAGAGGATGGAATTGGTTGGGTGGAAATTCCTGTAAAATAAGTATGTGAGACAGGGAATTGGCTAGCTTCAGACTCTGTAGGTAATAGAGATGAGATCATGTCAATGGGGTCCTGGGATGTTGAGGGGGAACTACCCCTGACCCGAGGTAGTGGCATGTCTAAAGAATCTCCTGTGGGTAGGAGAGATAACAGGTGGGGTGATGTAGACTTCGTCGTTGGTGGAGGAAAAGGTGATGATGATTCTCTTGTGGATGGGATAATTAAAAGTGTTGATGGTTTGGTAGGTTGTGGGGTAGACGATGAAATGACATCGGTAGAAAGTCTGGGTTCTTCTGTGAGAGCAGGGGGAGATGAAGGGAACTCTATATGGGTGAAGGAGTAAAAGGGCTATGCTCCTCTATGGGTAGAGGGGCTTGTTCCGAAATTTCCTCAATAGACAAAATAGGTGGTATTTAAGGAACGGTTGGTACGATATCAAAAACTACGTGGATTTCACAAACATTGTTTTTGTTGGATGAAGGTTTACTATTTTGATTAGACAATGGTTTATGATTAGGGAATGGATTTTTAAAGATGTGCAAATTTTGATTTGCGCGCGTTGGGTTGTCCATGACAAGGTCTCCATTATCTATCATCTCTTGGATAATATTCTTAAAATTTATGTAGTTACCGTCACTATGGCCTTTAACACAATGGTAATTACAGAAGTCATGTTCTTTATACCATGTAGGCATAGGACAAGCATGATCGAAACCTATATGAGGTTTTATGGGAGGAAGTGTAATGGCTCTAGCTTTAAGAAGCTTTTCCAAGATTGAAGAATAGGGCTCTCCAATTGAAGTGTACTTCTACTGCTCCCATCGGAGTTGAAAGGCACAGGACGAGAGAAATATTGGAAGAAGGTTAGGCTTGATTAGAAGGATGAGGTGGTCCTTCCTTGAGGACTACCACATTGGCAGATCCTTTGGGCTTTGAATAGTTACTTTGGGGTTTTAAAGATGAAGAAGAGTCGTTTGATTTAAACAGGTGTTTTGTTTCGTAATTAGATCTTCTTTTATTAAATGGCACAAATTTCTAGTTTTCGTGCCATGGTGAATGCTTCATCGAAGGTTCGGAAAGTTTTTACTTGCAAAGTTGGTGAGATGTGTCTGGCACAAGCTCTAGTGATTAACTCAATAAGTTCAGTCTGAGGTAACTGGAATGTCAATTGGTTAATAAGACTCTGCCAACGGGCAACAAAATCTGTGATAGATTTTTCTTCATACTGTTGGGTTGAATAAAGATCGGTCATTGTGACTTTCTTGGTAACATTGATTGAAAAATGGTCTAAAAAAGATTGGGCTACTTGAATAAAGGAATAAATGGAATTTCAAGGTAGTCCACTATACCAATCCAATGTTGGTCCTATTAAGGAAATTAGAAAAGTTTGTAGGAGTAAAGCGTCATCATGTGTGATTAGGTAGCACCCATGTTTGAACGACCACAAGTGTTGTTGCAGTATTATTTACTGTTGAAGTGATTGAATTTAGGCATTTCCCAATGCACATGGTAGGGGCGAATGGGAATAGATGGATGGATAGGCTCATTACAAATTTCATCATAAGTTAAAGAATTACGAGAGCCAGAAATAGATGCTTCTAAGGTCTGCATCTTTTCCATCATCATTTTAATGAGGTTGTTAGTAGGTTGGGATGAATGGGTGCCCCTTGCGAAAAAGAGGGTTGATGTTGAATGTATGAGGTGGGTGGTATGCTAGTGTATGGTGGCACTGAGTATGAGAACTATGCAGGAGGAATAGATGTAGGCGGCACATATCTAGAATAAGCAATAAATGAGGTTGGGGGTTGTTAGTAGTATGTATAAGAGGGTGGGGTAGCTATAACAACTCTAGTGGTGATTAGGGGTAAGGACTACGAGATAGAAAGGATGTGGTTTTGGAAAGGGGTGTAAGTTACCAACACCGGAGGTGGTTGCGATGCAATAGGTATATGTGAGGCGGAGAGTACAGATGGGGCTATACTTAAAGTGGTTTTCGGAGGGACAATTGATGTCGCGGGTGTGATAGATGATGTAAACTGCTGCGATTATAGCAGCGATTGTGGGATCTAGTTGAGACACCACATGTGGTAAAGTGGATGACGGTAGCGCCAATTTAGTGCTAGGCCGACACGAGTTAGGGGCGAGAGTAGGAGGGATAGATATGCGCATGTCATATATTAGATATCTTGAGGAATCCTGGGTAGAAAAATGAGAAAGGTAGTCAAGGGCAGCGGTATTCGTCAAGGAGGCTTACAAAATCCTCATCGCCGGTAGCGATGGGGATAAGTCAGGCCGATCCATAGGTGACAAGATGGATGGCGGTGATAGACTAGGTGAGTGGCTAACAGTGGCATGAAATACGAGGGAGTTAGTTTGGCTGCGAGTCAACACCATGTGAATCAACGTATATTAGGTGAACTGTACTCTATAAATGACACAAGGAACAACAGAGATGGGACAAAATAGATTATGAGAGGGAAATTTGGTAAATGTTTTGACTAAAATAAAACTAGATTGACCAATGCTGGTTGCATTAACCGATGATGGTTAAGGGGTGACCGAGGATAGTCAAGGGTAACCGATGACAGCTTATAGGAACCGATGCCGATTCGTGAGAAAAACAAATGAGGCAAAAACTAATGACTGTCAAATAGGAAAGTTGTATTTGATGATTATATCAGAGTACAAAGAGTACAATGATACACAAAGACTCTAAACAGAAGAGAAGATGAGATAAGTGTCCTTTGGGTAAACTAACCAAAAGAACAAGGAACCGACACCGGTTAGGTAAACCAATGACGGTCAGATGTAAACTGATGTCGGTTACTGTGAAATCTATAGAATGAAGAAAATTTTACTTTTTGTGAATTAAGGTTGAATGAGATACCAACCTAGAAGTCTGAGTATGGTAAAAATGAGTCCTAACACACTTAGAAATAGCTGGAATACACCAACTATGATTATGGAGTGTGAAAGGAAAGAAAAATGGAGAATATGACCTCACACCTCAAAACGCAAGTCAAGCACAAAGCTAAGAAAAACATGTAATCCTACAAGTGAATTTAGTGTGTTTAACTTATGTTCTTTGAAGACTTACTCGTGCATTTAGAACATAGTTTTTGGTTGGGAAGGCTTCCTATGAAGAAGGAAATTCTAAAGGTGAGGTTTCAGGTTATGTTTTGGTGGGGGAAGGACATTCTTGAGGTGATGAATAGACATATATAATCGATGGGTGCCCATTGTCAATCCTCTAATCGTGTGATCATTGATAGCTTCTTCCAGGTGGGATGTTGTTTAAGAATATGTATTTATTCCAATTTGTGTAGTTTGGCACGAGAGAGAGAGAGAGAGAAGAAAGAAAATGCTTTCTACGATTCAACAGTGTCAACCATCAGCTGGTCATGACTTCCAGCATATAGGTTTCCCTCAATTTTAATGTGAGATATAATGCAATAAATCAGAATGTCATGCAAGTGTTTTAAACCCAAATCGAAATGTGATATTCGATGTAGCAAGTGATGAACAGAAGAGGGATGCTCTTTCACTAATGCAATACTAATGAAAGAAAGAAGTATTCTTTTTAAAACACCAAAACATGATTTCTTTTAGACAATAGAAAGAGGGGAAGATTCTAGAGAAGAAAATTAATGTGGAAGCTTTTTCAAAAGGGAAACAAACACACAACTTTCACCTAGGAATGAATAAAATGCAAAAGAACCCCTGATGGGTCCCATCGGGCGTGCCAAAATGTTTCACCGTTTTCTTTATGGATTTGACGAAACAGATAAGGGTATGGGCCAAGGAGGAATACCTATTGTGATGGTCAGTTTAAAGGTTGTTGCGCACGTTCTGAATTCTTGATCCAATGCTTTGACTGTGAGAGATTCCTTTTGGCTAGGAGGAACTACCTAAAATACAAAACAAGACCACAAAAAGAGAGTTAAATAGTATATGACAATGGACTGCCTAGTGTATGCTAGATCCGAGAAGTGTGATACTTCCTAGAAGGTTGTCAATCCACTATTTATAAATCAATATAAAATAACTTAAACATGTAAATAAAAGAATCTAGTGCTAGCGTTCTGATTTGGGTGCCTCATATTACTATCAGCGTCAATCCGATTAAATACTAAGGTGTTGTGTAGGTAAAGGTTTCAGGTCGGGTTACGGGTAATGCAGGTGGTCTATGGGTCATAGACAGGGTCTTGGTAAAGTTGGGTAAGGTGTTTGGGTTATTTTAGGTGGGGTAGGTTGGTTATTGGTCTGAAGTAGTTTTATCAAACATAGAGACCGATGTCGGTCAGGGTGACCGATGTCGGTTTAGGTATGGTTGATACCAGTTTAGGGTGACCAATATCGGTCACTGTGGAAAGTGGTAGGGAGTCAAGTGGAGGGTGTTTGGGCTCTCTTTTGTCTTGGAATAGAGAGTTGGAAAGGTCTTTGTGGGGGAGGGTGAGGTGACAGGTCCAAGATAGGTGTGGTAAGGTTTTGAGTGAGGTTTGGGGTAGGCTAAGGGTTAAGTTTTTAGGGTGGGTTGACAAATCCACAATGGCCAATATCGATTAAGGAGACCGATGTCGGTATAATGTGAATTGATCATAGTTATGGTTAACCAATGTCAATGACTGTGAGGAGCTGGAAGATGTTGTAGAATACATTTTGGGTCCTCTATGTGATTACACAAAGAGTTTGGAGGGTGTTTGTGAGGTCTACGTGAGGGAGGCAGTTTTGGGATAGGTTTTGTGAAGTTTAGGTTGGGTGTGAGTGGGTGGTTGATAGAGAGAGAGCTGAAGGATAGATCTAGGTAGGAATAATGAATGGATGAAGGCAAAGAGAGAATACAACTACAAGTGACAGAGGAGAAACCAACTTACTTGGAGTTCAGAAGGGTTCTAAATGCCCGTAGTGGTGGAGAGGTGGTTAAAGATGCTGGTGAAGGTTGATCTGTGGAATGGTGCTTAGTGCTACGACAATGCTTCCCGAAATGCTACCGTGAATGCAAATACCTTTGGATCAGTCTTGGTGTTGGCTATGGCTGTCTGGATGTGCGAAAGGGCTTTGGTTCTTTCTTGCATGCAGATCTCCTTCATTCCAAAACTCGAGAATGTGGCCAACCTCTCAAACAAGGTTACCAAAAATGAATATATGGTAACCGATGATAGTTTAGGGTGACCAACATTAGTTTAGGGTTGACCGGTGTCGGTTAAGGTGGGAAATCCTAGGTTTACTAAAAATTCCAGATCTTGGCAATCTTTTGGGCCAACTCGTCTATTCTCTCATATCAAAATGGAATGTTACATTTTAATGAGCAGGAATGTGGTTAGAGGGAGAATAGGCATGTAGGACTATAAGGTAGGACTAATAGGGTTGCACTAAGTCTTAGTTCATTAAGGTAGGTAGGACTAAGTCTTAGTTAGTTATGGTGAGTGAATATTGAGTCCTAGTAAAAGGGAAACATGCTAAGAATAGGTTTGTGATGAGGTGTCTAGGTGAGGTGGAAATTAGTTTTAATTAAGGTAATTAAATAATGGATATGGTGAGCATGGGCATTAATTTAATCAGGTAATTAAATTAATATACATGTGGGATGAAGGGAAGTGTTACCCAAATTTTGTGTCTACACTCGAGATAATAGGATTTTTCACTAGCAACATGACAAATTTTTAAAGGACCAAGCCAGAGTGAATCAAAATTACCATGGATTCCTCACAATTCTCATCTCTTGTCTCGAGTAGGACTATATCCCCCACTTAGAAATCCTTGGGTCTAAACTTATTATCAAACAATTGCTTGACCTTTTTTGGTGTGTTGATATTTTGTCAACAACCTGTAATCTTTCTTCATTCAATTTCTGTAGGTACATCACTCTTTTCTCCATGGCACTTGAGAACTCTCCATCTTCTATGGATTTTACAAGATGAAGTAAGAAACTCGATCATTCATCGACAACTAATATTCTATCTCATACACCAATTGGAATGGGGACATCCCAATAGCTCTCTTTGGTGTGATCCTATCTTCCCAAAGAGCATCATAAATATTTTTATGCCAATTTCTCTATGATTCATCTACAAGATTTCGATGATTTTCATTGGTCGATTCAAATTCCCCATTCCTCGCAGATAGTAATCAGATGAATGTGCAAGGTAAATACCATATCCATAGCAAAAATAAATCAATTCATGGGAAGAAAAGTTGGGGGCATTATCTATGACAATCTTGTTTGGAATTCTGAACTTGACCAATATATTTTCTTTGATGAAATCACATACTACCTCAGAAGTAGTTCTCTTTACTGGAATTTCCTCCACCCACTTCCTGAAGTAATTAGTTCACCGTTAACACATGTGTGTGCCCTACACTTGAAGTTGGATTAATATTTCCAATGAAATCTATCCCCCATTGTTGGAAGGGATCTTCAATCACTACTAGTTTGAGAGGAAAGGTAGCCAACTTGGGTCT
Organism: Taxus wallichiana var. yunnanensis; assembly: GCA_018340775.1. Classification (NCBI taxonomy): domain Eukaryota; kingdom Viridiplantae; phylum Streptophyta; class Pinopsida; order Cupressales; family Taxaceae; genus Taxus; species Taxus wallichiana. The sequence continues at coordinate 704,489,644 of CM031243.1, read as the reverse complement.
TCCCACAAAGGTTTGGCATGCTTCACACTTTGACACCCATTTTGTTGTGTCTTTAAAAAGTGTTGGCCAGTAATACCCAACACGGAGAATTTTATGAGTTGTTACTGCTGAAGAAAAATGACCTCCACATGCCTGATCGTGAAAATCTCTCAACAATCACTTATGATGCTCCTTATCAACACATTTAAGGAACCAACCATCAATTCCTCTCTTAAACAATGAATTATCCCAAAGGACATATTGTGAAGATCAAAGCTTAACAGATTTTTTCACTTTATCAATCAAGTGTTCCAAACATTATCCATAAGTTAGAAAATGAGAAATGTCTGCATACCACTCATTAGTATAACTAAGAAAGAGTACGGTTGGAACATTGACAGTTTCATTTTCAATTAATTCACCCCTCGGACCATTAGAAATAAATTCACCTAAACCCTTACCTTGAACAAGTGTAGTGGGCTTGATATCAAGGTCATACACCGAACTTTAGGTACACATTTTCCTCGCTTAGAACCAAACTCATGTTGGGTGAGAATTGAGTTGACTATTTTATCTCGGCACAAACACAAAGTGGAATGGGAATTCAAGTTATAGAAACAGAATCGCTTCACTTATTTTACCACAGAAAAGGCATATTTCTCCATTTGTGAATACTTCAACTCATGGGCCTTCAAGACATAGCTCATGAATGTTATAGGCACTTCACATCCCTGAAAATTCTTCTACACCAGAATTGTTGCTAGGGTGTGTTTAGAGGCAAAACAATAGATTACAAAATCTTTGTCATAATCAGGGTAAGCAAGAATAGGTGTTTTAGCAATATCTTTCTTGATATTCTCAAAGGCATCCTTTCCTTTAGTAGTCCAATGAAAATATTGATTCCCTTTCATCATGTGGGCTATGTTTCTTGTTAATTCTGCAAAACTAGGGATAAATCTTCTCAAGAAATTAATCTTTCCGAAGAAAGAATGCACACCTTTCTTACTCATTGGAAGTGGAATATTTTGGATTGCTTGAACATGTTATGGATCAATTTTGATTCCATCCTTAGATACAATATGCCTGAGAAACTTTCCTTCTATCACATCGAAGATAGACTTCTTTGGATTCAAAGAAATTCCATGGTCCCTACATCTCTGAAGCACAGATTTCAGATGTTGAAAATGATCTTTTCATTTCTTCAAGAAAATAGTTAGATCATCCAAATATATCACTATACATTTACCCTTTAAGTCACCAAAGGCCAAATCCATTTCCCTTTGAAATGTTGCGAGCTTGCGTTAATCACCCAAATAACATTATTCTAGGGAAAATGTGCCCCAAGGAGTTGTAAAAGCAATTTTATGTTGGTCATGTACATCCACTTCAATTTGATTATAGCCCAAGAATCCATCAAGCATGGAAAAAAATTCGAGCTAGTTACTGCTTGCAAAATTTGATCCATTACCAGAAGTGGGTAATTATCCTTTAGAGAAGCCTGATTTAGATTTCTAAAGTTGACGCAAATATGAATTTCTCCATTCTTCTTCCTAACTGGCACAATGTTGGAAATCCAAGTTGAATGATGAATGGGAAAAATTATTCAAGCATTCAAGAGGTTTACATGTCATACATCATTGTCCCCAATGTTAGGCGCAAAGGTTTCAAGAGAATAAATATGCTCAAATCCCTCGATCTTCGGAACTTCATGGTGGTAATATGAGAAAACAAACAATTAGAAAGACGAGTCTCCAACAATGGTTTCTAGACAACACGTGGCGGTATCGTACAAAAACCAATTTGATACTAAAATTACCACATAAGGCTTCATAATTACTCACCTTAGCTTCAAGAAGGATGGTGTTCCTCTCGGAGTTTACAACACACCTTAAAATTTTTAAATGAGTGGAAAATGCTCAAGTTATGGCTAGAAATGGGCTTAAGGGCACGGAAACGGAAAGTGCATAGTGCTCAACTGAAATCCTTGACTTACTGAATGGTAAAAATGAATTACTTTACCCCTTTTTATACTTTTCCATTTGAAAAAGACTTGGATAAATGCTCAATTCGAGTTCACAGGTGTATTACAGGGAATGGAAAGTTTCATGGAACAATTTACTTATTTTCCCTTTATATTGCAGATATGATGGAGATGCGAGGAAATAAGGGCCCGAGGGAATAAGGGACGTGAGGGGCTTATACCTTTGAATCATCCGCAATGTGTAGAAAGTCTTCAATGTGCGGAAAAAGTGGGTTTGTGGGGAATAATAGGCCAAAAGGAATATGGGTCACAAGTTCTTCGAATACCTAAAAACTCCGCATTATAAAGAAACCAAAGGAAGTGCGGGTAAATCAAGCTTGCGGAGAACACAAGTCCCATAGGAACAAAGGGTCACTGGGTCTCCAAGTATCTACTTCTCTGTAATAAAAATGAATACTTACCAAACTTAGGACTAAGAATTTTTGGATTAATGACGAGTGCGGAGGACAAAAAGACGTGGAGAATAAAGGCCCAAGAGGAACAAGGGTCATGAGTTCTCAAAACACCAGAGATTTCCAAAATAAAAATGAGGCATGCAAAGCTTGTGGAAGGAAAGCGAATGTAGGAAATAAGGATTCATATAGAAAAATTCTCTAGGGAATACCTAGAACCGCAATACATTAAGACTTACAAAGTGTGGTCAAACCAGGGATGTGGAGAACTGAACGCTGGAAGGAACAAGTTCCATCTGCTCTTCTTACGGGATTCAAAATTTCTGCAATAAAAAGGTAATAACCCAAATAATCATAGTGACTAACTATTGGAAAAATCTTATTTTTGAAGACTTGAGAAAAGCAAACAATTTGAAAAAGGAAACACTTGACACAAAAGTTTGATTTTTTTTGAAAATTTACATATTTTTTGGGTAAGTGATAACACTTTCTTAGTGAGATAATTTCATATTGTATTATTTCACTATTTTATTCTTTTGTTTTCAATCGTATTCTCACCTCTTCCTATATTTTCTTTTCTTTTCCAATCTAAATTTTCATGTTAATAACCATTTTTAAGATTCTTCTATATTTCTTAATATTTTGTTTTCCGAGCATACTTTTCTTCTTCATATTTCTAAATATTTAATATGAGTTTCAGATTCTTTTTCTTGAGCACTTTTAACTCACCCAAAGCACATATGAGTTCTTCTTCAAGATCTACCTCTCCTTCATCTTCAATTCTTCTTCTTCTTCCAAAGTGTCTTTAGTTGTAGAGGCATTTTTTTATTTCTATAGTCATGAACAAAATTTATTCTTTGTCACTATTTGGTACCTTCATCGCTTTCCTCACCTAATCTACTATCCTTTTTGGAGTATAGGATTTTATTTTACTTTCAAAACCTTTTCTTATATTTTTTTTAAGCTCCTCTTTTTTTGAGGTTTTCTTTCCTTCTTATTCCCATCATGATTTTCCTCATCATAACTAGCATCCTTATGTGTGCATTTGGTAGAAAAAATTCTTATTTTACCACAATTGAAACACTTGAAAGGTAGCTTACCTTTATATTTTCTGGATCCCTTTTTAATATTTTTGGTAAACATAGCCTCTTCCTCATCTTATTCATCACTTGATTCAAAATATTTACTTTTTTCCTTTTTTAAGCTTTGAAATATGCTTCCATTTTAGATGGCTTCTCCGATTCTATCCTCATCTCGGAGGCTCTAAGAATTCCATGTAACTCATCCATCTTCAACTGGTCTAGGTCTTTCATTTCTTCAATAGTAGAAAAATTTGCATCAAATCTTAAAGGTAAAGATCTTAGTACCTTTTGAACTATTATGGATTCTTAATTTTTTTCACCAACCCTCTAATGATATTAACAATCTCATCCACATGTAGAAGATATGCTACAACATTTTCTTCATCTTTCATTTTTACGCTTTCTAACTATCTCTTATGAGTATGGATATTTGCATTTTTACTTTGTTGTCACCCTCATAGATGGTCTAAAGTTCATCCCAAATGTCCTTTGCTGAAGTCAAATGCATTACCTTGACAAATTCTACTTTTGATAAGCCACACAAAATTGCATTCATGGCTTTTGCATTATTCTCATTGGCCTTCTTTCTAGTTGTATCCATTGGTGGAGTTTTGGCATTACATATCCAATTACTACTGCTTGCTAGATATCAAAACCAAGAGACATTATATGTGTTCACATCCTTATGCTCCAAAATGCATAGTTTGTTCTGTCAAATAATGGATCCTTGTTTGTGGAGAAACCTTCTTGAACTTGATGACTAACCATGTGTGTTTTAAGAACAACCTTCCGATGGTTACACTATTCGAAGGAACATGCACTAATTAAAATATTTAAACACATGCTTATACTTGAGAGGGGGTTGAATCAAGTATAACATAAAATTTTAGTTATTAAAACTTACATCCACAATTGAAATATGTAAAACCATTAAAAACATAACATAGAGCAACAATAAATTTACGTGGAAAACCCTCTCTCGAAAAACCACAAAATAAAATCACTTGGATCCACCATCATAATTCAGCCCAAATTAAATGCTTTACAATTTTTTGTAGGCACCAACCTACTGGAGACACCAATCGTTAAAGCCGAGCACCAACTCGTAATTTTTTTGTGAGCTCCAACTCACTAGAGACACCAATCCCCAAATTTTGTGAGGCACCAACCTCAAAAATATGATCTTCCACATTTTTAGTTACTCATTCAACTAGATGAAGGCAAATATGATTCTTATTTGTTTGTATTCCATAAGTCTCGATATATATATATATATATATATATCTTTCAACAAATCATTTTCCCTTCTTCTCTGCTCTATTGTATCAGACATTTTTCAACTATATATTCTAAATAATTTTTATTATTTCTTCTTTTACAACATCAGCAACATCACTCTTTCAAAGATAGATGTTAGCCTTCTTTTCAATGTATTTTTATAATATATATTACTTCATTTTTATACCTACCACTTCCTTGTTCTGTTGTCTTTTCAACTTCAACAGTCTATAGAACTTCTTACTTGAATCTTCATTTTCTTGTGCGTGAAAACAACTTGAAAGGACTAGAATTTGGAAATAAAACACCAAAGGAAAATAACCACCAAAACTACTTAATGATTATAATTTTTCATTTCTTAATGACCTTTGGCCTTCCATGGTTAGATAAAAAAATTGCAATTTGTTTGTGAAATAATTTTTCATATAGAAAATTAGTTGATTTCCACCAACGCTCATGGGGCTATGCCCCTCTTTCTTGTGCATGGGGAAGCTCCCATTATTGAATGTAAAAATATATATGACTATCTAAATGTTTTGGGGTGGTCAAATGGGTCGGGGATCACCCAAGCACACTTCACTGAACCTGTGGCAAAGTTCTTGTACGGGGTACAAGGGAGGAAATTACAGCAATGAGGGATGAAGGAGAGAAACTAGGAAAGGGAAGGTTATTGTTTTGATTAGGAAATCAAAGAGTTCACACTCAATAACCAGAATAGTTCAATATTCAATTAGAGGAAAGAAACACTGAAGCCATTAGTGAGACTAACAAACTCAGACACACAGTTCTTAGATTCATTCATCAAATATACAAATCTCTTTCTTGATCACTATGCTTACAAAGTGCATAAAAGAGAGAAAATAAAGGAACACATGAAAAGATAAATTGAAGAAATTTTAGTTGTTATTTCTTGTGTTGATGATACAAATCTCAACACCCAAAACCACAATCCACAATTGCTACAAAGAACTAAATTTTCAGTATTTCAGGATCCCTTGGAATGGAGAATCCATTCCAACTCATAACATTATGAATTGAACTTTCACCTATCCCCTCATGACTCCTCATGTTCCTATTATACTTCAATTTCCCATAGAAAGGGAAAATTAAGTATCTCTCCTATAATTTTGAGAGAAAACTTTTATAAATTACAAATATTGTCACTTAAAAAAAAGGACAAAACCATGATTGTGTACGATAAATAATTATAAGGGATGGAAGAGGAGATGGTAAAGGGATTGAATTATTTATCAAAGAATCTCCTTTTTGGTCTGAGGCATGGTGGTTACAATCTCATCCTCCTATTAGATGCATAAACACCTCGAGATTTCAGATGAGTGTTTAGAAACAATGTAATGAGACCTTCTGGTGTGAGCTCAAGATGAGCATGTGTATCACTCATGATGATGAATTCTTGATCCCACAATGAGAGTGAGGATCACTCTCTTGCTCCTTAGGATTTCAAATTTTTTATTCACGATGCTCAAGCATCTTGATGCTTGTATCATCCGTCATGCCCAAGTGTGTTACAAGATTGTAAGATCTTTCCTATCTCACTCCTACTTCACTTTTTCTCAAATAAATCAATAAAATAAACTCAAGCATCTCACTTCAACTCAATCATCTCACCAACTCCATGATCTCAACTCACTCAACTCACCGGCTCACCCAATTCACCCAAATTTCTCAACTTACCGAGAGATGATTATGGATTTGACTTCAACAATGAGCTATGATGACCTCTTCTATTTATTTTCAACTGAGCCTTGATTCTTTTTTGAATCTCTTTTGACTACACAATGTCCAGTGGTTTTACCTATTGCGCCATGTGGTGTTTTTCCTTAGTTCCAAACAAAATCTGCGATCATAATGATGCTTTCAAGACCACTATGAAGAGTGGATTTCCTTTTTTAGCCATAAAAATAAATTACAATCATGTGAAGATGTAAAAAGAAGAAAGATGAGTGAAATCAGAGCCAATCAGAATTTTTGCATCCAAAATGAGCCTTTCTACTTTTAGCAAGTCAAAGTCGGACTCGCAATTTTTAGAATTTTGCCTTGTTTTGATTCCCCGATACATTTTACATGTTTGTAGGATCAAGAATGTTGATAAATCACATTATTAAAAACTTATTAGTTTTAGGCATGCCTCGCCATGGGCACATGCTATTTTTTAAAAAGTACACCGCAAGTGTCGAATTGCAACGAAAAGGTCTTAAAATTTTGGGTTTTATTCCAAGATTCCCTATTCCAATTTTTGGATGATTTCTTCTTCCAAACAAGTGGGAAAATGGATTTTTCATCAAATATGGTAGAATACTAAGAAAAAATCAATCCTTCGTATCTTGAAAAATTAGTAATTTTATCACGCAAAACTAGTTTAAATGAAACTATATTTTTCAAGACCCTTCCTCTCGATTTTTGGATGATTTTTCCTGTTGGATCTTTGGGAATTTTAAAATTTATTTGAGGAGGGAATAATTATGATGAAAATATAGTCCCCCATATCCCTAAAAAAATAGGGGCTTCATGGCATGAAAACTAGTTCACGTGAAACTAGATTTTTCAAGGATTGTTTCCTCCAATTTTTGTGTGATTCCGCCTGTCAAATCCATGAAAATTGAAGAGGGGAATCACTTTCATTTTTCTGATGCATCATGGCATCCATTAATGGATTATTTTAATCTCTCGATAATAGGGATGTTTGGAAAGATAAAAATCTGTTCAAAACCTCAATGCAATCGACTTTCCAAATGAAGAATGATGAGGAAAGCTTCGTTCCTTGCAACCATGGATGCTCTGGAAGAATTTTAATGGCATGGTGGTTGTGTTTGCACGTATTTTAAGGTTTTTTTTTTAATTTTAATTCATGGTATAAAGGTTTGGACCAATGAATAAATGGTGTAAAAATAATTTTTTTTAAGTATCTTCTCTTCCCGGTAGTGTTTTCTTCATACGACAGTAGAAGTAACTTGCAAACTTGAAAATTATGGCTTTTGATTGATTTCCATGGAGTGAAAATTTGTGTCCCCCTTTTCCCCTTGGAAATAGGGACATAAGGTACAGTAAAATTTTCCCTTGTGATGGCTTGACTAGTGTCGCAATGTGATTTGGTGAGGAGGAGGTGAGGAAAGGGCGGGAAAGAGGCAATTTAGCACTTCGGGGGCTAGTTTTAGGTAATATGAAGATACAAGAAAAAAAAATGAGGAGTGGTGAATTTTTATGTACCCTATGTCCCCAAGGGAAAGGGAAAATATGGAAAAATAAATGTGTCATGCACTTGGAGGTGAAAATTTGACTGAGTACCTAAAATACACCTCACAAGAGAGAGACTTGTCAACGAAGTTTTCGGAGCTCCAAGAATTCATTTTTTATGAAATAATATATGATTTTGACTCCAAAGATACTTATGAAGAAAATTATATGGGTTACAACTTCCAGTTTAGCATGGAACATCCTGAAATTTATCTTTAATTCTCGGACAACAGGTGTGTGTCTACAAATAATGAGTCAGTCTTTGAGAAGCAATTATATCTTGTTAAGGACTTAAAATTCCATGATGTAGAGAATCATTCAAGATTTATAATGAGTGTGTATTTTCCTCCTAAATCATTATGGATCTCCTATAATCATCTCAGTGGATGATCGGTGTACTTTTTTGACCACCTTCTCTTTACACCTTAGAAACCCGATGTTGCTCAGTTTGTCCCTAAACCTCAAAATATTTCCTAAACTTTCCTAAATAACTTTCAACATGTCCATATATGTTTAATACCAGATATATATATATATATATATATATATATATATATATATATATATTATTTTGATCCTTTTTTACACTCGGAGGATGCACACCAGTCCTAAGAAGGTCAAAATTGGCCTTTCTAGGCCTACTAAGAAACTAGTTGTTGGAAGCATCTTACTGAATGAAATTACTGACCTTGTATCATCATTCCAAACATATGTAATTTATTTTTCACCATCTTTTACATACCTGCAATATCAAAATAGACATGACACAAGTGAAAAACTCACTCAGAAGGGGTTTTAGGAGGACTTGGGAACAAATTTTTTAATTTGGGTCTAGTTGTCATGCTTGAAAATTTAAATTTTTATGTTACACATTTGCATGAAAACAACTAGCTCTAGCTTGGGGACTTGTTATAGATCGAGTGCAATGAGGATAGGATAAACAGAAATCCATAACCTTGAGATATTGCATAGACCAAAGGCCTTATCCATTGGGCTATACAAAATTCACTAAAAAGATATACTACACAATTTACTTTATTTAACACACACACAAAAAAGAAACAAACACACAAGATGAGAAGGGAAACATATAACACAAGGGAAATGAGAAAGGAAACACACAATAGAAAAAGAGAAACATATTACATGTGATGGTTATTTACAGAGGTCGGGAAATAATGTACACATACCGACAACGGGTTGGGAAAAGTACATACCATCATGGAAAAACATATTGAAATCCTACCTATGAAGCACAAAAGCCATTATATCATCATACCATGCTCCTATGATGGCTTTTCATGGCTTGAGAAGAAGGATACATACTGAAATTCCACCTTCGTACATACATTACACTCGAAAACATCCCTACATTCATTAAACACTTTGTTATTTTCTTGAAACTCTTGCTTATTATAGCTTCCACTTGATGCTTTGTGATCATGAGAAATTATTCCTCCGTGTTCTCAAAAGTGGAAACATTTAATTTATCCTAGAAATATTCATCATCCTTTAATTGTAACATGAAATCATTCCTTGAATCAGTGAGGCACTTAGAAGAAGTGATAACAAACTGATTCTCTTCCCATTCAACAGCTTCCTAAACTTTAACTTTATTATTGAGGACAATTACTTGCAAGAATGGAGGCCACATCAATCGTATGAAGGTATTCATAATCCTCGAGTGAATGTAGCAGCATGGAAACATGTTCAAGACAAGTTGGATCTTTGGAAATGGTGATTTCAATCTGATTTGAAAACTATTCACAAGATTCTTTCATGTTCTCAGTTTGTTGTCCAGAACAATTGTTGCCAATACCTGCTAGCTCAAAATTGACCTTGGAATTATTTTAAAAACTAAAATCCTTGATTTGATCATGGAAGTATTCATCACCTTGAGTGGATATTGTAGTATTGATTCTTGTTCCAACCCGGTAGGGCACCCAAAGGTGGTGAAAACAAGTCGACATTGACTACACTCATAAGACTCCTTCAACTTTTCACTTTGTTTTGAATAATTGTCTTAAATAAAAATTAGCTTGACATTTTTCTTATTACCATCCTCTATGGTGGAGATGTTATCTTCATGAGTGAGAGTATTCATAGGAGATTCAAGATTCTCCTTTCTTTTGCATTCATGATCTTCTTCATAAAAAAAAGAGAGAGAGGAAGACTTACCTTCACATTCACTCTCATCCACCCATGCATTGAGTAATACATCAAGCTCGCTTTGTTTTCTCTATATCATCATCAAAAATTAGTCCATGGAAAGGAGAAACAATACTTGTCACATATCTATCTTTCATTTCTATGGCCCGAATCAGATCTCAAGACTAAGTTGAGGGTCTTGGCTTGCTTCCATGATCCTCAAGATTTCTTATAATGATTGTTATTTCAAATCATCAACATGCTTATTTTCATCTCCTTTAGAAGAGTCATTGCACTGTGATTCAAAGAGATTTTTGAAAATTTGATCCAAACATGGCCAAATTCATTTGAAACATCCTTGTTCTCATGTTCTATATTTCTCTCCATCTAAAACTCACCTTCTTGAAAGAATGGGCATGTTTGGTTTTCAAAATTTTTTTGACAAAGAGAAGAGATCTAAGATACATGGGAATGACACACCTTTGATCTCAAAATATATTTCATCATCTTCATGATGGGAGGTAGAGAACCATGTTGGGGTAGTAATATGAGAAGAATTTTCAACTTCATCTTGATCATTTCTTGTATCATTTTCTTGTTCACAAGGAAAAGGAAAATTTTCGTACTTACTATGATGATCATCATTGTGCTCCTTTAGTGAGGATGGTGGAATCAACTCTTCAGATAGGTCATGCTCAACATGCTTATCCACGTTGGTTTCAAGAAAGAAATTGTACTCTTTCATTTGTTCATCCACAATTGGATCAAGAAAGGAATTTGATTCTCCAACTATCTTCATTTCATCATTCAATATGTGTTCATCAATTGAAGAATCAAAATTGGCCAGGAGATTATCCATGCTTACCTCAAATTCATCATCTTGAGTCTAAGGTGAAGGATTTCTTCCTCGTACTTCTTCATTTTTGGTAGAGTTCTCAAAAAGTGCTAGATCATCTGTCGTGCAACAAGAATCTTCCTCTCTCAAATCCCTTGTTTCTCTAATGGGTTGTGCATCGAGCCAAAAATAATTGATGAATGGAGGTTTAACTATCATGTTTTCTTCATCAACCTCCAAGGTGCTGATTTGGTTCTCATCATGGGAGGTTCAAGGATAGAGAATTCATTAGAAGTGCACAAGAATATTTTGGGAATAAACACCTCATAGTGTGGAAAATCATCAGGATCTTCCTCCAAAGGACAAATATCCTCTTCTTCCTCCTTGTTATGAAGTGCTTCAAGTTGTTTGTATCTTTCTTGCATGGCTTCAACATAGTTCATAATTTCAAGGTAGATTTGGGGATCTGAATTTCCTTACGCAATACTCAAAATTCTTTGCACATACTCAATTTTCAAGGTTGTCATTTCTTCATTTCCATATGCAAGGAAATCATCCCAAGGAAGAGAGATAAAAGACATGGCTTCAAGTTTCTTGTTCAGTGTGTGAGGTTAAAAATATTACCTTCAAAATATTATTCATCTTTGTTGACTTCATACAACATCTTGTACCTCCTTTGCATATTTTTCATTAGGTTCTTACCTTCTTCCTCATCAGCAAGTCCCATTTTCTTTCCTTTAGTAGTAGTCTTCTTGAACTAAAGCCACCAGAATTTGATAATAGGTTCTTCACAAAAAAAAAAAATCTTCATTCTACATAGTCTTTCCTTGATTTTTGGAGACATGCCACCGATTCTTGAATTCTCATCCTTGCATGAACTGGTCCAAAATGATGGTTGATCATATATTTTCATTTCTTGTAGTCATATTCTTCTTCTTCATTTTTAATCATTGGTACCAAAATCCATTACTAAATTTTTATCAATGTATTATGGGAAATGAATGTAACACACATTCATTCCTTGACAGAGTTGCCTTCAAAATCTGATTTTTTGTTTTTTATAATATATACTTTTTAATATTTTGCAAATATCTTTGTGGGTGTACTTGGGAAAATCTCTCCCTATTAGAGTAGACAATTTTTTTGGTGAAATAATTTTTGTATGGCAAAATAGTTGATTTCCACCAATGTTCACGAGGCTACACCCTCCTTATTATGTATGGGAAGGATCCCATTATTACATGTAAAGTAATCTAACCTTATCTAAATGGTGTAGGGTGGAAAAATAGGTTGGGGATCACACAGAACAATTCACTAAATCCGTGGTAAAGTGATTGCATTGGGTACAAGGGAGGAAATTGCAGCAGGTGAGGGGTGAAGGAGAGAAATTAGGAAAGGGAAGGTTATTTTTGTGAGTAGGAAATCATAGAGTTCACACCCAATAACCGGAGTAGTTAAACATTCAATTATAAGATAGCAATAATGAATCCATTAGTGATACTAACAAACTCAGACACATAATGCTTAGATTCATTCATCAAAGATACAAAGCTCTTTCTTGATCACTATGCTTACAAAGTGCATAAAAGAGATAAAATAGAGGAACACATGAAAGTAGAACTCAACGTGTGGGATTATAATCTCTTGTAGTCCCAACTTATGCCAATTCACTCTTTCAAGTGGATCACTTTTTATTACTTTTTGTGCTCAAGCTTTGAAATAAGGGTTTCCAAGTTGATTTCGTAGTTCAGGTGGTTGGGTTTGAAAGATCTCCAACTTCCTTGTGTTGTTGCTTTTGCTACTAGGTTGTTTTCAGCCAAGTCCGGGGTTGTTTTTTCTCTCTGTTTGCGAGGTTCAACTCGCATCATGGGGGTCCTCCTCAGTAGAGTGGAGGATATTTGTGACTGTATTTGGGAAATAATATAGATCTATGGGAATTTTTAAGCATGGATGGATTCACCGAGTTCATGCAGCAAATTAAGGGCCATGATGTTCACATCTCCCTGACATTCGCAAGAAAATGGAAAGATAGAGTCGTCCATTTCAAAGATAAATAATTTGTAATCTCATAAGGGATGATCTCCTTCATCACTAATATGATTATGGAGGGTCTTAAGTTCTTTCGAGTAATAAATTTGACAAAGACACTGAGTAAGCAGTGTTTCTTTGTGGGTGATTAGTCACTACAGATTGGGAAGTTGGGAATCCTTTGCTCTTCCATCCCCCACCATTTAATGAGGTAGAAAAAATGGTTTTCCGCTACATCACCCTAGAAGGTCACTTCTCGACGCTGCCTCTGCACCACTTAGTTCTTTTGAATCACTTCATACATGCTTCCAAGGTTAGTTTTCCTTACTATATCTTACATTCACTTGAAAAATCGATTAGGGAGGTTCAAGCTCATACAAGGGTTCTTCCCTTCATCAAGGAGTGATTTTCCTCCTACATCACTACTTTTTTTGAAATGGTTGCAAAAGGCCCCTCCCCCTCTTCCCCCCTTCCTCCTCAACAAAAATGATTCGAACCAAAAACTTCAATGTTAGAGCACCCTTGTCTGATCCTCCTCTTGCTAAAAGAGTCCTCTGTAGTAGCTCTAAGGGTAAGGAAACTGTGGGAGCTAAAATTTTGTTAGAAAGCATTCAAACCACCCACGTCCCTCCTCCCGCTAGCTTGGGCTTATCTTCTCAAATCAAACAACAGGCTGAGGCTCTTAAGGTAATTGAAGAGAATGTGGACTTACTTATTAAAGAAGGCATCAAGACCAATTTAGACCCCTCCACTCTTTCTAACTTGGAAGAGAAACTTAACAATATTTCCACTCAGCTCATAGACTGAAGAAAGAGTTATGCATGTGGAAGACGTGTGATATAACCAACTTTCTATTCACATAGTAGTACTAGACTATATCCAGACAAATGTTCAGTAGAGGTTTGTGACCTTTGTGGTATCCCGTGGCCTTCTTAGAAGAATGGAAAAATCAATAAGAAGACAATCACCGAGAGAATCCATGATCCATATATGCAAATTGCTATCAACCTCTATAAACCCTCAATATTACTCTAAAAGTCTATAACAAGTCTCTAACTAGCTCTTCTTTTCTTTTTTTTACTATTTTGGTGGTTCAATTTTGTTGTTTTGTGTCATTTTTGGGCTCCTTGACGCAGCTTGGCCCATGCCTATATTCTTTATCCCATCTAGCCTAGACTTTTTTATGTTTTCCCATGTATTAAAAAACCACTATGTCGATATTATCTTTTCTAGATTTTGATCCTTTTGTACTATAGGGTATGGTCCCTTCAAAACCATTTACCAATAGTAAAAAAATGAAAGTAGAAATGGAAGAAATGTAGATTTTATTTCTTGTGTTGGTGATACAAAACTTAACACCCAAAACCATAATCCACAATTTCTACAAAGAACTAAATTTTCAAATTTTCATCATCCCTTGGAATGGAGAAGCTGTCCTAACTTATATAATTATGAATTGACCTTTTTCCTACCACCCTCATGACTCTTCATGTTCATATTCTGCTTATGAACTTTCAATTTACCCTTGAAAAGAAAATTTAAGTATCTCTCTTATAATTTTGAGAGAATACTTTTACAAATTACAAATATTGTCACTTAAACAAATAGGAAAAAAACCATGATTGTGTACAAAAAATAATTAGAAGAAAAGGATAGAAGAGGAGAAAGGATTGCTTGATTTATTAAAGAAGATCCTTGTTGATCTGAGGCATGGTGGTCACAATCTCCTCCGTATATTAGATGCACAAACACCTAGGGATGTCAAATCAATGTTTAGAAACACTATTATGAGACCTTCTCGGTGTGAGCTCAAGATGAACACAAGTATCAATCATGATGATTAATTCTTGATATCACAATGAGAGTGAGGATAATTCTCTTTCTCTTTATTATTTCACAATTTTCATTCACGATGCTCAAGCATCCTGATGTTTGTTTCCTCTGTCCCGCACACTGTGATGTAAAATTACAAGCTTTATCTTTACAGACCTAAGAGATGTGAGCTCTTTCCTAGATCACTCCTAGCTCACTTTGTCTTAGCTATCTCAATCAAATAAAATAAATCAGTTCACTTCAACTCAACCAGCTCACCAGCTCACCCTACTCAACTCACTCGCTCACCAAATCACTCAACTCACCGAGCTCAACTCACTTAGCGCACTAAGAGATGATGATGGATTTAACTTAATGAATGAGATATGATGAAATATTATCTTTATTTTTAAATTATTATTTACTCTTTTTGAATCTCTTCTGACCGCACAATGTCCCCGGTTTTACTTGTTACGCTTGTGGTGTTTTACCTTGCTTTTAGAAACATTTACTATTAGAATGATACTTTCAAGACTTTTTGTGAAGAGTGGATTTCATTGTTTGAGCCATGAAACCACCTTAAAACCCTATAAAAATTTCAAAAAGCAGAGAGATGAGTGAAATAAGATCCAATCAGTAACTTTTTGCATCAAAAATGAGACTTTCTATTTTTAGCAAGTCGAAGTTAGATCTGCAATTTTTGCAATTTTCCCCTATTTTCATTCCCTGATACATTTTTCCTACCTAGAGGATCATGAATGTTGAGAAATAACCTTATTCAACCAATTAATATTTTTAGGCATGCCCCACCATGGACACATGCTATTTTTAACAAGTACACCGCATGTGTGTCGGATTGTAATGAAAAAGGTCTTGAAATTCTAGGTTTTATTCCAAGATTCCATGTTCCAATTTTTGGATGATTTATTCATCCAAAAAGAGACAAATTTTATTTTTCATAAAATAGGGAAGAATAATGATAAAAAAATCAGTCCTCCATATCTTGAAAAATTAGCAACTTCATCACGCAAAAACTAGTTTAAATGAAACTAGATTTTTTAAAGACCCTTCCTCTCGATTTTCAAATAATTTATCCTATTGGATATTCAAGAATTTGAAATTTTATTTGAGGATGGAAGAATTATGATAAAATATACTCCCCCATATCCCTAAAAAATAGGGGCTTCATGGCACAAAAACTAGTTCACGTGAAACTAGATTTTTCAAGGATCGTTTCCTCCAATTTTCATGTGATTCCACCTATCATATCCTCGAGAATTGAAGACGGACCTAACTTGTCCTTTCACTGTTGTATCATGTAATCCATAAATGGAGTCTCTGAATATATTATCACAAGTATGTTTTGAAAGATTAAAATTCGTTCAAAACCTTGATGCAATTGACTTTACGGATGCAAAATGATGAGGAAATATTTGTTCCTTGCAACCATGGATGATCTGGAAGAGTTTTAATGACATGGTGGTTGTGTTTGCAGGTATTTTGATGGTTTTACACTTTATTCATGGTAAAAAGGTTCAGACCAGTGAAGAAATGGTGTAAAAATAAATTGTTTTAAGTTTTGTCTCTTCCCAACAGTATTTTCTTCATGCGGCAATAGGATCAGCTTGCAAACTTGAAAACTATGGTTTTTCTTGATTTCCATAGAGAAAATTTTTTCATCCCCCTTTTCCCCTTAGTAAGGGGGACACAAGGGGACAACAAGATTTTCCCTCACGAGAGCTTGATAAGTGTCATAGCGTGATTTGGTGAGGAGAAAGTGAGGAAAGGGTTAGAAAGATTCAGTTTAGCATTTTGGGGGCTAGTTTGAGGTCATATGAAGATCCAAGAGTAAAAATGGGAAACTTTTTTCTTGTCCCCTATCCCCAAGGGATAGGGACAAGAGGGACAGAGAAATGCGCCATGCACTTGGAGGTGAAAATTTGACTAAGTACCTGAAACACACCTCACAAGATTAAGACTTGTCGTGAAAGTTTTCGAGCTGCATGAAGTCATTTTGATGAACCCATATACGATTTTGACTCCCATGATCCTTATGAAGACAATGGGATGGGTCTAAAATTATAATTCTTCCTTAAAAATTGTGAAATTTCTCCTTATTTCTCTTGACAACAGGGTGTTTCTCCTAATATATTGTGAATGAGTTGAATATTTCATCATGTAGATAATAATTCAATATTTATATTGAGTTTTTTTCCTCCTAACTCCTTACGGAGCTCCCAAAATTATCATTGGAAGATCAGGTACCTATTTTGACTGCCTTCTCCTTACACCTTAGAAACCCAATGTTGCTCAATTTGTCCCTAAACCTCCAAATATTTCCTAATTTTTTTAAAATCACTTCCAACATGTTCCTATAGCTTAAATACAATTTATAGATGAGTTTGAGCCTTTCATTATGTCCCGAAGTATGTGCACCGAGTCTCGAGAATGTCGAAGGCCTTTTGTGAAACTAGTCGTTGGAAGCATCTTACCGAATGAAATTGTTAACCTTGTCTCATCATTGAAAACACCTATAATTGCTTGTTCATCATCTTGGAAGTACATGCAAGATCAAAATAAACATGAAACAACTGAAAATTTGACCAGAAGGTGTTTCAGGAGAACTTGGGGATAAAAATTTTAATTTGGGTCTAGTTTTCATACTTGAAAATTTGAATTTTCATGTTGCACATTTTGATGAGAACACAATTAAATACCTTTGAATTTCCCTCACCAAGTCACACATTTTGTACACGTGTTGTGTATTTGTTACATTTTTGTGTACTCGATTGTATACTTGTTGCGCAGGGCTACATATTTGTTGCACATCTATTTTTCTCACATCATTCACTCAAAACTCATAGTTTCTTCTCTCAAATGCATCCTCTCACAAAAACTTACACTTCCTTTCGAATTTCCTCCTTATTCTTCTTAACAACAGCTTGATGTCTCTCCTCACCTACACATTCTATTACACCATTACTCACTTATCTTACTCAACTCCACATACTATTTGATTTTTCTCTTTCTCTTCTTCAAAGAAGATGCCACTTTTCCACACTCGAGAGATATGCTTGAGATTCAAAAATGGTATTCATTAATCTCTCTAATATTTTCCTTAGCATTATAAACTTTCCTCTCTAGTTCTCCATTTTATCCATGTAGGCATACTCTCTTCACAGCTTCACTCTTCATATACTCCTTTCTCTCCACTCAAATTCTATACCATATCATGATTTTATATCTCCTTTCATACCTGTGAACTCTCTTAAATTTGGAATCTAAAAAGATGAAGGTCATAAAACATGATCATAAAACTAATTCAGCAATCTTAGAATTACATCACAACAATCCAACCAAAATGGTTTGTCCCGCACCAAGACCAACCATAGACTTGGAACAAACTCCAAATCATTCTCGGTTAGAATCAAGTAATAGAATAGAATTCGACAAACTCCAAAACAATCTAGTAAAAATTTTAAGCTCTCGGTTAGACTCTAAAGTAATAAATAGACTTCAAGCGTAGACTTTGAAGTAATCTGTCGAAATATGAAGCTTCCTTTTACATCAATGTCAATTATTCTAGTATGAGTTGATGTTTCCTTAATGGTTTTAGGCTAATCTTGAGTTAATATGGAAAATTAGTCACCTATGAGTCACAAATTTAAAGTGTATGAGAAGAAATTCATATCATGCAAATTTGAGCTAGTTATCGTAGTTCATGAATTGAAAATGCAGATACACTTCTTATGAAAACCCTTTGAGTTAAAAAAATTATCATAGAATTTTAGTGCACGTCTATAACGAAAAATATTTGGAGGATTTTTAATTATGTTGCTTGGAATTTATAAGTGACCATGATATGGGCATATCACACATTAAAGGAAAGAAAAACATAATTACGTGATGTTATCAATTAACAGTCTTGCTTTGTTTCCATCTCTAGAATAAGGTCTAATTTTAGAGATGTAATTTTAGAACAATAATTTCTTTGTGATTTCTACTATAAAACTTGTACAAAGCTAGCTAAGGATCCCTATAATCACATTTTTGGATATTATTTAGACCCATATGGCCTTTTGAGGTACCAAGGAAGGATTTATACACCAATTTCAATTAGATTACATGAGAAAGTAATGAATGAGGTCTATGAGGCACATCATTTTACTAACCATGAGTCATAAAAATGAATTATTAACTCAAGAGATTATATTTTAGGCCTACAATGAGAAAGTGTGTGGGTTAGTGTTGGAGCTCAAAATTACACCCGTCCTAGATCAGGATGAACTGAGGATTTGAGGCAACATGGGACTATCTCCAAGTTGTGGGACATGCACTCAAGATAGATCTCTAGAGAATGTTGGATTCCTTTACCTATTTCTAATACTAAAAATAATCCTATGAAGGGAAATGTAGCTACCTAACACTACTCTATGATTCTAAGGGACCAGGGTGAGAAGGAGATGCATGAAATAAAACCTAAGCTAAGGGAGAGTGATAACACCAGAAAGAGGGGGATGAACACTCTCGATGAGTGAAAACAAGGGAAAATGTGCACAAGGAGGGAAAACAACCATGCCACAATCTAAAACAACATTCAAACAATCATTTCCATGGAGCACAATAGAAAAGAAACTTATAAGGGACATAAAATATGCACAACAAACAAACAATGCAAGGGAAAGGAAAAAAGATGCAATAAAATGTGAAAAAGGGTAGAGAATATCCACAAAATAAGCTTTTATTGCTTCCAATAAATGCACAAGAAATTATACTTGGTGAAAGAGGAAGGTATCCACATGTAATGAACCATATATGAGGCCTGAAACTCAAAATGCAAAATAAAAACACTCGAATGATGTCCTTAGCAAACCAAGAGGGTCTAACCTTTACAATGAGTTGTTGGGGTTGATAATGTCAAGTGGGGATACCATTTGGTGGACCACCACTTACGACCCTTTTATTAAAATTTTATTTATAAACTTAGGTTGGTATTTCACAACTAAAAAGAGTGATATGACCATTCACCCATCCTATATATATATATATATATATGATCCTCATTTATTGATACTAATACAAATGATCTAGATGAGATATATATTCAAGCTTTTATATAAGAGAACTTTAATTTTTTAAGACACTAGTATGTAATTATCTCTGTGAAGACCGAGGAGTGAAGTGGAAGTGTTGGGTTAAAGTCTCATGAATTCTTCTTTCAGATGTGGTTATTTAATTCTATAATCTACAATCTATATTAATCTAAATCTAATGTTAATTTAACTGCACATCATTATCTATAATCTTTAGAAACTTATCTGTAGATCTATAATTTGTTAATTATAATTCCCAATTGTTTCCCTAACATGGTATGGAAATTATGCATGTGCAAGATTGATTTGGAATCTTTTGATTTGCTTTAGAGTGAAGAAGCTTGAAGTTTATTTATGGATCTGTGAAGCCCTAATTGTTCCACATTCGTCTCCAAGATAACCAAGTTTAAAATTACAATTCCCGCCCAAATATTTTTTGAAAATATTAGTTAAAAGTATTTTTAGATCATGTTTGAGAAATTTTCTACTTAGATCTATGTTTATGAATCTTGCTTAAGTCATTTACGGTTGAATCCATCATCTACGAGTTTATTTTAAGTTTTTCACGCATTTTATAGTTGTTATAGTTGTTTTTGTTGTGGATCCGAAAGTTTTCTTTAGATCTAGTTAGTTCAGAGCTTCTAAGTCCATCCCAACATTATATATATATATAATTTTTCTAGATCTATCTTTACGAATATTAGTTCAATCATTAAGTGCCAAGTAGCTTTGTTGTGTGATTTTTTTATAGATTTGTTCATTGTTTGTGAAGTTCTATTTTTGCAAAGCTTGAGCGATCAAAAAGCTCCATCTTACTTTACGTTGTTAGTATTTTTGTTGATCTGTTTGTCAGTCATGAAATGCGAGCCAATAAGGGCATTCCACATTTTTTTGTGTTGTCAGACTTGTGGACTTGTAACTTTCCTTATTCGAGATGTTTTTACTTTTCTACTCAAATTAATGCAATGAAATAATAAAAACAAAACCGACCTTAGAAGATGTGGGGTTTACGATACCCGTAGAGATAGATGTTGATGTTGATGTTTGATAGAAGTTGATCAAGTCTGGATGTATGTGTACGTCCTCCTGTCCTACAAAGCAACTTGTGCTCAAAGACACTAAACAAAAAAGATTAGATAAATGGATAGGTGAGCTACTCAAATAAAGGTTGATTCCAGAATCCAAAGGACTTCCTTGGAGGATGTTAGCTCGCTTATTAGACAATTAAGTAGATTGAAAAATTAATGATACAGATGAAGACAAAGATATACAATCAATATATATATATATATATATATATATATATATATATATATATATAGAGGTAAGCTCTAGAACTCCAGATGAATGGGGAGGTCCTGTGCGGCTTTGAAAGTGGCCCAAGTGAGGGTAGATGTGATTTGGACATGTTCAAAGTAGTCGTACTAGAAATCCTTAGTCTCTTGTTTGATCTCGTGAAGGAATTCAAATTGATCTTTGATGTCTTGGTTAGTGTTAGCAAATCGAATTGCGCAAAGTGTGATCTCATGCATAGTATTGTATTATTCCCAAAAAAAAGGGTGTTGGACTATCGAAAAGTCAGAATGCTGGGAATTTCATGTGATTGACTAAGTATTTCCATCTAACAGAGATCCATTCTCAAAGACATGTTAGAAGCAACAAATAAAAATTGATAAAGAAATTTGATGAAAAGATGTTAAATTTGATAAAAGACAGATTGACGAATTGTTGGCGATTAAGCAAATCAATGGTGACCGAGGGAATCACTTGATGATTTTAGAGAATTGTAACAGTTTAATAAAAATGAGTGTTTGATGATACAAAATGATGTTTTAGATTATTTAAAAGCTAAATGTGATTGATAAAAGACAAATGAAGATTTCAGAATACCTTGAAAGTGTTGTGAAGCTAAAATATGCCTCAAACCTTGCTTGGGGTTGATCCAAGTTGACAGTGAATGTTCTGATGTGGTCTGTAACTTGGGTGATGAAGGATTGATCTCTAGATGCTTGAAGATTCTTGATGATGATCTATAATGATACCTGATGATAGCCTTGATGTATTTGTTTTGAATGATGAGATGTAGGGTGTCGGTGATCAAGGTAGAAAGTGAGGCTCGAAGATTCAAAATTGAGGATCCTGGAGAAAGAGTAGAAAACCACTATTTATAATCATTGACGATTCAACCGATTCACCAATGATCCGGGTTTTTTTGGGATTTTGAGTTGTAAAGTGGTTAAAACCACTTCTAAATTGTAGTCACAAAATCATGCACTTTAGACATTTATTTATCCCATTCTCATACTACTATTAAGAAGGTTCTGAAGGGAAAAAATTACTAATTAACCCCTATTCTACTGGCCATTTTATTTATTTTATTTCATATTATGCGACCTACTGCACCTATTTATCCATTTTTCGAATATCGCATGTTGTCTTAGCCACTCTTTTCCATTTTCCCGCCACTTTTTGGGCCTCTTCTAGCCATTTTTCATTCTTATCTTTCTTGTGGTCAGCCTTTTCGGGTTATATATGAAATTAGACCAAGATAACCCTATAAATATAAATTTATGAGACCATAATGAGGACCTAACATCACTATCTACTATCACTCCATCTAGATTTGCATCCATCTATTACATTTACATCCACATAGCTCCATCATCAAGGCACAAGATAGGACATTTACATCACACTTCATAGGGGAGGGATTCTATTCTATTCCATGCACACATACTATTACATTTTCTACATTTATTTATTGCTCGTTCACAAAGTGTGACTAGCACAAGAGCACCTAGGGCATGACATGCACACACACACACACCAAAACTACATCCGAGTCTAAAATGTAGTGCATCGCTTAGTTAGTAAGCCCATTGTTGTGGCAAATGAGGTCAATCCGCCACATTAATTTTACATATTTCTTTTTATAGGGTTTTGATACTTCCTTTTGGTCTCTTGCAGGTTATTTCTTCTCCTTAGAATATTTGGAGCATTCGGTGCAGCACATGAGAAATTGATGTGATAGGAAGGCAGAGCTTCATATCACCTCCCGACCCTGTAAAAACTAGTTTTTGGTATTTTTCCTAAACTAGGAGCCTAAATATCATACTAGAGCACCCATGGGCAACCTGGTCCTGCTCCAAGTGTCCTATTCTAGCTACCTCATCCAAATCGCATTTCGGCATTGCGGCACGCTGCTTCCTACTTTCTAATTTTCGGTGCACTACTCTTGCAACATAGTCCGACAAAGAACTTTGTTATTAGCTGAGTTCTTTCCTTTCCCTTCTTGTATACTAGGGTTTATTATTTAATTAGTTTCATTTAGTTATTTCATTTAAATGTTATCTTAGGATGTTTATTTGCTACGTTTATATGTCCTCCTCGATTATATTAACTATCTTTTACTACATTAGTATAGCCAATTTTATTTTTGGAGTTCGAGTAAATAGGAAGGTGTTTGGAGTTCAAGTGTAGGGGTTAGGATGGTTATAGATTTGTTTTTGATTAATTTGTTTTATTTATTGTTGGTTCTCAAGTGGTTTTGGGTGGTTAAGTATAGATTTTACAATCAGTAGAGAGGTATTTACATGAAGTAAATATGATGAAAGTTTTTAGACTTAGGATAAGGTGTATATGGGTTTAAATGATGTATTTGATTAATATATTGTGAAGGTGAATGTAAATGATAAATAAAATGAGGAGTGCAAATTTTGAGTGTCTACATTCCTTTCTTGCTTACAAAATTTGATCCAATAGGAAAGCTCCAGGTTGTTTCTTTTTTCACATTGTCGATATTGTGCAAGCTTGTTTATGTATTTACAAAATTTGATCCAATAAAATTGATCCAAGTAGCTCTATATTTCACTCTTCCAATATTGTGTTTTCTTCCTTTTATCATATGCAAAATTCGAGCCAATAGGATTGCTCCAAGTCTCTTCGCATTTCACAATTTTCGCCTCTTCATTGTGCAACATTTCCCAATATTTACCAACCTCGGGTCATCGAACTCCCAATATCAATCTTGTCATACTCAATTGATTGCTTTGAGGTCCTAAAGCTTTAGATCTCACGTATCCTGCCATGTTTATCAAACAACTCCTCCAAACTCACCAAACCTTTGGGAATCTTGTTTCCTTTGAGCTTGATGCACCCTTCCCGATCGCTTCTTCTCCTTGGGTGACACTTGGTCGAGGACACACTCTCACGAGGCGAGTTGTCACTTCCCTTAAAATACGGTTGCTCAAGTTCCCTTGAGTTCCAGGGGAAAGCAGATGCTGGTCATCGTTGAAAACTTTCCGCTTATTGGTATTGTCGGGGACACTAGGCCGATGGACCATTTCAATAGTGAACTTATCCCGAGAGAATTCAGGATGGGGAATCAATAATGACCCTGAGACAGCCAGTGAATCAGCCCTGCGGTTCTTTTCTCTGGGTATTGCTTCAATAGAGAAGGCATCAAGGAATTCAATTGAATCCCAAACCTGATTCCGATAATGCTTCAGCCTTCCATTCTTTACCTGAAAAAGGCTTCTGACTTGCTTCACAATCAGCTCTGCATCACCACGAGCCAGAAGATTTTTTACACCTTGTTCTTTGGCTACTTGCAGTCCAAGAAGGAGAGCCTCATACTCTGCCATGTTGTTGGTGTTCTCGAACTGCAACTTAAATGAAAAAGGGTGCAGGCAGCCTTCAGTGATACTAGCAAGAGCGCCACTCTAGAACCACCGAGGAACAACTTCCATCAAATTCTAAAGTCCAGATGCCGTTAGGATCTTTTGGTGATACTTTGGAGGGTTGGATTTCATCAGGGGATAAAATCATGTAATTACCATGGCCCCTGTCCTCATAGAGTATTTGTGCCTTAGGATCATCAGTCTTCTGCACAATATACTCGGACTGCTTCTCAGGTAGTAACTTCTTCATTTGTCCATGGACAGGTATGAGTGCGTGTGACCAATCCATTTGAATCTCTCCACCCACATCTTTACGAAGTTCCTACTTAGCAACATTCCATAGGAAGGAGGAATGTCTCACTGCTACTAGGATGGTAGCCAAGACCTTCTTCTCAGGTAAAGCAACAAAAGCCACTTGTGCATCTTTAATCCTTCCAACTAAAGGTACTTCCTTACTTTCCATGGAGTAGCAAGATCCATAAGTGCGAGTAAGGGTCAAGCCTAAAGCATGAGCTACCTTAGCAGGCATCACATTATCTGAGGCTCCGGAATCTATGACACAGTTACTGAGCCTATGGCCAGCTATAAGGAGTGTTACATAAAAAGGCTTGATTTTGTCTCCAGGTGAGGTGACAGCAGCTACCAGGCTAGGTTGTGGTGCAGAAGGAGGTGTGGGCAAAAGGCCTTTAGAGGTGGTCTTGGAATGGGAATTTACAAATTGGATCATCTTGGCAAAAGCTTTAGGGTGGGTTTGGTAGTATTCAGCTTCTGAAATTTGAACTTTAGTCCTTTTAAGATGATCAACAATATCAAAGGATCCAGAGGTGGATGGGCCATCATCATTTGAAATTCTAGGCTTATCAACTTTGGGAGAAAAAGAAGAAGAAGAAGCAACTTTGGGAGCAGGATTGACAGTACTTACCTTTGGTGCAGATGAGGTAGGGATAGGAGATCCTCTTCTGGCAATTACAGGGATAGTTGCCGGCTGCTCCTTAGATTTCTTTAGGGGCTGTGTCACCTTCTCCTTCTGCCTTGTCTGTTCTCGAGTCATGACAGCAAATGATTCACTGTTCATGTCTGCTACCACTTCATCATAGTCATCTCCATCATCAATGCCTTCAGTGGTAAAGAAATTGACTCGAGATCCTTCGAGTTCTTCTGCCTCATCATCGAATTCCTCCAGGAACTCCTCACAAGCTTCATTATCATCTTCTGGCTCTTCAACCTCACAAGTTGCATTCACCGGAACTTTGACAGGAGGTCCTTCAAGTGCCAGTCTTGTGTGGGGAGCTGGCAAATGGTTTCTGGGTTGAAAATTTCTTCTCGGAACGTCTGCATATGGTGCATGCTGGGCTAATTGTTTCTTTATAGCCACTAGATCATTTGCAAGTTTCTGGACTAATGGATCAGTATTGGGTCCAGAGGTGGAAGAGGAAGAAGCGAGAGATTTAGATTTAGGAGGATCTCTTCTCAACTTCCCTGACATGATCAGGTCATCCTCGACACTAACAACCAGTTCTTGATCTAGAATTAACGTTCCGAGATTAGCCCTTCTTAGAGCATAACTGACTTTAGGCGTTTGGGCATTCAAAAAGAAACATTTCTGAATTTGATCAACCGGTCAGAGTATTTACAGAATTTTGTTGATCAATCATTGCTGAACCGAGCCACAAATTCTCTCATAGGTTCTGATGGATCTTTCTTTATCTGAGAAATCTGGGCAAGCAGGGCATGCACATCTTCTGCCGGCTTGAAACGGCTTTCAAATTGAGTTCTCATTGTATTCCAGTCGGTGATGGCACCAGCCGGAAGGTGATAGAACCAGTCAGCAGCATTATCCTGTAACGTCTCAACGAACAGTCTTACTGAGACGTCTTCATGTTCAACCCCCAAGACTCCACAGGCAACTATGAATGCTGCAATATGTTCATCGGGTGAATTTTGCCATCTCCTTTAAATTTTGGGAAGTTCTTTCTGCTACCTCTAGGTAACTCATGCAAAGGTCAAAGAAGAGCTAGGGGGCCCGACACGTTGACCCCATGGTAATTGTGCCATTCTTGGAAATACGGCTTGGAGGGGAATCAGTAACACCGCAAGGATCAAAGCTCGTAGATTAGGACTAGCAGGCTCAAGGAATACCACCCATGCAGGACTTCTATCTTGGACAGGTGGGAGTGCTCGTCGAACGAGTTCTTCTATTGGAAGGGAAAGGAAAACCTGTTGCTCAAAAAGTCAAACCGAGAATCTTCGATACCAAGGGCCCTTCTCCCTCTAGTGAAACGTGGAGTCATGCCAGATCAAAGGATGATCGAAAAATTGCAGTACTGGAATGTAATTTTCCCCAGTGAGCTGGAATGCAAATTTCCTCCCCAGCGGAGTCGCCAAAAACTGTTGGTTTTCAAATAGGACTTTTTAGAAGAACAACAGTCAGGGGACAAGAAGTCCCTCCTCTTTAATGGGAGAGGTTCCCTTATTCTGAAACAAACTTATTTACAAAAGTACAGAACATTATTTTATGGTCGAACTTGGATATTACGAAAGTGTTCTTTTACAAGGATTATCAGTTACACAAGGGCTGAAGAAAGGGAATTAGAAGACAGGCAGAATAGCAACATTCGGAATTATAGATGGCAGAATAATTCTTCGTGTATGCGAAGCTTCGAAGGATTTAAGACAAGATCATTTGCGTTGGTTGAATGAGATTAAATTTAAGGACACAAAGTTCCATAAATAACCTTCTTCAGATTTGTTAATCAAGGACACAAAGTTCCTTCTTGGTTGTACAAGATCACTGTATTTGCAAAACTGAACAGTATGCAATCAGAGAGACTAAACGAGTTAGGAACAAAATGATCTTCACAATATTAAAGGAGAACACAGAGACAACAAGAATCAGATAGACAAAGAATGGAAAGCCCTTTTGTATTGATTTCTTTAAGATTTATTTACACTTTCAGCAAATATCCAAGTTCTTCCTCCTCTCAGAAAATGGCATGGAAAGGCCATTATATAGATTACAAATCCGTTACTCCTCGTAACCGTTTCTTTTAACTAAAGAATAGTTAAGGACCGCCAATTGCAATGCCTTAACTAATTACAAGGAATACGAAAAGAAAGGGAAGAAGAGAAAAGAAAGGAGAAGGAGACAGGTGTCCAGTTCTGAGAAGGACCCACTGTCTTCAGAAACCGCCGCTTGAGTTTTCTTCCACGTCTCAGCCACGTCTTTGCCACGAGGGACACACCAGACGTTTCATCTTGAAGATGTCAATGGATATCCTTGAAAACTGATGTAACCGACGTCTTGAAAGTTTCGTCCTTCGTAACTGCTTCTTGAAATTTGATCTTCGGATTGATAGCATCAGAGCCGCAACTTAAATTTATTTTTTGAAAAACAGCATATTCGGGTCGAGCGGGAAAAACTAAGTGTGAATGACACTTGGTACGCTTGGGACAGGTGAGACGCGAATGCGCGAAACACGCGGCTCGGCCGGTTCGGGCGAAACAGGGAGAAGACGCACAAATGTATTTGGGACAAATGGGACGAAAATGTGTGAGGTACGCGATTCGGGTGTTTCGGCCGAAATTGGAACAGCGGGCCCGTTTGGACTTGGGACATTCGGGACAAAAAGTTCTTACAACGCGACTCGACCAAGCTCGGCGAAAATAGGGAAAGCTCGCACTTTTTAAATGGGGCGGTTGGGACAAAATTGCGCGAAGGACGCGATCCGGCGAATTCTGCAGTGAAAAATGGAGCAGAGCAATTTGGAACTCGGGACAGGTTGGGACAAAATCGGGTGAATCGTAGAAAATGGAACAACAGAGTCCGTTCTAACTGGGACATTCGGGACGAAAAGTTCCGAGAGTACGCGGTTCGGCGGTTCGGGCGAAAATGGAACGACTCGCACTTTTACTTGGGACATTCTGGGACAGAAAGTGCTAAGTACGCGGAAGGATGATTCGGCGAAATGGAAAAACAGATTTGCATTTTTGGCTTTGGGGCACTTGGGACAAAAACTTCCAACAGCTCGAAAATGGGACAAATTGGAGGTTTCACCGATCGGAGAACGAAGACACTTTCGTACTTGGGACAGATGGGACAAAAGTTCCGACAGTCCGAAAATCACACAACGACCCAATTACGATTTTTTCGATTTCACGACTTAGGCACCTCAGAGAAAAACACTTAAGACTCAAAATTTTGAAATTTTACTCTTATCAGAGCGGGGAATTTTGAGTGGACAACAGCTGGCTCCTTCTGGGGATGACTTGGTATAAATTCATGGAATGAGACAAGGCAAGAACTTAGATAACTCGGTGAAGCAGACCAGTGCCTTATCCATTGGGCAAAGGAGTCAAAAACAAACCAATACAGAGGGCAACACACACAACCGAAGGGAAACACACCAAAAGCAGGAAAAGCAAAAACACTGTACAGAATATACAAAGGGGCTCCCTAGTCACCTAGGACTTGAACGACTTCAAATACTGCCCACTATAAGGAAGTGGGAGGGGAGAACCATCCATGTAATCAAGATAGAAAGAGTCCTTACCAGCAAAGTGTCTTATCTTGAAAGGTCCAAGCCACAGAGAATCAAATTTTCCATGGCTGCCACGAGGTTCATGTCTTTTGTCCCATAACAGCACGGTATCACCAACTTGGAACTCTCTGGACCTAGCTTTCTTATCAAATAGAACCTTCACCTTCTTGCATGTGAGCGATATTCGTCACAACCTCCAATCTATCCTCGTTTAGTTTGTGCAGGTACATGATTCTTTTGTCCAGAGCATCACTGAAACTAGTGTCTTCAATGGCCTTCATCAGTGCAAGGTGGCGTAGCCTCCACCGTGTCACCGAATCAAAATAAGCAGGTGTACCCATTTGAAGTCTTGAGGCCTCTACTCCATACACTACTTGAAAGGATTCCCTTCCTTGAGTAAGACCATCCAAATGTTTTCTTCCCTTTCATCATCTCGAGAAATATTCAACGTTAATTCAGCAAAATCGGGATAAATCTTCTTAAGAAATTGATCTTACCAAGAAGGAATGCACGCCTTTTTTACTAGTAGGAGAGGAATTTGCTTTGGATGGCTCGAACTCGTTTAGGATCAATCTTGATGCCGTCCTTTGAGACAATGTGCCCTAATAGCTTTCATTCGTAACACGTAATATGACAGATTTTTTTCTTGGATTTAAAGAAATCCCATGCTCTCGGCATCTCTGCAGAACTGTTTCCAGTGGTCTAAGTGATCTGCTCTTGTCTTTGAAAACACTGTCAGGTCATCAAGGTATATGACTATACATTTCCCTTTCAAGCTTCCAAAAGCCAAATCCATAGCTCTCTGGAAAGTGGCACCAAAAATCCATTAATCAGCCCAAAAGGCATTCTCTTGTAGGCAAAGGTACCCCAAGGAGTGGTGAAGGTTGTCTTGTGTTGATCTGCAGTGTCAACCTCTACCTGATTGTATCCCAAGAATCCATCAAGCATAGATAACATCTCGGATCCTGTTACTGCTTGCAAAATCTGATCCATCATAGGCAGAGGGTAGTTATCTTTCAGAGAGGCCTGATTCAGGTTTATGAAATCAACACAGATGCGGATCTCTCCATTCTTTTTTCTAACAGGCACAATGTTTGCAATCCATGTTGAATGGTGAATGGGAAAAATAATCTTAGCCTACAACAACTTCTCGGATCTCCCGAAAGATGGTGTCAGGCTATTTTGGATTGTCTTGCTTTGCTTCGCTTGAAGGCTTGATTCCCAGGTTTGAGAGGAATAGAGTGCTGCATTTCCTTTGGCTTGAAGGCTTTTAGATCTTCATAAGAATATGCAAGAACATCCTTATACTTCCTTAGAAGATCAATTACTCTTCTCCTCTCTTCTGTTGTGCAACATTTCCCAATATTTATGTAAATTTCGGCCTCGGGTCATCAGAACTCCCAATATCAATCTTATCATACTCAGCTGATTGCTGAGGTCCGGTAGAAGCTTTAGATCTCACGTATCTGTCGTGTTTATCAAACAACTCCTCCAAACTCACCAAACCTTTGGGAATCTTGTTTCCTTTGAGCTTGATGCACCCTTCCTGATCAGTTTCTTCTCCTTGGGTGACAGCTTGGTCAGAGGACACACTCTCACGAGGCAGGTTGTCACTTCCCTCAAAATACAGTTGTTCGAAGTTCCCCTTGAGTTCCAGGAAGGAAAGCAGATGCTGGTCATCGTTGAAAACTTGCCAGTTATTGGTATTGTCAGGGACACTAGGCCGATGGACCATTTCAATAGTGAACTTATCCTGAGAGAATTCAGGATGGGGAATCAGTAGTGACCCCGAGACAGCCAGTGAATCAGCCCTGCTGTTCTTTTCTCTAGGTATTGCTTCAATAGAGAAAGCATCAAGGAATTCAATTGAATCCCAAACCTGATTCCGATAATGCTTCAGCCTTCCATTCTTTACCTGAAAAAGGCTTCTGACTTGCTTCACAATCAGCTCTGCATCACCACGAGCCAGAAGATTTTTTACACCTTGTTCTTTGGCTACTTGCAGTCCAAGAAGGAGAGCCTCATACTCTGCCGTGTTGTTGGTGTTCTCGAACTGCAACTTAAATGAAAAAGGGTGCAGGCAGCCTTCAGGTGATACTAGCAAGACGCCAGCTCCAGAACCAGCCGAGGAACAACTTCCATCAAATTCTAAAGTCCAGATGCCGTTAGGATCTTTTGGTGATACTTTGGAGGGTTGGATTTCATCAGGGGATAAAATCATGTAATTACCATGGCCCCTGTCCTCATAGAGTATTTGTGCCTTAGGATCATCAGTCTTCTGCACAATATACTCGGACTGCTTCTCAGGTAGTAACTTCTTCATTTGTCCATGGACAGGTATGAGTGCGTGTGACCAATCCATTTGAATCTCTCCACCCACATCTTTACAGAAGTTCCTACTTAGCAACATTCCATAGGAAGGAGGAATGTCTGCTACTAGGATGGTAGCCAAGACCTTCTTCTCAGGTAAAGCAGCAAAAGCCACTTGTGCATCTTTAATCCTTCCAACTAAAGGTACTTCCTTACTTTCCATGGAGTAGCAAGATCCATAAGTGCGAGTAAGGGTCAAGCCTAAAGCATGAGCTACCTTAGCAGGCATCACATTATCTGAGGCTCCGGAATCTATGACACAGTTACTGAGCCTATGGCCAGCTATAAGGAGTGTTACATAAAAAGGCTTGATTTTGTCTCCAGGTGAGGTGACAGCAGCTACCAGGCTAGGTTGTGGTGCAGAAGGAGGTGTGGGCAAAAGGCCTTTAGAGGTGGTCTTGGAATGGGAATTTACAAATTGGATCATCTTGGCAAAAGCTTTAGGGTGGGTTTGGTAGTATTCAGCTTCCGAAATTTGAACTTTAGTCCTTTTAAGATGATCAACAATATCAAAGGATCCAGAGGTGGATGGGCCATCATCATTTGAAATTCTAGGCTTATCAACTTTGGGAGAAAAAGAAGAAGAAGAAGCAACTTTGGGAGCAGGATTGACAGTACTTACCTTTGGTGCAGATGAGGTAGGGATAGGAGATCCTCTTCTGGCAATTACAGGGATAGTTGCCGGCTGCTCCTTAGATTTCTTTAGGGGCAGTGTCACCTTCTCCTTCTGCCTTGTCTGTTCTCGAGTCATGACAGCAAATGATTCACTGTTCATGTCTGCTACCACTTCATCATAGTCATCTCCATCATCAATGCCTTCAGTGGTAAAGAAATTGACTCGAGATCCTTCGAGTTCTTCTGCCTCATCATCGAATTCCTCCAGGAACTCCTCACAAGCTTCATTATCATCTTCTGGCTCTTCAACCTCACAAGTTGCATTCACCGGAACTTTGACAGGAGGTCCTTCAAGTGCCAGTCTTGTGTGGGGAGCTGGCAAACGGTTTCTGGGTTGAAAATTTCTTCTCGGACGTCTACATATGCATGCTTGCCGGCTAATTGTTTCTTTATAGCCACTAGATCATTTGCGAAGTTTCGGACTAATGGATCAAGATTGGGTCCAGAGGTGGAAGAGGAAGAAGCGATGAGATTTAGATTTAGGAGGATCTCTTCTCAACTTCCCTGACATGATCAGGTCATCCTCGACACTAACAGCCAGTTCTTGATCTAGAATTAACGTTCCGAGATTAGCCCTTCTTAGAGCATAACTGACTTTAGGCGTTTGGGCATTCAAAAAGAAACATTTCTGAATTTGATCAACCGGTCGAGTATTTACAGGAATTTTGTTGATCAATCTGTTGAACCGAGCCACAAATTCTCTCATAGGTTCTGATGGATCTTTCTTTATCTGAGAAATCTGGGCAAGCAGGGCATGCACATCTTCTGCCGGCTTGAAACGGCTTTCAAATTGAGTTCTCATTGTATTCCAGTCGGTGATGGCACCAGCCGGAAGGTGATAGAACCAGTCAGCAGCATTATCCTGTAACGTCTCAACGAACAGTCTTACTGAGACGTCTTCATGTTCAACCCCCAAGACTCCACAGGCAACTATGAATGCTGCAATATGTTCATCAGGGTGAATTTTGCCATCTCCTTTAAATTTTGGGAAGTTCTTTCGGTTACCTCTAGGTAACTCATGCAAAGGCTGCGCAAGAGCCAGGGGCCCGACACGTTGACCCCATGGTAATTGTGCCATTCTTGGAAATACGGCTTGGAGGGGAACTGTAACACCGGCAAGGATCAAAGCTCGTAGATTAGGACTAGCAGGCTCTGAAGGAATACCACCCGCAGGACTTCTATCTTGGACAGGTGGAGTGCTCGTCGAACGAGTTCTTCTATTGGAAGGGAAAGGAAAACCCTGT
The DNA here is from genome assembly GCA_018340775.1 of Taxus wallichiana var. yunnanensis. Taxonomy (NCBI): domain Eukaryota; kingdom Viridiplantae; phylum Streptophyta; class Pinopsida; order Cupressales; family Taxaceae; genus Taxus; species Taxus wallichiana. The sequence goes on along the minus strand of CM031243.1, from coordinate 704,456,195 downwards.
TGCTCCAAAAGCTGAAACTGAGAATCTTCGATACCAAGGGCCCTTCTCCCTCTAGTGAAACGTGGAGTCGCCAGATCAAAGGATGATCGAAAAATTGCAGTACTGGAATGCGATTTTCCCCAGCGGAGCTGGAATGCAAATTTCCTCCCCAGCGGAGTCGCCAAAAACTGTTGGTTTTCAAATAGGACTTTTTAGAAGAACAACAGTCAGGGGACAAGAAGTCCCTCCTCTTTAATGGGAGAGGTTCCCTTATTCTGAAACAAACTTATTTACAAAAGTACAGAACATTATTTTATGGTCGAACTTGGATATTACGAAAGTGTTCTTTTACAAGGATTATCAGTTACACAAGGGCTGAAGAAAGGGAATTAGAAGACAGGCAGAATAGCAACATTCGGAATTATAGATGGCAGAATAATTCTTCGTGTATGCGAAGCTTCGAAGGATTTAAGACAAGATCATTTGCGTTGGTTGAATGAGATTAAATTTAAGGACACAAAGTTCCATAAATAACCTTCTTCAGATTTGTTAATCAAGGACACAAAGTTCCTTCTTGGTTGTACAAGATCACTGTATTTGCAAAACTGAACAGTATGCAATCAGAGAGACTAAACGAGTTAGGAACAAAATGATCTTCACAATATTAAAGGAGAACACAGAGACAACAAGAATCAGATAGACAAAGAATGGAAAGCCCTTTTGTATTGATTTCTTTAAGATTTATTTACACTTTCAGCAAATATCCAAGTTCTTCCTCCTCTCGTAAAATGGCGTGGAAAGGCCATTATATAGATTACAAATCCGTTACTCCTCGTAACCGTTTCTTTTAACTAAAGAATAGTTAAGGACCGCCAATTGCAATGCCTTAACTAATTACAAGGAATACGAAAAGAAAGGGAAGAAGAGAAAAGAAAGGAGAAGGAGACAGTGTCGGGCTTCTGAGAAGGACCCACTGTCTTGAAACCGCCGCTGAGTTTTCTTCCATGTCTCAAACCCACGTCTTTGTCACGAGGACACACTGACATTTCATCTTGAAGATGTCAATGGATATCTTTGAAAACTGATGTAACCGACGTCTTGAAAGTTTCGTCCTTCGTAACTGCTTCTTGAAATTTGATCTTCGGATTGATAGCATCAGAGCCGCAACTTAAATTTATTTTTTGAAAAACAGCATATTCGGGTCGAGCGGGAAAAACTAAGTGTGAATGACACTTGGTACGCTTGGGACAGGTGAGACGCGAATGCGCGAAACACGCGGCTCGGCCGGTTCGGGCGAAACAGGGAGAAGACGCACAAATGTATTTGGGACAAATGGGACGAAAATGTGTGAGGTACGCGATTCGGGTGTTTCGGCCGAAATTGGAACAGCGGGCCCGTTTGGACTTGGGACATTCGGGACAAAAAGTTCCGAAGTACGCGACTCGACCGGCTCGGCCGAAATAGGGAAAGCTCGCACTTTTTTAAATGGGGCAGTTGGGACAAAATTGCGCGAAGGACGCGGTCCGGGCGAACCGGCCGAAAATGGAACAGAGAGCAATTTGGAACTCGGGACAGTTGGGACAAAATCGGGTGAATCGGCCGAAAATGGAACAACAGGTCCGTTCTAACTTGGGACATTTGGGACGAAAAGTTCCGGAGTACGCGGTTCGGCCGGTTCGGGCGAAAATGGAACGACTCGCACTTTTTACTTGGGACATCCTGGGACGAGAAATCGAAATGCACGCGGAAGGATGATTCGGCCGAAATGGAACAGTTTGCATTTTTGGCTTTGGGGCACTTGGGACAAAAACTTCCGACAGGCCCGAAAATGGGACAAATTCGGAGGTTTCGGCCGATCGGAGAACAGAAGACACTTTCGTACTTGGGACAGATGGGACAAAAAGTTCCGACAGGCCCGAAAATCACACAACGACCCAGAACACAGATTTTTTCGATTTCACGACTTAGGCACCTCAGAGAAAAACACTTAAGACTCAAAATTTTGAAATTTTACTCTTATCAGAGCGGGGAATTTTGAGTGGACAACAAGTCTCTTTTAATTGTGGTAGTAGTTATCCAATAAGAATTAGCCACCTTTTTACATTTGTCAGTATTTTTCATATTTTCTAAAAGAAATTTGCTAAGAAGGCTCCAATTGTGTTCAATATTGATTTATTCATTTAGGTAACAACATAAGTATGAACCAATTGCAATTGGCCGTGTATATTGTTTTTTTGTTGTGTCGGTTTTCTGCCTTTATCTTAGCCACTAAGACTGGGACACCTGTATTTTGATTCCATACCCGAATGTTGTTTTTAGTTTTGGCTTATTCTAGGAATTTAAGTCCACCCAAAGCCATCTCTTAAAATTTTGACTAAAGCTACCAAGTGTACTCTTTAGGTCAATAGATTTTTTCCAAGTGTCGTTTGATTTTTTTTTGTCACACTTTTTAACTCTATTGTGGACCCACTAATATATTTATTTTAATGAATTCCGGGGGACTTCACGTCTGCTAGAGGGATCCACTTTGAAATTTTCCAAAAAGATGACACATGCCCCTCTTGGTATTATTTATCTATCCCACGTGTCACCTCTTTCTTTGGCCATCCTTTAATTTTTATTTTATTGGTTAAGTGGTTTGGTTCGAGATCGGCTAGCTCACTTATGAGCCAACTTGATCCCAAATACATAACAAAATCTATCAACTCATGTGATGAGAAATTGGAAGCATTGCCAACAACAATCTTGTGAGGTATGCCGAATCTAACAATTATATTCACCTTGAGAAAGTTACACACGCCTTCGAGAGGTTGCCTCGCTTGATTGGTGCAGCTTCCACCCACTTGGTGAAATAATATGTGGCGGTGAGCACATAATTATGACTGGCACCGGAGGCAGATTCATGCTACTCTGATGAAATTAATTTCCCATTGGCTAAAATGTTCTTTAATTATCACACAGCTTGAGGAAGAGCTGCACGACTTAGGGCGGCCAACGAAATGTTGACAAGCTTCACACTTAGCCACCCATTCTGTTGAATCTCGAAAGAGAGTAGGCCAATAGTACCTGGCCCGTAAGATCTTGTAAGCTATCACAGAGGAAGAGAAATGTCCTCTGCATGCTAGAGTGTGGAAGGATTCTAGCAACCTTATCTACTAAGACTTATCAACACAACGCAGAATACACCATCAATACCCTTCTTGTATATACCATTATCCCATAGAATGTATCTTATGGACCTTAATTTAATTGTCCTCTTTTATTTTTGGCTTAAATGTGGGGGACATTCACCGTAAGTTAAAAATAAAGTGATATCTGCATACCATTCATCGGTTGTGCTTACAAAAAGCACCATGGGAAATTCTGAAGAAGTATCTTTAGTTTCCTCACATTCTATCTCAGAATTATTTTTTGCGATCAATTGGCACAGGCCTCTTCCTCGTACCAACTTGGTAGGTCTAATTTCTAATTCATATTCTTGGACTTTGGCTATCTAGTTATCTCGTTGAATACCCAACTCTTGTTGAGTCAAAATGGACTTAACTGCAGTATTAGGAACAAGAACGAGAGTGTGAGAACTCAACACATAATATCTGAAATGCTTCACCACTCTCACCACTACATAAGCATGCTTTTCAATTTGTGACATCTTCAATTCATGTTCCTTTAGGGGATAGCTCATGAAAGCAATGGGATCTTTAATTCCTTCTTCATTCTCTTGCATCAGGATGGTTGATACTGTATGTGTGGAAGCATAACTGTACATGATGAAATCCTTCTTGAAGTCTAGGCATACCAGAATAGGAGCATGAGCAATTTCTCTTTTGACTTCTTCAAAATCAAGCTTCCCTTTAGTGCTCCATCGAAATGGAGTCTTACCTTTCATCATCCTAAGGATATCCTTGGTTTTATCAAAAATTCAAGTACAAATCTTCTTAGGAAATTGACCTTTCCGAAAAAGGAATGCACCCTAGTTTTGCTTGTAGGTAGGGTAAGGCTTTGGATGGCCTTCACCCACTTTGGGTCGATCTTGGTTCCTTCTTTAGTCATGATATGACCCAAACTTACCCTCTATTACTCTAAACATGGAATTTTTAGGATTTAATGAAATCCCATGATGTCTGCATCTTAAGAGTACCTGCTCCAGGTGATCATAATGATCACTTCACTTCTTAGAGAAGACCGTCAAGTCATCCAAATATACAACTATGACTTTTCCCATCAAATCTCTAAAAGCTAAGTCCATATCTCTTTGAAATGTGGCCCCGGCATTAATCAAACCAAAAGGAATCCTCTTGTAAGAAAAGGTCCCCCATGGGGTGGTGAATGTTGTTTTATGTTGATCCTCAGCGGCCACCTCAACCTGATTATACCCTGAAAATCCATCAAGCATGGATAACATTTCTGATCCAGTGACCGTCTACAATGCTTGATCCATGATAGGCAATGGGTAATTGTCTTTCAATGAAGATTGATTAAGGTTTCAAAGTCAACACAAATTTGAATCTCACCATTCTTCTTTCTGACGGGATGATGTTAGCAACCCAGGTAGAATGATGGATTGGGAAGATAATCCTTGCATCTAACATCTTTTGAATTTCTGCAAGGATAGTCCCTGAGATCTTTGGGTTGTAATGCCTTTGCTTTTTCCTATAGGGTTTGACATCAGACTTCAAAGGGATGCTATGTTGCACATCCTTGGGCTTGAAAGACTTCAGATCCACATAGGACCATGCCAAGACATCCATATATCTCTTCAGGAGTGAAGTGAATCTTCCTTTCTCCTCAGGAGAACAACATTTTCCGATGTTTACCATCCGTGGTTGGTCAGAAGAGCCCAAATTAACTTGATCTACCTCTGACGAGGAAGCACCTTCAGCTTTCCTTTTATCCTGAATAAAATGGTCATGTTTGTCAAACAAACCTTCCAGAGAAACCAATCCCTTCGAGAATCTTATTGCCTTTGAGCTGGATGAATTCACCATCAATATCTTGATATGAATTCAAGACGAACTGACAAAGCTGATTCTGATCCTTCAAAATAAAGCTCGCTAAAATTATTAGCTTTCTCAAGAAAAGACAATACCTGTTGATCATCATTGAACACTTGCCAATGTGTTGAATTATCTAGAACACTTGGACGATACACAATCTCAATGGTATATGTGTCATGTTTGAACTTTGGGTGAGGAAGGAGAAGAGATGTAGACACGGCTAAAGAATCATCTTTATCATTGTAATCTCTCAAAACTACCTTAATGGAAAAAGCATCAAAGCATTCTATGTTGTCCCACACCTTGTTCCTGTAATGCCTTAGGTGATCATTTTTTACCTGATAGATCCCCCTTACTTGATTTACAATCAACTCAGCATCTCCCTGCACTCTAATATTTCAGATTCCCTTTGCCTTGCCATTTCTAATCCCAATAACAAAGCTTCGTATTCATCCGTGTTATTAGTATTGTCAAACTGTAGCTTGAAGGTGAAGGGAAAGATCTCAAAATCTGGAGATATAAGAACCACACCGCGCTAAAGCAATAGTTGAATAGCTCCCGTCGAACTCAAGGGTCCAAATATCATTAGGATCTTCTTCCTTGATATCTACAGAAGGCACCTCCGATGTCATGAAATAATTTCCCAAGCCTGCATCTTCAAGAGAATTTGAGCTTTGGGGTCATTTGATTTAGTGACCAGGTACTTTGCTTGCGCTTCAGGGTGGAGGACACGAGGAACTCCATTCACTGGAATTTTAGCTTTGGTCCAGTCCATATTGATTTCTCCTCTGACATCTTTGCAAAAACCTCTTCCTAAGAGAATGCCATAAGCAGCTAGGATATCAGCAACCAGGATAGTCATTTTTACTCTCTTTTATGGGAATGCGACAAATGCAAACTGTGCATCCTTGATTTGGCCAATCAAGGGGACTTGTTTGGTTTCCATGGAGTAACACCACCCATAAGATTTAGTCAAGGTAATTCCAAGGGCATGGGCTACTTTTGTGGGCATCACGTTATCAGAGGCTCCTAAGTCAATTATGTAATTGTTGAGTTTAAACCCATTTATAAGTAATGACAAATAAAACGGTTCAATATTTCCCGAAGAAGTAACAGAGGTCATATTATTCTAAGGTAAAGGCTGAGTGGGATTAGGCAACATGCCTTTTGAAGATGAAGGGATAACAGACCTTTCTTCTAATGAATTTGGCAAGTTTCTCAAATTGCTCGGATTTGACTGGAGGTACTCGGCTTCCGACATTTGGATTTTAGTTTTCTTTGCATGATCAATAATGTTGAAAGCGGTATATGAAGGAATGATGGTGGGATCAGTTCTGGTTACATTGGCCTAAGCCGAGGTAATCGGTCTTAGAGGATGGAGAAAGAGGGTTAGAAGAAGAAGTTACCATTTTAGTCATCTCCTTTTCGATTAGCGCCGATATTGAGCTCGAGTAAAGACTGCAAATGATTGACCATCATGTTCACACTGGTCTTCCTCGTATTCCAAGTACCCAATGTTGGAGTCACCAGCTGAATCATCAAAAGACTCATCAACATATCCTGAAGCTTTAAAAGCTTCGTGAGAATCTTGATCTTCTGGTTCTTCATCTTCCTCAACTATTTCCACTGTTACATTGACAGGAGGAGCTTCAATGGCCAGCCTTGTTAGAGCAGCAGTCAACCGATTCCTATCTCTTGCGGGAGTGCCATTGGTATTGTTGAAATTCCATCTAGGAATATCCTGATAAGGAATGTTGGTCACCTATTGAGACATTTTCTTCTTCAAAGTGATCAAGTCGTTGGCCATCTTCTGAATCATAGGGTCAGTAGTACTTTGAGAAGAACTCTAATTTTTAGGCTTAGATGACTCTCTTCTAATCTTTCCGCCGAATGAGATCATCTTCTATTTCAGTGGTTGTAGCTTGAGCAATAACTAGATCAGGGATAACAGACCTTCTTAATAATAAGCTCACATCAGGGGACTAAGCGTTGATGAAGAAACATTTTTTATTTTCAAAAGTTTGAATGTCTAGCACAAGAATCTTATGAATCAACTTGTTGAATTTTTCCATGAAGTCCTGCATGGGCTCATGAGATTCCTTCATATGTGTAAGTTGTGCTAACAAGTCATGAGAATCTTCATCTGGTTTGAACTTTGCTTCAAATACAGAACTCATGGTGGCCCAGTTGGTAATGCATGCATTCAGAAGATGGAAGAACCATTTTACTGCCACACCCTGCAACGTTTCAATGAAAAGTTAGACAGAGACATCTTCATGAGCCACCCCAAGGATGCTGCATGCAATAAAGAATGAAGTGATGTGTTCATCAGGGTGCTGCTTCCCATCGCCATTGAACTTAGGAATATTCTTACTGGTAGATCATGCAACGGCAGAGTTAGGGAAAGAGGACCAATAGCCGCACCCCAAGGCACATGTTGTGCTTGCCATTCTTCTGAATGAAGTGTGTATAGGAATATGAGTATCAAACAAGAATAATACATGGTAGGTTATAGAAGCTTCTTGTTCTTGAGGAACCCGAGTTCTTTGGATAGGTGAAGAACTTCTTGCTCGGCTAGATATAACACTATTGGGGGAAAGTCTAAAATTGTGTTGTTGAAGCAGATCAAAGAATGGATCAGTTTCCCACCTAGCTCAAACTTCACCAAGTGGATATTTTTCCGCCAACTTGAACCGAAAATGGATCTACCAAAAATAAGGTAAATATGGAGTTGCCAAACACCAATAGGATAAGCTTAGTCTTACCAATTTGTATTCCCCAGCGGAATCACCAAAAACTGTTGGTTAGATATTTTATCAGGCCAAAATATGAGGTTCAACCACAATACACAGGATTAAATCCCTCCTCAAAGATAGGTGAGGCAACCTGTTTATTACTGATCTAAAACACAACAGAAATAATATATACAACATTCACATTATTCTAACCATTGGGGTTGGGATACAATCCTGAAATTCACATCAACATGAGATGGAGATGTTACATTTTAGAAATAGAATGGATTAGAAAGGAAACTATTATAGATGAAACAAAGCAGGGAAGGGAATGAGAGGAACGTATTTTCTTTCAAGCAAATACAGATCAAGAAATACTTATACGAGTTTTAGATAATGAGTGTAATATTTGAAATGATTAAAATAATCAAGAACACTAAACAAAGAATAGCTTAAGATCTTGGATGTAAGAACAATCTCTCAAGATAGATGAATCCCACAACACAAAGTTTGCAAAATAACACTTGTTTCTATTCCTCAATGATTAAAAGAAAATACAAATTTTTTCTTCTTCTTCAAAATAGCTCTTGATATTCTAAAAATCTCCCCTTTTGGAATGCACAAGCATCCCTTATTTATAATAGAAAGAGTAGAGAGAAAATAGGATAAATCCTAGAAAATAGTCATTTTAACAAGAATCCTATTTTTCTTGACTCTCACGTAAGAGAACAAGTCAAAATTTACTTCCTATGTGACAAAACGAAAATGAAAAAGACATGTCAATCTCTGGATGGAAATGACATGTAACATTATGCTTATTCTGTTTCATCATCCTTGTCTTCCTCCAACAAAGCTTGCTTGTCTCAAAATTCCTGTAATTTCCAGATTATGTCCTACATCTTAGCTTCATCTGGTGCACTGGAATAATCACTTAGAACCTCGCAAGTTTCTTGAGTGTCACTTGCATTTCCAGAAGTTTCTTCAATCTCTTGTTGAGTTTCCTTAGTGATTCCAAAACATTCTCAATCCTTATGAACTTATCAATGGTTGTCAAATCAAAGACAATCTGGTTTGTGTTGAATTGATTCTTGAATTTGTTTATAGAGATTGTCAGCAGGTAGAATATTTGAGCTTTCATCCAACACCTTGGCAAAGATCCTGACAGCTCCTCTTCTATGTCGTTGGTGGCATCAACCAACTAATCTCTAGATTCCCTCAACTTGCTGCAAGCTTCATTGAGAATCTTTATCTTGAATCTGATGGCTTTGGTTAGCTGGAAATGCTTATCCCCATGTGGAATGATTCCTTCTTCCATCAAGATACGGGATGGAACCTGTTTCAGCGCATTGAGAGCCTCAAAAGTTAACTCAAGGTTCCTAATTTCCTATGAAAATTCATCATCCATTTTATCGCCATCTTTCTTTATTTCCTCCACAGATTTATAAACCTCCACTGTGTCATCAATGACCTCTCTTCCTTGTAGGAGTAGCCTCTGAATCCATTCATCAACCGTTCTCCCCTTCTCGTTGATTTTTTCAATCATAGGTACCAATGAGAAATTGAACCTGATAGGAGTAGGGGTAGAAGATGACGGTATTGACTGAGAAGGCTTTGAGAGCTTGAGCAATACCTCCATCAACTATTCAAATTTCTCCTTAAGCTCATCTCTGCTCACCTTCATTTCCTTCAGCTTCTGGCACAACACGTTCATGGCATCCTGGGCATCTTGTTGTGCTCCTTCTATTGTTACCTTTCCCAGATCAACCCTTGTAATCTGATAATCAGTAACCGCTATATCCTCCTTAGTTTTTTGGCCACAGGAGTGGAAATCTCTACAAACTTATGCCTTGAGGCATCCACTGAAACCCTTGAAACCGTTTTGGGTTTCTTGGCAGATTTGGCAGGAGAGGCCTTGAGTGAACTGAAGTCGAAGGCTGGTAGAGGAACTACCACCTTCCTCTTCCTTGGGGTCTGATCAATTAACCATTGAGGTACAGTGGAAGAAGTTTCCCCTATCAAAGGTGTTATGGTTGCATCTGTAAGTGGACAAAGGTTTACTTGTGGAGTAGTGATGACTACAAGTGTGGTGACTGTGGGGATAGATTCAATGAATGAAGGTGTAGAAGGAGGAGGCATATCTATGGCCATCTTAGGTCCAGCAGAGAGAGGTGAGAGGTCGAAGAAGATGTTGGCCATGGCTGATGAAAGTGGCGTAGAAATATGAAGTGAGGAAGATTGGGAGAGAGGAGGTAAAGATTCTAAAGTCAAAGCTTGAGAAGCAAGAGAGAGACTTACTTCTAATGAGAAATCAACAAAAGGAGAAATGAGAGGTTGACCAACCTCATCTTCTGAAGGAAGTTTTCCTTGTTCTGGTGGAGGAGGTGAATCTAGTACCTCAACTATTTGTGAAGGAGTGGCAGATGATGTGGTTCCTTGCTTTTCTCCCCTTCTGACAAACTTAAATTTAATCTACCTCTTGGTAGGGCTTTTATCCTCTTCCCTCTCTCCCTTGGAGGGTCCCGCTTCTAAAGTAGATATTTTTGAAAATCTCTTTTCCTTATAATTCATCCCCAAGAAATGAGCCATGCCTTGGTATGGACAAGAGTCTGAGTAGCTCTTTCAGTGATAGAAGCTTTTTTAGCAACAGACCAATCAATGGCTGGGAATCCGTGTTGGTCTCCATCTAATTGTTCATATCTAGTGTCTAGGACACTTTCATTGTCCATGGTGCCTTCGGGGATATCAGCTAGATCTAACATCTGAATTTCTTCAAGTCAGTCTATTCTGCTGTCTTTTCTTCAAATAACAACTTCATCCGAAGATCAACCCAGATGTCTTCCACATTGGGCACATGCAGATACAAGGTTCCATACGACTTGAGGACTCCTCGAATGTCGAATCCCTCCCTGAGCTTCATATGTTTCTTCAATTTGTCCTGAAGCTCATGCACCACATTCTTGGCCTTAACCACTGTAGAACATGTATACCTTCCAATGGAAATGGGGAAGGAGACAAGCTTTTTACTGCTTTGTTGGAACTTGTGAAAATCCAACAATTGTTTGACTAACTCCATGAGGATCAGTTTGTCACCTGGGAACCTGGGAAAATGGAAAGGGTTACCATGGAACCTTACCACCTGAAGATAAGTAAACTTCTTGAATTGTAAGAAGATGCAACCCCATTTTGACACTTCGCCCATGCTTCATCAGAAACCCTTCTCTTCCTCAGATTAGGATCCAACCTGCAAATGTTTTCATAGAAGAAGGTGTCATTCACTCTTCTATATTGGTCTTCAGACCCTTTTATTATCAGCTAAGGGAAGTACCGATATATGTGTTCCGTTGCTCGGTTTCCCTTTGCATCTAGCCTGGGTAATTTCTCATTCCTACTGCTACATAGGTGATATATGACATCATATAGAACTTTCCGGTAGACAAGATTGTTTTCATTTGGGAATCTATCTCATCACTTATTAGGCTACCCCAATCAATCCCTTGGTCATTCTTCTTTATGACAACCATGAACTGGTACATCCACCCTTGGAATTCTTTTAACTCTGGGAGCCCAAATAATCGACTCAACAGGGTGATGATATCACTGATTTCAAGAATAAAATCACTTCTAGGGACCGACTTGGGAAACCTAGAAACAATTGGCTTAGCCTTGATCAAGAAATTCTTGTTTACATGCTTGATGTAGTCTTCCTGATCTTTGTCCCAGCCTTTTGTGTTGATTTAAGGTCTAAATCAACATACTCCACAAATTCGGCAACCTTAGGAGTTGATCAAAGTAACCTCCATCCAATTTCACTATAGACTCTCCTACTTGATTTCTTACTGAGCGGAGGCTGAGTCATAGTTAGAAGTGCAGCTAGGATGAATTCAGGGCATTGAGCTGATATTAGAAATCCTACTGCAAGAGGGAGACCATTGCCTGCTATCGACTTCATCTAGGAGTTCTAAGAAGAATCCTCAATTCTCTTCTAAAATTCCTCCATATCTATATTATCGAGCTTTATGTCCCGAATTTCATAATTGCAGCTTATGTAAGAAGAAGACTCCATCTTCTGATACTTATACTTCATCTTTCCTGACTTATCCTTAGATTGGTCTGGGGTCCGACATGAGGAGTCTCAAAGAAGAAATGCCTTGATGATTTTTGGAAGAGCAATCGGGCTTGAAATTTTTTTGGACAATTACATAGACCCGCCACACTGTTCGGATTTTGAAATTTACAAAACACCTTCAGAAACCCGACACAATAGAGTGTATGTTGGAATTCAGGACATGTTGAGCATCAATGAAAACCCGACACACTACGGAAGTGAGGAAGTGTCGACAAGTAGAAAACCTAACACTCACGACGGAACCTGGAGGAAGTCGAGCAGATAGAAATCCCACACACACGATGGATGTCGAGCACCTAGCCAAGCCTGAAACAAGGCGAAAAGAGTAAAATGTTAAACACCCTACAAAACTCAAACAAGTATATCGGGTTTCTGACGTGTTAGAACATGAAAAATTCCCGCCTCATGATCACTTAGGAATTTTTAGAATCATTTTGAAATCTACAAGTTACAACCTATGAAAATAAGTAAATAACCTAGGGGTAAATTTCAAACAAGAGCCCTCATGAAAAAGACAAGAAACAAGGAAAACAACCCAAAACCCTAAAACAATAATGAAGAAGGAAAAGAAATGGAAACCCCAAGAAAACACTTCACAAATAACCCAAAAAGCTTCTAAAAAGAAAGAAGAGAAGAATACCTTCAACTAGCTTGAAAAATGATCAAAAACATTGGCAAAATCAATCGGGAAGCTCGATCGGGTTTGGAGGTAGAGGAAGCATCAATGAAAATCCAACGCAGCAAAAATGAATGGTAACAAATGACATGGAAAAACTGACTATTTATAATAACCTAGCATTAATTACACCTCACTTGACACATGTGCCAACTGCCAGACAACTAGACATTAATGACATGTCATCATGCTTGGAGCATCCGAAAACCCGATACAAAGGATTTGATTCAATTTGGGTTTCGGGTTTTGGGAAACAAGTGACATAAAACATGCTTTGGGCAAAGCATGTTCCGATGCTTGGAAGTTATGAAAACCCGACATAATGGACTTAGATAATCGGGTTTCGGGTTTCAGGAAACATGAGGCATAAAACATGCATTGAGCAAAGCATGTTCTGATGCTTGGAAGTTCCGAAAACCTGACATAATGGACTTAGATAATCGGGTTTTGGGTTTCAGGAAACATGAGGCATAAAACATGCAAGAAACATGTTTTCATGCAATGAAAACCTAAAAATCTGAAAATCTATTTCAAAGGGAATTTTTAAGAGATTTGTCCAAAATTTTCCTATGGTTATCTCATTTTTAGCTGGAATCACTAAAACGAGATAACAAGGATCTAGTAACTTGGTGTGGAAAAACCACCCACCGGAAGAATTGCAAACCCAGTAAGTCTTAGCTCCTTCTCTTAAACATCATAGGAAGCTTTGTCAATCTTTTTCAAAGCATAAAAGATGGATTTTAATGCATTTAGGTCATATGGACTCACTGCGCAGATGCCTAGAAGCAATTAGAGACTATGCATGAAGGAAATCACCTCGTCTAAGGTAATCAAGATAATTTTATAATCTGTTTACAAACTCCCATGAAGGGGGATGAGAAAATAGTTAATTACCTAACTAAAATTAAGAACATTAAATCTCAATTAGATGGTTGTAACTATGAACTATTTCAAGATAAGATTTTGTATTTCATTATTCAGATTAATATCCATGAAAATTTTCAGAACTATATCTCCATTCTTGATTCTAAATATCGAATGAGAATTATCTCGCTTGATTTAGACACTCTATCTTCTCTATTAATTCAATGAGAACATGTAATGGAGAACTTTGATTTAAAAGAGACTGCATCTCAGGCATTGTTCTCTCAAAATCATAAGTATACTCAGAATAGGAATAATAATAATCCTAATCATAAGTCTAATATCATATCAAGATTTAAATCAAATCCTAAATGTAATTATATTAAAAACGGACATAATCTGTAAAGTCATATTTAATGGCACATGTAACAAGTGTGAAAATGTTGGTCATAAAGAGTCGATTGTCGAGTAAAAACCAAAAATAAAGAAAATTTACTAAAAATGATAGAAATAGTAAATATTATAGTCAAGAAAAAACATGCAAATATTGTTGAGCATTTTATTGCCTTGTATACTTCTCTCTCAACCTCAAATGACAATGAATGGATCCTAGATAGTGGTGTCTCTAGGCACATGAATTGTATTCATGGTATCCTCTCATATGTAATTTATGTGAGGAAAATATATATCTAGGAGATAATTCCATCATTAGATCTGAAGGTTGTGGAAATGTTAAATTGTCAAATGGAATAATTAGGAATGTCTTGTATGTTCCTTAGTTGAAAAAGAATATTTTATCTTGCTCTCAGTTAACTAAAGAAAAATGTAAAGTTGTTTTGCTACAAGATAAATGGTATGTAAAAGATAAACTTAGTAATGTTATTGCTTCTAGTATTCAAAAAAATTCTTATATATTTTTGATGGATTTGTGTCTGAATCTTGTTTTTCTTCCTCTTCTAGGAATGATATTCAGCTTTGGCATGAAATATTAGGTCATGTGAATTTCAAAAGTTTGTATGAAATGTCTAGACTTAATCTTGTTGTTGGTCTTCCAAATATGAAGTTAGATCATGAAACATGTGAAAGTTGCTTGCGTGGTAAGAAACATGTTGAACCATTTCACAAACATCATGATTCTAATTCTTCTTAGTTATTAGAACTGATTCACAGTGATGTAACAGGACCTCTTAAAGTTCCTTCTCTCAGTGGAGCTTTGTATGTTGTATTCTTTATTGATGATTTATCTAGGATGACCTAGTCTTATTTTATTAAGAAAAAGTTTGATGTCTTGTCTAAGTTTCAAGAATTTAAAGCTTTAGTTGAAAATGCTTCTAATCTAAAAATTAAAAGAATTATAATTGATAATGGAGGTGAGTATGTTGGTAAAATTTTTGATGAGTTTTATGTGTCATCTGGGATTCAAAGAGAGTTGACTACTCTTTATTCCCCATAGAAAATAGGCATTGCAAAAACGAAAATCAAGATTGCATCAGAAATGGCTAGGAATATGATTCATGCATCTAATGTGCCTAAGTTTTTATGGGCGGTTATGAACAATGTTGTCTATATTCTTAATTGTCACATCCTGTAATTTTTCATTCGGTGTTGTCATAAAATGAATTTTAGCATTAAACAACAAGCGAGTAATGTGGAAGAAAGTACCACTACGTTGTCCCATATACCGTTGTGCACCAAGACACATAGCCGAAATGGTATGCATACTCTTGTACAAATGTATGCATGAAATCACAACGCTCATGTTGTTATGTAGTCACAAAATGATTGATGTTGTAATTCATTTTTCAAACTTGTAGTCTTGGATCTACCTTACCTTGTTTTCTATAGATGATGGTTTCAGTAACCATCTTGAAGGACTATGTTGTGTGTTGAGAGTACTTACTTTGCTAGAAGTAAATATTGGATGCATTTATTGTACGGATAGATTGTTGTACCTAATTGTAATATCCTAATTTATCTTATTTGAAGAAAGTAAATATTTTCAAGTATGATTAAATTGTGTACATAGTTCTTTACACATTTGCACAATATATTATTATTCAATAAAGATTGTATAATCGAAGAATCTTTCCATGATTGTAAAAGTATAATTTCAGCACGAGGCATAGTTGATTGGATAATTCTAACCTCCTTTTGTTTTCATGACAATCAAAGACTGTGAAGCACAAGAATGGTTCTCGACAAGGGACATGTAAAAGCTTAAAATGGTTTAAATGATATTGTTAACCTCGGGCTCGTTGTAATTTTTTTCTTCTATAGGAAAATAATTATGTGGTTTATCGAAATTCTGGTCATTCTAAAAGGGCATTGGCCAAATCTTAGATATTAGGAATGGTTTCTTGATTTCCATTAAAAATCATGGTATTGGGCATTTGATTTTTATGCTTTCTTTATGTAAACTAAGCAAAAAGCGGGTGGCATTTGACTATCATGAATAAAAGGCATATTGCATTTTATTTTATTGCTAAAGTTATATGTGGATTCCATTTTAATGGATAATAATTCTTAACGCTTTTGTTGGTAGACAAAAGGGACATTAACCATACCCTTAAGATGAGCTATAATAGAAAAGACATGTATATATGTGAGGGACATATTGTGGATATAGATGAAATGAACCTTGACCATATTCAAAGGGAACTTGATCACCTTGGGTATTTCACTACCTACAAGGATTATGAAATAATTAATAATTATTTGGACTAAACCCATGAAAACCCTTATTCTCGATTATTTCTAGTCAATTTATCATGCAGATTAAAGGATTAATTGAATGGACCAAAGCACACCACCAGTTGGATGGAGAGAATTGATAAATTTAAAACACCACTTACATGGCACTTTGTGAGAAATGAATGACATCAATGATTTTGAAAACTACGAAGCTTCATTAAGAAGCTACCAATGCATCCAAGACTTCTGGGGTTCATTTTGGTTATTATTCAACTTGAGCTCTTCAAGCTCTACATGGGGTTTCTGGATCCTTGCATCCACTATTGTTAAGGGCCTCTTTTCTATATTTATATTTTCCACTTGTTTTCACGAGCACTTAAAATGGGAAGATCTCATGGGTTCCTTCTATTTAAGCGATATGCTATTTTTCTTTGGTGGGCATATATAAAATGTGTATTGGGGTTTGTTTTATGGATTTCTATTAAAATATATATGGGAGTTAATAGAAACATGAGATTTTGAATATATATCCTTATTATGCATTAGTTATGGTAATAAAATTTTGGAACTTTAAGGCTTGTTATTTCGAGTAGTGGAGCAAGAACTTGGAGAATGCAACCGAGGGAGTTAGAAGAAATCTGTAGAATATTTCGGGCATGAAATTATTATTATCCTCATATTTATTATTTATTGCATTAAAATTTTTGAATGTAAAATAATCAGAAATTTACTTTTAGGTGAATAAAGGTACTATCATTGGGTGTTAGCTTAAGTCTTTCCCTAATATTTAAATGCATGATAAATGTAGAATGGGAGTGATTTTATGCATTAAGAGATTCGTTATGGCTGACTCAAAAGGATTGGCCAAGAATTATGTGGATTTATATTATTTGACCGTGCACTCAGGGGATGTATGCTTTCAAAGTTGGGTTAAAACATGCTTATAACAAAAAAGTAGCACCCTAAGATTTGGCTATGCAGATCTCTACTTTTTGCTAACATGGGTACCACCTCTCAAGCTATGGGACTTGCGTGCTTGAGGTGGACCTCTCTGGAGAAGGCTGACTCCCTCTTCCTAAACATAATGCTACAACTACTCCTAATGTAAGAAGACACCTAACTACACCTAGTCTAACAATTCCAAGGAGATGGAGAGAGAGAGTGCATGAAAATGGAAATCATACACTAAGGGGTGGTGATATCACCAAGAAAAGGGATTGTTAGACAAGATTGATGTCTAAAAACATAGATATGTGATAATGGAGAGGATGGAAATGAATCACAAACCAAGATAATACACATAGTACACCATTTTCAAGTTAGCACAAACACATTTAAACATGCAATGAGAACTAAAGATGTCAACCACCTGCAAGCATGAAGAAAGGCAAGAAAAGACAAAAAAAATAATGCAAGGATAGAGAAGTAGTCACAAACACATATTTTATTGCTCCAAAGTATGCACAATACAACATTATAGTAGAGAGGCAAGATTTTTCATTACAAATCCCCAAACATGGAGGCTAGAAGCTCCACAAATGTCAGCCCCCTTTACGATTTATAGAATTTTTGTGAGAAGAGAGAGAATGTGAATAACCCGAATGCATGCCTTGCTTTAGACTCAAAACTCAAAATATGATGTGAATGCAGCATTGGACACCTAAAAATCCCATCTCTCATGTACTCTTGCTTGTGGGAGAAGGAATTTACCTCCATGCTTCATTAATGGTGGTATTTGGTCATATTCTTTGTGTAATGAAGTGCAACAGCAGTAATGACATTTTTACCTACTTAAACTCACCAAATTTGAAATATGAAGGTGTTTGTGTGTAGAAAGATTTGATACCTTTCCAAAAAGTCCAAGAATGCGTGAAACGAAACTCCCAGATGAAAGTTATGGTCGTTTGAAGTTTTGTAGTTCTACAGGATAACCAAGGACCATTATTGCTACTTTTCCTTATCCGTGGGAATTCGACCCCCATTACATTCTCTCCCAGTCATCAAACTTTCCCAACTACTTTACTTCACTTATTTTTATGGAAGTAAAGTAATTCCCATTCACTTATTACTTTACTTTGGCCATTTTTCTTCTCTCAGTAGGAAAATGAGGGTTCATTACTTCGTTAGTGGGGTGGCGAGCGAGCCACCGCCACCCAACTCACTTTTGACTCGGTTTGTAGCTCGATTCATGGATCGCTTCAATTTTTAGTCTTTTACAATTCTTATGCTTGGAAATTGGTCCCTTAGCAATGTAAGACTCCCACCTCCTAAATACCACTTTACATGCCTTATTAGCTTGCACATCGAGCTCACTTCTTAACTCACCCTTTAAATAATCTAACTCGAGCCCTCATTGATTCAAGTGTTTTCACCCCCTTCCTACTTAAGACTTGATTCTTTCAAACATCGTTACAAATACTCGAACAAATTACCTTTGACTTGGCGGTCACTCTCTCTTCTGCGTCTAATGGGTTAGCTCATACTTGCATTGCGGTGATTGCTTTTGCAAAGACTTCTCACCCCAAAACACTAGTGAACACTTCCTCCTTATTTCACTCCTTCTATACAGTCATTCGACTCACTTTTTCTTCACATGGGCTCTATAATGCAAGACTTTCCCCCTCATTTCACTACTTCACATCGGGATGACTTGACCCTTCCTCGTATGACTTGACCCTTCCTTGTATGATGTTTTGATTTTCCTTTACTTACATGTGGTGTTTCCGCAATGCAAGATTTCCTCATCCAAATCATTGATTAATTCTCGCTTATTCGAACGACTTTCTCCCTTTCAATGTGACATTTTACATTACTCCCGATTTGTTTATCGTGGTCTTTGGTAAGACGTACCCCTTTGAATTGTCAATTTGTATTTCTCCATCCAACTTCTCATGCTTCCTTACGTCAAACAACTTTACTTGTGCTTGTTTTACGTCATTTTCCCCACCGCTTGTTAAGTAAAATATATTCCATTCACTGCAATGCGTTACACCTAGGTGAGTTGACTTTCCCACACCTAAGTCATGCCGCTTTTGACTCCACCAACTCATCCCTAGCTCAATGGTTGAGCCATCTCACCTCCATGCTCACCTCTACGTTGGATTACTACCCCATTCCTCTACGACTCAACCTCATCAAATCGGCCCAATCTCCATGCCAACCCCTTTAGCTTGGTCCATGTGCTGTGATTTCACCGCAAGCTCCCACGACTTATCTCGCCATTCATTGTGTGAACTCCTCTGCATGAGTTCCCTTATGGCCCCCTCTTCATCCTACTCCCTCATGATCGCCAACCATCCACCGAGCCACTTGCTCCATCCTCCACCGATGCCTCTACATGGATGATCTCGGGTACTCACCCTATCTCACCTAATTAATCTCCATTAACACCTACCACCTCGGGACATCCTCTCCCATAAGCTTGAGTTGTTATCTCATTTGTAGGCTTGCTAGTTAAGCCATCCCCTCAAAAATCGGCTCGCTACTTCATCACCTAGAATCGACACCACATCGTCCACTCGTTTTGTGGGCTTCATCTCCTGAGGCCGACTCTCTTGTTCCTTTGGTGAGTTGACTTTCCGTTCAAACCCCATTCCTTCACTACTACGGATTCAAACCCACAGCTCAATGAGCTCGCCTTCATCCTAACTCGCGAGGCCTTCAACATAGCTTATCAAGCTACTCAATAAGCTCACTTCCTTGCATTACTCAATAGCTCAATTGAGCTCCCCTTCAACTCACCCACCAACTTGATTGAGTCTGGCTAGGACCTTATTTAAAATTTGACCCCTTTAACCAAACTTTTCATGATTTTTGAATTTTTGGGATTCTTTAGATTCAAGGAATCATAAAAGCGACAATGAGCTTCCAAGAGGTCATTTATGAGATTTTCCCATCTTGGTCACCTATGGAGCCCGTTGGGGCTTTCTCTACTCTTCTAACGAGATCTTAAGCTTGAAAACGCATAAGAGGAAAAAATCCTCTTATGATCTCAACACCCCCAAAATAATAAAATTACTCTCAAAATGATAGGAACTACGTTTAACCTAGGTGAATGCCTTTAGTGTCCTAACAAGTGCTCAACTCAAGGCCTCCTTTTTGTCCATTTCACCTAGGGGTGAAAATGGATAACAATTTGGTGACTCACGGGGCCATCTACCTACTAGATGGGGTAGACTAGCTACCTTGAAGCATCCATTGGGCATGGAGTCCTCTATAGAAATCATGATACGATCTGAAAACATTCAATTATTACCCCGGAACCTGTTAGGAACATTGATGCACTTGTGCTGATTTGATTACACTTGCATTTCCCACATTTCATAAGAAAATCTTAATATTTTCATGAGTGGAAAATTATTTTGATTTTAAAATTTTCTTTTCTTCTTCATCTCTGCAAACCTGATTTGTGGGTCTACATGATAGACACACAGAGTTGCCCCAACATCTCATTCTTGCCAACATGAAGCATAAACAACTGATTTCTTGACAAGATAAAGCACTACATGACTTATAGGCATATGTTGATTTGGGATGTATCATGGGACTGCAGCAAAACTGATATTCTTTTCTTTCTTAGGCTACTTGAAACACTCTTGCTAGAAGTAAGGGCTACTCTAAAATTAATTTGAGGAGGTTGTCATGGCACTACTATATGAACACATAAGACTTCCCTTGAAGCTGATTTTATGATTTCTTGTAAGTGTCATTAGAAGCTTAGTTGTTGTTCTTGAAGGGACAAGGAAGGAAAACACCGAAAACTTTCCCTTATCTAATTTTATTTGTTATGCATTTGTATGTTCTTGGAGGCTACAACTTCTTCATACAACTATGATAATCTTACTTTTGCACATAACACTTATGGGAGGGATGATGCACTGTGCGATAGACTACCTAGAGCAACCACAATAAAAACTATATACAAAGGAACAAAACATATATGCCTCAAGTGAAGCATGCAGAGTGCACACAAGCACTTCTTATGTTGAAAGCAAACTTACTCCTAATCTACACTAACTGGAGAAACGAGCAACTTCAAACAAATCCTGACACTAAAAATGAGAAGTAGATGCCCTTTCTCAATATCTTAGACCTTGAAATTGGTTTTGTAATGAAAATGGTTGTACATATGAGTGAAAAACTAACCATAAGCTAATTCTTCACCCAACAAGCCAAGGTACCAACATCAAATAGAGAAAATACCTCCTCCAGCTAGTTAGTGTTTTTATCCTGGAGGCTTTAATGTTGATCTTTGGTGCTATGAGATTCGTCCTCATGCTCAAAAGTGAACATGACTGGTTTTGGCTTATCTTTTGGATCCAATGAATCCAAGTTCCTAATTGGTAAAGGTTTTAATCCATTATATTTTCCCTCTGCTCTGAGTACCAACTTCAATAAGGAAGTCTTCTTGCAATCCTTCCTGAAAAAGGTGACTTTCTGTAAGTTGATCTTATTCTTGTGGCTCATCTACAAAAAACTGATGTTCTGCCTTGATGACTGATATGAAAATGATGTCATCCTTTCTTCTTTCTCCTTCCTTGGCAACCTGGAGTTCCTCCTCAACATGTAACTCAATGAGATTTCTTGAAACATCTAATGAGATCACTGGTATATCACCGCAATCAACTAAAATATGCTACTCGTTTGGGAGTTCCTCCTCCTCCACTTAAAGACCAAATTGTTCTTGATTGATGTCCTTCTCCAACATGAAGTTTGATAAATCAAACTCTTCAATTTTCTGCTCATAAGGACTATTTTACATAAATTTGAGGCCTTCCCGTATGACCTCCTCCATCATGGATTCATCAACCAAATCAAGTTCCCCAAATGAAATCAAAACTCTCTAAATGATATCATCTTCATTCGGTGTCTCTCAATCTGATTCATTCTCCTTTGTATGTTCCTCTTCAACCGTACTTGGAGCTGATTCTTTCTCTTCCTCTCTGAATGATTTTGTAGCTGGTAGTGGATCAACAACTTTTGTGAAAAGATAGTGCCATCATGAACACTACACTCTGAGAAAATGGATTGTTGATCATCACTTTCTTTTCCTTATCTCCATCTGCTACTAAATCATCATTCACCTCTTACTCTTGAATCTCAAAATTCACTTGAGGCTTAATCATCAATGACATTTGCTTGATATTGAACTTGGAAGCCCATTCCTTCAATTTTCTTTCCAAATATTCCTTGTTAAGCTCTTCAATATTCTCCTCCCCTCTACTGATTTTTTGGTTTTTCTCTTCCCAAAATGGGTTTGGGACTACAAGAGGAGGGATGGGTTTGGGTTTAACTAATTTTTCTATTGTTTGAGGTGGTGGGAGAGGCACAACTTCATGTTTCTAAGGAGGGGATGGTTTCTTGGAAGGGAAAATGGCAGAAAAATCAAGATGTGATGGAAGATTAGGAGATGGAGAAGGGGATTCCACACTAGGGGCAACATGCAACAAGCTAGAATCATGAAACTGTTGAAATGATGTAAATTGGGAAGGAGAAAAGGGAAAAACATGAGGTGGTAGTGGACCTACCCATTGAAAGTATTTTCTTTCACCGAGATCATAAGCTTCTATCTCCCCATCCCATTTTGCAAGTAGTGGCAACATTTCAACCATGAAGTCAAGCTTTTGCTATGGGCTATAGTGTCTTGGAAAAGGGCCCACCCATGGACAAGGTGTCCTAAAACCAATCTTGAATGCCTTCATCTGAGTTGTAGCCCTTGACTGCACCATCTTAGCCTCCATACTTTGAATTATCTCCTGCAAACCAACATTTTCCACAAAATTGTTGTCATCATATGCATATCCCTCTTCTTGATAAGCTCCATAACAAAAATGATTCTGGTACTACTCATAGGGATAGGCATAATGATTCTAAATTTGATCATAGGACTGATCTAGAGGAGTTGAGAAGTACATTGGAAGTGGATTGCACTCACCGTAAGTGTGAATCCCATGATGGAAATGAAGCCATGATTGCAAAACTTCATGAATGGAAGAAAATGAAAGATATGGAAAGAAAATTGATGGAAATGGATGGAAATGGATGGAAAGAAAGGTTTCCAACTCATAAAGTGGGATTATTAGATCAATGGAGTTACCAGATGTGTTTTGAACCTTGTAGCCTTGACTACTTAGGTATTTAAATTGTTACAACGTGAGGTAGTCAGCTTACTTGAAGTAATGGAACAACTTGAAGTAACACAACTTACTTGACCTGCATTACTTCCCTTTGTTCATCGAGTTATGAGACATGATTACTTCAACTTCCTCCTTTTTTAGTTCATTGGTGTTTAGAACCTACATTACTTCCCCTTCTTATCGGTGTTTAGAGATGCACTTACTTTTTCTTCTTATCAGACTTTGGAAGGGAAATTACTTAAGTCTTTCAACTTGAAGTAATTGGATTACTTGAAGTAGTGAAACTTGGAGGTGCAACTACTTAAGTCTTTCAATTTTAAGTAATGGTATTACTTGAAGTAAACAACTTACTTGAATTAATTGCATAACTTGAAGTAATCGAGTTTGGGAATCCAATTACTTAAGTCTTCTCATTTGAAGTAATCAACTTACTTCCTTCTCTTCTTCTTATCGGTGTTCTAAAGGTGAAATTACTTACTCATTATCTACACTTTTTGGACTACTCGATTACTTAGCGATAAATGCAAGATGAGATCACTAATTACTTACTTTTCTCTGCGGTATTATAGGACCTCTTTACTTCAAATGCTCTTTGTTGTAAGGCTCCAAAACTACAACTTCTTCCAAGAACACATCAACTTAGAAAAAATGGATATTCTTCAACTGCACTCCATCTAAAGATCGACTTGAATTCTTGTCCCACCAAGCATGCCAAAAATGTTATCACAAAAATGTAACACCTTGATATTTGGATATGCAGATCTCTACTTTTTCCTAACATGGGTATCACCTCTCAAGTTGTGGGACTTGCATGCTTTAGGTGGACCTTCGGAGAAGGTCTACTTACTCTTCCTAAACCTACTGCTACAACTACTCCTAATGTAAGAAGACACCTAACTACACCTAGTCTAATAATTCCAAGGAGACAGGGAGAGAGAGAGAGTGCATGAAAAGGGAAATCCTACACTAAGGGGTGGTGATAGCACCAAGAAAAGGGATTGTTGGACAAGATTGATGTCTAAAAATAGAGAGAGGTGAATGTACGTACCCAAAATTGTAAGGTACTGTACTGTCAGAACAACGTGACATGTGCCCCAATGATGATACAGGTCTCCTCGCAAGGTGTTCGGGATCCGGAAAAGCTCTCCAAGTGTGCGTTAACATCCCGCATGCCCCGCTTAGCCCTGCGTGCTTTATTTTTTCCTTTTCCCCTCTTTTCTTAGCCTTTTTCTCTTTAGTGACGAAACCGCCGCCCCTACACAGGCGGCGGTCTGAACCGCCACCCTGCTCAGGGCGGCGGTCCTTTACGCATTTTCCAGAAAGCTCTTTTAACACGACTCATGTAAATTCAACATTTTACCAGCTTTCTTTCACCGCCATAAGCTTGCATTTATGATTCTGGTTCCCTGGAATAGTGTTTTGCCATTGTTTATAGTTTAAGAGTTCCATTTGGCTTTTACCTTGGGTAAATGCAAATGTTATAAATAGTTGGCTTGTGCTCAAGAAAATGGCCCCTCATTCACTTCTCATCTTCTCATTTCAGTAATTCAGTCTTTTATTTTTCTTAGGATTCATAGTTTAGTTCATTGCATGCTTAGTTAGCATTGTTTTACTGTTGGTAAGCCACAAATCCATCTTGTGCAAGCAGTGTTGTTTCATCCAATCCATTGGAGTAGAATAGCTTAGGAAGCCATTAAAGTTGCAGGTTTTTCTCCTCAAATAGGATAGTTTCAGGTTCGGATGCTTTATGTTGCATGACTTGCAATAGATCCCACTAGGAATTGCATAAGCCAAGCTCTGTACTCTTGCGCTATCCCTCTCCTACTCGCATTGTATTTAGTCTATGTCTTGAGCTACCTTTGTCCCAATATCTACTTCTGTTGATGCTAGCATTACACACTTTTCTGGATCCACGTGAACACGAAGGAACGATGAGATCACACTGAGGGGACACGATCACACACACCATCATATTTACCACTATTCTACAGAATCCAGGTTCTAGCTTTCAAAGTTCTAGTTAGAATCATATCAAATAGAGTAGTTAATTGCTTTATTTCAGTAAATTCTATTCTCGATATTGCTAGGGAAGCTGTGGGGATTGATAGTTTCTGAGAAACTATGATTCACTCCTCACTTCTGAGGTAGGATCGAGAATCTTGCAAATATATTAGATGAGCTATTTTATTGTTTAGAATAGATCTACAAATTACACAGACAAATAGCTACACTCGGTTATTTTGTTTCTTTTAAATTATTATTTTAGTTGTCTTTCTAGATATTTTAAATAGTTGTTTTCTTAAATTTGTAAATTTCATTTGAAAACACAAAAAGATAGAGAAAATATATATGCTATAGATACACTTCACATAGTTAAATTTCATTTTGTTACAGTTAATTTACTTTGTTACTTTTGTATGACAATCACGGGACCTAGAGAGCCCAGGGAATACATATTTGAGCCAATCGTGCTGACCCAATCTCATCACAATAACTCGATATAGATCAAAATCTTAGGATTCAAGTCTTCCAAACAACGGTAAGCTTGCAACAAATCAATTCTCAGTTGAGCAGACTAAACATAGAAGATGACCAAGCACACACGTTTTGGTCGAATCAACCGAACTACAGATTACCCTAGGCAAACATTCATATGACTGTAGAAGGGTTCGAAAGAGAACAAACCTTTGGTTGTGATCCTTTGGTCCCACAGCCAGATGCAGGAGACACTCTTCTAGATATAGATACCAGCCTAAGAATCCAGGTTGCACAAATGCCTGTAGGGTATTCTGAGAAAATCACACAGTTATTGATCCTAAATATAGAAGCTGAGAAAGCATACGATTACTGGATATTAGGGATTAGGACTTGATTTCATGCATGACCATAACAGGTCCACAACGACTAAGAGTCTACGGTTGTGACCCAAAAATCCCGCAGCCCAATGAATCCACAGGAGAATTAGACATAGACACTAGCCTACGCACACTAGTATTCTAGTCTACTCCACTTCCACCTATCATCATCGAACAATTATCCTTGCTAGACACAACAACTAACAAAGCTAGAGAGTTCTGGACTAGGCCAGAGAACCGTCCATAGAATTGACTACATTTACCATCCACCATATGACCTGTCCAAGAAATACACGAAACTATCCCGGCCATTTTCCACGTATTCCACAACCCATAGATCGAATCACACCAGAGCTCGATATTGATTGAAGCCTTCAAGAAGTCATCCTTGCGACCGATCTATCACACCACTCAAGTTAGGAGGGCTTTCTTTGCTTTAGATTTGCAAGTTCCGTTAGTGCACATTGAAGACATTAGATTGCCTAACTAGTTTGTTTGTATCTCACACATTTTCATCCCCACCGGCTGTCTCGCACACGACCTCGGGAGGTCGAGTGTGAGGAAGAGTCACTTGTAGATTCCCACGCTCGCATGTCACTTTTCCGTCGTATGCTGAACATGGAGAGGATGGACATGCATCACAAACCAAGATAATACACACAGTACACAATTTTCAAGTTAGGACAAACACATTGAAACATGCAATGAGAACAATAGATGCATAGTAACTTGCAAGAATGAAGAAAGGAACGAAAAAGACAACAAAAACAATGCAATGACACAAAAGTAGTCACAAACACATATTTTATTTCTCCAAAGTATGCACAATAAAACATTATAGTAGAGAGAGGTAATATTTTACATTACAAAGCCCCAAACATGGAGGCTAGAAGCTCCACAACATTCTTGTAGAGAAGAAGAAGGAGGGCAACACCAAAATTTCCAACCCTTTCCAAATGTGCCCCCTTTACAATTTATAGAAATTTTGTGAGAAGAGAGAGAATGTGAATGACCCGAATGCATGCCTTGATTTACACTCAAAACTCTAAAGGTGATGTGAAGGCAACATGGGGCACCTACATAGCCCATCTCTCATGTATTCTTGCTTTTGGGAGAAGGAATTGACCTCAATGCTTCATTAATAGTGGTAGTTGGTTATTCTTGTGCAATGAAGTGTAGCAGAATTAATGAAAATTTTTACCTCATTGCACTCACCAAATTTGAAATATGATTTTTTTGTGTATAAATATCCGAGACCTTTCCGTAAAGTCTAATAACACGTGAAACAGAGCTCTCGGCTAAAAGTTATGGTCATTTGTAGTTTTGCGGTTTTGGGAAACCAAGAGCCATTATCATTATTTTTCCTTATCTATGGGAATCCGACCCCCAATTCACGCCCCTACTATTGGACTTTCCCAACTACTTTACTTCACTTATTTTTAGGGAAGTAAAGTAATTCCCATTCATTGATTACTTTACTTTGGCCATTTTTCTTCTCTACGGGAAAATGAGAGTTCATTATTGCTGAATGGGGTAACGAGCTAGCTCGCCACCCAACTCGCATTTTGACTTAGTTTGCATCTCGTTTCATGGATCACTTCATTTTGTTAGTCTTTTACATTAATTATGCTTAGAAATTGGTCCCTTGGCAATGTAAGACTCCCACCCCTAAACGCCACTTTACATGCCTTGTTAGCTCACACATCGAGATCACTTCTTAACTTGACCCTTTAAACAACCTAACTCGGGCCCTCATTGCTTCGTTGTTTTCACACCTTCCTACTTAATAATTGCTTCTTTCAAAATCACTTCACACACTCGAACAACTTGCCTTTAACTTGGCGCTTAGATCTCCCTTATTGTGGTGAATGGGATAGCTCATACTTACATTGTGGTGATTACTTTTGCAAGACATCTCATCCCGAAACACAACTCAACATTGTCTCCTTAGCTCACCCTTCTATGCGGTCATTTAACTCACTTTTTCTTCACATGGGCTCTACAAAACAATACTTTTCCCTTCATTTCATTGTTTGACTTTAGGACAACTCGAACCTTCCTTGTGCGTCATTTTGAATTTCCTTTACTTATATGTGGTGTTCTCGCAACGCAAGACTTCCTCATTAAAATCATCGATCAACTTGCTTAGCCCAACGGCTTGCTCCCTTTCAATGTGGTATTTTACATTACCGATTCTT
The DNA here is from genome assembly GCA_018340775.1 of Taxus wallichiana var. yunnanensis. Lineage (NCBI taxonomy): Eukaryota > Viridiplantae > Streptophyta > Pinopsida > Cupressales > Taxaceae > Taxus > Taxus wallichiana. The sequence continues at coordinate 704,427,941 of CM031243.1, read as the reverse complement.
CGTTTATTGGGGTCTTTGGTAAGACTTACCCTTTGAATCACCGATTTTCATTCCTCCATCCAACTCGTCACGCTTCCTTGTGTCGAACAAATTTACTTCGTGTTTTACTTATTTTTCCCCCTCACTACTTGCAAAGTAAAAGTTATTCCATTCATCGCAATGATACGTTACACTGAGTGGGTTGACTCACCCACACCCGAGTCATGTTACTTTTAACTCCACCGACTCAACCCTATCTTGTCGATCGAACCATATGACCTCCATGCTCGCCTCTGCATCACTCACTATTCCATTCCTCAGTGACTCAACCCGCATTAAAGCGGGCCTAATTTCCATGCCAACCCCCTTAGCTTGGTCCCTACGCCACAATTTCACCGTGAGCTCCCATGACCTAGCTCACCATTCATTACACAAGCTCCTCTCGCCTCGAGTTGCCTTATGGCCTCGTTTCCTCCTACTCCCTCATGATCTGCCAACCATCTCGCTAAGCCACTCACTTCATCACCCACCGATGCCTCTACATGGCTGAGCTTAGAGAGATCAGCCCTAGCTTGCTTGTTTGATCTCCATTAACACTTCTCAATCGAGCCATCCTCTCCCACGAGCTCTAGTTCTTCTCTGCAGGCTCGTTTGTTGAGTCATCCTCTCGTTCCCTTAAGTGGCTTGTTGCTTCATTCTTGAGACTCGACACCATGGCCTCCACTCATTTTGTAGGATTCATCTCCTAAGGCCAACTTGCTCATTTTTTTGGCGAGTTAACTCACCGTTCAAACCTTAGTCCTTCACCGCTACAAAATCAAACCCACGGCTTGATCGATATCACCCTTCATCCTAACCTCGTGATGCCTTCAACATAGATCGTCAAGTAGCTCACCAAGCTACTCGACAAGGTCACTTCCTTGCATTGTTCAATAGCTCGACCGAGCTCCTTCACTCTCGTCCACCAACTCGATTGAGTTGGTTGGGATTTTATTAAAATTCTGAATCCTTTAACCAAACTTTTCATGATTTTTTTCTTTTTTGGGGATTCTTCATATTCAGGGAATCATAAAAATGATAATGAGCTTCCGGAGGTCATTTCTCGGTTTTCTCATCGGGGTCATCTATGGGGATCATTGGGGCTTGCTCCATTCTTCTAACTCGAGCTCTTGATCTTGAAAACCCATAAGAGGAAAAAACCTCTTATGATCTCAACACCCCCAAAATATTGAAATTGCTCCCGAAATGATAGGAACTACCCTGCAACCTAGGTGAATTCCTTTCATGGCCTTGACAAGTGCTCAACTCAAGGTCTTTGTTTTGTACATTTCACCCAAGGGTTAAAATGGATAACAAAACCCTTTTGTTAGTCTCGATCCATATCTATGTTTTGGATAAATATATATGATTGGGATGTATTCTTGAATACCCAACTTGAGATTTAGTTGGGTTTGAATTTTTCATTCTAAAGTTTAAGTCTTCCTTTCTCAAATAAAGGAAGTATTATTCAACAATTTTTTTCGTATCTACAAAATAAATCTATTGTTTCTTAACTTTGTTATGGTAATCAAATAGATAGTTCGAATTAGAAATGTGTATAATAAATAAACCCCTTTGGGTTAAGGAATACACTTGGGTGTATTGGTTTAGTCTGTATAAAACAATACACAAATTGCCATTTGCATGAAAAAAACCTTTGGATCTAATGGGTTCCTTTGTATGGTAGTAAGGCTAAACATTAATATTCAAATAGATAATATAGTGATGAAATTAGAAACCCATTTTGGCTTGTTTGATACTCATGCTTTATTATTATTTGGGTGATTTCTCATAGTGATTCGTCCATATTAAGTTTCAAATTTGTTGATGTGTGTGGGTGCATGCACGCGCGCGCGTGTGTGTGCTTATATATAATTATACTTGAAGATCGAAAAGGGTGCATTGCCGAGAGGTTGAGATTACGAGCTAGAGCTCAAATCAATCATGTTTATATATTTTTCTTGTAACCTTGGAGACATCTCGAGAATGCATAGGGGTAGGTTTCAAATCTTAAAGAGACTCGAGATTGACTATTGGGCATATTCAAATCATTCTAAAATGATTTAACTATGGTGGTACCTTGTATTATTTTTCTAAGGAAAGTTGGTGTGACTCGGATATGTTAAGGTATGGTTGATAATTTTAAGGTATTGATTGTCAAATAATTTTATAAGTGAGACAATGTTATGATTTTTATTATTACCAAGTGATTTGGGTAATTTTACTTGAAAGACAAATGAATGTTCCTTATATATGAAGGATGTTTGGATTACCTAGAATAAGGTAGACTTCTATTGACTGTATCTAATACTGAATTCTTATTAGATAATCTAAATTTATTTGATAAAATTAGTGAATGCTAAAAAGGGGTATTTATAATTTTGGATTTAATTAGAGGGATATCCGTGGTCTTAGTAAAAGGAAACATTATGATGCTAGATAATGTTTATGGACTCCATAAAAAGGAAACATTATGTTGCTAGATAATGTTGTGGAAGTTTGATTATCCAATTTAATGTTACTTGATTGATTTCTTTGCAAAAACAAGATGTGTGATGTTTATGTCATTTTGTTTGATGGGGAAATTGATAAATTATTAAAAAGGATGTATTTAAAAATCTTGTCATGATTGATAGATAATCATGTGTTTAATGAAATATTAAAATTTCATTGTTTCCTTTTTATGATTAATAACATGGAAGAAAGGAAAGTGAGGATAAATGGAGTTGTCACATTAATCACTTAGGATTATATAGATAGATGGAGTTTTATCATTAAAATATTTTAGTGTTATAAATTGTAAAGATAAGGTGGATGACATTTTCATGCTAGTTCGATTGGAACTGACCATGTAAAATTGTACTTCAACTTTTTTAGATTGCAGGTTAAAGAATAATGCAAGGATTAAAAGGATGGATCTGAAATATTTATCGATGATATTCTGAGTTGTGAAATATCATGAATGTATTATGTATTATTATGATTTTAAATTGTCTTCATTGAAAGGCATAATTGTAGAAGCAAGGAAGAGTATCGTTGTCTTATTTTTGATGGGAACTTAGCCTTAAATGCTAATGTACTATTATGAAATGGAATATTTAACTTGTATTTATTACAAATTTATTATTTATAAATAAAAATCAAAATTTGTTGAAATTCATATTGTTGTACTTACTGAATTCAACATTATGTGGTATATGTTGAATTAAAGCTATATGGATTTAATGTGTTATAAAATATCACATTTAAATGATTAAGGATTAATCATGATATAGTTACATATATGGAACAAATACAATTATGAATGTTTGGTAAACTATTTAGTTGATACGTTCTATTAATTAGGTACTTGCGAAATAGTATGACAATGTCATAAACAAACAAATAAAGGAATGTGACAAGAATGTAACAAATTATCTTAAATTAAATTTAAGATGCTTTAAGGATGTAATTAAATGTCTCGTGAAGAAGAATATAACCCATTACGAATGCTATGTGGTGGATTGGGGCTAAAAACATTTCTCTTATGAATAAGGCATTAATAGCCAAGGCTGGTTGGAGGATTTCCAGAGAGGAAGGTCTTTGGGTGCAAATCATAAAGATGAAATATTTGCGAGAATATAGGCAGAATGGAATCCTTTTTTAACCAAAATAACCTCCCTAGAGGGTCTTTTTCTGAACTCCTTTGTGGCCTCTAAAGAAATCTTATCCAAAGGTACGATTTGGGAAATTGGTAAGGGCTCTAGAATCAGCTTTTGGTTCGATAATTGGCTTGGGGATTCCCCCTTAGCTAACTTAGACTTCTGGAAAGATGTTGCTCAATACTACAAGGAATCTAGAAATTTTGGATTCGGGACTTTTGGATCCAGGAAGACTCTGTCAATGATGGGAGATCATTGAGCCTCCCAGATTTTGATGGTGACATCCAACCTTTCTGGGTTCTCAACAATCAACTTAAGGCTTTCCACATCCCCATGTTCCAAACCAAGGAGGACTCCATCAAATGGAAAGAAGAAGAATCTAGAAATTTCACGGTTAAATCTGCCTACATGTCAAATTTCAAGAATGATTTGCTCAAGGACTATTGGGGGAAACTCTGGGTGAAAGATCTCACCCCTAAGATTAATATCTTTTTCTGGTTGGCTGCCCAAAATAAAATCCTAACTATGGACAATCTCAGGAAAAGGGGAATGAAGATTCCCAATAGATGTTCTCTCTGTAAGAAAGAGGAGGAAAATGTCAACCATCTCCTCCTTCATTGCTCCTTCTCCCATGTTGTCTTTGATGTTATTCTGACTTGTTCAATATCCAATGGATCCTTCCCTTGACAATTGAATATTTTTTCTTTCAATGGGAGATCCCTTTCCATTTTCCTATCTTGACCTGGGCCTGGAATATCGCCCTTCCACATTTTTGGGGGTTTATGGAAAGCCAGAATGATGGTATCTTCCGTGATCAGAAAGCTCTTCTCTCAAAAGTTAGAAGAAAAATTTGATTGCCATAAAGGAAAACATTAAACTCTTTAAAGGTAAAGTCAAGAAACCCTATCTGAATAGTGAGTAGAAAGTTCTTGACAAGTTCACCCTTGGTCCAGTGGAATATCACATTCCTAAAAAGAACTCCAGTGGAAAAGGCCTGGGAAATGTTGTAAAGTTAAATTTTGATGGAGCCTCAAAAGGGAATTTGGGTCCTGCTAGGGGAGGAGGAATTCTAAGGAACAATGATGGAGACTGGTTGTTTGCCTACACAGGTCCTTTAGGTTGCCAAACCAATAACATGGCGGAAGCTAGAGCTCTTCTTTGGGGGTTCTGCTAGCAAAAGAAAAAGGCTTCAAGGACATCTAGATCAAAGGTGACTCTCTCCTCTTAATTAATGCCCTCAATAACCAAGGTTCTATTAATTGGGCCATTAGTAATATCCTCAATGATGTGAAGGAAACTTCAATTTTTTTGATAGCATTTCTTATAATCATACCCTTCGTCAAGGGAACAAATGTGTGGATAAGATGGCCAATTATGGAATCAATTGTAATGATTATAAGATATGGTGTAAAGTTGATATATTACCCACGGAAATTAATGAGATCATTAGTAGAGATAGAGGGCACTAAGTTCTATAATGTTGGCACGAGTGAGCCCTGTGGCGGTGACAACTTACTTAATATCTTGTTTTTCAATATTTCGCTAGTGCAAAGAAGGTCTTTTTTTGAACATTAGTAGCAAACAAAAGAATCTTGGTCTAGTGAATATGGGGGGGATAGGATTAGAGTTGAACCTACTAGCCAAAGCATTGAAGATTTTAATCAGCCTCTGTGGAACAGGCTTAGGATTGGGGGTTTCAATAATTTCATTGCCAAATTACATGGTCACAATCCTTCCCTGTCTAAGGATTTTGGCAAAGCTTGGAAAGTGGATAAGTTTGTTGTCAGAGGGATGGAAATTGAGGTGTCTGAGTCCTCCATCACCCTGGTTCCACGACATGAAAATGGATGGGCTTAAAAATTTTAAGGATAGAACCCGTAGAGAACAGGAAATTGAGTTGTTCTTTTTTGCAAGGAAAGATGTTCTTTCTTTACAGATGGTATTTCCAGGTCGTGCATTCTGGGTATATGGAGAGATGTGTGCCTTCAAATCATGAAGTACATCACTCTGGAGGGAAAATACAAAAAAATCTATACTCACCATTTGACCCTTTTGAACATGTTCCACCATAAGGTCATGGTGAGCATCCCCTTCTTTCTGTTTATGTCTCTAACTAACTCTTTAATGGATTTCCAAAAGAGAAAGTGGAGTTTCCTCTACACGAAGGGATCATTCTTCTGATGTATGAAAATGGGAAACCTACTCTATCCCCTTCCCTAAAAGAACATGCAGATGAGGATGACCTCACTCTCACTGATTGCCTCACCAAGATGAAGGCCGAAAAATGCAATATTGTGGGGGAGGATTCTAGAAAAGATATGGGTGAGGATGGTCATGGGGAAGCGAGCACTTCAAGAAAATGTGACAGGGATGGTAATTTAAAGGGTTTTGAGGATTTGAGTAGTAAGGTTCAATACTTAGAAGGGGTGCTCCATGTGATGGAAGAAACCAATGTTGGCCAAAGGGAAACAATGATGGATGTCATCAATGCTTCCAAGCAAATTTTTACTGCATAGGTGAATTCCAGGCAAAACTTATGGAGATGGAAGCACCAAGTCAAAAGCTCGATGACAGTGGAAAGGATGGAGGAGGGCACCAAAAGAAGGATTTTCAACTTGCACATCAGTAGCTCTGAGGATGAGCTGGAGGATGATATTAATGAAAAAGGTGTTGAGAGTGGTGTGAACAAAGATAGCCACAATGGTAATAATGGGGGATCCCAAAAAATAACTTTTGGTTCCGGATTGTTAGTAAAATTTTGGTGAACTTCATTGTTTTGCTATTTTGGAGATTGTTTCTCCTTCTCTCTGGTTTCCCCACCTTTCTACAAAGTCTGGTCCTTAATTGTAAGAGTTAAGCATGTTTAACTCCTTTCTGGGACTTTTTCATTTCCTTCTTTCTTTTTTGTTCCTCCTTTTGTAATGGCCCTTGGGAACCGATCCCTATTTTTACCGTATCTAATAAAAAAACCTATTATGAATACTAGGTTTATGAACCTTAGGGCTTAAGTAAATGTGATAAATATATAGTAGCGAGACAGGGGAAAATGTTTGTAACTAGAAAGGAAATGTGTTACACTAAATTTACAAAGGTATGTTATGGAAATTATTACAATCTAATATCAAAACTAATTTTTGGACGTTAGGATCGAATTCATATGTGATATGAAGGAAAACATATCGTAATCGAAAGAATGTGCATAACATGCAATAAAATTAATTTAAGTAACCAATTCAATTTTGATAATGGAACCAAGTGATATGGTGATGGGTCATGTTTCGATGACAAATGTGTTGTCAAGAAATTGAGAATGACATACATGACTCTTAAACTTTGGTTGAAGTAGTGTAAGACATTACACTATCAGGATGCATCTAGTTCTAGAAAAAGTGTACAATGCCAAATGGGATTTGATTGACTGAATTTCAGGTAGACACTTAGAAAAACACTTAAAATCAATACCAAGAAGGGAATCACTGGTATACTTTGTAAACTAACTTGAAAGAGTATTCTATGGGAGATCGGGAAGGATCTAATTAACCCATAGTTATGCACATGATTTATTGATTTGTTATCTGATGAATTGTAATTATATAGTTGTTGGATTTAAATGTAATGTTGTACATTTAAATCATTGAAGGAAAAATTTAGTTTGGGAGAAAAATAAATTCCCGTAATTTGAAGTATTGAAAAGTAGGTGTTACATTTTGGTATCAGAGTTAAAGGTTGCAGCTCTTGGACTAATTGGGTCCTTGCACTAACATAATATCTTAAAAATTGTTAACCTGAAAGTAATGGATATGAGAAGGATGAACTGTGGAGGATGAACCGAGATAAGAATATGTTGCAAGTTTGGTGGTAAATAAGTTAGATAAAACTCTATCAATCCTTCATGACACATAAAATTGAAAAGTTACTTTGAGTAGTTGTTGAGTATGAAAATGATCAGCCAAGGTAAATAACTTGAACTAATTGATGATAATCAACAATATAATTTACTTGATTATTGAACTATCTTGGTGGTAGATTTTGAACTTAAATCCAATATTAAATTAAAACACAAATATGGTAGATGAAGTAGAAAATATGGAATTTCTACTATTATACAGAGTTCACAAAATCTAAAAGGCTAGAACAGAATCTACAATCAAATTCTAACTCATACGAGAATTTTACAAGAGTATTAGCTCTTCTTCCCCTGCAAATTTAGGAAAAAGTGGTGAGAATGTTATGGCAGAAAGTGTGGACTTCGAGGATGAAAACAATAAGAACTTGTTGAAATTTCCAGCAAGGAGCATAACAACATTGCGGTGGCAAATAAGCTAAAAGAAGGGAAATTTTTCCTAACTAGATATCGAGATAAAGTTAAGTAAAACTTCATGTTGCTGATTTTTTTAAGTTGATATCAACATAGTTGAATTACTTGTATTTAGTGATTAGCTGAAAACAGAAATTGAAATATGATTTTCCTTACCATATGACATGAAATTTGGTTAAAATGGTAAACCTGTGTTTGTCAATACAACATTGACATTGTCTGAGCTTCATCACATAATTTGAAGTTAGAAGTGAAATCTTTAAAATACTTAAGAAATAATGTTTAATAAAGATTGTTTCAAGTAAATCAATGAAATATTGGTTCGGGAACCAATTAGATGCCTTGGAGGTATGCAAAAATCAACAAGCATACATGGCATAGAAAGGAACTTTCTCTTAGAAATGTAAGATTGATTTCGCTAATGATTTTTTTAAAAAAATGGAAATGAGTTGTTATTGTAAGTCATATTTGAAGTCTTTAAGGATCAAACTAATGACCAAGTAATCATTAGATATCATGGACTAACCTAATCAAGAATCTTGTCCGATTTAAATAAGTTGGTTGAAATATAACTATGGTTGCCTTTGCAGGTATGCGATGCACGTATGATTTGAGGAATTTATTTTGTCAACATGAGCTTGTATATATTTGCCTTTGATTGATAGGCTACGAACCCATTAATGGTACACTACAAATATGTTGTTAAATTGTATCTGGGTTTGCATGATACTTTTTACATGAAGAAAAAGAATATACTTGCTTATATAACAGCTTTCCTCTATATCCATGGTTATTGTTCCAAAGTCCGACTCAAGTGCAAATTGGTTCGAATCAAATGGATACATGTGTTCTAATTTTGGGATTGTGAATGCATAATCAATGGGGTGTATATCGTGGACTAATTATGCATGTTTACGTTCTTTTTATTGGTTATAAACCCATTACGGATACTTTCAAATCGATGGCGAATTAATGAAAAAACATTGTGGAAAAGGTGATTTGGCAAGGCATAATTTCTTGGATTTCATATAGTTGTAAGGGTGTTAAACGACCGTCTATTGGCTTCCGTCATACAACCCGGTTGGGCGAAAGGAAATGGATGATCGTGCACCTAAGTTAGACGAAGAGTAGCAATGGATGGTTGTCCATCTTCTCGTCGTATAACCTCGGTTGGGCGGTCGTCTAACCTAGGTTGGATGAAATCCAATGGATAGTCATCCAACCCAAGTTAACGGAAAACCACTCTTTGTTGGATGCTTGTATTAAATCCCCTTGGAACCACCTAGGCTATGTATTATACCTCACCAAATTTTTGCACATTTTGATTAGAAATGTTGGCGAAATACATACATAAGTTAATTTTTACATATAAATAGTAGGCGAACTAACCCATACAAATGACTTGTCGGTGGAAATTTTAGGTGAACTGGGTAGTAGCCGACTACTAGAAAATTCACCATTTCCAATTTCAAAATCCACCACATTTCGGAATGGATAGCAAGTTACAGAAGTGTAACATTAGCATTATTATTGCATAAGCTTAATAGAGGATTGATAATTCAAGGGGTAATGTTTTTGGTTGAGAAAACTCATTTAAATTGACTAGGACCATGAGATAAGTACGGGATCCTTGCATCTGAAATATTTTACTCCTTAAATAGTGGACACAATTGGAGTTTCACACCATTGTGTATCACTTTACAACTAAGGATTGGGATAACGGGGCTCTACCAATTAGTTGAGACTTCCCCAAGTGAAATTTGAGCTTGTTAGGAATGGTTGGGATGTTCTAACAGTCTTGCCTTTGTAGAAGCAGAAGATTTATTTTTCTACAATTACTTGTGTCTTCTTAGGAAAAATCTATGTTTTTATATTTGTTATGGGGAGGAAAAATAAATCATCTGAGAGAACATTGGGATCACTTGTTTGGACTTGAAAAGAAGTAGTTAAGGAAGCTACGATATGATTTTATGAATATATGAAGTTTTCATTCCATAGATGTTCTAGTTTACCTTGTTGAATGTTACTTGACCAAGGATGAATCAAATAATTGTACTCAGGTACATAAATCTAATATGTAAGACCTTGGATTGGTTGGGAGTACTGGATATTGAAAAGGCATTGTTGAATGATGAATGTAATTCTGATTTTCCAGATGGTGATCCTTTTGATAAATTGGTTTATGATGTTGGTTTACTTAATTAAAAATATCAAGTAACTACGAGGGATAAAACCACGAGTGTTATCCATGTATGGAATCATTTTATATAAAATAAAGTACCATTAAGAAATGGAAGGCAATTAAGATCACCTAACAAGAGAAAGGTGACTTAATGAATATAAAATCCCTTTAGGATTTGAATGTAGTTATCCAATGATGTTTAACTTGGGTAATAAATTATATTGATATGTTGTAAGAGATCATTATTATTTGGGGAAGTGATTTTAAAACTATATTGATTTCAATATAGTAAGGATTTTTAATCCTTCAAAATTTAATAAGGAATGATTTGATTCTTGTATGATTACTAACCTTCATGGGATGTTACAAATTAAGTCTTACTTAGTTGTAGAACAGTCGAATGACTAAAGTTGTTCATAGGTAAGGAGCACCTCATGATATTTATGATCATCACTTTCAAATTGAATAAAATCTCGACCTATTGAAGTAGGAATGGACAAAATACTTATAAGATGTTGAAAGAATCAAGTATACATGTTCAAGGATACACCATTTCAAAAAAATAGTGGTATGGAAATTATTTTTGAAAATTGGAAAGTTATATATGACATTTCTTATATTGTTAATAGAATAACAACAACACTTATATGAAAAGTTTGGGATCCCTATAGAACTTCGCTAAGGTGACAGACTTCCTTAGACCGATGATTAGGTGGAAGACTTCTCAGTAAAATAATGTGGATATTTCTTTCAAATCAAAAAAATGGAATAGCATGAACAAAACTAAGCTCTCCACCACATAGAACTTGCTCTCATAAATGTATGACTGGTAATGACTACTAGGAAAGCTTTCAGAAAATTATAAATAACGATTGGAACCGAAATAAACCTTCACACAACCTAACTTAAACCCAAGGTGGCGTAGTTGGCTGGAAAATTGTCCCAACATAAATTGACAATCCTTATTTTCAAAAAAAAAAAAATTGAAGTGAAGGGTATGTGGAATTAGTTATGTGGCATATTATGGTCTTATGGGGATGACTAAATTGTTGGCTAAGCTTTTAATAAAAATAATCATTGTGTGTGTTTCAAGGATGTTGGAAATCGCACAAGGAAATTTGGGATAGACAAGTGTAAGAATGAAACAACACGGTTTTGGAAGACATGGTGATGTTAAAAATAATGTTTTCCTTGTTTGTTTTTATGATAAATAACTTGTTTTTGACTTTTTGATATGTATATTAAATAATATTTCATGATATGACTAGCTTTAATGACAAAATTATGTCATGTATCATATTGTGTGATAGTTTTTTCTTTTTGAAAGGTTGTTCATGACCAATAAAATTGAATTGGATAGATTGCCATCCGGAAAATTGCATGTTTTCATGAAAATAATGACCGCTCTCCTTGGATGCCGATATAATTATGTGTTAGACTATTTTGATTGCGTTGATGATTTCATTAAGTGGGGAAGTATGTCACATCCTGTAATTTTTCATTCGAGTGTTGTTGTAAAATGAATTATAAAATTAAGCAATTTCAAGTAAAGCAACAATAGGTACCGCTATGTTGTCTCGTATACCGTTGTGCACCCGTATGCATAACTTAAAGGGTATGCATACTCGTGTACAACTTTATGCATGAAATTGTAATGGCTCCTATTGTCACGTAATCACAAACCGATTGATGTTGTAATTCATTTTACAAAATTGTAGTCTTAGATCTATGTTACCTTGTTTTCTTTCTATGATGGTTTTAGTAACCATCTTGAAGGACTATGTTGTGTGTTGAGATTACTTACTTTGCTAGAAGTAAATATTGGATGAATTGATTGTACAAATGGATTGTTGTACTTGATTGTAATATCCTAATTTATCTTATTTTCTAAAAGTGAATATTTTCAAGTGTGATTAAATTTTATACATATTTGCTTTGCACATTGTTGCGATATATTATTATTCAATAAAGATTATATAATCAAGAATCTTTAAAATATTGTAAAATTATAATTTCAACACAGAGGCATAGTTGATTGGATAATTCTAACCTCCTTTTGTTTTCATGATGGTCAAAGACCGTGAAGCACATTAATGGTTCTCGGCAAGGGACAGTAAAAGCTTAAAATGGTTTAAATGATATTGTTAGCCTCGGGCTCGTTGCAATTTATTCTTCCATGGGAAAATAATAATGTGGTTTATCTAAATTATGGTCATTATAAAAGGGCATTGGCCAAATCTTATATATGAGGAATGGTTTCTTGATTTCCATTAAAAAGACATGGTATTGGGAATTGCACTTTTATGCTTTTTTATGGAAACTAAGGAAAAGGGGGTGGCATTTGAATGTCATGAATAGAAGAATATTGCATTGTATTTAATTGCTAAATTTATATTTGTATTCCCTTTGAATGGATGATAATTCTTAACATTTTGGTGGTGGACAAAAGGGACATTGACCATACCCTTGACATGAGCTATAATAACAAAGACATGCGGACACGTGAGACACATATTGTGGATATAGATGAAATGACCCTCGACCATATTCAAAGGGCACTTGATCAACTTGGGTCTTTGACCACCTACAAGGATTATGAAATAATTAATAATTATTCGACTAAACCCATGAAAACCCCGATTGTTAATTACTTCTAGTCAATTTATCATGAAATATTAAAGGCATAATTTGAATGGACCAAATCACACTTGCCATTTGGATTTAAAACATCACTTACATGGCACCGTGAGAAATAAATGACATTAAGTATTTTGAAATTTGTGAAGCTTCATTGAGAAGCTACCAAAGGTGCATGCAAGACTTCGGGGTTCATTTTTTTGTTGTTGTTCAACTTGAGCTCTTCGAGCTATACATGGGGATTTTTTATCCTTGCGTCCACTAATATTAAGGGCCTCTCTGCTATATACTTAGATTTTCCACTTTTTTCATGAGCACTTAAAATGGGAAGATCCGTGAGTTTCCTTCTATTTAAAAGATATGATATTTTTCTTTAGTGGGCATGTATAAAATCTGTATTGGGGTTTGTTTTATGGCTTTATGTTGCAAAATATATGGGAGTTAATAGCACCAAGAGGGTTTAAATATAATCCCTATTATGCATTGGTTATGGAAATGAAACTTTGTAACTTTTAGGCTTGTTATTTCGAGTAGTTGAGAAAGAAGTTGGAGAACGGTAGAGAGGAGTTAGAAGAAATCTGGTAGAATATATTGAGCTCCCATTCCGGGCATGAAATTGTTATTCTCCTCATCTTTATTATGTATTGCATTAAAATGTTTGAATCTAAAATACTTTGGAAGTTACTTTCTAGGTGAATGAAGGTATTATCGTTGGGTGTTAGCTTAAGTCTTTCCCTAATATCTAAATGCACGATAAATGTAGAATGGGTGTGACTATAAGTGTATATACTAGTTGTGACTATGTATGTTAAGAGATTTTTTATGATCAACTCAAAAGGATTGACCAAGTATTATGTGGATGTATATTATTTGATTATGTGTACTCAAGGATGTATGCTTTTGAAGTTGGGTTGAAACCCTTTTTGTGAGTCTCAATCATATCTATGTATTGGATAAATATATATGATTGGGATGCATTCCTTGAATATCCAACTTGAGATTCATTTGGTTTTAAAGTTTTTCATTCTAAAGTTTAAGTCTTCCTTTCTCAAATAAAAGAAGTATTTTCTTAACAGAGTGTTTTCGTATCTGCAAAAAAACTATGTTCTTTCTTAACCTATTATGTTAATCATTGAAAGGAACGATAAGAATATTGTTCCAAGCCGTGATCTCAGATGATAATAGCACACCACATTAGATTTGCAAAGTAGAAGAGCTAAAATACCATATATGGAAATCCATCATAATCCATAATGCTCAATACATTACAATAGAATGACTTGAATTATTCAATAAGAAAGATGTACATACAGGAGGAGGGAAGTGCAACTACTACATAAATCAATGGTGAAAAACTCCCACTAACTGATACCGTAGTTAAGTTAACTCCAAAATACTAGTAAGCTAACTCCACATAACTGAGAAGCTAACTCAACACAACTAGTAAGCTAACTCCACACAACTAGTACACCTAAGCAAGCTAACCCAACAAGTGTAGGGCTAACACAAGTGCAAGAATTATCCTAATAAATAAATAAAAGGATAAATAATAACCTACACTAACACCCTCCTATAAGCATAGCTTAGGTGGGTGGAAAATAAGGTGGATCCCGCAACAAGGCCTGATGAGGTACCCACGTACAACAACTGAGAAAAATGGTCACCGCAAGGTACCCAAAACCAATAATAACAAAGTAGAGAGAAAAATCCTACTGTAAGATATCCTCAGAAGCTCAACTCCAAAAACTTGTACAATGCTGAAGAAGTATGGTGCACACTATGGTCTGAATCCACTGCTCGATCATATAACTCAAAAAAACTTGACACTAGGCTTCACCAGAATAGCTTCATGCAAGGAGACTGTCAATGGAGTGATTTCAAAGAGTGAAAAATAAACACCAAACATATTTTGATCAATCACAGAGAAATAGGTGTGCCACGATCCAAGAACAACCAAGGCAACAAGGCAAGGAAACGAGATCCAAATAAATAGGAGTGCCACAATCCAAGAAAAGCCAAGGTAACAAGGCAAGGGCATGAAACCCAAAGAAGCAGTATCAACACCACACCCTCCCATACTGCAAAATGGGTAGAGTGACACCACAGATCTGTATGAGTTGTCAAAATCAACTACTCGAACACTGACAAACTAACACTAGGCTCCACCAGAATAGCTCCCCCACAAGAGAGACTATCAACATGCCAAAAAAGTGTCAAAAATACAGATCCAAAATATCTCAACAAACAAGAGAGATATAAATGTATACACCCATAGATACAAGAATGCAATACCCAAAATTTTAGGACGTCGGCTCAACCAAAATGCATCCACAAGTGATCACAACACCCTCCCAAATTTGGCACTTTATAATTGAGTGCATGTAAATATTATAATGAGTAATAATACCTTTTACATTTGAAATATGTGTATAAAAATGTCACTAATGCGTATATCTCGAAAAAATACATAATTTCAAAAAAATATCACCTTAATCCGAGCTACGGATCAAAAGTTATGAGCTCTACAAGGTTTTGCTATTAAAATAATATTTTAATGCTGATCTTTTTAAAAGGTACACGTGACACCCAAATGTCCAAAGGGTAAAAGAGTGCATCCACACGATACATGCTTACGACCAAAGGATAAAATCCTGCTCCCAAAACCTAAATGTCCAGAGGGTAAATCATTGCATTCGAGGGTACACGTTAATATCCAATGGATAAAAGAATGCACCCAGAGGGTACAAATATGTGTCCAGTGGATAAAAGATTGCATCCAAAACCAAAATACCCAAAGGGTAAAAGAATGCATCCAAAAGGTACACGCTTATATCCAATGGATAAAAGAATGCACCCATAGGGTATAGATTTGCGTCCAATGGATAAAAGACTGCATCCAAAACCAAAATACCCAAAGGGTAAAAGAATGCATTCGAAAGGTGCACAATTATATCCAATGGATAAAAGAATGCACCCATAGGGTACAGATCTGTGTCTAGTGGATAAAAAGACTGCATCCAAAACCAAAATACCCAGAGGGTAAAATAATGCATCCGAAAGGTACACGCTTATATCCAATGGATAAAAGAATGCACCCATAGGGTACAGATCTGCGTCCAAAGGGATAAAAGACTGCATCCAAAACTGAAATACCCAGAGGGTAAAAGAATGCATCCGAAGGTACACACTTATATCCAATGGATAAAAGAATGCACCCATAGGGTACAGATCTACATCTAGTGGATAAAAGACTGCATCCAAAACTGAAATACCCAGAGGGTA
This sequence comes from Taxus wallichiana var. yunnanensis, assembly GCA_018340775.1. Classification (NCBI taxonomy): domain Eukaryota; kingdom Viridiplantae; phylum Streptophyta; class Pinopsida; order Cupressales; family Taxaceae; genus Taxus; species Taxus wallichiana. Next base: position 704,411,863 of record CM031243.1, on the reverse strand, counting down.
AAAGAATGCATCCTAAGGTACACGCTTATATCCAATGGATAAAAGAATGCACCCAGATTTGACTGTCCCAAAACATGGTCAAGTTTACAATTGATTCTAGGTTTTTGGCACCTTCCAAATCTAATTCCGCACTCTGTTTTGCATAAAAATGCATGCTGCAGAAATTTTTTTAAAAATTCCAAATACATGAAAAAATAAACCCTTGCTTGCAAAGAAAAACTTACAAATGGATGTCTACATCATCTATAGCTCTGATATCATGAAAGGAATGATAAGAATAATGTTCCAAGCCACAATCTCAGATGATAATAGCACACCACATTAGATTTGCAAAGTAGAAGAGCTAAAATACCATATATGGAAATCCATCATAATCCATAATGCTCAATACATTATAATAGAATGACTTGAATTATTCAATAAGAAAGATGTACATATAGGAGGATGGAATTGCAACTCTACCTAAATCAATGGTGAAGAACTCCCACTAACTCGATACCAAAGAGTTAAGTTAACTCCAAAAGACTAGTAAGCTAACTCCACACAACTGAGAAGCTAACTCAACACAACTAGTAAGCTAACTCCACACAACTAGTACACCTAAGCAAGCTAACCCAACAAATGTAGGGCTAACACAAGTGCAAGAATTATCCTAATAAATAAATAAAAGGATAAATAATAACCTGCACTAACAATCAAATGGATAGTTTGAATTAGACAGGGGTATAATAAATAAACCCCTTTAAGTTAAGGAATACGTTTGGGTGTATTGGTTTAGCATGTATAAAATAATACATAGTTGTCATTTGTAGAAAAAAAAAATAAACCTTTGACCTTCGAGTCTAATGGGTTCCTGTGTATAGTAGTAAGGTCGAACATTAGTAATCAAATAGATAATATAGCCGACCAAATTTGAAACCCATTTGGGCTTATTTGATACTCATTCCTTGATATTATTTGGGTGATTTCTCATAGTGAGTCATCCACTATTAAGTTTTGAATCTATTGATATGTGTGTGTGTGTGTTTCATCGTTTTCTTTCGTTTTTCAATGACGAAACAGATAAGGTTATGGGCTAAGAGGAATACCTGTTAAATGGGTTGGTTGATGGTTGTTACGCGCGTTCTGACTTCTTGATCTAGTGTCGATTGTGAGAGCTTCCTTTTGGTTAGGAGGAACTACCTATAATAGAAAAAAGACCACAAAAGAGAAGTTAAATGATATATGATAGTGGACTGCCTAGTGTATGCTAGTTCCAGGAAGTGTGATACTTCCTAGATGGTTGTCAATCCATTGTTTAAAAAAATTAATGCGAGAAAGAAGTAAATTCCTACTATAGTTGATATGATTTAGGTATCTCATTCAAGTACAATAAGAAAATCCAATCACAACAAGCTAGGCTATAGTTAGATCTAAAGGATGAGGTAACTGTCAAGGTATTGGGACTGGTCAGGGTCTGATTCTAGGTTGTTTAGGTCAATTGGTAGGAGGTTGTTTGGCTCTATTTTTGGGCAAGATATAAAACACAAAGATTAGCGCCAATCTCGTTTTACCAACGATGGTTCTTGTGGATTTTCAATAACTCAATATTTCATGGTTTAGGGATTTGTCTAAGACTGATTCGGGGATGGTGAGGAGTGGGTGTAAGTTTGGGGAGGTGTTAGAAATACTCAGAGATGTCTATCAGTCAGGTATGGGTGATTTTATGGTGTGGGTGAAGGAATGATCAAACTTTTATGGATATAAATGGTGGGAAAATGAGAGTTCAAGTAAGAACCAATAACGAGAGGTTATAGAGCCGACTAGAATGAAAATAGAAGAATGTTGATTAAAAATATACTTACTTGTGATGCGATTCGATGGCTGGATGGCTATGGTGGTTGATTGGAGGAATGGTGTTTGGTATCATGGCAAGCAGTGCTTCCCGCAATGCTATCATGGGTGCAATGCTCCTAGATCTACCCGGCCGATGGTTTTGCATGCTTGGATACATGTAGAAAGATGATGGTTCTACTTGCATGTAGCTCGATCTCGTTATCCTCTAATCTCGAATGTGCCAACCTCTCAAATAAGGTTACCAAAGTGAATAAATGGTAACCAATGATGGTTCTTGGTTGACCGGCATCGGTTTCGGGATGATCGGTGTCGATTAAAGCGGGATTCCCTAGGTTTACTAAAATGGGCGAGATGTTTCTAAATTTCTGGCCAAGTTGGTTTGTTTCCCCAAATCATAATAGAAGCTTCCCTTCTTATGAGTGGGAATGTGGTTAGAGAAATCATAGGCATTGATTTTAGGGTTAGATCAAATCTTAGCTCATCAAGGCAAGTAAGACTTAGTTATTGTTAGTTATGGAAACATGCCAAGAATAGGTCTAGGGTGAGGTGGAAATTAGGTCAATTAAGTAAATAAAATAATGAAACTTGTGAGGGTGAGGATTAATTTAATTAAAATAATTAAATTAATATTAATGTCAGGTGAAAGGGGCCATGGTTAGGTGCACATGTTTAAGTGGGTTATACGATCAAGGGCTAAGGGGAATGTAACCAAATTTAGGTGTCTACATTTGCCCCTTTTTTCACGTAGCTTGTATTAGTAAGCGATGCTGACAAAAATAAGAAGTGGGTGCCCCATGTGTGGGAGAAGGTGATCCCCCTCAAACTAGGAACTAGTGAGGTGGAAGACAAGTGGTGAGTGGTTTGATAAAAGGTGGATGTGGTGAAAAGGAACGTAGATGTGGGTGACTGTGGAAAGGGTAGAGGTCAAAAATAGGAAAATAGGTAAATGGGCCACTATCAAAGGTAGTGGCAGTCAAACGCATGCACACGTTATAAACTACGACACACTCCAAGTTGAAGAGCTTGCAAACTCGACATCATCCAAGGTTGATAGGTTTATCCGAACAAGGTTGAAGTGATTCTAGTATCGAAGGCATAGGATATGGTGCGGAAACACAACATAGGTCAAGTGCAAGAACGTTTAGGTATATTTCAAGATACCAAGTGTTAGGTCAAAATAAATAGCATGGCAATAGGCAAGGTAAGGTCATTAGGTCAAACAACACGGGTAATAGTGTTGCTTAAGGTATAGCGAGCACATGAGTTCACAGGTCACTAATAATGTTTGGTCCAGGTAGCTAGGTCACGGCACGGGTAGGGCCAAGGTATGGGTAAAATAACAAGTCCCTAAATGCAATTAAGGACAAGGATAGGTAATGTAGGCTTGGAGGTAGGTTGTGATAAGGGTGGGTAAGGTCAAATGGTGGCGGGGAAGGGTAAATGTTGGTCGAAATGGGGAAAGGGTATTGACAGAGTATGACAGATAACCGATGCGGTCATACTTAACCAATGACGGTCTAGGGAAATCGATCATGGTTTGTTAGGGCACAAGACCGATGTCGGTTTAGGTACAACCGACCATGGTTTGCTAGGGCACAGACCGATGTCGGTCTAGGTATAACTAACACCATTAGGTCGATGTGGGTATATAAAAGGAAAATCCATATAATACGGATTCATTTGTACATTTTTGACTTTTGGAAAATGATAGAGCGTTAAACGAGCTGTGTTTTGTCATGAGAGAAGTACGCGGACCATACCGAGGTGAGGTGGAGAGATCCGGGTGGGGAGAGGAGTTAGGTGGATGGGCCCATGAGATCAGCAGAGTGAGTGGATTGGTGGAGAGGTTGGAGGTAGAGGTGTTACATGGCAGAGGTAGGAGAGGGGTTGGGTGGACCACCAACATAGCGGTCGATCGTGCCACCATGGAGGTGATGTCAAGATGAGGTAAGAGCTAAGATTTTCTATGTATTGTTGTTAAATGTAGAAGGGAATATGGGTCGGGGGTGTGGGTAGGGTAGAGAATTTTAAATTTGGTGGTTAAAATGGGTGAGAGGAGGGGTGGGAAAAGGCATAAGTAGGTTGAATAGGGTTGGGGAGGGATTTGGGGAAGTTTGGGTAGGTGTCTAGGAGAAATGGGAGAGAAATGGGGGAAGAAAATCGGGGTTCGGGTTTGGGCGTAGTAACAGTGACCGACACCGGTCTAGGTATGGATGACGTCGGTCTATATATCCCAACATCAGTCAGATTAAAGAACCGATGCTAGTTTAGCATGGACCGGTGTCAGTTAGGAGTGACCGGCGCCAGTTAGTGAATTTAGGGTGTAGGTTTGTTAGGGTTGGGGGTTTAGGTTGAAGGATTTTAGGTTCAGGGTGTTTAGGGTTTGGGGTTTAGGTTGAAGGGTTTTAGGTTCAGGGAGTTTAGGGTTTGGGTTTTAGGGTATTGAGGATGTGCTGATGGGGTTAGGTGGGGGTTTAGGGTTTATGTTGGAGGGTTTTAGGTTTAGGGTGTTTAGGGTTTGGGGTTTAGGGTGTTGAGGGTGTGGTTGATGGGGTTAGGTTTAGAGGGTTAGTTTGGGGTTGGAGGAAATGTTGGTAAAGGAAAGTTGAATAATGTTTGTAATGTGGTGGATGTAGGCCAAAGAGTAGCTATAGATGAGGGATTGTGTACCTCCTTTATTGTTGTTGGTACGATCGAGTGTCACCGCCAATGAGTGGAGGCACATGACAGACATTGGCTTGATAGGCATGAGACGTTACAGGCATATAGTATGCGGGAGCCTAGCCTTATGGTCGCACTCATCGATAGATGGGATACATCGACCAACACATTCCATTTGCCGATGGGTGAGCTGATAGTCACCCTAGAGGATGTCTATCGATCATATGCCTATCGATAGTGGGAAAGCATGTGTATTATATCTCCTCGAAGGCCTTCGAGGAGTTGATGTTGACATTTTTTGGTGAGGATATGGCAGAGATGAGGTTTCATAAATACCCGATCCCGAGCTATTGTGAGATGTATGTAGCCCATCCAGAGGAGATGAGGCTAATAGTTTTGATTATGGAGGCAGTATGTTACTTCACACTACCAGATGCAGAGGGTGGGAGATTCCCATGGGCATTGATGGGGGTCCTCCACGACATGATGGAGGAGAGGACCTGATTTTCTTGGGCACCAGCATACTTGGTGTAATTGTACAGGGAGTTGTGGGCATACAAGAGATTGTGGTGGTTCAGCCTATGCTTTGCACCTTTCTTCTCCACTATTGGGCATATGAGCACATTGTATGTGTGAGGCCACTAGGTATGCCCCGGCCTAATGTATTTAATGCCAGCTTAGTTCAAGTGGGTTACAGGCGCTAGGTGCCAAGCTTGGAGCACACAGAGCTACCAGGGGCTACACATAATGTAGCCTATTACAGGCATTTGCTAGAGGGGTTGTCTGGTGTGGACATTATTTGGAGGCCCTATGTGGGTTTTCCATCATATGGGCGGATGGCCGTGGAGTTAGATGAGTTGTAGCTGGTTCGATGGATAGAGGGGCATTGCGCGAGAGAGCATGAGTTGATACCCATAGACAGGGTCAGATGGTAGTTTGGGCTATTACAGGATGTACCACCTCCCTTCCCACAATACAGGAGGGATGACATGGAGAGGCCGATGTCCCCTCCATGACCTACCATGTCGACAGGGCAAGAGGAGGCACTAGTGGACCGATACATTGATGATGTCGGGTGCAATGATAGATACAGACCATGGTGGGCAACTCAACTGCGAATAAGCGCCACCCGACCAAGATAGTCATACGTGGCCACCCTCACAGTCCAGAGGGACATGTTACAGGGATAGGTGGCCACCTTATAGTGCCAGTTACAGGTTTACAAGGACAACTTGACGGGGTCACAGGCAGAGGTGGCCATGTTATAGGCATAGGTGATGGCCCTTCGGCCCAGTCACAAAGATTACAAAGGGCGAGTACCTGCATAGGGTGGGGCCGGAGATGGGGAGCAGGTTGCCACCCTACAAGCATATGTGACAGGGTTGTAGGGTCAGTTGGCCACTGCACATGCATAGATTGTGGCCTTACATGCCTAGATTATTATGCAGGCACCGACACCGCACGAGTAACAGGATGGCTCGGGGACAGGGTCTAATGGTATAGAAATGCAGTATAGGGTCAGAGACCCTTATTGACAGGGTAGAGTACACAAGTTATGGTAAGACCCATGGCACCTCCTCAGACAATGCCCATGGCAAGATTCAGGGACACCCTGGTGAGGTGAGGTATTATTAGGATCATTTGGTAGCAGCAGGGATAAATGTCCCTTCATATGCGGAGTACCGAGCATAGCAGGCCTTGAGTGAGAGGACCTGATCCCGCACTCACAGTGTGGAGAGCACAGGGGGCCGGTGAGCCCAGAGGTAGGAGCAGGGTGAGGCCACCAGTGTACGAGGCCAGATCTAGGTGAGGGGCCATCGAATGCTAGATCGAGGCCCACAACAGGAGATGAGGTGGGTATAGGGCACCACACAGGAGTGACAAAGGATTCAAGAGAGACCGACTCAGAGATCCGAGGGAAGATGAGGGATATCACCGTTTTGGATAGTATATGGACCGGCTGCGCATGCCGATGATTTTTGTATATGATACCGGCCTACGTGCCGATGATGTTTTGTATATGATATCGCCTGCGCACCGATGATTTTGAGACATTTGTATTGGAGACATTGTATATTGGAGATATTTGAGTAGACAAGTAGAGATGTTGATGATTTATATATATATGGCAATGATGATGTTTATGGCATGATGTGTATATGTACTTTCGATGATGATGTTGTACATGTGATGGGAACTAGGTAAGTTAGGCATGATAGAGTCAAGTCATAGGCATGGATGGAGTCAGGTCATAGGCATGGATCGAGTCAAGTCATAGGCATGGTTGGAGTTAGGTCATAGGCATGGATTGAGTTAGGTTGGTTTAGGCATGGATCGAGTCAAGTCCTAGGCATGGTTGGAGTTAGGTCATAGGCATGGATTGAGTCAGGTTGGTTTAGGCATGGATCGAGTCAGGTCCTAGGTATGGTGGAGTCAAGTTTTGGTTTGGATTTAAGTTCCATGTTATTGGTAACAAAGGAAACAAATGATGATGGATATGCATGTTATGTTTGAAATTTTCGAATATTTGTGGATTGTGGAAATTGGTGAACGTTATGATGATGTGTGGAAAAATGTTTGATAATTGGTGTTTGTTTGGTTTAATTTCTAGTTATTGACATAGAAAGGAAACTAACTAGGGTAGAATGTGAATAGGAATGGAAAAGGGGAATGGGTCAAGGTAGAGAGTGGCCAAGCTAACCTCTAAGGGCCCCATGCCCTAGAAGTGTTGCCTACATAGTCTCGGCGAAAAGGGACCTCAGGCCGATGTAGTTCTCCCATAAGCTAGGGAAGATTATGATGAAGTAGAAGAATGGGTTGGAAAGTGTTAGGCATTGTTGAATGTAGGTCATAGGCATGGTTGAGTTTAGGTCACATGGACATGGTCTAGTGGTTGTTAAATAGAGGTATCGATGAGCTGGTCATGTATAGGATAAGCAATAAGAAATGAGGAAGGTGAATGGTAAGAGGTGGTAAAAGAGCCACTTAATTGATAAGAACCCTAATGAGTCAATCATACCTAAGAGGGGCTCATGAACAAAATACCCTAAAGGCGTTGCATAATGGACTATTCTAAAGGTGAAGAAAGTCACATTATCACAAAATGTCACATTTTGTGGCAAGTCCCTTGAGTAAAGAGGAAATTAGACAAAAAGGCAAGGAGGTGAGAATGGGTGATTGAGCATAACTTAGTGTATGACAACATGTGTCTTTCAGAACAAGAGACCCAAGATCAAGAATAGGCAAGTCCATGACGAAAATTTCATCCTTTGCTTCATTTTTTTAATAATAGACTGATCGATGCGGGAAGTCTATATGGGATGAGTATATTATCTCCATGAGGTCTTCATGAAGCTGATTGATGTGGGAAGCTTCGGATAGTTATTATATTTTTGTGAAATAACTTGATATAGTCCTTCAAGGGAGTAGTCTATTTATAGCAGTGGAATTAGAGTGAAGAGATGTCCCTTTTGAGGGAGTCATCTTTTACTGGAATTTTGACTCAAGGAGTTGTATCCCTTTTTGCTTTTGAACATTTAAGTCATGGACAAGACTATAGAGGAATATTAGGTTCTTGTTTAGAAGACAAGACCATAGCACCCAACAAATAACTATGAAAGATGTGGTTTCGAGTGATGAACGACCATGGGATTCCATCTTGAAGAAGACAAAAAGTATCCATGAGAATCATGCTACGAGTAGAGATGTGGTACTCGTATTAGAGATAGGGTTGAAAGGTGATAGGAATCACATGATTCTTTTCGAGTCACGAATCCTCAAAACGGGTAATATGGAAGGTGAACGGTTGCTCAAGGGATGAGTAATCAACTGACAGAAAGTGATATAGAACTCGATATCAACAATAAAATGGTCGAGATGATGCAAGGCTTTAAGGGGCTCGGGCTCAAGTTTACCTTCGAGTGAAGACAAACGATAAGCACTGCCGCATCCATACATAGGCATGGGTAACGATATAGGGTCCAAGCCAATTAGGAGAAAATTTTCCCGCTTTACTTTTCTCTTCTTTAGTTACATGTTGATTTTCTTTCAGGACAAGGTCACTGACCTGGAAGGTTCATTCATGAATGCATTTTTCATATGCACATTTGATACGCTTTTGGTAAATTTGGAGATGGTCAAGAGCATTAAGATGACGTTCATCTAATAACTCAAGTTGCGCCAAACAATCTTGGTGAAATTCATCGTCATTGAGCATGTCTTGTAGTGAGATGTGGAGAGATGGAATCTAGACTTTGAGAGGTAAGACAGTCTCGGTACCGTAGACCAGAGAAAAGGGTGTGGCAGTAGTCGAAGTGCGAATACTAGTACGATAAGCCCACAAGGCAAAAGGGATGTGTGTATGCCAATCTTTCCCAGTATCGTTGACTACCTTCATAAGAATTTTGTTCAAGGTTTTATTGGTTGATTCAGCTTGACCATTGGTTTTCGGGTAATAAGGTGATGATAAACTAAGTTGGATGCCAAAAGCATCACATAGTTTGCATAGGGTTTTGTTTTTGAATTGTTTTCTCATTATTAGTGATAAGGTGGTGAGGAACACCAAAATGAAAAATGATGTGATGGTTGATGAATTCACATATCTTCTTGGCTTTTATAGAAATGAGGGGAATGTCTTCTACCCATTTAGTGTAATATTCTCAGAGCGGTTATGATCCATTGGTGGCGTTGTGAAGAATGGGGTTGATCTCACCGATAAGATCCAAACCCCATTGAGAGAAAGGCCAAAGGTCTCATGTGACCTGTAAGGCATGACTAGGTGTGTGATGGAGATTAGCATGTTGTTGGAATTTCACGCAATGTTTGACATAATCACAACAGTCACGGTTTAGGTTTGGCCAATAATAGCCTAGGCGAAGGATGCATTTTGCGATGGCTAAACCACTAAAGTGACCTCCACAAATTCCATCGTGGACTTCCTTAATGGTGTAGGGAATTTCAACTTGTAAGGCATCGTAAGAGAATTCCATCGAAGTTGTGCTTGTAAAGAAGACCACCCATGATGACATAACAGGAGACACTTTTAAGAAAGGCTCATTGTCCATTACGAGTGAGATCAGCGGGTAAAATGGAAAGGGAAAGATAGTCTGCATATTACTTATACCAAAGGTCATGTGGGTAAGGGGCAATGGCTCTAATGGAGTAGACCTCACAAGGTAAATAAGAGGGTGATTGTAGCCTTTGTATGGTGACAAAGATTTTAGGGTCAGCGGGAAAAGCAGGTATCTAAGAAGCTAAACAGAGCCATGGTATCGACAAATTTATTAGTCAAACGTGGGTGTTTTGAAGTGTATAACGGTCAAAGGTGGTCAAGAGTATGTCTACATGTTGCTTATACTTTTGAAGAATTTCATTACAAAATTGGTATATACCATTGACTTGGTTTATGACCAACTGGGAATCACCAAAGATATTGATTGTCTTAACATCTAAGGCATAAGCGGCCTGGAGACCCAATACGAGTGCTTCGTATTCCACAATATTGTTTGTACAATCAAAATTAAGTTTGAAAGACAAAGGCATAGGTTCGCCTTTAAGAGGAATGAGGATAACACAAGCCCCACCCCCACGCTGACACTTGGAGCCATCAAAGAAGAGTGTCATTTGGTAAGTGGGTTCCTCCAAGGAAAGGGTATCTATAGACTCGTCTAGGAATTCGAAGTTATATGGTTAATCCCTAGAAATAGGTTCGTCGCCAGTTAGTCAAGAATAACTCGCCCTTAATGGAATTTTGATGAATGAATTCAAGGTCAAGGTTGGCTAGAAGCATAAGCCAACGTGCGGCACATTGATGTTGATATGGTTTGGCATACATATAGTGCAATGGGTCAAGATTTAGAAATGACGAAGGTTTTGTGGTTGAGTAGGTAATGGCAGAGTTTGGTGGCAACAAAAACTAAGGCTAAGTAGAGTTTTTCAGCGTGGGTATATCTAGTTTCATAGTCTAGAAGGGTATGGCTTATGTAATAAACTACTTGCTCTTAGTGTTGGTCATCACGATGAGCAAGCATGGCACCTAAAGAATGGTCAGTGGTGGAAATATATAGGTAAAAGGGTTGGTCATCTTTAGGAGGAATGAGCACTGGTGGTTGAAGAAGGTATTGTTTTAAGGCCTCAAATGCTTTATGGCATTCATCATCCCATTTGAATGAAACGTATTTCTTGAGAAGATGATGAAATGGTTGACAACAGTCGAAAAGCTGCGAGATAAAATGACGAATAGATTGTAACTTTCCTTGTAGGCTTCAAAGTTGATAGATTAGTGGGTGGAGGCATTTCCAAAATAGCCTTGACTTTAGTAGGATCGACTTCTATGCCATGCAAAGAAATGATGAAACCCAAGAGTTTTCTAGAAAGTACCGCAAAGATGCACTTCTTTGGTTGAAGATGAACACAATACTTGATGAGGCGGTCAAAGATGACTTTAAGGATGGGTAGGTGTTCGGTTTGATGTTTGATTTGGCAAGAAAATCATCTACATAATCTTCCAATATGTGATGCATGATGTCATGGAAGATGTAAGTCATGGCACGTTGGTATGTAGCGCCGACATTTTTAAGGCCAAAAGGCATGACTCAATAGTAGAAGGTCCCCCAAGGGGTGATGAAGGCGTCTTGTGTTGATCTTCTGGAGCTAGTAATATTTGATTGTAACCCGAGAAATTGTCCATGAGCGATAGCATTTCATGGCCAGTGGTGAGATCAACTAGTTGGTCAATGCCTGGTAGGGGAAAGTCATCTTTAGGATAGGCTAGGTTGAGGTCATGGAATTTCGTGCAGATATAGAGTCCCCTTGTCGCCTTTGTGACAGAACGATGTTAGAGATCCATTGGGGATAATCAATGGGTAGAATGAAGGAAACCAAGAGAAGGTGTTGAAGTTCTTCTTTGACTAGAAGAGCAATGCAAGGATGTATTTTCCGTAGATTTTGTTTGATGGTTTTTGCATCAGGAATGGTTACGATATTGTGGACCACAATTTTTTGGTCGATACTAGGCATATCGGTATAGGACCAAGAAAAAGTGTTGCTATGATCTCGAAGGAAAAAGGTGAAGGCTTCCTATTTAGTAGCATCTAAGGATTGGCTGATCTTTAGAATGTGCAGGTCGTCCTGAGTGTTAATGTTGATTTCAATGGTCGATTCATTCAACATGGTTTACGTCTCAGAGGGTAACGACTAATGAATATAAGAATATTTCGCACCAAGGTAGGTGAGGATGGACTCATCATCCTGACATTAAATGACATTAATATAAGTCCTATCATCATCAATCATGTCAGGATATAGGAATGGGAGAGAAGAGGGAGCCTTGCCATCATGTTGATAGGTCAGCAGTCCCAGGAAATGGTGTTTACAAAAAAAAAAGTTAGGAGGAATAGATTCGGGATCTATGGACTCCATGGGTGAAGATGGTAATGTGGGTGAATGAGATGGGGAAGATTTCTCGTCCTGATAAGGTCGATGCAAACCTTCTTGGAGGGTGGAGCATCAAAACCAATGCCACTACGGTCATTATGTTTACGAGAGGTACAGGAAATGATAGTATGGTGGCCTTGTTCGTAAAATCCGAAGCCAAATCCTTTCCACGCGCACCAATGGAGGAAAGTGTGAGCGAAGTAGTAGTTAGTGAGGGAGTGTAGGTCAGACGAAAATGGTTGGGCTTGGGATGGAGGTTCAAGTTTATAGGTGGAAATATCAAGTCCCCCATACGTTATATTGGTGCGAAGGTGGGGAGGGCCATAAGGAAAAACATCACCGATGCGGATGTCATAGCTGGGGTGTTGACGCAGATTCCCATACTCTTGTGGGGTGAGGAAGGTGTCGATATTGTATAGGCGGTATTCCCCAGAGTGAGGTGTTAAAAACACCTTCTAAGGGATCAATAGTCGGTATGTGGGTAGCGGGGATAGATAGCTCGCTAGATGATGGGGAAACAAGTGCATCATCGTGCGGAGAGGCTATAGTTGCAGGTGGTGATAGCAAGGTTAGATGCACGAGTAGAGTAGTGGTAGTTTTGGTGGATGGGCTTGTGGGTGAAGGTGAAGTAGTGATAGTGGCAGATGCCTTGACCGGTACAAGCACATCATTGGGCCGATATAACATGTTACAGGTCTTGAAAGGTGATGGGTCAATAGGGATGGTGTAATTATGTCCCTCGTGTTCAAATTTGAGGTAGCGATGTAAATTCAAAGGGACACAACCCATGGCACGGATCCAGGGTCGTCTGAGTAACAAGTTATACTAGAACTCCCCTTCTAGGACAAAAAAAGTTTCAAAATAGTGCGGGGACCCATGCGTACATGGAGAACAACGGTACCTAGGGTAGAGGTCATGGCATCATTGAAGGAGTGCAACATAACTAGGTTACCATGCATGCAATTGGTAGGTATCCGCATTTGGTCGTATGCATGGGAGGAGATGATGTTAATGCTAGCACCACCATCGATCATAACGTGTCATATGCGTATATTATCGATAAAGATGGAGATGAAAAGAGTGGGGTCGGGGTCATTAGACTAGAAGGGAGCAATCTCTTCATTTGAAAAGTTGAGGGATGCCACTTGGCGAGTAGGTGGAGGTGTAGAGGAAGGTGATGATCTAGTGAGAGAGGCTACGTGGTGAGGGGTAATGATGGAGGCTACGAGTGTGGGGTCATTTGGTAAGACTTCAATAGATTGAAGGACCTCCATGAGGGCTTGACGATGTGACTCTGAGGTTTGGACGAGGTCATATAAAGACATTTTGAGGGGGATTGGTGTAGTTGTTTTAGCATTGTGCGATGTGTGACCCCATTGGAAATAGGATATGTAGGACCTCAAATGGTGACTTTGGGTATGGGTGCAGATGGTATGTTGGGTACAAGGTTGGTTGATGGGCCAGTTGCTTTTTCCTTGCCCTTGTCTTTTTTAGCACGGGTGGCAATGTTGATCATGTTAATCTGAGGGGAGGTGGATGAAGAGGGTGTGTCATGGAAGGTATAGCAGCATGAGGGACAAAACCCTAGTAGGGGATACGATCCTTGTGAAATGAGTACGGCATATTGGCATCTTGGTGGTGGTTTAGCCAACTCTCTGATATGAACCATGTTAATCACGAATCTCGGGGTGGATCAAAGAGTTGTGGGGGTGGAGATTTTGGTCACTGAGTAGGTAATGGGAGAAGATCTATGGAAATTGGTGAAGGTGAAATGGGGTCCTCATCAAGAAGATTGTCATCATCAAAATTTTCTTCAGAGGACACAATTAGACAAGGATGGTTTTTAAAGCCTTACAGTTCTCTACATCGTGTCCTAGCACACGATGGTAGGCACAAATTTTAATTTCATCAAACCCTTTTGTTTTTGTTTTGAGTGGGTCGTAAGGTCTAAGAGGCAATAATGTGATGATAGAAGTTTCTAGGAGATTGGTTAATATTTTGGCATAGGATCCTCCTAATGGATCACAATGGGAGGTGAATGTGGGTTTGGGTGTAGGTACAGTTGATTGTGGAGGAAGAGGCTTTATAGGAGGGGGTAGGTTGGTTTACTAGTTTGGTGTGTGAAGTGGTCTTAGGTCTTGGTTGCATCTACTTGGGTACGGGCATGGTAGAAGAGCTAGCGGCAGAAGGTTTGGTTGGTTTAACTACCTTATTGGAGGGTAGCGGATTTTTAGCTTTAGGTTGCATATTTTTGGGAAATGATGACATGAGTGTATGAGATGCAGAGGGGAAAGTAGATGGTGGAAGAGGATAGGTTACCCATGGGGCAATCAAGATGCTATGGAGGTGGGTGGTGTAGGTTGGGTAGGAGGCATGAGTGAAAAAGAAGAGAGTGTCATGGGTAGTGAAGAAGTTATGGACGGTAGTAGAGGTATGGGTGGTAAGAAGGCTATGGGTGAGTGCAGAATTTATGTGGGTCACTTGGGTATATTAGAGGCTTATGATGAGGAAATGGGTTGTTGGGTTCTTGGTTTACCGGTGGATGGGGTTGCTTGGCCAAGGTCGAGGGGTGAGGTCCTAGGATGGATGGAAGGGGTGAAGGTGATAATGACATGGTAGGCGAGGTTGGTGTATGAGGCCTAGGAGATTGGATCTTCTTTTTAGGGGCTGAGGTAAGTTTAGTGTTAGTTTTAGAAGATGTGGCTAAATCTAATTTGATGGGTGGGTGAGTAAGGATAGCTGTCGGTATGACCCCCGGGGTAGGGATAGGTTTAGGTAAGGGAGATGATATAGGTGAGGGTATGTGTTTAGGTGTAGATGTATGTTGGGTTATGGGAAGAGGTGTGAGTTGGGCCATGGGTGGTGATGTGGAAGGTGTTGCAATAATCATGGTTGTGTTTGGTTCAGTCGCTCGAAACACTTTTGGATAGATAGTGGAGGTGTCAGCGAGGGACAACTACATTTGTGTTGAAACAGAAGTAGAAGGCGTCCCCAAAGTAAGGCTCTATCGACATAGTCTAGGTGATCGACCAAGCATGAAAATGGTGTTGTTGTAAGTGGGGCTGATGTGGATCAAGTTGCAATTCCTGTAAAATGTGTTTGAGACATAGGAAATGGCTAGCCTCGGACTGTGGGTAAGATAAAAAAAAGTAGATCAGCGGGATCCTGAAGGTCCGATGGTGAATGGTCATCTAAAGGAAATGGTATTCCTACAGGATCCTCTATGGGTAGAGGAGAGGATGGGCTAGACAAGGTTGACTCTCCTTGTGATGGTGTAGGTTGTGAACATGTATCTCCTATGAGTAGGAGAGGTGTCACTGACAACTGCTCGGTAATTTGAGGGGCCAAAGGTGGTGTGCTAAGTATAGGCTCTTCCACGGGTGAAGGAGAAAATGAAGGGGGTTCATCTGTGGGTGGAGGAGTAGATGAAATAGGTCCTTGTGCAGGTAGTGGAGCTCGGGCTAAGATTTCATCTATGGAAGGAACATGAGGCAATTGGGAAGCAACTGGTATGTCATCGAAAATAGTGTGGACCTCATGGATATTGTTATCATTGTTTGAAGTGTCGCCATCTTGGTTGGAAGATGGAGCATGATTAGGAAATGACTTCTTGAAGATATGTAGGTTTTGGTTATCGTGTGAATTCGGGCTATCCAAGACTAGATCTCCATTGTCTAACATTTCTTGGACGATATTCTTGAAGGTGATGCAGTTATTTGTCGCTATGACCTTTGACACGATGATAGTTACAAAAGTCATGTTCCTTATACCATGCGGGCATGGGTCGCTCAGGACAAAACTAGTATGTGGTTTTATAGGTGGAAGGGTAATGGCACCAGCCTTAACAAGATTTTCCAAAATAGAAGAGTAATATTCTCCTATCAAAGTGTACTTTTGTTGTTCTCGTCTGAACTAGAAATCTTGGATGGGAGAGAGATTAGAAGGAGGTTTGGCTGGGTTTGATTAATGAGGGGGACCAGCCTTGAGAACTATGGCATTGGCAGATCCTTTGGGTTTTGAATAGTTATTTTGGGGTTTCAAGATGAAGAAGCATCATTTTATTTAAATGTGATGTTCTTGTTACCGAAGTTGAATTTTCTTTTCTTTGATAGCATGAATTTCCAATTTCCGTGCCATGGTGAATGCCTTGTCAAAAGTGCGAAAGGTCTGCACCTGCAGAGTTGGTGAGATGTGTCTTGCACAAGCTTGAGTAAACAAATCTATGAGTTTAGTTTGAGGTAATTGAAATGTGAGTCTGGTTAATTAGGCTATGCCAATGAGCAAAAAAGTTAGTGATAGACTCATCGTCATACTATCGTGTGGAATAAAGATCAGTCATGGTAACCTTCTTAACAATGTTGATGGAGAAGTGATCTAAGAAGGCTTGTGCTACTTGATTAAGTAAGAAGATGGAGTGTCTTGGTAGCCCACCGTACTGCACCGCTCAAAGGTATGTCTCTTCGGGACATCGGGAAGGTTCATAGGAGTAAAGTGTCATCATGGGCGATCAGGTAACACCCATGTTTGAAAGACTGCAAATGTTGTTGCTAGTCTTCTTTACTATTGAAATGGTTTAATTTTGGCATTTCCCAATACACAAGGTATCGGCAAATAGGGATGGATGGATGAATGGGATCATTACAGATTTCATCGTAGGTGAGAGAATTACGCAAGCCAGAAAACGATGCTTCCAGTGTTTGCATCTTTTCCATCATTGATTTGATGAGGTCATTGGTAGGTTGTAATGGAATGGTACCTCTTGTGGCATAAGGGGGCTGGTATTAAACCTATGACATGGGCGGCATTCCATTATATGGTGATTCCGAATAGGGAGGTTGAGAATAAGGGACCGACATAGTGGGCATGTATCTAGAATGGGTGATAGACGAGATAGGGGTTGTTGATAGTATGTGTATGTAGGTGGGATGGTCGTAGTGACTCTAGTAGCAATTAGGGGTAGTGTTTATGGGATGGAGAGGACAAGATTCTGGAATGGAGTAGGGGTCACTGACACCATGGGTGGTTGTGTTGCAATGGGTATTTATGAGACAATGGGCATGGATGAGGTTATGGTCTGGGTGATCACTGAGGGGACAACAGATACTACGGGTGCAACTGATACTGCAGACGCAGTGGTCATAGCGGGTATGGGTCCTAGCTATGAAACCACTGGGGGTGAAGCAAGTGAAGGTAACGCCACATTATTAGGGGCTGATGTAGAAGCGGGAATAAGGGTAGGAGAGATGGATATAGGCATGCCATATATCAACTAACCTGAGGAGTCCTGGGTGGAAGAATGGGAAAGGTAGAATTGTAAGGCCGCGAGATTCTGATCAAGGAGTCATGAAAATTCCTCATCACCTATGGTAATGGTGGTAGGTAAGGTTGGATCCATGGGTGACATGACAGAGGGTGGTGAAGGGCTAGGTGGGAGTGGTTGACGACTTGCATGAAATGTAAGGGCATTAGCTTGATTGTGAGTCAACACCATGTGAATGAGTATATATCAGGTGATTCTGTATCCTACATATGACACAAGGGGCAGTAAAAATGAAGAAAATAGGTGTCTATAGGTAGATTTGGGTAATATATCAGTTGATGTTCAATACAGGGCAACCGCGCGATTAAGGGGTAGCAAGATTGGTTACTATGAGACAGAATAGTTTTATCAAATGAGGAAAAGACTGGTGACAGTCAGATGAACAAGTTGAATGATGATTATTTATCAAAGTAGAGAGAGTACAGAGACTCACAAGAACTTTGACAACAAAGAAAATGAAATAAGGGTTCTTTTAGGCAATTTAACCCAAAAGAACAAAAAACCAATGTCGGTCAGGGGTAACCGATGTAGGTACTGTGAAAATTGGAAAGATGTAGAAAAATGGATTGTTATGAATTTTAGTGAGATAAATAATCAACCTAGAGGTCTAGAGATGATGCAATGAAGTCTGACACACTCAAAAGAAGTCGAATACTCCAACTGTGATTGTGGAGTGTGTAAGGCAACAGAATGGAAAAATGGAGAAGTGTATCCACACACCTCAAAACGCACGTCAATCAAATACTAAAAACATGTGCCTAACAAGTGATTTTTAATGTGTTGAGCTTATGCTATTTAGAATACTAACTCATGAATTTAGAATAGAGTTTTTGGTGAGGAAGGCTTCCTACGAAGAAGGATATCTAAAAGGAGAGGTTTCAGGTATGTTATGGCGGGGCTGGCCGTCCTCTGAGATAATGACTCAACAAAGGTAACGAGCTAGGGAGTACCTGCCAATTGGATCATGTGATCACTGACAGTGTTCCCAGGTAAGATGTTGTTTAAGAAAGATGTGTATATTTCAATTTTGTGTAATTTTGGTAAGACATAGAGAGAGAGAGAATGTGCTTTCTACGATTCTTTGTGTCAACCATCAATTGGGCATGACTTCCAGCATATAGGTTGTCCTCATTTTAATGTGAGCTAAATGTAAGAAATCGCCCAAATCGAAAACATTATGTTCAATGAAACAAATGATGAATAGGAGAGGGTATACTCTTTCACTAAATGCAGAAAGCAAGAAAGAAGAATGATTCTTTTAAAATGCACCAAGAGAAATGTTTCTTTTAGAGCAATTAGAAAGAAGAGAGGATTATTAGGGAAGAAAATTATTGTGTAAGCCTTTTAAATGGGAAACAAACACACAATTTTCACTTAGAAATGAATAAAATGCAATAGAACCCCTGATGGGTCCCACCAGGCGTGCCAAAATGTTTCACCATTTTCTTTACATTTTTGAATGAAAAATAGATAGGGTTATGGGCTAGGAGGAATACCTATTAAATGGGTTGGTTGATGGTTTGTTGTGCGCGTTCTGACTTCTCGATCCAGTGCAATTGTGAGAGCTTTCTTTTGGCTAGGAGGAACTACCTGTAATAGAAAACAAGACCACAAAAGAGAAGTTAAATGATATATGATAGTGGACTGCCTAGCGTATTCTAGTTCCAAGAAGTGTGATACTTCTTAGATGGTTGTCAATCCACTGTTCTAAAAAAAAAAATGTGAGAAAGAAGTAAATTCCTACTGTAGTTGATATGATTTAGGTATCTCATTCAAGTATAATAAGTAAATCCAATCAAAACAGGCTATGCTATAGTTAGATCTAAAGGATGAGGTAACTATTAAGGTATCGGGACTAGTCAGTGGTCCGATTCGGGTTGTTTAGGTCAATTGGTAGGATTTTGTTTGGCTCTGTTTTTGGGAAAGATATAAAAATAGAGACCGGTGTCGGTCTCATATGACCGATGACGATTTAGTAATAACCGATGATGGTTACTACGGATTTTCAATAACTCAATATTTCATGGTTTAGGGATTTGTCTGAGATTGATTCAAGGATGGTGAGGAGTGGGTGTAAGTCTGGGAAGTGTTGGAAATACTCGAGAGATGTCTATCGGTCGTATGGGCAATTTTATGGTGTGGGCGAAGGAATGATCAAACTTGTATGGAGATAAAAGGTGGGGAAGTAAGAGTTCAAGTAGAAACCAATAACAGAGGTAATAGAGCCTACTAGAACAAAAATAGAAGAATATTGATTAACAAGATACTTATTGTGATGTAGATTTGATGGCTAGATGGAGGTGACGATTGATCGGAGGAATGGTGTTTGGTGTTGTGGCAGTGCTTCCCGGAATGCTACTGTGGGTGCAATGCTCCTAGATCTACCTAGATGATGGTTCTGGATGCTTGGATACACAAAAAGATGTTGGTTCTACTTGCATGTAGCTTTGATCTCATTCTCCTCTGATCTCAAATGTGTTAACCTCTCAAACAGGGTTACCAAAGTGAATAAATGGTAACCGACGACAGTTCCTAGTTGACCGATGTTGGTTTTAGGATGACCGGCGTCGGTTAAAGTGGGATTCACTAGGTTTACTAAAATGGGCATATGTTTCTAATTTCTTGGGCCAAGTTGGTTTGTTTCCCCAAATCAGAACGAAATCTTCCCTTCTTATGAGGGGGAATGTGGTTAGAGAAATCTTAGGCATTGATTTTAGGGCTAGACCAAATCTTAGCTCATCAAGGCAAGTAAGACTTAGTTATTGTTAGTTATGGAAACATGCCAAGAATAGGTCTAGGGTGAGGTGGCTGGATGAGGTGTCTAGGTGAGGTGGAAATTAGGTCAATTAAGTTAATAAAATAATGAAAGTTGTGAGGATGAGGATTAATTTAATTAAAATAATTAAATTAATATTAATGTGGGGTGAAAGGGGCCATGGTTAGGTGCCCGTGTTTAAGTGGGTTATCCAATCAGGGGTTTAGGGGAATGTAACCAAATTTAGGTTCTACAGTTTGTATATAATTATACTTGAAGATCTTAAAAGGTTCAAAGGTGGTCGGGAGGTTGATATTATGAGCTAGAGCTCTAATCGATCCTATTTATATATTTTTCTTGTAACCTTGGAGACCTCTGTGAGAATGCATAGGGGCGGAGTTTCAAATATTAAAGATCCCCGAGATTGATTGTTGGACATAGTCTAATCATTTTAAAATGATTTTACTATGGTGGTACCGTATTATTTTTCTAAAGCAAGTTGATGTGACTCAGATTTGTTAAGGTATGGTTGATTATTTTAAGGTATTGATTGTCAAATAATTTTATAAGTGAGACAATGTTATGATCATATTATTACCAAGTGATTTTGGTAATTTTACTCTTCTTCAAAAGACAAATGAATTTTCTTTATATATGAAGGATGTTTGGATTACCTAGAATAAGGTAGAATTCTATTAATCAGTATCTAATATTGAATTCTTATTGGATAATCTAATTTTATTCGATAAAATTAGTGAATGTTAAAAAGGGGTATTCAAATTTTAGATTTAATTAGATGAATATCCATGGTCTTAGTAAAAGGAAACATTGTGATGCTAGATAATGTTGTGGAATTTTGATTATATAGTTTAATGTTACTTGATTGATTTCGTGCAAACAAGATGTGTGATGTTTATGTCAATTTTTTTAATGGGGAAATTGTTAAATTATTAAAAAGGATTTATTTAAAAATCTGTCATGATTGATAGATGATCATGTGTTTAATGAAATATTAAAATTTCAAGTGTTTCCTTTTATGATTAATAACACGAAAGAAAGGAAAGTGAGGATAAATGGAGTTGTCACATTAATCACTTAGGATTATATAGATAGATGGAGTTTTATCATTAAAATATTTTAGTGTTATAAATTGTAAAGATAAGGTGGATGACATTTTCATGCCATTGGTTGAATGCCATTGCAAGTTTGGATGAATCTGAAATATTTATCAATGATATTCGAGTTGTGAAATATCCATGTGTTATGTATTATTATAATTTAAATTAAACCTTTTCAAATCGTTGCTTATTTGTTGATGGCAAAGAATAATGGAATATTTAACTTGGATTAAAAAGTTATTATGAATAAAAATCAAAATTTGTTGAAATATTTATCAATGATATTAAAGCTATATGGATGTTGTGAAAAATATCACATTTAATGTTAGTTATGTATTATTATTAATTTAAATGGTCTTACCCTTGTTGAAAGGCATAATTGTAGAAGGCAAGAAGAGCATCGTTGTCTTATTTGACTTGATGGCAATTTAGCCTTAAATTCTAATGATATACTATCTTTACTTTTTCCAAATGGAATATTTAACTCCGTATTTATTACAAAGTTATTTATTTATAAATAAAAATCAAAATTTGTTGAAAGTTGTATTATTGCCTACTTGTTTTCCCAAGGCGGGATCAAGCATTATGTATATATGTTGAATTAAAGCTATATGGATGTAATGTTTAAGCTATAAAATATCACATTTAAATGATTAATGTTCAGAGATCACGAGCAATGTCATTTCATCCCCTCGGCCAGCAGAGACTCAAGGCTGATATAGGGATTGACACTTGAGTCAGTTTGAGTCATCCAAAGGTTCATCCCCAATCAGCAGATATAGTTACATATATGAAACAATTACATTTATAAATGTTTGGTAAAATATTTCATTGATAAGTTCTATTAATTATGTACTTATGGAATAGTATATGACAATGTCGTAAACAAACAAATAAAGGACTATGACAAAGAATGCAACAAAATATATTAAATTACATTTAAGATGCTTTAAGTTTGTAATTAAATGTCTCGTGAAGAAGAATATAACCCATTATGAATACTAGGTTTGTGAACCTTAGGGTCCTAATTAAATGTGATAAATATATCGCAGCGAGAGTCGAGACAAGGAAACACTATCGTAAGTAGAAAGGAAATGTGTTATACTAAAGTTACGAAGGTAACTTATGGAAATTATTGCAATCTAATATCAAAACTAAGTTTTGGACCTTAGGATTGAATTCAAATGTGATAATACTATCGTTGCGATATATGAAGGAAATCCTATCGTAATCGGAAGGAATGTGTGTAGTGTGCAACTAAATTAATTTAACTAACTAATTCAATTCTGATAATTGAACCATGTGATATGGTGATGGGACATGTTTTTATGACAAATGTGTCGTCATGAAACTAAGCATGGCATACAATACTCTTAAACTTTGGCCGAAGTAGTGTAAGACATTACATTGTCAGGATGCACCTAGTTCTAGCAAAAATGTACAATGTTGGATGGGATTCAATTGACTGAATTCCAGGTAGACACTTAGAACAAAACTTGTAAACCAATGTCAAAGAGGGCACCACTAGTATACTTTGTAACTGAATCGATAGATTATTCTATGGGAGATTGAGTAGGATCTAATTAACCCATAATTATGCACATGATTTATTGATTTTTTATCTGATGAATTGTAATTATATAGTTGTTGAATTTAAATGTGAAGATGTATATTTAAATCATTGAATGAAAAAGTTAGTTTGGGAGAAAAAAATTCATGTCAATCAAAGTGTATAAAAGTAGGTGTTACGTTAATAGAGTGCCTACTAAAGCTCTTCATCAAGCTACTCTTCATGAAGTATGGACAAAGCAAAAACCATATATTTCTCACTTATAGAGGTTTGGTAGTCTTGCTTCTATCTTTATTCCTAAAGAAAAGAGGAAGAAGCTTGATCCAACCTCTTTTTGTTATATTTTTGTTTGCTTTGGTTATAGAACTAAAGGATTGAGAGTTTGCAACCCTTTTAAGCATGACATAGTTGAAATTAGGAATGTTCATGTCTTAGAAAAAAACATTTTGATGCTTCTTGTGAACCCTCCTCTGTCTCTCCTAAGATAGAGTCTGATAATCATTCTCTTAACAATATGGAAATAGAAGTTTAAGAGGATGATTATCCTGATCTAGATATGATGGATATTGAGGGGGATTCATCTCAAAATGTGTTGCATCCCAAGATTCCTAAATGGGCTCAAAATCTTGTTAAGGATTCTCATCCTGTTAGTCTTAGAAAGGTAACTCATAGTCAGCATTCTTATCATGCCTTGATGACCCTCTATGAGGTTAAACCACAATATTTTGAAGAATCCTGTCAAGATGATAGATGGATTCAAGAAATGAAAGATGAATACAATTCTTTGATTAAAATAACACTTGGGAACTAGTCCCTCCTCCTTCTAAGTGAAGCATTGTAGGATCTAGGTGGTTGTATAAGATCAAGTATAACTCTGTAGGAGAAATTGAAAATTCAAGGCAAGGTCTGGTAGCTCGTGGTTTCACTCAGAAACCTGGTCTTGACTATGTTGAGAATTTTACTCCTATAGCTAAGATGAGCACTTTATTAGAATTCTTCTTTCTTTGGTTGCCCAATATGGTTGGAGATTCACCAAATGGATGTTAAAAATGATTTTTAAATGGTGACTTAAAATAATAAATCTACATGTGTCACCTAAAGGTTTTGAAGAACCTGGTAAGGAATTATATGTCTGTAAGCTCAAAAAGTCTTTGTATGGTCTTAAACAAGATCCTAGAGCTTGGTATGCTAAAATTAATAGTTTCTTTCAAGATCTTGGTTTCACTAATCTGTTGTTATGATAATGATTTATTTTTCAAGTTTGAAAATAATCATATTATCATTATTTTCTTATATGTTGATGATATTTTGATTACTAGCAAGTGATAGAAATTTAATTGCTAGAATCAAAAAAAGGTTAAAAAGTGTTTTGAAATGACTAATTTAGGTTTGCTAAATCATTTTCTAGGCATGGTTATATTTCAAGATCATAAATCTATTGTTGCATCTCAATCTTAGTATGTTGTGAATTTACTTAGAATATTTAACATGATTGAATGTAATTTTGTTGTCATTCCTATTTAAGTCGTTAAATTAGATCATAAACATGTTTGTGTTAAATTTGATCCTACTATGTATAGACAACTAGTTGGTAGTCTAATTTATTTGACTATTACTAGACCTGATATTTCATATGCAGTAGGAGTTATTTCAAGATTTATGTAGGATCCTTATGAGGATCATTGGAAAATGAATAAATAATTTTTAAATCTATTAACAAATAGTTAATTATGGTTTGTTTTATTTTTCTTGTAATAATACAAAATTATTTGGTTTTTTTTATTCTGACCATGTTGGTGATGCTATAGATAGAAAATATATTTCTAGATATGTTTTCAAGTTGGGTGCAGTGCCATCACTTGGAGTAATAAGAAGCAACCAACAATGTATATCTCTTCTATTGAAGCAGAGTATAGAAGTGTTATAGAAGTTGTAAAGGAAACTATGTGGCTGAAAAGACTATTGGGTGAATTGTGTATGGGTGTAAAACGGAGCACTACTCTTCTATGTGACATACGAATTGTGTTTCTCGTGTAAACAATCTAGTTCAACATCAAAGGACCAAGCATATTGAAGTTCATATGTAATTTATTCAAGAGAAAGTCCTAAATGGTGACATATATCTCAATTTGTTTTCAATCAAGATCAAGTTACAAATATCTTCACCAAGCCTCTATGTGCTTATCAATTTTTTCAATTTTCATGAATTTTGGGCCTTTCGAGTTGCGATTGAGGTCGTATGTGCATGAAAATGCCACCTCTTAATGGTTGTTGTAAACTTCCAATACTTCCTCCATTTTGTAATAAGTAAACAATCACAATTTCTATGTGAGTTTAGTTATGGGTATGCCTTACTTTATAAAAGGCTCCATAATCTGATATAAGTCTTCATATGTAAAGAACTTGTCATAAGAATTTTTGTATGGGAAGATTTGTATGATTTCCCTTGTTTGCATGCTATCCTGAATCACTATTGTTGATTCATGGATCTATAAATCCTTTTGTAGAAAAAGATAAATTTGGCATGTATTGTTTTTTTCACTTAACATTAAGGGGGTGTTGGGGTTTATAATGTCAAGTGGGGATACCATTTGGTGGACCACCACTTAAGACCCATTTATTAAAAGAGAGGGAAACTAAGATTTTCAAATCTAAACACCAAAAACAATAATAAATGTCTCGCAAATGCACCTATAGCACTATCGATCTGCCTCCCCATGTTTGTTTAAATTTTGGAAGAAGGAAATAGGCAATATCTAATCAAATCTAGGTGGTTGAGTTGACTGAATCTGTTCATTAATGGATGAAGTCACATTTCCTATTTCACCTACAAAATCCCACCTAAAATACGATTTTAAAAAATCCAATGTGTAACCCACTTCAACAGCTTTCCAACAAGACAAAAAGTGCATGGATCCAAGCTCTGTAGTAGAAGTTATAGCCATTTGAAGTCTATAGTGCATGATGAACATGTAAGACACGTGTCACGACCTGATCGGTCAAGGATTCGACTCACTATCTATTTGTTTTTTCTTTTCTCCCATGTGTCATGGATCCATTTGTTATGAGGATCTGATGCACAACCGACATGTTCTCGTAGGTTATGTGTTATACACTTCATCTTATGATTCTTAAGGAGTGAAACGTGACACTTAGTGATTGGCGCATAAGTTTATAACTGGTGCATGCATGGGAGTAAGAGGCGCAAGAGGGAAGAATGCAGAGTTTGTAAGCATGCACAACATGATGCGTAAAGAGTGGGAATAAATGATGAATATTTGTAAAGGTATACAAGTATGCAAGCGGGTGTAGGCATTCAATCAAATGAGTGTGCAAAGACAATAAGTAAGAGGTTCATGGAGAAAACACGAGCACGCAAGAAGGAGAGTAGAAAGGTATGATGCACAAAGGAAAAATGTGGAAGGGGAAATGAGTTCACGTAATTATGCATGGAAATCGGGAGGAAGGGGCATGCACGGAAGAGCATGCCAAAGACTTAGCTAAAATGGGAGGCAAGTCTATAGATGTGCACAAGGAGTGGGTGGCAACTTGGGAAGTAAAGTGAATGTGCAAAAGGATATGTGCAAGGAAGAATGAAGAGAGATAGAAGAATACAGAGGGAAGCAAGGGCATGTGAAACACATGAGGAAAGAAGCAAAGGGAAGATAGCACAAGGAAGAAGTATAAAGGGTGAGAAAATAACTACAATAAAGAAAATGTTCCAAGGTATAAAACCAAGAGTGAACGTAATCTTATAAACTTAATGTCGAGCAAGAATGGAAAAGCAAGTTATCAAAATAACTAGGGTAGTTATTTTAGACAATAGGTTGGTGAATTTCAGGGTCATCTTCCCGCTAGATGAAAGAGATTAATGGCCTTCGAATCATCCATTAGGCATGGAGTTTTCCGAAAATATGAAATAATGATCTCAGTAACTTGAAGAACGCCCTAAAGCCACTTGAAGCACTTTGTCTGGACTCGTGTGGAATTACTACCCTCATGTGAAGATGTTGTTATTTAAATTTGATGACAAAGTGGAAAATCGCTGGAATCTTCCTTTCAAAACTAAACTGCCATCCAGAAGTAACAAAAGAGCATGTGAAAGGAAAGGAAACAACGCCTAAAGGAGTGCACCAAGCAATCATCAACACAACAACTATATAAAAAAATTAAAATCATACATGTTCCAAGGATAAACATGCAGAGTGTATGTAAGAACTTATTTTATAATAATCAAACCTAAAATATCCTATACTAACTGGAAGCAAAGGGAGCTTACATAAAGCCAGATATAGGCAACGGGAAATAGATGGCTTTCCTCATGAATTGAGACCATGTAACTGATTTGGAATTGAACATAGTCTTTAATAAGAGTGAAAATTTGTCTTGAAGTTATTTTTCCACCCTTTACTAAAAAAAATCAATAATAAACAAAACAAATACCTCTTATAGTTGTTCTACATTTGGATTTAGGAGGCATTGTTTCTTACCTTTGTGTAATCTTGAAATTCATCATCATGCTCTAAAATGAGCATGACCAGTGGAAACTCTATTTTTGGCTCTATACTAGCCAAATATTTGATTGGGCATGGGTTGATCCTTTTGATTTTCCCATTTCTTTGAAGATCAATCCTATAGATGTGATCCTCATTATGCAAATTTCCTCTTGAAGGAGACTATTTACAGTGAATTTCGCTTTTGTTTTTCTTCTAAAAACAAGTTTGTTTTCTTCTAGTCTGCCTTCTCCTCATCGAATAAGAGGTTTAATAAATCAAACCTTTCCTCCTCATCATCAACAAGATACCTTTGATTAATTACGCTTCTTGAAGATGTCCTTGATGGCTCACCGCAATCTTCCAAAAGTGAAGTAAGCAAATAATGCAAGGGAAATGAAAGAATATGCAATAAAATGTGAAATAGGGTATAGAATGGCCACAAAATTAGTTTTTGATGCTTCCAATAGATGAAAAATTGATTAAAATAGTGAAAGAGGAAAGTATCCACATGTAACGAACCGGATCTCGAGGCCTACAACTCAAAATGCAAAGGAGCAAACACTCAAATGATGTCGTTAGCAAACCAAGTGGGTCAAACCTTGTACAATGAGTAATGTTCAAGAATATATAGAATAATGGAAGAGAAGAGGAAGGAAAGAGAGGGAAACTCAGATTTTTAAATCCAACCACCAATAACTAGCAATAAATACACCGTAAATGTTCCTATAAAGATCACAACTCCTCCCCATGTTTGTTTAACTTGTGGAAGAAGGAAAGAGGCAAGATCTAATTAAATATGGGTGCTTGAGTGATTAAGAAAATATTGGAAAATAAATGCTAAAATATTAATCAAGCTATAACACGATATAGATATGTAATAAAGTACATATTTTTACACAAGTAAGATAATAAATTTAAAACCCTAAGTGCAAGAGAGAGGGTAAAATACTTAGTTGATTTGCAATAAATCCAAGTTGTGCTAAGATGGAAAACTGATGAAATAGGAAAGAAGAGTGTCAAAACCAAACCTAGAAAAATGTAGAACTGTTAAGAATGTTGGGACTAGAATGTTTGGGTGTGTCAAGGGTGCCGCAGACCTCTTCTAGGTGCTTGTGACTACTTATGACCTTAGAAACTCATTTTTTTAGGGTTGCGAGATGTTCATTGGATGTCGCTTATACTTCGTTACTTGATCGTCAAATTTTCCTAAAACCTACAAAGAGAAAGAGCACCTAAAAACCCTAAAACATATAAAATCCTAAAATTAAAAAGGTGCAAATGGGGATTCGAGACTAACCCTCATCATCACCCAACTAAGTGATATTAGGATCCAGTGTTGCACTACATTTCAGACTCCATGTAGTTCTTTGTGTGTGTGTGTGTGTAGAATCGTGCCCTAGGTGGCTCTTGTGCAAGTTTCACTTGATAATGAGTAATAGATAGATTTAGAAAATGTAGATAGATGTGTGCATGGAAAAAATAACTTTCCCTCCTATAAAGTGTATGTAGAAGAATGCAGTCCCTTGTCCCTTAAATGGATGCTAGATGGATGTTTTGATGCTCTTGTAATGCCTTTAGATGCAACCTTAGGTGATGGTAATAGATGCTTAGTGTTTGGTCCTTTATTATGGTCACATATCTTTGTATTTATATGATTCCCTTGTTTGAATTTCATAATTAACCACTAAAAGGATGACCACCAAGAAAATAATATGCCCAATAGATAGAAAGGACCCAAAATATGCAAGAAAGATACAAAGAGGTTGGGGATGCCCAAAGGGGATGGGGGTGCTAGCGTCTTGGTTGGCGCTATTTTCCAGACTCGGAAAAATCTGAAGTGTCAAAGGTCGGACTGGGTAAGAAGGTGTGTAAGACCAATAAGGAAACCAAAAAGAAAACAAAGAGGCCAAAGATAGTAGTCATTTAGTACTTTTCTCGCTTAAGAATCATATGAATAGTGGTATGTGATCAAGACCTAGAAATATACCTAAAGTGCATGATTTAGTGTCTACATTATCCCCACTTTATTTTTTTGAGAGAATGCTCAATAACATAAAGTAGATAAGATATGCATACTTGATAACCATGTAGATTGATGGCAAAAAGTGTGCCAAGGAGATAAGAAAAATCATGGAGTGATAAAAATGAAGTGTGGAAGCTAGAGGAGAGGAAGTGAAAATGACCCTAGGGGTGAAAGCATATGTGAATATGTTGTATTGTACACTGTTGTCAATGTAATGTGATGGTGGAAGATGTGACTCTTGCTTCCCATAAGGAAAAAGTTGCAAAAGAGAAGAGAAAAAGAGTAGTCAAATACGAGTGTTTGAAAAATTCAATCCAAACATGTAAAAAGTATGTAAAATGCAAAAAAGAACATGTGCATCTGATCCGTGATGAGTGAAAAGAGAAGAAAGGATCCCAAAATGTTGTAGAAGAACGAGTTTTTGGGCGATAACACACTAGTTGCACTAGGTGCGAGTTTTTGGGAGATCTCATGCCATGACAAAAGAAGTTTAGGGAGAAAGGTCTAGTGTTATTCTTTGTCTTTTAACCGCTTCCCAATGATGTAAACACCATTGTAGATGGTGTGTGAAATTTTGATCAAATTTGATCCAGCTTCTATCTAACACAAAAATAGACAAGAGGCGAAAACATGCATGTTGATTGCTGAAGGATTGTTCATGTAATGTGAAGATTAATGTAAGCTTGTTGACTAAGAAAAAAATTGTAACTACCCCTAGTCATAGGCACCTAGGAAGGGTCAGGAGCACCCAGGTGCTCATGTTTGTGTCTGGGTGCTAGATTTTGTGTTGTGCTAAAGACCCAAGTCAGATTCTAGGCCATTTTGAGACTAACTATTGTGTTATAATGGTATTGAACTATTGTATGGGGTAACTGATTCACCCAATGATACCTCCCTTGTTTGGGGTGCATGGGATGTTGCTAGGAGAATGTGGCTTAAAGGAGAATCAACCGTAGAACTAAAACCGATGCCCTACAGGGGGAGGGAATGTGCTTGGTAGAAACCAAGGAACATGAAAACAAAGTGGCTATGAAACAAGTTTTAGTGCAAACAATATAAATATGCATGTAGCAGAGACAATATATATGTAAGCTAGCAAGTAAGAAGGCAATGTGTAATCTAGCAATGAAGAAGATAATGTAGACCATGAAAAGTGGGTTGCAATCATGGGACATCACTCATGATGTCGCAAGACAATTAATGCTGAAGTGGCCAAAATAAAAATCAATTTGATAACAAGAAATACATAGGGCAAAGCCCGCAAACAATGGCATACGATAACAAACAATGACAAACAATGATAAGCAAGATATCAGACAACCATGGTAGCAAAGAGTTCATGCAATATAAATGTTGCACATGAAGCACCCGTTAGCATGTTAGATAGATAGAAATTATGTCAAAATGTGTATGATTTGATATAATGTAGTGTGCTAATATGAATAGGAAGTAGTATAAAATGAAACAATAGCACCTGTGATGTGTACGAAAGTGGATTCCCCTAAGAGCCTATTGTGGGACTGGTAAGAGGTACAATGCCAAACATCCATGTTGTGTGTAACAATCTATGTAAATTTTGCGATCAAAACTAGAAGGCAAGTGAACACACATGTGTATATAGAAAATATAATGACATACAATGTATCCATCTAACATAGTAAGAAAAGTGTAACATGCGAGTATAAGTAAGAAAGAAAAATGTGCAACCAAGATATGCAGTATGTTGTGGATGAGTGAGATGGAATGGAATGCAATGTGAGTGTGATAGGATTAGCGTTCCCTCGAGTGAATGTGGATCAATATACATGAGATGAGGTTCATTTATAAATGCCCCTTCAGCAATCGAGAATGAGCCATAGAATAAGGGTGTGTCATCGAGAAGTGTGTTGTGATGAATGTGCACTAGAAAGATGTGTCATGAGTGCACCAAGTGTGAAATGTGTATTGTGTATAATGTGAAGTTCATGAATGTAGTGAGCCCTCAACAATCAAGTGTGAACCATAGCACAAGAGTGCATCATCGGGTAATGAAGATATAAATTTATCAAGATGTGCAAGATGTGTGTGAAAGACTATATGCAAAGTATAGAGTGAACAAGTGGAAATGCAAGAAACCCGCAATGCTTTAGAGGGGAGGGGGAGAATAAGCATGATGCCCCCAAGTGTGCAATAATGAGTGTGTTATCCAATAAAAGTGAAGGAAGAGGGTCCTCTACCTAATGCTTGCAGAGATAAATGTCTCAGTGACCATGCTCTAAGATCGGCAATATATGAGACAGATGATGTGTTGGTGAATAAGACCTATGTGTATGAGACCTAGAAGGTGATGAGCACCTATGTGAAGGAGACCATGGAGGTGCTAGAGAATTATGTGAGTAGTAAGTTGAGACAATGAACATTTGTGTGAAGGAAATTGAGGAGGTGATGTATACCTATGTTAAGGAGGCATATGAGTAGTGGACTGTAAGACCGAGTAGGCCATGCACGAACAAGTGAACTTGGAGCGGATTGTGCTTTATCTTTGAGAGGTTGCAAGGATCAAGATGCTCTAGCGAGTGCAATGAAAACCTTAAGAGGAGGTTGCATCCATGGTATGGATGGAAGAACACCATTGATAGTAATGCCTTTCCGTTGTGAATGAACTTTAGACACATGTGATTCATGGAAATGACATCTTGATTAGTACGAAGCCAAGGAAGACCTAAGAGTATGTCAAACACTTTGATTGAAGGAGCCACAAGATATGGCACAAGCATGGTAAGAGGACCAACTATGACTAGAAATTCGACATAATCGTATGATTTAGGGACCAAATATGAAATTTGTGAGAGTGGATAGCCGTTAGCGATAAGAAGTGCGATAGACATGTGCTTACATGAAATGATGGATCAGCCATAGTGTTATAAACAAAAATAGATCCAATAGAAGTAGTGATGTGCAAGATATCAAAAGAGAATGTAGCATGATAGTCATGATCGAGAAAGTAATGATTGGTGGAGATTCTTCAACATGAGCAACTAGAAAATCAAGAGCCCCGATGCAGAGGAGGCATCGCACTACATGTATGATTTGTCTCAAGATTATACCGCTTCCTTGTCATGTTTAACAAGAGGATTGTTAAAGATATTGAAATTGTGATTTTCATTAACCGATGCAAAAGTCATAGGTGAGGAATCTCAATAGAATTATTATCAATAAGATCTTGGATAAGATTTCAAAGTTTGAAGCATCGATATGTAGAATGCCTAATACATTGATTTATAGTCACATTTGAAATTTTTATTGTAATTACGACCTTTTGGATGAGACAGATCCAAGTTAAGTGGAAAAGGGAGCATAATTAGGTTGCTCTCAACCATTGTGGTAATAATAGAATATGTGGAGCACAAGGCAGTTTAGTAAATGTATAGTTAGGCAGTTGGCATTGAATCTTTTCAGAATTAGAAACAACGTTGATAGTTGCTTTAGCTTCAGTAGGTTTTGTAGATGGCTTGAAAGTTGAATTATTTTGAAAGTGCGTAGAATATGAAGCCTACTCATAATACTTAAGTTTTCCTATAGATAATAGTTTAGTTTCACGTAGCTTAAGAGTATGACATAAATGATCGAATGATGGTGAAGTCTCAAAGAGAAAATCTCTTGGAGAGGTGGTAATAGACTATAGACAAATAGATCTTGAAGTTCGAGTCCACAATCACATTATACATATTAACTAAGTTATTCTTATATCTCATGACATAATTTGCTAGATGTTTGTTAATGTTAGGTAAAACTTAGTTTACCTAAGTTAATTATGCATTTACCTTAGTTAATTATTAATTAGTGGTAAGTTGTTATTAACCATTTATTGTTTGTAATTGGGAATAGTATTCCCATACAAGTCTTTTGTCTTTATTGTATTTGTTATATGGTTATATTATTTAAAACCATATATTTGCAATTATATGTGCACATGATTATATATTGTTACACTTGTTGCAACATTCTTCTTTTTTTTTTTTACTGTTGTACAATTCCTATAAGAATTGCAGCACTTCATTGTAAGTTTGATTTGATTTAACATTAATCTAATTACCAGCTTTTGTTCATGTTCATCATTTTACAATTAGATCCTTATTTAAGTTTCCCTACTTGAGCATAGGATATCTTAGAGTCGATATTGATAGAAAAATGAGCAAGAAAACATCAGCTAAATGTGTAAAAGATGTTACCGATTGGACAAGTAAATCATATAACTAACACATTGCATAATCTTTGTAGTCTTTAAATTTCACTCAACCGCTATGTGCACCGGAACTTCATTAAGACTAATCTAAATGCTCCCCTGAACCTATCGGGTACCTCCTTTGTGTTACTTGAGTAGAAGTTAGTGTGCATGTTCATAATGATATTTAACCAAGTATTCATTCATACATACTTAATCAGCTCATTCACATCATTTTGGAAACACATATAATAAGGAAACACTTAATCCATAAAAACCATGATCAATACCAATTGCACTATTACATTATTGTCCTCGCATTCATTAATAATCGGTATCTAACCATAATTATCCATTATAAATAGAATTCATTACATAACAAGGAAACTAAATACAAAATCAGTCCACTATAGTGTTGTACAAAACCAAGCGCACACTTATCAAACCCTATCCCTATAAAATGAATTCGCTATAACATTTGATAGCTACTATAATAGTGACATACAACAGGTATATATAGGGGTGGGGAATTTCCCTTCACTACCCATGCACTCTCCTAAAAATAGGTGTGCTCTCAAAATAGACAACATGCACTACATTCCAAAAATAGCCGTATACATAAAGCGTGCATGCTTTTACAATAGTTGATAATAATAGATTAACCTATAGATAAGTCTTTGTTTTGATCCTATTAGTAACCTAGCCCGCACATGTGCTTTTTCCACTTGCTTGCTCCACACTCAAAGTCTATTTTTATCCCGTGCTCAAAGAAATGGATAAGTCCCTCACTTTGTTCATTCGTGCCCAAACCTTCGCGTGTTGTCCCAACCTTCTTTTCCTCGTTCCTTTCGCACACTACACCAAACCTCCATGCGTGGCTCATACTTAGCCATTTTTTCTTCTCAACATTACCCCACACTAGATACATTTCCCATCCTCAACAATGGTTTTTTTGACTTATCCTTCTAAATAATGAATGAATAAAGAATGTAAAAGAAGGTAGATGAATGAATATACACCAAATGAAAGAAAGAATACTCAAGTGCACTTTTACTCCTAGTATGGATGCCACAACTCAGGGAACTCTTTATTTATGGTTCCTTCTAGCTCTTACCACTCACAATTTCCTTGACTGTTGCACTGGCACCGCTCCGTAAATTTCTGCACCTGCGAGGGATCCATGTTCTCTCCCTTCTCCTTGAGCTCTCTAACAATTCCTATGAGGCCTGAGATCATTCCCTCAAATGCATCTATTCTCCATGCAACCAAAGACCTGAAGCTCCTTGAGACTTATGTCAAAAGTCTCCTAGTTTTTTTGAGCACGTCGCATTTCTTTGCAATTTCGCCATCTTATCTTCTCACCCAAGTTTTTCATCCTTTTTGCCACAAGAACCTCATTCTCTTCATTGATGGTATACAACTTAAAGATAAGATTAGGTTCTTGGAAGTTATTCAAGACCTAACTCCGCCTTCTTTAGTTCATCATTTAAGGCAAGTAACCATAGCCTCATACTCAACCATTTTTCGTGCAACCGCTGCCCTATTCTTCTTCCGGATTGCAACCATATTTCCTACTCAAGGCCTCTACATGGACTTTTGTTCTTCAAGTAACATCACTACCAGATATTCCAATTAATGTAATGTGGACAAATATTAGTCATGAGTCTTCTCATTAAGTCCTAGCTCACTTTGAAAATGGAATTTGTAATCTCTTCGACTTTTGTGAATGCATACCTCATGTGCTTTTATTCCTTGTCTCACACCTCAATCAATTGTTGTACTTCTTGTTCCTTACTCTTATTATCCTCAATCATCACCTTAAGAGTGTCCCCTTATCCAAATTTTTACGAGCCACTTTTATAGCCATTTTTTTAGCACATTACTAACTTGTTCATCAATGAGCTTAGTAGGCCTTACAGTCACATGGGTTGCATGAGGTTCCTTATTAATTATACACCTTACACAAGCTTCATCACTTATGTTGAATTCAGGTTGATCCATGTGGGTCTGCATACTCCAACAAAGCATCTTCTGGTGTGTGCATGTTTGTACCCTCACGATCAATTATATCCCATCAATACAACTTCTCAGTAGAGAGCGTGCTATGAAACCTTGCACGTATTATCTTTATAGGATCATCAACATAACCTACCTTTGGTGTGTGCAAGACCTCCTCTCTCCTTAATCCACTATTCTATCTACATGTGGGTACTCGTGTTTCCACATTTGAGAGTATACCTCCTCCTTTTCTAGAACCTCTCTTAATTTCCCTAGATGGTTTGTCTTCATTCCTCTCTTTTTCATCATCCTCCCTAGTGGGACCCTCTTCATGCTCGCTCGGTGCCTCCGCATCATGGGGTGCATCCTAATCCCTTATTCCTTCATCATCCTCCACATCATGAATTATTGGATTTTCTATGTTGCACACAACCTCTTCGATAGTCTTTCTTCATCATTATCCTCCTTGTGCACTAGCTTGCCCTCTCTTCTTCTTCTTCTCTTCTAGGCTTGGTTTGGTTGGTGTTATCCTTGGTGACCTTCTAATATCCTCTAAGGTCCCCACACCACTTTCTTTATACATTCTCCTTGGCCTTCTTCCGTGGCTTTGGCCAAGCATGCCAATGTCCTCTTTCTCTATCTCCTCCTCATTGTTATCCTTTACTTCTTCCTCTTCTTGCCTCAAAGGAGTGACCTCATGCATCCGCTTGGTGCTTACAGTTTGATTTACTTTTGGGAGCCCTTTAAGTTTCATATCTTTGCCACCAATAATCTTCCCATCCTAAAACTTGGGCCTTAGATAAATGTGTACTCGTGTAACTTCTATCTTCCCTACTGCCAGTGTCTCAGGAGTAATATTAATAACACCTAACTCCATTGTTTCTTCGTTAGTTGTTTTTTTGGGGTAAACATATGTTTTTTGTAGTGTATGATAGTTTGCATCTACCTCGTATACATCAAACCTTAATTTTTGCATGTCATACAACTTATTCACACAATCTTTGAAATACCTTGTTGTAAACTTGAATGATAGCTTACACCATGGAATTTTCTCCTTGTTCTTCATATAAAATCTTCCTAAACAAAAATTTTGATAAGCCGTGAACTCTCTCTAGCCATCCAAGATCAAGGGTAAATCTCTCAACACACGCCACTCTTCCTCGAATGCTTCGTGCATTCTTCTGTACCACTTATCCACCCATTTCTTGTGTGTGTCGGTGATATTAACACCACGGGTAAATGTGGTGAACCTCTGGGAAGGTGATTTATTTTCTAAAGGATATATACACATTTTATCTTGTGGCTCGCCTAGTACTCCAATATCACAAAACACCAAAAGCAATAAAATAGCACCCCAAGTGATATTCTCACCTTTCTTTGTTTGCACACATGCCTCCTCAATGATACCTTCGGTGATGAACTACGCAATATTATAATACATTTTGTTTTCCATCTTGTGTGCAATATGTATCCACCATGTATTTACTTAGTTCCACCTCTCGATGCACCTAACTTGTAGCTTACTAGGTGTGCAACCATTCTTGTCCAAGGGTTGTTGATACCTACTACATCCATCATGCGACCTCCCTTATGATAGTTGAGTGTGACTGACGCATTGTTTCTACACCTACCTCATCATCCAAGTATGACTCCAACTCTTCTCCCGAACTACGCAATCTTGTCACCCTTCCAATTAATTGTGTTATGATGCACATTCTCCTTCCCTGTAAAGTAAAAATAGTCCTCATGGAATAGTGATAGAAACCATTGCTATAGACGCTCCAGTTTTCTAAAGAACAAAATATTATAGAGTTGAATCACTCCCATGCTCTCCAGGTCTTATGCATCGATTCATCATAAATTATTTGCCATGATTCTATCCTTTAGTTTTTTTATGACTATTTGCTTCTCAATTTCATCCTCATGTGTCTCCGAGTGATGGTTAAAATCACTAACCCTACACTTCATCAAGTGTGACTTCCATGATTGTCCTTTTATAACTTCACCTAGAAATCACATCTCCTAGAACCATTTGTTTGGTGCTTCTTCATTCACGGGGTTCCTTCCCTTGCCTTTGTTCTTCGGTGACACGATTGTAGGTTTCTTTGGTGCCATTGTTAACTATGATTCTAACTGTAA
The DNA here is from genome assembly GCA_018340775.1 of Taxus wallichiana var. yunnanensis. Taxonomy (NCBI): domain Eukaryota; kingdom Viridiplantae; phylum Streptophyta; class Pinopsida; order Cupressales; family Taxaceae; genus Taxus; species Taxus wallichiana. Next base: position 704,374,309 of record CM031243.1, on the reverse strand, counting down.
CTTTTTCCCAAACTATGGTGTGCCCTAGGTATCAGATCACTTACTTTTACGGTGGACATTTAAACCCTTAATTAGCCTTTCAACTCCTCATCTCTCTACTTACTTTGGTTCACCCTTCAAACTCACATACCCTAGCTCGAAACTGAAACATGTGTGAATTTTAGTTTTAAAAATCCTAGCTATGCACTCGATCTTTGAACCAGGGATTCTTCTCTCCACATGCCTTATTATTTCTCTCACACTTCCTTCAAAGGAGCTCCAACCCAAACAATTCCATTTTCTTCTTCTAGTTCACTAAACTCTTTCCTAAACAAGCTTCGTAAAGGTTTGCACTTCAATCGCTCTTCCAAGGCTTGAATACTCTATCATGAAAGGTAAGAATGAAATTTCTTGCACTCTTTTTATAGATTTTCATGATTTTTCCACATTAATTGCTATTCACCTACAACCATACTATAACTTCAATTACACTATTTCAATTTTTCCTCACTTTTCTCTCATGCGCTACATCGCTCATAAACTTTTAGGCGCATTGATCAATGCCAAGTCACATATGTCCTTACGCATGCTTCACCGAGCCATAACACATCTTTCCTTTACACTTTCCACCAAGTAGTCCATCATTCCACTACCTACCTTACTTTCACTACTTGGCCTCTTCCTCATGTGGTCTTTAATATGTGAAATATTTTATCATAACCATCCTTCTAAACACCTATGACACCTTTTCCATTTTCTTACGTGCACCTTTCCAATGGTATCCCACCTTTCAACCGTCACACGTACAACTACTCCAAATTTTTCATGCACTTACACCTATTTCACCACATACTAAAAGTATGTGTAGTCCTCTACGTATGAACTTAGTAAATAGTAATCAAGATCTTGCGTAAAAGCATTCTTATTACAACAAAAATAAACAAAGAAACAACAATTGGGAAGCAAAACATGAAAAGGAAATCTAATCTAAGTGTCAATAATGTCTTATGAAAAACACCAAGAAGCTTATTTATAGTAGGGCTTCATCTTACTCCCATTGAAGTAACTGGGTAATATGGTTCCATCCAACGCCTATAATTGACATGCACCTAATTCAAGTATCTTGGTTACTACAAAAGGTCCCAACCAATGCACCTTCAACTTTCTTAGGTGGCAAAAACTTGGAGTCGTAGAGAAGGACCATCTCACCAACTGCAAATGTATTATTCTTAATGTGCATATCATGTCAGGCCTTCTATCTCACCTTCTCAGTCTTCTAGCTTCAACATGCAATGGCACACCTTTCATATAATTGCATTATTTTTTCATTGCACTCTTCCACAACCTCGTTCATCGATAATCCACTGCGTGTGCAATAACCAAGGATGGAAATAATAATTCAACTAGTAATACAACCTCTGTGCCAAATACCAACTGAAAGGGTGTAGCTTTATTCAACCTTTTATATGTGGTCCTGTAAGCCTAAAGTACAATTGATACTTTATCATCCCAATCCTTTCTTCCAACATAAAAATCTTTATCAAAGTTTGTCCCAAAATCTTATTGAAATATTCAGCAGTACCATTAGCTTGAGGGTGATAAGGGGTAGTTTTATGGTGTGCCACCATAAACTATGCCTTTAGAATTCTAATTGTCTCATTCAATAAATGAGTTCCTCTATCACTTATCAAAGATTAAGGCACGTTGTACCTACTAATGAAATTTTCCCAAAGGAATCATTCTTTGTAATTTTAGGAAAAATCCTTCGTAGGTACATCCTCTACCCACCAGGTCAAATAATCGGTGCATGTAATTATGTAGTGCGATCCAGTCCTGCATGCGGGTGGTGTAATAGGTCCTACAAAGTCAATATCCCACTTCTCAAAGGTTCTGTGCTCACTAAAGGTTGCAACAACATTTCATCTCTATGGTCAAGCTTCCCAATGCACCGACAATGGTCACATGCTTTCAAGAATGCCTTAGTATCCTTATGTACAAAGTATACCACCAAAGGTCAACCATAATGATCTTGCATGTAGTCGCATATGATGCATAATGTCTATATGTTATACCACCATGTGCCTCTTCCATAATGGATTCGTGATCATGTTCTAGAACACACTGGTGTAAGACCTCATCACGACCCATCTTATACAAGTCTCCTCCAATCAACTAATAAGGTGTTGGGCTTATATCAAGCTATTTTTTCTCCAATGTCTATATGCCTTCAGTGTGCAAGTCCAGTGCATATAAATACTACAATATCCTCTAATTCATCTAACACATGGTTTAACCTAAATAATTGTGCATCAGGCATTGTTTCCTCAATACTTTATGTGTCCTCTCCATAATCGATTATTGATAATTGATCGGGCCAAATTTTCTCTTTCTCGATTTACAACAAATATGAAATCAAACTCTTGAAAGATAAGTACCCACCTACAAATGTACATGTACGATGGAAAAGTGACATGCGAGCATGGGAATCTACAAGTAATTTTTTCCTTGTACCTGACCTCTCGAGGTCGTGCCGAGATGGCCGATGAATGTGGAATATGTATGGATATAGACAAACTAGTTGGGTAATCTTATATCCTCAATACGTAATAATGGAATATGTGAATCTAAGGTGAAGAAGGCCCTCCTAACCTGGATTGGTGTAATGGATCGTTCGGATATAATAGTTGTTCGGAGGCTCCAATCAATGTCGAGCTCTACCGAGATCCTATTTATTGGTTGTTGGATACGTGGGAAGTGACCTGTAGGTGCTTCATGTATATTTCCAGACAAGGTCATGAAAATGGTGATGGGAGGTGTAGTGGATTCTCTGGGGTTTTATGGACGATTCTCTGGTCTAGTCCAAAAATCCTTAGCTTGATTGGTTGTTACGTTTAATAAGGAGAATTGTGTAATGATGTCTAGTGGGAGTGGTGAGGACCTAAAAACTAGTGTTCGTAAACCAGCATCAATGTCTGTTTGATCAATAGGCCCGTTGGGTTGTGGGACCTATGGATCATAACCATAAGTTCATGGTTGTGGAAGATCTCCTATGGTCATATGAAGAGTTAATCTCTCCTTCCGACTATCCAATAATCATATGCCTTTTCAGCCTCTATATTTAGAACTAGGAGTTGTGTAATTTTCTCGGAATACCTTACAGGTGTTCTGCAACTTGAATGCATAAGCTAGTGTCTATGTCGATGAGGAGGTCCCCTACATTGGGTTGTGGAACTAGAGGATCACAACCAAATATTTTTTCTCTTTCGAGTCCTTGTACAGTCATACGAGATACCCTATCAAGGTAGTCTATAGTTAGGATGATTTGACCAAAATGTGTATGCCTTGTCGTCTTCAATATTTAACTCTCTCAATTGTTTACTAATTGCTCGTAGGTTTACCGCTCTCGAAAGACACTCGGATCCTAAGGTCTTGATCTATATCAGCTAGTGTTGTGGGGAGATTTGGTTGAGGCACTATCGGTCCAAATATGTATTCTCTAAGCTCTCTAGGTCCCGTGATTGTCATGCAAAATGATTCAACTTTAACTAAAACTAATAAACTAATTATGAAAGATGTATCTACACTATGCATGTATTCTTTTATTTTTGTATTTTCGATGAAGTATTTTAACGAAATTAAAAGAGCAGCTATTCTAATATTTTTAGAAAATGGAAAATTAATCTAGTAACATAATTAAAACAAACAAAGTAGCTTGGTGTAGCTATTTGCCTATGCAGGTGTGAATTTATCCTAAATATCTAAATAACCAACTAGTTTAATCAAAAAACTCTCAATCCTACCTCAGAAGTGAGAAATGAATCATAGCTTCTCAGAAACTATCATTCCCCATAGCTTCCCTAGCAATATTGAAAGTGAACTTTAACCAAAATGAAATAATTTACTACTCTATTTGATACGTTATAACTAGAACTTTGATAGCTCAAACCTAGAGTTTACAGAATAGTGGTAAATCTAGTTGTGTGTGACTTTGTCCCCTCAGTGTGATCTCCTCGTTCCTTCATGTTCTCGTGAATCCATAAAAGCATGTATATGATAGCATCAATAGAAGAAGGTACTCAAACAATGGCAGCTTTGGATATAGACCGAATATAATGCGAGTAAGAGAGGGATAGTGCAAGTGAACAGAGCTTGACTATGTAATTCCTAGCGGGATTTATTACGGGAATACAACACAAATATGCCGAGAGTTCTAGAAACTATCTTTTGTGACCAGACAAAACCTCGTAACTCTAAATGGATTCCAATCTAAGAATGAAACTACCTTATTCTAAACTAGTTTGCATGGAACAACAATGAAGCAAGATTGAAACAAGAAGATCAAATGACCTCTAAACAAAGAAAGGAAGACTAACAATGGATGCAAAACATGAAACTATTGGAATTCTAAGCAAGAAACTCAAAAGACTGAATGATTAAATAGAGAAGGAGAGGGGCCTCTTGTTTGAAAACAAGCTGGCTATTTATAGAAAATGCATTCACTAGAAGGTAACTTAGAATGGAACTCTTTTACCATTAAACAAAGTGAAAACACTATTCACAGGGCGACTAAAACATAAATGCAAATTAAATTAGCTGAAGAATGCGGATAGAAATCAAAATTTTACGTTTGACGCGATCGTCAAAACATTCTGGAAAATGCGCACAAAGACCACCACCCCGTGCGGGCAGTGGTTACAAGACCGCCGCCTGTCTCGGGCAGTGGTCTCATCACTTAAGACCAAAATATAAGGGAAAATGGGGGCAAAGGGTAGAACAAAGCACGTAGAGGTCGGCGAGGCATATGCAATACAAACATATACTTGGCGAGCTTTTCTAGATCCTGAACACCTTGTGAGGAGACCTGTATCATCATTGGGGTATGTGTAACCTCTTTCCAGTGGTGCAATACCCTACAATTTTGGGTACATACGAGTACCATTGAAAAATAGGTTTGTTGACCAAATATTTCAATGCCATATGATCTCTATAGAAAATAAATCTTGTAGCCAACAAGAGCTGCCAAAATTTATGAAGTGTGTAGATCATAGAGAGTGCATCACGCTCGGTTGTAGTATAAATCTTCTTTACTAGTGTAAACTTCATGCTTGAAAAACAAATGGGGTGATCCACATTGCCTTCTATATGTTGTGCAAAGACTGTGCCAATCACCATGCCAAAGGAATCCACATGTACATGAAACAATTTATCCCATAAAGGAAAGCATAAAATTTGGTGCAATGGTAAGCTTTTCCTTCAATGTTTCAAACCTTTGTTGTTGTGCATCACCCCAATGAAACATTTTGTTAGCCTTGATCAATTCTTCTAAGGGTGCAACAATCTTTGCTTATCCCTTAATAAATTTTTTGTAGTAACCGGTATGCCCCAAAAATCCACACAATTCACTTTGATTGTTAGGCTCTTCTAATCCTAGAATCATAGCTATCTTGGTTGGGTCTACCAATAATCCTTCCTTGCAAATGATGTGCCCAAGTAAAGTTCCAAAAGGTGTATCAAAATACACTTCTTAATGTTAAGAGAGATGCTCATCTACCTGCACCTCTCAAAAATAAGCCTTAGATTGTCACAATGATCTTTGACAAGCCTATAGATAGTTCAGTCATCTAGATAAACCTGCAAGAACTTGTGAGTGAATTCATGGAAATCCTGCACAATAATGCGTGAGATTACTGTTTGCGCATTCTTCATCCCAAAAGGCATAATAATGTACACAAAAATTCCCCACTTAGTGGTAACATTGGTATTTCCCTAGTCTTTTGGTGCAATGTGCACATGATAATAGCTTGATAACCCATTTGTAAAAAAATAGATCTTGCGCCCTACGATTCCTTCCAAAATTTCCTTGGTGAAATGTCCTGGGAAAAGGATCTATGACACACGAAGCATTCAATTCTCTATAGTCCACACAAATCCCAATCTTCTCATCCTTCTTGATATTGATAACCATAGGGTTAACCCACTTAGACTCTTCAATTAGCTCAATAATTCCAGACTTAATCATTTTATCAATTTCTTCCTTCACCTTCATACACAGATTTGGGTTCATCTTGTAAGGCCTCTTCCTAATAGGTTGTGCACCTTATTTCAACTTAATCTTCATCTCACCCAAAGAAGGATGCACACCCTTCAATTCATGGTAACCTCTTAGAAATAATTCTTGGAGGTCGTAAAGAGCTCAATAATCTTGGCTACTTCTTGTTTTGACCAGTAGTCTCCAATTATGGCCTCCTTAGGTGCATCCTCTACGTGCCAATGTTAACATTTTTCATTTTCATGGGATCATGGTATGTGAACACCTTTTCATCCATAGAGTCCATGACTTCGTGCATACCCTTTGTGTGGCTAACATCCAGGTTTTCCACTTCTTCATCATCAATCATGTATACTAACTTTCCTTTTGCTTTTTCCTTCTAAGCACATCGTAGTTGCATTTCCTCTATCTCTAATATGTCTTCCCAAACCTTAGGTCATGTTCTCAAAGTAATTCAAGCATAAGCTCTTCTTCTTTTGTGTTATCCCCTAATGTGATGTGCCTCATAATCTATAGAGGTTCATGTGTAGGTCGTTTATTAGAAAAATAATCAAAGGTCTAGACCATACATGTAATCATCTCTTACTAGTTCGTAGTCTCCCTTTTAGGTCAGCATGTACATACCATGTGCGCGCATCCATTGAGTGTGGAGTAAAACTTATGTACCCATAGGGATGATGGTAAGGCCTCCTGGCCTTACACCCATAGTCTCTCACAATTATGGATGTGTAATAAAGTAGGATTCTTCCCATGATATTCACATGTGTATAGGTCTGTTACTCTAAGTAAACCTTTTGGAAATGGTGATTCTCACTTCTTTCCATTCTAAAAGGTGATCTTTGTGTGTTTCCCACTAGTGTAATGTTGTCATGTGCAAGGTATAGAACAACATGTTTCTTCTATCTCCTTCATTCGGCCACCGGTTTTCTCGGCATGTAAGAATGTACCAAGATTCCCTTCACTAGTATACCATGGTATTTGACCTGAGCCTAACTGCCTCACCATGTGTAACCTAATCATCCTAGTGACTCACCCCTTAACTTTGTGCCCACCATCTCATATGTGGCATGAGACTAGTTATCACAAGCATAACTGGTAGTTTCACTTACACAATGCACGTATTCCCACTAAAGTATGCCTTTCTTTGATGGTTCCATATTTTTTGGATTGCACACTATCTGTGCATAGATTCTATTAAGATCTTCTTCACTTAAGGGCTCAACATAAGGTTCTACCTTCACATCATTCAAAGGTATGATCATGTGCTCATATTTGTTCTCAAAACTGATGTATCTCTTATTAAAGCACATATCAACATTGTTTGCATAACACCAAGGTCACCCAAGTAATGCTAGAAAGTTGTCTACTTTAGCAAGCTCCAATACCTCAAAGTCTCTAGTAAACTTGGCTCCTTGAATTGTGATGGAAGCATACTTCAAAATCCCAATAGGAATAGCCCTAGTTTTGTTTGCCATATACAAGACATTGGAAGATAGTTGTAATTTCATTCAACCCATCTAGTTCCATGCATCTAGAGTTAACACTTTTACCTCGGTGCCTACATATATCATAATATTGCTTACCACCACCATCAATTACCACATCAAGTGTGATCCCTTTGTCAAACTCATGATTATGTGGTGGAAATTTTGCATGTAGTATATGTCACTCATGCTCAACTCTATCATGCGACACCTTCTCTCATAACCATTCCCATAACAAGGGATGATGTTCTCTTGTCACAACATCATGCATACCTCCTTTACATCATCCACATCCTTCGTGGGAGCTCAATATTCTTCGTGTGCTTTCTCACTCACGCCTATTCTTTCATACGTTGTATCTCACCCTCGTAACTCTTTGATAACTCTCATAGTCTCTTGATAGACCTCATTTTGATGTGTAACATTTGGATACTTAACACATATAATATCTTCTTTTTGGATGAGGAGCTTAGCCTTCAAAGGCTCGTGAGTGTGTACTTCCTCCACTCGAGTAGTCACTAGTAGGGGTTGCAACTCGGATCAAACATTTTCATAGGCATCCACTGATCAGCATTCGTGTGTTGTACCTTGATCATCCCCATACCCTTGTCTTTATTCTTGGCCTTACACATGTGTTCATAAATGTTTGGACAATCTTATAACTTATGCTTCTTCCCACACCATGTGCAACTTATATTCTATGGACACTCATGTTGGTAATGATTAGGGGACCCACAAGTGTAATAAATTCCTTGTGGGAACTTGCCTCTACCACTACCACGACCTTGACCTCGATATCCTCATCGAATTTGTTGTCCAAATTTCTCGTTCGTTATCAAGTTAATGCACTAACTATTAAAGAAATTAACAACTCAAAAATGCGGGAGGGTTTATGTTACCTTGGATGTGATGTAATACGGGTGCTAAATTATGATGAATACCACTACTGCAAATCAAATAAAACTTGCAAAACTGGAATGAAGATGGATTAGATAGATATATGTGGGGGTTACCCAACAATGTGATTCCAAGAAGTGATTAGCTTCCTTTCATGAATGTCAACCCCCATTTTAATAAAAGTGATGTAAAAGATGAAATTGTAGAAGCATGCAGAAACATAAATATTACAAAATCGGGAAGATGATAGAAATTGATCTAAAGGCTAATGAGATGACAATAACTGTAAATTGACTATTACCTAGTCTGGGTTGATGGCAACCCAAACCGTGTACAGCAAGTTGACAACGACTTGGGAGGGCAGATCTAGATTGTAAGATGAATATGCATACCTAAAGGGTCCTGGGATGGAAACTAGAGGATGATAAGAGCATGTGTATGTTGTGAGTAGTCTGTAGGAAGGAACCAGAGATAGAAAACCCCATAAAATGATTGGAAAAGACAAGGGAGGAAGTTTGATTGACAAACTAGACCTAGGTTGATGGCGACCTAGTTTGAGCGATGACGATTATATCAAAGTCAAATATGGCCAAAGAAAGGCAAGGCAGAAGAGTAACCTATAAATAAATAACTGAGAGAGGCTGATGTTGAAGAAGCTCTAAGTGTTGTTGTTGATGGTCTAAACCTGTAAGAGATTAGATACGAGAAATACCCAGATAATATGATAAAAACTAAATAAAGTGACTCGATGATAATGATAAACCTTATGATAGATGATTGTGAGCAATGCAAACACACTGAAAAGATGTTCAGAAGATCTATGGATGACTCAGAACTACTCAGACACGAGGAAGGATGCTCAAGTTGGGATAAAGCTTGAGAATTACATGCATCTGATGATGAATAGAAAGAAAATAGCTAGTTTTATAGGGTCGACTTACGACCGGTTGGGTCGCCGCCGATTACGGGAAAGTTTCCTTAATGGGATATTTTTGTGCTTTTAATTGGATTTAAAGCTTCTTAAAGAATAGAAGGATGCTTAAAATCACTTAGATGGGAAAGGGATGAGATAAGGGAAGTTAGGACATAAAAATAGATAAAAGCTAGAAAAGTAAAGGGGATGTGTGTGTAGGATAAAATCAATAGAAATAGAAGTTTGGTTAGGGAAATGGATGACGATTAATTAATTAATTTTAATTAATTAATTAATAGGAATAAAGATCAATGTGGATGGGATAATTGGGCATGTAAGATATTAAATGATTAATTAATTAATGTCACTTAATTAATTAATGTGGACTAGATGGGCATTGAATTAATTAATAGGAATGGATTAAAATAAGTATGTGTACGCGGAAGATGAAGGGGTATGTACTGAATTTAGGTGTCTACAAAATCCTCCATTCCTATTATCCCCATTGTTGTTCCCTTCATTATTTTTTCCTTCATGTTCCTTTGATCCACTCGCCACACTAGTTTAGCGTAATCTTGTTTCAACGGCTTCGTGGATATGGTCAATTAGTTTGCAATCAACTTTATCATGGGTATGGGCATCACAAATCTTACAATACATCAAAACGTCCTTCCTCAATCACACATTGTAAGAGTGGGTAATTCCACACATCATGATTCTTATGAAAGAGCTCACAAGACTGTAATAATGTGCATACATTTTGGCGCGGATAACTATCTTTAGTGTGTCCCTCCACATCACAATTTGTGCACCATAACCCACTTTTAGTCTCATGCACGGAGTTGGCAGAGAGATTCTCCAACTACTTATCCATCATTGTTATCTACACCTCCAAGAATGGGCTCACTCCAATATCAACACTCCCAACCACCTTAGTGTACAGAGCAGCTTCCAATGCTTTGTTTGAGTCCACATATGTCTTATGAGATAAAGCTCTTCGAAATGGAGTCAACAACCCTCCAACAAACCACTGCACATGTTGACTCGAATGAATATCACAAGAAAATTTAGATAACAATGTCTTAAAACATGTGTCGTACTCCCGACACTTTCTAATAAACCCCGCTTAATATCTTTAAGCGCACCGACATTTTACTACTCAAACTCTAGAATGTGAAACTCAATAAAAAAATTCCACACAGAGCATCATAATCTACCTTAGTCTCGATGCACTTCATACTTCATGTACCAAGTATGTATGTGCCCTTGAAGTGTAGTGGCAAATTGACTTGCCTTTTTCTAGAGTTGTAATCCCTTTCGTTCGTCATAGTAATTCACACTTAATCACGTGCTCTATTACATCCCGCACACCCCTATAATCTAGCAAGTGAAGAGACATCTCAAAGTAGAATTGAGGTGTCTGATGAAGTGATGGTTGTGGTCCCTAGCCACTAGATCTAGATCCTGAACCATCACCAGGATTCCCTTCGTGCAATGGTTGGCTTGGTCCTCCCAAGCCTCCCATGCCCCCTGATATGGGTTGTGGCCCACTTGATAAACTTCCTTGTGTTCCAGTTGTAGTACTAAATTGGACACCTACTATCTATACTGATGCAACACCTACTGCAATTTCTTCCAATAGTTTGCGCACCGATACTCTACCCTGTTGAATCTCCTGAAAAGAATCGTGTAAGATTACTCCCAAATACTAGTGTCTGTTGTGCTACCATGGGCGCACTATTAGTCTTATGCACTTCTTTATTCAAAACAAAATTACATCTCATCTGAATCTGATGGGGACTCATTACTGTACTTTCTCAAGGTCGAGAGGACATGATGCTACAAATCTTGATCTTCTACAAGAGCTTCAAAACCTTTGTGAGCCATCATTCTTCTCGATTATAGTGCTGCCTCAATTTCCCTCTCTTGCACTTCATTATACTTGAATCATATTTCTTCACTCTGTATATCTTATGTCAAGGCCTCCATCCTCCTCAAAGACTCTACTCTTGCCCCTTCAGACGATGGGGGATTTAGCTATCCATAGGTAACATCTCCAAATCTAGTTCTACCATCAAGATCTTGATCACTAAAGGGATAACGTGTAGATAGGATCTTCTAGGCTCACGCCAAAACTTAAATTCAGCCTCCTCTGGGGTGTGAATACATAGAAATAGCGTATTCAAATGTATAATTGCACAACACATAAGCTCACTAATGATTTACAACACTAGTCCACTCTCATCCGCATCAAAGAGAGTCTCGATAATATTCCCGCATCAAAATCCTCGGCCTAGTACCCCAAGCTTTGTTTGATGCATACGCTGCCAACCACCGGCAACTATGTTGGTTGGATGTTTTTTCAAATACAAAATATGAGGTTCAACCACAACATGCGAGACAAATTACCTCCTCAAATAAAGGGGAGGAACCATGTTTATTACTAATCTAATGCACACTAAAGACTATTTACAATGTCTACACTAACCTAACCATTCAAAGTGTTGGTATCTCATCCCAAAGAGACTTATTCGATTAGAAATTAATTGGTATAAAGAGAGAGGAAGAAGATAGAAAGGAGTAATTTTAGAAGAATAAGAAGAGAATAGATAGGAACATGCTTTCACTTAAGAAAATGCAAATCAAAAGATAATCACACGTGATTAGATAGTAATAATCTGGTCAGAGATTCAATGAACTAGATATTAAAACAAAGAACTGCTTTAGTACATTGAACTTAAGAAAAATACCTTGAATGAAAAAGATTCATCCACAACACAAAGTTTGTAAAACATATCTGTAATATTCTTCAATGGCGGAAAAGAAAAGAAAATTGTCTCTTTAACTTCAAGATCTAATTCATGCAAAAATCTCCAACCCTTGAAATAAGCATCATCCTACAATATATAGAGAATCAAAGAGAGAGAGAGAGAGAGAGAAGAGGGAAAATAGAGGAAAAAGATTGGATTTGATCTTGTCATTAATGAAAATCTCTGTCTTTCCCTGCAACACGGATTTCAAGCCTCAACCACCATCAATCATCCATTAATCTCTGAAAAACATCATGGGCACCTTGTTGACTCGTTCCCCAATGTCCTTTTGCTTCTAGGAGAAGGTAAGAGCCCCATACTTCATCAATTTAGGTGGTTGAGCCATCTGTGATCGCATGTCAATGCACAAACTATATTTTTCCATTTTCTCATGCCAAGTTCCATAAATTATTGAATCTCATGATTTCAAATTGAAGGGCTTGAGGAGACCTTTCCAATGAGACTGATTTTGTGTGATTTGGAGCTCTGGAGTGAAAGTTATGGCCATTTGAAAATTTACATGTCGGGATGAATGGGAGAGTGACACGTGGCAACATTTTGATTGGCCTTAGAGATTGCCTCTTTCTAAGTGTTACTTGTTTTGAATTTTCCATGTATTGGTCTCTTGTTGGTTGCGAGTTCGAGATTTTTCTACGTGTCAACTTCCTTTCCTTTTCTAAAACCTTTGGATGTGCACACAGTCTATTCCATTACGAAATGTGGCCAACAGGACAATGCCACGTACCTTCATAATATCGGGATCTTCCTTTATTTGTATGTGCCACTACGTAATGTGAGCTAATGATAAATTTCCACGATATTGGCATTGTCAATCTCTAGCTATAAAATCATGTCGGAGTGCAAAACACGACTCAATAAGAATGTTCCACGCATGCTCGCAATGTCAATCCGTTTGATAACCTTGACTGACCACTACAAAACATGAGTTGATAGGAAATCTCCAAGAACCTTTGTGATACATGTTTGTTTGATAACCTTGACTACCCACCATGAAACGCAAGCCAATAGGAAAGCTCCATGTATGACACATGTTCTCCTTTCATTGGTTGTTCCTTCTCATCACAACTCCTATCTAGGTGGACTTAAAACTATTGGCTCCATAGAAATGCTACAACATATCCCTCCTAGACCACCCGGACCAAGATTTATGAAACTTTGATTATTCTATGGACTTGAAGTCCACACAATGTATATGACTTAAAGAGTGTCAAAATACTCGACAAATTTCCACCTCCGCTTTCGGCCTTGTTTCTCTTTGACTACGCAAACTTTTCTTTCCCCACCGGACACTGAAATATTATGGAAGGCGACTTATTTTGCAAGTTTCACTTCCACCGAAGAAAAAACCTTTGAGGAGAGTCAAAGTCCTACCACATGGCCTTCTTCTTATCATATAGTGTTGAAATTGACGACCAAATGAACGTCACACGACCTTTTAAATATAACTCCGCTAATTATTTAAACCTTAGTCTCCCAGTGGGTTTTAAATACCAACAACCAAAGGCTTTGGATAGGTAGAAATTGATGGCGCTTTTAATGTCCCAAACCTCGTATATAAAGTGCTAATTGCATTTTAAAAGAGTTATTCAAATTAATCCAGGAGGGGGGTAAAATTGGGATAATAGAGACCTTGAAAACTGATTCAAGAGGCAAGTAAGGCATTTTCAAAAGCAATCCTTGGATTAAAAATGCGTCTATAATTTTTTATTCGTTATCCCATTTTATCGATGAACTCGAAATGGGATATAAGCTAGCTCCAATCGGGAATTTCTTTGATACTTTGAAGAAATAGGAATTTCAGATTTCTAAAGTGTCAACCCATTGGATTATGGAGTCAAAAAGAGAAAAAATTGACACAAACAAAAGAAAACAAAAACCAAGAAAATAAACAGAAAGTAAATACACTAGCAAGAAAAAGGAAACACACAAGAGAAAAAGTAAACTATGATACGGTGAAAGAAGAATTTACACTACCGACAAAAACTTGAGATGTTGCCCATTGTGAGGTAGCGGAAGTTGAGTTTCATTAAGGTATGAAAGATAAAATATATTTTCTCCACATAATTGATGAATCTTGAAAGTTCCTCTCCATAGGGAATCAAATTTACCATGCATTCCTTTCGGCTCTCTTCTTTTATCCCATAACAAAACAAGATCTCAAACCTGAAAATCCTACTACATATCTTTCTTATCAAACACTTTCTTGACCTTGTCCTGATGCTCCATGATCTCGATCAACCACTTTGGACCTACTTTCCTCCAACTCTGTCAAGTACATGATTCTTTTTTAATGGAGTCTTGGAAAGTATCATCTTCAATCAATTTGGCCAACCTCAAGGCCAAAAATTCCAAGGAAACAAGAATCTCTACATTAATTCCATACAACAAGTTAAAAAGGTGACATCCCAATATCTCTCTTTGGAGTAATACAATCATCCCAATGTGCATCGTATAATGCCTTGTGTCAAGTTCATTGATTTTCATCAACCAACTTCCTGATTATAGTCACCAAGTTCTTATTACTTGATTCCACCTGACCATTTCCTTGAGGATGATATTATGATGAGTGATCCAAAGTAATCCCATAACCATAGCAAAAATCAGTGAGTTCATAAGATGAAAAATTGGAAGCATTATGTTGTCAAGAAAAAATGTCGAGTAGAAAATTTGGTGGATTTCTTGCCAACGCTCTAGGAATGTAAGTCCCTCTACTTGAGTGATGCAACTCCGTGTTTATATGCACGTGTGAAAATTAGTTTTTGTGGTGGCCTTGTGGCCAAGCATCCAACAGGGGCACTCCACTGACCCTATGGAAAAGCTAGCAATCATTTGATAGATATTACTTTGCAAGAGATAAGGAAAGAGAGCAAGAATCAAGGAAAGGGATTAATGTCGTAGGTAGAAAATTAGAGTCCTACACTCATTAATCGAAATTTCAACACACGTAATTTTAGAAGAAACAATTAAGTAGAGTGCAAAGAAGACCAGCTTAAGATTTAATGACCAAAAATTATCAATAAACCTCCTAATCAAAAAAGGCGGAAACTCCTTCTTTTTTCATTGATGTTGGCGAAATTGTACATGGTAAGAGTAGGAAGATTGCAAAAAATGAGAAGAGGAAGAAATTTCTATCTCTTTGTTTCTTCACAAGAATCACTCTCTCATGAGCTTATAAAAATGACCACCTTTTGGAAAAGTAATTCCTTTAAAATTTATAGATTTTTTGAAATCTCTTCATCTACCCCCTAATGACTTTTCATATGCCTTTGCACAACTTAAAACTTTTCACATTCTTAGGAAAATATTAAGTCCCTTTTTATAAAATAAAGGTGACTTATTACATTATGATCCTAAAGTCACTTTTTAATTCAAATAAAGGCATTATGAAAAGTGCAACCCCAACGAAGAATTAGAACATGGAGGAGAGAGAAAGTTGGGGGAGGAAGAGAAGAGAGAGAAAAAGAAAGAAGAAGAAATATACTGATGAAGAAGTTACTCCTGATGAAGTTCATTGATCCTTTCTAGATTGATCTGATGAAACACTCCAATGTAGAGAACGTTGAATACTTGAATGCTTCACACCATGAGAAAAATTCTTTTGATGACGCATAGACACCCAAACTAAGTGTTTAAAAACATTGTGGAATGATTCCTTTGGTGACCACTAGAGTTGCTCATGGAGGTTTGCTTTGAAGAAGATGAGAATGAAAACTAACCCTTGTAATGACCTTTACAACACTTCCATGCTGATTTGAAAGTTCCAATGGAGCATAACTTAAACATTTTAATGATGATGATTACATAGTCCTCTTCACACACGATTCACAGACAATTTGGACCATAGGATGAGTGTCGAAAGACACTGTTGAGATCTCTTGTATACACCAAGAAAGAAAGCCATAAACACTAATAAGTACACCATTGTTGATAGTGAAGAAAACCTCTTCTATGAACTTGAATTCCATGGCTTCTGAAACACTTCTCTGCTCCCAAAAAGGGAATTTACTATTTTTAGTAAATGACAAATTTCCACCCTTCTCGAGATCCAATCGATGAAGTTAGCTTTCTGGATCACCCCTCTATATACTTCCTCTACTGGAAATACAGGTTTGATATGAATTACAAATGATAGAAAAAACCATTGTAGGAAACTTACTATTTTTAGTAAGTGGCAATTTTCACCTTTTCGGCCCCAACAACGGAGAATGTCCTTCTAGATCACCTCTCGTACATGTTGCTTTCATTAAAACTACTTTCTATGTTGACTTGCCAAAAATAGAAAGTGCCTATGTAGGATGCTTGTTGTTTTTAGAAAGTAGGGTTCTGGGCCTTGGTTTTCAATGAAACAAACTTTTCTGATATGGGCTTTTGATCTTTAGAGCACCTCTGAAATTTCAAGACTACCCAAAGGTTTACAAACAGAGATTTTAAATTTCAAAATTTTCACCACATGAAACTCGGGGTTTCTTTTCGTAAAAAATATGGAGTGTGCATGAAAAATTTATTCTTGGATTCTAATGGCCTTTGAGAAAATAGAATATTACAAAAATGACACATTGATCTATGCACTGGTTTTTTTAGATATGGGAAAATTTTGTTCGAGGATTCCGAAGTTTCTTTAGGAAAAGATCTCATTTTTTCTCTTCTCGAATCTAGATTTCTTTGTGTTTTTTATTTGATTTCATTTCTTCATATCATGGATAAGATGCAGCAATGAAGGAAGCATGAAAATGGATATGCAATATCTAGAAAAAAATTGGCAACATTCCAATAGCATATGGAAGTTGTGGGGGTGGAATGCGGAAAAATGGCTAAGTGTTTGTTTATATAATGTTTGGATTTTGAGAGGAGGATGTGGGGAAAAAAATCACCATTTTCATCTTACATTTTGTGCTGTGGTGTAAAAATTGTGCTTTAGCCTCATGAAGATACTTGGCATACATGTATGCATTCTGAGATCGAGGAGGGGGCTACATTTTAGCACTTTTAGCCGAGGAAAGTCGCATGATGAACCTCGAGGGTAAAGAGGGGGAGGGTGAAATTTTACCTTACGTTTGGTACAATGGGTGAAAAAAAAAATTCCTTACCCTAAATAGGACAAGTGGTAGACATGTGGGGGTTGGTGGATGAGCAGTCAAACCAGTCAAAGGGGCTAATGGTAAGTCGACGGGTCACATGAGTTACCAAAAGGAAGATAGGATGGAGGGAACACTTTTATACACCATTTCAAATTTATTTTTCATCTAATGGGTGTAAAAAATTGCACCTCAGCCTCATCTTGACACATGTTCAGTGTGAAATTGGCTAAGTACCGAAGAGCGTACCTTGAGGGAGGACTTGAAAAGGACATAACTTAAGTTTCCAGATGAATTTTTGGGTGCTTATTTATATGATTTTTCATGAAAAATACCTTTTGAGAATCATGGTATGGGTCCCATGACCTTATTATGCTTTAAATTCCTCTAAAATTCTCCTTTTTCTGGATCACTAGTTGTGCATGGAAAGAATGAGTTGGCCTAAAAATGCATGGTGCTTAAAGATGATCTATTTAATCTACCATGTAGGGGATTAAAAATTATTTCCAATGATATATTTTTGGGCTTGAAACTCATATTGAGCTCATGGAATCACTCTTTAAAGTTTAGGTCCCCTTTTACGGTGAAAGCTCCTTCAGGCCCCAAAACCCACTTTCAGTGAAATGGCTCCTAAACCTTTGAAACTTCTCATATTTTCCCTAAATGATTTCCTTGATGTTCCTCACTCCTAGATACACCTCCATAATGAAAATGAGTCTCCTATACTGCTACATGAGTGATAGTGCACTTGGCTTAGAAAGGTTGATGAAAGCCCCTTCTAAGTTTGTTAGAAAACGTGTCTTGAAAACCACTACTCCAAAGTAACTTGAATGATTTTGATTTTCCTAAATCACCTATGGGGGACTGATGAAATTCATAAATGAACAATTGGAGGACAATCACTGGACTTAAACCGAGGGTAGGTTGATCCGAGGGTATCATGAAATGTATGACATGAAATTTTTGACACTAGGGTATAATTATCATGTTTTTAGGTGAATTTTTCCCATGCAAAAACACAGGACAACACATTATCAACAACAATATTATGAGGAAAAAAACATAACTATTATATTCTCTTTAATGAAGCTACGAGACAACTTTAGAGATAACATGTTTTACCGGATAGCTTCACCCACTTAGTGAAGTAATCAATCGCACCAAAACATAATCATGCCCAACACTAAACGAAGGATTCAATTCTCTAATGAAAATAATTCCCCATTGCTTTGAAAGGGTTCTTAAATTACCACTGGAATTATGGGAAGTGTCACATTTTTGACAACTAACAAATTGTTGGCAAGATTCATAGTTTGTTACCCATGTAAATGCATCTTAAAAGAGAGTGGGCCAATAATACCTTACTCGAAGGATCCTGTGAGCTGTAACAGATGATGAAAAATTTCCCCGACATGATAAGTTATGAAAATCTTCTGAAGCTTACCTTGTTTAATTTTATCCACACAGCAAAGGAATACTACATCAATTATCCTTTTGTACAAACCATTATCCCAAAGCACATACTTAGCTAACCTCAACTTGACCATTCATTTCTCTTTAGGGTTCAGGTGTCAGAGGAATTCTCCATAAGTTACAAAAGAAAGAAATATATGAATACCATTCATTTGTTGAACTTATAAATAGTACCCTAGACATTTCTTCGTGATTTTCCTTGGCTATGTGAGATTCTTCTTCAGGGTTGTTTTCTGCAATCATTATACACAAACCTCTTCCAAGAACAATCTTTATGGGTTTGATTTCTAAATTATAATGTTTTACCTTGGCAATCTAATTATCTCATTGACTACCTAACTCTTCTTTGAGTGAGGATGGACTTTATTGTTGTATCGGGGACAAAAACCAACATGTGAGAGTTCAGGATGTAATACCTAAAATGTTTTATCGCTCGAACCATGACATAGTCATTATTTTCAACTGGGACATCTTTAGCTCATGATCCTTCAAATGATAACTCATAAAATCAATTACAGATTCAAATCCATATAGTAGACACTATATGAGCCGAGGTGTAGCTATATATGATAAAATATTTTGAAATTTAAGCATATGAGGATTGGGGCATGAGCTATGGTTTCCTTGATTTCATCAAAGGTAATTTTTCCATCAACATTCCATTGAAATGGAACTTTACCTTTCATCATCTAGACAATGTGTCGAGTCTTGTCAGTGGAATCTGAACAACATGTCTCAAGAAATTAACCTTCCCAAAGAATGAATGCACACATGTTTTACTTGTAGGAAGCGTGAGACTTGGTATAGCTTTAACCCATTCAAGGTCAATCTTATTTCCTTCCTTCATCATAATATGACCCAACAATTTCCCTTATGTGAATCCAAACATATATTTCTTGGGATTTAAAGAAATCCCGTGTTGTCGGGGCCTTATCGAACTCGCTCTAGATGATCACATTGATCATGCCTATTATTGGAAAAGACCATGAGATCATCCAAATAAACCACAATGATCTTTCCCTTCAATTCTCTAAATGATAGATCCATATCCCTTTGGAAGGTAGCTCCGGCATTAATAAACTCAAATGACATCCTTCAAGAAGCAAACGTACTCCCATGGGGTAGTGAATGTTATTTTATGTTGATCTTGTATGGCAACCTCAATTTGAGTGTATCCCAAAATCTATCCAACATGGAAAAAATATATGACCATGTCATTGTTTATAGCACTTGATCCATAATAGGTAGAGGGTAATTGTCCTTCAACAAAGATTGATTGGGATTTTGAAAATTAATGCGAGATACAAATTTATCCACTCTTCTTGCTTACAAGAATGATGTTGGCCACCCATGTAGAATGATGAATGGGAAAAATAATCCTTGTATTCAACATATTTTGAATCTCTACGTAATAATGGTGGTAGAAATCTTGGGGTTGTAACGACATTGTTTTTGCCTATACGGTTGAACATCTATCTTAAGAGGAATATTATATTGCACATAATTTTGGTTTGAAATATTTGAAATTTGCATAAGACCATACCAAGACATCCATGTACTTTTTCAATAATGCCACAAATTTTCTCTTCTTGATTAACTAAAAATGGAAATTGCTCTCTAATACTATGAAAGTATAGCCACTAGTTAATCTAATATATGACTAAAACGCTATATAAATGCACTAAAGTAGTATGGATTAATTGTAAATAATTATACTAGGTGAAATAAAACCCTAAATATGTGTTAGAGCTCAAAATTTCACCCTAGATATGATCATGAAAGACCAAAAATTATGAGGCAACATGGGACCTGCCTATAAGTCGTGGACTTGAACCGAGACAGCCTCTCTGAGAAGGCCAGATTCCTCTACCTATTCTTAGCACTAAACTACTCCTAGAAGGGAAATGTAACTAACTAACACTAACCTAAAATTCCAAGGGACCAGAGAGAGAGAGAGAGGGTTAGAAAGATGCATGAAAGGGAAATCCTAAGCTAAAAGGTGGTGATAGCACCAGAAAAGGGGTGAGAGACACTCTAGTGAGGGAGAAAGAGAAAGAAATGAAGAAGGGAGAGGCCAGACATAAGTGACACAAACCCAAAGCTTCATTTACCATTTGTTCTCACATGAAACACAACATAATGAACTTACAAGGAGAAATACATGCACAACACAATGCAATAAGTAAAAGAGAGGCAAGGTTGCAGCTAAAATGAGCTAGGATAGACAAATGTGTCACAAAACAAGCTTTATTGCAATAAAAGTATGCACAGACCATTACAGTTGTAGAAGAAGGCACAAGAACACATTTCCAAGTCCAAAATGGAGGTTTAACAACTGGCACCTACTTTGGAACAAATTTTACAGAGTTCCATTACAGTTTTTTAATGTCCATCCTTTCAAAATGAAATATTTTTACAATATATAGCTTGAATGAAAGAGAAGGAAAGAGAAGAGGGAAAAGAGAAGGGGCACAACTTTTCTAGACTTCAACCACCAACAGTCTGCATTAAAATCCTCTACAAAGCACATGGGCACCTTACAGAGCCATCATTCAGTCTATTTCATCCTGCAAAAGCAAATGAAGCCATGCCTCATCAATTCTAGTGGTTGAGCTACCTAATTTGATCGTTTGTGTGCCCAAACAATCCTTTTTTTCCTCTAAAATTTGTGTTTACCATTTTGACCCACTAAACACCACCAAAATCATATTTTGATGATGTCAAATTGAAGGGCTTGAGGAGAGCTTTCCAACAATATAAATTTTGTCTAATTTGGAGCTTAAGATCAAAAGATATGGCCATTTGAAGATTTTCCTGTCAAGAGGCACAAAAAATTGACACGTGGCAGCCTTTAATTGGTTCGAGGATTGGCCTCTACCAATGTGTACTTTCTTCACCTTTTTCCAAGTTTCTACCTCCCATTGGTTCACAATATTGGGCTTTACTTCCTTGTTTGCCATCTGTCCTTTTCCTTCACCTTGGCTTTGGCTTTATGAAAATACAGCCAATGAAACTTTGTCATGTTCCTCGAGATGTCATACTATCATTAGATCTTTTTAGTCCCATGACATGGGAGCCAATAAGAAACGACCACATTTCTTTACAATTTTCCCCTTGACTAACCATTGCGAAATGTGAACCAATGAGAAGGCTCCACACACTTCACATGTCAGTCCTTTTGATTTCCAATCTCTGACATCTATGAACCATCAACCAATGAGAAAGATCCATGCCTTGATGCATTGTTTAACCTTTTATAATCTCCTCTAACAAATGCAAAGTGCAAGCCAATAAGAAATCTCCGCACCTTTGCATTGTCAGGTCTTTTCTTTTATGTCCTTCGATAAATGCACAAAGACTAGCCAATGAAATAGCTCCACGTAGTCTTAGGCTGTCAGATTTCCCTTAAGCCTTTGCATCCTTTAGTTCTAGGAAACGTGAGCTAATGAAATGGCGTCATGTAGCTCTTTGCATCACAGTTTCTAAGTCAAGGCACTTAGAAACTTTTTTGGCTTTTTGATGTGCCACTTGTCCTTTCTTATTCATGTTGGGCCTTGAAATATTGGCTAAGTACCAAAGAGTGTGTGCACGCAGGACCAGTGTGAAGAAGGGCACATAGGGAGAAGCACGTAGGACAAAGAGGTTTAAAAAGGGTTTAGGAGAAACAATGCAGCACGCAGAAGGCGAGCCTTGGGTTCAAAGGACTTAGCCATATTCAACATTCTGGAGGCAATTGAGGAAAAAATGTGACCCGACTAGGCGTGCTGAGTGGATAAGGTGTCAGCCTAGAACCTTGAAAGTCAAGAAAAGGATATTCCATGCATAGAATACTCCCAGGAAACATCATTACAGAGACTGGAAAGTTTTCAAAAGGATAAGCATTCACCATTGGAGGACCACATTGACACTTGGCATGTGATCTAGCTCAGGAGGGAAGGCATGGTGGTGGGTGTTGATCCTATAAAAAGAGATGCTCGAAAGTAAGGAAGAGACACGTAAACAGAGAAGAGAATGCATAGACAGGAAAATGCTAAGTAACAGAGTGTTGTAGTAGTGATAGGGTTAGAGCACTTAGTCATAAGGGTTCTGAAGGATGTAATAAGCCTCTGTATGGTACTAGGGTCTGTAAAAAGGGTTAAAATGGGAGGGTATAGCTAGGATCTCTCATCAGGGAAGATCTGTAGGGATTAAGTCTTTGTCATTTAACATGTATGGTCTGAGATGACCTCTTTTGATTGTAATATGGCTACCAAACTATTTTGAATGAATATATGTATAAGGGTTTGTTCTATATATCATGCTTAAGGGTGTAAACCCTCGTGTTAAATGGCTATCATGGTTCATATCTGATTTAGCATGCTTATTACTTTATTTCGTAATGCATTAATGTGTGATCTGTTAGATGCTCCTTTTACCTTATTAACTAAAGTGAATGTATTTCTCATTCTACAAATCATCCTCCATCAATGGCAAAACCTTCTCACAATGCTCACATAAAGGAGGGGCTCGGTGCACCCGCATGCGTGCCTCGGGTGAGCACCAAATGCCCACTTTGGGTGATAGGTCAGCGTGCTTGGGGTTAGAAATTTATATTGAGGGTAGATAAAAATGACTACATATTGGTTCCATTGTTAGGACCTATTTTCAAAGTTGTTGTGAGAATGATGCGTGATGACAGAGTGTTTGACCTTGGACAATGTCGAAGCATGGTTTAAGAGCACGGAGGATGAGTTTTCTCAAATATTTAGTACTAGACCTGATTTTGATGCACGTAAATGGGTAGAAGAGCACATGTATCATGAGTTATATGAGACCTTATTTTGTTGCTTTCTAGTAGATTTGTATGAATGGCTTTCGGCGTATGCATCTAGATCAATTTGGTATTATAGATCTTACGTGTGGACCCAAGATGAATATCAAAGGCTGCAGGATGTTGATCTGACTTGGACACATGTTATTGATCATTGGTGGAGAAGAGTGTTGACTAGTTATACCTGGAATATGCTATTTCTACATATTCTTGTCCAAAGGTTGTTGAGTTTGAGTTCTTAAGGGAGCCTAGAGGATCATTTTTGCATGTATTCCCTTAGCCATAAAGATCCTGATCATTACACTAAGTTTGGAAGCATTTCTTATGGCCGACTAAGCTTCTTCTGAGCACTGGGCGAGGAAGCTAGGGTGGAGGAAGATGGTAGACCTTATGGCTGAAAAGGAGAGGGAAGAGAGACGACTCAAGTATAGTGAAGCATGAGAAAGGGAGTTGGCTAGACACGTAAGGTTTCAGGAGTGATGGATATATGAGGCAAACATTGTGGGAAGGAATTGAGGTTCACACGGAGAGGCGGAACTCAGTAGTCTCATGCTACCCCATCTTGGCAAGCGTGTGAGACAGGACCCTTTAGCTTCTAATGAAATTTTGTCACTTGGAGAAAAAGAGTCGTGTGCATGCATCTAAATCTACACAGTGACCAACCCCTAGCATTCGCTTTCCAAATCAAAAGATAAGTATTACTAACCTAGTTGGTATTGACCGATCAACACTTAGGAGGTATAACTTTTCATTTGGTATATCTATGGTTGCATAATCATTTCTTGTCTTTGGAGGAATATTATCTGGAATGACACTTGGGCAAAGTACGGGTACACAAAGCTTGAGTATCATGTCTAGAAGCGGCGTGGGACACACATTTAGTAGTAGTGCCATATCACATATTGTTGGCGTGTAATACGGCAAAAATGGGAACACAAGGCATAACCAATTTAGGAACTTTACTAAATACGGGAGGTGGATCTAGTGGAATAGGGCTAGAGGACTGGTGGACTCAGCGGATTTGGAGGATCCGGTGGATCAAGAGGAGTAGGTGCCAGTGGATCTAGTGGTGGAGGCAACACTGAAGAAAATCAAGGTTCTAGATTAGGTGGACACGAGCCTTAACCGCATCGGTAAGTATTTTTGAAATGTCTTTACATCTACCAGACTACAAAGGTGTTGAGGATGTTGTAGAGCATGTACACAAGTGTGAGCTACTATGATGCGCAAAGGGGATCACTACCCCGGAATGGAAGGAAAGTTAGTTTACAATGACATTGCAAGGACGCACGCATAGTTGGTACCGGAAGTATGACCCCCACCAGACAATGGTAGATTACACCGCACTGTGGAATGCCTTCTTAGCTGAATTTCATATCCCTGAGTTTGAACAAAAAAGCATTAGCGCGCTGAAGGAGATTCAACAAGGTATGGCAGAGAGTGTGTGGGAATATGACACACGTTTTAAGACTCTCTTGTCAAAGTTGTCTTATGATATTCACCCTTCCCAACATGCTCAATGGTTTGTCGAGGGTTGATAACACCTTTTAGGAGAGTGCTTTCACACAAGACTTTCACAGACCCGCACGAGGCCTTGGAAGCTGTCCTACATGCTGAGGCTATTGGAAGTGTGGATATCGAGTGTTAGCCCTTTTCTTGAAGTTCAGATTGTTGCAATGGAAAAGAAACTCGATAAGCTATTTTCGAACTTGGCACATGAGACTCACGTTAGAATTTGAGGATTCTAATAAATACGGATTTAATCAACTTACATATTACATAATGTTACAATAAATATTTAAATAAAGATTACATCATAACATAAGTAAATAAAGAAATACTTACAAGAAATAAATAACACATGTGACACAATATTTATAGTGGAAAACCCCAATAGGGTAAAAACCACTTTGAAAATAACCTTTTACTTCAGAAAACTTATTTTACATCCAATAAGATCACCTCCTCTTTTGAAACCCTATTTACCAAGGGTAAAACCAAATCACTTGATTTTCACACCTTTAATATATTTCCTAAATATATCAAATGAGGACCTAAAGTCCTTTTTATATAAGGTGATTGGGTATGTCTCCCGACCCACCTTTTCAACCTAAAATGGTTGACACATACACCTAGGTTTATAATATTTAATATTAGAAATATAATCATTTCATGATATTAAATATTTAACCTAAAGTATATACCTAGGTTAGCATATTTAATAATATAAATATAAATATTTCATATTATTAAATATTAACCTATATATTAGTGATGGACCCATATACATTAAGGGTTGGCCAGACCACTTAATCATTATGTTCCAACAAATTCCCCTTAATGTTAAGTGGGATAACATAACATGTCAAAAGATTACCTACCCATTATACACTATAGGATTTACAATCCTTAAACCATAAAGGTTTTAGGCTAGCATATCAGTTGAAGAAATTATAACACCTTCATCGTACTCAATTTACCTTTTGGTACAAAAAGATTTGAAGTCCCAAAGATCATCCTATGATCAGTGGCTAAATATGATTTGTGAGTTTTACATGTTCTCACAGTTCTTATAAAAGGTTATTGAACCCAAGCATATAGGAGTCTTTTACAACCAAGGACCTCCTTAACAATATGCTTATACTGGATGTTTACTAGTAAACTCAATAGCACTAAAGAGTTTACTAAAGACCGCCTTTAAGATATTTCTACACTTCTTTCTAAAAAATAAGCCAAGGAGGTATACATGCCTGAAGGTATTTTTACACTTGCCCGAAGGTATTTTTACACTTGCCCAAAGGTCTTTTTACAAAAACCAAGTTCCATTAGGAGGTGACATTGTCATGCACACTCCCCCTCAATGGAAACTCGACAATCCAAGTTTTTCACAAAAGTGACAAAACTTTGTAGCACTCAAGGGATTTATGAAGATGTCAACAACCTACTCTTCAGTCAACACGAACTTGAGATTTATCTCATCACTTAGCACCTTCTCATGGGTGAAGCGTATATGTATCTCAATGTGCTTCATCCTCTGATGTTGAATTGGATTCTTAATCAAGAGTAATACAACTCTAACCACCACATAGAAGAGGAATACTTCCTTTAGCTTCCATGTGTATCTCTACCAACAATCGTTGTAGCCACATGACTTCTTTACTTCTTCCATTATACTTCTCTACCTCAGTAGAAGAAATAGAGATTGTTAATTACATTTGTTGTTCCAAGTAATGGTTTCGCACCAAAAAACTTGAACACATATCCAGTATATTTTATAACACAACATCAGTATGGTTAGAATCACAAAATCTATATAAGATAACATTTTCATTCTTAGTATAATGCAACCCATAATTGATTGTTCCTTTAATATATCTAAAAATTCTTTTTTGTAAGATTCCAATGATCTCTAAAAAAGGTTTCCACATAAACCTTGATGTGATTCCTATTGTATAGGAAATATCTGATCTAGTTATAGTTAGATAAATCAAACTATCAACTAATAGCGTATATAAAATAGGATCAACCTTTTTCATATGCAGATTTAGGATCAATATTTATTCCAACTTCCATTGAAGTAGAAAATGGTTTACAATCAATCATAAGAAATTTTTGCAATACAATGGTTGCATATTGTGTTTTGAAAAATAACAATAGAATGAAATACAATCATACAAAGAACATGATGTGAGAGACCTAACTCATTCATTTCAAATTACTGCTTCAATTTCTCTTTAATCATATGAATTAAATCAGAATTGTCACCAGTCATAAACAAATCATCAACATATATACATATAATGATAATAAGTGAGCTTTATTTCTTAAAAAATATATCATTATTAGAAGAACAATTAACAAAACTTAACAGTTTAAAGAAGGAAACAATATTCGCATACCAAGCTCGAAGAGCTTGTTTTAAACCATACAAGGATTTCTCAACTTACAAACATAGTTTTTTTACCAATTTCTTCAAATCCTTTAGGTTGAAACATGTAAAGTTCTTCTTTTAAATCACAATTCAAAAAAATATTTTTCTTATCCATTTAGTGGATTTCCCACCCAAATTGAGTGGCAATTGCAAATAAGGCCCTAATAGTACTCATTTTAACTACAAGAGAAAAATGTATCAACATAATCAATACCAGGTTTCTAATTGAAACCTTTAGCAACAAGTCTAGCTTTATGTTTGTTAATACTACCATCAACATTATACTTTACTTTGTATATCCACCTAGACCCTATAATACTTTACGACTCAAGTTCATACAAGGTAATTAATGCATGGTACATATGATGGCTTCTAGTCATTTTCCTAAGGTTAATAGGATTTGAACTTTCTAACATAGATTGAGCTCAATTAATTTCTTATCTAGGAAGATAAAAGTTTCGAAACATCTATAGCATCAAAACATCATCATGACCATTTACTAATCGGAATCAAAACCATCATTTGGAAGCATTTAATGAAATAACTTTAAGAGAAAAAGATAACACATGTAAACCTTTCACTATATTATATCTATACATTTCATATAAGTTTGATAATTAACGTCCTAACCTTTCATGCCATAATTTTTAATTATTCAAACTCGAGATATAAAATAAGATGCAAAAGAGAAATCATTAAAAATATACTGAGACCATTTCTTTGAATTCCTTCAGATTATTATACTCTCATTATTATCCTTGATATACCAAGTATCCTTCGAGCATGGATTCTAGTTGTGTCCATACCTCTTTGGGTGTTCGATATTACCAATGTGTAAAAGGTACTCGTCATTCACATTGCGCAAAACCATCGGAAGAACCTCATGCATTTGTTTCAAGAATATATTCATGTTATCTACAATTGCTTGATGACCAATGGGAGCAACCTCGAGATCCGAAATAATCGTCCAAACTTTCCTCACCATAAATTTTGTTTTGACATAAATGTTGTAGTTGGTTTCATTCAGATCTAGTTTTGTCAAAATAGAAATAGTTAAACATCATTGTTTTCCTAAACTCATAAAACACACCCCATTATAATATATAATGTACCACATACTTATATACATATTTATCGATAATAAAAATAACACTTTTAATAGAATCATATCTAAATTTTATTGATCTAAAGAAACTATTTGATCATAACTAATTATGTCATTACAATGCATACTATTAACCTCCCATGATCAAAATAATAACTCATAATAGAAAGGGCTATACATTATACCATATATTTATATAAAAATATTTCTGACCATATAGAAGTGAAGAAGAGACCCCTAAGAATGCATAACAACTTCAAATTTCTGAAAAAAATTTAATGTAGACAAAGATCCGGCCAGCTTAAATTTGGCGTCTAAATGACTATCATAATGACTTATTTTTAGTTTGTCATGGCGATCATTTGACCGTCAATTTTAACACAATGAAAGTTTTATGGAACCTACAAACTTAAATTTGACATGTAAATGACCGTCATATTGTCTTATGTTTGGTCTACAAAGGCCATCATTTGATCGTCAAATTTAATGAAGCCAAAACTTGTGTATTTCAAATATGTAATTCCAGAATTTCTTCTTCTGTATAATATTAGGAGGTTATATTTTAATACATTATAATAGCCTATTATAATTTATAATATAAAAATATATACACTTTTTTTAAAAAAGGTATATAGTTTATAGAATGTAAATAAAAAAACAACATATAGTTCATAAAAATTATAAACTATAGTATATTTTTATATAAAAACACAATGACCAAATAAAAAAACATCGGCCACTTAGTATGTAATTATTATTTTAGGTTTTTATAAACATAAACTATGTCAAGGCAACCCACATTAATATGGCATGATAATTTGGAAACATAAGTTAGGATATTAGTTTTTTTAATTAAACATGTCATACTTACCAATGCCACGTGAAAAACTTAAGAAAATGTTATATGATTTAAAAACTACTTAAGTTTTAAGTTTAATTTTTTTATATCTCACTTAGAAAAAAGAATGGGGCCGCTTTAGAGTTGAAGTAGTTTTTACGGTTTAGTTGCCCATCTTTTTTAAGCCCATTTTACCTGTGCACACATCAATCTCCAAACAAACATTAATTTCATATAATTTACAAAATGTAAATGAAAGTAAGAATCATATCATATTACATCTCCCCCAAAAAATTAGGGATTTAAAATTGAAAAACCCTAAAATTTTTACCGAGAGTTTAATTGCACAAATATAGTGCCAAAATAAATTGGGGAAAAAAAGAAGGGGACTAGTTACTTTTAAATACCTCACTATGTTACCATGTCGAATTTGAGGATTCTAATAAATACATATTTAATCAACTTACATATTACATAATGTTACAATAAATATTTAAATAAATATTACATCATAACATAAGTAAATAAAGAAATACTTACAGGAAATAAATAACACATGTGACACAATATTTATAGTGGAAAACCCCAATAGGGTAAAAACCACTTTGAAAAAAACATTTTACTTCAGAGAATTTATTTTATATCCAGTAAGATCACTTCCTCCTTTGAAACCCTATTTACCAAGGGTAAAACCAAATCACTTGATTTATACACCTTTGATATATTTTTCGAATATATCAAATGAAGACTTAAATTCATTTTTATATAAGGTGATCCGGTATGTCTCCTGACCCACCTTTTCAACCTAAAATGGTTGACACATACACCTAGGTTTATAATATTTAATATTAGAAATATAATCATTTCATGATATTAAATATTTAACCTAAAGTATATACTTAGGTTAGCATATTTAATAATAGAAATATAAATATAAATATTATTAAATATTAACCTATATATTAGTGATGGACTCATATACATTAAGGGTTGGCCGACCACTTAATCATTATGTTCCAACAACTCGCAGTGGCCTATTGTGCAGCAGTTGTGAGGTGGAAGGGCATACAAAGGACAATTGTCCTCGGAGATTGGTACGTGATGTGACAGTGGACAATGAGATTTTCCACGGAGATCATGATGCAAGTAGGTGTCCACTACTACAACACGTGATCCGTAAGAATGTGTCATACTATTGCTAGATTTGCACCTCTACTACTCATGACACCAAGGATTGCAGATTGATTGACCAAATACATGATGCCATTGATATTGGTGTGTGCCAAACCAGCCTTACAAATAATTTCAAGGATGTTGGTTGTCATTATGAAGGGCGTGCGGATGGAGGGGCACGTGGAAGAATTTTTCGAGGAGGGTTTCGTGGTTGTGGCAACCGTGGAAGAGGAAGAAGTGAGTTCCCGCGTGGAACTTGTTATAACTATGGATCTACAAATTACTATAGGCGTGAATGCCCCGATCCATTCAATGCTCTTAGTGTGGAAAGAAGCACAAGTATGAGGAGTGCTCGGAACTATTTGAACCTATAAGCCAACAACATCCTAAGGAAAAAGGCACTAGAATGGTGAACATAAAGAAAGTCGACTCATAATGGATGCCAAGGGTGGCGTGTGAGTCAGAACTAGAGCCCGTCTTGGTAATGATGCGAGATGAAGTTACGCGTGTCGGGAGACACCAAGGCAGAAACCATTGGTCACAAGAGAAGAGGTGGTGTATGGTAAGTATCCATACCCTACTCATCAGAAAGAGGTGTATCAAGAGACCATGGATGTAATTCAAGCCTACAAGGAGAAATCTAGTGCCTGAAGGAGCAATCAAGGCAGTTAGAACAAAGGAAGAATGTTGAGGCTCTGTAGAAGCATCTGGATGAGATTAGGGAAGTATGCAAAATTTTGAGGCAGGATAATATCATTCCTTTCATAGGAGTATGGTTACGGCAAAAAGTATTGCACGCCAGAGTAGAGCAGGAAAGGCAAGTCCTGCATGTTAACCTTCCTCCCCACAACCTCAACTATGATAAGGAGACTACCTTGAATGTTGTTATGGATGGGTGACTCCTAAGCAATATTCTAATCGACACGGCGTGGAAGTCGGTGTTCTCACACTAGACGCCTGGAACCAAATGGGAAGAACCCCTCTATAGTCATCTTCAAATGTGTTGTATATGGCCAATAAGACAAAGGCAATGGCCATTGGTGTCTTGAAGGATGTTGTTATCACTATCCAAGGGGTGAAGTTCATTGGGGATTTCGAAGTCTTGGTGCTAGCTGAGGCAAACAACTTTACAACATTACTTGGGCGCCCCCGGTGTCATAAGAACAATGATGGCCTACGGTTCAACAAGGGGTACACAAGTTTTGAGAATAAGGAAGAACGGGTAATCATCCCTTTAACTAATGGGAATTCAACACCCTATACTAAGCCCTTGGGTGAAGAAGTTATTTACAGGATCTATGTGCGCTCTATCAGGGACCCTGAGGTGATTAATCCTACGGAAGGAGTTATTTAGTTTGAAGACACTCAATCTATGAGTGATACCACTAGTGTAGCATGTGACAATTGGGTGCACGGGACTTATGAGTTAATTGGGTGGTAATTAAGAGGATTTGTTACAAGAGTAATAAAGGCGCGTTCAGTCAAGCGCTTGGGAGGAAAGAAGTTGCCAAGTTACTCTGGAGGGGCCAACCCTGATGTTTTCTTACGAGAGATGGAGACCTAGTGGAAAAGTGAGATCGAAAGAAGAAGGATGCTCAACTATAACTTTCTGGGACCACAATGTGTTGGTGGGCGACCCATCGTAATAGCCTTCTAGAGTGGCGCGAAGTAAGAATCACGTTCTTTGTTAGGTTTTCCTAAAGCAATACACCCACTATCATACAAGACTATCATGGGAAGGAGCCTGCCTCATTTCACATCCAAGCATGTGAGAAGGCCTAGATAGAAGGCGCGGAAGCATTGCCACCTTCTCTATGGGTGCATAAGTTATACTCCACTTTACAAGGTTGTATGCGCACATGGTATATTCACTCAAGAAATGCATCGTTGGACAGAAATTAGTAGGAGTTGAAAATTGACCTCCTTCAAGATTTTAAGTATTGGAGCACTAAGCCATCAGTGGATAAGGTGTCCTGAGTTGTTAAGCACCTAACGATGGGAGACAGTTTCATGGTAGAAGATAGAATATTGGATCTATTGGGTGAACTGGTTTTGAAGCACGCTTTCATGAGGAAGATTAAGAAGAGGTGCAACTTGAGTGCGTATGCATGGAGAAGGAGAAGGGAAAGATAGTCTATGTGATAGATGGTGGAGAGATGGAAATTTTGAATACTAACCATACTAAAGGTAGCGCGAAGTTATGGATAGTGCTTGATGAGCAAGTACACGCCTACCATGAACCCCTCAAGATAAAGAAGGTTAACATTGTCTCATAAACATAACCTAAGGAGGCTACCATTGGGGACTATTGGTCAAAGAAGGAGGTTTCGAAGATCATTGAATTTTTGCGTGAATTTCAGGGCTTATTGCCGCATGGGTACCATGAGCTTAAAGGCATTCACCACTCCTTAGGGGAAATGAAAATCAAGTTAAAGGAGGGTGCGCGCCCAATTCGAAGAGACCTTACCGAATGAATCCAAATTTGCGTGTTCGAATTAAGGAAGAGATATATATAATGATCACATGAGGCATCATTAAAGTTATGGAGGAATCAGAATGGATAAGCCCCATGATCATCAACATTAAAAAGGATGGAAGGATAAGGATCTGTGTTGACTATAGGGACTTAAATGCGGTATGTGTAATTGATCCTTTTCTAACCCCTTTTACCAAGGAAATCTTGGAAGGAGTGGTTGGGCACAAAATCTATTCCTTCACGGATGGATTATCAGGATACCATCAAATTAGAATTGCTAAGGAATACCAAGAAAAGAAAAATTTCACCACTGAATGGGGAAGTTTTGCCTACACGGTCATGCCTTTTGGATGAAGAATGTGCCTACTTGTGTTTTCACGCATAGTGGTCTAGGCATTTCAAGATTTTATCCATAAGTTCCTTCAGGTCTACCTTGATGACTGGACGGTGTATGGACTAGTGAAAGACCATTGTGACAATTTGCAGTTGATGTTTGAAAGATGTCGATGATTGCGCATATCCCTCAACATCAAGAAATGTCTCTTCGCTACTCTATTTGGAACCCTGTTGGGGCACATCATATGTAAGGAAGGATTATTGGTGGATTTCACCAAATTTGTTGTTATTATGGGATTGGGGGAGCCTACCAACTAGAGCGTAGTGCGTGGATTCCTTGGGCATACGAGGTACTACCGAAAATTTATTAAGGGGTATGCCAAGATCGCCACGCCATTGGAGAAGTTACTAAAACACAAAAGTGCATTTCATTGGGAGAGGCATAACAAACAACGTTTGATACATTAAAGAATAGGCTTATCACTGCGCCCATATTACATTTTCCCTCTTGGGATAAGCCATTCCATGTACATATTGATGCTTCAGGGATGGCAATTGGGGCAGTCTTAACACAACCTGGAGAAGGGATTGTTGACCACCCCTTGTGTTTTGCTAGCAGGAAGTTAACACCAACAGAACAAAACTACACTACTACTAAGCACGAAGCACTATTAATGATCTACGCACTACACAAATTCAGAAATATCTGTTGGTAACACCCTTCATATTCTACACAGACCACATGACATTGAAGTACTTGGTGAACAAGCCCATTTTGCAAGGGCGCATATGTCGGTGGGTCTTGTTGTTTCAAGAGTTTGAGTTTATAGTTGTTAAACCAGAAAGAGTAACTCAGGGCACTGACCATTTGTCAAGGATTGACTCAGGGGAGGACGTGCGAGCATCGAGGATACTATGCATCAAGATCAAATATGTCAATTTGGGAGTGGTAAATGAGAATCATACAAATTATTAGTTGTGTTTTTAGTTTCTAAAATTGGGATTGAGAGAAAAAGGATTGATATAAGATTGGTTTGTGTGTGTGATGAAAGGGATTTAGTTTTATGATGGTGTACCGGAGCAATGTAAAGAAATAGCAATCACCTAAATTTGCAATTTTCACCGCATATAGTACGCAACCTTTATTCTTAGCTTTCTTAAGTTGCATTGCATTGATTTGTCTAACTGAAAACCCCGTTTTACTCCCTGAATTGCTATTGTTTTTGTAGGTCATCAAGGCACTTAATTCATTTTTCTAGGCAGTCTACAGTTTCCTTATGTTGAGCTAACCAATTTATGCCTATGACTATGTCATATGAGCCTAGAGGGGCTAAATATAGGTCAACCTCAATAATAAAACTTGGTAATGCGAGAGTCAGTGCACCAAAAAGGCATTATTTAACTGTGTGGAAAACATTGTTCCCATACTAAATAGTCCAAGATTATTTCATAAAACCAACTTTTATTTTAAGTTTAGATCATTTAATAGCATCATTATCAAATAAAATGGTTACAAGTAATCCATACAACTACCATAACTTCTATTGGTGTAGCTTGTTTTTTTGGCTTACTTGTCTGTTTCGCATCATGAATATGATGTTGTCGGTTCCCATCTTTCTTTCTTTAAGGACAATTATTTTCATAATGATCTAGAACGCAAATATAACAACCTCCAAATGGTCCTTTCTTTTTAGTTTTATTCTCATGATTGGCTATATTTTTCAAAGCACATTCTTTTTGTTATTTACATCAGTCTTACCCGTTGTATTTTTCTTTCCATTTCCATTATTATTTCTATTTTTACTATTGAATTTCTTCCAAGCACCTTTTTAGGTGCCAAAGAGGATTGAACATTACCAAATTTATTTTTATTTTCCTCTGTGTGTGCATAAATAGCCTATAATTTATGTTCTTGTCTAATTGTCTTCTCGAAGACAACTTCCATTATTGTTGGCCCATGCACATCAACTTCACCTCCTATCACTGGTTTAACCCCATGATAAATTTCCTAATCTGAAATTTTCATCCATTTGATATTGAGGTACATACTTGAGAAGCTTTGTAAACTTCTCCCAATACTCAGTCATTGTCATTTTCCCTTGAGTTAATGTCTAAAATTCAGACATCTTCTGATCATAATAGAGTTGGGGTAACCAACGTTGTTTGAAGTATGACTTGAATTGATCCCAAGTCAAACTTGTTTTATCTACTACCAATCCAACCTTCCGGCTATCCCTATGAGGATGCTTCATTGAGAGCTAATAGGCTTCCCAAACTACTTTAGTTTCTTCCGAGAAATTATTTATCAGTAAAGTACTCCATTTCATTGAGTCAATTCTTAGCTCCATCACCCAAGGTGGTACCATCAAACTTTAGTGGGTTGATCCTATTGATATCATTTGATAGTTCAACTACCAAATGAGCCCTCTTGTTCTCAGGTGGGTTAACTTCGTTAAAATTGTGATTTATATTAGCATTTTCATTAACAACGTTGTTATTTGTTGCATTAGGATCTGCAACATAGTTGTTTTCAACATTCAAATGTTTTTTTATGCTTCTTCGCCATCACTTTACTGATCACTAACATTTCCTAGGATCTGTTGTTCCAAAATAGTCATCTAATTTCTCGTGTCATGACGGACAATGAGAATCTCATCCAACTTCTATGATGTGGCAACCTCACCATTCGCAGTCGGTCATTTTGCAAACATTTCCTCTTGTTCTAACCATGTTTTCTGTTAGAAAATAATTTAAGTTTGTGTTAGCGTAAGGGCTTAATAGGCCCAAGTCCGATATACCAAAATGTAACAACCACTTTTCAAACACCATAATTATGGGAAAGTTTTTTTAATTTCCTAACTATATATATATATATATATATATAAAAAAAGTAGGTTAGATCATGGATATGGCCACCAAACACATACGTAAGTGAATAAACATATGCCTTTAATGATTTAAATGTACAACTAACATTTAAATCCAACATCAAATAATTGTAATTCTTCGATAACAAATCAATTAAGCATGTGCATATTCATGGGTCAACTAGATCCTACTCGATTCCCCATTAAGTACTCTTTCGAGACAAGATATAAAGGTATATTGGCTAGAGCCCATGACGACATTGATTTTATAAGTGATTGTTCAAAGTGTCTACCTGGGGTTCAGTTAATCAAATCCCATATGGAATCTCACACTTTTCTTAGAACTAGGTAAACTTGATAGTGTCGACGTTCTACTTCGCCAAAGTTTATGAGTCATGCATTACATACTCTGTTTCTAGATTGTACATTGTCTTTGAAACATGTCCCATCACCATGTCACTTGGTTTCATTATCAAAATTGAATCATTTTTTTAAGTTAATCAAATTCAAGTTACGCACACGATACAAAACTTATTCATCCAATAAGACGAGCAAGCTGTTCCAACTTAGGTTGCCTATGGGAGAGAAAGAGCTCATGTAATGACTTGCATGATCGTCACATGATCAATTTCTTCCCCATAGCCAACATAAGTTGGTACAAAGGAACTAGACCAAACGAGATAGACAACCTTTGCATCATAACACAACTCGGTTCCCATGTTAATTACAACATGCATAATAAATGGAGCTCGAGGGACAACTTAGGATAACTGTTATATGAAAATATTCAATGAATGACTCGTCTCATTTAGTGAACATCGCACTACAACAACCATCCAAATTTGGCATGCCGAGTACCATGTATTAGGTTTGTCATAATTATTTACCTCATTAAAATAGTTTTACGACAGGTTTATATTTCATGACACAACGATATTCATCGCATTAATTATTCGATCCTAAGGTCCATAACTTAGTTTCTATTAATTATTCGTAATCAATTTCCATGATTTGTTTATATACATCATTAAACATTTAAGATAATTAGGGCATCAAGTTGCATTAATTACACAATCCCTAATATATCTAAATTAAGACATTGTCATTATATTTTCTTAAGTACATAACTATTAAACTCAAAGAATCGCATGTAATACATTTGTTCATAACTAAAATGATTAGATGACTGATCATTAATTATAATTCATCATGCAATAGCCCCATCATACAATCTATAAAATAACAAACCACAAATATATAATTTAGTAGATTGTTTGTTATATCCATATTATAGCTTTAGTTTATCTCATAATATTAAAGCTAACTCACTAAGGATATTAATCTCACATAGTCAATATTCAATTTAATAACAATACTTAACATAAAAATTGATTGAGTAATTTAATCACATTCACATTCCAATAGGTACACAAACTGAATAATTGATATAACTAGTCATGATAAAGTTTACAATAATATTCAAAACTTGAATATAACTTTTATTTTCCTTTTCAAAAATGATACAAAAGCTTAGAGGCCTCAATGCCTTCAACAATTTATTTAGCAAAGCACATGCTTGCTTTACAACAGTCAAGTAAAGAATGCATCTTTTATTCATAACAATTTGAATTCAACATAACCATAATAAATCATCCGCCAAATAAGATCTAAACTTCACCATCTGTAAAAAAGATTATGCAAACCGTCAATTTGAAAGAACTGGCATGAAAAATTCCACCATCTTATCTTTACAATTTATAGCACTGAAATATTTTAATGAAACATAATCCACATAATATGAAAATCATAAAAGATACAACTTATCTTTTCTCTTTTTCCTTTCTTTCACAATTCATAAGAAACAATTGATTTTCCAATTCTAATCAATAAGAGAATGATTCAGATTGCTAAGGGATAACAATTATCATTCAAATTACAAAACATACACTATGTCTTTTATACCCAAATAGGGTTATATAAAACATCAAACAAGTATTACTATACTTAAACATCCATACTTGTTTATAACAACATCGTATGTTAATAATACGAATCAGGTACAGTCATACAAACTACACAATTATCATTCAAAGAATATATAACTGATTACAAAAGAGTAGAGTATAATAATACTCAAGTCCCATCTTAATAATAATATTATTAAGAGTATATTTCGTTAAGATAATATTTAAATTATACAACTTAATAATTAATATTATCAAACATAATCATTAACGAAATAATAATAATCTCTGATAAAAGAAATACATTATTCTTCAAAAGAATATAAGAATTTAAGCATTTGTTTAATAATAATAATTTATTAAACAATGTATTAACATCTCATTGTTTACCTTAACTTCTACGAAATAACCTTAAACCCACCGAAATACAATTAAGTATTCAAACCAAGGCAATTGTCATAGTGTCATTTACTACCTACGACCATGCCAAGGACTAGGCTACATTCTCCATACTAAGTCCATAGACTTAGTTCTTGCGAGCACACTCCCGTAATCGGTTCGAACGAACTAGACAAATAACAGATTCAAAGCCATCACCATACGACGAATATCAAGAAGTACATAGTATGAATCGACCATTTAATGGTCTTAAAAATAATGAAATGAATCATGAAGGGTCAAACCGACCCCAAACTCATGACCTGAGCAACAAATCAGTCCACAATGGATAATAAAAATAGCACAACCCTAATAACAGTGGTGACCAAGTCGCATATATCTTTTAAGGAAAATTTATGATAAACCCAATGCAACTACGAAACCCAAAACCACATAACAATACTACTAAACGATAAGCTATAAGTATACAAGCTTAATATCGTATTTATCATATACAAGGTCAATTTGCATAGCCATTATATTGGAGTGAAACACCACAAAAAACACATGTAAACGAAATATGATCAAATATATAGTCCATACTATCAATGATGCCCATGAAAAAGAGCAGAGAACGTAAAATGATAAGTTACAGGTTATCGAGCTTGAGCTCGATAAAAAGAACCTCATAGACATCTATAACAGCCTACACCGGTCATTAAATCAACCCCACCCCAAATGGGTGTACAAATAGCCATTAAAAATGAACCCAAGTTCTTATACAATGCCCAAAATAACATGCAAACGTTTGTTCACAAACTAGGTGATACCTAGAACCATATTCACACTAATATCATGGCCAAAAAGACCAGTGGCCTGAATATAACTTAACCACATGCAAGTTTAAAAACATATTTGCATTCAAACACGTATACTTTCTCAAATAATGCCATCAAAGCTAATGCTCATTCAACCATGACTTGAATAACAAAATCGATCCATACCCATGAAGGAGAAAACGATAATACAGAAGAAAACACCGATTTTTTTCTCCATTTCCATTAAAATATTTTAATGCTAAAAATGATAAAGATGAGAAAGAGATGATTCCATGCATGTAATGCATTTACGTAAGGTCAATCTGCTTTTCTTTCTATCTAGAAATCCTCCAATGCTTTCACAAAAAACCAAACAAATGAAAAACTTTAAATTGACACCGATCACAATAAAATCCATAATCATCGACTATATAATCTCCTCAACAAATTGGAGTTATTATTTTACATACAGATTCCAACATGATGCCCAAAAATAGCCAAAATAAACTTGCATGCAGAGCTCACATGGGAGAGTAAAATATCAAAACCAATTAACCACTTAGCTCGGTGGTGGCTTCCTCAAGAATCTTCCCGCTTCTCCCAAGGATGGAGCCTCATAAATTTCATTAAATGAAATAGTATGCCCTTCCTTCCAACTTCCTCTAACTCCTTGTTAAATCGTAAATGCCTGCCATATTTGGCGTAACAAACTAAATTGCCCTAAAATATCACCCTTCATTTTGGGCGGTTTAAAATATCTAACGGTTGGGAATCTTCCTAACTTCCAACCCTAACTCCCATTTGTTAGCACAACAAACGATGTGTTATCTCCACTTTAATCAAACGTTAGCTTAGGTTGTAAATCAACAAATAGCTCGGTTGGAGCTCGGGTGAGGCTCGGTCGAGTTGGCAACCCCAACCCAATATACTTTAAAACTTTGCATTGTCATTCACATATGGCTCGATCATTATGGTCATTGTTATGTATTAAACATAAGCCCAAACAATTATTAATTACATTAGTACACACACACACACATATATCTATATACATCCATCAACATATATATATATATATATATATATATATATATATATATATATATATATATATATCTTTCTATGTATATGTGTATGTACTTACTTCCATACATACCTATATACATATCTATATTTTTCTCTGTCTGTTGCTAGGATAGATTTATTTATTATTACGAACCAGTTGACATTTGTGTGTGTGTGTGTGTATATCTATGTATATGTGTATGTACTTCCATACATACCTATATACATATGTATATTTTTCTCTGTCGCTAGGACAAATTTATTTATTATTATGAACCAATTGACATTTGTATAAATGCCTTATAAAGGCTTTCAAAATAACATTCTAAATATAATCCCGATGAATATACCTTTGTTTGCCAACAAGGGTGTCGCCAATTTAATCTACCATACAAGGGTTGTAAAAATTTATTAATTGCACATAGTTGTAGAAATGTAGATTAGTACATAAGTATAAGATCAACCAAGAAACAACCTTACACAACAAATCAAGCCATCACTACAATCTCATAGATAATGAAACCAACATGATCAAACAACAAACATATTGTTTATACAATCATCCAATCAAGTCAAACATGATAATCACACACTCACATTCACCTATAACCGACAATATCCCATAATCAAAGATAGTTCTTAACGAGGTATGACAAAAACTTGATGGCTCTCATTTTTTTGCATATGGTCCCACCTACTTCGAAATGTATTTGTGACCACACATGTAACAAGAGTTTTGAATAGATTTAAATATCTTATAATCTCACCCACATGAGCTTTGGTCAAATCAGCCTCTTCCACTCGGTGATTGCACGATCTTTGGTCAAATCAGGGACTAGGACCTTGAGCGTAAATGAAAGCATTATCTTGGGCCTTTGTAATAGATTTGTGCCACGACTTAGCAAAGCATGCATGTGATGGAAATTTTATTAGAGGTAATATTTGTGGTGGGTTGCATCATAAAAAGGATGATGCCTTACCCATTACATGGAGCAAGATCGAGACAATACAATGGAGAAAATGTAGTAGATGTC
Organism: Taxus wallichiana var. yunnanensis; assembly: GCA_018340775.1. NCBI lineage: Eukaryota > Viridiplantae > Streptophyta > Pinopsida > Cupressales > Taxaceae > Taxus > Taxus wallichiana. The sequence goes on along the minus strand of CM031243.1, from coordinate 704,332,813 downwards.
CTTTGGCTGGGAAGAATTTGATTTGTGGAATAGGTGCATGACATGCAGGTTTTAATTCCCACATTTTTATTTTTGAGTTTATGTCCATGTCTTTGCCTTATCTAAAAAATTAAATGTGGTGCAACTAAAATAATTAACACAGCATAAAAAATTAAAATAAAAAAATAAAAAACCTCAATCAATAGATAAAATCTTCCTTTTGTTCATATATCCATCCCCGAAGGGGCTCAATTATCAATGATTGTGTCATGCATTGCTTTCTATTTTACAATTACTCAACCTTAAAACTAAAAAGCGTGCTTGCAAAGTACTACAAGAAGCAAGCAGTGTGGTTGGGTTTCAGACTTGGCCCTTCTCACCATTTTTATTTTGGCCCCTTTATCTCACATTGCACTAATGTGAACAATGCACATGAGATTGAGATGATTAGGTGGAACTTATTTATTAGATATTATTTGTGTAGGAACAATATGATCTGATCGAATAGGTGTGTGACATGCGAGTATTTGATTCCCACCTTTAAATTTCCAACATTCCATTCATGTATATGTCTTACCTATCAAATTAAATGATTTCCAATCGTAAGCCTTAGTGTTATGAAACAAAAAAATAACAAGCTTGATTGACGAATAAAATCCACCTATCCAATCACTTAAAGATCTTTATTATAAATGGTTGTTTCGCACCCAACCTTTGTTTTCCTACAATTATTTGAGCTTACAACTCAATATAGAAGCTAAAAATGCTACAAGACATGAGCATTCAAATTGCATTTTGAACCCTAAACCTTTTTAATTTACCCATTCCCCCCTCTTTCTAACATTGAAATGCTTAAATAGAGCACAAACAAAAAATATTATTTGGGTAAGAACAATATGATCCATGGAATGGGTGTGGGACACGCAAGTATTTAATTCACACTTTTTGATATGACTAAGAAATAATCTTGCCCACATGAGCTTCCATGTTGAGTGGTGAGTGGAAGAAAAACGCCATATTGGACACCTTTGTGAATGCTCTGCCACTCACCTGGGTAATAATTCCCACATTTTTGTCTCCCACTTTCTGTCCACGTCTTCACCTTATCTTCCAGATTAAATGTGTGTTAGACCACAATTGTCGTTAGAACAAAACCCGTATGCGTTAATCTCCACTACAATCACTAGAGTTAGGATCCACGAGAAGTGGTTAGTCCATGTCACAAAATTCACGGGGAGCATTGGATGTACATGCCAACAATCCCCCCCAACGTTACTCCGAGTGAATTTCAAACTCGAGACATGTCGCTCTGATACCATTTGTTGGACCATGATTGTAATTAGACCAAATGATCCGTAAACTTCTAGTTTGGAATTCTACGAATCACACAATTATGTTGTTCTACTTTCAACTTTGGAAAATGATAGATTTGCTTGAAAATTAGAGCTTTGTGACTGATTATCTAGTGCTATAGAAAGGAAATTGCAGAGAAGAAAATAATTCAAACTTCAACACCAACAATTTTATCCTGGAAACCTCCAAGGAGGAAAACCAATGGAAGGGAAACTACTCTTTCTTCCCACTTTTATTGGTCTAATATAGACAATTACATATTACAATAAGTATGAAAAGAAGCAACAATGTAAACCTTCTCTCCAATTACTTGCTTTGCTGCTTTACACCTTGCTCATACAATTACATTCCAAAGATCAAGATCTTACTCACTTTGCTCTCATTAAACTTTGCTTCTCGATCTCTCTGGATCTTTGAATGCCTATTCTCTTACTCCTTTCATGTATTTATAGGCCTTTCCATGTCCTCCCATGCACTGGAGGATGTGAAAGGGCATGGAAGGGAAGAGACATGGCTAGGTGCTTCAAGAACGCGTCCACTCGCATTCCTTTCTTCTTTTTTATTCGAAAGTGTCATGACCACCACCCTATGCGACCAGCGGTCTCATGACCACCATCCTGGTTGGGCGGTGGTTCTAAAACTACCACTCTGCACAGAGCAACAGTTCTATCCAGAACCTCTGTTTACCTCATTTTTCTCACTTTTCTTTTTTCTCCTTCTCGGTGCTGATGGAACTGATGAAGTGGTGTGTTTTTCTAGATCCCTGTAGATCATACCTCCCCTACTTATGAGGCTTTTGCTCCCACAAAAGCTTAGTGGGGGAGTGGTAGAGGAATCAACTCCCTCTCATGCTCATTCGAGTACCACTAGGTCTGCCTTGGTGTCTTCTCTCATCCAACTTGCCAAGACTCCTGTGGATCTCTGGTTTGTTGCTCCAGTGCTACATCCTCCTTCGAGTTGCCTCGAGTACAATCTTCTTTGGAATGTAACATTTGGATCTTTCCTTCTTTGGCATGCATAGATGGCGCTAGTGGATGCAAGCTCTTGCAACTTACTATCGCGTGCATCTACATGAAGTATGGCCTAAAGGTTTCTTCTCCAACCTGCTCAAGTATGGCAAAGGTCCCATATTGTAGTGGTTTAGTCCTTTCTTGCCTTTGTCTCTTGAGATGGATTGGTTGAATCCTCTCCTAAGTACGTTTCTATTATAGTCACCACCATTCCTTATATCTCCTCTTCTTCTTGTTGCCCCACAGGTCAGATCTAGTGAATCCGTAGGTAGATACAGTGACTGCATAGTAGAAGTTTGTTTTGCTCCTTGAATGAGCAGTTCCTGTGGTGGCTTCTTCTGCAAAAACTGACAAGTGCTATCCAAATTCTCCATCCTTTGGTCAGAAATATCCGCTCTCACATCCATTTTGTTTTTCTTCCAATGAAAGCAACAAAACTGATGATTTTCTTGAATAAGTCTTGGTGCTTGGTTGGCACTTACCATAGCTTTCTTTGATTTTCTCTAGTGTGCCCAGATGTTAAAACTGACTCCATCCTTGACCCATCTAAACCGGTTCTCCCTCCTTATGAACACAACATCCCTAATATACAAGTAAGGACTTCAAGACAACGTCAAATACATCAAGTGGAATAATATCAGCCTCTAATACATCTATGTATTAGGTATTTATCCCAAACTAAAACTTACACTTCCTTGTAACTTGTATTTCTACACCCTTCTTCACCCATCCCAGTGGGTATGGATGTGGATGTGCGTAAGTCTCTAGACCATGTTGTTCTACAACATATCATAAATCAAATTTGACTGAGAACCGAATCTACTAAAGCGTTTACCTTAGTCTTCTTGATTTGGATTCTAATTTGAAATAGCTTACTCATCTCTTCTTCTTCTATTGTCCCGCATATAAGTGGCCATGCATCCCAGCCTTTCGTCTACATCTGAATCATCCTCAATCTCCACCTCTCCTTTTGTCTTCACAAAGGGCCATGGATTTCTTAGAATCCTTAGTTCAATGCTTTGGAGTGCAATTCCGAGTGCAACTTCCAACATGTGGCGTCGGTATGTCCATTTACAAAGACAATTCTTATAGAAATTCTTAGGATCTTTACAAGTATGCAAAGCAAAGTAGCAGTATGTTTACCTTTCCATTTACCTCTGCTACTTGTCTTCCCTTGTTCTTTGTTTTGTTGTTCTATTGACTCTGTCTCCCTTTGCTCTATTTCTCCTTGCTTCTTCTCGTCATCAATGTAGCATGCATGTACACAAGCTTCATTGAGATCCTTGGGCTTCGTGGAGATTACCTTCCTCTGAAGGTGAGTGTGAAGTCCTCCCAAATAATTAGGCAGAATGTCCTCATCCTCCAAGTCCATATTAAGAAACATGGCTTATCTCCAAAATTCCGTAGTGTAGTCTTGCACACTTTGACCACTGCCCTGTCTAAAGTACTACCACTTAATCATCATGTCAGTCTTATGGCCAATAAGATAGAAGTTAGCTCTAATCAACTCTTTAAAACCTTTCCAAGTACTAACAATAGGATGTTTCTTCTTCTCACAAGTGGTTAGATGGGTTTCCCACCAAACCAGAGCATGACCTTCCATTTTGAGACATGTAAAGGTGATCCTTTGTGCCTTAGTGACATTATGTACACTAAAGTAAACTTCCAACTATTTTATCCATTTATCCAATAATTTTGCATCTACTTGTCCTTCAAAATTCTTTATTTCCACTTTTGTTTCAACTTTAAAAGGTGTATGTGCAGATTTTACCTTCTCGCTTACAATTGGCGTCTCTTCATGCTCTTCCCATCCTTCCTCTTCATGGCTCTTTCCGATACCAATTTTTTGGCTAGTGCTCGAACCATTGAGTCCATGGAATCTTGCTTAACCGAAGCCATCTTTTGCAGATCTGAAAGCTCTTCTTGTTTTCTATGCAATCTATCCATCATGGTCTCTAGCATCTCGACTCTACGGACCAAGTTCTCTTCCTCCATTTGAGCTCGAATTCTCTGTTTCCACTTCTTCGTAGAAATATCATGCCTCAAGGTAAAACTTCTTCACCTTTGACCTTGTCACACGCATACAAAATCACAAGAAAATTTGAATACCACAGATCCCGATATATAATCAGCTCCGATACAAAAATGATCTAAACTTCTACTTTGGAATTCTACGAATCACACAATTATGTTGTTCTACTTTCAACTTTGGAAAATGACAGAATTGCTTGAAAATTAGAGCTTCGTGATTGATTATCTAGTGCTATAGAAAGGAAATTGCAGAGAAGGAAATAATTCAAACTTCAACACCAACAATTTTATCCTAGAAACCTCCAAGGAGGAAAACCAATCGAGAAGGGCAACTGCTCTTTCTTCCCACTTTTATTGGTCTAATATAGACAATTATAGATTACAATAAGTATGAAAAGAAGCAACAATGTAAACCTTCTCTCCAATTACTTGTTTGCTCTGTTTCTACACCTTGCTCCTACAATTCCATTCCAACACTGAAGATCTTGCTCACTGCTCTCATTAAACTCTGCTTCTCGATCTCTCTGGATCTTCGAATGCCTATTCTCTTACTCCTTTCATGTATTTATAGGCCTTCCCATGTCCTCTTGTGCACTGGAGGATGTGAAAGGGCATGGAAGGGAAGAGACATGGCTAGCGCTTCAAGAACACGTCCACTCACATTCCATTCTTCTTTTCTATTCAAAGTGTCAGTGACCACCACTCTACACAGAGAGCGGCGGTTCTATCTAGAACCTCTGTTTACCTCATTTTTCTCGCTTTTCTTGTTTCTCTTTCTTGAGTCTTTGATGGAACCGATGAAGTGATGTGTTTTTTTGGATCCCTATGGATCACCAAAACCTACAAGCATTAATCTCGCTACAATCACAAGAGTTAGGATCCACGAGAGGTGGTTAGTCCATGTCACAAAATAAAAGGGGAACATTGGACACACATGCCAACAATGTGATGCAACCAAACAAATTGACTCAAAAAATAACTATAGAGTTGAGCTCATACACTAGATTGTTGCAAGGTTGAGTTTCACATTCTTTCCCCTTTCCATTTTTCCCACCCTCACACTTTTCCACCCTCTAACGCCAACTTCTTCACCCCTCTTCCTCTCCCACTGTTTATCTCCCCCAATTTGACTCCTTCAAGATACCCCCTTCGACGTTTCCATCGTACATTTCACATACGATTGCTAGTTTATAATTATATTGGTTAGAGATTTATTTCTCATAGAGCAAAAAAAAATCATTAATTATTTTCTATTTTAACCTCAACCAATCAAAACATTGGAAGTGTCCAAAAATTGAAATATAATCCTTGTAAATAAAATGCCAAAGAAAACTTACTATTTGAGAACTAGAAGAAAATCATATGCTTTTTTATTTTTATTTTTATTTTCTAATTTTTACATTGATCTTTTTCTTATCATAAAGTGATTTAAAATTTCCTTTTAATTTAAAAACAATTCACAAATTTTATATATTTTCATATCACTCTCAATAGAAGTTGGCCCACATGCCACCAACCAATCATTTTAAATATTATTTCCTTCAAATCAAACTTAAATAAGATACTAAAATTGTCACATTAATTTCTTGTAAGAAATGAAGATAACAAATTTATTAATTTGATGATTTGAAAAGCATTGAAGGATTTAGGGTTCAAGCAATTTTGAGAATGTTTACTCTTGAATATGTTCATTGTGTTTGTTGTAAATATTTATTATTTTACAAAAATTATAGTTTTATTGTTATTTTTTATATATATTTGTATGGAAAGGATTTTTGATTTTTTATAATATGATAATAAAATTTAATTGTAATATTTTTCTATACATAAATTTTTGAAAATAGTTTTTGTTAAAAACTAAATTGTAATTTTCTTAACAAAAATTTATATGACATATAACACAATTATATATCTATTTATATTAAATGTGCAATTTTCTTAACAAAAAATATGAGGTAAACAAAATTTCATATTTGTTTAAAATGGAAATCACTTATCTTGTTTATGAAATATAACCATTTACTTTACTAATTGTTGATGAAGAATGAAATTTCTCCTTCTCACAACACAAAAGTATTTTTAGTATAACATTCATAGATGCATATGAGATTACTCGCAGTTTATATCATATGTTGTGTCTAAAATATTGTTCCTATTGCAAACCATATATATATATATATATATATATATATATATATATATATATATATATATATGATGAAGGTGTTCCCCTAGTGGAAAGGCTCTTCCGGACATTTCTGCGACTATGTCAAATGATTGTTTGTCGATGTAAATGCCTAGACGTTTTTGCTTTTAACAATTTTTTGGGACGTTTTTGAGTTTTAACAGTTTTACGTTAGAATTCTATGTTTATAGTGTGAACATGAAGTGTTAGTGGTTTGGGTTATTTGGATATTAGAGTTTTAATATTGTGAACATTATTATTATGTGTGTAATAATACTTTCTCATATTGAGAAGTATTAGTTGTACGTGAGTTTATCTCACCTTAGTAATAGGTGTGGTTGAGATAGTTTAGGAGGTGTGTGAGATATCCTAGGGATATGTGAGAGATATGAGTGATGATGAGATAGGAGTTGACTCATTCCTTATAGGAGCAATTTGCCTATATATTGTAACCTCCTTACACAAATAAATAATCCCAAATAATTTCTATTGAAAAATATATATCTTATATTCGGTGTATTTGCTTTTATTCCTGTGCAAATCTTACCCAGATTCAACATCTAGTATCGAGCAATTCTGATCCATTTTTTTTATCAAAGATATTCTACTATCTTATGCAATGTGCAATGTTGAAACGCAATGTAGATATGAGAGTCTTATCCGAATTCAGTTTTCATAGAGTGAGGTGTCCAAATTAGAGGGTGCTCAGTTTGCAATCTTCTTTTTGCATTTGATATGGTTCGTGACCAGTGCATCATCCATATGACTCAGATTTGGAAAGCACTTGTACATCTCTTATTTATACATTCGACTTTTGTTGTTCAATTCAACAATCACTCCACTTATCACTCCAACAATCTCTCAACCTTCCACAAATCTCTCCCAAATCACAACTCACTCAACTTACTCTAAAATAAGCTACGTGAGTTGTTTCTCACAACTTCATAATAAACTATATTATTAATATGAGTTGTCTTAATACAACTCATTATTAATAATATTACAACATTAATAATGTTACAAACAATATATTAAGTAACATTTTAGATGCATGGCAACAAGGAGAGACCTTCCACATGGTTCACTGTGGAGGACTTCCATGGAGGTCTTTAATCGTATCTTGATAGAGGACATCATTAATCTACAGTCCAATTGTAATGCTCTGGCACGCAAGTTGATTTACATTGTAGCGGACCAGGGAGACCTCATTTTTGGAAAGAAGTTGCAGATGCATATGAAACATTTCTTGTTAGCTGTCGTTGACCCGTTTTTCCTTCTGAGCTTGTCCCACCCACGACTCTTAAAGCTGATGAATCTATTGAAGCAACCGCTCTACATGTCTTATGTACAGGATTCCCAAGATCATCAGGAGAAGGAACCCAAAATGTTTCAAGTGTGAAAGGAATCTCATCTGACAGCTTTCAAGGTGATGGATAAGTAACTCAAGTTGCATCCTACTTTGGACTGTCACTGCAGTGGTGCTACTGTTGTGACCATTTTCAAACAGTTCAAGACCTTGTGATTGCACATGTTCGTGATTCTTGGGCTATTATGGGCACAATTTCTCCCAATGGCAGTTTGTCAGTGACTCAGTTAACAATTGATATGAAGGCAGACTTACCTGAGGAGTTCTAAACGGAATGGTCAAGATAGTGAAGAAAAAGCTGGATAAGGGGATGCAAGAAAATATTGGTCATACTAAATGAATGGAAAGGATCCTTTGAGGGATCAAGAGAAAATTTTCCACAACATTACGAGGCATACCAAGAATTAGTTCGTGTAGGAGTAAAATTTCCTCAGAATTTGGATAGGTCTGTTGTGGCATTGGAAAATCAAGACACCCAATCAACTAATTTGAGTCCTCAATATTCTGCTTCTCGAAGTTATAACTCGGAAGTTCTGAATCTTTAACAGCTTCTAATATTCCATGATTGAAATATTCGAAGGCTAGGAGTACTGTGGATTTATTAATGGAGATGTTGATTTCTCTAGATCATGAGAGAGTGTAAAAGAGGATGTAATTATGGACCTCGTTGAACAGTTGCAACATGTTCTTGCAAAGCATGATGCAATTGCTTCTGGATCCTACAATCCCTCTGAAGAAACACTGTTCCTTCACTCCCTCAAGTGAACATTGAACAAGAAGAAGATGAAGTAGAAAACCACGAGGGACACTTATTTCATAGGTCTTTGAGAATTCACACACACTCGAAGGGGAGGTTACTATTACAACAAGAAACCAGCCAACTACTCAACCTTCCCCACCTCTAGGCCCGAGGGTCAATACTCCACTCCCGAGACTCTTGATAATTTGAATCTTCTCGGTGGTGATGCATCTGAGTCATTGCCTTTGGTAACTCTACCAGAAGTTAACCAAAGACAACATACAGTGTCCTCATCAGTCTATCAGAAGGCTACACCAAATAAAGAATCAGTTTTCCAAGGGATAACAACAAGAGAACAACAACATTCTTTATCCCAGTTGCAAGATGAGACTCAAGCACACTCAAATGGAAGTCTATTAATGAAAAGTCATTTTCTCCAAAAAATGGGAAGACAAATATGTTTATAATATTTAATTAATTTGTTTATCAAATTAATTATATATTACATAGGCATAAGTTATGATGTAAATTCAAGTTGGGTCAACTTGAGAACTTGAGTTTAGGAGTTGGGTTAGATTAAAAAGTAGTTTTATAACTACTTCTTCGTACATAAGCCTATAAAAGGCTAAGTTGTAATTGTAAAAGGGACTTTTTGGGAACTCTTTTTATCTGCCTCTGTTGAAGAATATTGATGTAACTTTGTGTACACTGATTTTCCTCTTGAATACAATGTTTTTCCCACTGTTGTGTTAATGTTCCTCAATCATAAAATTTGTCATTCTAGCTTATGATTGAATGATATCATTGATGTTGCTCCTTCATAGTGTGATTGATGCCCAGGTGATCAAACTTTGTGCTCGTTGTTAAGGTACATGGAAGTCAAGCAAGGTTATTAAGAAATTACTAGAGGCAGGGAAGTCAGATAAGCTTCCTAAGCATATTACTCCAGATGACATAGGTGGTGTTCATAATTGGATTGCACCAGGGAAGGCCAAGATTTCAAGTGATTTTAAAGGTGAGTCCTTGAATTGGTTATCTGTGTTATCTTAAAAATGAGCCTGCCAAGATTGGATGTTGTTTAGTGCCTTACAATGATGAGAATGATGTTAGTGCTTTGTAAATGATGAGGGAATTGCAAAAATAAGGTAATACTTCACATATATTCTTGTTGTATGTTTTGTATCAAGCTTGGATATTTTAAAAATGATGTTCACTCTGCAGTGAAAATTTGCACACCATTTAAGCATCACTCTACTTTTAAAGGAAACTCTTGTACATGGAGGTTTGACGTTATCCCCATCCAAGTTAGGGAATCTAGTGGTTGGAATCATGATCTTGAAATATACACTGGACAAGTTAAACATTTTAGGATAACAAGGCATGAACTTATTCCAAGAAACCTCATTATTATAGAAACAAAGAACAAAAAATTGGCTTCACAAGCTCTGTACATTCAATATTTCACCTTCTATTCAATCCCAATTTTGGCCTTATGACCTCACTGTACCTGAACAAACAGTCACTCATGTCCTTATACCTCTAATCTAACCATCTCCTTCCTCAACTTGATCTAATTCAGTCAAAAGTCATATATTCACCCACCTTTGCTAGACTATCCTTCCCTGTGCCTCTTGAATAATTGGCATACTTGTAACTCTTTAGAATACCTATTATCTCTTCCTCTTTCCTTTAGATTCTATCATAACCATCCTCAAGACCCCATTCACCTTAATATTCTCTTAACCTTCAACTTTCTCTGTAACCCCTGATATCACTGTGCAACATTGTTTTCCTTAAAATATACTGTCACAGGTTCCGAGTTAGTGATGTACTATAAACTCTCCAATTCCCTTAGATATCCTTCTCTAAAGAGGATACAAGTAAAGATATCATTGAGCTTGCATCGTAAAGAAGAAGACTCCCCAAGTTACATAGTAGGCTTAGACGATGTTGAAGGAAAAGCGTTGCATACAACTCATAATCATTTTTATCATACAGGGCCGGAATAGATAGCAGGGCTTGCATATACATTAATTGATAAGCATAAATGTCTGCCATAAGTTCCAGGACTTAGATAGAAATCCAACATTTTTTCAGGGATTGTAGGATACGATATGGCATGGTTACATCTGTGTATATGTACATGTATATATATCTACAATAAACATATTTTTGTGCAAAAATCATTCTTTGTGGATTTTTCAATAGGGGATCAGATCCGTGAGAAAATTTGTAAAATATTTTTCTTTTGATTTCTAAACCTAGATGTGGTTTCATTTCACTATGTGCAGGCTAGACTAGATATTCATATGCGCGGATTCCAACCAAGGCACTATCCATCGTTGCGCCAATCCTCATAAGTTTTCCTTTGATCAATGGTGGCAGATGTAGAAAGTGTGAATCAGGTAGGGTTTTTCTACATGTGTTGTTCTTTTATATGATTTGCATTTCTATTGATAATGTTTTCCCCTTTGTATGAATATATAGGTCTTTTTTGTGTCTCACTCCACAAGGCATAGGATTTGCATTTCATTTTTGCACCAATAACGAAAGAACAAAGATAATTCATTTTTGCATGGTTTTACCCAAATTTCATGGCAGATCAAGCAGAAAAATACGCAGTTGAAGGTGAAAAAATAGACTCGCATGATTTTCCAAGAATAAGCTCCAGGAATTTTTGCAGCATTGCCCTGAACCCTGGTTCTTCTTCGAACAAGCCATGCTATCGCAGGATGTCTTCCAATAAAAGATTACCCTCCCTCAAATCTATTTCACCACTTTCTTGTTCTATGAATGGGAAGGAAGAAGTCAAGGAAGAAGTCAATCAAGATGAAATCTTGGAAAGTTTTGCGATGCTTTGGAATCAAGTATGCAAGAATTTAGCTTTGGAAATGAAAGCATGATGGAAAGTAGTTTGAAGGGTTTTGCAATATTTGTACATAACCAACAGGGTATGGTGTTTAGCAGAGTAGATGTTCATGGCACGGGGCCTTGGGAAAGATGTCATGGAGCCTGCCATAGATATAGGAGGAGTGCGTGGAAATTCGACTTCCAAACCAATTTCTATCGATTGAGGTGGTGGTGGAGGAGATGGATATGGTGTTGGATCATAGAAATATTGAGGAGTATTATCAGAGAATGCTTGAGGATAATCCTTCAAATTATCTCATCTTGTGTAACTACGCTCAATATTTGTACGAGGTAAGTATTGTGTTGTTTACTGTGTGAAAATATGGGCTTCATTTCACTTAAATTCAATCATTCTCTGTTCTCTATGATTTAACCCGGCAATAATCTAATATGCCCTTTATTAATGTTCCTTTGGGGATTGCACCTAATCCCAGGGAGGAATCGCTCCAACCTTGTCAATGGAAGGACCTTGATGTTACAAACTTAATCTACCATTTAATGAAGTACCCAATAATATGTAAAACCCCTATGGATTATATTGTTTACTTAAAAAATTAATATTATTATGAATTATACGAGTATCACAATTTTTTTTTTTCATTCTGTTTTGTTGGTATTTCTTTGGTTGTTGTATGCTTGTGCATTGGTCTCTAAATTATTTGTTTTAATTGATTTATGCCCTCCTATTATTACAGCTCCAGACTATAGTTTCATGGAGGGTTGGGCCCATTAAGGCTATAGTCTCATGTAGAAATCCCGGTTTGGTCTTGTTATCACCGAATCACAAAGCACTTCGGATGTTGATCGATTTCTAGTTTGATCACTCTAAGCATCCAGGTGTGATTGGATAACATGGGTACTATCTCCAAGTTGTGGGACTTGCTACTTGAGATAGACCTCCGTGAGAAAGTCGTTCTTCTCTAAACTACCTGCCACAATCTACTCTAATGCAGAGAAACTAGCTATTCTAACCTAAAATTCCAAGGGACCAGAGAGAGAGAATGCATAAAATGAAAGCCTACACTAAAGCGGTGATACACCAGAAAAAGAGGGTGTGAGAGTAATCTCCAAATGTGTGAAATACAGAGGCAAAGTGCACACTAGAAGAGGTGATGACAGTTCACCATAATCCAGCAAAATGCATTCACAACAATATTCCAAGCACACACAATGATAATGAATTCCTACAAGAACATAATAAATAGACACAATATACTTGTAGAAAGATTAAAGGGGCAAGAAGAATGCAAGAAAGCACAGCAGGGGAAGATATATCCACAAACTGGTATTTTATTGCTTCATGATATGCACAGTTCAATCTATTACAAGATAAGGGCCTGGATCACCATGCAAGGAGTCCACTACAAGGGCCTGCAACACACTGGCTTCACAAAGAAATTTTGACAGAGCTTTGTTACCCAAAAACTCTCCCCCTTTACAATGAGCCCAACACTTCATTTTATAGAAAAATGAGAAGGAAAAGAGAAGGGAAAATGGAAATCCCGAAATCTGTCCTTCAACCACCTGTAAGAGGCATTAAATTGAGTGGAATGGGCATACATTACTTGGAAAAGGCTCCCCATACTGTCCCATGTGCTTTGCAAAGCAGAGAAGGAATGATGACCATGCCTCTTAATTGCACTCCCAGCTACCAAATAAAACACTGTTCTGAACCCGGCCACGTTTTCTTAAAAAACTCAATCAATTTCTGATCAAATCTGAATTTCTTGATTGCTGTGCATCGGGCTCGGAACCACGATTCCAACGGTACCAATTTTGTGCGATTTCGTTGAGAAATGCAAAAGTTATGGCCTTCTGAGTGTGGGCAGCTGTTTTGGGCCTGGCAGGCGTTTTCTGTCATTTGACGGGAATGAGCATTGACTGACTGGAGCCGAATATGTTTCTTTTATTTAAACATATCTACCCTCATTAAAAATAAGAAATCCAGTTTTTGTGGCGTAGAGGACGTCGTGCTCGTTCCAGAAAGTCAAATTTTATCAAAATCGGAGCTCGGAGTCAAAAGTTATGGCCGTTTGAAGTTCCACGGGTCAAATGTTGACTTTTCTCCTCTGCCTTCGGCCATTTCGGCTTTTCGCGTCCCGCGCGTCCCTTTGTCCCATTTGGTTTTGGTGCTGAAATTTCCCATTTCGGCCGATCCTACGGCTTCGCAGATTTTTGGCCCGCGGCCCCATTTGCTTTTGCTATGCAGGACAAATTCGCTTGCTCGGCTGGGTTCGCGCCTTTTGTCCCGCTTGTCCCAAAGGTGACCCTCTCAGCAGTTAGTCGATTTTTTCTCTGTCGAACCGGAATTTCGCGCCCGCCGCGTACTTTTGTCCCATTTGTCCCTGCTGCGTTTGGATCTTGTTTGTCTTGATTTCACCTTGGTTACGGCTCGGTTCGCTTTCTGCTCCAAACGTCCCGAGAGCGACCTTGAGCGGGACTTAGCCAATTTTCACGATTTTTCCTGGATCAACCTATTTGCCTTCTGCAACCCTTTTTTTCGCATTTTCTCAGAACTTACTCTCTTCCTCTTGGACAGGGGAGTTAGACAAATATGAGGGGGACCCTAGAAACATGACCTTTCACTCTGAATCAACATAATTGCTTGGGATTAAAGAATTTGATGCATGTTATCAAAATTACCTTGAGGGGTGAATTTTGGATAACAGTCTTTCTACAAGTAAATGATCAAGTCATTTTGTTTGTCTCTATAACCTTACTTTACCTTATGCTACCACTTGCTCTAATCATATAAGGTTCCACAAGAAAAATAGTTGGATCAAATGAAATCAACCAAACTCGTGTTGATATAATTTTTTCTACATTGGACGGAGAGCATTGTGTGTAGTTCAAACCAAGATAAACTTTATTGTAGATATAATACAGATAAATGACAAGAATAATATGCTTATTGGGTTCGTATTATCTTTAAATGCTTTTCTTACATGATCCTAGGTCATGTTGACTTGGAAATACATAAATGTAGTAGGTTCAATATTAATCTTGTGATGAAATTCCACCTGGTTGGAGGATTGAACTGATATAAACATGTACAACATACAAATGACCTCTTGCAACCCAAGATCATGATTAGATCTCTTCTCATACAGTTTTTAAAATTGATTAAATTCCCCAAACTGTTATCCTCAACAAGTAAGGTCCAAAGATGCAATTTTTGAATAAGCAAAATATTTTATGGATAAGGAGACAATATATTACAAAATTGAAGAATTAAATTCTCGGTATTCTGAAAAATCATAGGACTTACCATGGAATTTTATCCCCTATACACTAATGAAATCATATTTTGTTGCCATCTTAGGAATTGATCCATAATTGATACCATTGCAATCAATGTCAGTGCCTATTCTTCTTCCTTCATGTAAGCTCATGTAACCCAATGTCATAATTGGCTTCTGAACATGATACCAAGTTTGCATTGACATCAACTAAAAAAGCAACTCTTTATGACAACAATACCTTCAATCTTACTGTGTGGATTTCTTCATTCTCTTCCTGAACAATTGAATCCATAGTCGAAATTCATCCATTGGCAAATGTTTCTTCATCTCAAAAAAACAAAAAGGCAAGGTCTGATATAATAAAAAAAGGTATAGTAGTTGATTATTGTATAAATTTTGTGAAGGGTATATATATTAACTTGAATCAAGATTGTTCTGTTCTAGGTAACAGTCGGCAGTTGGTTGCTTAATTGCATTTCTATGAACACTTTGTTCAACTATAATAGGTAGGACTGCTCTGCTAGGTTCTTAAAAAAGTAATTGCCATCTTAATAAGCATAAATTGAAAGAAGACCACAACATACTCATGATGCGCAATGAACACTGAAATTTGTGAAGCTTGTCAAATTTGGGATTGTTGGGAGTCGACATACATTCTAGGCAAAAATTTTATACGTCATGAAAGAGTATTGAAATTTGAAATTATTCTAATTTGGGATGACTGGTTCCAACATAAAAGATTGTCTTAAAGCCATACATACTGATAATACACGTTATGTTGACCATTGACCTGTAATATTGTCACATAAGAAGGGGATATCTGTTTTCTTCATGCTACGAGCTTTATCTTTGAGGTTTATCTTTAATGTTAAACATTTTTGTTGCTCCATTTTCATTTCACTTAAGCTATAGGTTAGGCTTATAAAAGGTTATCATAAATGGAAGTTGGGATACCATTATTGACGTGGGTGCAGGGATGTTTCCTTCAATGGATTAAACGCATGCCTGTCTGATAATAAACTTTTGGACCCACTCCGGGAGTTGTGGGGGATTTGGAACATCTTATGAAATTTGTAAGTCTTGTCCATATAGGATTTAATAGAGCATAAACAAGACGTCCAGTTTCTATGAATGAACATTATATTAACTTGACGATTCATCACAATTATAAAATCAAGGAATTTGAGCGTAAATAGACTGAATGGGTTTTCTACCAGAGGAGTTTGGAAATCCAAGGAATATAATGGATATGTAAGTTCTTTATATTGAAAATATGATTATTTAACTCACAAGGTCATGTTTTTGGATTTATATGTTATGTATTTTTGTTTCAAGGGAAACTGTAAATTAGTGTGCTTCTTTTCAATGTCTGCATGGATATTCGCTTTCTCCACATGGAAACTTGCTATTTTATGATTACATGGTAAACATAAGTATGTGGGACTTGTATTTATTCAAATTGAGCTTGGTTAAATGGACAGGTTTATAAATGCTCAGAGGCATTATAGAAAAAGAAAAATTCTAGGTTCAACATTCCCAATACCGATAAATCTCCAATCTCTTCAAGAAGACCATCAAATAGATTACAATCACTTGCATCAAACAAGACGTGAGATTCAAGTTCAGAAAACTTGGTGGAAGTCTCTTTAAATTTGAATTATGCTACAATTCAAGAAATGTAAAGGGGGAATGCAAAGTGACAATAATGTGTAACACAAATACCATTTCAAAATTTACAATTGCAGCATGTATCTTATCTTTTTTTGATACCATTATATTCATGCATCGTGTACTGCAGTGCGAACATTTCTAGATTTAATTTTACGACAAGTTGTTGGTGATGGACTGCAATGATGATTGCGAGGTATGTACAAAATGGGTTGGCTGAAAAAGCCTTGGAGTTGTTTAAACAAATGCAACATGAACGTAAAAATACAAACCCCACAAACTTCTCCAACATCCTTCTAGCATTTGGCAAAATCGAGCTTTGGAACAAGGCATGGAGATCAATCAAAAAATAATCAAGAGTGGATCTCTGTCAGATGTTGTAGTTTCAAATGTGTTGATCGATATGTATGCAAAATGTGGATGCATTCATAAGGCACGCAAGTTGTTTGATAAAGTCACTCGTGAACTTTAAGTATTTGGACCATCTGATCTGGGAAGATACGTTTGATCTGGGGAAGATACAGATTGTCGGAGTACCTATCAAACCTATTTTTTTCTATTTTTTCGAAGCGCCAAAAATTTCAAAAGTTCAAAAATTCAAAATTTTGCCCCCATTTTTCTCGCTTGAGCTCTGAACTTCTTTCTTGTTCGTTTTGGCCACTTCTTTGCCACCATTGCTTCAACATTGCCATTCCCGAACTTGATTGCAACCTTCATCTTTGGAATCGAATGCGAGCCCGCATGACCGAACTAATACCTTCATTTTTTCTTTGCAAGTTCAGTTTGATCAATTTGCCTGAGGGGAAAAATTGGTCAACAAGTACTATTAAGAAAATAAATGAATATTGCTTGCACTTTTGTTATGTACATATTTGCATCCTTATAGACCATGTGAACGCACTATATTTTTCCATATAACTAATATTCTTTTCCTTCAACAACATATGCAGTTTTTTATCCTCAAAATTTTACCTCTTATGCGTAATTTCCATTGGAACTCCACATGCATTTCAATTGTATATAGTTTATTGATTTTGAATATTTCAGCATTTGTATGTCATCAAACAATGCATCGTTCCTTGTTGACTTGCATGGATTTTTTTCAATAGGTGGTACTCCATAAGTCTGTGACTTCTCAATCATGTCGACTCCTGCAAAATGAGCCCAATGAACCAATGTAACCACCATCTCACACATGTTGCAACACTAACACAATTTCCCCAAATAATTACAAACCACATCAACTACAAAAGTAATTAACTATCCAGTGTGGTATCAATTGTATTCATGTTTAGTGCCAAAAAAATTGGCCACAAAAGACTACCACTCATGACATAAAATCGGCAAATGTACAGAAGTCTTCATGTATTCATGTTTAGTTCCAATAAAATAGTCCACAAAACGCTACCACTCATGATATAAGAATTGCAAATGTATATGTACGAACCTTTAAATGTAATGCTCCATCTATATTCCTACCCTTACAAAATCAATCACACCCCTTATCAACATTAACTACAAAAGTAATAACTATCCCTCTAAAACAAATAACTTATACCGTTCGGCGTTCACATTGCATTGTACACATGCGATTGCTAGTTTAGAAATTAGAATACAAATCAATTTTACATATTATATTTACTAGTTTTTTCTCTTGATTTTTAAATACATGAACTTCGGGTACCAAAAAAATAAAAAAAAAAAAAAAATAAAAAAATTGTGGAGACACATAAATATTCTTTTAAATAAAAATTAAAAACAACAAAAAAAAAAAACCCTACAAAGTACCTTCCTCCTTTCCTAAACGAAAAAGAATATAAAACCTTTTTGGGCTTTTATTCTATTCTCATAAACCGCGGGTTCCCGGCATCTCAGCGTTCGAGAATTATTGAAGTATTTTCACAATTTTCAGAACACGAAGCGTGGGTTTGGAGAGGATATAAGATATATATACAAGGGTTTCAAGTAAGTATATAGATTTTTCTTTTTTTGGGGGGGGAGGTTTAAATATATGTGCACTGGTTTTGCTGCAAAAGTAGAAGAAAAAACTCCAATTTTCGAACATCATGGAGCCAGAGCACGCACGGGAGCCATGCCCAGACAGAATTTTGGGTGATATGGGCGGCGCCTTCGGCATGGGAGCAGTAGGAGGATCGGCTTTCCATTTCATAAAAGGGTTGCGTAATTCTCCCAAGGGTGAGCGTTTTTTCGGTGGCGTCCAAGCCGCACGAATGAATGCCCCTGGTATTGGCGGCAGGTTTGGGGTATGGGGTGGGCTTTTTCGGTCTGTGATTGTTCGCTGGTGTTTGCCAGACAGAAGGAGGATCCATGGAACTCTATTATAGCAGGCGCTGCTACGGGAGGGTTTCTTGAGATGCGGAAGGGGTTTAGGGCCGCTGGAAAGTCTGCTTTAGTCGGAGGCGTTTTACTTGCCTTGATTGAAGGGGCAGGAATCATGTTGAATAGGATTGTGAGTGAGAATCAGCAGCAGATGCGTATTCGCGCAATGGAAGAAGCGATGATGCCCAATATCGAAGGTATTCCTGCGTTACGTGGGATTCCCTCTAGAAAGGATGATTTTGCAGAAGTGAAAGTGCATGATTCTTCAGAGAATTCTTCTTGGTTTGGAGGGGTTTTTGGGGGTAAGAAAAATGACACCCAGGATGGGCAGCGGTGTTAATGCCGAGCTTTTGGAGAGCTTAGACCATCCCAGCCCTCCTGTGCCTACTTTTGAATATAGATGATCGTCAGAATCAATTGATCCCCGGTTTTGACCTTTTGAGGCAAGTGCTTCATGAATGCTTTTTTGTTTGTTTAACTGAATTGATTAATGTTTAGTCTCTCATTTCAGAAATCACGTGACAGCAGTTGGCTCCAAGTTTTTGAGTTTTTCGTGGAGTGCTTCATTTTAATTTATGTTTGTTCAGCTGAATTCTTCAATGTTTATTGTCCTTTTGGTGATTGTTTCGAAGCAATTGGCCCCAAGTTTTGAGTTTACCTGCCGAGTACTTCACGTTTGCTTTATGTTTTGATCAGCTGGATTGTCCAATGTTCGCGGTTATTTCGGAGTTTGTTAGAAAGCAATTTCCTCCACGTTTTAAGTTTTCTTGTTCATGTTTGCTTTATGTTTGTTCATACCAATTATTTAAAGGCTTAATGTCCTTCTGGATCAATAGGATGTTAATCTCAAATGCCTTCAAATTTCTTATAGTGCCCTTTTGGATCAATGTTTAATTTGTGTTTTGGATCAATTGAATATCCTTTCTGAAGCTGCCATTTCTAGTTTCCTTGTGCTTTGGTTTCCCCACCCCTAAAAATGCAGCAGATGGAGAGTTTCATTGTGCTTTGGTTTTCCCACCCCCAAA
This sequence comes from Taxus wallichiana var. yunnanensis, assembly GCA_018340775.1. Lineage (NCBI taxonomy): Eukaryota > Viridiplantae > Streptophyta > Pinopsida > Cupressales > Taxaceae > Taxus > Taxus wallichiana. The sequence goes on along the minus strand of CM031243.1, from coordinate 704,312,965 downwards.
ATGCAGCAAGTCAATTAGCCATTTTTCATAAAATTATTTTACTTTTTGGATCAATTGAATGGCTTCTCTGGAATTTCCATGGCAAGTTTCCTTCAGCCTTGGTTTCCCCTTCCTCAAAAATGCATCAGGTCAATTAACTGTTTTTAGTAAAATGAGTTTTTGATGAACACAATTTTCCATAAAAAATAAGGCACCAAGTTTTCATATAAAATATACATAAATTTATTAAATTTAGAAAAATATACTTCTCATTTGCATACCCTATTTTTAAAAATCAGAATTAGCATATGGAAAATATTTTTATATTTTTAATTCTGCAAAGATTCATTGGTGGATTTGATGCAGTCCTCTAGGCAAGTGTTTGATGTTTTCTTTTCATTTGTTGTATTGAATTGCTTAATGTTTTCTCATTGATAGGTAAAGAGGAATTTCAAAAGTCCCCTACCTGAATAAGAACCATCTGTAATACAAATTTACTAAGTAGCTGAAACGTTTTGGATATGGGAGCGGGTACGGAGTATCCGATATGCGGAAACGGCAAAAAAATTTTGACCCCGGATACAGCGTAGGATATGGCAGTACAAAAACTATATAAAAATTAAAAAATATATAAATTTCAGCCTTCTAAATAGGAATTTAATTCATTAACCACATATTATGCATATGAAAGACAAGTTATAAGCTAAATAAGTGAATAACCACAACAAACAAGCTAGAATACCCCGATAAAACTTAGAAACTTAAAACTTAAAAGCTTAAAAGTTAAATTAAAATACTTAAATCGAACACAATGTGAATGTCATGAATCTCATGATATATTAAATTCAATCATAGATCAATATTCAAAGTTCATACTATCTTCCATTGTCAATATTCATCATATTCCTCTTCATCAAGAGGATCAAGATCAGCTACATCATCATCATTACGTGGTGTAAATTAGAAGAATATTTAATTTTTTTATGTTATTGGGCTTTTAAAACATGAAAAAAATAAAAAACAAATTAAAAAAAACGTGTTTAGGCTTGGGAGTGGCACGGGAGCGGCGAGGGGACTGTGGAAATGCCCGGGTATGGCCTGTGCCATACCCGACTGTTTCCGCAGTTCCTCACTGCTCCCGTACCCGCTCCCACAGCCCTGGGGTGCTGTTTCGCTATGTAGCAAATTTAGTTAAATTCTGTAGAAGCAAAACTTAAATCTGGGGTTGTCAAACCATCCTCATTTGCTTCACATATGCCTTACCCTATGGGAAGAGCACCATTATGACTGAAATGTTGAAGATCTTTAATCAAACAAACCAGCATCACTCATGACCAGCAGTAGTCGACAACAATGCTTCTATTTTCCTGAACTGAAATCCCTTCATAATTCTGCTATGACGGTAAACATACAACATCAAAACCTACACTTAAAACTTAAAAGTAAACTGGAGCAGTAATATTAAGCAAATATACTTATAATAATCTTCATACACCATCTCTGATCACCTAATTGGGTTAAGAGGAACATATTCATTTTCTGTTATGAGCCTGCTTGCAAGATATTAATGAAAATGGAAATAACAAAATGCAATCAACTAGAATGCTAAATGAACTCATAGATTAGCTTTGAACTTGCTTATATATGTCGCAGGATTCTTCAAGGGGGCAACTTCCTTTTGAGTGGAGTTTGTTTACAACAAAAAAATTATCCCTTATATACTCCTTACAATATCAATAGATAGGCATTACAACCCCAACCCCAATGCTGAAGGGTTGGACCCCATACACGATAGGTGCCCGAGCCAAAAGACAACTATGACTATTAGAGTCATAATTAACATACTCCGTGAGTATTCAGCAAGTCTGCAAGTAATTGCTGAACTGTCACCTGGATCAATCAATGACCCAACTGCTAATACGATCTTTCTTTGCTTCCTCTATGATGATCATTGAACCACCCTATATTTGTATATTAATCCACCATTCTCTCTGGGGATAAACATCTCTTTATAATGCTATAGCTTCGGCATAGGCCAAGATAACAGTGTCATTAGAATCTTGAAAGACACCATCACTAGGGCCTGGGTTACCTTCAGAGGCCCCGTAAAAGTTGAGTTTAGATTTGTTGATTAGCGAAATTTCCAGAGTATATATGTCAATTTGTAAATAGAAAGTGCACCCAAGGTTAGTAGATTGGCCAAAATACATGCATCATTGGTAGATCCTATGTCATTGTTTGGGATTAGCCTACAACACATCTTATATGTAATGAACTGGAAATATTTGCCAACCATTTTATATATAATGCTAAGTACCATTTATTAAAACATTCCTTTCTTGGTTGAATTTGGATGACTCATATTTGTAATCCAAAAGGTTTTAAACTTGTTTTCCATGTCTTATGCAAGGATTTGCCCTGTACATCTACATATATGTTCTGTAATTAGTCACGTGATTTATTAGAATGTATCAGTCTTTAATTGGTAATTTTAGCTAGAGATGAGATAATTTATAAACAATTCAGATGACAAATCCATTTGAGTAATAATGTTTCGTTTGGAAGCCCTTTTGCTATCATATTACTTCTGGGTCAGGACAATAAAATGGAAATCTTCTGTTGGCCACTATCAATTCCTCCAGTGTCTCAAGGATATCCGTTAATCAACATTTTTATAATCTTTTGGTTGCTCAAAGGATCAAAGAGGTCAAATACACATTAAATGCGAAGCCTTTGCTACCTGAAGGTAATATGCATTTTGTTTTATGTTCTGGCTTTTTTGATTTAAGTTATCAATTTGCTTCTGTGGTGTTTAAGTGAAACAATAACATTTCAGAACCTGCCATCACTGATTTTTCATAGGACACCACCTGAGCAAAATCAATAATTTAGTCTAATTAGTAAAGTGTTTGGTGGTTCAATCGACATGAATCTTCAAACTTTTCTGATAGACTGAATCTTGCTAGTTTAAAGCAAAGGTCACATAGGTGCACAGGTGGGGTATGCAGGGTGCTGGTATGCAGCATCCAGTGTGAAATCCTAAAACCTGGGTACACTTGAGCGGGTATGTAGGGTGCATGCCTCCAAAATATGGGCACATAGAAAAGTCGGGTATGCTGTAACATTCAAAGTTTAAACTGAAATATCAAACTAGAAACTTAACATCTTCACGGAACTCAGAAAATTTAAGACGAATATATAATTTTTTCCACTTATTTTCCTGCTGAGTTTTAGTTTTAGTTTTCTTGTATATATTAATCTGTTCTTTAATGGACTGCACATGCAATTTAGGGTAAATGCACCTGGTGTGCCATGGAATGGTAGGATGTACCAAGTGCACTTCAGGTGTGAATTTGCAGTGCGTTTCACACTTGTGCAGTGGGTGTGGACGTGTCCCAGGTGCAACCTAAATTCAGTCAGGTATGTAGACCCAACAACCTTTTTGAAGTGCAGTAATATTATCTTTTATTTCCGGGTTGGGCTAGGTTCAGTTGTATATCGTAAGTCAAAAGAATCATAAATTTGATTTATTGAATGCATCACAGGCACATAATTCCTATATTCCTTTTCAAAATTAACCTAAGTGATCAGGAATTTTTCCTTGGTAAGAAAAATTTGTAGATCGGATCTGTTGCCAAGCTCTTTGTCCAAAGTTGTTTTCATTGTATTTGATTATTTCTTAAAATTAATGGAAGTTACTTCATTTTTAATATTATTGTTTCTCTCCATTCAAGGGTAGATAACCAATTCCCTCGTCTTTTAAAAAAAACTTTCATATATGGTTTGCGGTATATCACTAAGATACTGGTACAGCAGGGCAAAGGGGTACTAGTATGGAAATGTGCCCGGAGCAGCTAGGGTGCGACTAGGACCCCACAGGTACATCCAGTACGCCTACGTACCGGGGTCCCGACTGTAACCTGGCCTCTCTCAGGCACGTTTCCATGCCAAAATTGCATCTTTTTTTGTTTTTTTAACATCTTTTTAAACACATTTAATAATAAAAAATATAAGTTTCTTTTATTTAAAACCCTAAAAGTTAAATAGAAACAATAAAACAAAAGTAAAACATAAAAGCAAAGAAACTTACCTCTCCTTCCTCATTTCATCTTTGCCTCTCTAAACTTTCATTTTGCTTGTCTAGGGTTTGATACTTCATCAACAAGCATTGCAAGTATTTTCCTAAGCTAGTAGGAGTGTGTATTCGCTGTCAAGGCCATTGAGGAGCTTCAAAGGAGGATGGATTATTGAGTGAAGGTAAGTTTTATTATTTAACTTTTAAGTTTGTTTTCAATTTTTGTTTTGTTTTGTTATTTAATCTTTCACACACTTCATGTTTTTGCTTATGTTCATTATTTTATTTTTTCCCAATTGAAATTTTAATTTTTAAACTGTTTTTTCATTTTAATTTTTGAAATTTTCAATACATGCTATCATGCTATGCCCTAGGGCAAAGGGTTTAACTTTTAAGTTTTATTTTTAACCATTGTTTTCTTTGCTTATGTTGTTGGTTTTGAAACTTGTAGGTAGAAGTACAATGGCAACAAGTTCCACCTCTTCTAGGCAATCTTTGTTCAAAGAATTTGACCCAAATTCACCATTATGGAGGCATGTCACAATACTTGAGCAACTTCCAGGTGGTGGGTGTTTTGTTTGGAAATGCAACGAGTGTGAAACAATATTCAAAGGCTCTTATAGTCGGGTGAAAAGCCACTTGTGTGCAATACCGGGTCATGGTATAAGAACATGCAAGGGAAAAATAATGTAGGGGTGCCAAAAGCACAAGTTTTGGCATATATCAAAGAACAAGAAGATGCAGAGGCAACTTTGGCTTTGAAAGCGGGTCATCCATTGTCCAAAAAGGAAGTTCATCTCGATCAACGAGGCCTCCTGTTGCCCCATCAAGTATTGGATCCCCAATTGTGACCATGCCACATCCATTTGTGACGCCTACCTCCATGCATGATGAGGATTCACCTCTTTCACGAAAGAGAAGTAAGACAAAAGGACCATTGGAAAAGGCCTTTCAAAATGAGAGCAAGGATATTGCAGATGAGCACATTGCAAGATGTGTGTATGCAAATGGACTTTCATTTAATGTTGTGAGGTCACCTTATTGGCAAGAGATGGTAAAAGCAATCAATAAAGACCCAAAAGGGTACAAATCGTCAGGTTATGAGAAGATCCGCACCACCCTATTGGAAAAACAAAGAAAATATGTGGAAACCTCCTTGCGACCAATTAGAGACTCATGGGCCAAAACATGTGTGTCCATCGTTTCTAATAGATGGAAAGATGCAAGAAACCGCCCTTTGATCAATGTAGTTGCAATATGCCTTAAAGGAGCAATGTTTTTGAAAGCAGTTGATTATGAGGGGCAAGTGAAGGATGCCCAATTCATTGCCAACATCCTCTTTGAATCCATTGAGGTGGTGGGGCCTCAAAATGTTGTCCAAGTCATAACAGACAACGCCAAGAATTGCAAAGCCGTGGGGATGTTAGTTGAGGCAAGGTATGGGCATATTTTTTGGACACCATGTGTTGTGCATTCACTCAATTTAATGCTAAAAAAATTGGCCAACGAAAATAGAGTGGATTCAACAAGTGTATGCAAGAGGGTGAAGAGATCCAAATGTTTGTGACCAACCATCACCAATCGCAAGGCATCTTTAGATCCTTCTTGCATTTGGAGCTGCTGAAGGTAAGGAAGCTACCTTTCTTTTTCTTTATAAATAATATAAGTTTTTTATTTTTAAAATATAGTATAATTAGTATTCAAAAGTTTTTAATTTTTGTTTCTCATTCTTATTAGGTTGTTGAGACTCGGTTCACATCACACACAATCGTCTTGAGACGACTTGTGAAGGTGCGAGAGGCACTCAGTAGGATGGTAACTTCCAACCTATGGGTTGTATGGAGGCAATCAAACACTTTGTACGGGCTCAAAAAGTGAAGACCATGATCTTAGATGACACTTGGTGGGATCGAGTAGAATATTTGTTGAGTTTTACTGAGCCCATTATGAGCATGATCCGTTTTATTGACATGGATCAGCTATGTCTAGAGAGAGATATATGATGGTATCAACTCAATGATTGAGAAGATAAAAGCCATCATAAATGCAAAAGAACAAGATCTCGAGGAAATATTTTTCAAAGAAGTACAATCAATCCTCATTGAGCGGTGGAACAAAATGACCACCCTACTACATCTACTTGTTTTTGCATTGACTCCTAGATTCTACAACACAAAGATCCTTTCCTTGCCGGGAGGATGGCACCATACAAGGATGCGGAAGTCAGTGAGGGATATATGGCGGCATTGTCTAGGCTCTTCCTTGATCCTGAGGCCGAGGACATGGTTATGATAGAGTTTGCCAATTTCATAGCGAGAAACAAGTCATAGCCTTCTCACTCTTCGGAGAAAATACAAGATGGATGCTCATATGTGGTGGTACCTCCATGGTCATGCATCAGTTTACTTGCAGCCTCTTGCAATCAAGGTCTTGGCACAGGTAAGTTTTTTTAATTCTCTTTCATTTTTTTGTTGTAACTTTTAGTTTTTTAAAATTTAAGTTTGAGTGTTTAAGTTTGAACTTTGCATTGACTTTGCGTTGCCTCAATAGGTTGCAAGTTCATCTTCCTCTGAGTGCAATTGGAGTACATATAGCTTCATCCACTCACAGAAGCGCAACAAGTTGGGGGCTAAAAAGGCTAAAGATTTGGTATATATACATTCCAACTTGCGCCTTTTATCCCACAAGCAGCCGGAGTACAAGGAAGGGTCAACAAAACATTGGGATATTGATCTAGAGATAGTTGACTTGGATGCTTCCATTTCCCACCTGCCATTAGATGAGGGATTGGAGACTTCTTTGGCACCGTGAGACCTACATGCACAAGGGGTGCAACTGGCAGTGGCCCTAGTGGGAGTGGTTCGAGTCCATGTGGTTCTAATGAACCACATAATGATGATGATGTTGATGTTGATGCTCTTGATGAAGAGGAATATGATGAATATTGAAAGATAGTTTGAACTTTGATCATTGGAATTTGGTGTAATAAATTGAATTTAATATATCATGACATTCACATTGTGTTTAATTTAAGTATTTAACTTTTAAGCTTTTAAGTTTCTAAGTTTTAACAAATTATGACTTGTCTGTTGTGGTTATTTACTTATTTAGCTTATAACTTATAAGTTATCTACTTATCTTGTCTTTCATATGCATAATATGTGGTTAATAACTTAATTCCTATTTAGTAGGCTGAAATTTATATATTTTTAATTTTTATATATTTTTTGTACTGCCGTATCCGGGGCCAATTTTTTTTTTGTCGTATCTGCTTATCGGATACTCCATACCTGTACCCGTATTCAAAACGTTTTGGCTATTGAGGTATATCAACATGGATACCAAGTAAATGCACGGATGGCAACAAACTTGTGGAGAAAGAAATAAACCTACTAGATTGTAATCTGGTTGAATCTACACAAATTCATCAATCATGCAACTGATTGTAACCTGGCTGAATCTACCAACCATAGCATCACTAATGAAATCCATAAAATTGCAAGGTTATTACTGGGGTGCCTATATGGATCCATGTATTGTAGTATCATATAAAACCAAAATAGAGTGGCCCAAAGCACACTAATTATTCTGAATGTTTCATGCGCCTGTACCAAAAGATACTAACCGATTTTCTAAAGCAGAGTCACTAGAAAAAACATATTGGTTCGAAGCCCACTTCATGTAAATAACCTATCTTACTTAGTATCTGCCCTGAATGTTCTGTTTTTAACTTTTTATGAGGCATTCTGCATGTTTTCTCAAGGAAACCAGGCTCAGCAATGGAACGTGCATAAATCCCTGTACCTGCTGATATATTGAAATCTACTTGCATAAAATCTGTCAGGGCTAAGGCTCCTGAAGTCAAAGTAGTAGCGGGTAACAATCTGGATTGACTCCTTTCAAAATTTGGGCATTGATGCTAGTCTGAATCAAGATGATGCCTTTAGATATTTCCAATCTATATAAGCCTTGAAACAACCTTCTTACCTATGAATGTCATGAAGAACAACCCGTTGGACGAAATACCATTGGATCCCAATCTTAAACAGTGGTGTGTACATGATAGATTGGTCTTGTGGAAGACTGTACGTGGAGGAATCTGGAAGAACAATGCAGACCTGGATGAAAGAACACTGCGTGCATGTTTGGTGTGTCAGGATTGGGAAATAGGAACTAGCAGAATGGTCACTTGCAACTAAACACAGAATATGCATTGCTAAAGCAATGATATTAACTATGGAAGGTCTTTATGCAAAATGTCATTTGAGTGAAGCAATTGAAATCAAACAGTAGACAGATGGAGCTGAAGGAACATTGAAACCCATCATGCAATGCCTTAACAATATTAATGTAGGCCATGACAATGAATAAGATTTAGCTATTATTGATGAGTGGATCCCATATTACAAGAACTTTCTTGCATTTGGTACATACATGTAAGACAACTACTTTCTACATACCTATCAAATGATCCAAATCCCTGAAAAGGGATCTAGAAGTTAGATCCTTAAGGTCAAAAATAAAAGAGGGTAAAACACCGTTGATTCTAGATATATATGTCAATACATATATATAAGCCTCGCAAAATTAAAATTATTTTTAAAAGCTTACTTATGCATCTAAGCTACGCATCTAAACAAACTGTCTTCTTTTGCTAGAACTTTAAATTTTTCAGTTTGGTGTCACAGTTCTGTAGCCTTGTTTAATAGGTTTCTTTCAAGAAAGCATCAGTGAACAATCGGCATATTATGAAATTTATGTGTGAAAAATATCTTTTTAGCATGATAAAGTAGCATTTCAATAGAATGCAACTAAAATCAAATATAAGAGACTATTAATGTTTTGCTTTTTAAAAAAATCCCTTGAATGAAAATACAACTAAAAGAGTTGCTTGATATCTTTACAAAAACACCATATTCTATCTAGAAGTCACTAGTGGTGAAGGCTAAAAGGTGATGAATGGTATCGATGTAACTAATAAGAATTATAGGAAAATATTGAATCCTAAACTCATGTACGGTCTTCAAAACATAAAAAAATTGCAAGAAAAATTATATGCAAGAAAAATTATAGTTCTTGATTTTATTTGCTTTTGTTCCATTATCAACGAGTTGATTATGCACCTTATTTCAAGGAATTCAATGAATCAGGTGACCAAGCATTCTGTAATTTGCTATAAGATGACTGGACAAACGTAAATATGTGGAACAAAAGTCATTATGTTTTAAGTAGAACTTAATGTTCAGCTTTCAACCCATTTTAGTAAGTTCCATCTTTAGTCTCAGTGCAAGTATTTTATTGGGTGGCCCTTTTCTTCACTTAAGTCTCTAGAATTAGAAGAGCATTTTATCTTCAGATGCCCGGTATGGAATGAGATTCTGGTAGATACTATTTCTTGTGGAATTCACAGGGTACACTATTATTATTAGAGGTGTATTATGATGCAAAAAGTGTGCTAATCTGAAAAACCTTTTGTAGAAGGATCTTGTGAATAAATTACCCAATCAACCTTGCTTCCAGCTTATACTTTTTTTTTTTATCTACCTTTTGATTATGGTCGTGAGGGAGCTTATAATTATATAGAACATGCATCTGATAACTATTACTATATTTTATGATTTGATCATCGGTATATTTTTCTGGCCTCCTTTTTTATTTCATTTTAGTACTCTTCTTTAAGATATGCGAGGATATCCTTTTTCTGAATATAAATTAAAAATCTTGAATGGAATTCTGGTCATCTCTTTAGCTCTTGCAAAATCAAGATGAATTTGGGCCTTTTTTGAGCATAGTGCCTTACTGTGCAGGTATAAATTGTGCATGTGCAGCTGAATTGATGAGAGTTTTGGGAATAATAATGACAGGCTTTAGGAGCTACCAGACCCTTCCAGCCTAATCATCTTAACATTGATTTATGGAACTAAGCCAACATTGGAAATGACTTTCAAATTGAGTTTGCAGTTTTTTCAGTATGGGCTGAAAAACTTCTTTTCCTTTTCATACTTGTTTGCACATATTAAGTTTTGACGTGTAGAAATATGTTAACATGGTATGCCTTTAAGACTGGACCCGGACCGATGAAAAGCTTTTAGAGTTGAGTATTTTTGCCATGTGCAACTAGACTTTGCACTAATTTGCGTTTGAATTGTAGGTTAAAAACAAGAAGCTAAATTTCAAGTTACAGGAATTTTGTGGGTATTTTTTTGTTAGAAAGATAGATAGGATGATTGGCATTCTAAACAGGCATTTTTGTTGTTTAGTCCCGGGTGATGTTGACCCCTGTAGGATTAATACACATTACAACCATAATTGAAATTAGTATGATTCTTGTTTATAATATTTATTTTTATATTGATGCGGATGTTAATTTTTTTGTTTTTGAATTTTCGTAAAAATGTCATTTCAAGATTGGTGGTCAAATGTGTGTAACAACGATTCTTGTCTATAATATAGTTTTTGTATGTTAAAAAGGATTGTGCTCGTCAAATCATTGACAACAAATGCTTCTTGTCTATGTTAATTTCTTTGATATGTTCAAGGATTTTGCTTGTCAAAATTGTTGTCTATACACATTACAAGCTTATCAGAGTCAAACTTGTCAATTTTTATTGTTTTTAATAAATTGACTTTTAAGGATTTCTTATGTATACTATTTTTTTGATATGTAAAAAGATTTGTGTGTTTATGGGGCAAGCTTCTTCAATCAATGTACAAACTTGATGGAAACCTTGAACTGTAGGTTTCCCTAACTACTCAGTTTTGGCAGAAGAATTTCTTTTCTTTTCATACTTGCGTGCATGTTGATTTTTGGCAGGTCTAAAAATATACTAAAATATGTCATGCCTTTGGCCGGACCAATGAAAGATAGTTTGCTTTTTAATTGTAGGTTAACAAACAAGAAGGTAAATTTTTGTTTTTGAAGTCCCTTGGGTTCTTCAGATAGAAAACTGGATGAGATTATTGGCATTCTAAATATGTTTTCGGTTCTTTAGTTGGGGTGATGTTTGCCTCGAAAAGATCAATACACATCAGAACCTTTCGAACTAATAGGCTAATTTTTATGTTTTGAATAAAATTGTGAGTTTACATTTTTGTAAAATGCCATTTGAAGATTGGTCAATTCGGCAATACACATTTCACGCATATATGAGCTAGACTTGTAATGTTTTATTGTTTTGAATAAATTGTGAGTTTTTTTTTTTTAAAGTAAAATGCCATTTGAAGATTGGTGAACTCAGGAATACTCATTTCACCTTTATATGAGCTAGACTTCGTAATTTGTTATTGTTTTGAATAAAATGATTTTTTTAGGATTGTTTGATTGTACGGAATGAATGATTTTTTTTTTTATGTGTGAAGCTATTTTGTTATGTAAAAACAAGATTCTTATGTTAGGGGTCAAACAAGTCAAATTAATGTGTCATTTGTTTAACTATGGTATTCTTTTTGGTATGTAAATAGGATTCTTGTGTGTATGGGGCAAGCTAATCAAATTAATGTGCAAACATGATGGGGCCATGATGGGCAGGTTTCAGTAACTTGATAGGGCTTTGTAGGGGAGGTTTCATGAATTAGATTATAAAATGCTACTTACTGCTTATATATCAGATATTGCTGACCAATAGAAGCATATATTAGCAATCGTACTGAAAGGAGGCAACGAAGAAGTTAAAAGGGAAGGATAGGGAGACAAATTATTGCATGAAGAGGGCAAATGAAGAGGGAAGTTGCGGAAGAGATAATACTGTATAACGACATGCTTAGCGAGGATTGTGTGGGGGTGGCAATGGATTGGGCTGTCACTGTGGGGTGTTTGTGATGAAGCTGGCCAAGAGGGGCAAGGACAACAACATGACATATTCAAACATATGCAAGCTTCTTACTTGGTGGCAGTGGTGGAGGGGACTTGTTTGAAGCCTCAAAGGGTAGGGAGAATGTGGCCATCAGGGGTAATGGCTTGAGGCTTGCCCCCTTTGACATGGGTCGTCAGGTGTACCTCAAGAAGGCTTTGGGCCTCTTCATCGTCTAATCTTTAGTGGCCATATTGCAACATCATTTCCAGTCTTCCCCCTGCATCATCCCTTGATTTTTTCTAAGGTCTGCTAGCTATAATTGTAGGATACACATATTTTCAAATTTAAATTTTAGAGACTTAGCAACAAATGTATTAAATAAGTGTAAAACTAAATTGTACAAGTTTAGCTAGCATCTTTCTAATTTTCAATCCATTTCAGTGAGTTCTGATTTTAGTCTCGGTGCAAGTGTTGTGTTGGGTGACCCTTTTATTCATTCACTCTCTAGAATTAGAAGAGCAATTTTATCTTCTGGTGCCTAGTATAATGAGATTTTGGTAGATGCTATTTCTGGAGGATTTCACAGGGTCCAACATTCTTATAGGTGCATTATGATGCAAAAAAGTGTGCTAATCTGAAAAAAACTCTTGTAGAAGGATCTTGTGAATAAATTATCCAATAAACCTCACTTCCAACTTCATGTATTTTTTCTTTTAACCACCTTTTGATTATGGTCTTGAGGAGCTTTTAATTATAGAATATCTCCGGGTCACAAAATTTAATCAAACCGGCGTCAAAGCATGCATCTGATCATTGTTATATTTCTTAAGCCTTCTTTTTAATTTAATTTTATTAATCTTCTTTAGCTTTGCGAGGATATCCTTTTGCTGCATATAAGTTAAAAACTTTGAATGAAATTCTGGTCATCTCTTTAGCTAGTGCAAAACCAAGGTGAATTTGGGCCTTTTTTTCAACTTAGTGCCTTACCGTGCAGGTAAAAATTGTGCATGTGCAGCCGAATTCATACGAGCTTTTGGAATAATAATAAAAAGTTTTAAGAGCTACCAAACAATTCTGACCTAATCATCTTAACATTGATTTATGTAACAAGCCAACATTGGAAATGGCGTTCAAATTGAGTTAACAGTTTCTTCAGTCTCGGTTGAAGAAATTTTTTCCTTTTCATGCTTGCGCATTGATTTTTGGCAGGTATTAAATTCTATTTAACTTGTGGGATTTATTTAGTTAAATACCATTTGAAGATTGGTCAATTTGGCAATACACATTTCATACTTATATGAGCCAAACTTGTTAGTTTTTATCATTTTGAACAAATGATTATGATATCCTTTTTGATACATAATTAGCAATCACATGTGAAATGTGCGATGTGAACGCCGAAGGGGCAGTGTAAGATGAGGTTGATTTTGAGGGACCAAAACATAAAAGGAGGAAGAGGGGTGCAAAAGAGGGGGTTAGAGGGAGGAGAAGCAATTGGGGGAGGATAAGGAACATGTCACATGTGCACATTTTGTCAAATGTTTGATGAAGAAAGGGGATAGTGTGTAGGGCATCGTGTCAATATAGTTTGGAGATATCTTAGAAAGCAAGGTGTTGTCAATGAATACTTGAAAGACAAACTTACATTTTTTGTTCAATCTTGAAGTCAACATATGTTAAAAACTACAATTCTTTGCATTGAGGGTTCATTATGTTGTCGATTTCAAGCTCATATATGATTATGGTTTCTCTTTAGATATAAAGAATGTGAATAAGGTCCCTCATAAACATTTGTATTGAGCGGTGGAAAAGGTGTTTGACCTTATGAATAGCGATGTATTGTGTTAATTTTAAGCCATATGGAGGGGCCACACAATCAATGTCATTAACTTGTCCATAAGTTGTGTGGCACCATAAACCTGGTCGTACATGACTGAACGAAATGGAATATTTTAGAAGAAAAAATGGAAAAGGGGGTTTTGCTATTATTTTATTATATTTTTAAAGTGTTAATTTTTTTGGTTGGACGACATTTAATATGTTTTTCATCGAACTCACAGTGGTAAGGCACTTTCAACAGTCAACCGCGAAGAATGTGCAATCTATCTTATGAAATAGAACTTTAATGATACAATTAAGAGTAATTGCTTTTTAGCATACAACAAACTCCCTCGTTTTGGTGAATGCAGGGTCCCTTGATTAGTGAAGGAGCAGATCCAGGGATATCCATGTGAAAGTGTTCCCCTCGTGAAGGAAGAAAGACAAGACCTTAAAAACAATAATGTTGTCGCCCAACTTAAGGGCGTGGCACAATCCATGTTGATAGTGCCTTTGCTTGACATTAAACATTCAAGTCGTAGTTGTATTGATAGTTTCGTGTGAGGGCCCATCATTTATTGCAAAACAAACCACCAAAGACTTCTAATTTGATGGTCATAAGGCACCCAGAGAGATCCTGTTATGAAAATACAGAACAAAAGTGAAGAAAAAAGACATACAAAACATTTGTTTTATCGTTGATGACTAACACGTATGATCGCACAATGTAAGGGTCGTCGATATGCTTAAAATATGGACAACGACGTTCGAATATGTTGTCGAGCCCGCAAACTTTCTACATGTAAACACACATTTCGGTGTGTGTGTATATATATAAGATTGAATATTGAACCACGTTCATCTCATTAATCCTTATTAAAAGATACACATACACATAATATAGATGACTTAATGGCACAAATAAGAAAATTCATGGAAAAAAATAAAATTACAAAAATGTCATAAATTTCTCAAAAGTCAGAGGGGTGGCAAGCTTCTTGTTGTAAAAAAACCTTTTAGGCGTAAATATTCACTTTCGAATATTTAAAAAAACATTATTCCTCCCACATGAAAAAGGAATTGAAATGTAATAAACACTTGGACCTATTTATAGTAGGTGGAAATGAAATAAATATCGACTATTGTAAAATTAAGGAAATTGTTTTGTAAACTCTTGGTCCGTCTTTTGTTGATTTGGATGAGCACAATGAAGCCTTCATCCTTGACAAATACATAAATACATTAATATTACAAAAAAATTGTTTAATAAGAATTATTTTTGCAATCCATTTTAAAATTACAAATTTATGAAATAATAAATTAAATAAATTTGTATCAACAAATCTTATCTATGAACAATCTATAAAAATCATAATTATGTTTAACCCTATGATATAACGTTCAATTATATATAATTAAACATATTTTATCACTATAATGTCTTCAACGGGAATAAACCAACTACGTGACACTTACTAATATTTAACAATTCACTTTTCCATTGATTTGAGACCAATACGACAATATTTTGATTATGAGATATTGATCTAAGCATATTATAGTTTAGGGCCCACAATTTGACTCCATACCAATAATATTGAATACGATGATATATTTTTAAATAAAAATGCAATATTTTGCTTAGTAAAAATGTGATATTAGGAAGAAAAAAAGTTACTTTAAAATGAATATCACTTGTATGTCGAGGAGTAGGAAATGATGATAGGAATACAACATTGCTTTTTCCTTTCCTCATAATACAATAAAAATAAACATGACACTTTCTACCCAACATACGAAAGCGTATTAAATATGTCAATCTATACACCTGTGAAACAATGATTGCCGATGTAGTTAAAAGCCAAACATGGAACTTCATACGGATGTAGACACGATTTGAACGAGGATGATGACGATGACGAATTCATACGTGCGTGAACATTGATATGAACGAGGATGTGGACGACGAGGATTAAACATTGTTGTTAGAGCCCCTCGGACTTTCTAGCAGTAAACACACCTTTCATCGTAATTAAAATTAAATCAAACGAACTACATTGTGGGGAATTAGTCAACTTTGGATTTTCATAAAAGTTCATATTCAATTTAAAAGTAAGAGCAGCTGCACGAATTGCAATTTCAGAAACCACAATACAATAAATCAAGTAAATGCAATGATCTCTTCCTTCCTCCCTTTCTATGTTTTAATCCAAAAATACATATCTAAATAAGTACCCAAAACAATGATCTATCTGCTAACAAAAAGGTATGGACTTCAACTAAGAATGCCAATTCCCTCAAAGAAACCATCCATATTTGCACGTCTTAGTCGGGTTTCCAAAATAATGGCAACGAGGACGAAATTAGAGTTGGCAACATCCAACGAGGTTTCATCCGGATAATGCCAAGATGAATTTTCGTTGTAGACGAAGTCCATTCCCTTCTTTATATTAATGAGTTTCTTTTCATGTGCGTTAAATTTCCTTTATATTATTTCTTTATATTCCTACGTTTCCCTCGGGGCCTTCCCGTCGAGGATTTGAACAACAAGTTGAAGGGGGTGAAGACAGAGTTATGGTCCTTGCACATCATATTGTGAAATCCCCGACCACCTCGATTGTAAGAAATATTTCCACAATACCAATCATATACATGTCCTAATGTTTTCAAGAATAAAAAACAACACAATTAAATCAAAACATTAAAAAGATAAACAAACATAGATTAAAAATGACAAGAGGCAATGGTGACATTCCATCACGTCGATGCTTCATAGGGCTCCGTGCTAAGGATGTTATTATTAGAATCTTGTACCCAAATGACAAGGTTGACAAAGTAATTGGCAAGAGTGGAAGCACAATTAACCAAATAAGACAAGACTTAGGAGCAAACATCAAAATATGAGATACTATACCTAATTCAAAAAAAAAAAAAAAAGAAATTCTAGTTTCTACCTCCAAGGTGAGTGGGATAGCATTTACTATTTTCTAAACATGCATTTTTTACTTTAATATTATACCTTCAAAGCTCTAGATGATTAACCATATTTCAATGCAAATAAATTAGAAATAGCAATTTGACTTTAAATTCGAAAAGCCAAACCGCATGTAGCTATGACATTATCTGCAAGCTTATACCATATGAAAAATAGATTCCAAGATGTATTCAGACAAAATCAAGTGATTGTAAAATGTTGTTGTCATGTCTTCTCGCTGTGCACCCTCACTATTGTTCACAACTATTCTGCTTTGTGCATCTTCTGTGACAATGTACATACATACACAATGAATATTGACTTTTGGTCGTGTTCAATTAGTAGGATGAAATGTTGCTACTTAGAACATGGGCTATGCGTAGATTTCACTGAGGGTTTCTTAGTTAAATTTTGATGCAAAAGTGAGGCGAGAGCTCATTGGTTTGAATAAGAGAGTGTCAAAGGGAAGGTCACAAAACCATTTTGAGAGAAAAATAGTTGTTTTATGTCAAAATTTAGGGATTTATTGTTATCACTGCCACAAACCTCGGAAACACACAAAAGATAGGGTTTCCTAGGGGTTTTCTATATTGTCAGGATCTAGTTAAGTGTTAAGGTGTAAAAAGGATTGGATGTGTCATCATGATTTTTAAAGCATGCGGTCTGATGATGAATTACTAATTGTAGACATCATGTGTGTCACTATTGAGTGCAATAGAAAAACAACGACTGATATTAAGGTCAATGTATTGACTGGAAAAATACCATAAATTGCTAAACATTCTAATAGGACACCAAAAACCCAAAAGAAAAGAAAAAGAAGTTGAAAGATATCACCATTTTTTTGTAATATATTTATTGATAACAAATTATGTGCAGCGAGCAACTATGTATGGTTCTAGCTAATACCCATTTGTGTAGGTGAAATCCTCTCTTTAGGTACACAAAGGTAAGATTAATGGATGAGGTAAAATCATTGGGTGATTTGATGTTTGCGGGGCTTAAGTGATGCCTCTGCACAACTAAGCGTAATCCCTAGGTTATTCGGTGACCAAAGTGAATGCGTATCACTTATTAAAGTTGGGTAGAGAGATTTATCGCTTGAAATGTTTGAGATTGAGTTGAACTTTGTCAATCCCCATGCTATAACAGGGGATTTCTTCAATATTGATAACCCATCAAGCCAAAATCCTTTCATTTCTCACATCCCAAGGTTTCTAACTGCAATATACAAATTGAAAGAACGAATGGAAGATTTATAGAAGTTTACACCCAAAAGCTTTTGATATTTTATGGGTGCCTTTGTTGGACCCAAAACCCCTGCAATCTAAGTTCAAGAAAACTACAAACCAAGTAGATATGTAGCCTCGAATTTCCGTCTATAGCCTAAAACAAAAGACAACGAATACAAAATCCAATCCCAAACAAAGAAATGAACCCGCACCCATCTATACACAGAAAAAAGAAACCATGACCAATACAAAGGCAAAATGTATAACCAAAGAAAGCATAGGTAAAACCTTGCATGCGCGTAGTGCAGTCTCTACATACACCATTGTGAAGCTTGCAATCACAACTGGCCTCAGACCACTCCTCCCCTTCATCTCTTCGCCATCCACAACACCACCATCCCCACAAGGTTGCACACAAGAGGCCAGGTGAGCAGTTTATGTGAATACAACAACCACCACATAAGGGACCAATGAAATACAAATTTACCCTCACAAAATTAGGTGACGTTGTTAGATCAACCACATATGGATGTTAGCGGCCAAAAAACCTAACTACCCAAGTGTCGAGGTGTTACGGGGGAGCTGAGGCAAATGTTTCAATATTACTTCACATAATTTCTTCCTCTGTAATTTTTTTCCAATCACCAGGATTGATTATCATTTAACTATTCCAGCATTGAAAACAATAAGACTTTACACGAAATTTTCTCTGCGTTTTTTGTTCTTCTTGGGTTATATTAGCAAAAATGGTGCTTGAAAACTGACAAATATGTTTAGATTGAGAAAAAACAGAAACAAAAAACATTATAGTGTAGCCAATTGCTACAGGTTTCTATGCACAAGACCAGAATTTATGAAGAAGTCAACTAGACCATTTAATTTTTATGTGAATTATACAAGTATTTTGATCTTGGTTGTTCATGCGACTATGAAAGAATGTGTCAGAACAAAGCACGCATGTCAATGTCCTCCTACGCCTCATCTGCCGTATGACTCGGATCAACATAAAAAAATAATATGTCAACGAAGCATGACCGCCATCTACGACGTCCATCTACTTGTCCACTGTCGGAGGGGCAAGCCTCATCCCAACTTGTGAACGCCTTCGACTTAAAAAATGATTCTTATGTGTATGGGGCAAACTAATAAAATTAATGTAAAACATGATGGGGCCTTTGAAAGGTTTCATAAATTAGACTCTAAAACACTCTATCCATATAACATTTTTGTTGAACAATAGAAGCATATATGAAGAGGCTTTAAGAAAACAATTAGGTACAACCCGACCTAATTTAATCAAATAGATGCTCATGTTGAGAAAATTGTTATCCTATAAAAATCACTTATTTTTATTGGCTATCGTAATAGAACGCCTATAATCTAGATAATAGAACTTGTCCAAACATACAATCTTGATGTTAAGACTTGTCCATGCATACCAAGGCATACAATGTTCTTTCCTGACACAACATTCCAAACTTATCCCAAAGTTACTTTGCAGTGCATTGAGTTGATACATTTAACTTGAAATAGTTCTTTGGTTTTTCATCAATCATGTCTCATTTTTGTCTTTCATTCCCATAGTTTATGTTTTTGATGCAACAACTTGATGTTCTCTATCTACCAATATATTTTCCATCTCGAGTTTCTATAACTCAAAACAATGACCATTGAATTGTGAATATCTATTCTTGTGCTTTTGGGCATTTTTTCCTTGCACAATATCCCCCAATGCAAAACTCACTCAAGATAATTTTTTATTACAAGTGATCCAAACTCACACCAAACTAAACCAAATTTGATATCAAAGGTTGGGGGATAAGGAAAATTATTCATGCTAACACATCATTCATATGCACAAAATATCTTTCACAAACATCATGTGTCGTAGTGTTGTGCAAATTTCATGCACATAATTGTTTTGTATGGATGAATGCAAAGTACGAGACATATATCTAACATTTGCAAGGGTTTTGTACTGCTTCCAATCCTTAAGTTCTTTACTTTCTTAGCTCGTCTTTAATCAATATTAGCCAAAAGGTTTGCTTTGTTCAAATTATAGTCTATGTGCTTAAATTCAAGACTATGTTTTCCCAAAGGTAACATCGCATTAAAGATGGTGAATTACAAGAATATTTCGCTTAAAGCTTGTTTTAACCAATCAAAGAAAAATTGATGTTTCAGGTCTCATCAATTGTTCGAAAAACTTGTCACATGGTTAAGTTATATGAGACTAAGCTACTTGTGGCCAATATGCGAAAATATAAGATCAAGAATCCCATATCTATTAGAGCTAAACTTTTGGGTAAAACACCTCACAAGTTTAAAATTAATGTGATTAACTAAAATGAAAATATTCTAGTGTAATCTAATGCTATAGAATCAATAAAATAACTAAATAAATGAAATAATAAAATATCTTGAAACGATACCCAAACAAACTAAGCTAGAAAATCTAAAATCTGATGTGCTGTAGAAGGGGTAAAAAAACCTTTGTTGATTCGATGTTGTCGTAGGATGTGCCACAGTGAAGATCGTAAATAGGAGGAGGAAACCATTGCACGCAGCTTTGAGA
Source organism: Taxus wallichiana var. yunnanensis (assembly GCA_018340775.1). Taxonomy (NCBI): domain Eukaryota; kingdom Viridiplantae; phylum Streptophyta; class Pinopsida; order Cupressales; family Taxaceae; genus Taxus; species Taxus wallichiana. The sequence goes on along the minus strand of CM031243.1, from coordinate 704,292,519 downwards.
AAGTGCATATCTATGTTGCTCTGTATAGATAGGGGCACCTGGAGAGGGATAAGGGTGCTCGTGCGTGCCCTGGTCTGCGGAAATGGCCAGGAAACCTCCTCTGGAGTGTCACTAGATGTTCACCTGTGTTTTCTTCTGTTGTGTGAATGTCGTTGTGTGATCGCCAAGCACCGATAAACCTCAATGGAAGAATCGCGTACAAAACCCCGCACAAAGCATCAAAACCTAAAAAAGAAAGATGCATATGAAGTGATCATATTGTCCTCACCTACCAAATTGATGGACTTAGCACTGAGTGTTGCACTACATCTTAGACCTAATTTAGTTCTAAGTGTGTGTGTGTGTGTGTGTGTGTGTGTGTGTGTGTGTGTGTAATTGTGCCCTAGGTTGCTCTTGTGCAATCGCACTTTGTGAAGTAGCGAGAAAATAACTAGATGTAGAATGTAGTAAATGTGTGCATGGAAATAATAGACTCCCCTCCTATGAAGTGTGATGCAGATGAACTAACCTTGTGTGCCTTGTGATGGAGCTAGATGGATGCAAATGTAGCTATAGATGCCTTTGATGGATGCAACCTTATGTGGTGATAGTAAGTGCTTAGTGCTTGGTCCCTCATTATGGTCACATAACTTTATATTTATATGGTTCTCTTGTTCTAATTTTGTAATTAACCCCGAAAAGGTCGACCACCAAAAAATATAGAAATCTCAAATGGCTAGAAAGTGCCCAAAAGGTGAGAGGAAATTGTAAAGAGGATCAGGGCACCCCAAAGGGGACCAGGGCGGCCAGGGCACCCCAGTCCTGGTTGGGCGCACCGTCAGAAATAAGAAAAACACATAATGACAATACAAACTAGGAAAGTGCGGGTGCAAGATCGAAAGCAAAGTAAAATGTCCAAAGACATGGGTTAATTATTACTCTTTTTGCTTAAGAACCATATGAATAGTAATATGATACGAGACTAAATAATGACTCAAAGTACGTGATTTTGTGTCTACATTTTCCCCCACTTTATGTTGGTGAGCGAAAATCTCGGTAACATAAAGTAGATAGAGATGCGTACTTGATAATCCATGGAGAGTGATGTGGAATGTGTGCCGAAGGACTAGACAAAGTGTGAAGTGATTAATAAAACATGGAGTGTGGAGACTAAAGATGCAAACAGTGTAAAAAGTGATGAAAGTGAACCTAGGGTGGAAGCGTGTGTGTAGATGTCAATGTGTGTAATGTACCTACATGGTTAGTATCGTGTGTGTGATGTACTTGCCATGTGTGTGTGTCGTTGATTGTTTGCTTCCCATACAAACAAACCTATAAAGGAGAAGACTATCAAGTAGTCAAATACACATGTATATATGTAGAAAGCATGTAAAGAAATTACAAAAATGAAAAAGGAACATGTGCACCTGATCCATGATGAGAAGAAGGGTGTAGAAAGGATCTTGTAAATGTCGGTGAAATGCGATTTTTTTGGCGATCTCATGCCACTAGCCGAAGACTTGTAGGGGGAAAGTCTCGATGTTCTCAACCTGTAACTACTTCCCAAGAGTTGTAAAGAGATCTCTTTACTATCTAGTTTTTAGGGCGATTTGACGCGACTAGTCAAGAAGTGTAGGGAGGAAAGTTCGATGTTCATCCAACCTATAACTGCTCCCTAGAATGCTAAGGACAATTTGCCCTATAAAGGACATTGTGTAAGGATTTTTGTAGATTGGTCTAAACTCACTTGCTATGTAACCCATCGTGTCATGGAGGATAACTGAAAATTGAATTGTACTAGTACTATTGTGTTATGTAGTGTGTAAACCCAACTGATGCCTCCCCTCTTTGGGGGCACATATAACGTCGCGAATAGGAGAATGCGGCCCCAAAGAGGATTGACCACGTAAAATCAAACTCGCCCCTACGGGGAAGGGAAATGTGCTTGGTAAAGACCAAGGCACAAACAAACAAGTGGCTAGGAGACACGTGTTAGTACAAATAATCATGCATGTAGAAAACAAGTGTAAGCCAAATAAATAATGTGTAAGCTAGAACATAAGCAAATAATGTAAACACCCAAGAAGACAATATAGGCCACAAAAAGTGGGTTTCAAACATGGGACACCACTCATGGTGTTACAAGACACCTAAGGCTGAAAATAAACAAGTGTGCACACAAAACAAAGGGCATAGCCTGCAAACCAAAACAAGCAATAACAAACAATATAACAAACAAGTATGGAAGCAAATATCCATGCATAGAAATGTTTTGCATGAAACACCCGTAACATGTTAGAAAGATAAAGCATATGTCAAATTGTGTATAAACCAAAGTAGTGTGATATGAAAAAAAATCAAACAATAGCACCTGAAGCGTACAAATGTGGATGCCCTAAGGAGATAGTGTTCAAGAATCCATATTGCGTGTAGACGATCTGTATCTACGATCACAACTAGAAATCAAGTGAACACACATGTGTGTATGGTAAATATAATGACATACAAGATATCTATCTAGCATGTGTAATAAAGTGAACATGTAAAAGAAAGTGCAAGCAAGAGTAAATGTAACCATAAAATGCAATATGTTGTGTATGGAGGGAATGGAATGCAGAGGGAATGATAGGATCTGCATGCCCCCAAGTGAATGGAAGTGTATCCAAAGTGAGGTTCATTTAGTATGCCCCCTCAGTAGTCAAGAATGAACCATAAATGAGAGTGCGTCATCGGGAAATGGTCGAACTATGTGTTGTGTGTAACGCATTGTGATGAGTGTGTAGTGATGAAATGTGACATAGAGATGAACTGTGTGTGACTTTGTAGCCTAAGCATATATCATGACAAGATGAATAGAAAGGAGTGGTGATGTAGCCTAAAGCGTATACCACTAAATGATGTAAGCGAAAATGATGATGTAACCTATTACAAGATGATGGTAGAAGAAGTGACCCTATAGCCTAAAGCGTATATCACTTAATCTAGGTATGTTGCATGAAAAAATATTGAATGATGAACATGTAAGGGTGATGAGGTCCATTTGTGATGTATACCCTCAACAGTCTAGTATGGACTGTGAGACTAGAGTGCGTCATTGGGTAGTGGGTGCAATGCGTAGAAGAGAATGTGTGAAATGTGTAGGAAATGCAGTGTGATATGTAAAGTGTGTAATGTGTGATGTCTAAGATGTAATGCAAGATGTGTAGATGATATAGGTATAGAATGTGTATGATGTATGAAACAAAAAGTGTGAATGCCACATGATATATATAAGATGTAAAATGTATGTATGTAATATGTGTGAATACACACGATGTATATAGCTTATAATGTAGTGTGTAATGTGTAGATGATGTAGGACTATGTGATGATATGCAGTGCCTAAGGTGTAATGACTATTGTGCAGTGTATGGGGTTCATGTGTAGAGAATGCCTTCAACAGTCAAATGTGAACCGAAGCACACAAGTGTGTCATCGTGTAGTCAATGCATACGTCTATGCGAACATGTATGTGTAAGCATATGATGAAAGAATGAGATGTCACGTGATGTTAGGGGGAGTATAGATGTCATGCCCCCAATTGTGTGGTGGCGATTATAGTCAGGTGACACTATCTAACAGATCATCATTGTCGTGATCGAAACCCACTAAAGCAACACTCGAGACATGATAAGAAATAGAATGAGGTGGATCGTATAAAGATCCATCGCAGCGTAGGGTGTAGACACTCATGGTATATTCTTCATCGGTGAATGATACTAGTGGATAGTCGACGCATACCAATGAGAAAGATTGTAAGAATAAGTAGGAGATGAGTCATTATCGATGGAGACGTTGCCAAATGGCATAGGGAACGTGAGAGAAGTGTGATCTATATCTAAAGTACTACCAATATAATCGAGCTAAGATTGCCCTAAGCGTGTCGGTAGGATGTATTATCTCTAGGTCCCTGATTGAGTGCACATATATCTTGTCCAAAACTTCTTCCCCCAAAGGTTTAATATAGGGTGTTGAATTCCCATCATCCAGGGGTATAATGACCCGATCCTCCTTGTTTTCAAAGTTGATGTACCCTTTGTTGAACCGAAGGTCTGCATTATTCTTGTAACACCATGGGCACCCAAGTAGTGCTGGGAAATTGTCTACCTCGACGAGTGCCAAGACTTTGAAGTCCTCAGTAAACTTAGCTCCCTAGATGGTGATAACTGCATCCTTTAAGACACCGATGGGCATCGCCTTAGTCTTTTTTGCCATATACAACACATTCAAAGATGATTGTAACATAGGTCTTCCCATCTGATGCCATGCATCCAAAGTTAGAACATTAACCTCTGCGTCTGTGTAAATGAGGACATTACTAAGGAGCCATCCATCTACAACTGCATTCAATGTGATCTCCTTGTCATAGTCAAGGCTATGAGGGGGAAGGTTTATGTGCAAGACCTACCTTTTGCATTCTCCTCTGGTGCATGGTACCTTCTCTCTCAACCATGATCCTAGCAAGAGAATGATATTCTCTTGCCTTTGCATTTTACACACCTCCTTGACCTCATCCAGGTCATCGTTTGGCACCTCGACTCTCCTCCCTTGTTCCTCCCTCCTGGATTGCTCCTTTAGACACTGGATTTCCCCTTGTAAACTCCGAATGACATCCATGGTGTCTTGATATACCTCCTTTTGATGCGTGGGGTCCGAGTACTTTCCATAACCCACTTCCTCCTCAAACCAGGTTCTTCGCCTTGGGATCTCTTTTACGCGCGCAGCCTTCTCGCCTTGTTGTTACAAGACAGGCTCCAAACTCCGCATCCCATGTTACAGAGGCATCCACCGTGTGTCCGCTTTCTTAATGCTTACCATTGTAGTGCACTTGTCTTTCGATCTTGTCGCGATTCATGTGCTCAAACAACTCAGGGCATTCCTCATACTTATGCTTCTTTCCGCACCATGAGCACTAAGACAAGTTTGGGAATTCTCGTTTGTAATGCTTTGTAGATCCACAATTGAAATATGTTCTACACGGAACTCAATCCTTCCTCCTCCGCGGTGACCATGACCACAAAATCCACCGTGAAATCCCCTTCCACGCACACCTCCATCTCGCGCGCTCCTCATAACATGATCATTGCCCGTAGAACTACCGCAATGCTTTGGTGCACACCCATGATCAATGGCCTCATGGATCGATCAATGAGCCTACAGATCCTTAGTATCATGGGTTGTAGAGGTGTAGATCTTGCGGTAACAGACACATTCTTCCGGATTGCGTGCTATAATAGCAGCAGGGGCATCTACTCACATCATGGTCCCCATGATAAATTTCATGATCTTCATGCCACGGCGCATACTTTTTGTCCTTTGGGGAAATTATCCTTAACGTGCCCCTCTACCTCACAATTTGTGCACCATAAACCGCTACGAGTCTCATGGGTGAGTTCGCAGAAAACTTTTCGAGTTCTTTGTCTTGTCCATAGTGCTTGTCCGAGCATCCAGAACGGCTAACACCGTATTAACACTACCAACAAACTCAAAGACGCAGAGCAACTTCCAACGTCTCGCGTGGGTCTATAAAAATTTTATGAGATAAGGTCCTTCTAAAGGGTGTGATCAATCCTCTAACAAACCACCGAGCATCTTTGTGAAGGGTGAATATCATATGAAAATTTAGATAAGAGAGTTTTAAAGTGCGCATCATACTACCCCACACACTCTCTTCCATTCTTTACTGAATCTCCTTCAAAGCATTGATGATCTTCTGTTCAAACTCAAGAATGTGGAATTATGCCAAGAATGCATTCTTTAAAGTAGTATAGTCCACTACTATTTGATGAGGGTCGTACTTCCTATACCAGCTATGTGCGCGCACCCTTACAACATGGTTCTGCAAACCGACTAGCCTTCCTCTTTGGGGTTGTGATACCCTTTTTGCGCGCCATAGCAATTCACACTTGTGAACATGTTCCACAAAGATCCTTAATACCTCTCGTAATTGGGAAAATGTAGAGACATTTCAAAGAAAACTTGGGGGTGGTTGCGGCCCGAATCCTCTGAGCTAGAGCCTTGGTTTCCGCATGTGTTTCCTCCATCACCGATCCACCAAGTCCACCAAGTCCGAACCACCAAACCCACCAGCTCCTACTCCTCCTGAACCACCAAATCCACCAGGTCCACCAGGTCCTGTTCCTCTTGACCCCCCAAATCCACCAAATCTCGTAGTGGTCGTACCAAGGGTCCCCATAGTTCCACTGAAATACACACCTATGGTCTACTGCGACAATGCCCCACTACTAATAGTATACCTTGCACCACTCCCAGATGCAAGAACAAAAGCTTGCGTGTCTATACCTTGCCCGAAAAGTCCTAATAATGGGTTGGTGTTTGCAGCCATAGAAGGCCCAAACGAGAAATTATATCTCCTAGGTGTAGACCGATCACTTCCAATGTAACCAACTGGACTAGCAATATTTTCCCCCTGATCTGGAAAACCAAGTGCCAAGGTTCGGTCACTAGGTGGGCTCAGATGTGTGCCAACGGTTCTTCTCTCTCCGCGTGACGAACTCTCATCAGAAGCCGAAGGGGTCTCTCTTACGTGCTTGCCAAGATGGGGTTGCACAGACTACTTAGGTTCCACGTCCTTTGCGTAAACCTCAAATCCTTCCCGCAATGTCTTCCATCATACATCCATCATACTGAACCTTGCTTTGTCAAGAATCCCCTTTCACACGCTTCACCATACTTGAGTCGTCTCTCCTCCCTTTCTTTCTCCGTCACAACATCTGCCATCTTCCTCCACCCTAGATTCCTCGCCCAACACTTAGAATGGTTTAGCCGGCCATTGGGAATGCCTCTAAACTCATGGTAACCATCAAGATTTTCATAGCTAGAGGGACAACATGTAGAAACAATCCTGCTGGCTCTCGCGAAAACTCAAACTCAAAGAACCTCCGAGACAAGAATACGTGGAAATGGCATTCTCCAAAGTGTAGCTAGCCAATACTCCTTTCCACCTATGATCCATAAAGCACGGGTCCACATCAGATATGCATCTTGTAGCCTCTGGTATTCTTCTTGGGTCCACACACATGATCCATAATGCCAACTTGATCTAGATGCATAGATGGTGAGAGCCACTCATACGGAGTTCTCTTTGGGAAGCGAGAAAAAAGTTTCATACGAGATCATGGTAGAGGTTCTCTTATACCCATCTACGTGCATCAAACTTAGGTCCAGTGCTGAATCTCTGAGAAAAGTCATCCTCCGTGCTCTTGAACCATGATTCAAGACTTTCCAACGTTAACCGCTCTGTCATTACTCACTACACAGATCATGATGAATGTTATTTCCCACTACCACTTTGAATAGAGGTCTCGCAATGGAACCAAGATGTAGTCATTTCTACCCCTATCATAAAAGAAAGGAACCCCATGCACGTTGGCCTATCACCTAGCAGATTCTAGCGCTCACCCGAGGCAAGCGCGGTGTCGAGTCTCTCTTTTATGTGAGTTTAATGAGAAACATCATCTATGATCTGTTATTTAGAAGATTTCAAAAGGATTTAAGACATACAAGAACCATAGAGCTCGAACGGCCTCTAAATCCAGCGGTCATTCCATACAAAGTACTTAACAAATTATATAACTTGTACCATAACAAAAGGAAGTATACAAGTATCCATACTTAGCATAAACATAAATGAAAGAATACCTATGAGCAAGATGTATGCATCGTAACCATTGATATTCATATATAGATAAATTGGTAACCTCATTACATCCATGGATCCATTTACTGATATGTCACAAAGAAGCACCGCATCATCATGCATTACAACTGGACTAATGTAACTATGTTACCAAAAATAAAAATTACAATCCCCATGCCCAATACATCCTTTCCCAAGTGTAATTACCCACTAACAGAGTTCTTATAGTATTTCTACAGAGCTCCGCCCACTCTCTAAGTCTCTCTGTGTTTACTCTGCATGCGCTTGTATTTATAGCCCTTCTGGGCTGCCAACTCATCCTCCAGGCGCCCTCAAATCCGGTGGCGAAGTGTCCGAATGTGGTCCTCCATGTGAGGATGCTCCTCCGTGCCCGAGCTTTCCACTTTATACTATGATGTGCTTCTAGAAGCTTCTCTGCAGTGCATGCACCTTCATGGGCCACCTTGTCACTAGGTCGGCACCTTATCCACGCGCCTTGATCAGTCATGCTTTTCACGTGTTCTGCCCCAAACGCCCAATTTGACTAAGTCTCGAACCCTTGGTTCTGTCCACATGCGTCGCGCGCGCCATGGGCTTCCTTAAACCCTTCTCTACACGCTTTGTCCTTGCGCACATTTCCTTAACTTCGGCCTTGCGCGCTTTGCGCCTTTGCACTTAGTCAATATTCTAGGGGCCCAACAATAATCAACTAAATGCACCATATTTCTTGTGTTTTCATATTTTTAACAATCATTTCTAATATTCTATATTTTAAATTCTAACAATAATATATTTTAATTTGTGCATTAATTTTAATTAATTAATCTAACTATATTACTTGTTGCTAACACTTAATCCTAAAATAATAAATAAGAAGCATAAGAAGCCCCTTGTTTATTTAGGTTTAAATCATTTCGTGAACTCCTTGTTAATCAAATATTTCATCTATTTGAACTAGGTTGTCCTATTCCATATCAACCTTTTATTACAAACCCATAGGGTTTCATTTTAGCCTTGTACATGCTTTTCTTCTACACCCTTCCAATGAAGTAATCATATAAATCATACACACATTAAGCATATCCAACTATCTAATACACATAAAAGGCATATGCATCCTATGACTTCCTCTCCTCTCCCTATCCAAGAGATCCCTACTATTTATGAGAATATCCATAATGATGTGCATAATCTAAATTTTAATTTTGACCCTCTTACAAATCAAAATGAAGTTAAACCTACCTATAAGATCTCATGCAATCAACAATGATGAGGAAATGAGTGATGTAGATCATGACCAAGTTTGAATCCTATCTCACTTCTACTAGGACTTAGACGTGAATGCTAAGGCTACTTGTGATCTACAATATCAACAATCTAATGAAGATTTTCCTCTTTGATTTGTTAATCCTACATCTACTATTGCCACATCTATTGTGCCTATATATATGGCGGAATCCCATATTCTCCTTCAAAAATATGCAATGCATATTCCTATGTATACTACTATTCTTACATCCCTTGTGCATACACATGATGCTTCCCACTCCTTGCCTACTCGAATGCCCCTAAGCGTCTTGTTCATGATTTGCATGCTAAAGTTTAACAATTACAATAAGGTGCATCTAAGCCTTTTAATATTATGGATTATACCCCATTTCTCCACTATCCACTCACACATGAAATGACATATTATCCTTACCCCTCAAGTTTGTGTCACCTAAGATTCTTATCTGTGAGGGTAAAAGCAATCTGAACAACATATTCACTCATTTCATATATGTTTCTTAGACTATACTTACAATGATCAATTACTTACCAATCCCTTTCCTAGAAGTATCAAATACTATACTCTATGATAATTCTATGATTTACCTATGTATTATGTACAAGATTTTTCTCCTTTGGCTAATTGATTCATTATAGATTTTCCTATCTACATTGGTGACAAGATTTTATATGTTGAAATTTCTAAGATGCAAAGAATGCTCGATGAACCAATTAGTGACTATGTTTTGCGCTCTACAAATATGTTTACTAAAATAAACATTATTTTGTCAAAGTCTTCTTTCTCCTTTATAAGAATTGTTCATGTTTAATAAATTGTGATATTTCAATGAGCTATGTCACACTTTAAAAGAACAAAAGGCCAAGATCCTTACTTTGAACAAAATTAAGTATGCATCTAATGTTCCCAACTCATCTACATATAAATTCTCAGGAAAATATAATTATAAAATAAAACCTAATGATAATGAGACTGATGCTAAAGTTACTATTAATCCATACCCGAATCTACAAATCTTCGCTTATAAGCTTCTCCTCGAAGGAAATTAAAATGAATTCCATCCTCACCACAAGCTATCTTACATAAGATACTAGAGTGTAACTTTTCACCTCAATATTAATCCATATCTCAACCTACAAAGGTTCGATTCTGAAGCTTCTCCTCATAGGGAATTCACATGGTTTCCCTCCTCACCACAAGTTATCTTACTTAAGCTACTACTATGTAACTTTTTATCTCCCCTCTTTCTATTGAGGTTGATACAAACAAGCATCATGGTATTTTTATTTATTTTAGTGCCTATTGTGACATTGATATATGTCTTGGACAATCTAAAAATAAATGCTTTACGATTTGTTAAGATACAAGATCTCATTGATTCTAATACAACTAAATTTTAAACTCCTCTTGAGTAATCTAATCCCCTTGATGATAATTCTAATCTAGAGATATTTAATGATCCACTTCCTAATCATAACAATTTAAAATCCAAGGGAACTTCAGAGGTGCATCATACTTATAGTGATCAACCTCTTCATGTTACATATCATCGTCCACTTGATTATTTGATTGGTACAGATTACATATGATATGCATCTTAGTTCTGTTATTACATTTGATGATATTGATATTGTTGCTACTAATATCTATAATGCGCATTACATTCAATCCATTATTTGTCTAAGTCTTATTCACATTTTCTTCATTAATAGTATCTTTAAACACAATATGTGCACATTCAAATTGTTTGAATCTTTAGGATTTACTAAGCAATATATGTGCTTTGATACTAAGAGTTATTTTGGGCACATTGTTCCCCCTCTTATTGTGGGATATAATACTATAGATATACCTTTCATAGTTATTATTTCTCTTGGTTCATGTGACATGCTTTTAGGATTCCTTGATCGCGACAACTTAAGTCTATTCCTTCTATGACATGTCAATGTGTTAATTATATCTATGACAATCATGTTATTACAATTAAGGTATCCCATATGAGAATCCTTTTCCTTATACCTTTGATAAGAAAGCACCCACTTATACATCCATGCCTAATTCTCCTACTCATGATACATGTAGATGATCTACTCCTTATAGATAATCTCTTAGGCATCTTGGTGCAATGAATGAATCTTCTAAGCATGTCCTAATGCCCCTAATTAACACAAAACATCCTACTCCTAGTTTGTACAATGAAAATTTGAGTTCCAACCCTCCCACCCATATCATTTTTTCACCTCACCCTCTTGATAATATCACAGGTATCTCTTGCTCTAGATTTTTCTTTTACACATATGAAAAAATACAAAAATATACAAGCAATCACATAAACAAAAACACATTAAAATATTCTCAAAATACAAAATAAAGACCTGCATAGGATAGGAATAGACATAAATTTTCTGGTTGATGTGTAATTGTGTTAGATACCCGCGAAAATGGAGAGAATATGCCTTGTTTTGCACCAAGATATGGATGCTTGGGTTGTGCTAAACCATACATACTTATACCTTGTAATTGTTTTCTTTTAGATGTCATGGGACATGCAGGCCCCGAGACAAGATTAAAAATAAATTACAAACAAAATTCGTGAATTTCAAACAAATGGAAATATTTTGTTAAGAAGTGAGTAATTGATATTCTCCATTTGTAGAAACTAGGAAGTTGGAATCATTTAACTAAAGATGTAAGGAAGTTATGGTCATGTAAAAAAATGATACAAGCAAGTTTAACTAGAAAGATTATGCCAAAGGAGTAGCATATTTGAAACATCAACCTTTATCATAGGTTACCTCTAAATACACATCAAGGGAAATAAAGTATGCATAAACATATTTTCAGAACTCACACATATTCCTCCACTCTTCATGAAACTTGATTTGTCAATTGTTTACTTTACATATATTATTTGTCATATTGGTTTGATAGATATAATATTTTATATTCTATTTGCACACAACATTCACAAGGTATATGAGCATGTTGTAGGACCTACACAAGACTATTTAATTCCTATATGTTGTATCTCTCCTCTTACCTAGTGTTCGTAAACAATTGGGGTATCTCTTATGTTATCAAGTGCTATTATTTTCTTACATAGTGTTGTTTCACATTTTCATTATGTTAATTTTCTATATTGTGCTCTATGTTATTTATTTTGACTAATCCGCTAACATATGTGATTTTTGCAATGCTAGCATATTTTTCTCTATGTGCATATGAGATATTATTTACTATATCGTATTCACTTACTAATTTGTATTTTTTCGTGTTTGCATCCTACGGCATTTTTATGTGTCTGTGGTGTCCCTTGTTTGTGGTGTCTATTGCTTACTCATGATTTTTGTGTATGAAACTCTTGTGTCTCTTACTTGCGTCTCTTTTACTTTACTATGACTAACATATGTGACATTGCATAAGTACACATTTGTTAATATGCTTGTATACTTGTATGATTATTTGCCTAATCACACCCTTTTTATCACTCTTTTAGGGAGGATTTTGAGGTGATTTAAAAACCTTGTGACACCCCTCCTTGTGGTTCTTGGGGTGACTATAAATCTATACGATTCTCTTCTTTTGGTGTTGGGTCAAGTGATAGAAAATTCCGTTGCGCTTTGACATCTACATTACCAAATTGGGGATTGATCACTCCCAATATTCCTCCGGCTTAGTTTCAATTCATCTCTTCAAGCACATCATCAAGGAGCTTCTCCTTTTGTATGGAAATTATGTATAATACTTTCTTACTTTGTTTACAAATTTACAAGTTTCAGCTTACATTTTCAAATCAAGGGTTAATGTTCAATTATTTAAATGGACATTTACTACACTTTGTGTTACTGAAGTTTCATTTTGGAGATAGTGTCAACACTTAAGTAAATTATGTACCTCAAGCGAAGAAAAAGTGTGTTTTCATACTTAAAAGGGGGAAATGTTGAAACCTAAATTTGGTAATTTATCATGCGGCAATGACAACATTGGATTTATCCATAAACCATGACTTGTGTGCATATTTAGAGCTTAATTACCTATCCTTAGTCCCATGAATGACTTTCTCTCCTCAATATATAACTGCTCAAATTCTCACAATATTGTTTGCATCGATCCCATAACAATATATCACCTCCAAGTGTCTAGCCCAAAACTTTCCATCACCTCACTCCTGCTCATAGGGAACCGCTAAAAGGGATCAAACCATCCAATGATCTTGTCCAAAACTAGTTGTTTCATCCATAACACCTAAAGGTCACTTGATCAATTTGATATTTCTTTTTATGGGTCGGTACCTTCCTCATGGGTATGCCTTAATGTAAATTTATACCCATAAACCCCTATATAAGCAATTTAAATGCACTCTTACTCACCTAGAAAGTATATGACACTTTTAATATCTCTCATAAAAAATATCATTATGAAAAAACACCAATCTCTCATAAATTCCTAAAATCCAACAAACACTTTATGAGTGTTCCCTATAGAGGCCTAAAACACACTCAACCAGGTTATAGATTCTTGCTTCCCAAGATAGAGGCCATCCAAGCTAAGTCAATCTCAACATGCCAAGGTATCATTGTATTATCAAGTGATCAAATTACCAAAGCTAGTTACATCCATATATATCACATGTTAGGTGGATGCGTGTGGTTTGTGGCCTTTTTAGAGTATTACCAACATAAAAGTGTACGTATTACACTTCAACTCAAAAACTAACATGTTTTCAAGGTAACTTACCCATGGTTAAGGTTTGAAGCTATTTTGGATCATAAAAAGGGTTTATCACATGTGCAATAGAGTAAAACACATCACATTTAGTGGAAATAGCACAAAAAGCTACAAAATTCCATCTCATCACCGTAAATAACCATTATCGAGGTATAAAACTATCCAATGATTATGTACAACCTTAATGGTGTTCTCCTTTCCCTATTTGCACCCCTAGATTCAAAGACAAAACACTATCAAATCATTTCGAGCCTACATAGTCATACAACACTATGAGATTATCTTCCTAAGACTGTAATAAACTAAGTGCATCCTCTTTCTTATGTTTTCACTTTCTTAGTAATCATTTCTAATATTTTATCTTGTAAATTGCTAATAATAGTATATTCTAATTTGTTCAATAATGTTAATTAATTATTCTAAATATAATACTTGTTGATATCCCTTAATCCTAAATAATAAATAAGAATAGTCATAAAACCGTCTTATTTATTTAGGGTTGATTCATCATGCTACGAGTCATAAAGAGTAAGTATATTCCAAAATTTTCAAGATTAAATCATTGTAATGAGAAACAACATACATTTTCCCATCAAACTCAAGAGACAATTCACATCCAAATGCATGTTTTCATAAAATTCCAATCGAATCATGATAAGATAAATTATCATCAGGGGGCAAGGAAAATACAATAAGGAATAGACTAAAACCATATTTAGAAGGCATGATCACATAACAATAAGAAACATTTACCTAAGAAGTAGTTGCACATATGTCGATATGCCCAAGCCTAGTTCTAGCATAAGGGCATATACTCAAATACCCTCTAGGATTTTGGAAAACACATTTATAGTAGACATTAAGGAGCACCTTTTCAATCCACAACGATCCATAAAAAGATTCACAACATTAATAATATATGTTAGGCACAAAATGGAGTTGAAAGGGTAACATGCCTAATCATAGAAACTATTTTCTACGGTTGTCATTCCTTATCCCATTTCTTTGAGTTCCACACTAGCAATCCTTCACCCACAACCACAAATACCATAATTCCACTCCTGCAATCAAGGGCTAAATTTGACGTCCACCTATGTCTCTGTCAATTTTTTTTTTTTTTTTTGAGTGATGGTAATTTTTCAATATTGCCCTTGAAAAAGGGAAAAATAGTGTAATTTATACTAACTAGCAATCGTACATGAGGTGTACGATGGAAATGCCGAAGGGGATATGTTGAAAAATTGATACTACAGAACAAAACAAAGACAAAGGAACAAGGTCAATCAAGAAGGGTTAGAGGGAGGAGAAGTCAATAGGAGAACTGGTTGGGGGAAACAATGTTAAACTCTTGTTTGTTATAACCACATCGTATTTTTGTCAATCATTAGAAGGAGAAAATGAGTATGGTGTGCAAGGTAACAACACAACATATGTTAGAAGGTAAGGAGTAGTCAATCAATATTATGAATGTCAATAGTTGTTTATAATTTTAGTGCTTTTATTTTTGGGTATTAAAATGACTATGGGTTTTTTCTGGTAGTTTTTGGGACCGACATTGTGTCATGGTTTAGACTGCCCATTCTAAATAGCGAAGTAATCAAGGAAAATTTATGACACTTTATCTACTATTTATGCTCTGCTTTATTGTTAATCCCACATTATTCAAGCGAATGCAATTTACGCTTATGGGCCAAAATAAAAAATGGGGAAAATCCAATAGGTTCCACATTGGAAACCCAAACGTAATGTTGGTTTATTGTAGCACTTTGTTTTAGTTTTAAGCTCAAGTAATTAAATGAAAGCAAGCAATGTGTGAACAACGACAGAAAATTGAGTCCCTCCAACATTGGCCTGGCTTTAGGAAGCATGAAGGCGAGAAAAGTGTGTAAGTTAGAAGACAGATAATGGTATTGGTAATTGACGACAAAACAGTCCTCACACCATATCTGTCACTTGTATAATTTCACCAAAAATGCCTTGCGAAACATGAAGTAGTAAAAACCTTGATCCGTACATTGTTATAGTTTAATTTAGCATGATGTTAGATGTTAGATCATGGTTTATTGTGGACTTTGATTCATATATGGTGCATGATGATTATTAGAGACATTTTAGATATTGATGTTGATATATTGTTTGACATGGTTACATTATAGATGTTGTTCGAACTTGTGATATTTGGATATTTTGAGTAGACCTAGAAAATGAGAATTGAATTAAAATTGGTAATGATATAGTTGTGGATGAAATTGTAAGTGATATTGTTGATTGTCTTGATGTTTGTTGTGATTCACATATATGTCGATGATCTTGAAATTATATTTATATTCATTTGGATGTTCTAATATGGCCACGAGGCCGAAGGAGGTATTTGTATTTTGTAGGTTTAAAATATCACAACAAACATCGGGGATTGGAGACCAACCACATTGGAATTCTAGATGAATTCAACAAGGTCACCATGGCAACTTGTATTTGTTTGTGTGTTTGATTGTGTTAGGGATTCCCATGGGGGATCACCTTTAAATGTGACCAAGGGTTATGTGTATTTATTTATTTGGTTCCTTTTTATTGATGTTTGTATGTGTTTATTAAGTGATGTGTTTACCCCTTTTATTTAAATAAATTGTGGTATATAATGTGAGTAATCATATTGTTAAAATAAATTAACCAACTTGGGTCATAAGAAAGTAATTATTGGAGTGGTTGACTCTTGTATTAAATGTTGTAAGATGTGTAAGCAATGTAAGTGATGTGTAAGAGATATGTAAGTAAAATTTGGAGTATGAAACACTTCATCTTCTTTGGAATTCGAAATTGTCCTTGGAGACTATTTTGGAGGTTTGTGGGACAAGTTAAACTTGTCCCATACCTCTTAAATTTGCATACCAACCTTACCTATGGTTGGAGAGTTTAAATCTAGCCTTCATTATGCATTTTTGTAAGTCTAGTTGAATGTTTTAATTGCACTTCTTGCTTGAAATTAATTTCAGTCCTTTGGGGTATGGGCTTGATTTGAGTGTGTAAGTAAAACTATCATATTATTCACCTACTTATTTATTGTGTCTTGGAGATTGAAGTTGACTTGTGAGTTGGAGTTGAGGATGTGTGATGTGGCATCCTACAAAGATCCACCTCATCCTCCTCTCTTCCCCCTTCTATATATTTGAATTCATTTTATTGTTTTGGGGTTACACTCTTTTGGTTGCTTCACTTTTGCATACTTCTTTTGGGGTGAATTCTTTTGTTATTTTGAGCTCTTGCTTTTGGAGAAAGTTTAGGCTTTTTACAAGCCTGTGTTTCATTGATCTTGGGTTGTTTTGTATTGGAAAGCTTGCTGGTTGGAACTTGGAACAAACTCCATTATGGAGAGGTAAGAGCTTGGCTCTTGAAATGCTCTTCTTTTAATTGTGCAAATGTTATTGTTGTGAATGTTTTGGCATGTGTGTGGGTTGTTTGGGTAGATGGCCTAGGGATGGTGTAGGAGAAGACTATGGGGTATTTCATGGGAGGCATAAGTGTTTTGGGGAGGTATAAGTGTGGAGGGAGTTGGGATCTGGGTTCCACCTTAAAAATAAATAGCTTGCATTTCTTTACTCGTTATGGGGTGCCATAAGAGGTTGGGGAGGCATAAGGAAATGCAAGGAATAAGGGGTACTTGGGGAGGCATAAGGGCATGTCGATATATATATATATATATATATATATATATATATATATATATATATATATATTGGTGGTTTGTTCTCAGGTGGTGATACCCATTTCCCCTTTGGGAGGCATAAGCAACATCCCCCATAGTTTCTTTGCTCCTTTGGCTTGCATGATGGAGCCTGAGTTTTATTTGTTATGTTTTAATGTGGTTGCAAACTACATTCTGTTTTGGACTGTGTTTTAATGTGAAATTTACATGTGTGTTTGTGGAAGCCTATTGTTGCCATGAGTTGAAACACATCTTCTATTGCATTGTGGTTGGGGCTCGGGGGCCAATGAAGAAGGATGGCTTCTCCTTGTCATTGGATGTCTTGGTTGGGTGGAGAGCGTTGCCTTTCCCCCTGTTCTGATTGTGATCAAATTGAAATAAAGAACATGGAGGATCTCCATGTTGTTGTTCTAGAACTGAGAAAGAAGATAGAGTTTGGCAGTCCTTTGTGAGACTTCTTTTGTAGGCATTTTTCCCACTTCAAGTGGATGACTTGTAATATTATTTGTATTGGATAGTTATTCTGTTTTGGAAATGAAATCCTATGTTTAAATGAGAAAGAGATATGCACTGAAATTTGTACTTGTGTAAAGAGACGTGAAAGTGCATTTGAATGAAAGGAAAAGAGAAAGAGTGGTAATTTGTAAAGTTGTATGTGATAAATATAAATAGAAGTTGTATTCTTTTCCACAAATGGAGTTATTGTTGTGTAAAATCTGTGTTGAAATATGTTGAGGAATTTCTGTTTGAAAGAGAGAACACATATGAAGAAGATATATTACTCTATTTTTGTTGAAATGCATGATTTGAAAAATAGAAGTCTGCATTCTTGTTTTTACATTTTGATTGAAGGAAAGATAACTAGTTAAAACTAGCATGAAATGTAATCAACATTTGTATAGTATGGCAAAAGAAATAGATTAATCTCTGGTTGTGAAATGTATAAACTTCATTTTTATTTCATTGTAAACTTTGCAAATTTTTATCAAAAGATACATAACAACCCTATAAAACTATGGAAAACAATTGAAACACTAATACAATCTAAGAAAGATCAAAATGAGCCCAAACAAACTAAAATACTTATGAAAATTTTATAGAACCTTTCAAATCGGGTTCAGACAAAAACTCAGACTTTTGTTGTATAAAAATTGGTAATTTTGGAATTGCTAATCAATCAAACCTTTTGAACCTTGCAATCCATCCTAAAATCTTCCAAGTAAAATCCTCCATGCCTATTGGGCATGTTGAGAAAGAGTTAATGGCAAATTTGAACAAAATTTATAAGTTTAAAAAGACTAGTTCACTTTTAAGTGACAAAAAAACGTTTTCTTAAAAATTACCACTCAAAATTTCATCAAAATTAAAATCATAAGCTTCTTATGTAAAGAGGACTTTGAGATCTTTCCAAAAAGTCCTCGTTTTCCAAAAATGGAGCTCCTAGTCAAAAGTTATGGCCTTCTGAAGTTTTACTTCATCTTGGCTTCAAAATCTAACTATCAAATTTAAATAAAATATTCTTGGGCGGACCCGTGGGCTAAATATTTTCTTTTGCACTTTTTTTCCCAAAAGTGCTTAAGGCACGAAGTTCCCCACCACTCCACTGACCCACAAACCTTCTAATTGGTCAAAATAAGCTAAGTTAAAAAAAAATTTTGGGAAAATTTCTAGGTTTTCCCCACTTTCCCGTAGGCCCGCAACCAATCGGGTGCTGCCACGTGGCATAACGAGGCTCCATCGAGGCGTGGAATTCCTTCTAACCTTAGCACTTTAAAAAAAAATTTTGGAAAAATTTGTAAAGTTTCTTCGCCTCCCCACTGCCGGCCCGCAGCCAATCAGATGTTGCCACGTGGCTTCACGAGGCATTGGCGAGGAGTGGATCCCTTTTTGACTTAACGCTTCAAAAAAAATTTTGGGGTAAAATTCTTAAGTTTCCCCACCGACCCACCGCATGCAACCAATGATTGATTGACACATGGCATCCTTGGGCATCGGGAGGCGCGGTGATTCTTAACCTTTAACGCGTTTCGGGCAAAAGTCAAATTTTCTAAGTTTTCTCCACCGGCCCACTTCCCGCTTGGAAAATTGGGACTGACACGTGGCGTCTCTACGCCCGGTGGAGGAGTGGGTAATTTTGAACCCTTTCACCCTTTCAAAAATTTTAAGGCAAAAAGTCAATTTTGCCTCCGGCCTTGCTTTTCCACCTAGGCTAGAAATTTGGACATGTCCCTTGCAGGACCTCAAACTTAAATTTCCTCTTGGGGCGCGAAGTCCCACCATGGGCTCAAGGCGGGTGGTGAATTTTGTTATTTTTTCCAAAAGTGAAAAAAGCCAAACTACCTCCCCAGCCCCACCGACCCGAATCCCTTTTGGGAAAATTTTCTTCCCCAGCCCGCAAGCCCGCCTTTGGGGAAAATTTTCTTCCCAAGGCCCGCGGCCCATAACTTGAGTTTTATAGGGAGTTAGAAGGACTTCTTTATATCACTGGAAAGGTGAGAAAATTTCCTATCTAATGGAATGTTTTTAGAAGTTTTCAAGTGTGTTAATTTTGAGAAAAACTAGGTTGAATCTCTTAAGCCTATCAGGGGGTGGGAGAGTGAGAAATTGCCCTCTTAATCTTAATGACTATTCTAACCCTTAGTTTTGACCCTGTAAATTTAATAATTGTTGTAATGGGAAAATCATGAGCTAAGATTTTTATTTGGCCTTGAAACCTTGCTTGTGGCAACTGTTGTTTTGTAACCTGGTAGCAGACACTTTTAAAAAAAAAAAAAAAAATTTATCCCATAATTTTTTGACTAATCCTAGGTTGTTCTTGGGTCTCAAGTGGGTTTTTTAGTAGGGCATTACACTTGGTATCAAAGAAAGGTTCAAGAGCTTGGACCCTTGGGCACACTAGAAAACTTGAGACATGAACTTTAACCTAGCACACTTTTGAATCTAGAAAACAACTTTGTGTGGAAATTACATATTTTAGTAAACATGGAAACTGAATAAAACTTAGAAAGATGAACTAACTCTTGCCTTGGGTCGTGTGGGAGGTGCAGACGGGATGAGGGGTCTTTTCACATAGACCTAGACTTACCACCACCAGATCATGTTGTAGCAGCTATCCTACCATAGATTTTATAAACACTTCAGGATGTTAATGTTGCTCTACACGGAGGGACCATAGGAGCACATTCAAATGACATGATAGGGTGACATCCATTGAGGCTCATGCATCTCCTCGGCATAATGAGGAGCATAGAGGAGAGAACTCCCATGAGGAGTCAATCAGAGCAGAGTCACCATAGAGGGGACAAGGAGATCAAGTTTCAGGACACAGAGATAGGTCTCGAAGCCCTAGGCTTAGGGATGAGCATGCAGAGAGGCCTAGGGGTCGCCAGACCACCGCTGCAGACCATATCAGGGAGATCCTGAAGCTACGACCAACTCATTATTCTAGTGACATAGGTGGATTTCAGGAAGAGGCTGGTTGGTGAGCTTGAGCGGGTGCTTCAAGCTTTGCCCTTGCTCTAGCAACATGAAAGCTCATGTTGCGATCCATCTTCTAAGGGATGGAGCAGGCATATGGTGGAGGATAGAGGAGCAAAAGCTCCATGTTGATTCTGAGACAGTTACCTAGGAGCTCTTTGAGGAGTGGTTTAGGAGCAGATATTTATCTTGGAGGTTCGTACAACAAAGGATTGATGAGTTTCATGACCTCCGACAGGCATCTCTTACAGTGGCTAAGTATGAGAGTAGATTTATGGATCTACTCCAATATGTTGATTACATGCAGGATGAGTGGGTGCGATCCATAGGTTCATCCGGGGCCTAAATCTAGACATTGGAGGTGTAGTGCGGATCCATTGTCCATAGACATTGGCTGAGGCCGTTGAGAAGGCCTATATAACAGAGGAGACTCGGGAAAGACCCAAGGCTAGAGATCGAGTCCAGAGCCGTATACAATAGATGTAGGACAACATATCAAGGGGGTTAGTACCTCCTCCTCGTGGTGGACAGGGTTCAACACAGTCATCTTTTAGACCACAACAATAGCAACAATAGTCTCTCCCACCATATAGACCTCCACGAAGATTCGATTCACAGAGGGGTCGGAGTAAGGGGCCTCCACCTAGGGGTTCCATTAGGACAAAGGGAGCACCTAGAGCTCCGCCAGCCAGAGACCTCACCAAAGCAGAGACCTCAAAGATCCACAATAGGGTCATCAGGGTCCACAACACACCCTCTAGGGCACCGAATAGGAGCTGCTACTCAAGGGAGAGGATCAGGTGGTTGTTTTGGGTGTGGTGTTACTGGACATTTTTGGAGAGACTGCCCACAAAACCCTAATAACAAGGGTAAGACATAGACCTCAGAGCTTATTGTTGGTGACATGGGTCGCAGTCATAGGATGTACGCAGCAATCGAGAATAGCCAGAGCAAAGCATCAAAGAGTACAATTATTGAGACTACAAGTAACATTGGTATTCCTACCTCCATTTTGTTTGATTTTAGTTCTTCTAATTATTTTATTGCACCATCTTTAATAGAGTGATGCAGGCTGGTGGTAGTTAGGCAAGGTCATAGTTGGGATTTGAGATGGCTCGCTTGGCCAAGATCTTTGTAGACTCCTTAGTTAAGGAGTGTGTAGTGGATTTGGGACCTTTCACCACTACCTCGGATCTTCGTATCCTTCCGTTGGGCTCTTATGGAGTCATCTTGGGCATGGAATAGTTATCTGCACACACAGAGCTAGAGTGGATTGTTACCACAAGATCATATCTTGTACAGATGATCTAGGATTTGAGGCAGTGATAGCGGGGTCAAGAGACCTGTTTCTATTCGCATCATCTCCGCTATGTAGCTTAAGCGGTGTGTGTGATGAGGTTGTCAGATGTTTACTATCACAATTAGTGACCAATCAAAAGATGGGTCTAGTGGACCATCACTAGATGACCATCCCATTTTGAGAGAGTTTTTTGATGTCTTTCCAGGGGAGCTACCAGATTACCGCCCCCACAGGAGATAGATTTTCATATAGATCTGGTTTTGGGAACAGAGCCTATCTCACTAGATAATTACCCAAAGTGTGTGATTTTGTATCTATATTTGCCCCCACTTTATGTTGGTGAGTGAAAAGCTCAGTAACATAAAGTAGATAGGGATACATACTTGATAACCATGGAGATTGATGATGAAAGCATGTTGAGGGACTATATAAAGCGTGGAGTGATAGAAAAATGTGAAGTGTGGATGCTAAGGAGGAGAAAGTGCAAAAGTGATGAAAATGAACTCGAGGGTGAAAAAACATGTGTAGATGTCACGATGTACCGAGGGTCGATGTCGGTGTCATTCTTGGTGTGTGTGATGTTGTCGTTGTTGATGTTGACTCTCGCTTCCCATATGGATGGACCCATAAAAGAGAAGCCAAATAAGCGATAAAATAAACATGTATATGATCAAAATATGTAAAAATTGTGTAAGGTGATTATGTAAAAATGATGAAAGTGTGAAAAAGGAACATGTGCACCTGATTCATGATGAGGAAAGGGTGTAGAAAAGGATCCCGTAGATGATGTTGACGCCAATTTTTTTGGGTGATCTCACGCCAATGAAATGGAAGAAGTGTAGGGATAATAGTCTGAGTGTCATCCTCCAACCTTTAACTACTTCCCACAATATAGAACACCACTGCATATGGTGTGTATAAATGTATGTGCTAAGGAATATCTTTCCCGTAAAATTTGTTGTGTGTGGATTCATATAGACTATGTTGAGCTACCAATCACCGTAATTTCCCCAGGTTTCGAGGCATCTAGGAAAGGTCGTTGTACTAAGGACCCAAGTCTAATTCTCAGTGATGTCCAACCGACAACTATGTTGTACCAAGTATTGTTTTGTGTATAACATTATATGGGGTGATTGAATCACCCAAATGATGCCCCCTCGTTTGGGGTGCATGCGACATCATTGAAGGAGTATGCGATCCAAAAGAGGACTGATTGTATTGTGATAAAGTTGTGCCTTGTAGGGGAAAGTGAATGTTCTTGGTAGAAACTACAACACATGTAAACAAAGTGGCTAGGAGATAAGTGTTAGTATAATCAAAGACAAACATGCATGTATAAGAGAAAATTTAAACCAAGCGAGAAAATGTATAAGTTAAAACATGAGTATAAGAAAATGTAAACACACAAGAAGACAAAGTAGACTGCAAAAGTGGGTTGCAAAACATGGGACACTTGTATGATGGAAAAGTGACAAGCGAGCGTGGGAATCTACAAGAAACTCTTCCTCGCACCCGACCTCCCGAGGTCATGCCGAGACAAATGGTGGGGATTGAATATGCATGGGATGCGGTCAAACTAGTTAGGCCATCCGATGTCTTCGACACACACTAGTGGAAATTACGAATCTAAGGCAAAAAAGTCCCTCCTAACTCAATCGGTGTGATAGATTGATCGCGAGGATGATTGCTCAAAGGCTCTAATCAATATCGAGCTCTGGCGTGATTCGGTCATGGGTTGTGGGATACGTGGAAAATGTCTTGGGATAGTTTCGTGTATGTTTCTAGGTAAGGTCATAGGGCGAATGGTAAATATATCGACTCTATGAGTGATTTTCTAGCCTAGTCCAGAATTCCTTAGCTTTGTTAGGCTGTTGTGTCTAAAGAAGGATAACTATTCGATGATGATAGGTAGAAGTGGAGTAGATCCGAATACTAGTGTATGTAGAGCCAAAGATCTATGTCGATTCACCTATGGGCTCGTTGGGGTCATGGGATTTGTGGGTCACAACCGTAGATTCGTATTTGTTGTGGTCCTCGCTTGGGTCATGTGCGGAATCAATCCCTAATCCCTAAGATCCAATAGTCAAATGCCTTTTCACTTCTATATTTCGATTAATTAATAATTGTGCGATCTTCTCGAATATCTTACAAAGCGTTTGTGTAACCCAATTCTCAAGCTAGTATCTATATATGTGAGAGTGTCTCCTGCGTCAGGTGGGACCAAAGGATCACAACCAAAGGTCTGCTCTCTTTCAAACCCTTCCACAGTCATGCGGATATGAATCTAGGGTAATCTGTAATTTGGTTGATTTGACCAAAATGTGTGTGCTTGGTCAGTCGCCTTCTATGTTTAATCCGTGCGGTTGAAACCGATTTGTTGTAAGTTTACCATTGTTCGAAGACTTGGATCCTAAGATTTTGATCTATATCGATTATGGGCATGTGTGACGAGATTGGGTTGGGGCACGATTGGCTCGAATACGTATTCCCTAGGCTCTCTAGGTCCCGTGATTGTCATACAAAAGCAATAATGTAAACTAAATGCAGCAAAATAAAATTAACTATGCGAGGTATGTCTATAACATATATAACTTCTATATTTTTGTTATTTTCTGATGAACTTTATAAATGAATTTGAAAGAGCAGCTATTTTAATATATCTAGAAATTGACAATTAACCTAGTGTCGAATTTTAAAACAAACAAAGTAACCGAGTATAGCTACTTGCCTGTGTAGTTGTAAATCTATTCTAAACAATGAAATAACTGATCTAATCTATTTGAAAGACTCTCGATCCTACCTCATAAGTGAGGAAAGAATCATAGTCTCTCAGAAACTATCAATCCCCATAGCTTCCCTGGTAATATCGAAAGTAAGATTGACTGAAATAAAGTAATTAACTACTCTATTTGATACGATTCTAATTAGAACTTTGAAAGCTAGAACCGGATTCTGCAGCAGCTGGCGAAATCCGATGGTGTGTGTGATCTTGTCCCCTCGGTGTGATCTCCTTATTCCTTCGTGTTCACGTGGATCCGAAAAAGCGTGTAATGCTAAAGATCAATGGCAAGTAGATATTGGGACAAAGGCAGCTTAGGATACAGACTGAATACAATGCGAGTAGGAGAGAGATAGCGCAAGAGTACAGAGCTTGGCTTATGCAATTCCTAGCGGGATTTATTGCGAGTCATGCAACATAAAACATCCAAAACCTGAAACTATCCTGTTTGAAGAACAAAACCTGCAACTTTAATGGCTTCCTATTGAAAACAAACTATTCTAC
Source organism: Taxus wallichiana var. yunnanensis (assembly GCA_018340775.1). Classification (NCBI taxonomy): domain Eukaryota; kingdom Viridiplantae; phylum Streptophyta; class Pinopsida; order Cupressales; family Taxaceae; genus Taxus; species Taxus wallichiana. Next base: position 704,267,062 of record CM031243.1, on the reverse strand, counting down.
TCCAATGGATTGGATGAAATGTCAACAACACTTGCACAAGATGGATATGTGGCTTCCTAACAACAAAACAACACTAACTAAGCATGCAATGAAAGAAACTAAGAATTCTAAGTAAAATGAAAGACTAATCTATTGCAATGAGAAATTCAGGGGAAAATTTGAGAGGCCATTTTCTTGAGCACAAGCCATCTATTTATAGCTTTTGCATTTACCCAAGGTAAAAACCAAATTGATCTCTTAAACTATAAACAATGGCAAAACACTATTCCAGGGAACCAGAATCATTAATGCAAGCTCATGGTGGTGAAAAAAGTCGTAAACGCGTTGAAATTTACGTGAGTCGTGTTAAAAGAGCATTCTGGAAAACGCGTAAAGGACCGCCGCCCTGAGCAAGGTGGCGGTTATAGGACCGTCGCCCTGCTTAGGGCGATGGTCACAGACTCCACGCCAGCGGGCGGCGGTTCAGAATCAAGAGCAAAAGGCCAAGAAAAGAGGGGAAAAGAGAAAACAAAGCATACGGGGCTAAGCGAGGCATGCGGGATGTTAACGCACACTTGGGGAGCTTTTCCGGATCCCGAACACCTTGCGAGGAGACTTGTATCATCATTGGGGCACGTGTTACGTTGTTCCGGCGGTGCAGTACCCTACAATTTTGGGTACGTATAGACACCACTCACAATGTCACAAGACAATCAAGGCCGTAATGGTCAGTAAGTAAACAAGTGTACACATAAGACAAAGGGAAAATCCTGCGAAAGAAGAGCATACAAAGAGTAAGCAATGGCAATCAATGTAATGAGACAACCATGTAAGCAAATAGCCTCGTATAGCAAATGTTGTACATAAAGCACCCATTAGCATGTTAGAAAGATAAAAAGTATGTCAAAGCATGTATAATTTGATAAAGTAATGTGCTATGGAACAAAATGAAACAATAACACATGTAGTGTATGAAAGTGGATGCCCGCAAGAGCCATGTTATAGGGCTAGTAATAGGTATTGTACCAAGCATCCATGTTGCATAGTGTCATAGATCTATAAAATTTGTGATCACAACTAGAAGGCAAGTGAACGTGCACATGTGTATGATAAAGATAATGACATACAAGATATCTATCTAGCATGTGTAATAAGATGAACATGTACAAGTAAATGTAAGAAAGAGTAAATACAACCAAGATATGTAGTATGTTATGGATGAGGTGGAATGGAATGCAATGTGAATTATAGGGACAATGTGCCCAAGAGTGGATGTGTATGTATGCAATGAGGTTCATTTATTTATGCCCCTCGAAATCAAGAATGAATCGTAAATGAGAGTGCATCATCGGAAATGGTTTGAATGATGTGTCGTTGTGTGTTAAAAAGAGTTAGTGAATTAAGCACAAAGGGTTGATTGTAGAATGACGATGTGTAGAAGATATTGAATGCGCCATATAGACGAGTAATCGTGAAGTTATAGAATGAGGTGATGATTTAGCCTAAATCATATATTACGAGGTGCATGAGTAGGATGTCAAAAAGTGTGATGATGTAGCATAAAGTGTATATCACGAGATGAATGAATAGGAAAGCTATAAAGGGGTGATGATTTAGCATAAAGCGTATATCACGATATATGTGAAGAAGGAACTAACTAGGAATGTTGCATGGTAAGAGGATTGAATGATTAAACGTGTGAGTTTGATGAGGTCCATTTGATATGTATACCCTCAGTAGTTGAGTATGGACCGTGGGACTAGAGTGCGTCATCGGGTAGTGTGTGCAACACGTAGAGGATGATGAGTAAAATGTGCAATATGTGTAGTAGATGTCATAGGTGTGGGACATGTAAAGGGTGTAATGTGTAATGTAGAGTATGTAGTATGCAATGTAAGATGTGTAGATCATATAAGTGTGGAAGTGTAAAGCATGCATGATGTCTAAGATGTGAAAAATGTAGAATAATGTAGTGTGTAGAATGTGTATGATGTATAGGTGTATGAAGCACAAAGTGCGGATGATGCGAGTAGATGGAAGATTGTATATGTAGAAAAGTGTATGATGTGTGAAGATGTGATGTGTATTGTTGACGGTGTAGTGTGTGAGGTTCATGTATATAGGATGCCCTCGGTAGTCAAGTAGAACCGAGCACAAGAGTGCATCATCGGGAAATGACGATGCAAATGTATCAAGATGTGTATAGTGAATGTAAAAGAGTAGACGTGATGTGCGTAAGATGTATGACAATTGATAAGGCTAAAAGGTGTGGGGGTAATTGAGATGCCCCTCCAAGAGTGTGTTAATTGATTAATGATGTTTGGATTAGACAAGATAGGTGAGGTGTGAAGATGATGATGTGTAATTGATAATGTATAGTTAATGTCGTAGTTGATGAAAGATTGTGTCGTATGTGAGACTAGTGATAGATAATAATAAATGTATGTATGTATGAGTGATTATGTAATAGATAGAGATGTTGATGAAGCATGTAATGCGAATATGAAACAAGGTTCTTATTTTAAGAGATCCCTCAATAGTCATGTAAGAACCACAAAAACATGAGTGTGTCATCGGAAATGGTGGTACTAGAGTGTGTCAAGATGTATATGGTGTATGCAAAAGTCTAGAGGTGAAGTGATGTGAATATAAGATGTGTGTGAATGCTAAAGGGGGAATAAGTGTGATGCCCCCAAGTGTACTATGATGATGGAGATCTATGCAACGATGTGAGAGGTGTCATGTCATTGTGGGAGAGCATTGTTTGTGTCATGATAAGAGAGAGGACCAACACAATGGTATGTAGATGTAACAATAGGACCATGCGATGGTGGAGGAGTTGGAAATGTGTCTTGTCTATCAAGAAAAAAGTAATTGCTTTGACAAAAACGATTGGTTGCTGAAATGGTGAATTATTGGGTAATGTTGTAACAGACTTAGTAGGAGAAGGTGTTGAATTGATTTTTAAAGAAGGTTGTTTAGGTTTACTTGATAGTGCCATAAATGTCGTGAGAGGAGGGGAGTGAGACTAAGTTTGAGAGGCGGTTGCTTAACTTGAGGAGATTGCATAGGCGGCGTTTGAGTGGCGGAAGAAGAAACATTAAAAGTGATGACTTGATGCTCATTAGACATAAATGAATCAGATTTAGGAACCCATTGAGATGTAACAAGTGGAAAGGACCATATAACAGAACGATGTGCAAAGTGAATGAGATAAAACCTTGACACTCAAGATGTTTGATTCGCATTGTAAAGCATAGCAATCATTTTCATTATGTTCATTGATTTGATGATAATTACAATATGGAATACCTTGATATTTTGTAAGCTGATAAGGAGGATAGTAATGAGTAGATGGTAAGCTGATTAATTGATGAGTTATGAGTTTTAGAAGAATATCTTGTTGCTTAGAATTGATTGCAAACTTGAGAGGCATGGGGAGCAAAGATTTGAGGTTCACTAATATGAGCACATGTAGAAGACATAGAATGAAGATGAGATGTAGAAGGAAAACAAACATGATCCTGAGAAGCGTCCTTAAGATGTTGGATTTCATATTTAAGAGATATAATTGTGGATTCCATAGCCTAAAATTTATCTTGAAATAGAGAATGTAGAGCTTGAATAGACTTGTAAATAGATTGATTGGAATTAGAATCAAGAGAGTCATTAGAAAGACGATCAAAGATAGCATTGACTTGAGTAGGTAGCATGTTAATAGGAAGATACATAGTGTCTAGGGTTTTGTGGAGATAATATTTACAAGATGGGTGCATTCGAAGCAATTGAAGCAAGGAGACTTTAGAAAGTGAATGAGCCATGAGAGAAGAAAAATGAGAATCCAATATTGTTCGAACGTGGGTTCATCAAAATGATTAATCTAAATATGTAAATATGAGCCTAATCTAAATGCTATAGAAGTAGTAAATGAATAAAAATGAAATACAAAAATTACATGCAAAGAAACTAAGCAATAAAGTGAAAACCCTAAGTGCAATGAGAGGGTAAGAAGCCTTAGCTGATTCACAGTAAAGTATGGATTAGATCGAAGCTCGACCGTGGTTGAGCAAAAAGAAGAAGCATTACATAAAACCCCGGAAAATGTAAAACTTGAGGAACATGTTGGAATGGGGCACCTAGAGAGGGATAAGGGAGCCCAAGGGCACATGGGTCTTCAAAATGCTCAAAGAAACCTCCTCCGAGGTGTCACAAGGTGTTCGACCGTAGTCATCTTTGATCGCTTAGAGGTCACAACAAGATTGTCAAGGTCGGTGTAAACCTGCAATGAAGAGTGAACTCCGCAAAACCCTTAAATAGACATCAAATCCCAAAAAGAAAGATGTAGAATGAGGGGTCAGAGTGTCCTCAACTGTCACAATGGTGAAATTACGACTGAGCGTTGCACTACATCTCAAACCCAATGTAGTTATGTGTGTGTTTGTGTGGAATTGTGCCTAGGTTGCTCTTGTGAGTGTTGCACTCGGATAACAAGCAAGTAGCTAGGTGTAGAATGTAATAAATGTGTGTATGGAATAGAATGAACTTCCCTCCTATGAAGTGTGATGCAAAAACCAACCCTTGTGTCCCTTTTTATGGATCTAGATGGATGCAATGGAGCTCTTAAATGCCTCAATGGATGCAACCTTAGGTGGTGATAGATAGTGTTTAGTGCTTGGTCCCTTATTATGATCACATAACTTTATATTTATATGATTCATTTGCTTAAATTTCATAATTAACCCCGAAAAGGCCGACTACCAAAAAGATAAGATGCTCAAACAATTAGAAAGGACCCAAAAAGTGTGAGTAAATTACGAGAGAGACAGAGGCGCCCAAAGGGAACGAGGGCGCTTGGTGCTGGGATCCTAGTGGCACCGGTGTCTAAGATGAAAATGGTTGAAGAGTAAAAAGGTAAACTGAGCAAGTAAGGGTGCAAGACTGAAAGTAGCAACAAAAAGTAAAGAAAGGTGGCCAAAGACATGGGTTAATTAGTACGTTTCTTACTTCGAATCATATGAATAATAATATGCAATCAACACTAGATAATTACCCAAAGAGCGTGATTTTGTGTCTATAAGAACCCCAAAAAATAATTAGTGAGAAGTTTAAACTTTACAATTCCTTTTGTTGATTTCTACATCAAACTATATTTTAAAAACTTATCTCGAAATGCTTGACCACTATTATCCAATTATAAATTTATGAGTCGTCACGGGTGACTCAACAGTTTTTGACATCATGTCACATTTGACCAATCTTCTCCTAAAGTAAATTCCACCCGATCAAAATGTCAGATACCGACGCATCAATGCATCAATTTGGTTTTTCCCTCGTGCAAGGATGAGATTTGACGGCTGACCCCTCCCGTTAAACCAAAAATATATGACGGTTAAAAGGTTTTAAATGGTCGTCTGCCTCTCTCAAATAGCTCTTCTTCATTGAATAATTTAAAATATACATTGTTTTCTTGACTTGTATTTATGAGTGTTAAGCAAGTTTCAAGCATTATATGCTCCATATAATCACATTATCAGTAAAATATGGTATTTCAATTTCTATGTAATGTTGCGCTTATAGTTATATTGACTATGTTTATAGTAATAATGATGATTTTGTTAAATTCCTTCACGTCAAATGGAGATGGGAAAACTATTTTGTAAAGTGTAAAATATTGTTAAAATAAGCAAAATATGTCCTGACGGGCGTCAAATCTCAACTCTTCCTTCATGGACTCATGACTCAAAGAATTAACAAAGGTAAGGAAATTGTGATACATCTCGTAATCTTGCCGCCAAGAAAGGTTCTCGAAAATGTTGGTCTCATTTGATTTGACATGTCAATCCCAGACAAGCAATGACCATAACCATGATGTGATTGATAACTGTAGGTTGAAAGATCAACGTGGTGTAATAATGTTTAGTTACGCTTGTTGTTTCATTAAGTGTATGCGTCCTTGGTTTTTGACCCTAAAAATGTAACCGTGACTATGGAGAGCGGGATTGAATTGAATGATTAAAACTTTTGGGAATTACACTCTTGGAGCAAGTTGAAATGCATAACAAAAATATTTAAACACCTACCATAACAAAAATACTAAAAGCACCAACTAATAAAGAGACTTTTCAAATTGGAGGCGGTTGTGGGAAGGTGGATGATACATTGGACCCCAAACATTCCCAGAGTTAAAATCATTTCACTAGCCCCGCCGGATTCACGCTTTCGAGAGAACAAACAAATCAAATACATCGTCTAGGTCATGAACCAGTCAAGTCCTCCTGTTGTGTGGAGGAACAAAGTTAAGGATTTAATGCCACCAATCTAAGAATTCGACCCGCATGACATTGAATCGATTAGGAGAAGATGTAAAGTGCATTGTGCAAACTACTTTATTTAATTTATATTTGAATTATCTTTTGTTTTAGTTAATGAAATAGGGTTCCAAAACATAACCAACCAACTACTTGTATGATAGATGATTTTTTTATTATTATGTCGAAGAAGCACAGATTGAAGCTCCTCTGTCCATGTCGTTTTCAACCTGCAAAAGGGGAACGTTGAACCTAACTTCAACAATGACTAAACGACCGCCAAATTTAACCACTACCCGCAATGATTTTAGTAAGACTCCAAATAATATATGATTAAAAATAAAGTTTCAAATAAAATTAAATTATGCCTCCAAGTATTGGCATGCTCACAATTTAGGGATTCGAAGCTAATTTTTAAATACTCTACCCTAGTTAGGGTTTCCTATCTTATATCTACAAACCATGCAAAATTTAAAAATGATCGATGAATAGGTCAAACATATCTCCGATTTAGATTTTGAATCTTTATTTAATTATTTCCCATCTTATATCTACAAACAACGCAAAATTTAAAAATGATCGTTGAATAGGTCAAACATATCTCTTATTGAGATTTTGAAGCTTTATTTAATTAAATTTCATTTCGTGTTGGGTCCAAAACCCTTACTTACATAAGAGTGGAAATTTATCATGAAATGGTTACTAATGATCAATCCCAAAGTCAAATAGATATTCCAAACAATCATGCCCGACAATTATGTTCTTGAGGCAGAGCCAAATTAAAGGTTAAGAGTACCTTAGGCAATAATTTGAGTGGACGCCCTTATCAAAATATTGGTTAATAATATTTTCCCATCAAGTAAATAAATAAAAGTTTCCTACATTCTCGTATTTTAAAATTTGCATCAGGGTCATAATAAATCACAAATTTAGAGAAATTTATATATAAAAAGAATAAAAAATATCTTATAAAATTATCATAAAAGGACGATAAATATTCCATGGATGGAGATAATTAAACGTAGGAGATGCTTATAATGGAACAAATATAATTTTTTATACAAGGTTTCTTTAAGAATGATTTACCAATATTAAGTAGGTGATGGGACTCAAACCTAAACAAAGCACCATTTTTTTCAAAGCAATAAAAATGCTTATGTAGCTCCCATGGTTTTGTGAAGAGTGGTATTTGGACCAAGCCTACCAATTCCTCCATAAAAAATAATAGAACTTTCCCCCAAAAATTAGGAATAGAGAATTAAATATTTCTTTCCTTTAATTATACTCACCTCTATTGATACACCAAAGTGACATTATAAAAAATACACAAACCTTTTTCTAGAAAACGTTGCACACCTACATAATCTGGAGCTACATCAGAGAATGGGTAATGATCAAACAAAATCATATGAGCTCGTAAACGTGCCACATTTGTTTTCACTTGCAAAAATATTATAGTACATTTTTATGTGTATGCGTGAAATTTATGTTACTATATAATAATATCAATAAATGGGTCAATTAATATTGAATATTTAGGTAAATTGTTTTAATGTTAAGTTCTAAAATAGTTGACAATAAGGAAAATATTTAAATTTAGGTGTCCTCGATTGCTGGCACCCTAGGGAACTACTTGGTTTACCTTGGACTTAATCCCCTACCTCAAGGAGTGGTTTTCATGCAATAGTAATTATATATTCTTTCGAATATTTTAAATTCAAGAGTCCCCTATTAACCTCTATCAATGTTCAAAAGTAAATCCATATAATTACTTTATCCTTTTCCCAAAGCATGAAACCTAATCCGTTTAAGTGGAAACTTAATTATTACATGCAAAACCTTATATCTATCAGTAAGGTCTAACATGTGTAACACATAACATCTTAGTTACATGACCATTGTCTTGGCATTAGACATATATACAAAGGTCCAAGTTTCCAATACATAATAAAATGACATATTTAATACAAATAAGTCATGTACTTAACTTACTATATATAGCATTGTCAAGTAATAAAAATACAAGGTATAATAAAACCTAAACTCCATTAGAAACATAATTATGTAAGATCTCCCAATTCCTACGATACCACTAGTACAAGTCCACGAGAAGGGGGTTCTTATCAATTCACATTAGACTTACATGGGTTGATCACACCTTATAAGTATGACAATATCTTATTGCTTCCTTCTAGGCATCCCAATGGTCGCATTAGAGATTAGTTAATCCAATAAGGATTGGATGTAGAGTTACTCTTCGAGCTCGAATAGTCATCATTATGTCATTTATATGATTCCCAACTTTATGCAACATTAGTTGTAATTGATGGCAAATATGACCTATTGATGTTATCTTATCCATCAATTTTGGGGACCGCTAAGAAGGGGCATGACAATGATTTATATATCCATTTTTCATGCACATGTTTTACATAGTACTTTTGTTTCTAGATGTGTGATATATATGTTACGTATGATCACATTTCACAAGATACTTTACGGATTTACTTGTCAACACCCAAGGGCATCCTTTCACATTGAGGGAATTTTACATGTATTACAAGTTCTATATTTATATGGTATACCTCTATACACCTTATTTTTCACTTTTAGTGACTTTTTGTCTTTCTAAGCACCACTAGATAATTAACCTCTCCTTACCGATATTTTATAGGATATCACTGAGAGTGGGGTGAGATAGTTTGAAGTGGTACTTGTGAGAGAGATTTGAAGTATAGTCCATGATACCTTGGACACTTTATCCTTTAATCTCCTAGTCATTATTTTACATCCATATGACATCACCTTACTATCCTCTTACGATCACGTGCATATCCACTTACAACATAAATATACCTTTGTTAGATCACCTTTTATCGTCTCTAGAGTTTTTCTCTATTTATTGAGCCTTTTTAGGACCCCATGATTCAATATTACCTAGGTCCAACAACATCAAACATGGTTGCTACCATCCGTATTTCATTCATCGTGGCTAAAAGGTTGATGCTATCATCTATAGGGATATGTAATAGCTATTCATGCTCCTATTTATAACTAACATTTTATTGCATTTAACATTCCAAAGGCGTCATTAGCTACATAAACATTGATTATACCATAAAAAATAATTTTTAATATCTAATAAGAATAGAAGGACGCCGTTCTTAGGGTCACATACACAATCCACATAATAATACCACTACTTTAGAGAAATAAATGTAATGAGTCCTCCACTCCTTGGATCATGATTACTAGTCGGGGTTAAACTATCGACTCAAATCACTTTATTGATAGTTGTGAGAAAAAAATTGCCACCTTAGTTTTTGTAGGAAAAGAATGTCTATTTCTTGAAAGTTGTGCTAAAATCATACAATTTGTACTTATAAAGTGGGTTTGTGATACCTCACATATTTTAGGAGAAGGAATTCATATATTATGAGCGTCAATGGACATATTGTCGTAATCTAAGCCCTTTAAGGGCTCCAAAAATATTCTACAAAATTTATTGATGGTTAGTTTGTAAGATTTCGTCAAAAGATGAATTGGGCATTATGTGTTTGCAACATATTCTCCCTCCTCAAATTGATGAGGTGGACTATGAGAGTGTTTAGAAGATGCTTAGCTAGAAGAAACATATCGTAGTCTCGATTGCAAATCTTGAGAAATCTCTCGAGTTGTGTTATTAGAAACCATGATAGCATTGACGTTCGTGATACCTTAAGAAAACTAGATTTTTCTACATCTTTAGATGCTTCAACTTACTATGAAAGTTCTTGTTAAAGGTTTAAACAACTGACACTCCTTTGGTATGTCCTATGCACGAGGGATTATATTAGGATTCATCTTTGCGGTGTTGGTATTATACATACCCATAATGGGGTTTGTGGCGCTTTAATTGTCACAAGAATTTTTTTGATCACCAATAGTGGTCCAACTTACCTCGCCATTAAACTAAAAAATGCTAGTATATGGATTTGAAATGGTTTAGTTACAAGAGACAAACAAAGGACAATACATGATTTTGTGATCTAAGGATTGACAATGAAAACATGTATTGGGAAATATGATGTATGCAATTCTCTACAAGTAATGAGAATCATCAACTTGAATGTCAACAAACTTCTTAAGCTCATTGAAACATCGACTTTGACACATACCGTTTTTGGGTCGAGTTGAATATAAATTAGATAGTAATTAGCACATGCCACGACATACAACAATTGTTATTAGTTCAATAAAATACCAACATGGTGAGGGAAGCCTTGACAATCTAACCCAAACTTGGATCTTAAGCGTTGTTTTCTTTGAGACAACAAATTTGAGAGTCCAAGGCAATAAAACAAGAAGGAGATATAAACATACAATGTAGAGGATTTTTGCAAAAAGGGGGAGGCATATAGTGGGTTGACAAAATAAAACTAAAAGAAGCCTTTGGCCATATTTTGAATATTGTCTAGCCAAATAATATGTTATGTCCATGTAGAGTAGACCCAACTTTTTAACACAATTTCATAAGGAATTCTCCCGACAAAATACCTTATTAAATAAAATTCTTAAGCCATTTACATGCAACATCGAATTGAAGGGTAATCTAATATCGTGGAGAGTCATTACTTCTCAAAAGACCTTCATGACGAAATTCTAAGGTTTCTTGATTGGAGGCGCCATTCTTGACATCTTGAAAATCCACAATCATATTTTCAACAACTAAAATAGTCATGTGAGATGCCATCACATAAACCACCCAAGAGCAAAACTACCTAAAATAAACAACAGAATCACAAGGGGCAAGGAATAGATACCATAACTTTTTAATAAAAATGCAATATAAATGTAGGGCTAAACAAGAAAAAACAATAACAACTAGCATTAGACCCTAATGTATCACATTCCAATACATTTTTAATGGGAAACCAATAATTTTACATAAATATTGACATCTATGCCTCGTGATGAATGGAGTTAACATATAACCAATTACACTTGCCGAGTAAGCACATATTTATGTTGAAACCTTCTTTTGACTAAGTAGCAATGACTAGGGGCATCCATTCCATTAAAGTGACCCAAAGAAGAATATCAATAACAACAAACATTAAACCCCAACATACCACTTTCCAATAAAGTCAATTTCAAAAAATAGTAATAAGTACTTTTAAATACAAAGAAATTTAAGACTACCCATTACTTGATAATAAAATTACCTTTTATGGATTGTTTATGTGTCACCATTTCATTGGTTAATTTATTGATGTGACTTGTTTTATTGACTAGTTTTTATTTAATTTTTTAAGTTTAAAAGTGACATGTGTTGACTTTAATTCAAACAAATCTTGGTACTCTATTTCACATATCCACTCATGGTCATCGGCTCATGCAGAGTCATCGACTCCTTTCCCCTATATCGGGTCATTGAATCATTGGGTATGTCAAAATGCATTGGAAGTGACATTGGAGTCAAATAAGGATGCACTTTATCTCCAACCTTATTTGGTCTCTACATTGATAAACTAGAGGAGTGGAATGATAACGTTGGCGGAGGAGGCATCCATCTAGCTAGTTATGTTGTAAAGCTACTTCTATATGCAAATGATCTTATTCTAATTGCAAAAATAACCCAAAGTTTGAGAGAACATTTGAAAGATCTAGAGCTTTTTTGCCAAGAGGTGGGAATGCAAGTGAATACTAACAAGACAAAAATCACGATCTTTTCTCTACGTAGAAAAAGAGGCAATATGAGTTTCTTTTTGAAGGAAACACATTAGAAATAGTGGAACAATACAAATATCTTGGGCTTGACTTTCACAATAAGCTTAGTTGGGAGACATGCAAGACAAAAAGAATCCAAGGGGGTGAAAGGCCTTATAGTCATTGCAAAACAGGTGCAAGAATGCAGAATTGTGGGATTGGAAAACCAAAAATACCTTGTTTGGCCTGCTAGTCACACCAATGATTCTATATGGGTGTGAAGTTTGGGGCAACAATGTTTTTGACTTAAATTGGAGATAGACAGAGAGGGTCCAAAACACATAAGTTGAAGCCTCGATTCCATATGAGATTCTTTTGGCCGAATCTGGTACTTTTTTGTTGGAAGCATCGACAATGATTCGAACTCTAAGTTATTTAAAAAGGCGCAAGGAATGGAGAATCATCGATGACCCAAAATAATAGCTGAAGCAAGTAAAAACAGGTGGATGAAGCAAAACAACAATTGAATGAGTAAATGGGACATCAACATGTAAGAATGTCCAAATACCAATGAGAAAATAAAAAAGTATGTGAAGGAGAAATTTAGGACAATCATGTGGACAAGGCAAATAGGACGGAAGAAAGCATACTACATCAATCATTTTAACCCCACTTGGGAGCACAAAGAAAAGGCATACATAGGAGCGGAAATTAAATGGAAAGCAAAGATGTTAATTGCCCAACTGAGAACCAACTCACATCATCTTAGATGTGAAACTGGTAGGTGGACAATACCCAAAGAAGAATGGGAAACAAGAACTTGTTTATTCTGTGTCAAGGGGGTAGTGGAGACAGAATGCCACTTCATTATGGAGTTTGCAACTTATAATGACATTTAGAGTAGCTACAAAGACAATTTAAGCATTCAAGTTAATAGACTCGTTTCAATCAAGAAACATATATCACGTTTTTAATCAAGAAACATAGTTGACGTGGCTTTGACATCGAGAAAGGAGTTAACTTTTTGCAATATCAACAGGCAACCTCTGTGACTTGATGTTTTGTTTTTATCTGGACAGATTCTTTTTGCAGCTCTTGGTCCCATAGATTGTTTGGTCTCGTGGACGTTATTAAAATCCTTCATTCATTCATATACCCATGAATTTTTAAAAACTAAATAACTAAAAATAAGAAAACCTTACCAATGCAGCCAAATCTAAAGACATGTTGAAAATTCATTTAAATTTATGTTTTAAGTGGAAAACGCTTTCTAATATGTCATTAAATGAGAAAAGCCTCCCATCTCAATCTCAAACCAAGAACTTGATGTTCAACCAAAAATAATAATTAAAAAGCTCCCTAGACAATTGCCTTATCTGCATTAAAAATATATATATATATATATATATACACACACACATATATATATATACACATATATATATAATTCCACAATATGTAGGAATCAGACGCCATATTCTTTGGAGATCATCTTCAGCTTTGTAACATCCGAATGACGGGTTTCTGAGATCAAATTTAAGGCCCCCACTTTGAAGAAGAACATTCCACTTAAATACCACTAATTTCAATGGCTTGCTCATTCTTCATTGGCGACTCGGCAGTTCACACCCTTCAACCTGTTTGCCCCGTGAGATTCAATATGGCTTCAAATTCAGGTACTATCCCACTTTTCATAGAATTCTCTTTGAAATTCTGGGTATTTTCTGTTTAGGATTTTTATTTTTGGGCGAAATTTTCATTTCTTAGTTTTAACAGCTAGTTTGGAGACGTGGGCAGTGCTGTTATGGCATTGTTTTCTCATTTTTCCCATTACAATTTTGATTACTCTGTATTAATAGCTAGTTTGAGGACGTGGGTAGTGCTGTTTTAGAATTGTTTTTAGGTATACTATTAGAAATTCGTTTACTCAGTTTTATTAGCTAGTTTAGGGATGTGGGAAGTGATATGTTGACATTGTTTTCATATGTTTTCGATCTAAGATCTGATTTCTCAGTTTTATTAGCTAGTTTGGAGGACGTGGGTTCTACTAGGTCCGAGTACTTACAGAGCAACGTTCTTTTAAATTGCGAGAAAACTTACTGGTATACAACAGTATAACATGTATATGTCATATCAAGAAATTGTTACGTGAACGGTATTAAAAATTAGCCAAGTCCATGGAAAAATGATATGCAGACCTATGTGTGATCCATTTCAAAACTCCAATTGGCCATCCAGAAAAGCTTATGCACGATTCTGATGTCAGGATGTTTTAAATTTCTTCTTCTATTTTTGGGGGAAAAAACAATTTAATCAACTTATTATCTCAATTAACTTTACAATTCAACCGCTTGGTGCAGGTGGATTGGCAAGGTTTGGGTCCACTCTTGAGCTCACTCGCAAGGTCGAAACCTAAGAGAGAAAATTTGAATAATATATAAGGTGAAGGGAAAACTCCCCCTTTCTGCAAAGGGGGGATATACAAATTTGACGTGGTGGCTATCCTGTGAACTAAAAAATCATCTTTACCTTTACCTTTTACTTGAAGATTCAAAGACACACATTAATGAAACTGTTGGGTTAAAAAAGGGGAGATAATAGTAGATTCAATCTGAATGGAATTGACAATTTCATACTCGTGGATATGAATTCTTAACCAAAAGACCAAGCTGTGCTCTCCTTGTTATCTTCTCACACACCTGTGGGCTTATGATAGACTTGCCGTGGCAATGTAAAGACTCAAAGACTTAGTGAGAATAGAAGTCATAACTTGTATTTGTGGATGTAGGACCTTTTGCTATACCGTAAAGACACCAAGCATTGGTGAGAATGGACATCATAATTTCACACTTACAGATATAGGTCTTTAATCAGAAGACCAAAACATGGTCTTCAGCAAGGTATCTATTGACTTTCCTCGTTACTTATTCACACACTTAGGCTATACTTGCTGCTATGCTTATTTGCGCTGCTATTCCGATTTGTGCCACTGTGGAAGCCCACATATAAAACGATTTCTATGCCGGCCTATCACTAGGCATAATGCTTGGTGCTCCCCGAGGTATAGTGGGAGAGAATAATGGGTCCCTGTCACGGTTTGGTGGATAGAGATCCACCATTCTTCAAGATGGCCATTACTCATCATTATGCACTAGAACATGACGACATACCGGAAAGCAATCAGATATACAATCCTATTTCTATCCCATTAAGAAATATCATGTAAGAACAATATTAGCACAAGACTTAAATCTGCCATTAACATTCCCTTATGTTCATTGGTTGAGCAATATTGTGTCATACTTATGAGCAACAAAGGCTATAACAGCCTGCAACTATTCATCAGTATTCATCAACTACAACATGATCATATCTCTCTCTCTCTCTCTCTCTCTCCCTTTTTGTCTCCTTTCTTTATTGCACGAGCAGGGCTGGGTTTATACAAGCACCCCACCACCATTCTTTACAAGAAAACTTGGTCTTATTGCTATGATTCTTGTAACCCATCGGACTTGACATGTGTCTACTGTCTCCTCATACCGCCTTGTCTGCTTGATAGTCCACTGTGAATATCGGATCTCTATCTGTCTGGTTGAAAGATAAGAGCATGCAGTAGTGCAACTTTCTTCTTTATTTTCTCCTGTTGTTTTCTTCTTCATGGATCTTCTTTGTCTGACCTCTATTTGCATCATGCACCACCTGCTTTCCTTGCACTCATCTCAACTCTTGGTTTTTGCTTATACTTGCACGGACTAGTTCAACCTTGGACAAAACTCGGGGATTGGAACCCTGCGACTAAAACCTGGGGACAACATCTCCCCATATTACAGTGCTTGTCTGCCCTTAGACAAGTTCAAACTACCCCGGATCCCTTCTTTGTCACAGTGGCGCTCCTTCATAGCTTCAGGTGCCTTCTTCATCAACCCTTTCTCAAAATACTTAATTTGCATTAGAGCAGTATTTACTTGGGAGATTAGCCAGAATGCTTCGTTCACTAAGTCCTCCTTTGCCACCAAGATCCCCTCATTTTCTTCACACTTCTTACGCATGGCTTGGAACTTTCTGCAAATTTTTTTGAATGCTTCCTGTATGACATCTTCTTCATCCCTGACCTTCCGTTGGAGAATTGCAAATTTTTTGTCCATTTCTGAGTGTATGTGAGGAGATGATAGACACCTATTGGGCTCGACACGTTACAACTGCCATAAGGATAAGATCAAGCCTGCTTGTAGAGCAAGGAGGTGGGGTGCTTATATAAATGCATCCCTGCTCATGTAGAGAGAGAGAGAGAAGAGGCTAGATAGAAGATGTAAATACTAAAGATAATGTTGTAATTAGTTGATGTATACCGATGAGTAGTTACAGGCTATTACAAGTTTATAACTCATAAAAAACAAAATAACAATTTTACTCTTTTTAGATATTTTTATATGTTTTTGTATTTTGCATTTTGAGGCCCTTCGACGCATAATTTAGAACCTCAACTTTATTGGATGCCCTACATAGTTGCCAAAGGCGCGCATGTAGGGCATCTAAACTAGCTCGTTTGATGAGCTTTCCAACACATTTTATGGTTTGCGATTTCGATCAACGGGCTAGGAGATATGACCCGACAAGGTGACATGCTAGTATTTTTGGTATTCTGCCCAAAAGACTTTCCTGAACTGCCACTTGGATCAGGAGTCGTATATGGACCTAGGCTAGCTAATTGATGTATTTTCCAGTATGTAATTTATTGTTCTCAAATGTGATATAAGATGTGTGCAGTCTTGAAAAGATGCAACATGTATTTTAAAACAAAGAAACAATTAATATATTGCATACATTTTATAGGGTCTTACATCAAGCATGGGCAATTCAATTTTGCTGCTCATAGAATCAGACTGTATTCATCTGAAACAGCTTATTTCTCTTGCACGGTAATTGCTGAGAAGGGAATTCTCCTTTTATGTAATGCCAACATGAGTGAATTTTAAAGGTTTTTATCCCTACATCTTGGAAATAATAAAATGTGTACTTCATGGATATGAAGAACCATAATAGGCACAAGTGATTCAAAGATCAAGGGATTATTATCCCTATGAAATAACCCACAATTTGCAAATGAGATAGGAATATGAACATTTATTCTTATGCCAAGGAATGACCTCTTTTGAGATCCTGAACTCTCTGATATCAGATTTGAAATAAATCAACTCCGGGGTTGATAATTGTCACAAGAATTTGCTTCAGTCTCGAAAAACTTCTTCATAGAATGTTTCTACTGGATGAAGATGAAAGGAACAATAATTTAAATGCAATCAAACATCAGATTGGGTGAAGCTTAAATGAGAAGGATTTTTACATAATGTGTGGGAGAGGAGCTGGAAAGATGATTGCCAGTTATTGCTGGTATTTCCTTGGTAGATCCAATTTCAGAGTTGGCATCAGCATCTCAGAACTACTGCGTATAATGGATGTGATCAAAAGGCTTCAATTTTCCATCACAGTTGTAAACAACTTGGAGGCAGATGTATTACACAATTCTGTTTTCTTCTGTGAGAAGCCTTATGTACATCCTGATAGACGTAGCTGTCTGACACACTTTGAAAAGGTCTAAAGCATATTATTGATATGTTCAAAACTCAATTTGTGCAAGACAATGGTAAAGACAGCTAGTGGGGCCAGTTGTTATTATTGAACATTCTTTCTTAATATGAACATGTTCCATTTGAGAATATATCCTTCTATTTTAAAGCATGGTTAGGAAGATTGTCCCGATTGAACAATTCTACTTATCTTGTTCTCTTAGAGATATCTTTGCGCCAGAGTATATTCTTTTGCAGAAGTCAGTTATATTGATGGTAATCATATTTCATATGAAGAGTCTTGTCGTAGTTAATTCCTTTGGTTAGAAGCATATATTAATGTAGTGATTGTTGTAAACAGTGAAACAAACAAGAGCACACATCTCGGGAACATACCAAAGAAACTTTCTTACCTTACAGACCCAAATAAATCCTACAGAAAAGGTGGGATGTTCTTTTGTCAAAAATGATATTCATCCAAATGAAGCTCTACCTGAATTCTTTTGGTAAAACACCCAATATGATGGGGTTGTAGCAGCAAACTTTTTTATTGTCGCTTTTTAAACCTCTATTACAATCATTAATAATCAATATTCTTTTCTAACCATGAGCTTATTTTATCTCTTTGGGACATTGTATATGGAAACTACAATGCATCTGGTTAGTAGGGAAAGTAAAATGCTAAAATATTGCTGCAATATTTGATTCTGGCTGCCACATTCTTTCTTGCATTCTGTCTGTTTTCTTCTTTTATTTTCTGTTTGAGAAAATACATCTTAATGTACATTGTACACTTTCTGGTGCATTATTTATTGTTTGAATATTTGTAGTTTGGCTATGACTTACTAAAGCACAGGGCTTCTAAGTTCTAATTCACTACCAGTACATACTACATAGACATACTTAGGTTATGGATGTTTTTGTTTGTTTGTTTGGGATTTCAATTTCTTTGCCAGTTAGTAAATCTTGTTTACTGTTCAATCAGATATAAATTACTCTGTTTGCAGGAAATAAATACAAGCGGAAGCATCTTCCGATAGTTTCAAGGAGTCGCTCTGAATTAGAACAAGCCATGTTGTTGAGACGGTAAAGCTGTTATTTCTATGTCATTCTGACAGAGAACTTTTTTTTCTGTCTCAAAAGGCAAATAAATGAACTTTGCTCGTTTTTCAGAATAACTACAGAAGGTTAATGTCTAGCTTATTTAACTGCAAAAGCTGTCTTAGATCACGGAATCTGCTACTATTGATATAAAATAAGCAAGACAACACTGTGATGGATTGAGAAGAGGGCACTGGCAACTTTGGATAACTTGATATATATTTTGATAGAATTTCTGCAAAGTATCATCATTTACAAGAGTACAAATTGTCCTGAAAAGTAACGTTCATTGACCAGTTACATAGAATCATTTCTGAATTATAAGTTCCCTGACTGCATATACCAGTTCTATAGTTCGTGTATCAGTAGATGTACATCAGTTTGACTTCTTTAATGGCTCTTAGTAGATTGTGCTTTCAAATATTAGAGATTTCAGCTCAGCATTGATGATCACCTTTGAGCCGCCTTGGACAAACAAATTGTTAATATTTACTCACAGTTGTCAAACTTAGGCTCCTCAACAAAGCACAAAAGTTCACTTCATTGATTGTAGTGAACTCAAAATCTTCCATAAAAGAAACAAAAACTTTCCCAACACAATCTATAAGACGGATACTTGCTTCTACAGCACTAAGGTTCCTTTTTGAGTCCTCATCAATTCTGAACGTTCAGAAATTTTCAGGAATCCGATCATCTTTTGGGTTGATAATAATCGGCGTTGAATGCACTGTCAATGTTCTTATCCAAACAGGGACGATAGATTCATATATTACCACATGTCTCTAGGGCTAAATACGTATCTCTCTTGACCTTTAGGGAATGGGCATGGCAAAAATTTATTGATCCACTTATTAGCTAATAAAGTCACTTTGTCAGTTCTGTCTCATTTTTAAATGCTGCATTTGCAGAATTCTAAGTTTCCCTAAGAACAAGCTAGGGTCAAATGCTACCAAAGACGTTTGCACATTTTCTTTTGAGGATAATTTCAAAGCGAGAGAGCTTGTTCAAAACTACAACAAAATCATGTGCACTTCACATAGACCAAAAAAAAGATTAGGGTCCATATGAAGTTGAGTAGAAGCTCTAACACAATTTTCTAGATACAATTCAAGAATAGATCATGTAGAGTTTTGATGATTGCCTTATACAATGGTGCTTATAGTCATGCTTGTTAAGATGTCAAAAGAGAGGATTAGGCAATGTAGGAGAGGGCACATGAACATAGTGGGTTTTGGTGAACTACAAAGTTCGTCCCACATTTTTCGTGTATGAATTATAATTTCCACAGGAGAATTCATTTTCCAAGATAAACGGACAAGAGCTTCAAAGATTGAATTGTAGCAGGATTTGAGGAAAGGGCCAACAAGATATATCTTTCAGATCTCGTGCTCAAGAATTTCCATTATAGACATTATTTACATTGATCAAACAAATGGGCCTTCAATCATCGAGGAGAAAGTCTCGCTATCATAACATCGCAAATAGGTCTTAAATTCCTTCAACCAAGATCTAGCAGAAATTTTATTAGTACCATCAAAAAGGAACTTGGGTCCACTTCATCTGTTCCATTGAATCTTTCTAACCTCTAGCTTCCAGATCTACAACACAAAACCTCACAGGTGCACCAGATCGGTGCTTTGATACCACTGTAATGTCCCCAAATAGGACATTTCAAGATTCAACAATTATTTATCAAAATGCTGAAAATTATTGTTTTTATGACAACAATGCAAACAACCCAAAATTCCTTGCCAAAACCCTAGGAGATTTGCCTATGGGTGTAAAAATAGCCTCAAAACACCTTCAAAAATTATGAAATTAAATTTGTAGCTAGCCCTTGAATTATCAAATTTGAAAATACTTATATTTTTGCAAAATACTAAAAATCTGATTTTTAATTGTAGAAAAACAACCGAAATTTAAAAATTCATAACTCGGAAAATACCCAACAATTTTTGACAAATGATAGCTCAAATTGAAGATAAAATTACAAGCTTTCCAATGATACCAAAATTAGAATTTTCCGATGGGTGGAAGGCACCCAAAACAGGCTCGGAAATTTGGAAATGTGTAGATGAAACCCTAGCTGTACTCGAAATCAACAACCATTCGCCCCTCTTGGAAAGCCCTCAAACAAGCCTCAGAACTAATCACAACACCCCAAATTTAATTCTCCTTTTGTTTGACGTTCAACAAAGACCTCACATGCAGAAAAACCCTTCAAACAACAACATAACAAAATTCAAAATGTAGCAATGTATTTGTAATGTCCCTTTTTTCCCTTTAAGAGTTGGAAATTGGTCTTCTTGCCATCCCTTCTCCATGGCAAAGAAGAAGAAATGAAGGAGAAGACCCTTGAGCACTTTATAATATATTTTATCTAATATTATAATGTTTTCTTTAGTGTTCTTTTGTTCTATACAGGTCGGCCTTGTCTAAATAAGTTTTGGTGCCAAAGGAAAGATATAAAAGGAGAAGAGAGAGTTCATTTGCATCTAGCTTGGCGTATTTTCTCTATACTTTGGCAAAGAGAGCTTGTTGCTCCTTAGTCATCCACTTGGGGACGAAAACCCTCATGTGAGGCCTTGTTGAAGGATGAAAACCCTTCATTTGGCTTGGGTGAAGGACAAAAACCCTTCATCACCATTTGACATTGAAGAAGAAAGTTGATTTGAAGATCTTTTTGGCATTTCTAGCTGTTATACTATTTTTCTAGGGTGGAGCGACCTACCTTGGGTAGGGTTTGAAGACATTGGCAAGGAATTTGATAAATCTGGTTTTGTAATCTGATTCACAATATTTTTAAAGGCCGGAATCTAGAGTTTGGTAATTTTTGGGGCTTTTGTGCCCTAGATATATATTTTTATTTGTGGCTGCAATTTCTAGAGTTTATTTAATTTCCAGCAGTGTGTTCTCTTGCTTTCCTTGGTCGATTTGGCTTCTAAAATTCAGTAAATCATATATAAAATATTGGTGATGTTTTATGGTGATTTTGGCAATTTTCGGTGCAAGTAGAAGTCGCTGATTTTATTTTCCAGTCTGCTGCAATTTATTTTCAGATCTGCATATTTATTTGAAACCCTCAAAAGGGTTATTACAGTGGTATCAGAGCACGGATTCTCAAAGACCTAGGGTTTCAATGGACAGATGGATGAAGGTGCAACAAAGTATTTTCAAAGAAGAGCCTAGGGTTTCGAAAGTCAACAAGGTGGTAACTCTCTTTGAGGAATATCAAGCTCTTCCGAGAAGATCCGTGATGCCCTAACATTTTTAGAGTTCATAAATTTGGAAACAGAAAGAGTGGGCATTGGAACTCGGTCCAAGCCCCGATGGCATGCACAAGGGTTTTGGGGAAAATACCCCTACCCTAAGGGGAAAGAGCTCCACCTTGTTGGCCAAGCAAGGAGTGGCTACGGAGCTTGTTGAAGAAGAGAACATAACCCAAGTTCGTTGGGAGATGATGGGCATGCTTATTGCCCTAAGGACAAGAAATTGGATGTTAAATCGCAGCAGCAGGTCATTGACAAGGGGCAGCCCTTGGGAGGGTTAAAAACCTCCAATCCTCTTGCCACACTTGATCACTTGGATGGGTCTTCTAACAACACCTTGGTGACACAAGGGTTTAATGAAATTGAGGAACACAGTATTCCAAATTTGCACCATGGAGGAAAAAGAGCCATGAAGAATGATTCAGCCCCTACCTCCATTATTGCTCCAGATGGTCAACATGGTGAAGTAAGTATTGATCATTGTTTGACAAATAATGATGATATTTTTGCATTTGATGAATTTATAGATGAAAGAGGGGTTGTGAACAAGAAGAGGTAGTGATAGGGACGGATGGAACCCATTTCCCAAGTGGAAATGATAAAAGTCAGCTCGCTGGTCCGTTTATAACAGCGGACAATAGAGAGCCCAAAGACGAAGAATTAAACTTGGGTAAGAGCCACCAAGATATCCCAAGTACATGTGAACAAGGTATGATAGTTGTGCAAAGGGAGAAAGCTCCAAATATCGAAGAGGAAGAATTTCTCCATGAAGGTCCGAGGATCACAAAGGTGGAGCTGCTGGTCTGTACATAACAACAGTGAAAGGAAGGTCATTTGAGGGAAATTTCAGCCTAATGAAAGCTCAAGGACATGGGAGAATTGTCAAGCAAGCATCAAGACAAAGATATAGTGAAGGTAAGCACTCGGAAAGCAAAAGGGCATGAAGGTATTTCAGTTTTTGTCCATGCATCATTTCAGATTTTCTACCATGAGTGGATGGTTAGGAATACTCATGTTTCATATATGATGTGTCCTCTTTTGTCACCAATGATTGAACACCTTTGTGCACATCATACTTCATGGGGTAAGGAGGTAAGAGGTGTTATTTTTTGCAAAGGACATGTAGACACTTGGGCTCAATTTCTATGGTGTTCTCACAAGTGGCATATAGATGCTATGATGAGTCCTTCAAAGGGAGGAATATCTGATTTTAAAATCAGTATGGAAGAGTTGGGAGGATTGGGCAGCCATATGCATCAAATTGACAAAGGAGAATGGGAAAGAAGGTTGGGGTCAAGCAAGGATGATTTCAAAGGCTTCACGGTCACCCATAGCATCTTCATGTTGTCAAATTTCGTGGAAATGTGCAAGGTATGTAATGATTTTTTGAAACTAAGCCAGCTGAAGTTACATTGGTATGGAATGGTGACTACATACACTTTCTTATGATCCTATCATGTTTTTTCTTCCACCATCCGCAAGATAAATCAGATTTGCTAGGAGTCCATGAAGGTAAGGTACATTTAATATATTTTTGGAGGGCTGATTCTAACTCAGAAATTCTGAGTTGTAAAAAGAGTAAGAGCAACACCCTTTCTTCAATGTATGGCACACCAACTTCTCATTCATTCAGGGTGAAAGGTTTTCTTTATAACCAAGTGGTCACTAGGCTTGTTGAGAGTGACACTACCGTACCTTGCATAAAGAAAATGGGGCAGCTATCACTTCTCCTAGGAAAAGATGAGGTATGTGATGGATTCCTTGTGATTATGTTAGTTGATGATGAAGTAGTTCTTGGAATTCAATGGCTGCAATCTTTGAGGGAATTCACCCTCAATTGTCATGATAAAGAAGTGAAATTCTATGACAAAGACAAAGAAATCAGAATTCAAGGTATTAAGGATGAAGGGAGTACATTGGGAATGCTTGGTATTCACATTGTGGTTTGCTTTCCATCATAACAACTGATTGGAAAAATATTGTTATAGATGAGGATGTCAAAAATCAGTTTGTTAGTAACATCATAGAAGAAGTTTGCATGAAGGAACAACCTATGACAGATGTTTTGGGACAGCGGGTAAGGCACTTGCAATCAGGAAACCCTCCACATCAAAGGTTACTCACACTTGCCACCAAGTGGATTTTGATTACATGGAAGTGGTGTTCTTCTTTTAGCATCATGGGCAAGGTAAGGGTTACTCTCATAAGATGTTTTGTGGCCATTTCACTTATAAACTTGCAATTCTACAACCAAGATGAGGTGTTTCTCCCAATTTTGTTTGTTGATTTGTGGATATCTTCTTGGGGAAACAATAGAGGGCAAATTTGAAAGCATCCTTTTATACAAAATGATGGGTAAGAGGGTTCACTCATACTTGGTGTCATTTGGGGTATAAGATTCCGGGCATGGTATGGCTGTTATATTTACATAGCAAATTTTGGGGTTTGGCATTGGTAGCATCTTTTAGAGGCCAAGGTAATCATCATGACAACTGTTATATCTTTGTTTTATACGCTGCCCGCATTAATTCCAGCTCTCTACCCATTCTTTTGACAATGAAGGAGGAGTGCCCAGCCATTAGAATGAAAGGTTTGCAATCTATTATCATTGATGATGTGTTTCCAACTGTTATAAGAAAGATTCCAGCCCCTAGATTGCTGCCATTTTTTTATTTTGTAAGGATTTTGAAGAATGACAGCTGCTGCCATGATTTTTTTACCGCTGTCATAAATTTTTCCGGCCCCCTTATCACTTCCACAGTTGGGTTTCCAGCCATACAGTTGAAGGGGTTGTTGTTGATAATTAATGTTGCTTTAAGCAAGGCTGTTTCGAGGTGGATTCCAGCCACTCTAATTCTGAATTTCTGAGTGGAAAATGTATGATTTCAGCAGAGTTGGGAGCAACATGATGATATTTTGGGATAGCCAATGTATGGATGAGAGTTGTGCAGGAACAAAGAAGAATGAGCAGCTGAAACTTGTTTGGGATCCGGGCATTGGCAATTGCTTGAGGACAAACAATTTTGGGAAGGGAGGACTGTAATGCCCCTTTTTCCCTTTAAGAGTTGGAAATTGGTCTTCTTGCCATCCCTTCTCCATGCTAAAGAAGAAGAAATGAAGGAGAAGACCCTTGAGCAATATATATTTTATCTAATATTATAATGTTTTCTTTAGTGTTCTTTTGTTCTATACAGTTGGCATTGTCTGAATAAGTTTTGGCGCCAAAGGAAAGATATAAAAGGAGAAGAGAGTTCATTTGCATTTAGCTTGGCATATTTTCTCTATACTTTGGCAAAGAGAACTTGTTGCTCCTTAGTCATCCACTTGGGGACAAAAACCCTCTTGTGAGGCCTTGTTGAAGGACGAAAACCCTTCATTTGGCTTGGGTGAAGGACGAAAACCCTTCATCACCATTTGGCATTGAAGAAGAAAGTTGATTTGAAGATCTTTTTGGCATTTCCAGCTATTATACTATTTTTCTAGGGTGGAGCGACCTACCTTGGGTAGGGTTTGAAGACATTGGCAAGGAATTTGATAAATTTGGTTGTGTAATCTGATTCACAATATTTTTAAAGGCCGGAATCTAGAGTTTGGTAATTTTTGGGGCTTTTGTGCCCTAGATATATATTTTTATTTGTGGCTGCAATTTCTAGAGTTTATTTAATTTCCAACAGTGTGTTCTCTTGCTTTCCTTGGTCGATTTGGCTTCAAAAATTAGTAAATAATATTTAAAATATTGGTGATGTTTTATGGTGATTTTGGCAATTTCCAGTGCAAGTAGAAGTCGCTGATTTTATTTTCCAGTCTGCTGCAATTTATTTTCAGATCTGCATATTTATTTGAAACCCTCAAAAGGGTTATTACAAGATTTCTGGATGGGAGTACCCAAAATCAGCAACAACACTATTGGGCATGCATCCCAATAAATCTTCAAACATGAAGCTACAAAATATAATTTCCAAGCATGCCTTAATTGGAAACCCTTATGTTGCTTTTATATCTTCCCTAAGTTGGGCGATCCACCTTTGGGGGTGAAAACTTTATTTAAAAATCACTTAAACACCCTTTTGATCTCTTTTCTCTTTTCCCTCCTGCCGACCTTATTTGTTGTTCGCTTTATTATCAAATTAATTGCCAAAGTTTAACTTTAGTAATAATAATTACTTTAATGCAAATAATTAAATTAGTAATAATAATTACTTTAAGGCAAATAATTAAATTAGTAATAATAATTAGTTTAAGGCAAATAATCTAATAATTTAATTATTTCTCTCTTTATTATAATAACTAATATAATTACCCTCTAATTTCAAATGATGAAAATCACTCTCAAGGTAATTAATATTAGCTATTATTTTTATTTGAAATAGGGACGTACAATTTTTTATAGTTGCATCGAGTCTACAGAGCCATGGAGTTTTTGATGTGATTGTGCTCTACTTGAGCAATTTTCTCTCCTTCGGTTGCATGACTTTCCCATGGCCACCAACGCCATCTTAAGAGGTAGATTTCATTTGTATTTTGACACTTTTGGCATGTTGATCGTATCTTTTATAGTAGACCTAGTCCGGTGAATCCCAAAGTGCTAGCTTGTCGGTGTTCGAGTAGGTTTTTTCCACTCGTACAAATTTGTAGTGTCACTCCACCCGTTTAGCAATATGAGGAAGTGTGGTGTAGATTCTTCTTTTAGGTTTCATGTCTTTGTCTTGGCAATTGTTCTTGGTTTGTGGCACACCATTTTTTGGTAGTAGGTCGAATTAAATTTGGTGATTATTTGCACTATGATCACCACTCTTGATAGTCTCCTTTAATTAGTACTTGAGCTTGCCCTCCTTCTGAAGTGAAGCTATTTTGTTGTATTATAGTGTTAGTCGTTTGAGTTTTGTGATTGAGCAAAGTGGATCCAAACTACGGTGTAGACCAAATGACTTCTTCAACATAGTGTATGAGTTTTTCAGCCATATGTCTTGGGATGCCTCAGAAGCGAGGATATTGCTCTCTCCACTTTGTTGTTTTTTTACTGGTTTTGGGTATTGTTGTCCAAAATTACACCCCATGTAATTTTGAGCAACTTACACAATTTTTGGACTTAAGCGGCTTTTGCTTGAAAGTCACTTGAGTGTTGAATGTAGTGTTCCACCTATTCTCAAAACTTGTGGAATAAAGGAATGACATTACAAGTTGAAAATTGGGTGAGTATAAAAGTTCAGAGATCGGGTCATGGAAAATATAGCATTCCGTGAATTTTCCAAATTTGCGGAACGAAGGAGTGCGGTTTAAGTCTTCTGCAAATGTTAGAGTAGCCTACGCAAGTTTCATGAGGAAGATTCAAAGGCCGCAAAGTGTTCGTGTTTTCGAAAGGGTCAAAGTTCGGCTAAGGATGAAATTTGCAAAGCGCAAGAATGCAAGACAACATCCACAACGTGAAGAAGAATGTTGTGTTGCGTGGTTATGGTGCGACGGTTGTTTTGCGAAAGGCGGTCATTTCTGCAGGTTCTCCTAACCCACATGACAAGCAAATTAAAATCCGTAACGCATAATGGAAGTGCCACCGCACACACGAGGCAGTGGAGCAAGTTGAGAAATGGCTAAGTCCAAAAACCACGAAACACTATCCTAGTGTTCCGCGGGTTTTCCTAATGCAGCGTTCAACAAATTTCTAAGTCCGCGGGATGAGGGAATTGAGAGATAAGATAAGATAAGATAAGATAATAATATTAATGTCCAACACATGACCACAAAAGTAGGTCAATGGGACTGCAGGATACAAAGCAAACAAACCCAGCAAGAGGACCCAAACGGGTCGCCCGAGATACAAAGAGAGAAGAAGAAGAAGAGAAGGAAGCAACAGAGGCCGAGAGACCAAAAAAGAAGAGGAATAGGATGAAGGTGTGGGGGGAGCAGAAGGAGCAACCCCCCAACAACATCACCTAGCACTCAAGGCCGGATGGAAGTGACTCGTAATGCGCCAATAACCAGTAGCTGAGACTGTAGAATGCAGGAAGCCGGTGTCCGGGGAGAGAAGGAAAGAAAAGCCTTCGTGGCTTTTGGGAAAGTACGACAAAGAGCAAGATGTGCGAGAGGTTGAAGTTCGCGGCAAAGGTGCGAGTGAGGAGTTCTGCGAATGATATGAAAAAGTTGGTGTCTCACGGGTTTCTAATTCCTGTGGACATCTCAAGTTCGAAAGCCGTGATACATTTAAAAGGCCGTGGAACATGTCAGGATAAAAACCCATGGAAGGGTGTGACGAGAATAAAGGAAAAGACAGTTTGCAATCTTGCAAGTCTTGCAAGTTTCAGATTGTGGTTTCAATTGGGATTCATTGAGCACCTCAAAGCCGTGCACTGTTTTGTTTGAATCGACGCCCAACCACTTCACCAACCCGAATTTAATGATAAATGACGCCCATCCCTCGACCTACATAATCTGATGGCATGTTGTAGAAGTGATGTCGCCCCCTTTCTCGGTCTGCATAAATTAATGACACCTCTTCTCTTCCTCTCTCCTCCTTTGCTATAAGTATGGAACTAATTCTTTTAAAAAAGGAATCCCTCTTTTGTTGTAACTGGCACCATGCCAAAATGGTGGCCCACTTCCCACGAGTTCCAAACCTCAGATCTAAACTGCAATGCATTTTGCGCCTTTTGCCATTGTTGTAATCAATTGTGCATCTTTTAAGCAATAAAATATTGTGTTTGTACCTATTCTCTCGCCCTATGCTTGTATTTCTTGTGTTTTTGCTGTCTATTCGCTCCTAGTATGTTGTGTGTTGCATTTACATATCTCTTCATTTTTGTGTTGTTAATGTGTGAGATGGGAGTTCGGTGAGAGTGTTGATCCGTGGCACGTCATGCGCCCTCTCCTCTGTGTTGTCTTTCTTTCTTTTCTCCTCTCATGGAGATTGATCATCCCTTCTTTACAGTCGTGCTATCACCCCCGCTTTAGCTTAGGTTTTACTTTCTGTATCTCTCTAACCCTGGTTCCTTAGATGTGTTAGTTTTAGATTAGCTAAAGGAGTAGTGTTAGCATTAGGTTAGATAGGTAGAGGAAGCCGACCTTCTCTGGAGGTTTGTCTCAAGATGCAAGTCCCACACTTGGAGACAATCCCATGTTGGCCTAGAATTTTGGATTTTCCATGATCCAAACAAGGGTGCAATTGTATGCTCCAATAGTTCTCGCACACTGGGGGACAGAGTATGAAGGGCTTTACAACTTCATGTCATCAAGATTGATGTGTTTTTGATGGTATTCGACCTTTGGAGGTATTTCTCAATGCATCGACAACTCCATGAATCATGCAATCCGTTTTACGAGTCATGTAGGCCATTCCCTTTACCTTTTTACTCATTTTCATGTTTCCATTCCTCTCATGGCTCTCCAAAGAGCTCATCCATTCTCTTATTTCAGTTCTAGCCCCTTCATTTGTAGCAATGGGATGATATCCCCAAAACAACCGTAAAAAACTTACCTCTTTTCCAAGGAAATGGAGATCAAGTCCCTATTGATCACATTCAAGATATAACAAACCATTGTGCCATTCACAACATCAAAGAAGAAAACATTTGCCTCGAATTCTTGTTTCATCATTAAGAGGTAAAGCAAGAGATTGGTACAACAGTTTGTCTCCTCAATCCATCTCCACATGGGATCGGTGGGAGATCAACTACACAACCGATTCAAGGAGAATGCAGATGTTATTTCTCTCATGGAACACCTCAACACAATACAACGAGCTTCAATGGAGTATATCTCAGATTTCAACATTAGATTCTCAAGGACATGGCTTAGAATTCCTCAAGAATTCAAACCCTCACAAGGTATGGCATTCTTGTATTATTTAAGGTCCTTTGATGCAGATTTAGCTATATTGATCCAAAATTTAGGAGGCAAAATTCTTCCTCGGATTTTACAATTGCATTGTAAGTTGAGAAGGTACTTATATGGGTTGGACAAATGAAACCCATCCCCATTGCTTCCATTCTTCCTTCACCTCCTCAAATTATCCATTCCCCTCATGCAAATAAAGAAAAATCTATCATTCCATTCCAAAAATAGGAAGATCCTTTGCTTCTAGTCCCTTTTTTGGTGCTCTACAAGTTTATCATGCCCAAAACATCTCCTATGATCTGAAAAATTTCCCCCCATCTCCACCCAAGGCATTACCCAACCCTCTAAAACCTTTCCATAATGTTTTGAGAAGCCAAGTTCTAAATGCTTCCCCAATGCTCTACCCAACCCACCCACACTGAGCTAAGTTATCATACAAGGTGGGTAAATCATGATGTTTGCTACTTCCATGGAGAGGAGGAATCGCGAGGATCAAAACATGTTTTGAAGGATCATTTGGCTTCCCAAATGATCAAATCAAAATTTTTGAGCAAATCATCTCTTTTGCCAATGAATTTAAGAAGAAGCCCTTGCCAATGTCTCATCTCCAACCAATTCCGCCAAGGATGAAAATCACATGTGTGTTGAAGATTGGTGTGAATCTGATTGGGAGGATGAGAAGGATGAAAATCCACAAAGGAGGCAATCAACGTGAAAATAGAGCTGGTGTCTCTCAAGGAGAATCAAATTGGACCGTGGGTTGAGGAGAAAGTGTTTTTCAACACTTGTGACATCCACGGGTGTGAGGAAGAAGATTTTCCAAGTGAGCAAGGTGAAACAATTGAGTGCAATGATCCGCATTGATCTGCGTGCTTTGAACTTGTTGCATTATTGGCGGAAAACCAGATTGGGGTAGAGAATGAAGATGAAGGAAACCCACGCGCTAAAGTGGAAACAAAGATGTTTGTGCAAGAGCAAAAAAGACCAAGTCCAGATCAGCTTGTGGACATCTCGCAATGAAGAGGAATGCGTCTCTACCAGCTCCAGTCTTGGAGCTAAATGTGAAGAAGATGGGAAAACCATACAAATTATCCAAACAATTTAAAAGAACATTTGCCCAATCAAATATTTGGCTGTTTTAGAGTCAAATCTTGAGTTACCACCACGATCATGCTCACTTCAGATCATGAGAAAAATGATCAAGACATTAAAGATCAATTGCAACACCTCCGAAACCAAATGTAGAGCAACTTTGAGGAGGTATTCATTCTCTTTCTGGCTGATACTTTGAGCAATGTGGAAGTGCAAGGCATGTTTCCACTCCCACCATGTGTTTTAGTTGCCAAACTGATTACATGGTCCAATTTTGTAAGGAAGGGAAGCTATTTCTCCCAACCAATCTCAAGTTTTGTTTAGCTTCCTTTGCCTTTGGTTAGAGTAGGATTAGATTAGGTTTGTTTATTGCAAAACAAGTGCATTGTGCACACTCTGCATGTTTCCATTTGGAACATGTATGATTTTCATGTTTGTACATAGTTTTTGTGGGCTTTTGTTGCTGTTACACAGTCCAATTTAGAGCAGATTTCATGGCAGAAATCAGATGCTTTGGGGCAGTCCTCAAGTCATATTCTTTTAGCTCCAAAAGATCAACTCCACCAATACTAAGTTCATGTGGATTTAGCAAACATGTTTTTGAAGTTTGAAGATTGGTTTTTCTTCAAGGCATATGCTTGACTCCATGCCCAATGGATTGCTCAAGGTTACTAGGCCTTCAACATCTAGCAGGCAAATGTCCCCTAGAGGTCACCAAATTGTTGTCCAAAATTACACCCCCATGTAATTTTGAACAACTTAATCAAATTTTGGACTTTGGCGGCTTTTGCTTGAAAGCCGTAGATTGTTGGAATGCGGTGTTCCACGGATTCACAAAACCCGCGAGAATAAAAAAATTACATGACGAGAAAATCGGCTAAAGTATAAAAGCCGCGAGATCAAGTTGCATGGAAAATATAACTTTTCACAAATTTTCCAAATACACGGGCGGAGTGTGGTTTAAGTCTTTCATGGATGTCGAGAGAAGCCTCTTTGCGGGTTTCATGAGGAAGATTCAAAGGTTGCAGAAAGTGTTCGCATTCGCAAAGAGTCAAAATTCGGCTAAGGATGAATTCCGCAAAGTGCAAGAATGCGTGACAACATCTCGTGGAGCGAAAAGAATGTCATGTCGTGCGGTTATGGTGCGAAGGTTGTTTCCCTAGGAAAGTGTTCATTTCCACGGGTTCTCCTAACTCGCGTAATAAGCAAATCAAAAGCCGCACACATAATGGAAGCACTCTTTGGACTTCTTGCGGCGGTGAAGCAAATTGAGAAACAATGTCCAAGTTCGAAAACCGTGAAACACCATCCCAATGCTCCGCGGGTTTTCCCAACGTAGTGTTCTCGTGGATTTCTAAGTTCACTGGGACGAGTGAATTGAGCGAAGAAAAGAAAAGCCTTCATGGCTCTCGGCGAGTACGACAAAGAGCATGATATGCAAGAGGTTGAAGTCCGTGGCGGTGCGAGTGAGGAGTTCCGTGAATGATATGTAAAAGTTGGTGTCTTGCATGGTTTCTAAGTCTCATGGGACATCTAAAGTTTGAGAGCCGCAATACATTTAAATGGCCGCCGCACATGTCAAGATAAAAACCCACTAAGGATGCGTTAGAATAAAAGAAAAGATGCTCAAGTTTGCAATCTTGTAAGTTACAAATTGTAGTCTCAACTCAAAATTCATGGAGCACCTCAAAGCCACGCCCGTTTTGTTCGAATCGACACCCAACCACTTCACCAACCTGAATTTAATGATAAACGACGCCCATCCCTCGACTTACAGAATCTAGTGGCGTGTGGTAGAAGCAATGTCAGGCGCCCTCTTTCTCAGTTTGTAGAAATTAATGACGCCTCTTCTCTTCCTTTCGCCTCCTTTTCTATAAGTACGAAACTCATTCTTTTAAAAAAGGATCCCTCTTTTGTTGTAATGGCACCATGCCAAAATGGTGGCCGACTTCCCACGAGTTTAAGACCTTGAATATGAACTGTAATGTAGTTTGTGCCTTCTACCATTGTTGTAATCCACTTTGTGCATCTTTTAAGCGATAAAATCTTGTGTTTGTGGCTAGTCTTTGCCCTATGCTTGTGTTTATTGTGTTTTTGCTTCTCTATTCGCTCTCCCGGTATGTTGTCCGTTGCATTTATAGATCTCTTCATTTTCGTGTGTTAATGCGTGAGATGGGAGTTTAGCGAGAGTGTTGATTTGTGGCACGTCTGTCTGCCCTCTCCTCCTGCGTGGTCTTCCTTTTCCCCTCTCATGGAGATTGATCATCCCTTCTTTCTGGTGCTATCACCCCTCGCTTTAGCTTAGGTTTTACTTTCTGTATCTCTCTAACCCTGGTTCCTTAGATGTGTTAGTTTTAGATTAGCTATAGGAGTAGTGTTAGCATTAGGCTAGATGGGTAGAAGAAGCCGACCTTCTTTAGAGGTTTGTCTCAAGATTCAAGTCCCACACTTGGAGTCAATACCATGTTTTCCTAGAATTTTGGATTTTCCATGATCCAAACATGGGTGTAATTCTATGCTACAACAAGTACCTTGCGGTGACACTTTTTCATCCATGGTAACTCTTTTTTCCCAGTTCTTTGTAAATGGGTACTTTACTAGGCCTAGTTGTCAGGACCCATATTTGGATCCGTCTCCTAGCTTTTCTCATTTCTCACTCCCAATTTTGCACTTAAGGGAGGGTGTTGGAGTTTTGTGTTCACACTAGGCCTGTGTATCTAGCTATTTTGTATCCAGCCTAGGATTATGCGTGTTCACACTAACTCATGAGTTAAGCTTATTTTGGGAGTTTGTTTATTATTGTTGGAGATAATCCCCTCACGTACATGGAATTTGTTTGATCCACATTTTTGGGGATTCTCCTATTTTTGAGGGGTTCACAACAATCACTTAGTTGTGCAACCACATCTTAGGCCTATTTAAGAGGCACTCCCACTTGTATTTTTAGATCATCCGAGGATTGTACATTTGAGCTACAATAATATGGAGATATTTTTGATCCATTCTTTGCATGTTTGTGCTTAATTGTTGTGTACATGCAATGTCTTGTTGCTGTGGTTTTAGTTTTGTTGGAATGATCCTGTTTGAATAAGAGTACTCTGTACTTCGATATAAATTTTGTTGAAAGTGTGTTAGCAGGGCTGAATAAAGTTGAAAATGACCAAAAAGAAACAAATTTGAGTTTTTAATGCCATTTTGTCTTTTAGCATCATGCGCGAGTTTTTATACGAACACGAAAGCTAGCTGTGTACTTGCTAGAGATTCAGCTCAGAAACTTGCGAGTAATTGCTGAGTTTTTGAACTAGGGTATAAGCCAGTCACATCTTTATTTAAGAGTGTATGCTTTCAACTACATGATCTTATTAAGCCTGGGGTTGAAGGCCAATAGGTTTGTGACTGCAAGTCCAACCCTTGGGGGTTGCAAAATGGGCCCATTCTCAAACTTTAATATCTCGATACAACATTTATAGCCCCCTCAATTAAAGAAAATGCATGTTGTAGTAATCAGTTCCTAGAATGGACCTCAAATAAATTTCATCCATTTGATGAAGAATATCAAGTCTTGTGTTATTTGGATCATGTGTGTAAAAATTAAATATAATGACATAAAATTTTATGGATTGGAATTCTATTGCCATGTAACTGGTGTTGCATTCTTTGGTGGCACGCGGCATTAAAATGATTGTGCCTTCAAGGAAGAACAGTTTTATGCCTAAGAATTTGGACAATATTAAGAAAGATTAATGGAGAAAGACAACATTGATGCAAGGATGAAATGATAAATAACAGTACCCTGTACTGGTTATTATTGCATCACAGGGTCATTTGACCGTTGCTTGTGGAGTTTTAACAATTTTTGTCGAATACAAAACATACATATTATTGGCATGTGTAGTCTTGTAAATATTTGATACTATGCAGGCTTCTTTCAAAACTTATTTAAGTATTCTGCATGGTGATGACCACTTGAAAGTGGAAGGCAATATAGTACCTTGGGAAACTAAGCCTACTAAATATATTGATTTCTGTGCAGAGCTACAGAAAAGATGAATGTAAAGAATCCAGGCAAGACAGAGAAACGTCTCCCTTTAAAGCCTGAAAAAGTGCAACCTCGCTTACCTGTACCTGATCATATCGTTAAGCCACCATATGTAAACACTACATCTTTACCTGAACTTGAACAAGAGCCGCAAATTCATGATGCTGAAGGAATAGAATGCATGAGAGCATCATGCCGGCTTGCAGCACAGGTTTTAGAGTATGCTGGCACATTGGTCAGGGTATGCATTCATTCTTACATTGTTGCATTAGTTTTCATTAGTTCATTAATGTTCTTGGTTTGTGGATTTGAAAAGAATATACAATACCTTAAAATATATCCTGCCACTTTGAAATCATGCAAAGCAGACATCTTAATCACAATATTCTCATTTACTGTAAGGAAGTCATCTTTTAAGATACCGATAAAGTATTTTACTTCTATGCTACTTTATGGTTGAAAATTTTAACTTCCATGGTATGTTAAAAATACCATCCACTTTCTAGGCAGTAGGAAAGGATATTTTCATAAACATGAATCCAACTGGTTTTGTGGTTTTGGCAGGTCCCTGTAGTAAACACACAAAAAACCATAAACTATTATGAATCTGACTATATTATTTAGTACCTATTTGCATGGTTATGTCCCTTGACATATACCCCTTCGGTGTCTATTAATCTGATGCCTTAACTTATCGTATTCATCATTTTATCTCAACATTTCATACTTATTAATATAACATATATTCAATATGTTTCTCAGCATCTTGATTTGTAGTATATCAAGTGATTATCATGGGACGTTTCTGTTGTGTGAGTGGCTTCATTTCAAGTTTTTGGAAGTAACTTGATTCAACCTGTTGGAAAAAAAACAATCCCAAACAAATGCTCTTCCACTGCTGCAAAGAAACCCATAACAGTATAAATTAATCGTCCAAACCCTCTTCTACATTATCTATTATTTCAAAAGATCAAGAGATTATTAATGCTGAGAGATGTGCATGCCCTGCATGCTATCATGAATGAGCACTGTGCTAGACAGAAATTTTACAAACCTTAGAAGTTTCACTACAATAAAATTGCTGAAAAGAAAAAAAAGATAATCAAGTTTTTATGAGGACAGGAAAAATGTTGTTAAATGTCATACGAAAAAACAACTCAAAAGAATGTTGACGCTGAGAGTTGACCTAACGGTGAAGAACTTGTGCTCTTAAAAGAGAGGTCAGTTCAAATCTTGCTAGAGGTAAGGTATGTACGCCTCGTATTTGAAGCATATTTAGGTGTATCTTGCATATTGGGAGTATGACATAGTCCCATATGCTTTAAGTCATTTGTAAACCCAAACTTGGTGGCCTGGCATTGTGACTATAAAATAACCTTTCTTAAAAAATAAGCTATTTAGAAGAGAATGAAAATAGGAGTGAAGAATGATTATATATAATAAGAAAAAACAACTTTTGGGAAAAAAATATAAAAAATATTTTAAAAATAGGGTGTTCGTTTAAAATAAAATAAAAAATAGAGATGGACCGAAGTGGGAAACTCACCAATGCTCAGCTCCAGCAAAACAGCAATGAATATTTGGAGTATAGGGATCAAATGGATGATGAGATTACCTAGATCAAACAGTCATACACTTATCTTGAGGTTTTAACTAATAATCAAATCAACAACGTTTTGAATGATACAGAGAGAAGATCGGATGATACTCTTAATAAGTTCGACAAAGTTCTTGTGTTAGCCTATCAGAACTACAAAAGCTTCTTTTAAGATGACTCAAAACGAAGTTTAGACCTTAGATGAAACTCAAAATTTATGCACAAATTTAAAGTTTATTGATAATGGAGCTCAAAATATACCAATTAATAAAGTTAAATAAGTATGACTGTCCTTATTCTCACAAAAATGAATGTCAAGGTAATGTTTTGCATTGTTACTTCTGAAAAATCATTGTCTACTTTATCAAGGTGAAATATATATTATACTTCATCAAGGTGAAATATATAATACTTCATTGAAAGTCAATTTTGATCGTGCATATGGATCTCTCGAATAGTTATGCTCATGAGAAAAATGACATTTGATTTAGAGTTTATATGTGAAAGGTTTATGATGGAAAAGTGTTATGATAGAATAGAACTTGGAAAGGTTGGCCAAGGAATCTTCAATCCCATTATGGTTGAGGGAAGACCTAAATATATAGGCCTTGGATATGGTTAAATACAGATTAGACATGCTTTAGAATGGCTAAAGCAAGAGTAACGTCCATCAAGGAGGACTCCATGCTATCCACATACCAAGGACAACCCAAATCAGGTAAAAATGTTTCTAATATCATTTCTGTTAAGCTTCAAGATGATTGTAGGGTGTCTTCAAAGAGTGGACAACAATCAAGACAAGAATAGGGAAGTAAGAGTATACCTTGAGAGGAAAAAGAAGCAATTTAAAGAGAGGGAACCTTCAAATCATGAAGGCGAAGATAGTGCATCAGTACTCCATCCACATGACGCAAATGCAAAGAGGAAATAGTGAGATTACACCACACCAACTTCACCACTCGCAAGTTCAAGAAAGGAAGTAAACAATCATAGGGGCATCCCAAGAAGGTTGTTCAAAGAAAAGTCATTCTCAGTATTTGTTTCAATTGTAAGGAGGAGGTGTAATGTCCCCTTTTTCAACTTAAGGGCCTAATAATGGACTTCTTGCCATTCCCTTTCCGTGGCAATGAAGTTGAATGAGCAAGGGAAGGAATTGCATTCCCATTTCATTTTTCTTTTACTAATTTTTAATGTTTTTCTAGTGTTTTCTCTATTTAGGCAGGTCAGCTAGGTTGGAAGAGTTTTAAAAACCTATTAAAAAGCCCCTAAGAAGCTTTATGAAGTCGGTCCTTATACTTTGGCCTTTGGTGCCAAAGGAGGATATAAAAGGAGATCAAAGACATCATTTTCATCATCTATCTTGATGCATTTTCTATACAATTAATTTTTGGGCCAATTGCTCATTGTCATTATACTTTTGGGCGAAAATCCAATTGTGTGGCTTTTCCAAGGAAGTCGAAAACCTTCCTTGTGGATGGTTGGAGGATGAAAACCCTCCATTTTTGGGTGAAGTGAATACAACTTGAAGACCTCTTGCAGATTTGGACATTAGAAGGTCAAGGAAGACATCTACAAGGGTTTGCATGCATTGCTGAGCTCTTCCTAGTTGGAGCAACTAGGGTTTGATAGCATTTGGGTGCCTTCTAGGGCACAAAATTCAGATTTTCTTTTATAGTTGGAATCCTCATAATTTATATGGCTGGAAACAATCATATTTTGTGGAATTTAGGGTTTGGAAACCCTTCATTTCATAATTTCGTTGATTTGTACTTCTGCTGCATTCAATTAATTTTCCGGTATGTTTTCAATCAAGTTTCATATTGGAAAGTGGCTTAAATACTTCCTAAATATTTTGGTTGGATTATTTGACGAGTTTCAAGTGATTTTCCTTCATTTTGGTATGCTGTTATAAAAACGAGATTGCTGATTTTCAACTGTCATAAAACACGGGTTCCCGATCAAAAATCAGAATTTAATAATATTGGGGTTTGTGTGATCTCTTTCTTTTTTTCAGTTGAAGTCCCGATAAGGGACATTATAGTGGTATCAAAGCTCCGATCTTTCCAACTTAGGGTTTTCATGGAAGAGGGCAACAAGGATTTTCTATATTATCAAAGAAGTAAAGTGGACCAGCCAAGAGAGGAGGATAATATGGCTGACCAAGATCCTCAGGAAGCCAAGTTCGATAAGCTTATTGCGGGGCAAGAAAGATTGGTGAACACAATGGCCCGACTGATCCATACCATTCATGGTTCTAATGGTGGAAGAGTCTCTTCAAAGGAAGTCATTAATTCTCAGCCATGCAAAGTGAGCAACATTGGTACATGGTATGAAGAGTATAGAGCTCTTTTGGAGAAAATCTGAGATGCCCTACCTTTTGCAGAGTTCGTGAAGTTGGAAACAAAAAGAGTTGGAATTGGCATGGGGTCAAAATCCCAAGCATCAAGAAAGGGGTCAACCCTCCGTAAGGACCCCACACTCAAGAGTAAGGACGCGCATAAAGAAGGGCTTGAAGGTATAGGGTTCTCAAGTCCACATGACAATTTTTTTGAGCTTCAACAACACACACATCGCCGGAAAAAAATTAGATCTGCACTTTGAAAGAGATGGAGCCATGAAGGATGAAGATTCAACCCTTAATCCCATTATTGTTCGGATAGTCATCATTATGAGGTAATTATTGATCATTGTTTGATTAATATTGATAGTATTTCAGCATGTGATGAATCCAGGGTTGAAAAGAAGGGTGATGAGCAAGAAGGGGAAGTGAAAGGGATGGTTGGAACCCATTTCTCAAAGAGACATGATAACAGTCAGCTTGCTGGTCTGTTTATGACAGCAGCTCTTAAGAGTCAAGTTGAGGGTATTCAATATTCATGGCTTGGGTAAGAACCACAAAGAGGCTCCATGCATATCCCAACAAAGTATGGACGAAGTCAAGGTGGAAAAAGAAGATGGACAAGTTGAGGACAACTGAAGGTATGATATTGGAAATCACATTTCAGTTTTTTGGTCTCCTCCTATGTCGCTGCCATATTTGTGTCATCATGGACAACATAGTGGAAATGATGATAAAGTGAAAAGCACCCAAAGTGGCAAAGAGTTCTTAGATCCTTTGAGTTACAAAGAAGGGAAGTCTTCAATGGGTTCCAAGTTATTATGGCTAGTGAATGTTTCATTCCGTGTAGATAGTTGGAAAGAAATTCTACGAGAAATCTTATGGAGTTGGTTGTGCATTCAAACTTCCTTGCGAAGGGTGAGATGCTACAAGATGGCCTCATCATCCCTTGTACCACGAGGTTCCCGCCACTCAAGCTTACCTTTGAAAACCACATGCCAAGTCATGATTTCTATGTTGTTGGTATTGAAAGTACGAATTTGACACTTGAGATTCAATGTTTGCATCCTTTGGGTGAATTCACTTAAAACTATCAAGCTAGGGAATTGAGATTCAAGCTTGGTGATCAAAAGGTTGTGCCTTAAGGCATGACAAGTGGAGATCCTCAAGTTGCTACAGCGAAGAGGATGGAAAGAATTACCAGAAGGCAAGATCTATGGGCTGCACATGGTAAGATAATCACCACACTTTCAGTTTTAAAACAATAGTCGTATCATAGAGATTTTCAGCTCTTAATTCATGCACATACTCTTAGAAGAAGTCTTCCAATGAAAGTGGATGTTGAATTCATAAATTTTACATTTGGAAGTGAGCAAGATAGAGGTTATCTTGCTGCCCCAAGCATTATAACTCAGCTGGAAATTGGTGGTACAAATGTAAGTAGTAAAAATCATGTTTTATGGGTTTCAAGGCACACTGTCATAAAAATTCATATTGCTATTATCAACATGTTCAGTTTGCTCAACATTGCATTTGTAGCCATACAAGCAGCCCCAACCATACACAGGAGTAATTTTCAGTTCTTTGATGATGTTAAAGCATTTTCATTCCCCATATTGTCGATTTTTATGAAGAGTTTGAGGT
The DNA here is from genome assembly GCA_018340775.1 of Taxus wallichiana var. yunnanensis. Lineage (NCBI taxonomy): Eukaryota > Viridiplantae > Streptophyta > Pinopsida > Cupressales > Taxaceae > Taxus > Taxus wallichiana. Next base: position 704,226,613 of record CM031243.1, on the reverse strand, counting down.
ATGACAACTGTTATCTCATTCTTTTCGCTGCTGTCCACATCAGAACCAGTTGGTTAACCCCGTTTAAGACAATGACTAAAGTGTTTTCAATCACAAGGGGGAAGAGTTTTTCACCTACCATCAAAGAGGGATTGTTTTTCGCTATTTTAGAAGAGTTTCTGGCCACTATAATGCTGATTTGGAACAAGAAATTGCATTGGTACAGCTACAACCATACTTGGGATAGTGCGAATGGAACTTTAGAAGTTCATCACATGAAGAGTTGCGTAGATTGCTCACATCCTTGGATTCCGGGTGAACCCTTGAAACTCAAAAAGATGAAGGCAAGGATTTCAGTTTTAATTTTCTCTCTTTGCTTATGGAAGGGAAGGAATTTGATGAGTTTGTATGAAGTGGGGAAGAATTCTAGCATGACATGTTTGAGGCATCCTAAGCTTGATAAAGATTCTGATTTTCTTTTTATATATTGCTAACCCATGGTTCCATGAACAAACCAAAGGAAAAATGGGAGGGGGACCAATTATGATGAAGTTGTAGCTATAGAGAAGAGTGATGATGATTTTGCTTTTCAATTTCATGATCCCGAGGGAGAACGTGAAAACACGAAGCACGAGGATCATGTGGGATGACGTGAACATCGACCGAGGTGCAAACTGGCAGCGTGATGAGGTCCCATGGAGCGAGCATCAGCCATAACGTGCATGCAAGGATTCAAAAAAGGGGCATAACCTCTTTACAAACTCAACATCTCTACTATCTCATAGATCCAAGCGGTGTACATATAGAGGGCTCTGAGTAACCCCAAGTACCGTGATGATGACCTCTCAAGTGGAGAAGGGAAGCTACATTTCCGGAGTGGGAAGTCCCTCCCAATGACACATATGACGCACTGACGTGTAAGGGAATCTCATGATGACATTAAAATGACACCTAGACCTATGACCTCACCTAAGTGAGATGACCTGCCTAGTGATGTGGAAAATGACTCACACCAACTTAGGATGAGGTGGCAAGTCAGAAAAGAGAAATGGGTCCCGACATTGAAGCCTAATGAGGTACTGTTATCCCAAATTTTCCCTCGGAAAGTTTGGTCAGAACAAGCCTTGCACATAAAGAAAAATGAAGGGGTAGTGCCGCAAGAGAAGCCAGGAGCAAGAAAGGAAAAACGGCAAGGATCCAAAGTTTTGGCTCGAAAACAATTTAGGAAAGAGTCTAAAACTGACTAAGTATGAAGAAGCAAGCGGAGGAAGCCACGTGTCCTAACGGCGTTGATTCAAGGGTCAAATAGAGAAAAGGTTTCCAAACGAGTGCCAGACTGACGCGTGTCCCAGAGTCTAAAAGTAAGAGGGACCATTGAAAAGTCCACAGATAAGCGGAGGACGACAAGTGTCAACTCGATGCTCCTCCAAAGGCAAACTTTGGGTCGGGTTTTCAAGCAAGCGTGGTGCCTCCACGTGTTATATCAAGAGGGGCATATCTTTCGACTCAGGGCTCGAAATATCGCGAATCTAACACCATTGGAAAGATCTCGGCCTCACCTATGCCATGGAGGTCTGAGACTTTAATTTTGAGGAGGTTAGGTAAAGGAAAATGGAGGAAACGTCTTCGGGCCTTCAATGCAGGATCCATCTGTCTCAACAACTAGATCGGATTCGATCTGTTTCCGCCATTTCCTCTTCCTTCAAGGCGCCGAACCAAGGATTGATGCAGTAAAGACATATTTGGGGGCAGATTTTATCTGAAGCATTAACAAGCAGTGGTTGAACTTCAACCTGCTTTTCCCGCTTCTCTCTCTCTTTCTTCTCTCCAATCAAATCTATAAATACAGGGGTAGGATTCATTGTAAAGTTGTTCATTCTTCTTCCCTGCCCCCTCTCTCTTTCTTCTCCAGGGTCGAATGTGGAGTTTAAGCCTCCTCCCTTGGCTTTGTAATGACATTTTATTGCCTCTTGCCTGTTAATGGTGTACTGTGTGAACTCCTATAGCAATAAAATCTGTTTCGTGATGCGTTTTGTCCATCCTTTGCTCATTTTGTTGTCTCTTCTCACCTCTCACCATTGCAGGGTATACTATGCGTATCGCCGATGTCCACTACGGTGTTTTGGGAGTCGTGTGTTTAAGGGGTTTGAAATGGTGTTTTGTGTGAACTTTATCCTTGGTCTATGATGCATCTGTCCATCCTCTCCATTGCTCACCTCTCTCCATTTCAGGCAATTGGGTTTGTGATCAGCAGTTCCCTTTTCTTGGTGCTATCACCTCTGTAGTGTAGGATTTCTTTATTTTCATGCTCTCTCTCTCCTTGGTCCCTTGGAATTGTTAGATTAGGAGTAGATAGTCGCATTTCCTTCCTTAGAAGTAGTTTAGCACTAGGATTAGGAAGAGGAACCAACCTTCTCTGGAGGATCATTCCCATTTGCAAGTCCCATAGCTTGGGGAATGATCCAATGTTATGCAAATCACACCAAATGACCTTGCCTTAGAAAAACAGATCCATAACTCATTTGGGGGTGCTGTGATTTCGCACTAACAGGTACCCATGCACAATAAGGAATCTCAAGCAATGGAGGAAATCCAAGTACACAAAAAGAAATACATGGAAAATAACCTATACTAATACACCTCTTGGAGCATAGCTTAGGTGGGCACACATTGAAAACAAGGAGAAGTGGGTCCCGACAACAAGGCCTGATGAGGTACCCATGTACAAGAAACTCTCGAAAAGTGGAGTGAAAGGAGAAAACCCAGTGGGAAAAAACTCCCCCAAAAGAGAGACAAACTCACTCAAGAAGATTGGAGAAGGAGAAGAAATGGGTCCCAACAACATGGCCTGATAAGGTACCCAAATACAATCATACTCTAGAGTAGAGAGAGAAAGAGAGAACAAGAAGGTCCTCCAAGAAGTGTGTCGATGATGTGGTCCTCCGCGCTTTTGTTAGCATATGGATTTGCACGCATGCAAATGACATGCAACAATGTGGGAATGAAGTCCCTCCTCAATGAAGGTGAAGCTGCCTTTATTGAAAACCAAAACTGTATTTACATCTGTACATTCAAAATTGTATGTGGGGGGTGTTTTGGAACATCAATGGAAAGAAAAAGTGAATGAGGGAGATGGAATGGAATGAAGGAAAGGAGTGGAAAGGAATGAGTTGAAAGAACATGCAAGAGTTAGGTAAAACAGAGCCTAATATTGCACGAAGAGGAAAGAGGAAAAACCAACACAAATAAAATGGAGTTTGAGTTAGCCAAATAAGAACGTGTAAAAGGGAACACACATGAGCAAGTAGATAATTAGAGCTTGATCACTGTGAACTAGAACAACCGATTAATAACTTTGACAATAAGATCAAAGACAATATTTGCATGCAAGATTTAAACACTAACATCTAATGAACATAAGAACATTAAATGCTATAAGAGACAATGAATGGGACAAAAAGTTCATATTTCATTAACTCCAAAATGTCTTCTCAAAAGAACACAAAGTTTCTTTCTTTGAAGTAAAGCTTGCATACAAAAGTATTTTCTTCTCCTCTCTCAAAGTCACCCTTACAAATGAGCCCCTCACTTCCTTTTATAACCCAAAAGGTGGTTACAAAGTAGTTAGGGTTTATCATGAACATTAAATAAGGCACTTAAGTGACCTTTGACTTTTTCTAACCAACTTTATTAAAGACAACCAAAAATAGAAATCACTTAAGTTAAAAAGTCATTTAAGGAAAAATACATAAATAAAAGAAATGGGTACATGTGGACCCCACTTAAATGACTTAGACGCACACCTAGACATCCTAGTCAACAATGCGCCACCTAGATCAAAACACCTAGGGTCAGTGCCTTATCCATTGGGCCAAGAGTCCGCCTATCCCGATCATACGGGAATGAACTCATTGACCGTGCTCCGCAATCCTCCAGGTGATAAGAGAGTCGATCTTGAAACTTGAGCAATTCATCCAACCCTCCATTTGAGCAACACCCTGATGTGAGCAATTTTGTCTTCATTCGTATTCACATTCACAATTACACACAATTCTCCACATGCTCGAATAGCCTTCCATGATGAATTATTCATTTGTCGCGAGACTGTAGTCGTTACGCCACCTTGGCTTGTCAAAATCCAACTTTAAATCTTTCACCATTGAGAAGATCTTCCAAGAGCCAAAATTGCAATTCACTTCCTGGAGTTATGTATTTTGTCTTTATCACCATTCGAGAACACTCCAACTTTAAGACTGGCCGATGAAGTATTGCGCACACTGCTAACTGAGAGCTGACAGGGACACGCTTGAATGATGTGGCCTTGCTTGATGATCCACACAATTGTACCTATCATTGGTCTTGGTTTTTTCGATGAGTAGCTCCGTACAACGATCAAGTGAAAACAATTTTTGTGGACAAGATTCTCCCATTATCGATCTCTGCCGATAACAATGGCTTTTGACTCCGAAGAGACCAATGCCAATAGCTACGACTTATACCGCATAATGAGGAAGTTAGAGGTTGCTTCCGCTTCGGAGCCGTTGGAGTTGAATCACCACACTATGCAGGTTTCGTGGTGCATCCATGCAAGTGATGACCAATTTAGAACAAGCGTCAGGAAAATTGTGACTCGCCTTCGGTTGATATGCGATCGCAGAATCGACCTATGTCGACGTGTCCCAAGTTAGTATCGACGATGTTCTCATACTCTGAATGGAGTGTCGAGGTGAGTAGAATGCCTGGGAATACATACCGCAACATCATTTTGTTTGAATATGACATGATTGTGACAAAAGCATGATTTCAGGCTATTACTTCCATCTTACAAAACTGCACAAATCGCCTGTAAAACTAGCCTGGTAAAAATACCAAACGTCACCTTGAGCATCTAAAAATTGGCAAGGGAGCATATGAAGGTGAGGATAATTGAACGAAACAATTCATTTCTCTTGACGATCATCTGAGTCTAAAATATCAACTCTCAAAGTGAGTCACCTTGACAGGCTGAAAACTGCGCACATAGCGAAATCATGCAAACTGCATTTTATTTGACTCCGTGAAAAATATCAAACGAACTGTTGTACATTTGATTTTTGCAAATAAGTACATGAATGTGGGAATAATTCAATGAACCAAATCTGTTTCTTTTGACGATCATCAAGGCTTGAGATATGGATTCTCAAAGTAGGCCTTCCGCCAAGCTGAAACTGTGCGCACGACAAAATCGAGTAAACTGGGTTTTTCTTGGGTTCGTGAAAAATATCAAATGAGGTGTTGCACATTTGAAATTTGGAAAATGAGCATACGAAGATGGGAATAATTCAAGGAACCAAACATTTCTTCCTGATGATCATCCGTCTTCGAGATATCGAGCTCCAAAGTTGATTACTTCGACAACTACTACCCGCGGCACGTTCTTTCCGCATCTATTGTTTTCTTCATTAAATTCATTTTTATTTTTATTTTTGTGCTGACTTTTGAATGCGTGATATCATTGAATAGCCCGAATTGCCTGGAGAGCTCTTGGTTTATGCAAATGCGTGAATAATTATTTTGCCTGAATGCGTGAATAATTATTTTGCTTGAATACTTCTCACCAATGCGTGATGAAAACGATTTATTTTTAATTAAATTCTCCCGTGGAATTTATTCACCAAAAACCTCTACGTTGAGAATTGGAAAACTCCTGTTGGAATGTGGATTTTCTTTGCTCTCTACTTTGCGTTGGATTTTCCTGGCAAATGATGGAACGTGGCACTACTCGTTGACTTCTTTCAAACCATGCGTGGGACTTCTTGGCTGCGTGTGAAAATGTTTTTCTCTACCTGGTTTATTGCCTGGACAACTTCTCCTTGGCACGTGGGATCTCTATGCATGCGTTTAAAACTGTTTTATTGAATGTTATTGGTGCCTGAAGAATGCGTGGAAATTGGTATTCTTTGCTGTCCTTTTTCTGTTTTGAACTGTCCTCCTCCAATGCGTGGGACTTCTTACTGTCTTCTTGCTTGCGTGGATAGACCTGGTGTTTTGCTCTCACCTTGCTGCCCCTTTCCTATGCGTGAGAGCTTTATCTTCCTCCTAAAACAAATGCCTGGGCTGTCTTTTGCAAACTGCCTTTTCTCTGCGTTGAAAATGGTTTATTTTTCCCTGAATTTTTATCTTTCTCTGGCTTGATTTTGGACTCTCCTCTCCTCTCCCACGCGTTGAACTTGTTCTTATTTTCTTTTGCTGTCCTCTTACCTTTTCAGCGCCCAACTTCCCTCTGCATTTGATTTAATTTTTTATTTCTTTCTTCATTGAAAACTGGCCTGATTCTGGGAATGTGTGGAGATTTTAGCTTATGCTTTCACCTGCATGTGTTGAAATTCTCTAATCCTCCAGCACGTGAGTTCTTATTTTTGCTGTCCTCCTTCTTGCAAAGGCGTGGAAATATTGTTCTTTTCTTGCTGTTCCTTTCTCCAGGCATTGAAACGGTGGTCTTGTCTTCAGCTGTTCCTTTCTCCAGGCAAATGCGTTGAACTCTGTGCTTTTCTCCTTGTTACTTTGCTGTCCCCCTCTGCCAATGTGTGTAAGCTCCTTGTACCTCCCCCACGTGGTATCTCTAATTTTGGCGTGAATTCCTTGCTTGGGCCTGCATTGGTGTTGAAATTCTCTAATCCTCCAGCACGTGAGTTCTTATTTTTGCTGTCCTCCTCCTTGCAAAGGCGTGGAAATATTGTTCTTTTCTTGCTGTTCCTTTCTCCAGGCATTGAAACGGTGATCTTGTCTTCAGCTGTTCCTTTCTCCAGGCAAATGCGTTGAACTCTGTGCTTTTCTCCTTGTTACTTTGCTGCCCCCTCTGCCAATGCGTGTAAGCTCCTTGTACCTCTCCCACGTGGTATCTCTAATTTTGGCGTGAATTCCTTGCTTGGGCCTGCATTGAACAATGATCATTTGCCAAGGTGGGTGCGTGAAAACTATATTATTTCCTTTCCTATGCTGCGTGGAGATATGCTTTTATTGTCTTTTTACTTCATTTTGGACTGTTCTTTTTGTCTATTCCTCCCTCCATTGCATGTATTTCCTGATTTTGACTGTGTTTTCTCTTTTCCACCTCTGGCTGTGCGTGATTCTTGTTATTTTTGATCTTATGCCAGTCAATGCGTGGAGAACTGTATTTGACTATCCTCCTGCTCCTATGTGGGATCCTCCTTGTGCATGGAATGTGGAGCTCTGTTCAATGTGGCCTGCAATGTGACACTTCTTTCCTTTTAGCTTTTAACTGCTGTTCCCTGTATGCTGCGTTGAACAATGGTCTTGGAAAATGTGTTGGAAAATGCTTTCCTTTATAACCTGCGTGGAAACTGTATTCCTCGTTTTCTTTTTTTTTTTCCTCTGTTGTTTTCCTTCTACAGGCTGCGTGGAGCTTGTTTTATTTATCTTTTTCAACTTGTTGTTCCCCCCTTCTTAGGCGTTGAAACTGGATCTCTGGTAGAATGCGTGGAGAGCTTTGGGGAAGTTATTGAGGGATGTGATAAAATATTACTTTTGGAAAGCTTCGTTACGACTTCTTCCAATGAGTTTGACGGAAGAATTTTATGAGGATTAAACCGACTTCCCCTCTTCCCGGTAGTGGAATTAATTGCCAGGGGAAATGGGGAAAGCAACGACCAATTGCCAATGGGAATGGCAAAGTGGGCTGGCAATCTCCGTCCAATTTCCCCATGTGGGAAATCGGGAGATTTTTTGCCCATTTGCCAATTTATTAATTTGGCAATTGGGGGAAGAAATCCCATGAGCGGGGATTTAAAGCAATTTTGCCAGAAAGGGGAAATCCGGGCCCGGGAAGCCAATTTGGCATCCCCGACAATGGGAAGCGGAAGCTTATTTTTCCCGGCAAAAACTTGTCGAATGAATTTTAATTAACATTTATTTAATTAAATACTCCAAAGTTATTAAAAATTAATTTTATTAAACAAAGAGTAATCAATTAATTAAATATTAATTAATTAATATTTAACGCGACTTGAGACCTGGCGGGAGGAGTTCTTGCCCGAAAAGGACGAAACGAAGACCGGAACGATCACAAAAATGAGACGGTCGTGATGAGAGTGATAAACCACACAAAGTAACACTTTTGAAAAATTGCAAAATTTCCATTTTTATTTTATTTTTTATTAATTTTGCACAATCAAAATTGGCTGATAACACGCGCCAAGATTGAAGAGAATCCGCTTTGTATCGAACAATATTCTGTCCTTGGAAAGGGCGAAAAGGAGCACTGGAAGTTGGCCCACTCCACGAACGAAGAAAAAACCTGCAGTATTATGAAATGTGGCTCCGATCCACAACTGGAAGGTGACATAGGTTTGGCAAAAGAGTGCACATGAGACAAAGGTAATGCCACGACAATGTGCGTGTCTAGAGAGAGGTGGGGGCCCAATGACCCTCAGAAAGGGATCCACAAGAAGAGGTGGATTGTGAAGAATCTCTAAAATGGTGGAAGTGACAAGTGTCCCTAGGGAAGCACTCCCAACACGAGAGATAGGTCCTCTAAGATGTGTGATGGATCAAATGGAGCATGTAATGCAACACATGAAGTAGGAGGAGAAGACTGCTGTAGAGAGCTGTTGGAAGGCCAAGGTGAAGCAACATGGCACTCAACGGAAGCAACAAGTGTAGGGAGAGTGTCGTCAACTGAGCAATCAAGATGCGAGGGAGCACAAGGGGAAATGGTCACATCTGTCTCAGAGAAAGGGTCTCTAATGGAACACGAGTGCAAAGAGTGAATGGAAGCATGAACATGGTTAACAATGAGCTTTGTAGTGGCATTGTAGCGTTAGTGGCCTCAAAACCAAGGTCCTGATGTGGACGGTCAACAAGGGACTCCTAGGAAGCAATAGAAGAGGAACACTCAACAATGGAAGGGATGTGAGAAGGGGAGAATCCATGGCGGCACAAGAGTGGTCTAGGGAAGTGTTGCTCTTAGATGGTGAAGCAGTATCGCCATGCAATTGTCGGATAATGGACCAGGCAGTGAAAGGGCACTCAAGTGTGCTCAAACAAATGTCAGATATCCCTAGAAACAGTAAGACCAAGAAGGCCATAGACCTCATCAGTGCAGTTAAACCACTCATCCTTCTGCAGAGGCTTGAGAGGCTCAAGAACAAGACCATGGAGGTAGGGCAACAAACCATGCACAAGTGTAGTGTCTGATGATGCCTTCCTTCCATGTCGAATAGTTCTCGAATTGAGGAAAACAACAGAATGATGGAAATCCATAGTGCGGATAAACCCCAAAAAGATCCCAGATGACACTTTATAACTTAGTGTGAAAAGTACAAGCCCAAACAAGCAGTGCAATGACCCCCCGAATGCGGCACTTTATAATGTAGTGTGTTTACAAAAATGATAATCCCATCATGTAGTGTGCAAAAATCATGCAATTTTGACTAAAGAAGCGCTCAAAACCGAGCAATTGGTCAAAAGTTATAGCCAAAAATGGTTCCTGCAACTGATGGAAAAAGCCAAGAAGCCCATGCAAACGAATTTAAAAGTGCTTGAAACACGTGCAAAGGGGGTCGTATTTGTACTTGTTGGAAATGACATCAAATTTCAAATAGGGTTTGTTTTGCTTGCGAGGGGAGTGGCCATGTCTTGTCAACCTCGAACCTTGCCCTCCGTCTTCGACGCTTGTAGGAAGGGCATACATTAACAAGCAAATGAATCTAAAATTATTACAATGCCAAGAAGTAAATGTTTTTCACCTTAAAACATTAAAAGAGATGGGCGTGGAACGAGCTAGTTGATGGTTGGTGAGCTAAGAGGCCAATGCACCGAGTCACGGGTCAATCTTTGCCGAGTTGTGAGTTGGTGTTGATGCTTGAGTTGGTGGTGCCGCCATGTGGAGCTCAAGTCCACATGTCGGTAGAGGGTCGCAGTTGACAGATGCCGCAGAGTTGCATTGGGTGCCGAGTTGGGTAGACCGCTCGAGTTGAGTAGAGTCTCGGCCGTTATTTATCTCCCCATGTTGGGTTGAGGTTGGTCGTAGGAGTGTTGCAAAGCTAAGTCCATGAGTGAAACGGTTGATGTCGAGTCAAGTTGGTCGTTACCTAGCCGCAAGATCCACGTGCCAAGAAATGCTAAGACCAAGCGGTGAACGCGAACATGGTAGAGATGAGATGCACGACAATGGAGCCAAATAATCCAAACTAGGGCGAGCACACACAAATGTAGGTGGGTGGATGCATAGTCAAACACTAGCCGGTTTCTCTAATGCGAGATGGTGGAAAGGTAAGGACAATGGTGTGCAATGTGAATGATGCAGGGGCGAGCTTTGCAAGTTAGCAAAGGCATCGCACGCAGAATGCGGGAGCTCAAAAAAGCTGATGCAAAGGCAAACAAAATGGATGCATACTCGAAACCAAGTCAAGGAATGTGTCGAGCAAACCAGTCGATGCACAACCGTGACAATGCACGAGTCAAATTCTAAAATAAAACCCGAGTTAATGTAGAAGCACGAGTTGGAGATCAACCACAAGCTAAAACACGATTCAGATCAATGCAAAAACGTCCCCATAAATGAATGCACAAGCCCGTTGGATCAAGCAAACATGACCATGCGAAGTAGAGCTGAGTCGAGGATCAACGCTTGAGTTGCGGTGGGTGATTGATGCTTGAGCCGGTGATTCAAATACGAAGGCGTGAGAAACCAAAGCAACATCGACCTCGCGAGAGTGAAACCCGAGCCATGCAAACTTGAAAACCCGAGTTGTTGACGCAGCAAAGTGCCGAGGAGTCAAATAAGCATGAGTGGATCAGTCAAGGTGCCAAGAGAAATTAAACCAAGCTATGGAGTGTCAATACGGGTAGTAAGTTGATGCAACCTGAAATGAGCTATCGGGACGAGCCGAGTTGCACGTTGTAGAACATGCAAACATGACATGCACTATCCTCCCTGAAGGTTGAAAACATCAAGAACAAAGGACTGAGAGGAAAAACATTTTCACATAATCCTTGTTGACAAACCCGAAAGTAAACCACAACAACGAAAATGAGCCAACATTTTTCAATCCCCGTGCTCGATACCGGGGAAAACGTGAAAACACGAAGCATGAGCATCATGCGGGATGGCGTGAACATCGACCGAGGTGCAAACCGGAAGCATGACAAGGTTCCATGAAGGAGCGAGCATCAACCATAATGCATGCAAAGATTCGAAAAAGGGCGTAACCTTATTACAAACTCAACATCTCTACTATCTCATAGATCTGAAGGGGTGTACATATAGAGGGTGTTGAGTAACCCCCATGCTTGTAATGATGACCTCTCAAGTGGAGAAGGGGAGTTACATTCCCGGAATGGGAAGTAACTCCCAATGACACATATGACGCACTTGACACGTAAGGGAATCTCATGATGACCCTAAAATGACACCTAGACCTATGACCTCACCTAAGTGAGATGACTCGCCTAGTGATGTGGAAAATGACTCACAAAGAGCGGTTCCCATCAAGAGGTATGAATTTTGTTCGACTTCCTTCTTTTAAGTTTAGTTGAGGCACACATTGTTTTTGGGGTCAAGAGCTCCAAATTTTAGAGGAAATTACCTTCAAAATTCACAAGGAGTTAGGATTCCACTTGCAAATTGATGAAATCAAAATTCATATGTAATGTCCCCAAATGGAAATTTTTACTATGCAGATCTGAATTTTATCTATAATTGACGACCAGGGCTAGATAAGAAAATGCAAGAAATATGTTATAAACCCACTAGATTTTTAGCCTAAACAAAGCAACACTATTTATAATGATAAAATCATGAAAAAAATACTGGATTAGAGCTACCAAACACGTTGAAATAATTTTATTAAATCTGCAGACAGGCTGCCCTCAGACACAGCTGAAAAAAATATTTCCTTGACTCCAAAAATTCTGAAAATGAAGATTCTGATTTCTAAAAATCAGCAAGATAGTCTGCAACTGAAAACAGATCCAAAACAGCCCCTAAACAATCTAAACCAGCTCTTTAAGTGGTCGCTCTACCTGGAAAATGGGCATAGAAAACAATGACACTTTTCCCTCATCAAACCCTTGACAAAATCTGCAATTTTTCAGCCTTCAATTGTTGGAAAATACTAAAAATATACTGAAAATCCAATGATGCACAATGGAAACCCCAAGGTGGAGAATCCCTTGATTTCTTGGAGGGTTTTTCGTCCTCAAGAGATTATCTCTAAGGGTTTTTCGTCCTTAGAAAATATTTTGTAAATCCTTGGCTCAGACAAAAATCAGAAATTTATAAAATAGCAAGTGATGCCTCTCCAAGCAAGTTCCATTGCTTAAATAGAAGAATTGGGCCTAATGGCCACCTCTAACAACCAATCAGATTTTTCCTCCTCCTTTAATGTTTTTTTCCCACTTGCTTTCTCTCCTTAGGCAAGTTGCATTTTCCCTTGGTTAAATCATTTTTTCTTAATGCCTTTTTCCGTTTATGTCTTTTTCTATTTTTAATTTATTATTAAGTTCATAATAATTTATTATAAGTGCTTTTATAATGTTTTATTTTTATTTTTGCACTTTATAATAAAATATCATAACTTAAGTCACCCTTGTGTTCATCCCATAGCCGTCGGGTAGACAAAATATGCGAAGGGTCTTTGTCTGGGAAGGGGATATTACTATCCTCCCTTTCCAAAATTGCTTGCCCTCAAGCAATTGCAACTTGTTTGTTCATGTGCCATGTGCAAGAGACAATACAAACTATAGTGCTCCAAAATTCGAGCCCTTGTACCTGTCAGTGAAATAGATCTGGCCACCATACGCTTGTGATGTCTCCATGATTAATAATGAGCTGAATTATTTCATGAGACAATTGTTGCGATAACCCGCTCCTTTCTTCGTCATCTTCATCCATTGCAATCTGCCCTTCTTGGATTGATCCTTCCATGCTCTTGGCTGCCACAACAATAGCTTCCATTGCTGATTTAGAAACCTCCAAAACAACATTTTCTATGTTGTGACTCAAGATCTCGAGACACTACACAATCATCAACATTCTTCACAATTTCATGCCCATCAATACTATGGCTTGGAAAATCCATCCCATATGACAATGACTCATTGATATGTACCTTTGGAACTGAAACATTTTCTCCAACTTGGCATCCAACAAGCAATGTTTGTTCCTCACTAATGCAATTATTTTGCTCATCATTAGAAGTCATACCTCTTGAAGCTTCTTCTTCTTTACTTTGCATGGTGGAATACTCTATGGGCTGATTTCTCTCCAATTTTTGCATGGGAATTTTATCCTGTTGATATCTTCTATTTTTCTTTCTGTCTTTACTATCTTTCAATTCACAAAATCTTCAAAGATCAACATAGCTCTTACCTTGGGTGAGTGTTGCATGCTCTTTTCCCCATGCCTCCATGCCATCATCCTCAACCGTTGTTCCTCCTTTTGAGAAAACATGGTTCTACTTCCTTAACCATTGTTGCCTCGATTTCCTTGAGAGCTTGATCTAATGGTACTCATTCGTTGTATAGAGTTGCTTGATGAACCTTTCTTGTATGTATTATACCAACAATCTTTCAATTCATGTCCTCTTTTGTAGATAGGACATTTCTTCTTTTGTGCGTACCCCTTTGCTACTAGTCTTGCTTTGTACTTGTCTATGGTCCCATTTGCTTTGTACTTTGTTTTGAATATCCATCTCGCATCCAATGGAATTCTTCCTTGGTGGAAGATCGACAAGCCGCCAAGTGTTGTTTTGCATCACCGAGTGATACTTAGCGTTCATGGCATCTTTCCAAGATTTTGACCGTAGGGCTTCTTGGATTGTATAGGGTTCATCGATTCAATAACTCTACCCAAATCAACAATGGCCGTGCAATTGATCGTAACGAGTTGAAAATGAATCGAAGGCGTCGAGCCAAGAGCTCAACCACCGAGCTCGGTGTGTGTGGATACCCCTATCGAGTCCCCGCCTTTGCACCGCTCACCGGTCGACCTCAACCGAGCTCATTGTCAAGCCATCGAGCGAGTTGGGAAGGCATATTGTATCCCGACCGTGCTACACTCCTTGCCGAGATCCGACCGAGATGTGCACTATTTTCTAAGGCCGAGCCATTGGATGGGTGAGCTGAGCCTTGATTGGCATCTCTGTAATAAAGAAACAACGTTTTGAAGCAAAATTAGTGTTACATTACACGGCTGAGCCGAGAGCATCCTACATTGCCAACAACCGAGTCAAGGCGTTAAAGCTTTAAGATCTAAGAACCTGCAATCAAACAAATAAAAGTGGGTTCAATCACAAACAATGAGAACGATATCTTAAACGCGACAATGTTAAACAAAAACGGTGAGAAGATCAAAGGCATTCAAAAATGCAAAGGAGATAAAAACGAATTCGAGTCCATTATCTACTGGAAGCCCTAAATCGCCTCTCAGTACACGTCCCACCGTGCGGACCCCCACAAAGCAAGCCACGTGGATCATCTCCTTTGCCACGTCGAGCCGCTTCACAGTTAGTCGACTATCATATCGAGCATTGTTTTTAAATATAAAATTGTACAAATCATATAACAAGTGCATAATGCGATTCATTGGATAGTGGCAATGCTTTAGGTATGGGAGGTTCGTGGGTCGACCCTCACCAAAGCCATTTTTTCAATATATTTTGCACAATTTTGACATTTAGCGGCAGATTTGGCAAAACTGCCAACTCTGTAGAGGCACATTTAGCAGCAAAAATCTCCTCTAAACCGCTTAGCCTCAACTAAACAAGCTACTAAAAATAGTGGAGAAAACCCTAAAATAGGTCAATTTTTTTTTCTCCCATTTCACATATTTTTACATTCTGAGCAATATTTGTCAAAGGAGGGACATCTAAAACTACAATTTTGAACCATTTTTTTACGGTCTTTTGCTTAGAGAGCCATATTGAGCTCCGAGGCCACCAGGGCCCCGAAAAACAATTTTTTTGCCTATCATTCATTTTTTCCGAATTTTTGAATGTAATTGCATACTTCAGTGTATTGTACTAATTTGTAGGTTGCCATATTCAACCGCAAACCATTGTAACTATTGTAAAACTGGCAGAGATTTGTACTAAAAATATTAAAATTTAGTTTTGTATCACTCATGAGATTTTGATCTCATTCGCAGCGTTCGGTATAAACAGTGCCTTTGGGAAGTGCTTACGGGTAAAGTCGTCGTGCGACTACTATTGCACTTAACACCTAATATAGTTGCAACAACGTCGTCTAGGCATCGACCCTTTAAATTGACAGGAGTAATAAGGACACAGTGCACACACTTTGAGCCCTCCCATCCATCTGTGAACGATTGCTCGACTTAAATCCGAACTGAGAAATTATCCGAGTATATAGCGAAGTTACGCGCGCATATGAGGATATTTCTTTGAGCTGGTGTCAATAATCGCACAGAACCCTTTTAATATTGTCTTGGTACCACGTATCGAATTCTTTCATGTACGTTAACACCTCTTTCATGTACCGCCGGGTATATAGAAAGGGCGAGCTTCTTCCACATACCGACGGGTATATCGGAAGGGCGCGTATATAGAAAGGTTTGGTATATTGGACTGACATTATATAGATTGGGAGACCATATACCTGGAGTGATAAGAGCCTTACCCTTTGTTAGTTGATTTTGCAAAATGGGCACCAATGCCCCCAAGTTCTTTCTTCCAGATTCACAACTACTTAGAGGAAATAACTATGCAACATGGAAGACAAAAATCAAGACACAACTTGAGTTTGAAGAGATTTGGACTGTTGTGAATGGTACTGTAACCAGATCAACAACTGATACAACACAACAAAATAGTTTGATAGATCCGATCAAAAGGCCAAGCTAATCATCTTGTTTGGAGTGTCCGATGATGTGCAACCCCACATTCGAGATGCCAAAACAACCAAAGAAGCGTGGGATAAGTTGAGCATAGTGTATAAGGCCAAAAACAAGAATGTCATACTAAATTTGCAGAGTCAGTTACACACATTGAAGTTTAAACAAAATGAGAAAATAGAAGCTTTCTTAAGAAGAGTTGTAGAGTTGAGGGCTTCACTTCTAGCCCTAGGAGAAGAGGTCACTGATGAAGCTCTCATTCCCATTGTTCTAAGAGCCCTCCCTCCTTCATACCGCATTTTTGTGACAACACTAAACTTGTCAGATACGATAGTTAGTTTCGACAAGTTAGTGAACCTACTGCAACAAGAGGAAGCTATGTACAATAAAGATGATGAAGAGGAGCAGACACTTTCTTCTCATCAAAAATGGAAAGGAAAAGGAAAAGGCAAACCTAATTCCTATCAAAAGTCCCAAAATCAACATTAGCAAGGGGACAAACAACAAAAGAAGAAATGTCCTATCTGCAAAAGAGGACATGAATTGAAAGATTGTTGGTATAATACATACAAGAAAGGTTCATCAAGCAACTCTGGACCTCAAAATCAACAATCTTATAAGGGACATTCTAACTACAATCAAGGGCAGAAGAAGGGGAACTGGAAAATAAAACCCCATCAGCAAGGAAATATTGTTGAGCAAGAAGAACATTTAGATAATGAAGACTACTTGTACACTGCTCGATCAAGTGAACCCTCCATGTCAAATAGTGATGTCTGGTATGTTTATTCGGGAGCCACTCGACACATGACCGACCACAAAGATTGGTTTATTTCAATGAGGGACACGCCTTCGAAAAACCATGTTTCGTTGGGTGATGATTCTTCGTACATAGTACGGGGCATTGGGAACATTTCTCTACCCCTTGGTTCACGCAATTGTAGATTGTCAGATGTTCTATGTCCCTGGGGTTGACTAAAAATCTGTTGTAAGTCAATCAACTCCTAGATCACAACTTGAAAATTGACTTTGATAGTCATTTTGGCAAGAAAATGTGTTTAATTCGAGACAAATCACGAGGCTCGAAAATAGTTGCAAAAGCCTCTAATGTGGGACGTATGTTCCAACTTGATTTTGTCCACGGAAATGATCAGGCACTTGTGGCTAAGAACTCTACCTCTCGCATGCACGGTTGTGGCATCGAAACTTGGTATTATCGGTTTCAAGTATCCTCGAAACACTTTGCCGACACAATATGGTAAAAGGATTACCATCTCTCGTAAGGATATAGACAAGTGTCCTCACCGCCTAAGAGCCAAACAACACAGAGCTTCATTCCAGAAGAGTACTTATCGAGCTCATGGTAAGCTTGATCTGGTTAATACCGATCTTTGCGGTCCGATGCAACCGAGTCATTCTGGATTTCAGTATTTCATGTTTTGTGTTGATGACTATTCGAGAAAAATGTGGATTTTTTGTCTTCACAAAAAAGTGAAGTTTTTGAAAACTTCAAGAAGCTCAAAGTGGTTGTTGAGAACAAACTGGTCGTCACATCGAACTCTCCGCTCAGATTGAGGGGGAATTCACCAGTGATGAGTTCAAAACCTATCTACAAGTTCACGGGATTCGCCGACAAATGCCTCCACACACACCGTAATAGAATGGTGTTGTTGAGAGAAGAAATCGTACTATCATGGAAATGGGGCGATGCATGATCGATGATTTTGGACTAGCGAGAGACATTCTCAAAATGAAGCTGCAAAGGCAAAAGTGTATTTGTTGAACAGAGTGCCCACAGTTGCTCTTGACGGACTAACGCCACATGAAGCATGGTCAAAGTGGAAACCATCTGTTGCACACCTCAAAGTAATTGGGTGTAAAGCAAGTATGCACATACCCAAGTAGAATAGAAAGAAATTGGATATGAAATCACAAAACCTCATTTTGATTGGCTACAGTGAAGAGACTCTTGGGTACAAATTGATGGATCCAAAGACCAAGAAAGTCTACACCAACAAAGATGTTGAGTTTTTTGAGAAGAAGCAAAGACTCCTCCGACTCACCTAATGTAGATTTTTCACTAGTTGTAAAAACAGAAGCTGATGTTCCCACATATGATGAAATTGATAATGGGTTGATGGTGATGATCGATAAGACCATAACCCATGGAAGCAGTTTAGCGTATGCCCAAGTGGTATACAAGCATGCTACGAGATGCAATAATGGATGCTCCACTAGATATATCCACCACTGGACCAAGGACTCGTAGTAAAGCAAGAGAAGAAGTAAACTTTGCTTTAATGAGTAGAGTTATTGAATCTGATGAGCCCTCTACGGTCTAGAAACCTTACAATCAAAATCTTGGAAAGATGCCATGGACGCTGAGTATCACTCAATGATGAAAAACAAAACTTGGCAACTTGTCGATCTTCCACCAGGGAAGAAACCCATTGGATGCAAATGGATATTCAAAACAAAGTACAAAGCAAATGGGACCATAGACAAGTACAAAGCGAGACTAGTAGCAAAGGGGTACGCACAAAAAGAAGGCATTGATTACGAGGAGACATTTTCTCCCACAACTAAGATCAAAACGATCAGGATGATCTTTGCTCTAGTTGCACAATTTGGTTGGAAAGTCCATCAAATGGACATAAAAATGCCTTTCTTGAAGAGATTTACAAGAAGTCTATATGACTCAACTTGAGGGATATGTTGTACTTAGTCAAGAAGCAAAGGTATGTAGACTCAGGAAATCTCTGTATGGCCTTAAACAGCACCTCGAGCTTGGTACATCAAAATTGATGAGCATCTCGTACAACATGGATTTGTCAGAAATCCATACGATCCCAATCTCTACCTCAAAAAGCAAGGGGGAGATTGTGATTGTCGTTGTCTATGTTGACGATCTAGTCATCACTGACAATTCAGTGAGGATGATTGATGCAACAAAGAAAGATCTTAAATGATCGTTCAACATGACAGATCTCAGGTTGATGCACTATTGTCTTGGATTGGAAGTATGGCAAAAGGAGAATCACATATTTGTTTCTTAGTTGAAATATACCAAGACAATGCTCAAGAAATTCAGGATGATGGATTGCACACCTATTACTACACCTATGGAGAACAAATTGCAGTTATCTTGTTCAGATCCATCTCTTGCGGTAAATGTCACTCTCTATCGGCAGTTGATTGGGAGTCTCATTTACCTCGACCTACACTAGACCAGATATTAGCTTTGTAGTAAGCTATCTTTCCACGTTCATGCAGGAACCCAAAGTTTGTCATTGGAAGTCAAGCAAGGCAGATCTTGAGATATCTCAAGGGAACAGTGGATCTTGGTTTAGAATACAAGAAGAACGATAATTTCTTCTTGTCTGATATTCGATTCGATCATGCAGAACAATATTGATGACAAAATATCCACTTCAGGGTTTGTGTTCTTTATGGGACCTGGACCGATATCACGTGGAAGCAAGAAACAACACTTTGTTTCTTGCTCTTCTTTACAAAATTTGAGTATCGTTTTGCAGGTGAAGCTTTCTGTGAAGCGATATGGCTACGTTGCATACTTGAAGGACTTGGAATACCACAAGACAAACCGACCACCTTGTATGTTGACAATGAAGGTGTTCTCAAACTTGTTCGCAATCCAGTTTTTCATGAAAGAACAAAGCACATTGAGGTATAAGTGCATTTCATACGTGAGCATGTCTTGAAACACAATATACAACTTCAGTTTTGTCCAACAATTTGAACAACGAGCAGATATCTTCACCAAGTCACTTACATGTGACAAGTTCGAGTTGTTCAGAGAGTTCCTCTCCTCATCCCTTGAGACAATGCAAAATTAAGGGGGGGAATGTTAGGATAAATATAATTTACATTGTAATTATGCATTGCACATAGGTTATTTTATTTTTCTGTTATATGGTTATGTTTTAATAACCATTTTATTCTCGTATGTGTTATTTTGTTATGTAGTTATAACACCACATTTGTCTGTATTATTCGGATGCATATTTTGTTGCACATATGCAACATATTGTTTGTCTGTACTTGGTTGTGCAATATCTATAAATATTGCAGCCCATTCTTTGTAATTTTGATTGGATTCATTATTAATAAAATCTACCAAAGCTTTCGTCCCCTGTTCTTAATTTTACATCCTATGATTGAGTTTCATAAATCTCTCTGAGTATCCAACCAATAGGTTTGCAATTCTCTGTGGCCTTTGGTGATCTCTTCACTCGAGATAGTTTATCTTATCTCGTGGATGAGCTGTATGATTATGCCCATCCATGGTCACCTTCTTCACCTTCAGATCTGATTTTCTTTTTCACAAGATGGGAGAATCATCGCCCTGATACCATTGTAATGTCCCCAAATGGACATTTTTGACCCCAAATGGATTTTAGGCCAATCCCAAACCCCAAATGTAGATTATAGACAAGATATCAAATTTTTATTATGCAGATCTGAATTTTATCTATAAATGGCGACTAGGGCTAAATAAGAAAATGCATGAAATATGTCATAAACCTACTAGATCTTTAGCCCAAACAAAACAACAATATTTATAATGATAAAATCATGAAAGAAATACCGGATTAGAGCTCTCAAACACATTGGAATAATTTTATTAAATTTGCAGACAGGCTGCCCTCAAGACACAACTGAAAATAATATTTCCTTGACTCCAAAAATTCTAAAAATGAAGATTCTGATTTCTAAAAATCAGCAAAATAGTTTGCAATTGAAAACAAATCCAAAACAACCCCTAAACAACCTAAACCAGCTCCTTAGGTGGTCGCTCCACTTGGAAAATGGGCATAGAAAATAATGGCACTTTTCCCTCTTCAAACCCTTGACAAAATCTGCAATTTTTAGCCTTCAACTGTTGGAAAATACTAAAAATATACTGAAAATCCAATGATGCACAATGGAAACCCCAAGGTGGAGAATCCCCTTGATCTCTTGGAGGGTTTTCGTCCTCAAGAGATTATCTCTAAGGGTTTTCGTCCTTAGAAAATATTTTGTAAAGCCCTTGGCTCAGACAAAAATCAGAAATTTATAAAATAGCAAGTGATGCCTCTCCAAGCAAGTCCCATTGCTTAAATAGAAGAATTGGGCCTAATGGCCACCTCCAACAACCAATCAGATTTTTCCTCCTCATTTAATGTTTTTTCCCACTTGCTTTCTCTCCCTAGGCAAGTCGCATTTTCCTTGGTTAAATTATTTTTGCTTAATGCCTTTTTCCCTTTTTGCCTTTTTCTATTTTTAATTTATTATGAAGTTCATAATAATTTATTATAAGTGCTTTTATAATGTTTTATTTTTATTTTTGCACTTTATAATAAAATATTATAACTTAAGTCACCCTTGTGTTCATCCCTTAGCCGTCGGGTAGACAAAATAGGCCAAGGGTCTTTGACTGGGAAGGGGATATTACATCATAGGAGTGTTAAGCAAGGGAAGGTTGCTCCTCTTGAGTTAAAGGCCAAGATCCTGTTGATTTCAATCGTAGACTTGCTGTTCTTAAATTTTCAGCCTATGTAAAACAACTTTCAGTCCCTATATTATCAAGCTTTCACAGCTTTTGTTCCGAGAATAGAGTTATTTCTATCTTTTCATTCTCTTGAGAAACAGAGATAAGGGTTAGGGCTAGGAGGAATACCTGTTGAGTGTTGGGAAGGTGTGTGTGTACCGTAGAGAGATCGAATCGATTGTGAAGAGTTCCTTTTTGTGCAGGGAAGGACTACCTGTAAATAAGAATGCAAGACCACCGATTTTCGTTAAACAATAAGTGAGGGAACTGCCTTGGGCCCAGGGAAATATTAGACTTCCTTTCAAGGTGGTCGAGTTCCTTTTAATACAAATTAATGCAAATGATAATAAAGAAGCTATTGTGAAATCATGATTTAGGTACCTCATTACTAAAAGCAATAGAGACTAAACTACCAATAATAAAATGTCATGTTGTTTGTTTGGTCACTGGTTATTGATACGTTCAGATCAAGTTACAGGGATAGACAAGGTTGGATATGAGATTGTTTGGAGGTAAATAGGTGAAAGGTTGGTTTTGGTATAAGTCACAGTGACCGATGCCGGTCATTGGATAATCGACCGCGTTTATAAAACCGGTACCAGTAGGGGATAACCGATATCGGTAGGGGCAGTGATTTAGGGGCTTTTAAATGGAGGTTGGTTGTAAGGTGGTTACGGGGTTTAGAAGGTTGGTAGATGGTTGAGGGGAGTAGTAGGGTGATAGAGAAGACTCAGAGAGTGAGAAAGCTGTCTTTGGGGCAATATAGAGATGGATGAATGAAGGTTAGGTGCGGGTCTTCCGGGTGGTAGATCCAGGAGTGAGCTTATAATCACTATGAATCAAAAGTTCACAAAGTAGTGTCTAGAAGCATACAAGGTAATAAAAGAGACTACTTACTAGTTTCTGATGCGGATGCAGGTCCAAGGAATGCAGTGGCGAAGGCAAGGCTCAGTTGGGATGATCCCACAATCGGAAGTGAGCTGATGAAACTATCCTCCAACTCTCCCAATGTTTGGATGAGTGTGACCGTGATCTAGTTGCTCAGTTACAGTCTTGGGCTCAATACTCCTCTCTGTAACCTCTTCTCTCTCTCTCACTTGTCCCTCTCTTGCAAAATGAATTCGGATCCCTTTGTTTTGGTTGGGGGAGGTCATTTACAGGGAACCGATGGCGGT
This sequence comes from Taxus wallichiana var. yunnanensis, assembly GCA_018340775.1. Taxonomy (NCBI): domain Eukaryota; kingdom Viridiplantae; phylum Streptophyta; class Pinopsida; order Cupressales; family Taxaceae; genus Taxus; species Taxus wallichiana. The sequence goes on along the minus strand of CM031243.1, from coordinate 704,204,055 downwards.
TACCTAACCGACGCCGGTCGCGTAGGGACCGATGTCGGTTAGGTCAAAGTTGGCTATTTTTAGTAAAATAGCCAACTTTCCCTCCTTTTCTCCCGAGGGGTCAGTTATGGGCTTGGTCAAGTCATTATTAGGTTCGTTTTGGTGCGGGTGAGGGGTGATGAGTCATGGGTGTGGGTCTGACCAAGTTATAGGTCTTAATTAGGTTAGTTTAGGGTTAGGGCTAGGTCATGGTGAGGTGGCGAGGTGAGGTGGTAGGGTTGGAGATGTGGATTTATTAATTATAAGGTAATAAATAAATAATTAAGTGTAAGGTTTAGGTGGTGAGGTAGGGTTAGGTTGCGAGATGAGATGCGGGGCACAGGGCGTCGTAAGACCCAAATCGTGTCTACATTTGCCCCTTGTCGTGTAGGTTGTCTTGAAAAGCTGCACCGACAATAATAAGAAGTGGTTGCCCATTAAGGGTATAGGTAATCCCCCTCAAATCTATCACAGATCGAGGTGACGTGAAATCGGGATAGGGTTGATAAAGCGTGAATGATGATGAGATGATGGTAAGATGGTGGGGTAAGTTCAAGGAATTAGACGCATACGCGTTGAAATGCATTAGTGCGACCACTGGTACACGATTTGAAGAAGCAAACAAGCAATTCATAGCAAAGGTCGATAGTTTATCCAAACAAGGTTGATATAATCCTGGTATCCAAGGCATAGGAAGTAGCTCTAGGGGATATAACGGGTAAGGTACTGGAACGTTTAAGCATGTTCGGCAAAGACCAAACAGTTGGTTTGGTTAAGATAAACGTCACGGTCTCGGTGCAGGCAAAATCGGTTGGTTGATCAATTCAAGTATCCTAGTCATGCTAAAACACGAACAGGTGAGCTCGATTGAACAAATAGCTACATGATGGGTGGATAGAATCGTAATTTGCGGGCCTCGGTTGAGGTACTTAATTGGTGCGGTCTTGGGTCGGGCCGATTGGTTGGGTGCGGCCGTGGGTCGGGCCGATTGGTTGGTTGCGGCCTTGGTCGGGCCGATTGATTGGTTGCGCCTTAGGTCGGGCCGATTGGTTGGTTTTGCGGCCTTGGGTCGGGCCGATTGGTGAGTTGTGGCCTTAGGTCGGGCCGATGAATTCAAAATAAGACTATTTAGCAAAGCCGGGGGTAGGTGATGTGGTGAAAAATGTAGATTTGTGGATAAGGGCAGGAGTTAGGTTAAAATAAGCAGGTAACCGATATCGGTCTTCTAGGGCACGACCTAACCGATATCGGTTAGAGGTCAAAACCTATAAAAAGGAAAAAAAAGCGGCATGTCATTTTCAAATTGTGAATTGAGCGCCAAAACATCTCTTGTTGAGTTTTGAATTGATTGTGTCGAGTGTTTGGGCTGAGTTGGCACTAGTTGAGTGGGTGAGTGTTATCAATGTTTGTGTTTTGAATGTTTGGATTGATAAAGGACAAATGTGAGTGTTATCAATATAAATACGCGAAAATATTTATATTTTTAAGGAAAACACAACACATGATAGGTTATGGTAGGGGATGGTTGAGCTCATAGATGGAAAACTCATTTGAGTACTCGGTTTTTAAAAAACTCGCCAAAAAACCTTGAAAACGGTTAAACCGCCCAAAAACTCGCCAAAACAGGGGCTCGCTGAGTTTTGGCGAGTACTCGCCGAGTTAACTCGGCGAGTACTCGCCAAAACTCGGCGAGCCCGTACAAAAAACTCGCCAGACGCGGCCTGGACGCGGAAACGCGGTTTTCAAAGGAAAAAAACACGGATTTTACGCGGTTTTGGCTCTTTTTAAGGCCCTCAACTCCCTCATTGTCACTCACACAACCATTTGAGCTTGCATTGCTTGTGTTGAGTGGATTTTGGAGCGAATTCGAGGAGAGAATTTGGAGATTTGCATTTGGAGGTAGGTTTTTTTTTTTTTTTTAATTCTTTGAAGTTTTTCCAAATTTTGAATATATTATTTAGGTTTTATAGATTCCTATTGTGATTCTAAATACATGCAATGTAAAATCGAATGCTTGTACTTTTTTTATACTCATTTGCAGCCAGAGGTATGTAATTTTATTTTATTTTAACGCAAATTCATTGTAAATTAGTTAAATTTTATGTATGTGTATTGTAATCGATTCGTTGTGTAATTCTAAATACATGTAATGTAAAATTGAATGCTTGTAATTTTTTAATACTCATTTGCAGCTAGAGGTACGTATTTTTTTTTAATTAACGCAAATTCATTGTAAATTAGTTAAATTTTATGTATGTGTATTGTAATCGATTCGTTGTGTAATTCTAAATACATGTAATGTAAAATTGAATGCTTGTAATGTATTTTTTTTACTTACGCAAATTTGTTATTCAGGCATGTTTTGTTTTTAAAATTAAATTAAGTTTACGTTTTCTAATTTTTTAAATGTGCATTGTGTTGCAGATTAGAGTTTAACAATGGCATCGAAGGTCGGCATCGGGTTCGGCATCCTGGATCACTAAAGAGGACCGTTTCCTCCGAATGCCCGCTCCATAGCATGGAAGTATGTCAGTACGTGGAACTTGTGCGGGTGAAATTTTTGCACTTTCTCGTAGTACAAGAAAGTGAATGGAGGCGTCAATCGTTTGAAATATCACCTTTCAACTATTCCTTGCCGAGATGTTACAGATTTGCCCCAACGTGTCGAAGAGGCAACGCGAGAGATTAAAGCAGAGTGGCAGAGTTAGAGAGAGAAAAAACTAGAGAACGCAAGGTCAAGGCAGCCATAAAGACAAGCTATTAGACACTGGGCTGCAATGGAAGAGAATTTAGACGATGATGCAAAGCAACAATCAGGGCTCTACTCGTGGTCCACGATACGAAGAGGAAGAGCTGGAAGAGGCTCATCTTCATCGAGTTCGAGCAAAGGCATATCGAGTTTTTTTGTGGCAAGGAACACACCCGAGCACAACCTTCATTGGATGGTGCATTCGGAACAAAGATATGCACGAGGATGTGGATAAAGCTTGTGCAAATTTTTGTACTACAACAACCCGCCATTCAATGTGGCAAAGAGCCCATACTTGGGAGTACTTGGTGACAGCGTGGCGTTGACAAACTGTAGGGAAAGGGTACAAGGCACCCTCTCCAAAAGATTTGAGCGGAAATTACTTGAGGGTGCGATTGCAGATGCCACTACCATGCTAAAGAGCACAAGAAACAATGGAAAAATTCGGATGCACCATTCTTTCGTGATGGGTGGACGGATGGAAGGAACCGCACCCTGTTAATTTTTAAGCGGCTTCAAACGGTGAGATGGTGTTTTAAAATCTATTGATGCCTCTCGACATAATAAAAATGCGAAAAATTTGAGTGTTATGTTAGAGAGATTGTATTAGAGGTTGGTGTACATAATGTTGTGCAAGTTGTCATTACAGATAATGCAGCAGCAAGATATGTGGCAATGAGAGACTATCGGCAGGAGAGACATCCATCACTCTTTTGGACTCCTTGTGCAGCTCATCAGCATTGACCTTCTTTTGGAGGACATAGGCAAAATTGATTGGGTGAGGCCGGTTGTAGAAGATGCAAGATCTATAACGAAGTACATATACAATCACCCTTGGGTTCGAGCTTGATGAGAGTACACAGGGAAAGAACTTGTTCGAGCCGGTGTCACAAGGTTTCTGAACTAACTTCTTGACGTTGCAGTATTTCTAGTTTGTTGACATCTTTGAAACAAATGTTTGTGAGTCATGCATGGCTAGACTCACAATATTCAAAGAAAGTGATGGAGAGAGGGTCAAAAGATAGTTTTGATGATATCTTTGCAAAGAGAGCTATAGAGATCATCAAGGTAATTTCAAACTTCGATTTATATTTCATTCCTTTATTTTAATTTGTTAAATTATAAATATTAAATATATTGTTTTACTTTTCACTTTTTTATTTCATTTCTAATATGTATTGTAAGTTTGCAATCTTACATTTTAATTTGTGTGTAGGTGTCAGAGCTGTTGGTGAGAGTTTTGCGTTTGGTTGATGGGGAGCAAAACCCCATGGGGTTTGTATATGAGGCCATGGATAGGACCAAAGAGTCTATCCAAAACTATTACAGGGGGGATATCGTCAGATATGGTCCCTTTTGGGAGATTATTGATCGGAGGTGGAACAATCAACTCCACCAACCTATTCATGCAGCGGGGTACTACCTCAACCCCAAGTATTTCTACTCTGACAGCTTCACAGATGTGAATGGAGAGGTTATGGAGGGCCTTTCGACATGTATTGAGAGGATGATACCGGATGTTGAGACGAGGGACCTCGTCATTTTAGAGCTGCAGAGTTACAAACATGGTAGGGGGAGACTCTTTTCATCGGTGCTAGCTATTCGAGGGAGAACCACACAGTCACCAGGTAATACCAAGTTACTTAGAATGTTTACCAAGTTACTTATTAGTTACATATTTGATTTTATTAATTAATTATAAATTTTTGATTATCTTGTTAAATGTTTGTAGGTTCTTGGTGGGAGGATTGGGGAGGGAATACCCCAAATCTTCAAAAGTTAGCCCTCAGAATTCTATCTCAACCTTGTAGCGCTTCTGGATGTGAACGCAACTGGAGTTTGTTTGAGGCCATTCACACGAAGAAGCGCAACAAGTTGACTCAAAAAAGACTCAACGACTTGGTTTTTGTGCAATACAATCTCCGGCTTCGCACAAAAAAAGTTGAGGCGACATCAGAGGAGCTCATTGATTTGGATGAGATAGATCCATACAGTGAGTGGACTGGGCAAGAAGAGGAAAACCCTGCATTCACAGCGGACGAGATTGCTTCTTTTGAGAGGGAGGCTATGGAGGGAGAAGCACTAGCAGGACTCCGAGGAGATATTGGATTGGATGACATCTTTGGAGGTGATCTCCAACATGCAGCAGAGGAGCCACCAGCACCACCATCTAGTTCCAGGATTGAGCCGCATTCGCAGCCTTTCTAGGAGGAGCGTGGAGACGCAAATGCCGAGTGTGGGGACTAGTGGAGCCAGAGGCACTAGACCCTCTCCCAATATTTCTCTAGATTGGGGAAGAGGAAAATGTAATTTATCAGTATATTGTAACTTGCAGATAGATATGAAATTTATGATGATATTTTTCAATGTCAATCATCATAAATTCATATTACTTATCAGCCGGTTGTCGTATTCGCATGATGATGCGATTTTGTATTGTATTTGTATTCAAATCTAATAGAAAACACTTCTCCAACATTTTATGGGCTCATTTGATACATTTTGTAGCTATGTGTTGCTTAAAATTTATGTTTTTTTAAAAAAATTGAGTATTTTTTAAGTTGCCGAGTATTCCCGAGTATTGGCCGAATATTGGCGAGTTTTTTGGCGAGTTTTTTTTTTTTTGGGGGTCTGGCGAGTTTTTGGTTTTGGCGAGTTTTCCTACTATGGTTGAGCTAACCTTGGGAGACCCCATCTCTCCTAAGTGTTGCCTCATAGCCCATCGCACAAAGCAAGGAGGGGCCTCGGACATCGATGTAGTTCTCCCTTAGGACCAGGAGAGGTGAATTCTGTGCAATTTGGTTGTGGTTAGCCAATTTGTTGGTTGGTAAAGTTTGATGTTGGTAGGGTAATGTTGTTGGTGTTGGTAAGGTATTGGCGGTGTTGGTGTGGGTATAGGTGAAGCGAGGTTAGCTTACCCAAGCATAGAAACCGTGTCCCGATTAAGGTCAACACATAATCCTAGATTCGGGTAAAAGAGGCAAAAGTGTCCCATAGTTGTAAAGAGCTAAACAAACCACGTATTATCGTAGGATGAGCTTGAATCCCTAGGTACCTCGTGATGGCGAGAAGTCGATAGGTGAAAAGAGTTGTATAATCACAATATATCGGATATACGTCACGTCCTTGAGTTTTGTTGTTTTTTGAAGAATGGTGAGGTGAGGTGGATGGTATAGCTAGGGCGTAGAGAACTTGTTATAAGGTGATTATTCTGACGAAAGAGAACCAAACCTAAATAGACAAGTCCATGACTCAAAAGTGCTTTTGAATACTGCTTTTATTTTTCTGGATATAGACTGATCGATGCGGAAGTCTATATGGGATATGCATTTTATTGTTCTTGAGGTCTTCACGAAGCTGATCAATGCGAGAAGCTTCGATAGAGGTTGACTTTGTATAGCTGTCCTTGAGGAGCAAGCCTACTTATAGTAGCAGATGTGGCTTTGCACATAGCTGTCCTTCTGGGGAGCAAATCTAGTTTATAGCTTAGAGGTCTAGATGTCCATTTGGCATGAAGCATCTAGTTTTGTAGGAAGTTTGACTCAAGAATATCCCGAATTGTATAATTGAGGACTTGTTATTTTGATACTTTTAAGTCATGGACCGACTAAAAAGGGGAAGGCATCTTTAAGAGGAGGTGATGATCAAACCACGTGAATTTGATTCTACTTTGAAATGCACGAAACAAGGTGTATGAGATGGTAAATGAGCTCAAGGATGAGCGCAGGTAGATAAAAAGTGATGTAACACTAAATTCAACAAGAGAATGGTCGGAGATGCAACACATTAAGGGGTTCAGGTTTAGGTTTACCATTAAGCGAAGCTAAACGATAAGTACCTGATCCGTAAGTGTGAGTGATAATGTAAGGCCCAATCCAATTAGGAGCAAATTTTCCACGTTTGCTCTTTTCTAGTTTGGTTACATGTTGATTCTCTTTGAGGACAAGATCACCAATCTTAAAGGTACGCTCATGAATTCGCTTATCATAAGCACGCTTGATGCGCTTTTGATAAATTTGAAGGTGGTCAAGAGCTGTAAGACGATGCTCGTCAAGAAGCTCCAATTGGGCTAACCGCTCTTGGCGGAAGTCATCATTGGTGAGAATATCCTGGAGAGATATTCTGAGGGAAGGGATTTGTATTTTGAGAGGCAAGACAACCTTGGTACCATACACCAAAGAGAATGGTGTGGCATTAGTGGAAGTACGAATGCTGGTACGATAAACCCAAAGGGCAAAGGGGATGTGATCCCCGTCGCTTTTTAGTGATGTGCGACATTAGAAATCCATTGAGGATAGTCAATAGGTAAGATGAAAGAAACATAAAGGAGTCGTTGAAGCTCTTCTTTATCCAAGAGGGCAATGCGTGGATGCATTTTCTCGGTTTCGTTTAATCGGTTTGAGTCTGGTTTCAGAGTGATGTTATGGACAACAATGTCAGGATCGATTCCTAGCATGTCGGCGTAGGACCAAGCGAAAGCTTGATTGCGGGCACGGAGGAAGGTAGTGAAGGCGGCTTGTTCTGATGCGTCGAGAGATTGTCCGATCTTTACAATGTGAGGATCGTCCTCCGTGTGGATGTTGATTTCTATAGTCGACTCATTCAACATGGTTTGGGTTTCAGATGGTAAGGCACGTTGAATATAAGAGTCGTCCGCACCAAGGTAGGTGAGGATGGAGTCGTCATCTTGGCACTCCACAACATTAATCGAAGGCGAGTCTTCTTCGATCATGTCTGGATATAAAAGGGGGAGAAGATGGGTCTTCACCATCGCGTTGATAAGTGAGAGGACCTAGGAAGATAGCATTCACGAAAAAAAAAAGTTAGGAGGGATAGATTCCGGGTCTATCGACTCCGTGGGTGAAGATGGCAAAATGGGCGTTGATGGTTCGGAAGGGGTGACTTCGTCGTCTTCCTGGATACAATTGACACGAGGTTTCTTCGGTGTAGGTGGTTCAGAAAATCCAAGACCACTACGATCTTTGTGTTTGCGTGTAGTCATGGGAATGATCATATGTCGGCCTTGTTCATAAAGACCGAAACCAAAACCTTTCCAAGCACAATGAGTCAGGAAGGTGAGGGCGAAACAACGGTTGGTTAGATATTGAAAATCAGATTGGAAGGGAACCACACCAAGGGGAGGTTCAGGGGTGACAGAGGATGCGTTGACACCCCCATACGTTAGGTTGGTGCGGCAATTAGGTGGTCCGTAGGAGATCACCTCCCCCACACGACGGCCGTAGGTAGGATGCGCATGTAACTATCCATACTCTTGTGGGGTATGGAAGGTGCTAACGTTGTATAGGCGGTACTCCCCCAGCGTAAGGCGTTGAAAAACACCTACCAAGGGATCCAAGGTTGGGATGTTGTCATGGGGAAAGGAAGAGATATTCGCGTCGGTGGTTTCATTGGTCGAAGGTGTGGGTGCGGCTAAGGTGGATGGTTGAGGCGTGGTTGAAGTAGATGGTCGGTCGGATCAATGGGTGTCTTGACCAGTACAAGCACATCATTAGGGCGGTATAACATATCGCAGTATTGAAGGGGAAGCGTCACCGTGACGGTGTATGACTTCCCCTCATACTCAAATTTTATGCATCTATGTAAGGTGGAGGAACGCATCCCATGCACCGGATCCAAGGGCGGCTTAACAACATGTTGTATTGGAACTCTCCCTCAAGGACATAGAAGAGTTCGGGCAAGGTACGTGGCCCTACACGAATGTTAAGGATCACGGTGCCTAGGGTAGAAGTAATAGCATCGTTGAATGAACGCAACATGGTGGGGTTGGCACACATGCAACTAGGAGGGATATTCATCTGTTGGAAGGCTTTGGAAGAGACGATGTTTAGGCTAGCGCCCCCGTCGATCATAACACGACGTACCCGGATGTCCCGGACATAAGCCGAGATGAAAAGAGCGGGGTCAGGATCTTCTGCACCAAAGACGACAATTTCTTCTTCGAAAAACTGACAGCAGTGGCTTGTTGTACAGGGACAGAGGTGGTTGTGGAGGTAGGTTGTTTGGTGAGAGAAGCGACGTGGTTGGGTGTTAAGATGGAGGCGACAGGCAAGGGGTTTCGTTAGGTAGGACCTCTATCCCTTGGAGGATCTCAATTAGAGCTTGCCGATGAGATTCAGATGTTTGAATGAGATCATAGAGTGTCATTTTTACAGGAGATTGGTGAAGTTGTTTGATCATGGTGCGATGGGCAACTCCATCAGAGACTGGATAGGTAGGTCCACGAATAACCACTTTAGGTGGTGGTGCGATCGGGATGGCGGAAGGAGAAAGAGAGGCTGCAGGTGTGCTCTCTTTAGCTTTTCCATTGTTTTTCTGACCTCGAGTAGCAATGCTAATCATGTTGATCTCGTGAATACGAGACGAGGAAGATGGCAGGGATAAGTCATTGTTCTCAAGAGGCGGGGTTGCAATGATGATAGATTTTGGCGAGGCAGGGACAGGTGGTATAGGAGAAGGGATCAAAGCTAAGGGCTTTTCCTTCGTAAGTTGTCTTTCTTAGATTTTCTATCCGAGATAGGCAACTGGCGAAGGATGGCTTTCAAAGCTTTGCATCCTTCTACATTGTGTCTTGGTGTCTTTGTGGTAGGCATGCATTTTAGATTCATCATAACCTATAGGTCGAGGTTTAGATGGATCATAGGGTCCGAGTGGGGGTAGGAAATGGTCGCATCCCCTACCAACATGCTAAGGATCTTGGCGTAAGATCCTTTGAGCGGGTCAAATTCGTATGAAGATGAGGCTATTGATTGAGTGGGTGAGATTATTGATTGTTTTGGTTATAGTTGGGTACGAGTGGTTCAGACGGGTGGTGGTTTAGCAAGGCATTTTGATGATTGGGTTTAATTAGGCGTGGCTTCTTCGCGCAGAAGTCATGTTTAGCTGGTTAGATGATGAGGCCACATATGACGTGGTGGCAGGAAACAACCACGGGGAAAGAGGAGCGACAACAAACAAGTCCTTTGATGATCGAGTTTGCTTAGGGTTGGTAGGTAGGCAGGATACTTGGGGTGACGGTGTTGAGACGCCCGTGGATTTCGTATGGGTGCGAAGGTGTAGGTCGTGTTAAAGAAGACGTGGGGGCATGGTGTATTGAGGCGAGGTGGAGGGGTGAGGCCCCAATATAGAAGGTAAGCGTGACGGCGAGGGTGAAACCGTGCTGCTGCTGTGGTGTGATTGGGGGTGAGGGTTTTAGTTGTGGTGGAGGCATAGATTGGACTCGAGGCGATTGGAGTCTGTCTCTCTGAGGTGGATTGATGGCTTTATTTTTGGATAAATTTAACCATTTAGGTGGGTGCGTTAGGTGGGTATTGGTGAAGTCCCAATCGTAGGGGAAGGTTTGGTTAAGTTGATAGAGGTGGAATAGAAGTGGGTGTGATTCCGGTCCACTGGGTGTGATATAGGGGGCGAATGAGGCGCTGTATCAATGGGTGTTAAGAGGTCAATCGGTCATTGGAAAGATTTAGGCGATGAAGAACCTGATAGGGAGGAGGGCATGTTCTAGAGAATCCGTCATGGTTAAGGAGTTTGGTGATGTAGGCTCGAGGGGTTTCTCCTCTAAGGGACGACGAAAAAGTGGCGATCCTTCCTCTTTTGCAGCAAGAGTGGTGGAAGGAGATGTTTGGGAAATAGATAGGTTGGATAACATTCGCTCACAGTCTTGCAGGGATGTGGTGTAAGAAGGCTCTTCTCGTGAGAAGAGAACTCGGGCGGTTGATTCCTTTATGGGTAAAGGAATAGCGTGGCTGTCCTCTTGTCCTGATGAAGGAGAAGGGGGCGAGGACCCCTACGATGGTGAAGAGGCTCAATTCAGAATTTCCTCGATGGAAGCCCTTGGTTGGGAGTTGAAAACCGCATGGATCTCATGCACACTCTTCTCCTCAGCTGAGGTTTCTTGGTTTGTGTTACTGTTAGATGAATGGTTTGGAAATGGTTTGTTGAAGATTTTTAAATTTCGATTAGTAGGGGCATTAGGATTATCGAGGGTTATATCCCTGCATCAACCATTTCCTGCACTATGTTTTTCAACATCTTGCAATTTTTCGTGGCTGTGTCCCTTCACGCGATGGAAGTTACAGAAGTCATTTTCTTTATACCAAGAAGGTATAGTGCGGGCGGAATCAAACCCGGAGTGAGGTTTAACAGGAGGCAAGGTGAGAGCTCCTGCTTTAAGCAATTTGTCCAAGATCACATCATAAGTTTCTCCCAAGGGAGTGTACTTGATGGGCTCGGCTTTATACTTATAGGTGGATTTCAGCTGGGTATTAGACGGTGCTTGAGATTTGACCATCACCGCGTGTACGGCTCCTTTTGATTTCAAAGCAACCGATGCGTGAGAGTTGGTGGTGTTGGGTTTGTTGGTGGAGTCTTGGGTTTGGAAATTTGAGTTTTTGTTGCGCAACTTCAATTTCTCCTCCTCTAAGGCTCGAATCTCTAGTTTCCGAGCCATAGTAAAGGCCTCATCAAAGGTGCGGAAAGTTTGAATTTGGAGGGTGGGAGAAATGTGTTTAGCGCAGGCCCGCGTAAAGAGTTCGATGAGCTCGGCCTGAGGTAAGGCATAAGTAAGTTGGTTGATGAGGCCCCGCCATCGTCCAACGAAATCTGCGATAGGCTCGTCTTCAAATTGTCGGATGGCATAGAGGTCGGTAATGGATACTTTTTGCAATATTGATGGAGAAGTGATTCAAGAAAGATTGGGCTAATCGTTTAAGGAGAAGATTGAGTCTTTGGGCTAAAGCACTGTACCACTCAAAGTAGGTCCCGATAAGGACATGGGGAAGGTATGGAGTAGTAAGGCATTGTCATGAGCAATCAGATAGCAGGCATGTCTAAACGATCACAAGTGTTGTTGAGGGTCCTCCTTACTACTAAAGCGAGTAAATTTCGGTAATTCCCATTGAGGAGGATATGTATGAAGGGGGACAGAAGGATGAATAGGCTCCCGACAAACTTGCTCGTATGTCAGGGTGTTACGGCTTCTTGAAACAAAAGCCTCAAGATTTTGCATCTTGTCCATCATCTGTTTGATTAAATCATTGGTTGGGTCGAGATGATGGTGTCATGTCCTTAAACGGAGGAGGATTGGGCCAAGAGCCGCTACTTGACAATGGTGGGGTTGAATGTTGATAAGGTAATGGTGATGAATGTGTTGGGGCGGCCGAATAAGGGTGTCCTATATAAGATGTTGAGGCCACCTTGGATGAGTCTCATGGAAATGAAAAGGTGGGCGGAGCACCGAGAGAGAAAGCTCGTGTGGATAGATGGTAGAGAGCAAGTTATGAAAGAGGCAATTTGCGGGAGAGATGAGGTAGGGCGGTGGGCGGATAGTGATATGTGGGGCCCCAGTTAACCAAAGGAAGGCCAATGGTGCAGTATGAACCACCAAAGCCACCGAGTTGGGAGACGGCTAAGGATGAAGACGGTGAGGCGAGTTATTAGGTGGGGAAGGGGCTAAGTGAGCGGCTATACTAATAGGCATACCAAAGAGGAGCTGACCGTCGGGTGTACGGTCAGGGGTATGAGACAAATAATACTGTACGGCGCTAGGATTAGCATCCAAAAATTTGGCAAAGTCCGGATCTCCTACAGGATCTTGGGAAAAGCACTGGTGTCCGTAGGATTCCCCATAGGATGCGAAGGGGGTGACTCAGGCAAAGACACGGAACAAGCATGTGAAACCATGGTTGCGGCTTGTTTTCGGGTGATAACAACCATGGACAAGAGGATACAACAGAGAATTAGTCAATCAGGAATAGAAACAACAACAAAATGTTGGAATTGGTAGGTTGTTGGTTTGTCAGGAACTGTGAAACACAGTAACCGATATCGGTCTGGTAACCGATGTCGGTCAGACGGTAGCGGCGTCGGTCAGTGTAACCGATGTCGGTAGAAGAGGACCGGTGTCGGTCACTATGTGAAGGCAAAGAGAAAATGTAAGAGGCTGCTGGTTTGGGGATAACAAGGCTTAGTATACCCACCAAACTGTCTGAAGTGATCACTGAGACAGGGTATAACAGAGAAACAGAACTGAAAGAAAAAAAAAAAGCAAGATACACAAGCAAATCAAGAGACTAACCCTAGGATTAGTTTTAATCACTTTGGGCTTATGCCTTAGACGCAAGATGATGTCAATCCTAAACAAAAGACCTAAGGGAGATGTCAAGTTTGTTTTGGCTTGTAAGGCTACCTCAATCGGGCAGAGGAATACCGCGGGAAGGGGGGATGTTTGAGATGTTGTGTAGATTATGATGTGATTTGGTATGTGTTGTGCAGTGAGAGTAAGATTAATTTCTCGTCAATACCGTGGATATCACCCCCACGTGTACGACTTGTTACTTAATCTACGTTCACTAGAATTAAAAACAACAAGCAAGAATGTGATGCATGTGTTTTAAACCCAAATCGAAAATGATATTCGATGAAGCAAAGAAAGAGAAGAGGTTAAGAAGATGACTTTCACTAATGCAAAGATGCGAAAGAAAGACAAGTTCTTTTACCAAAATGACAAAATATTTTGTGAATATTTAGAAGAAAGAAACAACAAGTGTGCTCCCTATATGAAAACAAGCAAGAAAGAAAGAAACCCGAGAAGGGTCCCACCGGGCGTGCCAAAATGTTTCGCATGCGAATTTTGTTCCGAGAATAGAGTTATTTCTATCTTTTCATTCTCTTGAGAAAGCAGATAAGGGTTAGGGCTAGGAGGAATACCTGTTGAGTGTTGGGAAGGTGCGCGCGTGCACCGTAGAGAGATCGATCGATTGTGAAGAGCTCCTTTTTGTGTGGGAAGGACTACCCGCGTAAATAAGAATGCAAGACCACCGGATTTTCGTTAAACAATAAGTGAGGGAACTGCCTTGGGCCCGTGGAATATTAGACTTCCTTTCGAAGGTGGTCAGTTCCTTTTAATACAAATTAATGCAAATGATAATAAAGAAGCTATTGTGAAATCATGATTTAGGTACCTCATTACTAAAAGCAATAGAGACTAAACTACCAATAATAAAATGTCATGTTGTTTGTTTGGTCACTGGTTATTGATACGTTCAGATCAAGTTATAGGGATAGACAAGGCTGGATATGAGATTGTTTGGAGGTAAATAGGTGAAAGGTTGGTTTTTGGTATAAGTCACAGTGACCGATGCCGGTCATTGGATAATCGACATGATTATAAAACCGGTACCAAGTAGGGGATAACCGATATCGGTAGGGGCAGTGATTTAGGGGCTTTTAAATGGAGGTTGGTTGTAAGGTGGTTACGGGGTTTAGAAGGTTGGTAGATGGTTGAGGGGAGTAGTAGGGTGATAGAGAAGACTCAGAGAGTGAGAAAGCTGTCTTTGGGGCAATATAGAGATGGATGAATGAAGGTTAGGTGCGGGGTCTTTGCCGCGTGGTAGATCCAGGAGTGAGCTTATAATCACTATGAATCAAAATTTCACAAAGTAGTGTCTAGAAGCATACAAGGTAATAAAAGAGACTACTTACTAGTTTCGATGCGGATGCGAGTCCAAGAATGCGTGGCGAAGGCAAGGCTCGGTTGGGATGATCCGCATCGGAAGTGAGTGATGAAACTATTCTCCAACTCTCCCAATGTTTGGATGAGTGTGGCCGTGATCTAGTTGCTCGATTCACGTATTGGGCTCAATACTCCTCTCTCTGTAACCTCTCTCTCTCTCTCACTTGTCCCTCTCTTGCAAAATGAATTCGGATCCCTTTGTTTTGGTTGGGGAGGTCATTTACAGGGAACCGATGGCGGTTACCTAATCGACCTGGCCATTGCGTAGGGACCGATGTCGGTTAGGTCAAAGTTGGCTATTTTTAGTAAAATAGCCAACTTTCCCTCCTTTTCTCCCGAGGGGTCAGTTGTGGGCTTGGTCAAGTCATTATTAGGTTCGTTTTGGTGCGGGTGAGGGGTGATGAGTCATGGGTGTGGGTCTGGACCAAGTTATAGGTCTTAATTAGGTTAGTTTAGGGTTAGGGCTAGGTCATGGTGAGGTGGCGAGGTGAGGTGGCAGGGTTGGAGATGTGGATTTATTAATTATAAGGTAATTAATAAATAATTAAGTGTGTAAGGTTTAGGTGGTGAGGTAGGGTTAGGTTGCGAGACGAGATGCGGGGCACAGGGCGTCGTAAGACCCAAATTTGGTGTCTACAATTACTCATGAAATTTCCTTTCTTCATAAGATTTCCATTGGGTAGTTATTATGACATGGTTATAGGGTTGAATTTGCAAAAATCAAATTTGGGACTGCCATTAGCAGCCATGAACAACATTGAATTTTCATTTTTGAAGAGCATTCCATCACAAGTTGATATCGGAAGAAGTTTTCAGCTGAAAAGAGAGAACAAATCTGATTTGATAACCTCAAGTTGGATAAGATTTTATGAAAATTATGATGGCATTTGCAAAGACTTTTGTACAGATTGAGCATGCAAAGAAAGGTAATGTAATTGCTGTTTTTGAAATGCGGGATGATGAAAACTTCCTTGGAGAGAATGGCGGTAGAAGTATGAGTTTGTTTGGGTTAACGCTCCTACATCTAATAGGCACATAATCCAGACTATGAGAGCAGTACAACATGTTCCTTTGCTTTGATATGATGATACTTGGTGCATGTGAAGTTTGCAATTGCTTGGGAACAAACCATTTTGGGAAAGGAGGATTGTAATGTCCCCCTTTTCAATGTAAGAGCCTAATAATGAACTTCGTTCCATTCCATTTTCGTGGTAATGAAGTTGTATGAGCAAGGAAGGAATTGCATTCCCAATTCATTTTTCTTTTGCTAATTTTTAATGTTTTCTTTAGTGTTTTCTTTATTTAGGCAGGTCGGTTGGGTTGGAAGAGTTTTAAAAACAAATGAAAAAGCCCAAAGAAGCTTTATGAGGTCGGTCCTTCTATTTTGGCATTTGAAAGGAGATCAAAGACTTCATTTTCATCATCTATCTTGGCGCATTTTCTCTACAATTGATCTTTGGGCTGATTGCTCATTGTCATTCCACTTTTGGGTGAAAATCCAATTGTGTGGCTTTTCCAAGGAAGACAAAAACCTTCCTTGTGGCTGGTTGGAGGACAAAAACCTCCATTTTTGGGTGAAGTGAAGACAACTTGAAGACCTCTTGCAGATTTGGACATTAGAAGATCAAGGAAGACATCTACAAGGGTTTGCATGCATTGTTGAGCTCTTCCTAGTTGGAGCGACTAGGGTTTGATAGCATTTGGGTGCCTTCTAGGGCACAAAATTCAGATTTTCTTTCATATTTGGACTCCTCATAATTTATAAGGCTGGAAACAATCATATTTTGTGGAATTTGGGGTTTGGAAACCCTTCATTTCATAATTTCTTTGAGCTGTACTTCTGCTGCATTTAATTAATTTTCCAGTTGTGTTTTCAATCAAGTTTCATATTGGAAAGTGGTTTAAATACTTCCTAAAATACTTATCTATATTTTGGTTGGATTATTTGATGAGTTTCAAGTGATTTTCCTTCATTTTTGGACTGCTGTTATAAAAATCAGACTGCTGATTTCCAGCTGTCATAAAATTCAGTTTGCTGGTCAAAAATCAGAATTTAATAATATCAGGGTTCGTGTGATTTCCTTCTTTTCAGTTGAAGACCCAATAAGGGACATTACAGGAGGTTCATATAACACAAGAATGTTGGTATCTTGTTGCTTGCACTTATCATCACCAAGGATACCAAGATTCTTAGGAGAGATGGGAACGCAGGAATTCCCCTCCTCATGCAAACAAGGAGAGCATGGACACTCCAAGGAGGTAAGACACCACTTGATATGAGCATTTGCAAGTCTAGCAATATTTGTACTCATTGCATGGTTAGTGGGCATTGCAAAGGTAAGTGTTGGAAAGTTTATCCACATCATGATCCAAAGAGTGGAAAATGCAAGGATGGGCAGCGACAAACAAGAGGGTAAGCCGAGCTTAGCAAAGCACAAGAATCAAGGAGGAGAGAACAAATCTCACATGTTTCTTCATCACCATTGCAAGAACATAGTGGCACGGGGATTCTTGGATTGAAAAATTACACGATTTGCAAAGAAGAAAATATTGAGTTTCATTCACATGTAAGCATATTAAGTGGCACTCCGATTGTATCTTGAAAGCATTGTGTTTTTCCATTGGTTGGTGGAACTAATAGGAACTAATTCCACTTGTATGGGAAGCCTTGGACTCATTGTAGTTGAGCATGAGAAAACAACTCCACTTGGGAATAACAAGTAGGGGCAACAAATAGCATGGTTTCTGTTTTTATTACCCACCAATTATTGTGTATAGCAAGGAAGGGAAAATAGAAAAAGAGGCACTCAAATAGAGCAAACATCCAAAGCATGAGGTTGGGTAGCAACTTCAGCAATAAAATCATCACAATAATGAATGATTAGTTGATTTGGGTCTTGTCCATTATTATAGTTTGTTGGTAAATGCAAATTGACAAATGATTGATGATGAGTTATTTCAATATCATTCAGTTATTGTAGCGTGCATAAGGGCACTTCAATAATTGCAAGATTAATGTAAATGTCTGATTCCATAATCTTACAATCATTGTAGCATGCATATGAACTTCACAGTGATTGTAGAAGGCTATTTTCAACAGGTATGGACTATGAAATATCATTCAATTATTGTAGCATGCATAAGGGCACTTCAATAATTGCACGATTAATGTAAATGTCTGATTCCAGAGTCATACAATCATTGTAGCATGTATATGAACTTCACAGTGATTGTAGAAGGCTATTCAACATGTATATACTATGCATGATATGCACATAAGGAGCTTCCATAGATGTGGCTAGATGAAGCATGCATATTTCAGTTGTATATGCATTGACATGGTTGCGGTAGGTTTCAAATCTGATTTTGATATTGCAGAAGTATGATATGCACACATTGATAACATTGACTGTGACTCTGCATTATACAATGTATATCTTCTCTATAGCAATATGTTGTAGTAGGAAGAATGTAGATTGAGCATGGCTCACCATTTTAGCATGTTTTGGGCAGGAAAAGTAGGTTGTACCATGAATGTTTGAGATAACAAATGAGTTGTAACAACATCAGTCTTGGCTTACTCTTCATGGATAAGAGGAAAATCCAAAGTGAAGAGCATCACCATTTCATTACGAAGGAGGAAGATGCATGAGCTACTCCAACATCATCGAGAATCATTGGGGAAATGAATCCACCTGTAAGAGATCATTGTGGGACAACAAAACTAATCAGATTGCAGCAGGGCAAGAGATTGGAACATCCATCTCTATGAGAGACAAATCAATCCATTCTTCTATTTCACAAGGCGGAAGAATTGGCCACCACTCTTTCACCGAAGGAGGAAGCAGGTGAAATTTCAGGTTGAGAGCATGTTTTCTTGAGGATGAGCTTATGCTTGGGAGCCTTCCATGTTGCATGACAAAGGATGTAATACTACCTTCTATTTTAGATATTATGCCTTGGGATGTACAAGCAAAGTGAGAAACATAATCTTGGGATAACAAAGGGAGGTGTAAGGAAGATGTTTTGCAGGGAAAGTGCAGAGGAACCAAAAGCAAAGCCTCAAGCAAATTAACAAGTTCGAGTCAAAGATGAACACTAACAACTGTACAGAAGCTCCAAAGAGGTAGAGGGAGAGATCTTTCTATATCGTGTGAGCGAGTAAGATTTTGTGGGACCCAATGCCACCCAAAAAGGGGAGGTATGATTTGTGAGGATACATGAAAGTCATTAAGAACTCCATTAGAATCCAAGGACATTTCAGGATCAGTGAAACAAAGGAAAGTTGATGAGTGGCAATGTTGTGCATTGTTATTCCTGAAAAAACACTGTCTGTTTCATCAAGGTGAAGCATATAGAATACTTCATCAAAAGTCATTTGTGATTGGATGTATTGATTCCTCTTGAAAATTTATACATTTTTAAAAAAATGCACTTGATTTCGACTTTGTATGCAAAATTTATGACATCTGGACCTTCCAGGACTTTGTATTGTGACGAAACTGCCAGGGTGGTTTCGTAATCACCATCTGCATTGATTGGCAATTTTGCCTGCATCAGCTGAACGGTCAGGGAAATTACATGAAATGATTGATCTTTTCATTCTAGATGTTTCAAGAGCCTTTGGTATTTGTAGAGACATCTCCAAAATGCATAAGAAGGGCTGTGGAATTGAGAAATTGGCAACCAGTGATAATAGACTAATGATCTATTGCAGGACTGAATTAGTAAATGAATGAGAGAGTAGCAGGGATTCATGGCTGTAACTATTATATGTTACTTGTAATTCTCCCAGCACAGCATCAGGAAGATAGAAGATAGCAGAGTGTGAGCTATATACTCTATGATCTCTTTGTATTGCCCCATTTCCTCGAAAGGAAGAAGAAAGATGTGCAGTTGCCACTTTCAGATGCTTTTCCCCACACCGGGGTTTCCATGTTAGAATCCTTCATGTTGTGTGTTTGTTTCCATTCCTTTCTAGAGCTATTTATGGTTTGCAAGTAATTCTGCTCACTCTAATGCACATTCTACCACTCTCAACACACTCTAAAACGACTCTCATATGAGAAATTCGAGTAGTTGCAACATGGATAGAAAAAATTGCATCTATAAATTCTAAAAAGGCAATTTCCTTGGGAAATTACAAATCAAGTGATCAACAAACTCTACATGAGGTCCAAGAGTATCCTAAGTCTAACAGATGTAACAGGAACTGTTTGTTGCCAAACCTGAAAATTCAAGGTTATATTGAGAAGAAGAATTTTATGGTCCTTATTGACTTTGGAGGCACCCATTATTTTATTGGCTTTTTGTCGATAGAACACTTGGATTATTTGTTTATCTTGGGAAGGACTTTGATGCTATGGTTGATGACGTTGCCAAAAAAACTTGTCAAGGGACGTGTAATGAGGTAAAATTGACCATTTGGGATGATACATGTCATAAGACTTTCCATGCCTTACATTTAGCAAGTGTAGATATATATTGGGTGTCGATTGTTTTTAAGAATTTATTACATTTTTAACGAGTCTACGAAGTCATTTCATCAATTGTAATCGGGAGTGTCAACAACCCAAAATTAAGGGATTCATACCCCATCTTGGATAGATTTTACGCACGATTGAAAACCTAAGCAGTCATGAAATAAATCTCCCTCATTTACCGGTGAGACTCTGTGTAAGATTTTGTCAATTATATTTTCTAATACCTATCTGTTGGTTTTACTTTAACCACGTAGCTCATGCACCATAACTAGGTAGTTTTGCAACAAGTAAGCAACTGTAAGAAATGTATATATGCAGAAGAGGGAAATAATTGAATGCGAGTAGAAAAGAAAGAAGATGTGCAACCTAACCAATAATTGACAGAGTTGGTCACATACACATAGACGAAACAAATAGATCTAGAAATGCGGAATTCAAAGCAAAGGAAAGTTTCTAGATCTAAGATAACACAAAGTTTATGCAAAGATCTAAAGAAATAAGAAACAAATGCACTTTGTTGACACAAAGTTCTCCGGAAATCTGTCTCCTCTCTATTCCTTAGCTTTCAGAAAGATATCAAGGGTTTCAGCTCAAAGTCTGGAACACAAGAATGCTGATTACAAATTTTGATCCTTTAACCCGTAGGTTCTTCCTTCATTTATAGTGTGTGAAGGGGAGATTACAGATAGAAAACTACAACTGAACTAGAACATGAGGAAGCTGAAAAGAAAACAACTGACAATCTTTCTCCTAGAATTTCTCTCTAAGTGACATGTATTTGAAGACTAAATCAAGATTGTGCACATCTAGCCACTTATCTTTTTGAATAACTTAAAGTAATGGTTTTTAAACCAATAACTTTAATCTTACAATTTCATTCGGATACATAAGAAATAAGAGAAGGAAGAAGATCTGCCAAATTTGTAACACTTTATGCTTTCTTTTTGTTCTGATATTGAATATACTTGTCAAACATGTAATTCAACATTTTCCCATCTGTTTTAACAATAGCCTCTCTCGGTCCTGAACTGCAACAACCCTCTGGACAAAGCAGCAGTGTTAGCCTTTACCTTCTCTAAACTAGGCCCATACCCCTCAACATCTGCCTGAAGCTTTATGAGTCTACCAATTGAATCTATTGTGAAAGGTATGATGACTTCATCAATCTTTTTCTGCACAACCAGAATAAATTCCTCATGGGAAGTAGGTAATTCGTCTGGAATGCTCTCGGCACTTCTCCCATCTCATTTTCCAACAACTGCATCCTTTTCAGCATAAGCTTGAGGATCTCTACGTGGAAGGAAACTAAAATTTCTAATTGCTTCCCCCTTTCTATCAATCCATCAGGTACAATTTGCTCTGCAATTAGCACATCCTCTGGTAACGAATGTATCTTAGCTAAAGTATCTAGATGACTTTTAACAACTATGTTCTCATCTTCTATCTATGTCATTAGTTCCTTTAGCTGAGATATTGCCCTGCATATTCTCCAATTCAGTTGGTATTCTTTTGAACTGTTTTGAAGCTTGGTGAATGATTTGCTCTTTCCATTGAGCAATAGCTTTGACTTGGTCCCCTACATCTTCCACCTCTTTAATCAAATGATTACTCACCTGCTCATGTGCTAGAATTGGCTGAGAGGAAGGTTTGGAAACCTTAGCAATAATCTCACACAACTGGGAAATCTGCTCTTGAAGTTTGGCTTTCTCTGCCTTCCCTTTGTCAAGCTTGAGGAATAAAGCGTTGATTAATGTTTGTGTATCTTGCTTCAATCCTTCTACGGTGGTCTGACCTAATGGCACTTTGTTCTTGACATGTTTCTTTGCGCCGAAGTTCTCCCTTCTGCTTTCCCTCTGTTGAAATTGTCAACTCGGCAAACTTCTGCCCTGATTCTTCAATAATCAACCTTGAAGTTACCTTGGCAACTTTAGGTCTTCTATCTTTTCCGCCCAAACTCTGGAGTAGTTGCAAGTCATGCTCTTCTAGGTTGACCTCCTCTTTGGCTTTTGGAACTGTCTGCAAAGCTAACCATGATGAAAAATTGCTTCTCGGGGAATAGAAAGTCAATGAGTGCACCACCCTCTCATGCTCACTCTGTTGTATCTGAATTCGCCACAGTGTTATGGCTACCATCCTCTGAATTGTCCAAAGACAATGTTTTTTAAACTCGCCATGCGTGCTTTCAACTTCTCGGCAGGAGGCGAAGATCTGAGTGGCTGAGGAGTAAATACAAATGATACCTTGGATTGATGGAGGAACAACAATATCTCGCACGGGGTTCCGGGGTCTTTGAAGTGCTATGAGTTGACACTGGAGAAACTTCGTTTGAAAGTAATCTTGCACGACAAACTGTAGACTTGACCTTTTCCAGTACTTGAGACTTCTTGTATACTTTAAGCTTCTCTGGTCTCTTGCTACTTTCACCTTCATGCTTCCTTTTGCTGGAGTCTCCTGCAATAAAATTACCTGTGATCTGATTCATCAAAGCTTCATCCAGGCAATACCCCTTTGTTAATAACCAGTTTGAGGTGTTAACCAACCGTAGAAGACCTTTCCTCAATCATCCGACAACCGCCTATGCTTTCCTATAGAGCAGCTCTATCTCCTCCCATTTGATAGTATGTGTCAAGTACCACATGCCCATCATCCGCGAGATTTGCAGGTATCCGTGCTAAACCATAATCAGACACTTGTTGCATTGATAACCTGCTGAAATCTTTCTTCTTGACTTCATACTCGCTTTTGCACTTCATCCAGAAGTCTTCCAACGAAGGTACATGCGAATATTCTTGGGAGATTGTCTTCTGCATTATCCCATATGGATCAAAGTTCAATCGTGCTGGGAAGAGCTCATGCTCATATCCGGAAAACATTTCTGCTTCGATTCCTCTAGCTTTATGGATGCTCTGGCAGCTGTAATAAGCCACCGTGATTGGAAAACAACCTGTAGACTTGTGCCGCTTTGATTGTAAGTCTTGGGAACTTTGATGGAGCTTTGGGCTTCTTCATGTATCTGCTATTCATTATGCCCATGCAATCTTTTGTGCTTTTCCCATCTATTGCCAACGTCCAACATGCTAATTGCAATCACCACTGACCGTGTCGGAATCTTTAGACAATAATTAATAAATTGTGCATCCAACCTGATTATTGTCTTTCCCGCAACATCTCGAATTGCTCTGGAAAGAGGATGATATCACCTTGCACACTCCATAACAAAATCGTGCAAGCCAGTCATGGATCGGAAATGTTTGAAGCTTGAATAATTCCGCTACTTCTAATTGCCCGCATGAGAGATGTCCTTCTGGCTCTGGATCAGTCAACTATTTCGGAGATAGGTTCAGGGCCTATGTCTGTATCATTGATATCAGTAAATCTGGAAGCTATGCATGACTCTGCTGATCCTTCTCTTCCATCACACTTCATCATGGAACAATCTTTGTCTGACCTCTTTTTCTTTTAATTCTGTCGGAATCCCTTGTAATTGGATCAATTTGTGCAGATCTGGCAACTTCTTCAGATTCAGAAGATATATTCAATGTACCTGACATTGATTTGAGCACTTGTGATGAATACCTGCAATTTATTCAGACAAAGATGGAGTCCATGGCATGAATACTTGATTTTTATCACCAAAATCTGCATATAAAGCTGCTGCCCTAAAATTTGAGGTTTTGTTTGCATGCAAAGCAAACAAAAATATTATTTAATTCACCTGGACACATACCAACATGCAGACACTCAGAATGACAAAAATTAGGCTATTCCAACCCTAGGCGCCAAAATCAAGGCTTTAGACGGTGGGAAAATATTTATTAATGCAACATCCTCCTTTTGGCGCCAAAACCTGTCCGGGCTGCAATCTTCATCAAAAAGAAATAAGTGCTTCTCCTTTATGGCATCCCATGCTTATATAACCTCCAACATGCTATTTTTAATAATTGTCTCTTCCTATTTCTGGCAATTTAATTAATTAATAGCCATGTCTATTCATCCAATTTGGGTGCCCAATTATGCATGTTGTTGGTTGCTTTTTAATAAATTTATTTTATTTATTTTTAGCATGCATCCATGACTTATCTTTAGCTCACCCTTTTGCATTGACTTTCCTTCCATTCATGGCGCCAAAATTAGGTAGAGAAGCCATTAATAAATATTATTAAAAGCATTGTTTAATGCCAAGATGGGTCGCACTTTTTGGCAAGGGTGAGTGCTAAAAATAAGAAGTCAACTTGATGGGAATTTCCACCTTGCACTGCAGCTCCAAAAATCCCCTCTTCCACTTAAGTGACTTTGACTTCATCATGGGAATTTTCACCCTGCATTGCAGGTAAGAAATTCCCATCTTCCTGCCACTGCGGAAATTCCCATCAACAACTTAAGTCATCTCCCAAAAAGTGTGACTTGTATGGAAAACAACCTCCTTTGAAAAAGTGCGACTTGTATGGGTGAATAAAAACTCTTTGATGGGAAAAGTTAGCTTGCTAGGCAGGCAATAAATTCCCATTGGTGCTTTAAGTGATTTTTCTTTATAATGAGAATTTTCACCTGCGTTGCAGGTAAGAAATTCCCATCTTCCAGCCTCCTCGGAAATTCCCATTGCAACTTAGATCTATTCATCCAAAAAGTGCGACTTGCCTAGGAGAGGCTTTTCTGCTTAAATTCATCTTTTTGGTCAGAAGTCTGCACTTCGAGATTTATTCCTTCCATTCTTTGAGGATGTAGATGACTTCTAGATGTTCCAGGCAATTAAACAGACTATACAGAACAAAGACCGGATCGAGGGGAATTTAACAGACAAATTGCGGAGAAAACTGAAAACAAACGCAAAAGAAATAAATAAAAATGAAAAACATTGCCAGAAGTAGCAGACAATGCTCTAAATTCATTCTGGTGAAAATCCTATTGAGATGTGTGAATACTGGCATGCAAAACTTCAACAGGATTCAACCGGAGCACAATTTACTTCAAACAGGCTTTATTTATTTAATAAATAATTAAATAAAAATTTCCTACAGAGACAAAACTTGGCGGAGGGATAAAATGAGTTTCAACATCTGGGTATTTGTCGAAATTGGCTCATATGATTCACTGGGAATATCTTAACGTAATAGAGACATCTTCTGGCAATAAAAACACAAAAAGACCCGTTATTTTAAAAAGAATGATTTTTAAAAATGGGTAGTCCCAAATTTCAGGGTGAAATCTGGGGACACCACTCCCACAAACCAAGCTGGTATCATTTAATGGAATAGAGAAGATGGTTTGAGAAAGGGCACTATCATTTACAGCCAAATGTTATGCTAATCGAGCAATTATGAAAACTGAAGAATGAACCAAGAGATGCTTCATCTTGGGAAAATCAAATTTATATGCTAATTCTTTCTTCCCTCCATATGATTTGAGGGCAAGCCATCTCAAGCAGTGGGGAGTAGTTCTGAACCTAATTATATTTTTAATTGCCTATTTATAAGGCTGTGTCCCTTGACACATACTCTTTATTGTATTCATCGTCTTATATATTTCTCAGCATCTCTGTTTTTATGTATCAGAAAATCAAGAGAAACAAAATTATGTTACATGATAGGCAATGCGTTCATTTACAATCTTATGTTACCAATGTTGCCAATAGCTGACCAGAATATCAAAATCAATTCATCGATTGATTGGTATATAATCATTGGCTGTTAGTTTTAAATTTTTGTATGGTATATGCAGGCATAGACCATAATGAAAGAAGCAAAATATACCTTACTTGGGATTAGACTGGTAAGAGCAGGAATTCTAGGTGTTGAGAATGCTTACAATATATTCCTGGACTTAACAATTATAACGCCATTTCAAATTTGAGCAAATTCTATTTCATCTATGCTTCCACCCTTATTTCCAAAATCTATACTTCCTCTAATAGTTGAATATTTTTATGTCCATATTTCGTTGGATTAAATCTAGCTCCAAAACAGCTCCTTCCCTTTTCTTTTCTTTCAAGTGTCTTTGATACACTTCATACATATTTTGCTTTTCATCTAGGAATATGCCTAAAAATGTTTACTGTAGCTGTAGTCAGTCCATATGTAGATTTTATGATCTCTTTCAGTGAGAGTTTTAAACACTTATGGAAAATCCAGGACTAGTGAACCAGATGTTCCATATGTCAAATAAGTAACTGAAACTAAGTAATGTCACATAAACTGCTTAAACTGTGATGCTGTTGTTAGGTCTGTGGAGGTAAGCAATTACCCTGCATTTGTAATTAGAATTGTTTAATGTCATGCATTGTCATTACAACATTGTTAAGATGCAATTAATATGCATGGTTGTGCATGCATTGTTTTTGGATGTTTGAGAAAAGGATTGCATGTCGTGAAAGATTAGAACTATCAGTTTGTATTTGCAATTCAAGTGTCTTAGTAACGGTTCAGCAGGTCTACTTTCATGCTGCTGACATAAATGGCATTTGCACTTGAAAGATTTTGACTCTTCTAATCCTTTTCATTGTTACACATTTCTTGTATATGTTGCTTATTTGCCATCAGTCTGCTGACATTTACAGAGTAATTCTTCTTGCAGAGTCTTTATTATAACATTTTAATAAAAAATGGATTTATTTAGAGGATATTCATTTCAATTTTGCAAACTAAATCTTATATTTCCATTTTCTGATAGGCAGTGTTGTGGTTAATGTTAATCCCTTTTATTTTGGATTGATATGTTGATTCTTACAAGGATGATGGCAGCTACTGCATTTTGGATGAAAAATCCTGCTGTAATTTTGTTTTTCTTAAAAGTTCTGTTCTGTTTTCATAAAATAGTAGCTCTGCTTGTCTTCTTTTCTGCAAAATGACAGTTCACTCCCTTCAGCCATCAGTGACGACAGATGAAATTGACAAAGCTGTGCACAAAATGATCATTGAGGCTGGGGCATATCCCTCACCACTTGGTTATGGTGGATTCCCAAAAAGCGTATGCACATCAGTTAACGAGTGTCTCTGTCATGGGATACCTGATTCTCGCCCGTTGCAGGTTTTTAATGCCTAACTTATTTAGCTTTTCACTAATATCATTTTTAGAACTGGAGAAGCTGAGAAAAGGGAATATACAGGTTGGGATGTCTTAACACTTTTTTTTTTTTGCAGGATGGTGATATCATAAACATTGATGTAACTGTTTATCTGAATGTAAGTGATTATCATCATACCTCATCAACTTGGCTTATTTTCTGTGGACCTTGTAAACAGGATATTGTAACCTTTGGCAGATAAAGCTTAGGAAATATACAATGTTCTCTTTCATGCATTTCTTGCTTTCATTTCAATATTACTGTTTCATATTAACCCTTTCCATGGATTAATTACCTGGAAATCACAATTTGTAGAACCTATGATATGGTTTTCTCCATGGTATGCTCCACTTTTCATTTTCTAGGAGAACTAGTTACACGGGTTCCATTCGAAACTGTAAAATAATGTCCTCCTCTTTCTTTCTTTGAACTTGCCTTATAAATTCAAATTCATAATTGATTATTTATAACCTAGCAATTGCCTATTTTCTTATAGGGGTACCATGGAGATACCTCAAAGACTTTCTTATGTGGGAATGTTGATTATGCAGCCAAGCGACTGGTCAAGGTACAGTTTCATATAACATCTTGCAGTTGCAAACCAACTCAATTGAGATTGATTTCTTATGTGAATGAATGTGCAAGTCCATCTATTCGATTATTTTTGTGTTGTATGGTGGGCAAGTGATGCGTATCTGCAATATCAAATGCTTGTCGATAACTACTCAATACACACATTTCAATTGGTTAATTTTGTAATCATTGGAAGTACTGACCATAGAAAGAAAGAATTATATTAATGTCCACAAGTGACCAAAGCTGGTCGATGGAACTTTATAGTACATCCAATTCCTACAGGAAAGTGCTAGGGTGAAAAAATTCCCTAGGTTCTGAAAAGTAACCAAATACAAAGAAATATGACTACGGGTGATAAACCTAAAACTCCAAACTATATGATCTGATTACATGTACAAAAGTTATGGGGAAAGACCCTCCAATGAAATGGAACAATGAGATGAAGAAGAACAAAGCTGGAGACGAAGATTGGAAAGTGGTGTTATCACATGTCTGTAGCAAGGCTTGAGCCAGGAGAATCAATGATGTCATTACCCACAACCACAAGAGGCCATCGCATTGTCTGGTAAGGTGCATATAAGAGAGTCTGGTGTTAAAGGGGTCCATCTGGACATTCTGAGGAGGAAACAAGCAACTCCCCTGTACCAAATAGCACACTGTGTATATCAAGTTTGAGGAACTCTGTTAAGTACATGAGGGCGCACAGATAAGTGTTTCTCCTAGGATAACCCAAGACCATAAAGAAAATACAGTATTTGTAAAAAAACTTATATCGTCTACAAGATGTGTTAAATTAAAGAATCTACCAGTATTGTGCACTCAGTTACTTTGCAGTTTCCTAGAGTCCTATGTTTGAAAATCAGAACATAAATCATGCATTTGACATGGAACCATTAGGCAATCTGTATACAGATTACAGTTTTATTATTTATAGTACAAGACATGCAGCTATGAAATTGCTTAATGGTTTGATTCAATTGCTTTATACTGTAGTTGGATGCTGCTAAAGTGCTTCCTGTTGATTGCTCTGTTGCTAAGGCTAGCTGTGTGCCAATATTGACATCGAACACTTATGTTGTCGTTATTGCATAACCAAACTAAATGTGTAGACATATTGGCAAAACATGCATGTGCCGATGCAAATTTCAATGTGTTCTCTACTAGCTTGCTATGCTAAAGCAGTCTATGGCGGTCACTTTGTGCTTAATGAACATTAAGGACTGGTTTGATAAAATTCTTAGCTCCAATATGGTTTCAGTACAATGATTGTTGATTGACAACTTTACTTGTTACCCAGTGATGCAAACTATTGACAACTTTATTGTTGGTGGTTCACTTGTCTATAGGTGACTTATTGCTTATAAACATGTCCATTTTGATGTTGAGGCCTTAGTTGATAAAGAAGAGTCCTGCAGCCTTAAACTGAGTTCATCTATAGATCAGGGAGGGATCTTGTGGTAGAAGCCTATGTTAATTCAATGTGTTTGAAAACATAGTTATGTGAGTGTATCCACACAGCCTCAACAAATGCAAAGGGTACAAACTCCCACGGGGCATCCACAATTATTTTTATTTTTCTAATGTTAGATCAGGAGCAGGCTTCAGGATCTTGTGGTATAAGCCTATGGTAATTCAATGTGTTAAAAAACACAGTTATGTGAGTGTATGCATCCAGCCTCAAAACAAATGCAACGGGTGCATACTCGTATAGGGCACACAGGCACACATGCATTCATACTCAATTATTTTGATTATTCTAATGTTTTTAAATAATTCATAGCCATATGCAAATATAATTTATGTATTATACAAAATTACAAATACACCAGACATCCTATTAAACTGGAATTTGGGTGGATATTCCAGTCCAAACCCATCAAACTTGGATTTATCCCAACAAGTCCTATACCATAAAACAATGCCGAAAATGCTGTTTTAAGATGTTTCCCCACCCTTAAGATTGACGTCTACAACATACAAATGACTATGCGATCCTTCACCTGCAGTTCCCACATGCTACATCCATTGCATACAATTTGTGTTCCACAGGACATGCAATCCCCACATGCTACATCCATTGCATACAATTTGTGTTCTACGGGGATGTGTACCCCCAAAAAGTGGCGTCTCTTGGGGGCGTCCTCAAGACTCGGGGACGGCTAGAAACGTCCGACCGCCATCCCCCGCTGCCACTAGCGGGAGGGGGAAGTCCTGAAACATCCAACATCTCCCTCGGAGAGGGGATGTTTCGAGACCCCCTCTTGTTGGGGTCGTTGTGGGGATGCGAGGACGTCCCAGAGACTTCTGCAAGTCTCTTGATCTGTCTCGAGACTCCCAAATTTCCCCACGTCATAGTTATGTCAAAAGTGTTTTTTTAAATCAAAATTTTATAGAATTTTTGGCCCCCAACCCAACCCTAATATTTAATGAGCCCCACCCATCCCCTAAGCACTAAAAAACTATAAATAAGCTTAACACCCTCACTCCTATACAAAAATACTAAGGTGAAGGTGCGGTTCATTAAGGCTACTAAAAAATGTGTAAATCTACGATGCCAACACTATTCTTATGAAGTGGAGAAAATTTGCCACACTTAGGGGATATTCAGAAGAGTCCAAGTTGGATAGGAGACTATAGCGTAAGAGGACCCAATTCTATGGTGGACTATGCATGGGCCTACTTCTTTGACAACCACACTAGCCATTTGCTTGTTGTCCCAGGTTTCTAGTTCTTTTGCTTCTAAGAGGAACTGGTCTACTTATGGCTTCATCCACTCTATGAAGAGGAATAGGCTTACCTCTAGGAGGGTGGAGAAGCTTGTAGTTGTACATAGTGCCTTGTGTCTCATTGACCGCAACACACTTACGTACAAGGAGAGTCCAGTAACCCAATGGGATGTAGAGCTAGAGGAGCCATCTCAGATTGATGATGATGTGGCACAGATAGGGTTGGTTGGAATTAGTTTGGAGGAGCTTGACCTTGAGGAGTCTAGTAGTTCAAGTGACGAGGATTTTGCACGACTTTGGGGATGATTAGAGGCATTGAGCCACTAGCCAATTGTATTTAAATTTTGAATGTAATCATCATTTTGAATATAAATATTAATATATTGATATTCAACATTTTCATTATTCAATGCAATGTGTTTAGTATTTCAAAGTTTCTTTTATTATTCGTTATATATTTTTTTTATAACTAGTTTTTCAACTACTACATATATTTGTGCCGCCATTTGCCGTCCCCAAACCCAAGCTCTTTGGTCCCCTCGTCCCCCCATCCCCCACATGTTTCGAGACTTCATGGAACACCACACATACTTGAACTTGTTGATACTCCTCATAATTACAATTCAACGTGCTTGTATAGAAGTGTAAAACAAATATGAAGTTCTATGAATAAGTACTATGCTTGTGTTAGTTGATTCCCGAGCTCCCTTAAGTGTTTGATATGTTAGACTAGTTGCAAGGAGTGGAAACTATGCAATTAATGAAGACATACACAACATGAAATAGAAATACATAAGGCATTAACTTGATGAAACTCAATGTGAGAAAACTTCAGCAAGAGTAAAGCATGCTTCCTCATCTCCACTATGTTCTATCGTTTACAAGTTTTCGCTAGAGAGACGATGAACTCAGCCAACTCAGTTGTGTAGTCTTCAATTCAGATCTGTTATGTCCTTGCATGTCTTCTTTGCAGTTTCATAGAGATTCGATACATTCATTATGCTTTATCTGCTATAATTTGCACATCTCTGATCAACTATGCTTGGATCTTCTCAACACAAAGTGAATCCATTTTGACACTCAAGGAATAAAAGAATAATGAAGAACCAATTTTTCCGAACCCTCATGTACTTTATATGCACAAGAACATAACCTCGGACTCGAAGAAGAAGCCTAAAAGTCGGAAATCAAAGACAAACCATCCCTCTGTTTGTTGAAATTTGTGTGCATTGTGTGTGGGTGCGACCGCCACTTTCCATACTACCGGTAGCTACATACCCCTCGCGGTGTTTACGAAACCACCGGGAGGTTGCGAGTTGCCACTCAAGGTTGTGAAACCGTCACTTTGTCTTAGTCGGAACTTTCGTAAGTCTAAAAATCCGTCTACCTTCTAGAGGCCATAACCTTTGCAAACAAACTCGAAATCGGGTGTCATTTTTTGAAAGTGTATGTTTTCAGGGGAATCCAAGTGAACTTAAAATTCAAAATTTTAGAACGAGGGTGTAATGTCCCCTTTTTGGGACATTAATTAATTAAAAATATGGGAGACCTTTAATCCACTCTTCCCATGGATTAAAGGATAAAAATTGGGAAAATGTCATTACTCCTTTTATTTTAAAATTAAATAATTAATTCTCCTCTTATGTTTTATTTTTAAATATTAAAAGAGGGAATTAATATTCTATTTGGAGTTTGACTTTTCAAGAAAAGAGACCCATATTAAAAGTGACCCTTCTACATGAGAAAATGCGCCAAAGGAAGGAGGGAAACTTGGAGTTTGAAATGCAAAAGCTATATAAGAAGATGATGGCAACATTTGCATTTCAGGATTTTTGTGGTTGGAAAAATCTGATTCTAATTTTTCGATAGCTGCCATTTTTGTGGTCATTTTGAGCTATTGTTGGCTAGATTTTCTGCATAGCTGAAAACCTAGGTAGTCATGAGATAAATCTCCCTCATTTACCGGTGAGGCTCCCGTGTAAGATTTGTCAATTAAAATATGCTAGTATCTATATGGGGTTTTACTTTAACCATGCAGCTCATGAACCATAGCTGTATAGTTTTGTAGCAAGTAAGCATTGTTTAAAGAAAGGAAATATTTAAAGAAGAAAATAATAAAACACAGGGAAGAAATAGGGAAGATGTGCAACCCAATCAATAGATAACAGAGTTGATTGCATGCACATAGACGAAACCAATAGATATCAACACACAAAATTATAAGCAAAGGCAACTTCAAATCTAGATCTAAAATAACCCAAAGTTTATAAGTAGATCTGAGATAAAAAAGTTAGAAACAAAATGCACCGTGACACAAAGTTCTCCGGAAATCTGCTCCTTTCTATTCCTTTGCTTCAAATAGCTATCAGGGATTTCAGCACAAAGTCTGGAATACAAGAATGCTGCTTACAAATTTTGATCATTAACCCGAAGGTTCTTCTTCTACTTATAGAATGTAGAAGGGAAAATACAAATGGGAAACTCAACTGAACTAGAACATAAACAAGAAGTAAAGATAACATCTGACAATCATCCCCCTCTAATTCCTCTTCAAGTGACATGCATCCGGTCCATATTCAAACTTATACACATTTGTCACTTAACTAATAGAATCGTTCCACATAACTTAAAGTAATGGTTTCAAAACCAATAACTTTAAAGTTTTACAATTATATTCGGGAACGTGAAAAATAGAAGAAGAAAGAGTAGAAGAAGAAAGACACGCCAACTGTAACATTTATATCTTTTTTTGTTTTGATACTAAATATACTTGTCGAACATGTAATTCAACATTTTCCCATTTGTCTTAGCCACAACTTCCTTTTCTGTCTTGAATTGCAACAAGCCTTCGTTCAATACCCTGATACATGCTTCCACATCCTCCAAGCTAGGCCCGAACTTCTCAATATCTGACTGCAGTGCCACCAGTTTGCTGATGGAATTCATCGTGAAAGGCTTAACAACTCCATCAATTCTCCCTTGCACCATCAAAAGAGATCCTTCCAAGGAATTAGGCACTTTGCTAGGAATGGTCCTCGTGTATGAAGTAACGTTCCCGACCACTTCCTCATTGGTGAAAGCAATGACATTGTCTGGTAAAGATGATGCCATACTCTCAAGTGCTGCATCCTTTTCAACATAATTCTGCAAATCTCCAAGCGAAAGATACTGCAAACTCAAGTTGCTTCCCCTTCTCAACTGATCCGTCGGGCACAATCCGTTCCATGCAATCAACACCTCTCTCGGCTTATTTATTTCGGCCAAAGTACTCAGGTTACTCTCAGCAACTGTGTTCATATCTATCGTGCTTGTTACCAGTTGCTTTAGCTGATCTGATGCATCTTTCATAACCTTTAGGCGGGTGGCATCTCTCAGGTTGTCAGAGAAGCTTGACGAATGATCGAGACTTTCCATTCGTCGATAGCTTTAACTTTTACTTACTTGCATCTTCCACTTCTGCATCGGATGATCACTCACCTATTTTTTGTGTTGAAATGGGTGAGTGGAAGATTTAACAACCTTGCGATGATCTCACACAATTGAGATACACCTTACAGTTCAACTTTCTCCGCCTTTTCTTTGTCAAGCCTAAGGAATAGAGCATCAATCAATGTCTGCGTGTCTTGCTTCAATCCTTCCGTGGTGGCTTGACCTATGGGTACTCTCTTTCTTGTTATATCTTACGCCGCGAGCTCATCCTCCTTCCCTTACGCCGAGGCCCGACATCTCAGCGAACTTTTGTCTCGATTCCTCAATGATCAACCTTGAAGTTACCTTAGCAACTTTAGGTTTTCTGTCTTTTCCGCCTAGATTCAGGAGCAGCTGCAAGTCGTGTTCCTCCAAGTTGATTTCCTCTCTAGCCTCTGGAACCAACTGCGAAGCCAACCATTCTAAGAAATTACTTCTCGGAGAATGAGAAGTTGCCGAGTGTACCACTATCTCGCGCTCTGATTCCTCTCCATCTAAAACCGCTACAGTGTTGTGGCTGTCATCCTCTGAACTATCCAAAGACAAGGCTCTTTCAAATTCTGCCATCTGCAACTTCAACGTTTCTTCAGGAAGAGGCGCTGAACGGAGTGGCTGAGGAGAAAAGATGAATGTTGCTGGATTCAACGGAGGAATGGCAGTATCCTGCTGAGGTGCGACAGTCGGTGAAGTACTTGATCTGGAGAAGTTGGAACTAACACCATAGCAGTAAAAAAGTGATCTTCTCCTTCGAATGAGACCTTCTGTGCACTTTAATCTTCTCAGGCCTTCTGCTTGCTTTCTCCTCCGTGCTTCCTCTTGAGGGAATCTCCTGTGCCGAAGTTGCCGTGATTTGATTCATCAATGCTTCATCAAGGCAATATCCCTTCGTCAACAACCAGTTTGAAGTATTGACCAGAAGGCGGCGGAGACATTTCCTCGATCGTATGGCAACCCCCTACGCTTTCTGAAGTACAACTCTATCTCCTCCCATCCGATGGTATGTGTCAAGTAACACAGGCCCATCATCTTTAAGATCCGCAGGTATCCGTGCTAATCCAAAGTCAAACACTTGCCTGCACTGATAACCTGCTGAAATCTTTCTTTCTAACCTCGTACTCGCTTATGCACTTCATCCAGAAATCTTCCAATGAAGGCACATGCGCGTACTCCTGGGAGATTGTCTTCCTTGCCACTCCAAATGGATCGAAGTTCAGCCGTGCTGGGAAGAACTCTTGCTCGTACTCAGAGAACATCTCCGCTTTAATTCCTCGGGCCTTATGAATGCTCTGGCAGCTATAATGGCCCACAGTGATCGGGAAGAAGCACCTGTAGACTTGTGCCGTTTCGATTTGGAGGTCATGCATCTCCAGAGTTGTCTACTCGGCTCCATGATGTCCAATCTATCACTCGGGTATCTGGGCAACTTGACTAGTTCTCCTGAAAAGCTGGTGACCCTGAGGTATGTAAAATCCATGAAATTGGATAAAGATATCGCGATCTGGACCACGACTTCCCACGCTTCCTTGCTCACCCTATTGGCCTTTAGATCACTGTCCAGCCTACAAATCGATCCGTAGAAGAATCCATCGTTGACCACCTTGTAATCTTTCTTGCATGCAGGTACAGTAAGCTATGGGTAGCACTCAAAATAGGGTCCTTGGAAAGAACACCACATCTATCCAGCTTGGAGAAGATACCCTGTGAAGCTGTTGCATAAACCAAATACGAAGTCATTTTGAAGCTGTAAGTACGCCTCACATTCCGGAGCTGCTCACCAATGTTGTCACTAATGATTTCTGACTAATTGATTATTGAATCTGCTTTGTTGATTTCAATGGTCCTGATGAAAGCATACATCCATGCGTGCAGAAGTTGTGAGTGTTAGCTTCGCCATTTATCCTGCATAACAATTTGGCAATATCATCCACCTCTTGTACCAAATTGGATCGTGGAAGAGTTCTCGGGAACTTGGAAGGAGATCTGGGCTTCTTCATGTATCTGTTGTTCATTATGCCCACACAGTCAACTTTATGCTTTTCCCATCTGTTGTCGGCATCTGTATGCTAATAGTAGTCACCACCTTTCGTGTTGGAATCTTCAGACAATAATTGATGAACTGTGCGTCCAACCGGATTATTGTCTTCCCCGCAGCATCTCGGACTGATCTGGATAATGGATGGTAAGACCTAGCACACTCCATGACGAATTCTAGCAACTGGGTTGTGAATGGAAATGTTAGCAGCTCGAATAATTCCACTGCTTTTAACTGCACGCATGAGCGAAGTCTTTCCAGCTCTAGATTTATCAATCAATTCGGAAAGAGGTTATGGACCTAGATCTATATCTTGATGTCGTCAAAAACTTAGAAGTGATGCATGACTCTGCTTGTGCTTTCTTTTTCATCCCTCTTTGCCATGGCCGTATTTGTCTTTGTCTAAGCAATTCTTTTTCTTTATTCGGCGAAATTCTTCACAACCGGTGCAAATCTGGATATTTTTTCAGATTTGGAGGATATGTTCAATGTATTGGACATTGATTTAAGCTCCTTTCTCTTATAAAAACCCATAATGAATTCTGCATTAATTTAGACAAAGATGGCAACCGAACATGAACACTGGATTTTAATTATAAAAATCTGCATATATCAAGCCTGCTGCCCCAAAAATTTGATGTTTTGTTTGCATGCAAAGCAAACATGAATTTTATCAACTTCACCTGAGCACCTGTACCACTATGCAGACAATTATTCAGACACAAATCAAGCTCCTTCAAACCTAGGCGCCAAATTTTGAAGCTTCCAGCAGTAATTACACCTTCTTTTGAGCAAAATTCCTCTTCAAATGGGGCCAAAATTGTCTGGCTGCACTTCCTTGCTAAAGAATTAATTAATTCATCTTTATGGCAGCCCATGCTTATATAACCCTCATCATTCTATAATTAATTATTGCCCCTCCTATTCCTGGCAATTAATTAATTAATTAACAAGCTTTTCTCTTCAAATGGGGCGCCTATTTTGTGCATGCTCATGGCTGCCATTAAATAAATTAAATTTATTTAATTTTAGCTCTCTACTTCCAGTTCACTTAAGCTTCACAGTGTGCTTTGACCTCATCCACTAAAAATAGGAATTAATTACATCAATTAATACTTAAAAAAGTATTATTCTTCTTCCATATGGGGCGCACTTTTTGACATGAAGGGGCTGCATTAAATAAATAATATTTATTTAATTTTAGAATTCTAATTCTAATTTCCCTTTATCCACTTTCCCTTTGTTGACTTTTCCTCATGCTTGGGCGCCAAATTTGGAGAAAGAATTAATTAATTAATGCATTTAAAGCTGCCCTTCTATCCCAAAAGGGGTCGCACTTTTTGACATAAGCCATTTCTATTTTTAAAAGCCAATTTTCAATGGGATTATTCACCCTGCACCACAGCTCCAAAAATCCCATGATCCACTTAAGTTGTTTGACTTTCATAATGGGATTTTTACCTGTAAGGCAGGTAAGAAAATCCCATCAATGCCTTAAGTGATTTTCTTTTATTTCACAATGGGAATTTTCACCCTGCAAGGCAGGTAAGAAATTCCCTTTGCCTGCTTGCTGCCTCTAATTTTCCCATTGTGACTTAAGTGGCATTGCTTCCATGGGAAAAAGTACCCTGCTAGGTAGGTACAAAATTCCCACCTGCCTACTGCTACCAAAAATCCCATTGTAGCTTAAAACCTTCTTTTTCCAAAAATGCGGCTGTCCAGAAGAAGCTTTTTCGTGCATGACTTAGTCTTTTCAGAGAGAACCAGACCTCCTGTGACAAATTCCTTTTGGCATAATGTCCATAGGTGATCTCCAGATACTCCAGCAAGAAATCAAATTAAACCGGCAAAGGAATTGACCTAGAGAAATTTCACAGAAAACAAAACGGAAAACACCAAAAACACAAACGTTGCCAGAAGTCACAGATAAAGCCCAAGATTCATTCCTGGTTAAAACCCTATTGGTATATGGGAATATTGACATGTAAGACCACAACAGGGTTAAACCGGAGCACAATTGACTCAAACGGGGCTCAAAATAATTAAATACAAATTTCCCGTAGGCAAACCCCAATGACAGAATATAACGATTTTGGGCATCTGGGTATTTGGCGAAATTGGCTAATATGACTCTTTGGGAATATCTTGACACAATACAGACACTTTTTGGCAATAAAAACACAAAACGACCCATTATTTTAAAAGTACGAAATTTTTTACATGGGGTAGTCTCAAATTTCAGGGTGAAATCGGGGACACCACTATCATTTGCATTTTATCTCCAAGTTTTTACAAGATATGGATTTTG
Organism: Taxus wallichiana var. yunnanensis; assembly: GCA_018340775.1. Classification (NCBI taxonomy): domain Eukaryota; kingdom Viridiplantae; phylum Streptophyta; class Pinopsida; order Cupressales; family Taxaceae; genus Taxus; species Taxus wallichiana. Next base: position 704,166,105 of record CM031243.1, on the reverse strand, counting down.
AAGTTTCAAATGTTTTTGAGCAATTAATTAATTCGAGCAGTCATGTATTATATTGTTGAAGCATTTATTTGCATTATTTCATTAAGGCTTTCATGTTGTTGATGTATTTTTGAAGATTTGTGTGTGGGAAAAACTAAAATCTGAATTTTACCTAGGTTGCTTAGGGTTTTGTGGACCTAAAACAGTTTGTTGCCCCAAATTTTGCATAAAGTCAGTTTTACTGTCATAAAAATTAGGTTTTCCACATGTGGTTGTCATTTCGAGCAATGTTCCATTAGGGTTTTAGGGGAGATCCAAATTCCTCAAATTTGAGCCCGAAAGGGACATTACATTGATTTCTCGGGAGGTGGATATGGAGGCTGTATTTCAGGTGCCTAATATCCTATTTTTAGGTTGACAGGATTTTTGGCCTTTACTCTATTCCTTTCACATAGTTATTTGTAATGATTGTAATGCATCTTTGTCTATTTTGACTTGTTTAGGGTTTACCTAAAGTCGGTTTACCCAACTAGTTAGAATAATTTGTCATTGTGCTTTTAGTTTTTCACCTTTTTTAACAAAATTTGGAGCTTAAGTTTTACTCCCTCTTGCTTTATTGTAACAATTTGATTATTGTTTCAAGTCCCCTTGACCTACTTTGGTCATTTGTGGACATTAGTATACATTCTTTCTTTTTGACAACACAAGCACAAAGATGAAGGAGAAATGTAGACATTGTAAACACTCAATCTCAATCCTCCACAACGTCAAGTGAGTTGTGGTGCTACTTATGTTACATGTCAAGCTGACCATAGTAGTGAGAGTCTAGAATTCCCTCATGTCACCCGATTGTTAGTAGGGTGAAACTCAATTGCCATCTATGTTGGTCATTATATTTATGTAGATGCGGGCAATCGGACATTCCTTCCAATGGTTTACCTTTGGGATGCGAAATATAATGGTTGTCGATGGCCGCTCTATTAAAACATAAGGCTTAATACAAGAGCTTATTTATTAACATTATGTTAATATTAGTCAAGTGTTAAGTAATAAACGGTTTTAACCACTTGACAACTTTGTAACCATCTTTCACATAATAAAATGACAGACACACAATGATAATGTGTGCATTCCGGTTTCTCTTCATTCGTTCTTTGTACATTTTAATCTTTCTCTCTCCGCATATTTTAACACGCTTTGCTTGCCATCCCTATTGCATTTAATATGTCCGTTTGTAATAGGAGGGGTTAATCTAGGATCCACATCTCGAACAAGTAAATTGGCCACATGGTTTGGATAAATTAGAGGAATTCCACGAACACATCAATAATGTTAGAGATAACATCAAGTTCACAAAGGAACCGAGAACAAGATGGAAAGCTTCCATTCCTTGATGTTCTTCTTTCTAGGAAACCGGATGGGCCTTTCTCTTGCATGGTCTTGAGAAAATCTACACACATTGATCTCTATCTTCATGCCGATTCTGTCATCATCCTTCACAAAAAGATGGATTGAAAATTGTAGCTATGAGAGCTTTGAGAATTGTGACGTGGATCACTTAGAAGATGAGATCATTCATCTAATCGATGCTTTTAAGAATGGTTTCAAAAGTAAACAAGTTAATATGGCTTTCAAATCAGCTCTGATCGCACTTGAGGTGACCTCGTATTAGGAGATCAACAATGAAAATCAAGCAACTTTTCTTTCTTACATTGAGGAGATTTCGTACAAAAATCTCAAAATTTGAGGCATAGTAATATCAAAACGACTTTCTTACCTCATAGGAAGCTTAGGTGATTGATCAAGTATTCCAAAGACAATTCAGAAACCTACTCTTAGAAGTGGTGGTTGCAAGATTGATTGTTCATGTGGGAGGTCATACATCGAGAAGATAATGCAATCCATTAGTGCGAGGATCAAGAAACACGCTGCTGACATAAAAAACAAAAAAATGATTAAGTTAGCCTTGGTAGAGCATTTTGTTAAAACCAATGTTACGCAGGATGTGTCCCCTACATTTTGGTGATGTCTAGGTGCCCCGAATGTTTTGGGGACTTTTGGGGACTTAGAAGAGATCTCCCGACTTTGTTTTAATTTTTTCAAAAAAATTCTAGTGATGTTGCTATTAGAATATAATGCTTATAATGTAGCATTAAGTCAATATTAGTTAAGTATTAATCGATAAACGGTAGTAGCCACTCCAACCATTTTCAGTAATTACCTCTTGCATAGTAAAATGACGGACACACTATCTCTGATGTGTGCAATATGATCTGCTTCATTATCTCTATATTTACATCTTCTAACATTGGTGGAGAAGCCAATGGCGATCGATAGTGTTTGTAATTCGAATAGAATATTGCAAATCGTGAACAAAAGGTTGTGCAAAGTTCAAACGTCAATTCAAGACTGAATTGTGAAAATTTCATTGCAAGTCACCATTTATGCTAGAAAAGTTGTGACAATCGTGTGAGGGCAAACATCAAGAATATTTGATCTAGTTGTTTTGAGATTAAAAGAGCCTGAAATTGTGTGTAGATAAGATAAGATAAGATAAATATATTAATGTCCAACGAATGACCACAAATTGTGTGTAGAGAAAATAAAGATCCTAAATCGTGTGCAATGCGAAAAAAATAAAGAAATCATCAAGGGCACGAGTTTCTTGCAAAAATCACGAGTTTAAAACATCATTAAAGACACGACTTACAATTGCCATTATTGCTGCCATCATCATTAATAACGTGAGTTCTCGGGCTTGTGCTTTAAGGGCAAATATAGTCATGCCAAAATACATACAAGTTATAATGTCCCCTTTTCTAAATTAAAAATAAGTAATAAATTTTAAGTTAGGCCCCACCAAATCTTATTTTGGGACAACTTCATATTATTATTATTAAAATAAAAAGTATTTTTGAATACTAAAATAAAAGAAAAAGGAGAGGTCGTCCCTTTTTAGGAGGGAAAAACAAATATTAAAAAGAAATAAAGAGGCCTACATGGAGTGCTCCACAAAGAAAGAAAACTAAAGGCTATAAAAGAAAATAACGGGGCTCATTTGCATGACATCATCTCATGAATTATATACTTATCTTTTGGTAATTGGAGCATTGAGCTCTCATTTTCACCCCTTTCAGGATGAAAACCCTCATTGGATCCTATTGGGGATGAAAACCCTCAATAGTCACAACACTTGGCGGCGAAAACTCTCATTTGTTGCATTGGTGGCTTCATACGAGAGTCACAAGTGGACTTAATTGGCAGATTTCTGGAACAACAAGGCATTTATCCATGCATAGGGCACTTCTACTTCAGCTAGGGCACTTTCTAGGGTGTTGGCACCCTTCCTTCTTTGGAGCGACCCACTTGGGAAGTTTGGGATCAATTTTGAGAGGGTTTCCATGGTTGGAAAATTGTGATTTCACTTTCATTGGATAGCTGGTCTCTTCAAGATCATTTTGAGCATTGGTTTGTGTTGAAACTCCAAGTATTGATGGAGTTATGAATTTTAGATGTTTCAATTTGTATTTTACATTATAAAATACATATTTGCTCCAGATTTCATCTTGTTGGATTTATTGAGTATTAGGGATATTTCTATGTTAATTTCCAGCCTATATTGCATGAGAATGGGTGCCATTAAGTGCTACTACAGTTTGCTGCATTAAGAAGACTTGTTTATTTACCTTCAACTGTTTTTAATGGAAAATTGTGATTTCACTTTCATTGGATAACTGGTCTCTTCAAGATCATTTTGAGCATTGGTTTGTGTTGAAACTCCAAGTATTGATGGAGTTATGAATTTTAGAAGTTTCAACTATATTTGCACTTGAAATAAATTTATAAAATACATATTTGCTCCAGATTTCATCTTGCTGGATTTATTGAGTATTTGGGATATTTCTATGTTAATTTCCAGCCTATATTGCATGAGAATGGGTGCCATTAAGTGTTGCTACAGTTCGCTGCATTAGGAAGACTTGTTTATTTACTTTCAACTGTTTTTAATGATGTATGATGCCCTAAAAGTGTAATTTCTTGTTCGCTGCTAGGGTTTCTAATATTGTTGGATCTGCTATTATAAAAATCAGATTATTTTCAGCTGGGGTTTGTGTAAATTCCTTGTTTGTGTGGTTCAGCCCTAGAAAGGGACATTACACAAGTTATGCTAAATCACAACATAGAGAAGGAATTTCATGAGAGAAGATGATACAAACCATTCGCTGCTGTTGTCTTTTGATGTTTGTAGGGTTGTTTGTAGGCAGATGCGAAAAATTCATTTTAACGCCATTTCATATAGAACGACACCATGACCTTCGAGGCGACGTGAGGAGACATATTTTTCAAAAATTTCTTGGACATACAAAATAAAGTCAAAACCCAAGGCACAAACCTACTACTTGGTACACTTTCTTGTCTTTATTGTAAAAATTTAGATGTAAAACTCTTTGCATTGTTTTATTTCCAAAAATGGAAATTCCATCGGAGAAATATTTTGGCTTCAACTTTCACACTTGGAAAGTTAAGATACAAATGCAATTGATGAATACAAATTTGTTTAGCATAGTAAATGGGAAAGAGAAATCACATGTAGATGCAAGTAAATTACTACATTGGTAGAGCGAGATGACAAAGATGCCAAAGCTATTTTGTTAAACAATCTGCCTTCTAAGTACAACAAGGAAAGCTCAAAGACAAACCAAATGGGTGAAAAATTTGTTGATCAATGTATGTTAAAGAAGTCCATGCTTTGAAGACATGAAGGAGCTAGTGTAGATGAAACTCAACATGGATGCTGCCTAGTTAGTTGATAGTTTTGGATCTTGGGAATTATACCCTTATGAGGGTCCTGAGACAACTTGATGGAGCACTATGGATGTTGCTCAATATGGATGGTTGTCTAATAATTTGGAAGGTTTGTAATTTAGGAGTTTGGGGAGGTGGAATCCGGGAACTCGAGAATTGACTTGGGAACCACACCTTTACAAGGGTTACGAGGTCGCTTGATGGAGTTCTCCTTGATTAAATAATTGTTTTTTGAAAGAGAGCTTCTGAAGAATGCATGGCTCTGTTTAGCTCTATTATTTTCGAATTGTTAGTTTAATCTTTAATCTCTTGGTAGTATGTTTGTGTTTTCTTTCCATATTGTAAGCCTTAAGAGGGGGTATTAGAATATAAGGCTTGTTGTCACGAAAAAAGTTGCACTGAAAATGTTCTGATTTTTGCTCGAATGCATTAAAATGCCTAGAGAAATGAATTTCGAGTATAAACACTCCATGTTGATAACTTCATCTTCACCAGTCTGGTTTTGGCTCATTATTGTTTTATTGCTCCATCTAGTCAACATTTCTTCAAACTGTCCTCGTTGATTCAGTTTGTGTTCTGCAAGATCAAATTAAGGCGTTCCATGGTTCTATTTTACGGTGAAGGACCAGCCCATGCCTTTTGTTTCTGGAAATCTTTGCTCGTGTCCGAGTCTTGTCTTGATACTTATCCGGCCTTACATATCCACCTTGAGAACCTTCGTTATAAAAATGCGTTGAGGGTATATCTTTATTATTAAAACTAGTTCTCACATGTTTGCTAAGTGCACTTTAGTCATCCCATTGGTTCGCATTTGCCATGAGGTTTACACTTTTGGACTAGTTTTGGTTCTAAATTTTTCTTACGGACCTGCCCATGGTTCTTGAAACCACTTCTATATTCTCTTTATGCCTATGTTTGGTGCCCAAGAATATTAAAACATGCATTTCACTTTTCATTGGTTCCTAAATCCCTTCAAATGTGCGCTTAGCACTTAACAAAGTTCCTATTGGCATGTGCATGTGTGCCATGGTCTTAGTTGAGTTCCTAAACGCATTCATAGCTCCACCATTCCATATTCAACATTTCACATAAGCTTGACATATGCACTTGTATATTTTAAGGATCCCCATGTGGAGAGAAAGCAATTTCCTATATTCTCATTGGTCTCAAAACCCATGCCATGTCTTTTATATGTTCCCTTGCATGCATTCTTGGATCCCAAACTACTTGGGAGATGTGCTCACCACTTGCACTTGATGCCAAGTGCCATGAAAGGATGCGCTTTGGCATTGGAGTATGTGTTTGTTTCAAAATGCACTTGGAGTTATAAAGAGGTCAAGTGGCATGAGGTGAGAGTTTTTGGCTTTTGCTGCCCCCTTCCATGGTGCCATGCAAAGACATGCATTTGTTCTTAAGCTTCATGTGAGGTGCGCTTTGAATGAAGGAATGCCATGTGGCATGTTTTGAAGACATGTTTGTTTTGGTTCCAATTCACCATGTTTAGTGCGCTTTTTGACTTAAGTTGTTCCCAATGTGACTCCCAATGTGCTTTATGACTTAAGTCAGTTCTTAAAGCCCTTCCTATATGCGCATTAACATTATTTTTGTGCAAAAGGCATGTTCCAAGTGCGCTTTAGTGTTGAAAAGGTTCTTAAGAGGTCATGTGCATGTTCTTTTGCTAAAATAGTTCCCATTTACCTTACCAAGGGTACTTGATCTAAGTTTCTTACCAATCATGAGTCATGTGGGAGATGAGATATGTTGTAATAAAGGCATTTTAATCATTTAAAACAAAACTGATTTTGGATCTTCTCCTTCATGCTCTAGACAGTCTGCTCTTCCAATGCCTCCACAAGAGATTTTTGATCATAATTCATGTTGTTCTCAATGAAATGCTCTCAAATTTTAGCCACATGCTCTTCTCGTAGACGCCTTCATGATGACTGTAATTTTGCTCTGTTTGGTGGTCTATTCCATTTGTTTAGTTCTCGGAGGGTTTCCGGAGAAATTTGCATATAAAGCCATCCAAAATCTGCTACTGTCACACTTTCATGGTCTCATAAACCATTTCAGATCATTCATATGATGACTGCATTCATCACTCTATAATTTGGAATCACGAAGCAGTGAAAATGAAGAAAAATGGGAAATATGAAGCCTTGAGATGGATGTATGCAAAGTGTTTGACCAAATGCCTGGATAACATTTCATGATTCCGCATTAGTATTCTGCGTCTTGAATGTGCTACAGAATCAAATCAGTTTGGAGGATGTTTTGATTGAATGGAAAAAGGTAATGATAACACGGTTTGATTGCAAATAATCTAGAGTCTCTTGCCAAAGTGCCATCCGGGACTTGGTTATGATTAGCGAAGATGAATTCTGGTCTCATATGCAAGCTTCATACCCAACAGTTGCTTTAGGAAAATCAAGATTAGATTATTTGAATTCCATCTCTCATGGCATTTCATATTGAATCAATGCTTCATTTCTGCAGTTGGATGTCACAAGGAGTAATTGCCACCTTTTTCTCAGTGCAACTAGGAAATGAATCAAATTATGAAATTGTTAATTCATTTTTCAAATTGATTAAAATAATGTAATTAATGGATTATAAAGTGAACTCAAGTTATTTTAACTTGAGTCAAGGGGTGGGTTAAGTTATAAAGTGGTTATATAACTACTTTTTGTAATGTGCCTATAAAAGGCTTGATCACTATTGTAAAAGGGGCTGGCCATTTTCTCTCTTTTTTGTGAATGGAGGAATAAACTGCTGCAACTTTGTGTGTATCTGTTTTGACTCAATTCCATGAAATATAGAATGTTAACCTGGGAATGAGAACCAATTTATTGTGCTTATCATCTTCTGATTGTGAACTCTGTTTAATATTCATAACCGGAGATACATTTTTAATGTTAATTCATTGTGCGTGATGTATTAATATGCAGACTTTGTGTTGCTTATTCCTTTACATGAACTTTGTGCCATATTCGCAAGATTCATCAACCTCAGAGACTTTGTGCTTCTGATGGATTCCTATTCCCCATGGAGTTACTGTTAAGTTCTATTTTCCATGTGAAAGAGAGAGGTTTTTAGTTTATGTTTTCTTGGAGTTATCTGAGCATACTTCTGTGTTCCTATTTTGCTGCAGGGTTTCTCCCTTTTCTCCCTCATTTCTCTCCTTTCTTCGCATGTTCTCTTTCTCAGTTTTGTGTCCTTTGTGCTTTCTGGTTAAAAGCACCAAAAACCCAAATACCCCCATCATACGAGGGAACTGCCCCTCTCAAAAGTAGAGGAACATCACCCTGTCAATAGGTGATTTTCCCAAACTGTTGCAGATTATACAGCGCCTCCATTAGGTCATTTCTGAAAATATAAAGCTACATAAAATTCTGCCAACAAAGCTTATAATTTAACACTAAGTCAATATTAGTTAAGTATTAATTGATAAAAGGTTGTAACCACTTCAACCATTTTGTAACTATCTCTTGCATAATAAAATGACAGACACACAATCTACAATGTGTGCAATCCGATCCTTCTTCATTATATCTATGTTCATATCTGCTGACATTTACTTTTAAAAAGTTATGTTTACAAAAACATTGAATTCTAATCTCGAAAGTACCCAAAAAAACATTAAATATAAATTAAAACCCTAAAATTCATTGAATAAAGCTAATATATTTATTTAAATAATAATCTGTATATATTATTTATATAACTATGCCCAAAATCTGGGAATTTTTTTGTCATCCTAGAAACCTGTCACGCTATCGCCCTGTTCCCTTGTCCCTGAGATTTAGGTAACTATAGTTAAAATTAAACACCATGTTTGTATTGAGGACACCGAATTTTGAGCTACAAAAGATTATTTCTTTTAATGTCGTTTGAGAGAAGTAGTGGAAATTTGTAAACATGAGTAGAGATGTTGGACTTGATTTAAACCATTCATGGAAACCTAGAAAATAGGACATGCCCCCAAGGCCCCGTGTCGGTACAGACGTATTGGATGCAGGACATACTAGGACACACTAGGACACGTGTCAAACATGTGTCTTAGCAGTGTACTGGGTGCGTGACACTCAACGAAAACAATGTTTTGCATTTATAAAAAGTGGTTAAATTTATTTCATTTGCACATTATTAGATAGGGAAAAGGCTGAACTTCTATTTCATTGTGCAGGTGGAGGAAAACAGGACATGCGTTAAACACGTCTTAGCAGTGTCTTGCGTGTCAGACACTCAAACTAAAACAACGTCTCATATTTATAAAAAATGGTTAATTTTTTTCATTTGCACATTATCAAATAGGGAAAAGGCTGAACTTCTATTTCATTGTGCAAGTGAAGGAGAATATTCAGATTTGAAGGGCTTCCAAGGGATTCAAAGGCATTTAAGAAACCACGTTTGGCTCCTCTCCAACAACAACAGTTTTAATCATTCATACCCCAAAATCATGGCTCAACCATCAAGGGCAGTTGGTAAAGGTCAAAGGAAAGGGAAGAATCTGAGTTTTGGTGCTGGCCCCCCCCAAGTTCATCTATCTCTGTTAGTGCTCCATCAGTTGGAAGTGGAGTTGCCAGTGATGCATATAACCCTGTTGTAGCAAGACAACAAGCTCAAGAAAAAAATATCGTTGTGGAAGTATGTAACAAGAAAACAGGGCCTGGGGCAAAGCTTGTTGGGGAAGGAAATGTTGTTTGAATATGTAGCTACTGCCATCTCGAATTCAAGAGCATCTACCACCAAGTTAAGTGTCATTTGTTGGGTCTTAAGTGTGGGCTTGGGCATGTAAATAAGTGGAAGCTACCCAAAGGAAAAATGTGAAGAGAAGATGTTATTGGCTTGGCAATCGTGGCGTGACAAGTAGGACACACAAAGATGAGGGTCGTCTTCCATTCTTGAGGAAGCCATCCAACAAAAGTGGGAGTGGGACTACATTTCAGCCAACAGAAAAGAGGGCAGCTCCAGTGGTGGTGCGATCGACAAGATCTTGCAACAAGAGCAACAAGAGGAGGTTGAACTTACGATGGGATCCTTCATCTATCTCAACTTCATTTCATTTAATGTTGCACAATCTGCTTTGTTTTTTGAGATGTGTCGAGCTCTAGTTGATCAAGCTCCAATCGAATTGGGTATGTGCCTCCTAGTTCAGAGAAGCTTAGAACCACATTGTTGGTTAAGGCAAAGGAGGTGGATAAAATTCTAGCACCTATTAAATCATCATGGCCCTCATCCAGGTGTTAGTATTGTATCGGTGAATGGATGGATGCAACACGCCATCCACTTATCAATTTCATGGTGTCATCCTAGAATGGATCAGTCTTCTTGAAAGCTATGGATGCTCTTGGAAAATACAAGGATACACAATAAATGGTTGATTGTTCATTAAAGTCATTGAAGATGTAGGTGTTAATTCTTGTGTGCAAATTATCACAAATAATGCACCTATTTGCAAGGCTGCGGGCATGATTGTGGAAACTAAATATCCACAGATATTTTGGACACCTTGCATTGTTCATTCTTTGAATTTAGCACTTAAATCTATTGCTTCAGATGTGACATGGATGGGAACTCTCATTGATGATGCACGCCATATCCACAATTTTGTACAAAACCATACCAATGCCCTCACAATCTATAAAGAGTACACAAATCTATCATTGTTGAAGATTGCAGATACTCGGTTTGCCTCCTGATTCACCATGCTTAGGAGGTTGAGGGAGGTCAAGACCGCTCTTGGGGCCATGTTTATTTCGAGTTTTTATCTTTTCAAAGAAAGACAAATCAAATTTCTTACAAATCAAATTTCTTCAAAAAAGGTCAAGGATACCATGTTAGTGATGGCTGGTGGGAGGCGGTAGATCTTACCATTAAGATCATAAACCCCATCATTTCTTTGTTGCGATTGTAGACACGAGATCAACCCATCTTAGGAGTAGTTCACGAGGATGGAACTCCATGATTGAGGCTGTAAAGATTGTTGATGTAGAGAATGAGTGTTTTGAGTGTGGGATATCAACAAATATCTTGTTCACCACCATATGGGATATTCTTATCACTAGGTGGAGAAGAATTGCACACCTTTGCATTGCTTGGCTCACTCATTGAATCCCAAGTACTACAATGATGGCTGGCTCAATGGTGGGCCTTCATGCAGATTCCCTCCTCACATGGACAGAGAGATTTCATAGGGGAGGAAGGTAGCATTTAGAAGGATATATCAGGACAGAGCATCCCTTGATGAGGTGGAGGAGGGCTTTGTAGAGTTTTCCGTTGGCATTGGGAGATTTGGAGGCTATGATGTGATCGGAGACAGGGGTTAAGAAGCCCTATGCTTGGTGGGGAACTCATGGGGCAGTGTGCCCTATTCTACAACAGTTAGCCATGAGGGTCCTCGCTCAAGTTACTTCATCCTCGTGTTGTGAGAGGAGTTATAACACATATGGGAATTTGTAATAGCCCTTTTGGGACTAAAAATGGAGGAAAGGAGTTAACCGGCTGTCCCGAACAAATCTGATCTTGAAACAACTTTAATTAAACACACAACAAACTGATAATAACTGAAAACCAATCAAAAATCAACAATCTCCAAGGGCAGCGAACTGTCTAAGGAATTCAAGTCCACTTTTCACTATGCAAATCAATGAATAATGCCATGAAACAATTAATCTAGCCACGACAATATTTATAAATCATAAATATATCAAAAGATTGAAGGAATATCTGATTTCATAGCTGGAATTAATTATTTAGAACAACAACAAACTAGCCAAAACTGAGGGCTAGGAAAAATAGTAAACCTTTGCCAAAATTCACCAAAATGGAGATTCCGGCCTTATAAATTATGCCTTGAATCAGAATATGAAATCAAACTTGCAACTTGTGCCCTAGAAGGCACCCAAATACCCTCAAACCCTAGTCACTCCAACTAGGAATGGCTCTAAAATGCATGCAAATGTTTGTAGATGACTTCTTTGATCCTCCAAAACCCAAATCTGCAAAAAGGTCTTCAATATGTCTTCAAGCCAATGGAAGGAGGGTTTCCATCCCCCAACAACCACTAGAAGGGTTTCGTCCTTCTAGGAAGATGCCACACACTTGGATTTGCACCCAAGAGTGGAAGAACAATGAGCAATCAGCCCACAAGTCCAATTAGAATAAATGCGCCAAGATGTATGAATGCAAATGAACTCTCTAACCTTATTTTATATCTTCTCTTGGCACCAAAGCCCCAAAATGACAAGGCCGACCCCTAAAGTGTGCTTTTTAATCTTTAATTGGCTTTTAAAAGCCACCAAATTCAGCCAACCTCCACGAGAATGGAAAAGTACAAAAATAAAACATAAATATGAATGAAGAAAATTGAAATATAATCCACAATCTTCCCTTGCTCATCCATGGCTTGCCTTCGGAAAGAGGAAAGGCAAGGAATCCTTTATTTTGGATTAATTCGAAAAAGGGGACATTACAATCCTCCCTTCCTGAAATTGCTTGTCCTCAAGCAATTGTAAGTACCTGGATCCCAAATGAGTCTCCTCTTTGCTTCTTCTTTGACGTACCTGCACATGAAACAAACATATCAAAGAAAACAAGAGTGTTTAACAACACTTTTAAACTCTCCTCATCATGCCTTAGGGACAGGATAGCTAGCTCCCTTCCTTTGCTTGCCACCAACTCATGATTTCCGTCCAAATGATGGCTTCCCAACACTTCAGTAGTGCTGTCCCAAAAACAACTGTAATCATGCATATTTCCTTCAAAATCAGAATGTTCAAGTTTGCAAATAGCACATCATAATCTGATTTCTTTTTCCTTTCAGCTGAGATTTTTTTCCCCAACATTCCATGATGGAATGTCTTTCAAAAATGGAAAAGTACTGCTATTCATGGCTGTTAATGGCATCCCCAAACTGAGTTTTGCAATTTGAGTCTTATAATCATGGCATAACAACTACCAAACTGAAATCTCACGAAGAATGGCAACTCCATGAGTAATGTAGGGACTGAAACTTGATTTATATATGCTGAAAAACTAGGAACAATAGGCCTACAATTGAAATCAGCAGACATCTTGGCCTTAAACTTAATAAAATCAGCCTTCTTAACACTCCTATGAATTCTGATTTCATCATAAGTGCTTCCCTTTTTCCATATTTCTTTTGGTTCATTCATGGAACCATGGGTTAGCAATTCATAGAAAAGAAAATCAGAATTCTTATGTTGCCTTAAACATGTCATGCTAGCATTTTCCTTCTTTTCCATAAGCAAGGAGAAGAATCAAAACCGAAAGCTTTACCTTTACCTTCTTGGAGCCTCAAGGGTTTACCCGGATTCCAAGGATGCAAGCAATCTATGTAACTCTTCATCATCCCACTTCTCTCAATCATCCTATGCAAGGCAATCCCTATCTTGAAGTCCAAACTCGTGACAAGGTGTTTGTAATGATCAGCCCAACAAGATGATAAAGAAGGAAACAAAAGATCTGAAATGTGTGTGTACCTTGGGCTGTCATAAAAACCACTTCATTGCTTGGAAGATGTATAGTGAGCCCTTGGCAAAGAGCCTTCTCCCAACCTTGCCCTCATTAGCATAGATATGATCACCCAAGCATGGCCATGATAAATAATGATGAAATAGACTTTTGACATGATCAAATAAAATATCACATGGCTTACCATAGGCTGCTGATCTGAAATTTACAGCGGATTGAAAGAGGTCATGGACACCCGGAAATGCCCTTGTCTCATGTGTGCACCTCATAACATCTTCCCTTGGAAGCTCCACTTCATCTTTCCTTTTGTGTTCAGATTTTTCTCCACTTATAACCCCATTTTTAGCTTGTTGATCCACATGCACAACCACTTGCCATGGTTTGCAAGGGGGCCTCAACAATGTCATATTGTTACCAAATGGCTCAAGACAACAAAACTGAATTGGAGTAGAAGAAAGCAATGATTTTAGAACACCTTCATACCTTTGGACATCCCCGATATGTTCAATTCCCTTTATCCCATGAGACTTGCTTGGCATCTTTCCATCATTCTCTTGCTCCTCATGCTTCTTTTCATCCTTTTGCTTATGCTTCCAAGATCCTTTAGTATCTTGCCACATGCAACCATTAGAAAGCAATGGAATATCATTAACAACCAAAAGTCTTTTACCTTCTTTGCTTGGTTCTTGCTTGGCAATTTCCCCATTCTCTTGAGCTTTCGTAGGGCTGTGATTTCCATCAAACAACCTCCTTTTGACTGCTGTTAGGAACAGACCAGCCACTTCATTTTGTCTTTTATGGGGAGTTTCCTTCCATCTCCTTGACCATGAAAGGCTTGTTGAAGTACCATCAATACAAATATCATTGTGACCCCTATTTCTTCCCTCAAACACAAGCATATCAGATGGATTATAAACCAATTGGAAAGAGGAAGTAGTTACCTTAATATGCATACTGTTGGCCTTGGAAAGAAGGTTATCTCTTATCAATCCAATTTCAGTCCCTGAGCCTAAAGTGACCTTTGTTTTGATGCATGCATGACTTGGAAATTGCTTGCAAGGGTGCACTACCTTCATACCTTGTTCATGTGTGTTTGAAAGGTCTTCATAGCTCTTACCAAGGTCTAATTCTTCACCTTTGGGCTCTTTATTGTTTGTCATAAACAGACCAGCAAGCGGATTGTTATCATTTCCACTTGGGAAGTGGGTTCCATCCATCCCTTTCGCTTCCTCTTCTTGTTCACAACCCCTTCTTTCACCTTTGAATTCATCACATGCAAAAATATCATCATCATTAATCAAACAATGATCCACAATTACCTCATGATGCGGAATATCTGGAATAAGAATGGGAGTAAGGGCTGAATCTTTATCCTTTATGGCTCCCTTTCCTTCAAGATGTAGATCTTGAGTTGTATGCTCATTGTGCTCCTTTTTCCTTGGCTCGTGTTCCACAATTTCATCAAACCCTCGTGTCACTAAGGTGTTGTTAGGAACACCAATCAAGAGATCAACCTTGGCAAGAGGGTTGGAGGTTTCTAATCCTCCCAAGGGCTGCTCCTTTCAATAATCAGCTTGTTGCAATATACCATCCACTTTTTTGTTCTTAGGGCAATAGGCATGCCCATCCTCTTCTAGCAAACTTGGGGGTTTGGTCCCTTCTCCAACAAACTCCGTAGCCACTCCTTGCTTTGTCAACAAGATGGACCTATTTTCCACCAGGGTAGGGATATTTTTCCCGTGACCCTTGTGCATGGCTTGGGGCTTGGGCCAAGTTCCGATGCCCACTCTATCTTTCTCTATCCTACAAACTCGGAAAATGCTAGGGCATCATGAATATCCTCAGGAAGTGTTTTATATTCCTCAAAGCTAGTTGCCACCTTGCCGACCTTTGAAATCCTAGGTTTTTCCTTGAATGTCCTTCCTCTTTGTAGGTTTTGCATGGTGGAAGCAAGAGAGTCCAAGGTATTCGCTAGTCTTTCTTGCACCTTCATCAATTTGTCCATTGAAACCCTAAGCCTTTGAGGATCCGTGCTCGATACCACCGTAATTTCTTTTTTGGGACTAAAAATGGAGGAAAGGGGTTAGCCGGCCATCCTGAACAGATCTGATCTTGAAACACCTTTAATTAAACACACAACAAATTGACAATAATTGAAAACCAATAAAAAATCAGCAATCTCCAAGGGCGTGAACTATGCAAGGAATTTAAGTCCACTTTTCACTATGCAAATCAATGAATAATGCCACGAAACAATTAATCCAGCCACGACAATATTTATAAATCATAAATATATCAAAAGATTTAAGGAACGGCTGATTTCACAATTGGAATGTAATATCCCCTTTTTGGGACATTTCTAAGCAGTCTTGAAGACCTTTAGTTCATTCTTTCCCCATGGACTAAAGGCTAAATTTGGGGAAAATATTATAAAAGTGGTTTTCACCACTAATTTGTTAACTCCTTTTAGCTCATTAAAATATAATTAAATTTACCTTTTAGGATTTTAATCATTAAGGTAAAAAGGTGAATTAAATATTAAAAAAGGAGATATGTTCTACATGATGAAGACCCCCTTTTTAATGGTCACTTACCCTTAAAGTAAGTCACCATTCTAAGGGAGCATTGGGCAAAGAAAGGGCCCATTTGGAGCGCCACTCTTGGAGGGAGGAATATAAAGTCACATCACCTCTTCCATTGTGGGGTATGCTGATTATGATTATTGTTATTTCTTCATGCTTGAAGAAAAGGGATGCATGCCCATTGATGTTCTACTAAAGGTGTTTTACAACACCACCTTGTTATTGGCAAATTGAAGACCCAAACAAGTTGTTGAAGGATCCATTCATGCATGATTGCTGGTCTGTTTTTCTCTTGTGCCCTAGCAACTTGATGTGAATGTGAAATTTGAATATTGTGCATTGATCTTATCCTTCTTTGGTGGCGAATTGCTTGGTGGTAATTTTGGTAATGCATTTATGCCCTAGCGAGCTGGATCTCACTTGTCTTGGTATTGATTTGATGCTTTAAGCTGCTATTGTATTTTTGTGCCCTAGGTGACTAGGTAAGGGTGTATTTTCAGCATATTGGGTGCATAAAACTTGCATAAAAGATTCAGATCTGATTCTATATATTTTTATGAGCTTGTGCACAAGGTTTGGTGATTAGTGGGGTGTTGTTGCATGCATAATCAACCCTAATTGTGTTGGGCGAAATAAGAGGGCCATTTCTGCACTTTTGGTGAAAGATGGGTTAATTCTGATTTTACATTCATAAACTTCATATTTTATAACCCCAATATCCAAAGTTTGAAGTATTTTGCATGGTTGGTTGAGCGGGAATTAATTTTAGAAGATTGCAGCAGTCTGGGGTTTGATTATTTAATTACATTCAGCTGTGTATAATCAAATTGGTGCTAATTTAGTGCGCTCTAGCTATTTTCCGATTTATTCCACTTACCTCTACTAGTTCTAATCCCACTCCGGGTTAGGAATAGTAGACATTGGAATACTTCAGGATAATTTGCATAAGGGTTTCATTGAATTTGGGTGAATATTGAATTGCCCTAATTTGGGGACATTATAGTGGTATCAGAGCCATGATCTTCTGCACTTGTGAAGCTTGATTGTATGCAGGAAGACAAACAACCCTTGTATTATCAAAGGAGAGAAGAAAATGGAGGTTGGAGGTTTTACTTTGGAGCAAGTGAAATTTCTCCAAGAGTTGGTCAAAGAGAGCCACAAGGATCTGCAGCTCACTATGAGCGAATAAGTTGCAACCATGTTGAAGGACGCCTAAATTTTGGCAAGAATCATAATTCCAATGGAGAAGGAAGTTCGCATGGAGGTGAGAGGGTTTCTACCCAACCCACTCCCAAGTTTTTCAAGGGCACATTCTTGCACAAAGAGCCAATTAGAGAAGAAGAGCCATCGGTGGGGATTTTTTGATACACAAAGGCATGAGTACTCTACCCTACATCCGGCTACAAGGGCCATATTGACCTTCAATGAATTTTGTGCATTGAGGATTGGCGCCAAACCAAGGAGAGCAAACATGCAGCCCCATAGAGATCTACAACAAAAATTGGGTAAGGTTTCACTTCCGGTTTTTGATGGTACTGATAAAATTCCGGTTAGATCATGGTTGAAAAATGGAGACCTATTTTTCACTCAACCCCATGTATGAGGATGAAGCCCTCAAATTCATCACTCTTCATTTGGAGGGTATGGCTCATGAATGGTGGTTTCGTGGCATGATCATCCAAGGCCATGGATCGATTTACACCTTGGAGGAGTTTAGCAAAAAGATAATGGAAAGATTTGACCGGAAGGATCCAAAAATTCACTTTCGTGAGTTAGCTCAGCTCAAACAAAATCATGATGTGGAAAGGTATGTTGCTGATAATCAAAAGATTTCAGTCATGGTTACGAATGTTAGTGAGAAAAGATTGGTTGTCCTTTTCTTTGAGGGTTTGATTGAGCCCTTGAGAGGTTTGGTGAGATCTTTTAATTATATTTCATTACAAGATCAATAACTAAAGCTTTGGATCTAGAATGTTCAGCTTATAGAGAAAGAGAGTGTTACGTCCTTAATTATATATCGACATTGGATGGATATATCCGACTTGTGGCTATCATAAGTTCTTATCATGACTTATCTCTTTCATATATGATATATTATCATTAGTAGGTCAACTTTGGGTGATGGCTATAGCATAGGATCGGTTAGTAGGTAGTTCTTGATCATCATATTGAACATTTGAGTCTTATTGTATGTTTTGGAGGTTGCCCCCTCGAAGTGGCTAAGCTATTATACTTTCATATTGAGATCATTTATCTGAAATATTGTGTTATTTGGTGTTCTATTGCTGGTGATAATCATAATTATTCAAGTAATTTCATTACAAGTGGTATTAGAGCTTGAACTCGGCCGCGTTGCGTCAAACCCTAATTGTGAAGGTTCGGCCATATCTAAAAATTGGTAGCGAATTTTTCTGCAATTTTTTTGGTGGTGTGGCGAACTCAAGTAAGATCCTCTCCAAAATAGGTTTTCTTCTTTATGAATTCCTATTTTCGGCCAAATAGTTTTCGAAACCTCTCCAAACCTAAACCCTAAAATTTGGCCCTAAACCTAAAATTTGGCCCTAAGTCTACCTCGAGGCCCAAACCCTACATCATGGCTGGTAGATCTACCCGAGGCCAAGGGAAAGGACAAGCAACTTTAGGAATGACCCCAAATAAGGAGGAGATGGATTTGAGTCTGCTGGTTTGGGAGTATCTGAGGTGGTCATCCAGCTTTAGGAGAGGGTAAATAATATGGTGAGTAAAGATTACCTTAATAATGAGCTTCTTCAACTACAAGGTAGCTTGAGGAGTGAAATTCGGAGTTTCTCGCAATGCAATAAGAGTTGTTGCGAGCTATTTCAAACACAAATCCCAATTCTAGTCATATGGGTTCCTCTAGTAATGGTCACACAGATCCAAATCACTCTAATCATGGAGGCTCCTCTACTCATTCAGTGGCTCTCCTCACCAATGGCGGGGAATTATCCCAAAAGTGGAAATGCGTAAATTTGATGGAAAGGATCCGCTCAATTGGATTACCCAAATGGAAAATTTCTTTGATCTCCATTAGATTCCAACAGGACAAAAGGTAAGCTATGGCATTATACCTAGAACACGATCAATTTGTTTGGTATCGTTGGTTATGTGCTCAAAGGCAAAAGAATGGCCTAAATGTCACCTGGACAGTTTTCACTGAAGAGCTTCAATTACACTATAGTTCTAGTGTTTCTGAGAATTACTTCAACCAATTAGTGAAGTTACGCCAAACAGTTCAATTAAGGAGTATGTCCATCAATTCCAAACTCTTGTCCTTGCATGTGGAAGATATTACAAAAGAATATTTGAATGACCTATTTCTTGGGGGTCTTAAGGACCACATTGAGCATGAGGTACGCATGTTTAACCCACTCAAGGTTTCTGATTCTATTATCATGGCACGTAGAGCAAAGGAAAAATTTATGTCCAGTAGAAGGCAGTCCTCTAACATAAAAGATCGTAGCACCTTGCCTCCTTCGTACCCTCGGCTAGTTCGGTTGACACCTCAACAAATTGAAGAAAAAAGAGCCAAAGGGTTATGTTTTAACTGTGATAGCAAATATGGACCCAATCATAAATGTTACTGAGAAAAATTGTTCTACATTGAAGGGTCAAGTGATGAGGAAGAATATGAGGAAACATGACAGAGGAAGTGGAAAAATTAGAAGAAGAATCTGGAGATCCCTAGCCTACTATTTCATGCCATGCTCTATCAGGTATTAGTACTCCACAAACCCTTCAGGTCATGGGTTATCTTAAGAAGCAGAAGGTAACAATATTGATTGATTCGGGAGCACACATAATTTCATAAATCATAAGTTGACAACAAGACTAAATTATTTCATCTACCCAGCACTTAAATTTCAAGTAATGATTGCAGATGGTGACACAATCCAATGTTTAGGTAAATGCCATAAAATCAAACTCATGATGGGTGACTACACATTGGAATCTACGATGTTTGTTATCCCCATGGGCGGAGCTGATATTGTCTTAGGTGTTCAGTGGCTCACAACTTTGGGCACCATAGAGATAAATTTCCAAGAATTGTTCATGCGCTTTCATTCTGAGGGTAAAAATTTGAACTTGAGGTTTACAAGCTAAAGATCCTCTAGTGGTGAGTTCTCACCAAATGCAAAAGATTCTTAAAAAGGGGTCTGAAGGTTTTGTAGCACGCATGTTCTCTATGGAAGTCCAACCGCAAATGAAGGTATTGCATCCTGATCTTTAGAAGGTTATTGATCAACATGCAGTTGTCTTCAAGGAACCAAGAGGATTGCCTCTTGAAAGAGAGCATGATCATGCCATTCAGTTGATTTCGGAAGCCAACCTCCCAACATCAGGCCTTATAGATACCCATATGTGCAAAAGAGTGAGATCGAGAAGATGGTGGAGGAAATGCTAGAAATGGGTATTATTCGTCATAATCAGAGTGCCTATTCTGCTCTAGTGGTGATGGTGCGTCGCAAGGATGGAAGATGGTGCATGTGTCCAGACTACAAGAGCTCAACAAGTTCATTATCAAAGATAAGTTTCCTATTCCTGTCATTGATGATTTATTAGATGAGTTGCATGGTGCCATTTATTTTACAAAATTAGATCTGTGTTCTGGGTATCACCAAATTAGAGTAAAGAAAGAAGATATTCATAAGACAACTTCAAAACTCATCAAGGCCATTATGAATTCCTAGTGATGCCATTTGGTCTTACCAATGCTCCCTCCATATTCCAGTTTGATGAATTCAGTATTTAGACCATTCTTAAGAAAGTTTGCCTTAATATTTTTTGATGATATACTTATCTATAACAAATCATGGGAGAAACACTTACAACAAGTCAATACAGTCTTAGAAGTATTAGAGGATCATCAACTTTATGCCAAGCCTTGAAGCGTTCTTTTGGGGTACATGGAGTGGAATACTTGGGCCATATTGTTTCTCATGAAGGTGTTAAGGTGGACCCTCACAAGATCTAGGCTATGGTGGAATGGGAAATTCCAGAACCCTCAAGCAATTACGAGGTTTCTTAGGTCTCACAGGGTATTATTGCAGATTTGTAAAAAACTATGGCAGTATAACAACACCACTCACAAAATTATTGAAGGACTCCTTTCAGTGGAATGAGGAAGCGTCGAGGGCATTTGAAAAATTGAAGGCACTATGTGCACCACTCCAGTATTGGCAACTCCAGATTTCTCCAAAACCTTCATAGTTGAGTGTGATGCTTCAGGAAATGGAATCAAAGCAATACTTATGCAAGAAGGACATCCCATTGCATTTGAGAGCCGACAACTAAAAGGAAAGAATTTGTTGAAGCCCACCTATGAGAAGGAAATGATGGCAATACTACATGCAGTCAAACAATGGAGACCATACTTGATGGGTAGACATTTTAAGGTAAAAACTGATCATGATAGTTTGAAATATTTCCTAGAGCAACGTCTATCTTCGAAGAACAACAAAAATGGGTCACTAAGATGTTGGGATATGACTTTGAGATTGTTTATAAAAAAGGGAAGGAAAATTTGGTCGCTAATGCTCTATCTAGGAGGGATGAGTCTCAGAAGCATTGTTATGTGCCATCTCTATACTAAAGGTAGATTGGGTAGATCAAGCACGGGAAGAATGGAAGAAAGATGCAACAACACATACTCTCATTCAAAATCTCCAGGTAGATCCATCCATATCGATCAATTTACATGGAAAGGGGATACATTGTGGTACAAAGATAGGTTATATCTATGTAAGAACTCTACCCTTAAACACCATGTTCTGTCAGAGCTACATTCTTCTCCTATAGGTGGCCATGTTGGGTTCCTGAAAACTTATCATAGAGTTAAGCAAGATTTCTTTTGGGAGGGGTTGAAAGGAGATGTTCAAAAATTTGTGGCAGAATGTTTGGTTTGCCAACAAAATAAGGGCAAGATCATTAAGACCCACTGGTTTGCCTATAAGAGGTGGTATTAATCGATTTCATCACAGATTACCTAAATCGAAGGGAAAAGTGTCATCATGGTTGTTGTGGACAAACTTACCAAATATGCTCATTTTTGTGTCATGGCTCATCCTTTCACAACTAGTACAATTGCCATCTCTTTTAGGGATACAGTTCAAAAGCTCCACAACACACCAAAAATTATAGTAAGTGATCGTGATCCACTATTTACAAGTAACTTTTGGACTGATTTGTTCTCTTGTCTCGGTACCCAACTAGCCCAGAGTTCCTCTTATCATCCTCAATTAGATGGGAAAATTGAGGTGGTAAATAAATGTTTAGAGGGATATCTTCGATGTTTCACTTCAGATAAACAAGAACGTTGGGTGCAATGTTTCCACGGCAGAATGGTGGTACAATACTTCATTTCATACCTCCTCCAAAATGTCTCCATTTCTAGCACTCTATGGGTACCATCCTCCATCACTCATATCTAGCTTGAAGGTCAACCGAAGGTGAGAGCAATTGAAGATCACATTCAACACCAACACGAGGTACTCTCTAGTCTTAGAGAAAATTTGGCAAGGGCACAAAACCACATGAAGCAACAAGTTGATCAACATCGTAGTGAGTGACACTTTGAAGAGGGTGACTTTGTTTTTGTAAGGTTACAACCATATAAGCAATTATCCTTAAAATAATAGAAGAAGGATAATAAGCTTGCACCTAAATACTATGGGCCTTACCAGTTTTGTAGAAAATTGGTAGTGTGGCATATAAGCTAGAGCTCCCTCCAGAAGTAAAATACATCTAGTCTTCCATGTTTCTTGCTTAAAGAAAGTTATTGGGCAACACATTTCCACCCAATCAGTGCTTCCAAAACTGGACAAGGAAGGAAGGATCATATTGGAACCTGAAGGTATTCTTCAAACACGCACCAAAAGACTGAGGACCAGAGTCATTACAAAGTACTTGATCAAGTGGAAGAATATGAATATTGAAGATGCATCATGGGAAGAAGAAGTATTCATGCAGCAGTATTCAAGGCTTCCCAACATTGGGGACAATGTTGCTCTGAAGGGGAGGGGCATGTTACGCCCTTAATTATATATCTTACATTGGATGGATATAGCCGACTTGTGGCTATCATAACTTCTTATCATGACTTATCTCTTTCATATATGATATATTATCATTAGTAGGTCGGCTTGGTGATGGCCATAGCATAGGAATAGTATAAATAGGGGTTAGTAGGTAGTTCTTGATCATCATATTGAACATTTGAGTCTTATTGTATGTTTTGGAGGTTGCCCCCTCGAAGTGGCTAAGCTATTATACTTTCATATTGAGATCATTTATCTGAAATATTGTGTTATTTGGTGTTCTATTACTGGTGATAATCATAATTATTCAAGTAATTTCATTACAGAGAATGGAAAAGAGGACAGCAAGTGGTGGCCACTCATTTGCTGCCCAAAAGTGGAAATCCGGGACAGCCAAGGTCTTATTTTCGTGGGCCGTCAAAGGCATAAGGAGAACAACCAAGGGCAGCACCTAATGAGCCTTCAAAAAAAGCATTCCAACCCTATATGCCACCTCACTAAATGCAGCCCCACAACAGCCATTCAAAAGAATCAAGAGACGAGTTAAGGAGGAAAGGTTTGTGCTTCAATTGTAGAGATCCTTGGACTAGAGGGCATCATTGTAAGGGCAAGGGTCAAATCCACTACATTGGGGTAATTGATGATGATTTTGATAGTACTAATGATGTGGCAAATGAAGATGTTGTTGAGCATGTACATGAAGAGGAAGACAAAGGAATGGGTAGCACACTTGCTTCTCTTTTGGGAGCACCTAAGTACCATCCTTTCCGGGCGGAGGGAATGATGAATGAACACAAGGTAATCATTTTGATTGATAGTGGGGCAACTCACAACTTAATCGGTAAAAACTGATGGCCAAGTTCGATTTGGTTGTAGAAGAGTTCAAGGGATTTAAGGTTACCATAGCTGATGGGTTTTCTTTGCCATGCACCAAAAGAATATCCAAGCTTACCATTTCTTTAGGTGAGTATGAAGTGTGTGATGATTTTTATGTAATTGACATTGGGGATATGGATCTTGTGTTGGGGGTCCAATGGTTACATTCATTGGGGGAATTCACCCTCAATTATCAAAGCTTGATGCTTAAATTCAAGGTGGACTACAAGGTATGACCAATGGAACACCCCAAGCTAATTCTATGTTCAACAAAGCTTTACAAGAGGATGCAGAAATCTGTTCTATGTCATTTATAACAGCAGATTGGAAAGATTTAATTAGCTTGGAATACACAAAAATCCATTCACTAACGATTTTCTTGAGGTACAATTGTTGATAAAAGGTACAGAATTTTGGATGGGCTTATACTCTACAAAGAGTGTCTTTTTGGCTCCCAGGTTGAAGTGAATGATCTGATTTTAAAAGCAGCCCATGACACTCCTTTGGCAGGACACCGGGGTACTTTAAGACCTACAAACTTGTGAGAGAAAGGTTCTTTTGGAAAGGTATGAAGAAGGAGGTCCTCAAGTACATTCGCGAGTGTTTGGTATGCCAAAAAAGCAAGAGCGAACATGTATTCCCAGCAGGACTCTTGCAGCCCCTCCCTATTCCCTCTCAAAAATGGGAGAGCATCTCCATGGACTTCATCACCGGGTTGCCCATGGCTCAAGGTAAAAATTGTTTATATGTTGTAGTGGATAGACTCACTAAATTTGCACATTTTTATCCACTTCCAACTAAGTTCGATGCTCCTATGATTGCTGATGTATTCTTTAAAGAAGTGTTCAAGTTGCATGGATTGCCAAAAAACATTGTGAGTGACAAGGACAACAAGTTCATGAGTAATTTTTGGCAAGAGCTCTTGCGTCTAACCGGGCCGGAACTCACACCAACAGTAGCTATCACCCACAAACTGATGGGCAAACTGAACTTATAAACAAATGGGTTGAAGGATACATAAGAATCTATACTTCGGGCAGCAATCAACATGGATTAAGTGGCTACATATGGCTGAGTTTTGCTACAACACAACTCATCACATGTCCATAGGTATGACTCCTTTCAAAGCACTCTATGGTTATGATGCAAATTCTTTCATGGACTTGACAATGATGGATAGTAGGGTGCCTAGTGCTAAAGAAGTGGTGCAGCAGAGCTATGATATTATGAAAGCACTTAGGGAGAATCTACAAGAAGCACAAAATAGACGAAAATTGTATGCGGATCAACATAGAGTTGAGAGGTCTTTTGAGATAGGCGATTGGGTTTTCTTAAGGTTGCAGACCTATAGGCAATCTTTGCTCAAACAAAGTGGTGCGGAGAAATTGAAGCCACGTTTCTATGGGTCCTACAAGGTAAAGACCAAAGTAGGAAAAATGGCATATGAATTGGAACTTCTGGAAAGTGGTAAGATTCACAATATATTTCATGTTTCTTGCATTAAAAAGGTTCTTGGACACCATGTCACTCCTTTAGAGCTGCCCCCTCTAGATGAAGAGGGTAGATTGATATTAATTCCGGAAGCCATCATTGATACCCGTGAAAGGACTTTTAGAAAATGTAGCATCAAAGAATACTTAGTCAAATGGAAGGACTTGCCACTTGAGGATGCCACTTGGGAAGGTGAATTGGTTTTAGAGCGTCTGGGTTTGCAATTGCTTGAGGACAAGCAATCTTGGGAAGGGAGAACTGTAATGTCCCCTTATTGGGACGTTTCTAAACAAATCTTGAAGACCTTTAGTCCATTCTCTTCCCATGGACTAAAGGATAAATTTGGGGAAGATATTAAAAAGTGGTTTTCACCACTAATTTGTTAACTCCTTTGAGCTCATTAAAAATAATTAAATTTACCATTTTGTGATTTTGATCATTAAGTTGAAAAAGGTGAATTAAATATTGAAAAAGGAGATATGTTCTACATGATGAAGATCCCCTTTTTAATGGTCACTTACCCTTAAAGTAAGTCTCCATTCTAAGGGAGCATTGGGCAAAAAAAGGGCCCATTTGAAACGCCACTCTTGGAGATAGGAATAGAAAGTCACATCACCTCTTCCATTGTGGGGTATGCTGATTATGATTATTAAGAAAAGGGATGAATGCCCATTGATGTTCTACTAAAGGTGTTTTACAACAACACCTTGTTATTGGAAAATTGAAGACCCAAACAAGTTCTTGAAAGATCCATTCATGCATGATTGCTGGTCTGCTTTTCTCTTGTGCCCTAGGGACTTGATGTGAATGTGAAATCTGAATATTGTGCATTGATCCTATCCTTCTTTGGTGGCGAATTGCTTGGTGGTAATTTTGGCAATGCGTTTATGCCCTAGCGAGTTGGATCTCACTTGTCTTGATATTGATTTGATGCTTTAAGATGTATTTTTTGTGCCCTAGGCGACTGGGTAAGGGTGTATTTTCAGCATATTGGGTGCATAAAAGATTTAGATCCGATTCTATATATTTTTATGAGCTTGTGCACAAGGTTTGGTGATCAGTGGGGTGTTGTTGCATGCATAATCAGCCCTAATTATGCTGGGCGAAATAGTAGGAGGGCCATTTTTGCACTTTTGGTGAAAGTTGGGTTAATTTTGATTTTACATTCATAAACTTCATAATTTATAACCCTAATAACCAAAGTTTGAAGTATTTTGCATGGTTGGTTGAGCAGGAATTAATTTTAGAAGATTGCAGCAGTTTGGGGTTTGATTATTTAATTACATTCAACCATGTATAATCAGATTGGTGCTAATTTAGTGCGCTCTAGCTATTTTCTGATTTATTCCACTTACCTCTGCTAGTTCTAACCCACTCCAGGTTAGAAATAGTAGACAATCTAAATACTTCAAGATAATTTGAATAAGGCTTTCATTGAATTTGGGTAAATATTGAATTGCCCTAATTTGGGGACACTACATGGAATTAATTATTTAGAACAACAACAGACTAGCCAAAACCAAGGGCTAGGAAAAATAGTAAACCTTTGCCAAAATTCACAAAAATATAGATTCCGGTCTTATAACTTATGCCGAATCAGAATATGAAATCAAACTTGCAACTGGTGCTCTAGAAGGCACCCAAATACCCTCAAGCCTTAGTCGCTCCAACTAAGAATGACTCTAAAATGCATGTAAATGTCTGCATATGACTTCTTTGATCCTCAAAAACCCAAATCTGCAAAAAGGGCTTCAATATGTCTTAAAGCTAGTGGAAGGAGGGTTTCCATCCCCCAACCAACCACCATAAGGGGTTTCCTCTTGCTAGGAAGATGCCACACTTGGATTTATGCCCAAGAGTGGAAGAACAATGAGCAATCAACCCACAAGTCCAATTAGAATAAATGTGCCAAGATGTATGAGTGTAAATGAACTCTCTATCCTTCTTTTATATCCTCTCTTTGGTGCCAAAGCCCCCGAAAGGACAAGGCCGACCTCTAAAGTGTTCTTTTTAATCTTTAATTGGCTTTTAAAAGCCACCAAACCCAGCTAACCCCCATAAAATGGAAAAGTACAAAAATAAAACATAAATATGAATGAAGAAAACTGAAATATAATCCACGATCTTCCCTTGCTCATTCATGGCTTACCTTCGGAAAGAGGAACGGCAAGGAATCTTTTATTTTGGATTAATTCGAAAAAAGGGGACATCACAAAATTTGCGTAGTTTGAAAAAGAGCAGGCTTGAGTAGTCTAGAGTAGAGACGATGTTGTATGTGCATTCTAACCACTATCTTTTTACGGGACGAGGGGTGAGTGATTGAAGGGTAGGGAAAAGATGTGGGATGTATTTCCTGATGACATGGGTTTGGACAACACACTTAGATCTTAATGAACCAATGCTAGAGCCGGTCACTTTTGATGATGGTGATCCTCTTGAGGGGTCATCCTCCACACCAACAGATGCAAAGCTTGGATTGGATATAGAGGTGGAGGAGAGAGCAGCGACATTGGTGGAGATTTTGATGATTTGGACATGGAGGAAATGATTGACAACTATGGGCTATGAGATTCTTCCATCTACGGTTCTAGTATCTAATATCTACCCTATTTTGTATTTGCCATTGGCATTCCCACGTGGCACCTATAGTATTAATAATTCAATATCTATGTAATACATTTTGATTTTGATGACATCAAATGACTTAATGAGAGAACTGCAGTTTATGGTTCTAACTTCTTCCTTTTTTAGATAAGGTAAAAAAGTTTGGTTTTGAAGGGACCAAAAAAACCTTTACAAAAAAGAGAATCCAGTAGCAAAAACCAACCAAAAAAAAGAAAAGGGTGCCAATTCAAGCAAGCTTGACACAAAGGCAGCCCTAGAACGAAGCCAGACCAGACATGGGCCTACAACACTATATAATATAGTGTTTTTTTCAGTAATACAAAAACAAAAGCCATGGCTAAGATTAGAAAAGACCAGCACAGAAAACTTCCAAAAGGTTAGCTAGAGGTTCGCCCTCATTTTGCTTTTCTGGGAGGACCTTTGCTTCGAGTCTTGGTGCTCGGGCCACTTTCCTTTGAACCTGCAACTTTGATGATCGCCCTCCCGGGCCTTTTGTCGGTGTTTTTTTTGACCTCAATGTCCATAGAGTCTTCGCTTTCCGAGCTACTCAACACTAGCCTCATGTTCTCGCTTACCTCCCTCGACCTTGGCAACTTGGTCTTGCAAGATAGAGATCCTTTGTTCTTGCATTACAATTTCAGCATTCAGTCCCCCAATCCTTTTATTCTAGACCTCGATTTTGTGATGACAATCCTAACTTCCTGGACAAGGTTTTTGTTAACAAGAAGTATGGTGTTTGCCGTGGATTTTGCCCTTAGCAATCCGGCTTCCCAATCCACAAAAGTTCTCTCTCTATCTTTGCTTCTAGAGGATACACCCCTTACCTCGGACAAATTGCTTCAAATTGTAGAGAACATCCGCTATGCCATCCGAGTTATCCTTCCCCCTTTCTTAAGACGTTCCATGGCCACAGCTAGGGTTTCATTGTCGGATTCCGTTTCACTGGTGGCCGGGGGTTGAGTGGGGATTAAGGGTTTGCCACTTTGAAATAGTAACAAGATAAGACCTTGATGTAGGGGAACGTCCACTTTATCATTTTTGAAGTCAGAGATAGAATTAGTTAGGGATCTTAGAAGGAAAAAGGGCAAACTCGTGGCCTTATTTCTTCCCAGATAGTTGAGAATAGATAGGTGATAGGAGAAGATCTTCTTGAACTTGCCTTCTAAGGTAAGATACTTCATAACCACCAAATAGACATCATCCCAATGATCTAGAAGACAACTTCTTGCAATGCCATCATCATACATCAAAATTCTCTCACTAGGGCCAAAAATGTGGTTATTTCATGTTTGCGCCTAGTTTTATCTTTGAAGAGTTTGAGTCCCTCCAAGGATAACCCGGTAATGTCAACTACGGTTTCCTCATGTAACACATATCTCTACCCCCTCAAATTAAAACACCCTTCCATCCGGCATTACCAAAATCAATTGCGAGTTGAGGGTCCTTACCTTTGAAACATTGGATGTAATTCAAAAAACCTCCTCTTCGTAGTAGTCTCCAAAGGGTGGCATCATTCTTGAGACGAAGGAAAGTAGTCGGCTTCGTCCTTGCTCTGTCTTCGCCCATCCCGAGTCGAGCACCTGCTGCACTTTGTTTAAAACGGCCAATTTGGAGCCACAAGCCCAGAAAGAAGATTAAACACAAAAATGAATGATTCAACTCCCTTCCGAGAGATGAAGGGCCTTCTCATGGTACAAAGCATGTGAAATCTGGTGCCATCATTACTCAACCTCCAAGGTCTTGTCATTATTAACCAAATTTAAAATGTTCGGCCATAGAATGAGGTCACTCGACCACGTTAGCAATTCTAACATATTGTTTCCATACTTGGCTAGGCCATCAACGGGTTTATTGCCCAACCTGTAAATGTGATGAATCTCCACGCTCTCGAATGATGTCAGCAAAAGCTTGTCTTCCATAATGATGTTGTTTAATCTCCATCGCTATTTCCCGGTTTCTTAAGGGCTTTGACAACACATAGCAGAGTCTCCTTCAATGATAAGGGATTTGATGTTCATTGATATATATTGTTGTATACCCCAAAACATAGCCATTGCCTCGGCATAATTATTTGAGTGATTGCTTAGAGGCCCCACATAAGCCCTTATACATACCCCTACGTGATCACGAACAAGACCTCCTCCCCCAAAATCCCTCCCCGGTTTTGGTGAACCATCAAAGATTAGTTTGAAGCGACCTTCAGGTGGGCATACCCATTTAGCGTGATTTTTATTAATGCTCACATTTTTGTTTTTATCCGGGCTTTTGGGACTGAGATTCAAGCTATTTAGGATAGATCTTTCCAAGGCAGACATAACTTAGAGGATTTGATTTTAATGATCTGGGCATTATCTTTAAGAGTTTGGCCTATGCTCCCAACAACCTTTTTTTATTTGGAAGATTGATTTTGAAAGATATGATTATTTCTCTCTAGCCAAATACCCCAGAGAATATGAGGTAGTGCACATTTCCAGATCTCTTTAGTGAAATCATGTTGAAAATTGAAACACCATTGTTTTGGAAGTAAAGAGACATCTCCAAGAAGGACCATTTGTATCCTGAAAAAATCAAGGACATCGAGAAGACTTGGAAAGCAAAGGTGCATTCCAGAAAGAGATGATTAGCTAGTTTCATCATGTTGTTTGCACAAACTTGCATCTATTTATAATAATCATACCTTTCTTTCTAAGTTTATCCACAATGTCAGGATATTTTTTGAACCACTTCCCGAAGAAGAAGTTAATCTTAGGAATAAGGTTTTTATTCCATATCTTCCAATAGCTATTTGATTCAATTTGCTCAAAGTTCGAAGGTAGCCAAATTTTACCTCATAATCTCCAGAGTCCATGTCCCGCCATATCAATTCATCTTGTGCTCTTCTGTGAGGTAAATGACATTCCTTAAGATCCTAATTTAGAACATCAAAAGGATGTTGAGGACCCGTGTAGTTTGGGGGTGGAAGAATCTGAACCCATCTTCTCTCCTCATTCTAGTAGTTGCACACCATCTCACCATATTCCAAGATAAAAAAATGTCTTAAGTGGCTCCATGGCTCTTCCATTTTGAGGGCTTTGTCCCTGATCCAAGGATCATCCCAAAATTTAATCTTTGTGCCATCCCCGAGATTCCATTTAGTCCCCTTAACCAACAGCTTCCTAGCTTGACAGAGGTTGTTCCAAAAGATCAAGCCTTTTGGGAGCTCCTGTTCTGAAAAAACCCAAAGTGCCGCCAACATTCCGTAGATATTTCGTTTCAATATATTTGTCCAAGTGCCTTCTTCTTTGTGCATTCTCCATCCAAATTTTGCAATTAAGGCCTGATTCATGAGCTATAGATTCTTCAATCCAAGACCCCCTCTGTCCTTAGGTTGAGTGACCTTATCCCAATCTATCAAAGGGATTCTTGTCTTGTCTTCCGAACTTGACCATGAAAATCTCTTTTGAATACACTCAATGGCTTTCGTGACTTTCATTAGAATGATGAAAATAGACATTATATATACAACTCCTGCGCAAGGAACTTTGAAGGAGTTGTGTTTTTCCACCTTGTAAAAGTGAGCCTTTCCAGGATGCTAATTTTTTTATGGAACCTCTCAATCAATTTATTCCACCCCCTGTCTTCCATTTTTCTCCCACAAAGTGGCATACCTAGGTAGTTGTTCGGAAGAGATTTAATATTACACCCCAAGATGTTAGCTAACTTGGTTTGTTGATCTTCCTTAACATTGATGAAGAAACAAAATCTCTTTTGAAAATTTACTTGTTGGCCCGTGACTTCTTCATATTGTTTAGTGATGTTTTTGAAAGAGCGAGCCTCTGAAACAAATCTTGCCCAAGAAGCACCGTGTCATCCACAAATTGTTGAAGGCTCTGGTTAACCACCCCGTTAGCAACCTTGATTCCCTCTAGTCTTCCTTCATTTTGGGCTTTTGAGCACAACCTACTCAAGGCCTCCGCAACAATAATATAGAGAAAGGGGGAAAGAGGGTCCCCTTGCCTAAGACCTCTTTTTGAGTTGAAGAAACCTTCTGGTTTGCCATTAATAATGATCGAGAAACTGGGGGCAGAGGTGTAGGCTTGGATCATTTTGATAAAGTGTGGGTGAAAACCCAATTTATGCAAGAGGAAAACATGAAATTCCATGATATACGGTCATAGGCTTTTTGCATATCAAGTTTAACAATCATAGCCTCTCTATTAGATTGCTCCATTGAATGGATCGTTTCATGGATGGAGATGATGCTATCAAGAATTTGTCTTCCCGGCACAAAGGCACCTGACTTGGGAATATAAAATTGCATAGGACCTCCCTCATTTTGAAAGCCATAATTTTGAAATAATTTTGTACATAGTATTACAAAGACTTATTGGTCTGAAATCCCCCAAATCTTTGGCTCCTGGTTTCTTCGGAATGAGGGCTATAAAGGTGTGGTTGACTTGCTTGAGCAGGATGCCAATTCGAAAGAAGTCTTGAACAACTGCAATAACCTCTTTTTTAACAATATCCCAATACATCTGGAAGAAAAATGCAGGGAATCCATCAAGTCCTGGGGTTTTATCCCCTTCCATTTAAGATAAAATAGCTTTGACTTCTTCCTCCGATGGGATGGCAATCAACTCTCTATTTTCCTCATGGCTAATGATAGACTCAAAAAGATTTAAAGTTTCAGAGATAGAGATCCCGAGTGGAGGTTGATCTTTAGCAAACAAATTTTTGAAGAAAGAGATGATGGTATTCGAAATATCCATTGCCTCAATAGCCATTTCACCATCTTGTTTTCTTATTTCTTGAATCCTCCCTTTATTTGCTTTAATAGTGGCTGAAATGTGAAAGAATTTGGTATTACGGTCACCCTCTTTAAGCCAATTTATTTTGGATTTTTTCTTCCAGTAAATCTCTTCCTTGCATAGGATATTATGATAGTCTGCTAAAAGAGATTTTTCCTTATCTTTGTCTTCACTACTCTAGCCCCTTGTTCCATCATATCTTCCAATTCACGAAGTTCCGTAGAAAATTTTCTTTTTGTAAAAAGATATTGCCAAAAGTGTCTTTGTTCCATTTCTTGATATTTGATTTGATATTCTTCAATTTAGTTGTCACTTGGAACATACTTGTTTCCACTAGTTTCAATATTCCACCATTCCTCTATCATTTTTTCCAGATCCGGATGAATAGTCCACATTTTTTCAAACCTAAAGGGTCTACCTTTAGTTTGCCCCATTTCACCGTAGTTGAGGATGATTGGGTTATGATCATATCCAATACGAGCCATTGAGGAAAGAGAGTATTGTTGTTCCTGAATCCATTGATAATTTACCAGAAATGATCCAATCTGATTTGAATCGATCATCCCCACTACGCCTATTGGTCCAGGTATATTTAGAGCCGCTGAGCACAAGATCTAATAGCCCATTCCAGCTAATGAAGTTAGCTAAGTCTTCCATGCTCTTCGTGTACAAATTAACACCACCTTTCTTTTTGAGGGTATCAAAGGAGTATTGAAATCACCCCCTATAACCCAACTTGGCTCATTAAACATCCTTTTGAATCTGGTCATATCTTCCCATAGCTTTGTCTACCTGTTGTAGAGTTGGGAGCATAGACATTTGAAAGGATAAATTGTTTACTTGATTAAGGTGAAGCATATGGTTATATGGTGCTGACTATTAAATAGAGGGTAACCTTCCAAAAATTCTTATTCCACATACAAAGTAGTCCTCCCGAAGCTCCAATTTGAAGCTTGACAATGGAAGCCAACTTCTTTCCAAAAAAATTTACGAAAATCTTCCATCCTTGCTGATTCATCTTTGTTTCTTGTAGCATCATTATATCGGGTTTCTTGGTACTCCTAATATCAGACAAAATCCTATGTTTATTGGGGTTATTTAAACCCCTTATATTCCAAGACATAATAATCATTTATCGAAGCATTTCTTTGGCCTACCACCAGTGGTCGTTGTTGTTGCTTTCCATTATTTCCTTCCTGGAGGCTCTTTCCCATCTTTCTTTTTCTGATGGTCTCCCTGGAGAGGCTTTGTTGGCCCCCACATCTGCCTTGTTAGAAGCTCCTCTAATTAGGGAGTTGCTTTCCTTTTCGGTGAAAGTCTTGGGCTTTTCTTTGCTTCCACTGAGGTTAGAACAGGGGAGCCCGAACCTTTGAGAACCTCATTCCCCCTTCCTTTGTGCTTGTTGACGAGATCTTAGATTCATCTTCCTTGGACAGGTTGTCACCGGTTTGAGAAGAAGACACATTTGGGTGTGAGGATTCCAATCTATCATCACTTTTATTAGTCTCCAGGATTCGCTGTAAGTCCTCTTCAACTGTGGGAATATCCTCAAGGTGGATATCCAACATGTTAAACTTATTACCGCTTTCGAAAGTACTTCCTCGGGTCTTTGTGCAAAGAAGCTAGCATCCACGATTATCTCGACACAATGGATCCAATGATACAGTCTTCTTGTAATGATGCAACTTCACCAATTCCTCCAATTTTTCTGTTTTGACTTAGCTGCCTTTTCGCTTACCTTTTCTTGACAATGAGTACAACTTCCTCCATTACACGGCATTATATTTTCCAGGCTTTGCTCCTTAACCTCTAAAGGTTTATTAATTTGCATCCATGTGGGTACTATCTTAGAGGGTCCACTTGCATCTTGATTCATGATTCCTTTACCTTTTGACTCTTCCCTAGAGTTTCCTTTGTTCTTTTACACTGGGCTTTAAAGATAGCCTCTTCTTTGGCCTTTGGGCACATTTTAGCATTGTGACCCGCTTTGTAACAAGAAAAGCACATAAAAGGTGCAAACTCATAATCTTTTCTGGACATGAACTCCCCATTTTGATTCAAGATTTATGCTCCGGAGAGGTCAGCATTTGGCACCACGTTGACACATAATCGGGTAAAAAGCGGTTGGGATTCAACACAGTGACTAAGTCGATAATAACTAGAGAGCCAATAGCTTTTGCTATTCCCTGCAAGATATCCAGATCCCAATATTCTAAGGGCAAACCAGAGAGTCGGACCCAGGATCGAGAATTCCTTGATAGTGGACTCAAGGGGATTGAATCCCGGTTGCCACATTTGAACCAACACCACAACCCTACTCATGAACCATGGGCCAACAACAAGTATATTTAAAAGATCTTCCAGAGACAGGGGTGACCACGAAAAAAGAGTTTGCATGGGCAACTATATCCATAGATCCTTTAGGCATCCACTTCCGGCATGCCCATTTTTGAAACTCATCTATATTAGGCGATTACCCGAATTTTGGCCAGAATTGTGTTATTAAAGAACAAACACACTTTGCTATTTGGTCCGGGATGTCCAAGGAAAAACTGTTCGTATTGCAAAACAGGATAAAAGGTTAAAGAAAGGTACCTGTTTTGATTTCTTTCTAGAAACCAACTTCGCCACGTGAATGTGGGCTTGAATTGAATTTTCTAATTTCTTGTGTGTTTGATCATCATTCAACATTGATCATTGATGTAGTGATTAGTTGTGTCAATATTTTGTGAATGTTTTATTTTCTAAAAAAATTGGATCTTTATGTCTATATTTCATTTTTTAATATATATAATGTGTCCCTAATGTCCTGTTTCGGGGTCAACGTGTCCCATGTTTGATACTAGTATTTGCGTGTCTTGTGTGTCTCATGTCCCGGTGGCATGTGACTTAGATGGAAACCAATAATTTATATATATCTTAAAAACCCCACTCGAAACCTAATACTTTCTTCTGACACCCATTTCCTTGTTTCCTTCTTATTTTAGCTCCTCATGTACAAGTGTATTTTTCAAAGTTTTTTTCTTTTTAAATTGTTACTAAATAAATAAATGATAATAATACTTATTTATTATTATTATTATTATTATTTTGATCTCAAAACAAGGAGTGGTGGGTCAATTTCTCGTTCCTCTGGGACACAACAGGTCCCAATCCCCAAGAGCCACACAAAACCAACACAAACGGCCACAATCGGCCTCAAATGCCCAATGAAAGTTGAATGCGAGTGGGGTTGGGCACGATCAATCCACTTTACCAACCCTCCTACATCTCATCAACACTTATTCATTATTTTTAATTGATAATCAATTGATTTGTAATATTTAAGGAAGTATTTAAAATTTCATTTAATTATTTTAGTTACTCTTTAAACATTTATTTAATCTAAAATAATCGAGTGCTCCACGAGTTTTGGAATGGGGGATGGCAAGACGGGTCCTGGAGATTGGGGACCAAGGGCCTTGGTTTGGGGATGGTGGGGGACGGAAACACAAATATATATATATATCATAGTTACCTAAGACTCCGGACGGCAAATTTTTTTGAAAATTTCGTGATGGCGGGGGACGGCAAGGGGATGGCTAATAAAAAAATAAAATATTTTATTTATTTTACAAATATAACATGAATAAAGAATAATTCAATAACCTAATGATTAATACAAGAAAGTTTGAAGATTGTAACCAGTAACCACTAATGATTAATCCAATTATTCATCACATAAGCCAAGGCCCAAAATGCTACAGCTATATATATTATATTCAATGTTCAAAACTTCAACATGACAATGAAAGACTAAATAGTAAATAGTAAAGCTGAAAATTTAAAACACGTCTTAGTCTTAGTCTTGATAATCAACATGAGAAGAGTACAACTACACCCACATTACATATGCTACGAAATATTATGTCATGTCTCATAACCAAAATGACATTACATAACCAAAATGACAACTACAAGTGACAAGTACAACTCAAAAATCACTATCAGAGCCCTCCCTCAAGGAATCACAGAAACCGCTCCTCCTCACTAGAGTATCTCAGTATCAATGTCATCTGCATTTGCAAAGGAGATATCAACCCGGTCCTCGCTGCTCCCGATCTTCATCAACCTCGCCTTGCATCCTCGGGATCCACATCCCACCGCAATGCTTTGGGGGCTCTCCATGCGTAGGTGTCTTGCGATCCATGAGACGCAAGGCACTATGTGCAAAGAACAAGTTTCTCTGCTCTCTTAGATGTAAGTCTGTTCCTCTTAAGAGAGTGGATCCACCCATATGTTGACCAATTCCTCTCGAAGCGTGAGGAACTAGAAACCCGAGAAAGAAGACGAATAACAAGTGTATGCGTAGCAATCCTGCATGTCCATACAATCGCCACCAACTAACTGGACTCTCATGTGCCAATGTGGTCCTGTCTATCTTTGATGATTTTTTGTAGCCATCCAGATAAGCGAACTTGAGCCAATCAGTTCTGACTCGTGAAGCATCCTCTGCATTATACATTTTTTTAGGGCTTTCAAGAAACCCTTCCTCACCTCCTCATCTATTGGGAGAACTCTGCCAGGCCTCTCAACATACCACTTCGGATTTAGTGCATATGCAGCCATGTGTAAAGGAGTGTTCAACTTCTCCCATCTCCGCTCAATGATAGGCTGAATATGCTGATGGTAGAACTCCAAGGTGGGGTCCCTTGCTCGAACAACAGCCTTCATCTGGCCAAGCATACTATCAATACATTCGTATATCTCACCAAGGCTAGGGCTCTCAGAATCCCCATATTTTATCACACTGAAAACTGGAGATATTATGGATGTGATATATCTCACATGTATCCAAAATGTTTCATTCACCACAATTGCTCTCACCTTCTTCCCCTGCTCTGTCTTCGACCCATCCCACCTAGACCACTCGATGTCATGACCATGCACCCGTAATGATTCCCGCAACTCACCATCCTATCCAACAAAATAAAATATGATGCAAAACGTGTGTCCACTGGCTTGAGGAATTCCTTCCTCGAAAAGCTACGGAAGAGTGCCAATGACGTATGGTGGTTGCAGATGAACATCTGCACATCTCTAGCATCAGCCACTACATTTTTGACCCAATCAATTTTTCCAATATCTTTTAGTGCATTGTTCATGGCATGCACACAACATGGGGTCCAATATATATGTCGGTAATGAGCCTCGACAAGCTTACCTGCTGCCCTGCACACATATCTGCATCTGTAATAACCTGCACAACGTTGGCAGGGCCAACCTCCTCAATAGCATCTCGCAAAATGGTGAATTGGAACTCTGCATCCTTCTTCTTCCCTGAACAATCAACTGCCCTCAAAAAGTAAGGACCCTCTCTGCATGAAACAATGATATTTATGAGTGGGTGGTGTCTGATATCTGTCCACCCATCCATGATGATGCTGCAACCGTGAGAGACCCATGTGCTCCTCATTTCCTCCATCAGTAAATTAACCTTGGAATAGTTCTTATCCAAGATTGTGGTTCTCAACTTCGTGTCTCCTGGGGGCACATAACTCACACCTGCTTTGGCTATCTTAGCCACAGCCTCCTTGAAATAAGGAGAGCGAGCAACATGAAATGGAATGCCAGTAGCAAAAAAGAATTTTCCAATGGCATCATCGGCCTCCTCTCTAGCCTTTGTATCATACATATCAACAAGTGGATTGGAGGCCACAACCTTCCTCTTCCCCCTACTACTACCAAAAGCATCCAATTCAGACACCTCATAAGATGCACCTGTACCACTACCGGTATTAATTCTCACAGCACTAGAAGGGGTGCCAGTGCCACTAACATGACGGCCACGAACTTCTGGAACCTTTTCCACCATATCTCCATTATACAACCTCACCATTTCTGCCCTCTCTTCAAGTGATAGCTGTCCACACATGCCTACACCTTTCCCCGCAATGTGCAATAAATGTGCATTCAACCTAGTAATGCCGCTGACCAAGATAATGAGCAAATGTTGCATTTCCATGTTTTAGTGCCCCTGAAATGTTTGATCTAGGACCTGCTGATAATTTGACCAAATTGTTTCAAAAGTTTTTCATATGAAAAGGCCCCCTAGCATACTTTTTCAACATTTCGAGGAGCAACGAACTTGTCCACACTCCCTGTGAACTAGTAGCAGTATTAGGTGTTTGTGATTGTGTTCCTTCTCCTTGCACACCCATTTCAACCTCATATTCAGCTTGATAATCACTATCGGAACTCATTTTGAAGCTGCAATAATTAAAATACAAAACAATATAACTATACAATACAATAAAACAATGAATGCAATTTTTGAATGCATTTAAAAATTAAAAAAAACAGCGATGAATACATTTAAAAAAAAAAAAAAGCGATGAATACATTTAAAAATTAAAAAAAACAAACAATAAAAAAACCCTCCCTTTATGCTTTATCTCATTCCATCACGTGCTAATCCAAATAGGAAAAAAAATACAAACAAATGCAATGCCTTCACTTTCAACTTTGCATTTGGAAATTAAAAAAACAAAACAAAGAATGGTGGTAAATTAGTAATGTATGTACATACCTCTTGCTCTTGCTCCTTGCTCTTTGCTCTTGCCTTCTCTTTTTTTACTCTTGCTCCTTCCTTCTCTTTTTTTTGCTCTTGCTTGGTGTGATTAGAATGAGTATGAAATGCTCTTTTTATAAGTTTTTTTGTTGCTTTTAGGGTTAGGTCATGTTAGTTTTAGTTAGAATGCATTAAAAGTTTAAGAAAATATTTAAAAAAACATAAAAATGATAAAAAAAAGGCATAATCGCCTTGGCTGCCGCGTGAAAGCCGTTGGGGACGCCGTGACGTCCCGGGGACGTCACGGCGTCCCCAATGGCGCACCCAAATCAAGTTTGCACCCGGGACGTCCCGGGTGCGTTTCAGTTTTTAGGGGACGTCCCCTTTTTTTTTTTTGGAAATGGGGACGGCAGGGAAACGTCCCGTCCCCGTCCCCAAGTCCCCGAGACGTCCCGGACGTCCGGGACGTGCTGCTGATGCCCGGGACGCGTCCCCGCGTAACAATGATATATATATATATATATAGTACTTGAATAAGTAGTTATAAAAAATGTATAACAACAAATGAAACTTTGAAATACTAAACACATTGCATTGAACAAAGTGAAAATGCCAAATATCAATGTATTACTATTATATTCAAAATGATGATTATACATTCAAAATTCAAATACAGGTTGGCTAGTGGCTCAATGCAATGAAGACTTGGCACTTGCTCTAACTCTTGTTGTTGTTACTAATGTCGTCTCTCTTCTTTACTAATGCTCTTACTCTTGCTTGCTAATGCTTTCACTCTTGCTTTGAATTTTTATTGTGATTTGGAGTGAGGGTGTAAGTCTTATTTATAGTTTTTGTAGTGCTTAGGGGTGGGTGGGTTTGATTGAGTATTAGGGTTAGGGTTGGGGGCCAAAATTATAAAATAAATGATTTAAAAAAACTTTTAGATAGACTTATGCAGATGGGTATGGTTGGGATTCTCTGGGACAGGTCAAGAGACTTTTGGAAGTTTGTGGGACATCTCTGGGACGTCCCCAAGTCCCCATGAAGTCCCCAAAATGGTAGGATGTCTCAGAAATGTCCTCTCTTTGAGGTAAATGTTTTAGGACATCCCCATTTTGCTGGTGGCGATGGGGGATGTTTCCCAGCCATCCCCAAGTCTTGGAGACATCTCGAGTCTCGAAACGTCACTTTTTAGGGCGCTTCTCCGTGGAACACAGAAAATAATTATTTTCTTGAATATAAAGTAATAATGATATTTATTTATCTATTGTTATTAAATAATATAATATAATTTTTAAGCGTTACCATAATTTCTTTTCATAATTTTTTATTAATTATTATTTTTAATTTACTCCTCTATTCACCTACCCGACATTGTAACTCTTCGAGATCTCATCTTAAAAAGAAACTTAAGTTGGAAATCCTTACTCATTCTATTCTAATCCTGCTGATGGATTATGGAATGTGATCCAAAATGCTGATCTAAAAACTGTTTAGACAGTTTATTCCAGAAACTATTATCACTACACCAACATGGATTGTGGACTTACTGTATCTCTTATTAACATCGAACTCATTACTCCTATACGGGCAAAGTGTGCCAAAGTATCTGTTTTAACTCTGTTTGCCCACACTTCAATATTAACATTGGATTTTCCTGAGGGCTGTGGCTTAGTGTTAGGCAGGTCTTACTTAACCTCATTAATACTTGGGATCCAGATGCCCATTCTAATTCCATCAAGCATTTGATTATCAGAGCCCAGATGAGGAGGGAGAATAAGTTTATTAATCATTAGTCTTGAGTTCATGTTATGTATATACATATATATGTATGTATGTTTAAATATATAAATGGCGTTACTTATCAAAAATCGCTATCTTGAGATACAATCTATCATCTCGTTGGGACATGGCCTATTGTACTCATCTTTTCACTCATATAGATATCCTGTCACCCCTATCCTTCATAGTCATCAAGCAGATGTTCTGTATTCTATTTAATTTTAGAACTCGAGATGCAAATATTAATATATTTCATGTGTACCTAGTATGTACATGACAAGTTGTACTAGAGTTGTCAAGAAGTTGTTTCCCTTGGAGCTCGAGCTTGTGGTTTGTTTCAACTTTCTAGTTTGTGACTAATCTTTTTTTCCTAGTTTGTGACCTCATGGTGTTTACATTATGAAGTGAAAATTTATCTGTATTCGCTTTTATTTTATAACTAATTAGCTTTGCAAAGTTAAATTACCAGTTCAAGAAGGGTATGCTAAAAGTTGACCTTGGGCAACAGTTTCACAGTCCATCGGGTTTATTAGAGAGTGTGAAAATTTGTGTTACTTGTCTACGGTTAATCTTTGTAATCCATGGACATGAAGTTTCATTGTTCTGCTTGTTTTCCTTGCTTTGATTATGTTGCTTATATTTTTCAGGTTACAGAACAGTGCATGTATAAGGCAATATCAGTTTGCAAAGCAGGAGAGGGCTTCAGAAAAATTGGTAAAAAAATAAGGCATGTATATAAATTTCCACCTGCATGCATTGTTTTCTTTAAAGGCTATTTGAAATACCAGTTTTATTCAACTGTGTTCAGAGCAAGGTGAACTGGATAAGACCAGTACCGTATTGATGATCTGTTGTATATAACAATCTTTTTTTTTCTTTTCTAGTACTTAGATCTTTGTTATTTCAGTGGTATTTTTTTCATCTCTATAAATGCATGCATCTTGTAATAATCTAGAAATAAAAGCAATTGAAAGCGTGATCATGGTCAACTATTATGGATATATGTAATTTTCACTGTGTAATCCTAAAAATATCTACTGCCAGGTAATGCACTCTACTGTATATCTTTGTAGTCCGTTAACCAACTGATCATATTTTTACTTTAACAATTAGTTTAAAATATTATTTAGCTACCAATGCCAAGAGTTAAGAAATTTTCCTGTCGCTATTATGCAGACTAAACGGATAACTATCCGTAGTCAAAAGGTTGGAGAGTAATGAGGACTAGCAAAATTGTTGCTGTTGCATGAGTCATTATTGTGACTTCCACCATATATACAATTTTTCTATAGCTAAGTGTTGCATATGACAATGAGATATCAAAATGCTATAGTGTTGCTTACACTCATTTTACTGTTCCAATAACATAAAGAGTAATAATTATGGGAATTTAATTCCAAAGTTCTGATAAGAAATACTAAAAAGCATGTTACTTTGAGACTTGGTGTATTTGAAAACCTCTACGACTCTACACTAATATGCACATGCACCCAAAATTGCACATACACATACACACCCATAAATGTGCATATATAATAATTCTTAATATATTCAGATGCATCCATGTTACTAATACTCTCTATTGCGAGCTTTTAGGTGGAGGTGGTTTATATGTCAACAGGAATAGGATATTGACCTTTAGGAGTTCGATCTATTAACCAGGAGAGAACTGTTAGATGGAAGACCTTGAGATGCTTGACAACAAGAAGGTTGAGGAAGAGGGCACTTATCACTGGGGCTGAAGGGATTGCCAATTCCTTCCCATAGAGATCCTAAAATGTAGACCTTATGTATGAAGGAAATGTTAGGGTAGTATACAACTACTCCGTAACAATAATTCTCATTGGCAAATTTTCATCATGACGAAGTTATGTGCTTATGAAATCAACCACAACTTACAAGCTCACAACTATTCCCACCCGCATGGTAAGAAAGAGTTTTTCCATTCAAGTGTCAAGCATGTGTATTTGTACATAAATAAAATGCACTTTCTTCTCGTCCATCCTCCTCACCCATTTCGTTGAGTGTGGAAACTCCTAAAAGGTTGATCTCCTCAACTTCCTAAAGCCGATTGATTCCTTAAATGTTCTAGACCCTCGACCTTGCGGTCAATCTCCCACCCCCATTGATAGGCCATAACACAAATGAGTTGAAGTTGGCGCTATCGTGTTGGTCGAGTTCTGTCCCTTGACCTTACAGTTGACTGCTCTCGCTAAAGGTGATCGCGCCCTGTCATTCAAGTGCATAATAAACCTCGTGGTCAAGCTCTCCTGGTGGTCAAGCCCTATCAAAATTCAATATTTAACAAAAGAAGTCTTCTCCATGAAAGAGAGTGAAGAAAATTTTTGCTGGTCACTAGCCAATGTCAATTCTTGGACCATGACTAGGAGTGAATAGGCTCTACCTTTTCTGAGTCTAGTGATATTCTCCTCAAGATTTGAAGTTGGGGTGGCTTGGGCGAAAGAATATTGTATGAATCTTCCTCTATCGTTTGAATTTTGCATCAAAAATTCCTTCAGGATAAGTTAGAATTCATTCAATTTGGATCTATATCGGTCCTAGTTTGACATGGTTCTAGGAAAAGTCAATAGTTGCATCAGCTAAACCCTTATTGGACCCTGACTTTGGGCATGTATTCAGTTTGTACACAATTGTGCCAACTTGCCCACACATTTAGTTATATATAGTATCAAAGAGAGTATATATCTGATCAATGATCAACTTATCTTCTTGAATGATAAAATCAACTGCTGCTAGGAGAAATATGAATTTTCTGTCAACGAGCTGAGTATGCTTCTTAATCTCAGCAGTGTCCTGCTTTGTGTGTGTGTGTGTGTGTGTGT
Organism: Taxus wallichiana var. yunnanensis; assembly: GCA_018340775.1. NCBI lineage: Eukaryota > Viridiplantae > Streptophyta > Pinopsida > Cupressales > Taxaceae > Taxus > Taxus wallichiana. The sequence goes on along the minus strand of CM031243.1, from coordinate 704,122,233 downwards.
GTGTGTGGTGTGCATGCATATTGCAGAGTATAGATATTCCATTAATGTTATCCTTGTTCCCTGATTTTGAAATCAACAGCTGCTAAGTTGAATGTGCATTTGCTATCAATGATCTAAGCTTGCTTCTTGATTTCAGTAGGTTGTTGGGCAATCATAGCTAGGAAATAAGCATGCTGAATAAATGTGAAGTCACACTTGGTATCACGAGTGAAAGGGCTTTCGGTGACGACAAAGGATCAGATATTGGGAAGGAGTGTGTAGGATCTCTAGGCAATGAGAGGAGGCAGGGGAGCGGTCCAAGTGCTAGGTCATAGGCGAAGGAGCTCCATGGAGGTTCGGCAGGAGCTCGGCAAGGGGTTTTTAAGATCAGAGGCGACAATTCAATTGTGAATCCCTTATCAGAAGCCAATGCTATTCTGTTGGGGGAGGCTGGAACTCCTGGAGGGGCAGCAAAGCAAATGGTGCTTGAGACAGGAAGAGGGGAAGATGGAAGAAGTGGAGGCAGAAATTGGTATGTGGTTTTTCTTGAAAGGTGGTGACCTGGGTAGTTCCCTGAATTAGAAGGTTGTTTTTGAGGAAGAGGGGCCTTCAGAAACAAGAGATGATTCTGAGGAGTCCCTTACTTCTCTAAGTTTGGGAGAATTGGAGATTAAGGTGTCAAATAAAGTAAAACAAGTAGATGTAGGCACTTCGGCCTTAGAGGAAATATGCGAGTGGATGGGGCAGAAAGCGCTGATATGCAAATTTATAGGTGTTTGGCCCTCATAGGATGAATTGTGGAATTGGATTGAAAAGAATTGGGAGTTAAAGGGCTGGCTGGGTCTTTGCTTTTTATCCAAATGTTTTTTCCAAGTTTGCTTTGAAAATTCGACAGATAGATAGTTTTTTCTTTGGAGGACCTTGGTCTTCAAAAATGTTGGACTTTATCTTCAGCCATGGTCTCTGCTCTTCAATCTTGAAGAAGAATTGGTCCCCCTATGGGTAAGGCTGTACAAATTGCCTCTGGAATTCTGGGGCCAAGAAACTTTGAAAACCATTGTGGAAGTATTGGGTGATCCGGTTGGGATAGGGAAGGGAGACAAAGGTGAGGATTTTCTCATCATATGCTAGAATCTGTGTAAAAATTGACCTAACCAAACTTCTGATTCAGGCTATTAGGCTGAACACTCCCATTGGAGTTTGGTTTCAGGCTATTGATTATGAATGTCTTCCTTCGGATGCTTTAAAGGTCGGGAGGTTGAACATAAAATGAACCAAGTGCCTGCAGTTTACAAGGGGGAAGTCAAATTTTCCACTAAAGAGGAGCCTCCCAAAGAAGCCTGGAAGGAAAAAGCTTTTCCTGGCTCTCCGAACTCCGAAGGAGAGTTTGTAGTGTCGGAGCAAGCTCTGGTTGAGCTCTTCAAAGAACCAAGGTGAAGTGTTTAAGGTTCATCTTGAAGTCTTGTTAGAGGGAACAGGCCCCACTCCCAATTCTCTGAAGGTGCTTGAGAAAGGAGGAGAATATCCTCAAGTTGATGAGGTTTTTGATCAAGATAAGGAGTTGAATAAGTAGGATGTGCCTCTAGCCCAAGAGGATTTGGAAATCTGTTGGAAGCTTTCACCGATTTGGAAGGAAGGCCTAATGGGGATTCTCCAAAGTGGAGCCAAATGAATGATGTTGTGACAAATCAAAAGTCGAGTCTCAATAATCTAAGGAAAGAAAGGTGGCCTCGGAGAAGTCTTCAGAAGAAGTTCTGAAAGAAGTGGTTACAAATAAAATAGTGGTTCAGACTCCTTTAAGAAAGTTGGAGAGATTGGCCTCTTCACACTCTAGGCCGCTACCCGATACCGGTATTTGAAAATCAGTGGGAAGGAAGTCAAATGCTCTCAAAACCCAAATCGAGGCTAAGTTTTAACATTGATATCGGTAACTGGATCCCTTAGAGACTTTCATATTTGGTGGAAGGGAATCGCCTTCCACATGGGGGCCATGAAAATCTTAAATTGGAATTTTAGAGGATTAAATTCCTTCGACAAGGGCCACTTTGTTAGCGGCTGAGAGAAAGTGAGAATCCAGGACATCGTTTTGATTCGGGAGACCAAGATGGTAATAGAGGATATTGAAGGGTTGAAGAAGCGGAGTTGGTTCAATGGGGAGGTGGAGTCATGGACTTTTTATCAAACTGCAAATTCCTGGTAATTAATGTATATGGGCCCATTAGAGTAGAGGAAAAGAAGTGGTGGGAGGCCTTGAGCACCCTTCTAGAAAATTTAGATTCAAAGAAAATCGTGGGCGGAGATTTCAATGCTATTCTGAAGGCAAAGGAAAAGAAAGGAGGGAAAAAGAACCTCCCGCAGAGTTCACAAGATTTCTGCAATAATTTAGCCTTAGTAGATGTAGAGCCAAAGAGTGGATGCTTCACTGGAACAATGAGACGAACAACCTCGGAGGCAATTCTTGAGAGATTGGATAGGTTTTTGATAGGATTAGAATGGGGGTTGGAAAACTTCCAATTTTCCTCGGATATCCTGAAGGTGGCGGGGTCCGACCATTTTCCTATCAGTTCAAATTTAATCCTTGGGATTCGTCCGCTTGGAATTCCTCTCAAAATGGAATTTATGTGGTTCCTTGAACCTTCTTTTGAAGAAAATTTGCAAGTTTGGTGGGGTGTCAAGGTGGAAGGGAGTAAAAGGTACAAATTAATGAAGAAATTAAAGCATGTAAAATCGAAGCTCGGAAATGGAATAAGCATACCTTCGGAAATTTGTTTCATATAAAGAATGAGTTTGCTTCGACTTTAGCAGATTCAAGAAGAGATCATGAAAGATGGGGCATTTGACCGATTGCTTCTTAAAGAAAATGAAGGGTTGGATCGTCTGGATCAGGTTTTGCGAATGGAAGAAGTTTTTGGAAGCCAAAATCCAAAGTCAATTGGTTGAAGGAGGGAGATAGGAATACTAAATTCTTCCACCTTCCAACGATCGTCAAGAAATGTGAACGAAATTATGCAAATCGACCCTTCCCTGGGGAATTGGTTTCGGATATAGGGAGCGAGATCGGGGAAGAAGGGTCTCTTTTTTTCAGGAATTTGTTGGTAGATGAAGATGGAAATTGGGTGGAGGAAGAGTCCCTACTTTCATGCATTCTTCAGATCATAAAGGAGAGGAAGCTGAAAAATTAATTTTACCTATTTCACAAGAGGAGGTAAGGTCCGATGGTGCTGAAAAAGCCCCAGGTTCGATGGTTTCCAGGTAGGGTTTTTCCAAAAGTTCTGGCACATATTAGGGGAGGATGTTTGGGCAACGGTGGAAGAATGTAGGAAGAAGAGAGTGATCTTGAAAGAATGGAACTCGACTTTTTTGTCCTTGATTCCCAAAAAAGAAGAGGCTCAGTATTTTGATGCTTTTGTCCCATTGCCTTGTAATGGGATTTACAAAATAATCTCCAAAGTTTTCGCAACTAGGCTGAAATCATGCCTAGGGTCAATTATTTCGGACAATTAAAGTGGTTTTGTAGAAGGCAAACAAATTTTGGATGGGATAGTGGTGGCTCATGAAGCCATTCATTCCCTGTGTCACAAAAAGAATCGGGAATGATAATTAAGCTTGATATGATCAAGGCTTATGATAGAGTGAGATGGAAGTTTTTGGAAGTTATCCTTGCAAAGTTTGGTTTTCCTCATAGTTGGATCCAATTGATTAGAAATTGCTTCTCAACCCCAAAATTTTCAATCATAATCAATGGTGTTCCAAAGGACATTTCAATTCTTCGAGGGTCTTTGGCAAGGGATATGATGTCTCCTTTTCTCTTTATTATAATGTTTGAAGGCTTGAGTCGTGCTATCCGAAAAGTGGTTGATAAAAAGGAGGATTGATCGGGCTCAAAATCTCCTCTAGGATTGAAGCGATGACAAATTCTCAATTTGTTGATGACACAACCCTGCTAAGAGAACCTTTTATAGCCGAGGCTTAGAAATTCCAGGAGATTTTGATGTTGTATCAAAGAGCTGCTTTGGATAGAAGGTAAGTGTGGAAAAATCTGCTATTTATTTCTTAAATGTGAATCCCATTTGCAACGTAGAATAGCTGGTATCTTTGACTTTTCAATTGGATCTCTCCAAGCACCTACATAGGCATGCCTTTGATTGGGGGCACTACCAGAAGGAGCTTTGGAACGAGTGGTGGATAGAATTCAAAATAAATTGGCCTCATAGAAAGGCAAGTGGCTGACTCTGCCGGGAAGAGCTAAGCTTATTCGATCCTCTCTCCAAGTGGTTCCCTCTTACTATATGTCTCTTTTTAAGATCCTTGAGGCAATGGCCAAAATCATAAGGGGTCCGTAAAGAAACTTCTTGTGGAGTGGTTCGAGGGAAAAAAAGTTTTGGTTGGTTGCTTGGGAGGAGGTTTGTCGTCCCAAAAAAGTGGCGGCTTGGGTTTCGAGGTTGTTCCATAATGAACAAGGCTTTGGGTTGCAAGCTCCTTTGAGTAGTATAAAGATCGAGACCATCTGTGGAGCAGGATTATTCGAGCCAAATATTTAGACTTGTTGGAGCCGGTGAAAATTTTCTTGTAAAATGAGCTACCTTTAGGTCTCGTATCTATACGGAATTTCATCGAGTGTTGCAGATCTATTGTGCTTCCAGGATTGAAATGGAAATTGCAGAAAGGAAATATGATTAATTTCTGGGAGGACTTTTGGCATTCGACTGGGCCCTTGGCCAATGATGAGGTCATTGGTTCCTTTAAGGAGCAAGTTGTCAATAGATGGGGATCCTTGGTGGAGAACTATACTTGTGTAAAGGATGGGGTTAGAGACTAGATTAATTTCTCCAGTGAAGATTATGTCAATTTTGTTAGGGCTACTCGCTCTTTCTCGGTTCCTTGGTTACTCTCCCTCCCCAATAGTGATTTGGAGGATTGGCTGATCCGGAAAGAGACAAGTAATGGGAAGTTTCGTTCAAAAGTCTACGTAATGCTCAATGAAAGGAATATGAGGATTGAGCAGATAATGAGCTTCCTATGAAAATAGTGTGGCAAAAGGAAGGTTTTCAAAAGCAAATATTTTCCTCTGGCTTGTAGTTTTAGGCACGCGTCTAACTTTTGAAAATTGATAAAAAGAGGTTTTCATGGGCCGAATTTTTGCTTTCTATGTGAAGAATGGGAGGAATATGGGAATCATTTGTTTATCCATTGCCCCTTTGCTACCCAAATTTATGAGATTGTTTGAGACAATCTAATTTAAACTAGGTCCTCTGTTAACTTCGTTTTGATCTTGTTTTGCAATGGTATAAGAAAGTGACTCATAAGGGTCTATAGCTTCTTTGGAATCTCACCCCAGTGGCTGCAATTTGGAGCTTATGGCTTGAGTGAAACCGAAGAATCTTCCAAGATGTAAAGCTCTCCTTTTGTCAGTCCGAGAATAGGATTGAAGGTATCCTCTCTAAATCGGCTTAAGAATTGGTGTGTAGCAAATCGGATATGGACATTTGCAGAAAATGGCCCTCGATCCCTGGAAATATGATCGAGGGTCTCCCGATAATGGGAGTGTGGAAAATTCAAATGTCTTATGGTGGCCTCCCAGGGTTGGTTGGATCAACTTAAATTTCGATGGAGCCTCGAAAGGAAATCGGGGCAAAGTCGGTTGTGGATGTATATTCGTAAATTTAGAGTCAATGTTTGCTGGCATTAGTAGCAGATTGTGGTGTTTCTTCCAATAATGTAGTAGAAGGCATGGTTGTCCTCTTTGGTCTTTTGGAAGCTAAAAATCTGAAATGGCCTCGTCTATGGATTCTTTGGGACTCCCAAATCATTATAAGCGCGATCAATGGAAATCAAGCCAAGGCATGGATGTTGGATCCAATATTTCAGCAAATTAGGTCCATCCTTTCCTATTTTACAGAGGTTGCATTTTCTCATATAAAAATAATAGGGAATCGGGTAGTGATTGTTTAGCTAACAAAGGAGCAGAGGTTTGGGATGTTTATCAAAAAAATCGCCAAGTATGGATGGGGAATTTTCCTAGTGACATCCTCACCCTTACTTCGCTTAATGCTAAGAATGCCTTTTATATTGATAATGAGTAATTCTCTTTTGACGATCGGGGTGATAAATACCGTGGTTTTTAGGCTTATGACAAGGCATGGGAAATAATTAGTTAGACCATTGGTACATGACACCTAGCCCCTCCTTGTGCGATTTGTCTTCAAGGTGTATTTAGCAAGGTCCCCCTGTGTGCTTTTTCACTCCCATCTCCTTTCACATGCTTGGCTGGCTTGTTCTCTTCCGGCTTTAGTGTGTCCGTGTGCGGTCCTGCGATGAAGAATTTGGGCGCTTTGAGGCAAGGCCGAGTAAGAAGAGAAAAGGGCGTTCACAAGTGAAGATAGGGGGCTTCTTTTGCACGCTTGTATGGATGGAAAAATAAAAATACGGCCATGCGGGTTTGGCTAGAGAAGTCCTAGTCGATGGCGGAGGAATTTAATGAGGTTGAAGAAGCAAATATTTGTGAGTGAATGAATAACTTGATGCTTGGATCCGAACCGGTTTGTAAGAAGGCACAACATTTTTGAAATGGCCTAATGTCCGAGCTCAGGCTAATATCATGTCAAATGCTTCTCAGTCAATTCATCCCGCACCGGAGCATGCGAGCTTGGAGGAAAGGTTAATGAGCTTACGAGTATCATGTGCAGTGTTCTACTTCGGGGCTTGCAGGAAGTGTCAAAGGGATAGGAGGCTTTGGCGTCCAATTTAGGCTTCTCTCCCTAAGGGAAGAAGTGGTTGATTTGCCTTCTTTGTTGTGCTTCTTTTGCTTCTTCGGCTCAAGGAGAAGATTCGTATGTGGAGATAATAGCGAAGTGTCCCCGGCGCCGAAAAGGAAAGAAGGTGGCGGTCTCAGTCGACGCCACGTGGCGTGATCGATATGTAAAATTTTCTAGTGTATGTCTTTAGGTTTTGTAGAATTCAAATGTAGCCATTATGGCTAGTTTTTGTATATATAGTGTCGATTAGCAATGTGATGGGTGGATGGAAGCCTTAATATGCTCCCTCCAATTGTAACTACGATAAGGTGCTCTTTAATTTTGAGAGTCGATGATGAGCGGTGCTATCTTGGATTGGAACTTCATGTAACTTTTTTTGCAGTGGGCCTTTTCCCTAACTATCAATAGAAAAAACAAAATAGCTAGGAAATAAATGACGATAATTATTTGAGCTTGAACTAAATGCAACTTCAAGGACATTGTTGACATCTTCTATTACTGCTTTCAACTTGCAGATACAGGGTATATATTTCATGATCAATATTAGAGAGATGGTCTCAGAGACCTCCTGCATTCATCCTTGATCTCACCGATTGCTAGAAACAGGTTAGACGTCGGTGCACAAGTATTCTCGTTATCTTTGTTATGGTCTAAATCTTACCGATTGTGTATTAAACACATCATACACCATCTTCATTATGCTCATTGCCTTATTTGTAGTTTTTTTGTATTTGCCTCCTTAATTCTCTTATGCGGTTGATTGTGAGAAGATCATTTTGACACATTAGTGTCTTGGTCTCTTACTAAATGTTCAAGAGAACTACAAGTCTTCACCTTCATTACTTAGATTGAATTACAAATATTGGTGATAAGAAAACAAACAATATGTGATAAACTAAGCTTTCACGTTAGGTATCATTATCTTTATATTCTTCCTACGTAAATTAGATTCATAATAATACGTAAATGTAAATAAGAATTTTTCAAAATTGAGAGTAATTTACGTAAAGGTAGCATTCTTTAAGAAGAGATGTCCCAACACACTGAATTTTGACATTAAGATGACAATTACTTTATATAGCTATTTTAAACAAGAAATAAACAATCCAAAAATAGAAAATGAAGTGATTCTTTAATGCCAATACAAGAGCATAGCTCTTAAATTCTCATGGATAGATACTACATATGAAACTCAAGAAGTGACAGAAGTTAGAAATACTACTTCCATAATCGTCAAGAAATTCATGTTGGTCCTGCAAAATAGATATTATATTGTAATGTCTCTTTTTAGGGGGACTCAGGAAACGACCAAAAGCTCACAAATCAGATTATAGAGTTGCTGTTATAACCCTGCAAAAACTGTAATTTAAACCCTTCCTAGGGCAGCAACTTCCCTAGAGGAGTTAAACCCTTCAAGGATGGGTCAAACCTTGCAAAAATCCTTCAAATCTTATGCCAAAATTAGTAGTAAACCCTTAGCAAACACATTCAACTGTTAAAAATCAAAATTGAGTGTGAAAATAATTAATTGTGGAACCCTAACCAGCGAACATCATCAAGCTTGGAAAAATAGTAGAACACCTCCAAAATTCACCAAATTCGAGATCTTGGCCTTAGAAAATATAGAGAACAAGAGAGTAATTTCAGATTTGCCAAATTAACATCACACATACCAAATTACCACTCCAAAGTGGGTCGCTCCACTCCAAACAATTATATTATTGCACCAAAGAGACCAATCATGCAAGAAAATGATACTTTATTGCTTTTCAAATCAGCTTGCACACACAAAACCTCATGAAGGGTTTTCGTCCTTCACAAGTTCCCAACCAAGGGTTTTCGTCCTTGGATGAGGTCCTCAACTCAAAGGGTTTTGTCCTTGAGAGAGAGAGAGAGAGAGTAAAAGGGCTACACTAGCCAACTTTCACCAAAATATGAATAATCACCAAAACATAATAACATAATGCCCAAGCGACCTCCTTAAATAGCCACAAGGAGTGCTTAACAACATAAAATTGATGGCGAACTCAAGGTCTTGGGCTATTGGTGAGTTACAAGTAGTTTGCAATCATCAACCCAAGTTCCATTCCCATTGAGTTCATTGGATGCTTTCAATAAGTGGCCATGGGGATACCTTGAGGTAGGGGTTAAACTTTTCCATATGGACCAAGCGGAACATAGTGGGGCGCTCCGAATGTGGATCATTGGACGGACATCAAGAACCCAAGCCCACCCTCATGTCCCACTTAGAGAAAGTGCTCCACCACTCCAGTTCATAGCTCTGGTATAATAAAAACGTTTACCATCAAAAGTTTTTGCCGATGGGGTTTGGGTGGAGTGGTTAAGACAGATGGTTGTATCCGGCTCCACCTAGGTTCAAATCCCACTTAGGCACGATCCCCATTCGGGGTGGTAATGTCGAGGTGGCGTGGCTGGCAGGTGGATTTAACAGAGGTGGATTCTGGTTCGAAAGTGCCTGCACTAGAAGTGTGTTCATGTGTGGTGGTTTTGGTTCGCTAATTGTTGAGCTTAAATGCTATATCTTGGCTGAATGTACTCCGGTTCATAGCTCTGGTCAAAAGCGTTTATCTATAAAAATAAAACATAAAATTGATGGCCAACCCCTTAAGGTAAGTGTTTTTAAATATTCAAATGGTATTTGGAGCCTACATGCTCATAATACCTTTATTTCCTAACTACTTAAGTTCCTCTATTGGAGCGCTAGGCTTCCCAATAGGATACATGATAATAAATGAAATAACTATCTGAACAACAATAAAAATATAATCGAGATCTTCCCCTTGCTTTCTTCTTTAGACCCACGGGGAGAAGAATGGGTTAAGGTCTTCATAAATCAACATCCAAAAAGAGACATGACATATATGTAATGTCCCCTTTTCCAAGCTAGTCACTATGAAGGCCTTGGGCCCATTTCACCTTCCGTGGGCTTCAAGGATGGAAAACAAGGAAGGTGAACATTGTCATAATTGTAAGTGATTGTATTTTCCTTTCTTCCCTCAAAGGAAAGGACATCATGCATATCTTCCGGAAGAGTTTGATATTCTTCTGTCAATTTATCCATCCTTGAAACCCGTTTCTCCTGAATGAACAACCACCCTGCATATTTTGGATGGTTAGGGTAAGCCTATCCAAAGGCATCTGCTATTCTTCCTTGTGACTTGTTCTCCATGCTTCACAAGTTGGGAGGATGATGTTCTCATACCACCGTAATATCCCTTTTCGGGGGACTTGGGAAATAACCAAAAACTGAGATGTAAACTTAAAAATCAGATTAGGGAGTTGCTGTAGATGACTGATATAAACCCTGCAATCTGCAAATTAGGCCCTTCCTAGGGCAAAGACTTCCTTGGAGAAGTAAAACCCCTCAAAGGTGGGTTAAACCTTGTTGACACCCTTCAAATCTTATGCCAAAATTATTAGAAAACCCTCAACAAACACAATCAGCTGTTAGAAATCAGAATTGAGCTTGAAAATAATTAATTTTGGAACCCTCAACCAGCGAACTTCAACAAGCTTGGAAAAATAGTAAAACACCTCCAAAATTCACGAAACTCAAGATCTTGGCTTTTAAAAATATGGAGAACAAGATAATAAATTCAGATTTGCCAAATCATCATCAACACATACCAAGTAACACTCCCAAGTGGGTCGCTCCACTTCAAATAAATAGATTATTTATCTAAAGAGATAAATTGTTAGTGTAGGATTTATTTTCCTTGCTTTATTTGTATTATCCTACTCAGGATATTCCACCTCACTTGGAGTTTCCCTACACTTATGGGATATGCTTGCTTAGGTGTACACTTGACTACACTATTCTAGGTGTTGGTTACCACTTGACTACACTATTCTAGGTGTTAGTCACCACTTGACTACACCATTCTAGTTGTTGGTTACCACTATTCTAGGTGGAGATTGCCATGATTCTAGGAGGTTACACATTCACCTCCTATATGTACATCTCTTGCATTATTCTATTTGATCGTATTGAGTTGGAGCTATTTCTGTGTTATTGCAATTATCTCTCTTATATTTTCGTAATTTGTAGTCTTGTATGCTTGCATTGTTTTGTCTTGGAACAATTCACGTCTCACATCATTCACTTGTGCATTCTTTGAACCAATAGATCTGTGGTGCTTCTCCGATATGGTATCAGAGCCGAGATGGTATTGAGATTGTCTAGGTTATTATTCTGCAAATTTATTTTTCATTTGAGATCATTATTTGCAAGTATTTGGGTGTTATTTGGTGTTGGTTTTGCTTGGTTTGTGGGTATATATCATATTTGCAGAGCTTCTGAGGTTTATAGGCCCGCATAGTGCATATACAGTTCTGGAAATTACCTTTTTGCAGGCCCTAAATCATTATTGCAGGATCCTTGAAAGATTTATCCAGATCTATGTGATTTCAGACCTGTGAAGGGAATTTTCACCTATGGTAGTGCTTTGCATGCTTGTTCAGACTTGCAAAGGGCGTTTTTCTTAATCTAGAGGAATTTTCAAACTTGCAACAAAGTTTCCAACAACCCATACACGCATTGAAGATCCAACTTGGGTTGTTGTTTTTGAGTCTCACGGCAGTGTTGTTTTCTACACTCGATTTGCAGCAATTTAAGGTCCACAAAGTGAAGATCTTCTTGATCAAACGTAGCTGCAGTCCAAAAATCCGTCTCGCCTAACGGCCTCGCCGAACAACCTTTGGGTCATGTGGGGTGGCTAACACCAGCCCCTTGCGACCCTCAACGTATTTTGGCCTTTGGTTACGCCCGACGCATACGAATCGAAGGGATTATCTTTGGGTTCATCAAAACCCTCCTCTTGCTAAAACTGTATTTTAGTAAAAAAGGTGCATTTCAAGTTTAGTGCAAATTCATTTAAATAGGGATTATTTACGGGAAATAATTATTGTAAAACTTTTGATTGGTAGCTCGATATCGAGTGCCATTTTTTTGCAAAAGTTAAATATTTTTCATTTCCCAAAGCATTGGACCTATTTATTTTGTAAAACACACTAAGTTATAAAGTGCCAAATTGTGGGGGCTTCTTGATATAGTTTCGGGGTGTACAATGTGTTTCCTCTCTTGTTTGGAACTTCTTTCTTTCCACACATTTCTTTGTTTTCTGCAACAACTACCACAACTTCTCTTTCTGCAGTCATGGATCTAAGTACAATTAACCCTCTTACACCTTTTAACTACTATGAATGGAAATAAAAATGACCATTGCAATCAGGACTAAAGGGTTGTACTGATCATAATGGGGTTAGAACCTGAGCCTAGTGCAGATGCAGAAAAAGTTAAGTGGTTTAATAAGTGTGATGAAGCATTTGGTATTTTGTGTCTTTCAGTGTCTCCTGAACTCCTTTTTCACATAGAGTCAGCCAAATCTCCCAACGAGGTGTGGAAAACCTTAGAAAAATTATTTGGAAAAATGGACACTATGAGGGGTCATGAGCTAGAAATAGAACTTATTAGCTTAAGTCTTATGTAATAACCCTTTTGAGGGTTTTATCAAATATTATATATGCAGATCTGAAACTGAAAATTGCAGCAGACTAACTACTAAAACCAACAACTTATACTTGTTCAAAAAGATGCCAAAAATACCACCAAACAACACCACACAACTCGCCAATATTTTATATATGAAATATGGAATTTTTAGAAGCCAATATAACCAATAAACACTGAAAACACACTGCTGGAAATGAAATACACACTGGAAATTGCAGCCACGAATTAATTATAGAATATGGGTCTAGAGACCCTCTAAATTCATGAAACACAAGATTCCGGCCTTTAAAAATATGACAAATCAGATTACAAAACCAAATTGTTTCAATTCTTTGCCAATGTCCTGAAACCCTACCCAAGGTAGGTTGCTCCACCCTAGAAAAATAGAATAACAATTGGAAATGCCAAAAGGATCTTCAAATCAGCTCTCTTCTTCAATGCCAAATGGTGATGAAGGGTTTTCGTCCTTCACCCAAGCCAAATGAAGGGTTTTTCGTCCTTCAATAAGGCCTCACAAGAGGGTTTTTGTCCCCAAGTGGATGACTAAGGAGCAACAAGCTCTCTTTGCCAAAGTATAGAGAAAATACGCCAAGCTAGATGCAAATGAACTCCCTCTTCTCCTTTTATATCTTTCCTTTGGCGCCAAAACTTAATTAGGCAAGGCCGACCTATATAGAACAAAAGAACACTAAAGAAAACATTATAATATTAGATAAAATATATTATAAAGTGCTCAAGGGTCTTCTCCTTCATTTCTTCTTCTTTGCCATGGAGAAGGGATGGCAAGAAGACCAATTTCTAGCTCCTAAGTGGGAAAAAGGGACATTATAGTCCTCCCTCCCCAAAATTGCTTGTCCTCAAGCAATCGCAAATGCCCAGATCCCAAATAAGCTGCAGCTACTCCCTTTTGTATAATCACCATCCATACATTGGTAATCCACCATATTCTTCCTGTTGTCCCAATCACCAATAGAACCTTGCTCTTCTTCAAAACTCAAGTTGAGGGAAGTTAGAATCCCATCTCCAATTGTACAAAATAGTGCAAGAGTATCGTGGTGTAGAAAATACATTCTCCGGCTATAGAATGATCTTCTTATGAACCACGACTTCAAGAAGAACAAACTGAAAATGAGTAAATCAGCAGGCCCCTTTTGGAGAAACCATCTTTGATTTGATCGTTGGGTCAAAGTATTTGCCATCCCATCTTTCTCCCATGTTTACACCATTGATTCCTTGGGAGAAATAGCACCATAGTGGCTGAATGAGGGCTGCAAAGTGACTACAACAGCCATGAAGAGTTCGTTACCTCTTCAACCATGAAGCTCCTTCTTTGGTACCTTATAAGTAAACAAATGGCTGGAAAATTTGTGATCAGCAATAGAAAGGAGAGTACAATAAATGAAATCATGGCATACCTTCAAAGTTCCCCTTTTCATCCATGCTATGGGAGTTGGCCACAAGATTACAGTTGATAAGAGTTTGAAGAAATGGCTGAAGATGCCCATACGAAAGCTTATGGCAGCGTTCTTGAAAATAAAAATATGGCAGTCTTACTATCTTCCTCCATCCCAACAACCTCTAGTCCATTATCCCATGTTTTAGAAGCTTCAAAAGGAACATTCTTATTACTGTTCAAAGTTGTAAATAACTCATAATCTGATTGAAACCAGACCAACAACTTAAATTTTCTTCTAAACTCGTGGGGATGGCTGAATTTGTACATGCCCAACCAAAAATAAATTTTCCGAAAGGGCTGATATGTGAAGAAGAGTATCATAATGAAATTTTCTTAAAAATTGGAACCATTGCATTCCTCAAGCAACATTAACTTCAGCAGGCTTAATGTCAAGAAAAACATTGCATAACTTGTCCTTTTATGAAATTTGATAACTTGAAGATGCTATCGGTGACCTTGAAGTTTCCAAGGTTAGTTGTGACCGTGCAATCAGGACTTCTTCCCTTTTAAGGCTCACCCTAGTACCAACAATACATGTGCTAAAGCAATTTAGTTGTTGTTCCCAAGTATCCTTGCACCCTTTGCTACACCATTCACTTCTTATCTTCCCTTTACTTGGCATAGGCTGATCATTAGAGCAAAAACTTAGGAATAACATGGAATAGAGTTAGCATACCTCTCTAAAAATGCGAACTGTTTTGGCATGTTGGGGAGCAATGAATTCGAAACCCTCTTGAGCAATGAGCTGCCCTTAACCTTCCTTAAACTCAGAATTTCTGAGTTAGAACCAGCACTCAGAAAATATTTCAAAATCACCTTACCTTCATACTCTTTTTCTTTTCGGTGTCATTCTCGAGGCCCCTTTACAAAACTGATTGGTCTTGCGGATGGTGAAGGTGAGAACATGGCAGCCACATAAGAAAGAGAACATAAAGCCCCTTACTACCCCTTTGTTCATGATATCCATTATTTTGCTTATGCCTCAAAGATTCTTTAGTATCTTGCCACAAGCAACCATTAAAAAACAAAGGAATATCATGATCAACCAAAAGTTCTTTACCACCTTCTCTTGCTTGACAATTTCCCCATGTTCTTGAGCTTTCGTAGGGCCGAGATTTTCCTCAATTGACCTTCTTTTTGCTGATGTTAGGTACAGTCCAGCCCCTTCATCTTGTTCTTTATGGAGAGTTTTCTCCCATTTCCATGGCCCAAAAGGGCTTGTTGTGGTATTATCATCACAACTCCAAATTAATCTTTCAAACATAAATATATCAAGCGGATGGCCAACCAAACTAAAAGAGGAAATGGTTACCTTAGTATGCAAACCATGGGCCTTGGAAAGAAGGTTACCTTTTGTTACTTCAATCTCAGCTCTTGTGCCTAGAGTGGCACTTGTTTTGATACATGCATAACTTGGGTTTTCCGGAAAGGATGTAAGTATCCCTTATCACTCAATGTGCACCTCATTCTGCCCATATTTGTATCAAACTGATGATGATGATCAACTCCATGTGAGGGTGAACTAGGTAGCAATAAATCTGAAATGTATTCGATCCTCAGACTTGCAACAAGACTTTCATCCTCTTTTTCCTTATCCTCTTTGATACTTGGAGCTTCCTCCCTTTGCACAACCATCATACCTTGTTCACATGTACTTGGAATATCTTGGTGGCTCTTACCCAAGTTTAATTTTTCGTCTTTGGGTTCTTTATTGTCCGCTGTTATAAATGGACCAGCGAGCTGACTTTTATCATTTCCACTTGGGAAATGGGTTCCATCCATCCCTATCACTACCTTTTCTTGTTCACAACCCCCTCTTTCATCTATAAATTCATCAAATGCAAAAATATCATCATTATTAGTCAAACAATGATCAATACTTACTTCACCATGTTGACCATCTGGAGCAATAATGGAGGTAGGGGCTGAATCATTCTTCATGGCTCTTTTCCTCCATGGTGCAAATTTGGAATAGTGTGTTCCTCCTTCCTTGGCTCGTGTTCCACAATTTCATTAAACCCTTGTGTCACCAAGGTGTTGTTAGGAGACCCATCCAAGTGATCAAGTGTGGCAAGAGGATTGGAGGTTTTTAACCCTCCCAAGGGCTGCCCCTTCTCAATGACCTGCTGCTGCGATTTAACATCCAATTTCTTGTCCTTAGGGCAATAAGCATGCCCATCATCTCCCAATGAACTTGGGGTTATGTTCTCTTCTTCAACAAGCTCCATAGCCACTCCTTGTTTGACCATTCCCTAGGGTAGGGGTATTTTCCCCAAAACCCTTGTGCATGCCACGGGCTTGGACCGAGTTCCAATGCCCACTCTTTCTGTTTCCAAATTTATGAACTTTGAAAATGTTAGGGCATCACGGATCTTCTCCGGAAGAGCTTGATATTCCTCAAAGAGAGTTACCACCTTCTTGACTTTCGAAACCCTAGGCTCTTCATTGAAAATACCTTCTTGCACCTTCATCCATTTGTCCACTGAAACCCTAGGCCTTTGAGAATCCATGCTCTGATACCACTGTAATAACCCTTTTGAGGGTTTTATCAAATATTCTATATGCAGATCTGAAACTGAAAATTGCAGCAGACTAAATACTAAAACCAGCGACTTGTTCAAAAAGATGCCAAAAACACCACAAAACAACACCACACAACTCGCCAATATTTTATATATGATATTTGGAATTTTTAGAAGCCAATATAACCAATAACCAATAAACACCGAAAACACACTACCGGAAATGAAATACACAATGGAAATTAGAGCCACCAATTAATCATAAAATATGGGTCTAGAGACCTTCTAAATTCATGAAACCCAAGATTTTGGCCTTTAAAAATATGAAAAATAAGATTACAAAACCAGATTGCTCCAATTCTTTGCCAACATCCTCGAACCCTACTCAAGATAGGTCGCTCCACCTTAGAAAAATAGAATAACTGCTGAAAATGCCAAAAGGATCTTCAAATCAGCTCTCTTCTTCAATGCCAAATGGTGATGAAGGATTTTCGTCCTTCAATAAGGCCTCATAAGAGGGTTTTCATCCCCAAGTGGATGATTAAGGAGCAACAAGCTCTCTTTGCCAAAGTATAGAGAAAATACACTAAGCTAGATGCAAATGAACTCCCTATTCTCTTTTTATATCTTTCTTTTGGTGCCAAAACTTAATTAGGAAAGGCCGACTGTATAGGACAAAAGAACACTAAAGAAAAGTTTATAATATTAGGTAAAATATATTATAAAGTGCTCAAGGGTCCTCTTTTTCATTTCTTCTTCTTTGCCATGGAGAAGGGATGGTAAGAAGACCAAATTCCAGCTCCTAAGTGGGAAAAAGGGACATTACATCCTAGCAACTTTGACACCTTGGAATATTTTTTTACCAAGCTCAAGTCCTTACAATTGCAGTTAAAAGAATGTGGAACAGAAAATAAAGATGAACAACTTGTTCTTTTCGTGCTTGCCAAACTAGGTCCTGACTACTCTGTCTTTGTTTCTACATTTTATGCTACCAAGAGGGCTCTTGGAGCCACATGGTCTATGCCATCCTTAGATGACTTCATTGCTGATTTGACTAAGGAGAAAGACAAGTTAATTCAAATGGGTACCTTGAGTCATCCAAACCTCAAGCTCTCATTGCTAAGAATGAAAAACAGAAAGCCTCATTAGACAAAGAGTATAAACAGAGTAACAAGGATCAAGAAAGAAATATCAACATTCTTCCACCTCTACACCAAACTCTGAAACTTCCTCTTCTAGTGATAAGTCCAAGAAAGAAAGGATTAAATGTGGGTATTGTAAAGGAAGACATGATGAAAGCAAATGTTTGAAGAAGCAGATTGACCACCTCACAAGTCTTCTTGAGAAGAACAAGATAGGTGAACCCGAGTCTTCCAAACAATCTTCATCAACCAATGAATCCTCCAATACAAATACCAATGGAAAAGGGAAAGAGAAAGAATCGGAAAGGAGAAAAAAGGAGAGCCCTAGTTGCAGTTGTACCACCACCTCCTACATGGGTTATTGATTCGATGCTTCACATCATATGGCTTCTTCACATGTGGAGTTCACTTCATTAGAGCCATGTGACATGTCTACTATACGATTGGGTGACAACAATTCTTCACAAGTTTTGGGAGAGGTCTTGAAGTGGATGGAGGAACATTCAATAATGTTCTTAATATTCCTTCACTATCAACTAATCTCTTATTAGTCTACTAGATTACTCACCTTAGTCAGGGCATGTGGGTTGAGTTCACTCCAAATTCAGTCTATGTCAGAGAGCTACACAATGACACTATCATTGTAGTGGGTGTAGTCGATCATCAGACTCGGCTATATTCCTTCTCTCACTTTGTTCCTCCGATTCTTCACCAGATTCACTTGTACTTGATGACACTTTTGAGCTTGAGCACATTTCTGATGAGAACTTCTCTTCTAGCACAAATGACTACAGTAGTGATGGGGACCCACCTCCACCATCTCCTTGTCACCTTCCATTTTTAGAGGAGTTATTTCTTGATCCACCTACTTCTAGCCCACCTCGACTTTCCAGGGGAGCGAGGCATCTTGATTCGGACTCATCGGACATCAGCGGTCTTCTCTACTTAGTTATAGGACCCTCCACATTCTTTCTTCATACTTGCATCAAATACATCATTCCTTCATGGAGCATTTGACACTTCTATCGTGTATGAGGAGCATAGTTCCTTGTATAGGAACACCACCTTGGTTTGAGATCCATCAGACACTTGGTGTCTACCTTCATTTTCCATGGTGATCCACTCTTCACTGCATCTATTTCGAGCCACAGTCACTCCGGGGAGGTTGCTTTGCAGGGTACCGATGGTTACAAGCACTTGTAGCTTCTAGTGGGGCTTTCTAGTCCTATCTTCTCTTCTTTATATCTCTTTTGGGGGAGTTTTTTCCCACCGGGTTTTCTCTTTTACTCTATCTTATGAGAGATTGCATTGTACGTGGGTACTCCATCAAGCCTTGTTGTCGGGACCCACTTTTATTTTTCATTGCCCACCTAGACTCTGCTTATGGGGGTGTTAGTGTAAGATTTATTTTCCTCGTTTTATTTGTATTATCTTACTCGGTATTCCACCTCATTTGGAGTTTCCCTACACTTATGGGCTATGCTTGCTTAGGTGTACACTCTACTACACTATTCTAGGTGGAGATTGCCATGATTCTAGGTGGAGGTTACACATTCACCTCCTATATGTACATCTCTTGCACTATTCTATTTGATCGTATTCTACGTTCTTTGGGATACGGGTATGCAGTATCGATGGGAGTACGCGTGCGATACGCGGATACGTCAATTTTAAAAACCCTCGGATACGATACGTCTTGATACGTCTGTACATATATATTAAAAAATTATAATATATATCTACTATATATATATATATATATCTACTATATATATATATCTACTCATGTTACTCGATTTTAGTCCATAAAAACGGAAATAGTAATACAAAACTTGAATCAATGTTCAAAACATTCAATATACTTAAGACTTCGCATTTTTATTGATCATGTGGCTGCCATACATATGATATACGAATATCATGTCAACATGAATACGAACAAAACTTGAAATTTGAAAAATATATTAGGATCCATGTTCAAATTTTCAAAACATAAAAATGAGTGAGGGTGTATTATTTTCTTCATTTAGTTTTTAGGGTTCGGTTTTAGGGAATAGAAAAGTCAAAAAATTAAAAAAATGAATTAAAACTTTAAAAAGACATTTTTGGTGAGGGATACGTATGGAAACCTCTGGGATATGTCACGGATACGTGCCCACGTATCCAGGAGGTTTCCGTGCGTTTCCGTATCTGTATCAACACGTATCCGTATCGTGGGGATTTGTGGAGGGGGTGGGCGGCGTATCAATGTAGATCGTATTGAGTTGGAGCTATTTTTGTGTTATTATCTCTCTTGTATTTTTCGTAATTTGCGAGTCTTGTATGCATTGTTTTGTCTTGGAACAATTTAGGTCTCGCATCATTCACTTGTGCATTCTTTGAACCAGAGATCTGTGGCACTTCTCCGATATAAATCATGCAAGGAAATGATAAATTATTGATTTCCAAAATAGCTTGCATACAAAATCCCTTATGGAAGGGTTTTGTCCTCCACAAGTCCTCACCCAAAGGTTTCCGTCCTTGAGAAAGGTCCTCAATCAAGGGTTTCTTCCTTGATAAAGGTAGATTAAGTATTTAACAAGGAAACCTTAACCAAGATATGAAAATTCACCAAAACATAATTCAATAATGGCCAAGCGACCTCCTTATATAACTACAAAGAGTGCTTTTGTAATATAAAATAATAGCCAACCCCTTAGGGTAAGATTGTAAGTGCTTTTAAATATAAAATAATGGCCGACCCCTTAGGGTAAGATTGTAAGTGCTTTTAAATATTCAGTTGGTATTTGGAGCCTACATGCTCATAATTTACTTCCTAACTACTTAAGTCCTTCTATTGGAGTCCTAGGCTTTCCAATATAATACATGATGATAAATAAACCAACTACCTAAACAACAATAAAAATATAATTCAGATCTTCCCTTGCTTTCCTCAGATCCACAGGGAGAAGAATGGGTTAAGGTCTTCGAAAATCAACCTTCAAAAAAGGGACATGACAAAAGTAGATCTTCAATAATGTTTGTGTTGCTCGACTTGCAACAATCATTTGAGCTCGAGACCGATGTTTTTCAACATGTCATAGACACGGGACTTTTGCATGGTGAACATCCAAGCTGAAATATAATCATGAAACATTGTCACAAACCAAGCTGAACTGTAGCACCTAGGATGAGGACTTTTATTCCTTGGTCCAATCATTCGAAACTTCAAGCAGTGGTATGATTATCTTCTTGGTAAGGAGGTAATTTTGCAAGCTGATCACCAGTCACTCTAATTCTGTAATTCTGTCTGAAATTCAGGAACAGTTGCATTTGAAGTGGGCTGTCATAAAGTACATGAAGGCTGTCACCAACAAAGTGGCAGATCTTCTTAGTCGACCTCCATTTCAGGTACTTAATATTTTAGATACTTGCTGTGCAATCTGTGATGAGTGGAAAGGTTTCTACTGCACTAATATACAGTTTGGTCTGATTGTTGAAGCTTTGCAGCAGCACACATTGGTGAACCAGACACATTTCCTTGACTTTACAGAATGGGTTTTTGTATAAATTAACTCAACTTTACATTCCCGTGGGGCCCTTTTCAACAATTTTTGCTATAGAAATCTCACCTATCTTCGTATTGTGGATATTTTGGCATATAATAGACATTGCAGCTCCTTCAACATTACTTCTGTTGGCCTTCTATGCATAAGCGGGTTGAGGATTATAACCATTTGCTTTCATTGCAGTCAATTTGCTGAGTTGGTGTATTAGATAGACTACAATCGTTTTGTTGTTTAGTGGAGGATCCCCAAGTACCAAAAGTTTATGCAAGAAAGTTGAGTTCTGGTTATTATTTACAATTTTTGTGTTTGCACATGTCTGAACATTGTATCATTATCATCATTTCAAAATGAACTTTTTGCAATGCAATTTACTTTAGCATTAGTCAAGTCCTGAATGTTTGTGGAAGGTGATCCTAATGACAAAAACCATAAAACTGGGAGCATACAGTTTTGAAGGTATTAGATCTACTACAGCAGTAAGGGATTTCTTGGCTCTAGGATAACGCTATTCTTTATGTTGTCAATTTGGGAATATTTTCCTTATGGATTTATGTAATTTTAACTTTTTGGGTTAAATTTCAGTTCCTTTATTTTCTAGGATGCTAGTAGACAAGCCACATCCCGAATATATATTATTGTCATATCTTTGAATGGATCGTCTTTAACTGGCATTTCCATCTATTTTACTTTTCATTGCCCAATATGCAAAGAAGAAGATTGGAGATGGTCTTTATCGCCTGCTCTTTTTATGCATGGGGATTACCAATATAACTAAGCCATTGTGTGCATATTACTAGTACTTGCCCTTATATCAGGTAGACTACATCACATTTTTCCAAAATTGGTGTTTTTAGGTTGAGAATACGAAGCTTTTTTAACTTATGTAAATTCTTAAGGCTAGAAACTTTGAAGTCAGATTTTCCTGGATATTTATATTTCTAACCTTAAAAATATTTTCAGTCAACATGCAGATAAATTCGGTTTTGCAGTCGACAAAAGGTTTGTTGGTCATGGTGTGGGAAGGTCTTTCATTCGAACCATTTATTTTTCATTATCGTAAGTAACACTTTGCCCATTGTGATACTCCTTTTTGTTGTGGTTTTATTTATTTCTACTAGGGTATTTTTATATACTTATATTACTTCTAAATATATTCATCATACATAGCTTCAATTCTATTGATTCCCACCTAAGTACGGAAATAAATTTAACTTACTCTTCAATATTCAGACTTGGAAAAAGTATACCAAATAAATTGCTAGTCATACAACTGTTTTATCATGCAAATCAATTATTTGATCACAAGGACAGTTCCTATTTTGAATCGGTACTAAAAATCTCAGTAGTTTTCTTAGAAGTTTCAATATCAATAACTTTTGAACTTTCTCTTGTAAAAATAGTGTGGAATTCTTCCAGATTTATCCATTCCATATTCCTCATTATGGACGATAAATTCCCATACTGAGATTATGAATGAGATATTATTAATAAATAATAACACACTCTATACATCTAATTCTTTGGATTTGGCATATAACTACTGGATACAAAATGATGCTCTGTTTTTTTAAAGACTTAAGTATTAATAATAAAAGGATGGGAAAAATACAACATTGGACACTCCAGCAAAGAACAAAATGTGCACTATTAACTTTTCTGGCAAAACGTGATTCTATGCATTTTAACAAAGAATTCAGACTTGCCTGATTCCCATAATAACACCAAAAATACCTAATAAACATAGCTACCGACATCTCAGGCGTGGAGTTCTTGGATGGCAAAAAAATCCCAAAATTTGGGGATGGCCGGGTGACTGCTATTGAAATATTAAAAAGTAAAAATACATATTTAACTCTTTAAAATACAAATAAATTTATTTTAAAAGATAGGGACGTCATGAAGTCCCCAAAATGTCCACTGAAAAAGGAGGAGGTTTCTGAAACCCCTATGAAATCAAGGAACTCACCCTTTTTTAAGAATTTGGGGACACAAGGGTGATGTTTTGTTCCTGTCCCTGAAATATCCCAGATGTCTAGGATGTCGCTAGGATGAGGGGACAAGTCCCTTCGTAACTCTAGTAATAAACTAAGAACCCGAGACAAAGCTATTCGAAGTGGTGTATGTGCATCCTACTATTGCTCCAGTTACATACATCTTCACTGTCTTTACTTTCAACTTCTAAGAAGTAATTTTTTCAATACAAGATCGGGATATTGCGATGTAATGCATTAGGCCCTTCCTATCTAAAAGCAAGCTAATAATTCCATATGGGGTTCCTTGGAGAGGATCTTTCTGCGTAGGATCAACTGGATCAACTTCCCACAGAGGTTTAGTGTGAGGCCAAATGTTTGGGGTAGTCTTCTGGCCATTATTTGAACAACGGGACTCTCCAATCTGTCCCGTGTGTGGGCGGCTTGTCTTTGGGTTGCTTGTTGAAGTTCAATAATTTCTTGCATTGTGTGATGTCCCCTTTTAGGACGATTGGGAATTTGCAACAAATAATTAAAAATCAACTCAAGAAGGATTAGATCCTTTTGAATCAACCTAAAATAGCCCAATGTCAACCAATTACAACCCAAATGGGGTTGGAAGTGGTCAAGGTGGTGAGCTAGATTGGTGGAGACAATCAGATTTTTATTCTTCTTAATTCTGATTTTTATAACAGCAGTGAATTAATTTAAAATAGTTGCAAACCACTGAAAACTTCAAAAATGCATAACTCTCTTGATACTCAGTCTTTTTGCATGAAACAAAATGCATAATAAACTTGAGATTTTTCCCTTTCCAATGAACTAAAGATCAGATTTTTCTGAGCACTAAAACCCCTTCAAAATAGCACTTAAATTTCCAGATCTGGGCACTAGGGTTAGAAGAAATTAATAACCAGCACTTCCCTTAACTGTTTTCACCCTCCAAGAGCTTGTTTTGATGCACAAAAATACCAAGAACAGATCTGAACTGAAATCACAATTCTTAAGCATCAAAATGTGTCACAAAACCCTCTTTCCCAAGTCGCTATGGCTGGGAATAACCAGCAGTGGCCAGCGAAGAGAAAAGGAGCATAACCAATGACTATTACCCTCTAAACTTGGCGCAAAAGACTGAAATAAATCAAGCAACCATGGCAGATCTGAAATTCACTTGTTTAACCATCAAAACATGCAAACAAATTCAGATTTCCTTCAACAATCAATTCGCTAGGGTTAGGAATACTTTCCCAAGCAATTCGCCACACAAAAGATGCAACACAACACTAAAGGATCCTTATCAAAATCAGATCTACTTCAATTCCAAATCGAATGAGAGAGAGAGAGCACAATGAAGAGCTAGGGCATACATCCCATTTCTCCAAGCATGGAGAGACATAAATGATCAAATCAACATCCCCAAATGATGGCCATGCAACCTCCTTTTATAACATAAGGGGTGCAACATTCAAATGGCCGACCTTTTCCCTTTTGGAGGGAAAACTAATAAAACTTAATTAAAATATTAAAAGACTAACTTTATGTGCACTTTTTAAATTCTTTAATTAAATAATAAAAAGTAACTAACCTATGTGCACATTTTAAAACTAACTAGAGACTCCCACTTGTAGCGCTAGGCATGCCAAGGGGTTACAATGCAAATAACAAACAACAGACATCTCCAAAACAATCCTTTAGCTTCATCCTCGAACCCACGGGGAGAGGAAATGGGTTGAAGGTCTTCAATTCTTCATCTTCATAAATGTTCCAAAAAAGGGGACATTACACATTGCTTCAGTCACCATCCTTCAGATGGGTTCATATATCAGAAGCTTTTCAATGGATTGGACTTTGGAGTCTATGCTATTGATAATCACAAACAATCATCAATTGTTGGATTCATTCATTCTGTCTTTTAATGTAATCTGTTAATTTGGTGATACACTGACCCAAATCATCATGCTTCCCAAAATGTTGACTCGAGTTATTAATGCTACCCTCCAGGCTGAGCCGCTGATGGTGGCTTTCACCATGGCTATGTAAACCCTTGCCATATCTGGCAGAGGAGGGGGAAGACCACCACCTACTTGAGTGTCTGCATTGTTGGGGTTAGCATTTGGAGGAGCCCTATCTTTAACAGTGCTACTTCTGAGTCCCTAGGGTAATTGTGAAATCACCTTGGACATTACATTTGTGAAGAGGGTTTTCAAATCTGGTAGTAACTAGGGAAGTGGAACTGTGGATGTGTATTGTAGGCTCTTGTATGTGTTCCTCCCTTTCACCTAGGGAAGTAGAACTCTGAACATGTGTCTGTAATGTCGGGTTAGCATTTGGAGGGGCCCTATCTTTAACAATTCTACTTTTGAGTCCCTAGCTCTTGGGGAAAAAAGTAGTATTTGTGAAATCTGGTAGTAAGTTGGAAAGTAGAACTCTGGATGTGTATTGTAGGCCCTTGCATATGTTCCTCCTTTTCACCTAGGCAAATATTATATAATGTTGGATATAAAAGGCTGTTTCTGAGTATTTCTTCACCTTCTCTTACTTTGTTTTATTGAAACTGGATTTCTTTCTATTTTTAAACAGATTATGATTTTAGTTGAGCTGAACTTTGGTGTCGAGAGTAAGTTCAGATAGAGCAAAATGTTTTGAGTAAAAAAACATTTTTCGTAGGGCATGAGTTAATGCAAAGCCTTGTAACAACTTGGATTCAACATGTAATAGATAACATAAATTATTTCAATGTTGGTTTAGAGCTTTTAAATACTTCTGAACAGTCTTATTTGTGTTATTAAATTTTATAATAAAGAATTAAAATTGGATGTCTATTCCCTGATATTTTGCTATTTTATTAGAATATTTTATATATTCTTTGAACATATGATGTTATTTTTATTTTATTGTCCTTTATGCATAAGCCAGGAATTCACATTTAGGACAATATTTGGGACTATTTAGTAGTAATTTGCATTTATCTCTAGATCTTGAGTTTGGTTATTAGATTTATAACCTATTATTTAATTAATTAGTTTTTGTTATATCATAAAATAGCCGTAATTTCTTTTGTATCGGCTATAGGGAAAAAAGTAAGCCAAAAATATGTTAAGCAAAAAGTAACCACCTCATTTGAATTAACCATTTTTATGACTAACATGCATTCCTTTCATGTAAATTTTTAATACGTGTATTATCTTTTCAGGTAATAACAAGCCAGGCTCTATGGTGGCAGGTCAGACTTTTACAATAGGTGAGCATCAATTTATTCTCTTATCCTTATTTGAATGGGTACACACTGTTAATCATCATTAAATTCTTGATTTTGAGGTGTTTGGAAGTGTAATCAGAAGGCACTATCTTTACAACACTTGAAGTTATTTCAATTGAACTCATACGATTTGAAGTTTTGTGATATTTTTCAAGGGAGCATAACATCAAACTTCGAAAATAGTTTCAAATTTTGAGATCTCGCACAAATGGTATGTACCTGCCTGTGCTTTTTCAACGAGATAGAATTTAGTGATAGATTTTGCCTGCAGATTGTACCGTTCTATCTCAGATGGAAGTTGCATTGGGAATGGGAGAGTGTGTATTAAACCATAGTTACCATGTTCAGACAAACCAGGGCAATGTTCTGTTGGGACCGAACTTTTTGATCCACTGAACTGAACATGTTTGGTTCGGTCTACATATCAATCTTGAAACAACGAATATATACACAAAATAAACATTTAAGTTTACATTTAGATATGGACATTTACTTTCTTATACTTTAAGTTATATTTTATGTATATACTTCTAGGATGTTTGAGAGTGGTTTTGGACATCTAGGAGCTATAATGCAGATTCTAGGTTTTGGAGGGTCCTATCAGATTTCAGACTTAGCCAGATTTCAGGGTTTCAGATTTAGCCATATTTCAGGGTTTCAGTTTTAGCCATATTTTAGGGTTTCGGGATTTCAAGGAGACATCATAGAAGGTATGAATGTAAAATGCAGGAATAGATAGGTATAACAGTAAATCATATGTAACATAAATTTGAACTTGCATATTTTTAATATTTGTATATTTTATATTTTTTAAAAATGTAAATGTACGTGTGTCTGTATATTTTAATTTTCTGAACCGTACTGAACTTTTCTTAAAAATATGACCTTCTAAAGCCTTTCGAAAGAACTGAACTTCTCGAACATGGTAAGTAAGATCAAAACCATGTGATTAGAATTCATGGTTAGTGGTTGTAGATGTGAATGATTGTAAATAAAAAAGCCATAGTTCTATCTTCTTATTAGGTTAGTTGTATCTTTAAAGCCAAGTGTGCATGTTGTATATCTTCAAATACACATTTATTTATGATCTCTTGTGCATGTGCTTGCTTTTTGTCTCCTCTTTTGCTCATTAGTTTCTTCTTTTAGTAGTGAGCTCACATCAATTGGTATTAGAATTGGTGGTGAATCCATGTAGAAGAAAAATGTGAATATATATATGTGGATCTAGTTTATTGTTTGAGCACCAATCCTTTTTCAATCATGTCAATCAGTACTATTGGCCCATTCAGGATTCGATAGAACTCTTCAACTTGGTTATGAAAGGTGTTATTTGTACCATATAATTGACAGGTATATACCTTCCATTGTTTTTCGACCTATTATTAAGATTCATGTGAATTGATTAGACTGCATGGCTATGAGATGACCTCCTATTGGCTATCTATTTATCACTTAATTCCATGCATAGGATTGTTTCGATTTGAGATAGAGATCGGCATCTATATAATATTTCATAAATAAAAATAACTAATTGTTATAAGCTCTGCCCATCCGTAAACAAGCACACTTTATCATAAATGTTGGTCAAGAGGACTAAATATTGCTATGAGTTCCATGAAAAATCTCTAGTAACTTTGAAGAATTAACCCCTGATTTAAGAGAAAGGGATATGGCTATAAATTCCATAAACGTGAAGTAGAGGGGGATCTTGTATTCAATATTTCTAAGAGGAGGCATTTTCTAAATATTTTCCATCATTCCATCTTTTGATTCAAATCCCAATCATGTACATAGGGTTGTTGCCATATGTATTCAATATATAGGCCCCCTGTATAGATAAAGGGCAAGGTACCATTGAGTTGAGCATAAATGCATGTCGTTGGCTATATAGATAGGGCCCCTCAACCGGATAGGTGGACAAGCAAAACATAAATTGAGTCAAAATGTTCACAACGCATAAATTGAGTGGTTCACTACACACAAATCGAATGGTTCACTATGATT
This sequence comes from Taxus wallichiana var. yunnanensis, assembly GCA_018340775.1. NCBI lineage: Eukaryota > Viridiplantae > Streptophyta > Pinopsida > Cupressales > Taxaceae > Taxus > Taxus wallichiana. Next base: position 704,094,065 of record CM031243.1, on the reverse strand, counting down.
TATAGTTGTAGGGGCCCTTGACAGATGCCCCATATATCCCTCCGGATTAAAGAGAGCGAGAATTTTAGGGATCACCCCTCTATATAGATATGTTAGCTGGGAGAGCAGAGCGAGAGCCAATTGGTGGGACTGAGATCAAAGCAAGAACAAAACAAAACTCTGGATTGGAGTTCAAAATTAGAATCCGAAGCATTTTGATATGATACAGAAGGCATTGAACCTGCACATGCTAAATTTTCTTATATTCTATAATTCCCTGCATATGTAATATGATCTATATTCAAATGTCTAGATGGATAGCAAACTATCAGTTTAAAATGAAGTCCATCTGTTCTGACAGTTGGGCCCATTTTATATGGGAAGGATGAGGGGGAGGAGGGAGGCCAAGCCATATATAGCAGAGTATAATATAGATAGGCTCTTTCCTAACAAAGCATACTCTCTATCCTCCATATATAGAGAATGAATTTGATCCCTATATATCTTCTAGGGGGCCTATCTATATACGACATAGTGAACCACCTGACCTAATCTCTACGAGGACCCCTTTATTCTTTATGGCATGACACTCCCTCGACGACATTTATAGTTGGGCCCTATATCCATATCGATATTGTCCAATGAGAGAGGACCTGATAGTTCTATATGGGAGGAGGGGAAGGCCTTTACTCACCGGCCCCTAAACTCTATATTCGAAAGGGAGGTTTAGGGACAGCGAACTTTGAACAATTAACCGGTTGATGCACCGAACTAGGCTTAATGTGAACCATTGCATTCTCTCCTCTCCAGCTTACTTGGAACTAGATATGATCCTCCCCCACCCCTACATTCTATCTCATATAGAGGGGAAGGAAGTTAAGCTGTATCTAGATGTTGAGGAAAGGGAGGGCGGCTACAATTATATAGATCCGGGTTAGGTTGGTACTCAACTGCCTTTTTATATCAAGGGACTCCCTATATGTCTATATGGCATATGATACGACTAATGACTAAATTGATATCACATCTGTAATGACTAAATTGATCTCTCTAAAAGAAATTATTTGTTTTGACGCCTTATATTTGTATAAAAACCTTGCTGACCAATCAATCCTTCCCACAAACATAAAGCTACCTAGATTTTAGTTAACACTATTGGGCCTCGTATGATCTCTATTGAGAGTCACCTTTGCTGCTTGAGAGATAACAATATTCTTCTAATTACAACAATAGATAACCGGGAAAGAGTTAATCGTGGATGAACTAAAGAGATTATTTATTCATGTGATATGAAAAATCCAAGTTAAGAACTTTGAGATTGATATCTCTAACCACATCTAAACTAGATGTATGTAATATATCTATACTAGTATATTTGTATTTGGATTTGATAATTTAATTAAATTCTCCTAATGGCTGAGTGTGTGTTGCTAGGATTTCTTCCATTTATTTATTCACAGGCCTCATTAAAATTAATTGTAAATTTAAGGTACTATTTCATCTTGGAAAATAGTCTCTGTATAGGTTATATGGTGTTGATATTTCCCTTTTCACTTTTATTGTAAATCTTTGATTCTTTAAGTGCCAATTTATCTTATCAACAAGGAAGTAAATTAACCATAATGTAGCCTGATTTTTCATCCAAATTAATATACTCTAACCCTAATTTTTCTGCCTATCGATCATTCAAGGCCGCTCTTGGATGGGACTGCCATGCACACATCACTTCCATCTCTTACTCCCCATAAGCTGATAGTTTTTTTATTTATAGATATAGTGTCAAAATGGAAAATTCATGAAGGATAAAATTTGATTATTATTCGAGCCAATCGTTATCATTTTGAGATCTTTAGTGTTAATGAGGTGAATTGCTCTTTAGAATAATATTAAATCTATAGGTGTGAGAGCAAAGGAGGTATCACAGCCTTAACATTTTCATAGTTTTAGTCTCGGAGAAATGATGGAAAGTATCTATGCTGGTATCAACAAGGAGTGAAAGGATGGAAAATTTGAAGAAATGATAGAAATTTTAAGAAAGGCTGCCACCGATGATTGGAATTGTGACTATACATTCTCTTACTTGTTTGTTAACTATTTATTCTCTTAGTCCCATATTGATGAGATTACGTGAACATTTAGGTTTTATATAGAAAAACACACCTTTGATAAAGTGGAGATTGAAAGCGGGTGTCGTGGAGTTTAGTGTAGACACATTTTGAATGAGAGTTTTAAGAGAGATATAGTGGAGACACGTGGCCTAATCTCGGGAATTTGGATTGATAGCTTTAGAGTATAATATGACGACATGTGGCATGATTACATTGGTCCTTTACGGGCTCTGGGGTGGATTTACTTTCAAAGTAAGAGAGGACACATGACCGAATGATGGGTGTACAAAGTTTGGGTCAATGACATGCTTCGGATTAAAAGACCAATTACACACTCAAGTTATTCGGCTAATCACAGATTAGCTTTGGGCTATAGTTGACACGTGTCGTAAATCTTGGTCATTGGGAGATTGACCATTTGCTTGGGCTAGGTTATCGAGTCCGGATGGAGAAAACACGAGAATGGCAATATGTGTCACCACAAAAGAGAGGACAAATGGTAGAGTTTTGTGTTCACGGTAATTCAGGGAACTTAATGACTTACGGTTTTGGGCGTCTCGGGCATTTAAGTATATTAATCGAGATTGAGACACGTGGCAAAATCCCTTATACTCGAGGTTCGCGTGTTCTTGATATTTCACGGGTTCTAGAGATTCACAGGGTCTTGGGGTTCACGACATAATGGTTAAGCCTTTTTGAACACGAGGCTGAGGTTGCAAGTGATCAAAGACATGATTGATTTATGAGTGACCGAGAGAACACGGGCATCAATTTCCATAGTCGTAGAAGACACATGGTCCAATCACACGCTGACAGACTTTGACAGATGATGTGTTAGTAGTATCCAACCAATCACATGCTCTCGGGCTCATGGGAAGTGAAGGGTCTAATGCTTTGTATGACTTCCGGAAATAATATAACATGATTGCCTAGACAATTGTTACCATAAAAATGTGAGTACATGGCAGATTTCATGGGCTGTTGGAGATACAACAAATTGAGAGTTTCAAGGGGAAGTGGCCTAATACATCAATAAACTGGGATTTCGCCACTTGTCAAGATCCCTGAGAATTGGGTCAGTTAGATATTGAGAAAAGCAATGAATGTTGTGGGAAACATTATCTGATTAATGGATACGTGGACCAATGATGGGGTTAGATTCTTTGGCCAATCATGCTTTCATATTGCCCAACCAATCACTGCGCTTTAGGCTATGGAGAGAATGAGATATAAGGCTCAATATTGACAGAGGAGATTACATGAGAATGTGACACTTGTCAAAATTTCGGATCTTCGGGTAATTAGATGAAAAGTCCAACTAAACACAGTGTATAATGTTTGGAGTCTGGTAAACAACATGAAATGGAGACGAGTAGCATGGTTTACGTGCATTCGTGGGTCCGGGAAATTTAGAGTTTGGGACAAAAAGACCCATACTTAATAATCCAAAATCTACCACTTCGGAAGAATTGTAATAAATTGCCTATAATTAAAACAAGAAAAATACCAAAACAATTTTAACTAGACATTTGACAAGTGGGCCAATTGGAATCAACCTATAGGTTTCAATATCAGAAACTCGAGCAAAACATGGATATACTAGGGAAGAGAAATCATCTATTTCATTTATTTTTGCTCACGAAAATCACAGGGTCGAGTTAATATATATTAATATATATATATATATATATATATATACAGATTCATTTAGAAATATCAAAAAGGAGTGTAGTCCACCATTACCAATGGGGAAGTCCAACTGAACTTAATATAAGGATGACAATACAGTTATAGCGCCTCATATATATAGTAGAGGATTTCGTCTAAACTGAATTTTTCCATTTTTGTTTTATTTAAACATATCAAAATCAAGAATAAAAACTAGAAATACAAGTATGAATTCTACTCAATTTATACATAATGAATTCATACGAGAAATCTTTCAATCAAATAAAGGGCTTTATTTTAATCATAGGGTCATATACAAAGTATGATAACAATAAATACTTATTTAAAATACAGATTTAAATAAATCCAGAGAAATCTTAGTTTTACAGAGATTAGAATATAATATTCAATAGGATTGGAATACATAACCCTAGATTATATAAATTCATTTTCTGGTGTTGGAATTGTGAGAGACGTGAGTTGACTTAATAAATAGGTGACAAGGTGGATACAGTGACCCATGTATATGTTCGAGATAAAGTTCTACACATTAAGAATATCAATTAAATAATAACTGGTAATCTCCAAGATAGAAACTGTATCTCAAACAGAGATTTCCTTCTAACTGTGTGGTTCCATTCTTATATAAAGTGGAGTCAATTACAAAGGTTATATTCAGAATAGTTATCAAAGACATATACATATAAACAATTAAACACATATTTATCTCAATACTGCTGTCATCCCTTTATAGGAATCTAATAAGAGTTTTCACAGGAATAGGATACATAACTTGGCTTTGATACCAAATGTGATGTGCCCAATTCCCGAAGACTTTAATTTTACCACAATGTATAAATGATTACTTGTAGAATGCAGTTTTTAATGACATTGATTTGATTATTATTGATAAACTTGTAATTACTAAAAATACAAGATATTGTGTAGAAAATAACATAGCACCAACTGTAACTTTTATTATCATCTCAAGTTTTAAATACATATCTGAGTTTGCAAAACGGCAAGCTTTCCCAAGGTACACCGGAGCCAAGACCACACTCAATAATGAGGAATCAGATGCAAACTTGCATCACCAATGCTACAATAGCATTAACCAGCCCTGGCTAGGACACTGAGGAGTGCACTCTATGCCTCCTCTTGGATCCACTTTGTGCCTCCTCTTGGGTCCACTATGTGGACTCCATCTTGTTGTTATTTAGAGTGTTATAGGTACCCTTCCTTCCCTTTGTTCTGTTAAATAATTTCTTTCTTTTTCTATTCATTACACACTTTTTCATTCATATTCATTCACATATTCACACCTTATTCCAATGATTTTACTCCCGCTTTATAGGTTTGAGAAGGTGGCTATTCACAATGGACACACCTTTCCATTTACATATCTTTTAATGTTAATACAACATTACAACACATTATAATAATGTTTAACACCCTTGTTTTCTTGGGAATACATATTTTGGCTACATTTTAATTCTCTTACACTTCTTTCACCCATACTCAGGTACTTTTTAATGCTTTTATTCTTTTTATTCATTGCAATCCTTTTATGGAGATTTAGTCACATAACAATAATCGGCACAAGGACTGCGAAAGGTTGTGGAGTGTGAAACCCTAGTTGATCTAGTGAATGTAGATTAAAGCTTGTTTGAATAGCTACATGTAATATCCCCTTCTCGAAAATAACAGGTCGAAGACCCTTAGCCCATTCATTGTTTCCCGTGACTAAGGGATGGAAAAAGGAAACTAATCCTAATAAATTAATTAAAAGTGCATAATAATTTTATTATAAGCACTTTAATAATTTATTAGTGATAAAATAATAAAAGAAAAGTCACTTTATTTTTATTTCCCCTTAGTGAGAAAATGTGACCCATATAGGGAGAGAATAAAAATATTAAATAAAGTAAAGCAAGGGGAAAATATTAAATAAAGTGAAGAGAGCTGATTGGGCCTTGTGTGGGAAAATATGCCAAGAGAAATTATAAAAGGAAGTCGCCACACTTGGAGAAGGCATCCTTTTACATCTTTTGATATCTGAATTTTGGTTTAAGCTGATTGCTTTCCAATTTCACATTGAAGGACGAAAACCCTTTGATGTTTTTGCATTAGAGGATGAAAACCCTCTATTGCCAAGGTTGAAGAACGAAAACTCTTCATCCTTTGTGTGAGGAAGCTCTATTCAAGGGTTTCTATCGAACTTCAAGGAGTATTTCAAAATTTCAGTAGAAGACCCAATATTGCAGATTTGAGGCATTTCCAACTTGGATTTGGAGATACAAGTGTTGGGGTAGATTTCTACCTTCAAATTCAGCCAGATCTAGGGTTATCTACACCCTTGTGGGTGGAGTTTGACACATTCTAGGGCACGACTGTCCCGAATCTCATCACCAACATCTTTGTCATAATTTTGGAGGCCATATTCAGCTTTGTTTCAGTGGATTTGGGCTTGGGATCACTTCTTTCCGGCCATTTTTGTAAGCTGAAATTCTACAATCTTTTAATAAAGTTCCAACACTTATTTTGGGTCCAAAAATTATATATTTTGGTATTCATACATGCATAATTAATTCTGATTATTTTGGCCAAGATTTGGGTAAGTTTAGATCAGATTTGAAGGTTCATCTCTAGATCAAGTCACCATTTTTAGGGAAAATTCAGATCTACATAAAATAATTTTTATTTTATTCAACTATTTGGCTTTCATAAATCAGATTTGTAGGTGTTCCTTTTGGGGTTAAAAATTATCCCATTGGGGACATTACACTGCAACAATGAAAACTCTCAGTATGTTTGAGTTACATGGTTGGATCCTCTGTGTTGTGGAACTTAGGATTGCAGGATATCATGAAAAAAATAGAATTATGATACCTTGTGTAGCGAAAGGTTACAAATCCCAAAGATATGGCGAAGTACAAGAAGGAAGTGAATCCTATTGGTTTGGTAAAGGACCATCTGATCCCTCATATCGCCATCAAGAAGACTGCCAAGGAGATGTATGATGCCTTGGGAACCTTGTACTAGAGTGTGAATGTATCCAAGGTGATGCTTTTGAGGAACAAGCTCAACACTACTTGCATGAGCAAGACAAATATAGTGGCAAGCTATTTGATGAAGCTAGCAAAGCTTAGAGATTAGATTGGTGCAGTTGGTGATGAAGTCAAAGATAATGAGCTAGTCCATATTACTTTGAATGGCTTCAGTCACATGGCACGACTTTGTTTAGGTCATTTTGGTTAGAATTTACTTGATTTCGAGCAGTTGTGGGATTATTTCATTGGAGAAGGATGATGCTCTATACCAACCCTCATCGGGAAGGTGAGGAACAAAGGGAAGAAAGGATTCAGGAAAGGTTAGATGAAGAAAGAAGGCTCGGGGTCTTCTAATCACTAGAAGAAGACTCTGAGTCATATCAAGTTCATCAATTGCAATAAGCATGGCTGTTATGCTTCTCAGTGTACAAAGAAGAAGAAAGGGAAGGGCAAGCAACAACCATATAAATAGCTTATAGAAGTCCAGAAGCTCCAAGAGTAGATGAGTTGATTGTTAGGGTTGACCATAGTTGCTAGGGCCGGAAATCGGATCCGTTCATGAGGGTAAAAAAACTGAAAATCTGGAACTCTTGAAAAAGTTCAAAAAAATCGATGCAGAATATATACATATCATATTTGAGTATTATTTATAACTATACAAAAATTGACAAATACAGAAAAATATTAATAATGAAATATAAAATGTTAATATATTTAATATTAAAGGGTGTTGGGTGTCTTTTTATTGCACAAAATTAAAAATAAAAAGAAAAATTGGGAAAAATACAGGGCTGATCTGGACCAAATTTTGTGCAAATCTAGTTGGATCTGGTAACTATTGGGTTGACACAACCTTTGACACGGTGTTAGGCCATTCCACCAACATCGTCTCAGGTGTTGGGTGATGTTGACAATGGAGTTTTGAGGCATATGACTTCAAACAAGGAAACCTTCTTCAGATTGAAAGAACAACGTACTAGCATGCAAATGGAGCTTCAAGATAATGCCAAGTACCCATGATTGGGATGGGGTCTTTTCTTATTATGCATACCAGCAGGACAAGTACTGGAGCTACATGAGGTATTGTATGTTCATGGTATGACTAAGAATCTCCTTTTAGTTTCTTGTTTAACATATTTGAAGTGTAGGGTTGAGTTTGATGATCACCAAGTAATCATCAAGAAACATAGCCCGAGCCTAGTCGAGTCTTGGCCAAGGGAGTTCGAGAGGGTGGCCTTTACAGGTTGCTGACAAATCTAATGAAGTGGAGAGCTTTATTAACTAGCAATGACAATCTGTGCTATCTTTGACACAAAATATTTGGGTGCCTGAACTATGAATCGTTGCCTCTTTTGAAGGACATGGTGGTTGGATTCCCTGATTTCAAGGTGGAGAAGAGAGGTGCGTGTAAGGGATATGCACTCAGCAAGCATGTCAAGGCCTCTTTTCCAAGCGGTGAGCACAGGTCAAGGGGGATTCTAGATCTGATTCATTCAGACATCTGTGGACTTATGTCATCAACCTCGTTGACAGGTAATTTGTACTATGTTACTTTCATTGATGATTCTTCCAAAAAGACCTAGATTTATTTTATGAAGACCAAGGATGAGGTCTTTAGCAGGTTTAAGGAGTTCAAAGCCATTATTGAGAACCAGACAGGCAGGATGATTAAGGTACTGAGATCAGACAATGGAGGGGAGTATGCCTCCAATGACTTTGATTCCTTTTGTAGAGAAGCAAGGATCAAGAGAGAGTTTACAGTACTGTACAACCCACAGCAGAATGGGGTTGGTGAGAGAAAGAACAAGTTCATAGTAGAGACTGTTAAGTCTATGGTTCATGAGTTAGATGTGCATATGTTTCTTTGGACAAACCATGACAGATAAAATAGTATCAACAAACTGGACACGTGCAAGCCTTTTTAACACTTAGATTTAAAAGTTCACTTCGAATATTTCTTCCATCTCAACAAAGAAAACACAAAATCAGGGAAATAGAAGTTCAACCTGGATGGTACATAGTGAAGGATTGAAGGGAAACTGAGAGATGAGGTTTGATTCTTTGATTATAGTTTGATTGCTCTCCACCTTTGATGTGAATCAGGACAGAAATTGGAAACTGTGCAGAGAGAGGGACAAAATACAGAGTCTGAAAGACAGGTTTCAGGAAATCACCTTCCAACATATACCAAGAGAGCTCAATAGAGTGGCAGATGCTTTAGCTAATTGGGCCCTTGACAATGGGAATATATCTTGTTTTGGTCCTCCACCGCTTTGGTGGTCCGGCAAGCTTCAACAAGATCTTCGACAGATTATCGAGTTAGATTTGTATCAATGATTGTGATGCCTATGCTTGCTTATGTTTCTAATGCCCAGGCCTGGACTAATAGCTTTTATGCCTGGCACAGTAGAATATGTATATTTTGATCTTTCCATAATATAAATCTTTCTTGTTTTTTTTTTTTTAATTAAAAAAATCTGTTGGCATTCTGCACCCCCTCCTACATGACTTGGTGTAGAGAAAATATGTAATAATAACAGAAACCACACCAATATATATATATATATATATATATATATATATATATTTGTGAAGCCAGGAAATGGCTAGGTGGGCACGTTTCCGCCAGTGTTTCGAATTTTTAAGCATCGTAACTTCAAAAAAAATAAAAATAACTTCATTTAATGAACCTAAACCTAATCTACCTACCTAGACTTGCTAAAGACACTTCCTAAAAGCTATATAATGACATCTTGGGTCCATTCTAAATCACACTCTCATTTTTCTCTTGCTAAATTCAGTTTTCACTAAACTAACATTTAGCATTGTATATGTGAATCATTGAAATTGTAACCATGTTGAATGATGACTCTTTAGAAGTTCAAATTTCAATGAATACAAAATATTTTGAGTGCTTTATCAATTATCTCTTATGGTCTACAATTATAAAATGAGTACTATGATATATAATAATATATTGTACGGACGTTTCCTGTAACGTTTCGTATCCAAGGTTTTTTGAAAATTTTCGTTTCCGTGTTTCGTACCCGTTTCCGTTTCCGTTTGCTAGCAACATATATATATATAAAAGAAATGCTTTCAGCATTGTGAGCTCTGCATAGTAAACACCCGACTCCTTTGGTGCACCCCTTCTTTCTTATGACTGTATGACCACCTCTCTGATTCTAATCTACCCTCGTTGAAGTTCAAATGTTGGCCCTCAAGCATACTAGTGTTGTGCCCATTAGCATCAATTTTAGCAGCAGAAAGCTCCCCAATGCACCCAAATAAAGCAACAACAACGGAAATGTAGGATTTAAGGGAGGAAATGAATGAAAGGGAGATAAATTTGCACGTTCAAAGATAAGGTGTGGCAGGTGGCAAGTGAAATGGAGACAACTTTCATTATTAGAAAAAATGGTACAAGTAAATCTATCAATTAGATTGGTACTGTAATGATGAGGGTGTCCCCTTCCAAAATGAAAGCCACAAAAGTATTATGAAAATAAACCGTGCTCCTTTTCCGAGGAGAGTAGAATGGAGTAGTGCCTCTAGGGTTTTTACACTCTTTAGCAGTATCATCAATAATAATTTGGAGGCCTGCTCTAAGCCTCAAGCAAGGAAGATCTTTGAGACTGCCCATCCATTCAGTACCTGAATCCAATAAGGTTGCAGACTTACCGTGGATATCCGCAGACTTTTTTATTTTCACGGGGTGGGGCTGTAACGAATGTGGTGTGCTTAAAACTGAGATAAAAGTCTTTGAATGTCTCTCTTAATTTGTCTAAGCTGCAAATCACTCATATAAAAGTCTTTGAATGTCTTTCTTAATTTGTCTAAGCTGCAAATCACTCATCTGACTTTCAGAGATGAGATCAAGTTCTAAATTAGAATCTGCGAGTCTCTTTTGACCACAATTAGCAAGACAAAAGCTTTTAGCGATCACTGATACATGCCATGTCACTAAGGCTTCTGCTAAGTTATCAGTTCCTTATCAGTTCCATTACCTATGCCCCAACAAAAGCTAAAGACCATGTGTCTGTTAAGTTATCAGATTGCCATAGAAGCTCCATCAGTGTTCAGTTTCACCTGATGACAAGGAAGAGACTGCACATTTTGCTAAGATTTATTTTTAGCAGCACCATCATTCGGGGAGCCACTATGCAATTTTATCCAGTTGTTTTTAAGATATATTTGTTGTGCCTACTGGGAATTTGATGGATATAAATTTTGTTCAATTTTCTGCCTGGTAGTTCTGTGTAAACTCGTGTATATATATAATATCTTCTCCAGTCATAATTGCTTATAATTTTGATTTTTTTGCAGAGCCAATACTGGTATTAGGAAGCACTGATTGTAAAGTTTGGAAGGATAATTGGACTACAGTTACAACAGATGGTAGTTTGGCCGCACAGTTTGAGCATACCTTGCTGATTACAGAGACAGGAGCAGAGATTTTGACACAATGCTGAAGATCATACCCAAAATATCTTCCCTTGACAAATCTTCATTTATCCCAGGAGATTTTTGTGACTGTTCACTGGGAAAGGGTTAATTTGTGTAATATAATCCCATTCAGCCATCAGAAATCTTCGAATCCTTGGGCACTTTATCAAGATAGGTGCCATTCTAAACTTCCAAGGACGTGATATCTCTTGAGTCTTAAATTTTAAATTACAATATGTTCCTATTCAAAGTTCATCCTCCATATTTCCCTAAGAGGCAAGCACTTTCCTTGCCTATAAAATATGCCACATGTACATATGACTCCAGCAAACTTGTGTGTTATTGAAAGTTCTAATGTATGAGCCGTGTCATTGATTCTCTATAGTTGTGAATGGTTTGTGAAAGAAATATAAGATCTTTACCCTTCTGGAAATTGTTCAGTACATTTTCTTGTTGAGAGCAGGGTAAACTTCATCACATACTCTGAAAGATTGAGAGGTCCTATGTTGATCTTGGTAAAGTTTTTCTCTCACAGGCACCCTTTACATGTTGCTTTTACATTCTTTAAGTTTCTCATGCATCTGTTGTTTGATTGGATACCTTAGTTTTACCTTCAAAGCTGCATACATACATACATACGTATGTATACATGTTGCTTTAAATGGGCTCCTGCATTTGCAAAGATACAAGTGTAGAAATCATCCGCACCCACTCATTCAACTATGGCAAATCACCATTAAAGCAAAAATGAAGCAACATAATTTTGGAGAATGTAGAGGAAGTATGCAAGGGATAGCTTGATGGCATCAACAATCCAAACAAAAATTTGGTCATTTATCACTACAAGGCCTATGGGGACGTCTATCAACAAGGACTTTCTGGTGGCTACACGATTGTCCTGCGCACCACAAGAATGTCATGAAAGACTGGGAAAGTCTTCCTTGATGAGTTTCAAGATTGGTGTGAAGGTGAAGTATTTTTACAACAGGAAGAGCCTCCATAAAACACATATTATGTGAATGGGAATGAGTGGAGCGATCACCATTATTTGATAAATACATTCACCTCCGTAATGGATCCCTTAGAAAGCTTCCCAGCAATAGTGAGGAGAGTAAAGTTGAGCATGACAGAACAGGGTAGGGACCCCTTCCATGTTCTGAAGTTAGAGAGGTCTTCATACGCCCTTGTAGAATTGACATTTTTGAAGGGATTGAAGTTGTAATTTTTCCTGTGAAGTTTTTCTATCCTAAGAGGTTTTTCCCACGTGATTTTTTTAAGTATGTACTTGCCTCATTGTTTTCATTTTTTTGCTCTATATGGTGGGTTTTAACAATTGAGTACACTAATATATGGAGATACTGATTTCAATGGCATAAACATTGATTTCAACCTGTACATGCATCAATAGCATCTCTGAGTTGTCCCTGCTAAAAGTTGTGCAATTACATCAGTTATATACAAATTCTTCAAAGGGTGGTTCTTTTCCCAAAGTAATTTTTGTTTCATGATTGACATTGGATCTGAATTCACATGGTCTCTCCATCCCGTTACCTTGCTGTTACCATGCCATTCATTGTTGGCATTACTTGTGAACAGTAATGTTTTCCCAGCTTAAATTGTTGTTGTTTTCCATGGGGCGGGCGAGTGGAAAAGGTTTAACCAACTCTGATAACATTGTTGCATATTGTCCCCCAAGATACCTACACACTGAGAAAATACGACAATGTTGACAAAACCTCAGTTAGTTATCAAAACCAAATGGGTATAGGAATGAAAAACATCACCAAACTGTGTCAAAACACAAGCATTCTTTGATGTCTGTCACTCATTACATCAGGATATTTGGTTCATGAATTTCAACTTCTCTATCTAGCCCAAATACTAATAATTACAACAATGCAATGATCAATCCACGTTTAACCAGTGCTACAATTATATCTGCACGAGTTCTACCAATTTGGTAATTTATTTAATAAATTGATGGCCCATGAATAAACCCTGAATGAACCACTTGGGCCTTCTCCAAAGATACCGAGAGAAGATTCCAGTATTTTAACAAATCACAGAATTACTACAGTAGTATTTGTGTAGCAATATAACATTTATGCATATCAAATTCTCCTTCGATGGTAGTCATAATGGGCCAATGGTCATCTCACCTTATTACAAACTTAAAAACCTGCATTCGCCAATGGTCAATAGTGAATGCAATTGGTTCATACAACACGAGGCTTTGGTCATCACAAAAATATTACAATTAATACCCATAATTCTATTAAATGTTGCTAATTTCAATCAGTGGCTGGAATTATGGTCAATGGTGCAGTCAGTGTCATGTGACGTTCCGAATGTTTCAAAGAGTCAGCATTTAAAAATTTATCTTACTTTTTAAAAAATAATTTAAGATCTTCTGCCACTTTTATTTCAAGGAACTGTTATATTTACCAAAATCATTGAACTTACCTTATAATAGCCTACAAAGTTTAAATTCCTAATTTCATTGAATAAAGTTATAATAGTTAAATATTAAATTTGATATATGTGTATGTAATTTGGAAAAACATTGTGTCAAAACATAAGCATCATTTGATGTTTGTCACTCATTGCATCAGGGTATTTGGTACACCAATGTCAATGCCAACTTCAACTTCTCTAACTAACTGTAATTATTACGACTATGCAATGATCAATCTGCAATTATTACAAAAGTGCTACATTCATATTTGCATGAGTCCTATCAATTTAGTGATTTATTTAATAAATTGATGGACCATGAATAACCATGAATGAGCCCATTTGAATATTTTGTAACAAATCACTAGTATTGTGTTGCAATTTAACATTTATTCAAATCAAATTTTTATGAGATGGTGGTGAAAATGGGTCAATATTCAGTTCACCTTATAACAACTAAAAACTTGTATTTACCAATAGTCAATAGTGAATGCAATTGGTTTGTACAACTCGAGGTTTTGATAAACACAATTTTTTTTTCAAAATGGGTCGATATTCAGTTCACCTTTTAACAACTAAAAACTTGTATTTACCAATAGTCAATAGTGAATGCAATTGGTTCGTACAATATGAGGCTTTGATCAACACTATGTTTTTACAATTAATACCCATATTTCTATTAACTGTTACTAATTTCAATTAGTGGCTAGAATTATGTTTAATGGTGCAATTGGTGTTATGTGGAAATGTGTCTTATAGATTTTATTGATGTTCTGAATGTTTTAAAGATTTGGGAGCTTCGATGGACATCTACAATTTTTTTTTAATTTAAAAACTAATTGAAATTTTTGTCATTTTATTTTTATAAAGTATTATTTTTACCAAAATCATTAAACCCTAATCTCAAAAATACCCAAAAATATCAAGATAATTTAAATCCTCAAATTCTATTGAATAAAAATTAAAAATTTAAATATTATTTAAATATTTTAAATTTGTTAAAATTAAAAAAATCAATCTACGGAGACTTAAAATAGTTAATGAAGTGCATGACAACTTGAACTCCTCTTATTGGAGTAAAATTAATTTTGCTAATGTGGTGATAAATAGATGTACTATAGATCCTTTCTAATCCTAGATCCCTCCATCATGGGAGGGATAATGTCGATGTTTATGATATTCAATCAAGACTACTAATTGAAATTTAGTGAAATTTAAGGAGCATTTTGTAACCTTTAGACATGGCACTAGTGGACCTAGTCAAAATACATGTTCTAATAAATGGTGAGAAGGAAAACATGATGATGGTGATCATAATTATCATAAACCTAGACAATGCTAATGTTATATGAAGGCGGAGACAATTCAATGCAAGTCTCAAGTCTTATATATCTTCAATAGTTGGACATTATAGACACTTAAGTTTAGCTTGGCACTAGGTAATCACTTTGGTACTAATGTATTTATGTTTATTGATAATTGGTTTGAGTTAGACTCTTGTTGGCATATGATCTCGTTGTGTTGTTGAGAGTTTGTTGGTCCCTTCAAGAATTCTCTCCGTGTCAACCTTGTTTGTCCTTATGTTTGTTTTTTTTTGTTGGTGTTCCTATTTTCCTCTTTTCTTTAGGTTTTCTTTTTGCTCCCCTATTTTTGGCTTGGTTTGGCGTTACGACTAGTTTTGTAGGGTTTTTGCCCAAATCGTACCTACGTTTATGGTCATTTCTTCTATGGGCACCTTCAACCCTTGTTGCCGCTTCTTTTGGTTTTTGTGGCTTCCTTCGTTGACTTTTCCATATGTTTTTGGCTTACAAGAAAATAGGTTTCTAATTTGAATTTATGAGTCTTATATAAACATATAGGTGTTGTAATGCATTTAGGAGACATAATCACATTGAATTGATCTATCACAAAAGAGTGATATTGAAGCTATAAGAGTGGAATTGATTGTTTTATGAAGCATCTATGTGCCAAAAGCTAAAATTAAGCATTTAGTGATTTATTATAACCTCTACTAGTTGTTGCCCACATTGAAAGATAAGGGTTATGATACTTGCATACACAAGATCGATTGTTGACTTGCATCAAGTGTTGCTTGTGATTTTTCAAATCACGAGGGCCCCGTTAATAATCGAGGATAACACAAGGCCTCATTGGTATCCCCCATTTGTGTGGGTTTTGCAAAGAGCTAACCGCAATTAGGGTTTGACAAATGATATCAAATTTTGGGTGATTCATGAAATAACCAACGAATGTGTGTGAGGTTAACGTAGATTAGGGCATGAAGAGTGTAGCCCGCATATCCTTGGCAAGGTCAACCTCGACGCAAACCCATTTATGCAGGCAAGAATAGAAAAAATGCTCAGGTTCTTGACAAATAATTCTACCAATGGGGCGGACTATCTAGAGAGGGCCCCTCGATCTGCGACAAGAAGAGATTCCCCTCGATCTCTATTCCCCATCCCCGACCCAACCAGATCTCTATATATGGGCGACTATATAGATATAGGGCGCACACACCCGGGGCTGACCTCTATCTATAGTTGCATGGGAAGACCAGGCACCTCCACCCAGACAGGTATCCTAAGCGATATTTGATTGGAAGGATTAAAATAAGGGGTCCAACGTGAGAGAACAAGTAGGGTGTTTCCCAGATACCAACATGCAAAGCGTAAAAATAAAGCTTGGACCCACAAAGGTTCATGAAAGTGAAAAAGGTAAAAACCTTTGGTGAGGTTATGGATACCAGTGACCTGGATACTGCTATACTCCCAATGGTTTTAATCAATCCTTGGAGAAATGATTACGAAGGGATGTAGCAAAAAAGTAGGCTATTTGGCAATTGTTCGTAATATTTAACCATAGGATCAATAAACTGATAAGCTATAACATCAGGAGGGGAATCAAAATCGTTACCTCGTCGGGACAAACTTCCTTGCACTCTTTAGAGCCATCGTCACCACTTCTAGCAACAATAATTCAAGTTTTCAGTTAGGTCTAGTAGTAATTGACGTTATTTGATTGGAAATTATATGTTGTTTCATATTTCAATTGTTTTGAGATGATTATATCTGTCATTTCCAAAGAATATGCTTCGATTTAGGACTTTTGTTTGACCTTGTTTGTTGAGGCAAGTTGCTCCCTAAATTGTATGTTATTTTACACGTCAACATGTATTGAGAAGATTAGAACTTGCAGCTTTACTATGAAAATCAAGTTAATTTTAGATTTATCCATTATATTGGTTGTGTGCTAGACTTGATCTTATTTTTATCATAAGAGAGAAATCCCTGTTTTTCTTTTCTTTATATGAATCCTGTAATTTGGGTTTAGGATTTTTATTGTTCAATTGTGTAGTTGCAAATATGTTCTATTTCTGAGTTGAACTGTTGTTTGGATGGGGCTATGGTACTATGGTTCATAACTTCATATAATAGATTTTACTAATTTTCCATTTCTTTTCAGCATAAGAGGTTTCCCTCTTTTGATGATGCCATTGCACCCCAACACAGTGCCATCTACTCGCAATAAATGTAGAAACCTATTTAAAAACTTATAGGTGTTAATAAATGCAGATACCCACCTAACAAACTGTTTCTAAATGTGCTTTGGAGTACACTGTACCCTAAAACGAAAACCCTTTTGAACATTTTATTCATCTTTTAAATCCACCATTTGGAAGAGCATTAACAAAAACAGAGCAGAGCAGATCATATCAGTTGTAGAACATCAAACAACAAAAAGCAAAGGAAGTTATGTTGATCAATGCTATGATTGGTTTATTTTTTGATTCCAGATTTAGATTTTCTGTTTCACACGTACTCTTTTAGTCAGAGTCTCCTCCACCTTTCAACTTCCAATTTTGCTCATGTTCTCAATGCTTTCAATATTTTAATATGTTCCTCAAGCTCTTTATTTTCTTTGGCATCTGCATTGGATCTCTTTAATACTACGTACATGACTTGTTCTGTCTCTTGAACATCTTTTTCCAAATGGGTGATTTTCAATGAAAGCCTCTGTATGAGAGCTTATGTTTCTCTCTTCCCATTGATAATTATTTGTTCTGTGTTCTTGCTAAATAATTTTAACCAGTCATCATGCATATGTGGCCCATCTAGCTTAGCTTGGATTCTG
Source organism: Taxus wallichiana var. yunnanensis (assembly GCA_018340775.1). Lineage (NCBI taxonomy): Eukaryota > Viridiplantae > Streptophyta > Pinopsida > Cupressales > Taxaceae > Taxus > Taxus wallichiana. The sequence continues at coordinate 704,076,229 of CM031243.1, read as the reverse complement.
GACTCTGTAGAAGACTAAAGATTACAACATCAAACCAGAGCCAAATTTTATAAACCAAAACTGATAAATCATTCGGGCATAAAATTAATGTAGTTGATTAAAAACATAAAACCTAGACAATCACAATGAAATGGAGTCGAAAGATAGTATCCACATTAAAAAGCCTCACATAATCCTAGCCTAATTTTCGATTTTTTGGAAGAAAAGAGTAGCAGGGTTTCTCGGCTTACTAAGTTGTCAACAGTCCACGTTGAGAAGTGTGATTTTAGGGAAAGAATATATACATCTTTGTAGTTAAATATTTTAGGGAGAATAGTTTATAGGGATGCTGAGAATTCTTCAAGAGGCACGGCCATATTTCCCTAAAAAGGTTAAAAATATTAATGGTTTTATTTAATGGATGTTTGAGTAGGGGAGCTTCAACTTCATATAATTCATTGACATTCGTCTTCATCCACTATCTTCCTCGGCCAACCTCTTTGCCTATATTTTCCTGTAGGATCTCAACCTCCCCCCTATTGTTTTTAGTGACACTTTTGATAGTTTTCTTTTCAATGCAAAGGTGTTTCCTCATCATCTGACAAAATAAGCTCTTGCACATACCTCTTTGATCTAATACTTTTTGTGGGGGTGTTCAAAATGTTAGTTGTTACAGAATAATCACCCATGCCTTCAGATGAAGCTTCCTTCTTCTGAAACCTTTCATCAAAAGGTCTATTATTATCAACCTGAAATGCCAAGATTGCAAAGAAATATTAACAAAGGATCCAGTGGATATAAGTTCATGTAATACAGAATGCAACATTATTGTAAAGAGTCCAACAGGACCCAAAACATACATGATTGGAAAAGCACAGTAGATCCTTTACTGCGAACACCGAGACAAAAGGTTGCAAATAAACTAACATTTAGGAGATCCATTTCCTACCACAAAACCCAAAAGCAAACAACAAAGACGTGTCTTGAGAAATATTGAATTCATTTTTTTATTGAATCTAAAGCTTGCATGGATTAGGTGCACAAAATTTTTAGGCTTAGCTGTCAAGGGTTGAGGGGTTTTCATTCCACCAAATTCATCTGGTCACGATCCCGACCTCATCTCTTATTACTTAATATCTCTTGGGATTTGTACCTTGGTGGATGACTAGGGTTGGACTACAATCAATTCGATATAGTGTATTCATTTTCAAAAGAACTCAAAACAAACTAGTATTACAATATGTATCTAGTTGATCAGATATCTAATATGCTAAGAAAACTTTTGTTCCCCATCAAACTTTGAAGCCCAAATTTATGCCCACATGAATCCACCAGCCATAATTTTGTAACTAAATCTAAAAGACAACAGGAAGGCCTTGGACCATTATAACTCACAAGAGCCAAACAACCTTGACACATTCCAATTTGGGTCATACAAGAGAAAAGCAAGGAGCAAGATGTGCCTTTGTTAGAGTGGAATGCACAGAGAGAAGGAAAATACCACCTTTTGTACACCGAAAAGTAGACATAACACAAATGTATCTATACGTATGAAATTTTGATGAGCATATGAGTCTATAAGATGTCTCTCTCGTAGTCTCATATTCGTTAATTTATTTTATGGCTGATCTTCTTTGTTTCTTATAAAGCAACCCATTTTCCCTGTTTTCTATTATACTTACAGGGTTGAGAAACATACGAGAAAAAATATACGACTAAGCTGCAACCTAGATCAAATAATTGGTTTTGACAAAAGCGTTGGATTGGTTTAGAACATTGATTTGTTGGACAAAACCCAAAAGGTAATAATACATAACAGACATTTGATATACATATGTTGCTGGTGTTTTAGTATGAAGCAACAAATGTCTGAGGAATTTGGGGCATAAGCATTTTTTACACTTGCTTTGATTGTCACCTTGCATAAAATTAATAGTAGAAGGCTTCACACCTAGGGTTAAATTTGACGGCTATTTAAACATTTTTCATTATTTTAGTCGTAAAATATTTACAAATATTTGTAATAACCATCACACGTAACTTGCATATTTTAAGTATGACTGTCATTTTTATATAGATTTATATGTAAACTATACAAATATATATAAATATATATATATATATATATATATATATATATATATATATATATATATATATATATATATATATATATATATATATATATATATAATAATTAATATATATTTTTGTTAATAGTTCTTCACATTGCTTTATGTATCTCAAGGGTAATATTTGAAAATGACCATCACCTAAAAATTGTTTGACAGCAGGCATAGGTGGCCGTCACAAATTTTTCCCATGCTTCATACTCGTTATGTCGTACTTGATGGTAGGTGTCAAAGAAATCTTTAAAGAAAAATAAAATTCATTATCTCCTTGATGTGTAATCATGGGAAGTTTCAATTTGCTAAGAGGTTTGTCGTTTTTAAACAGAGTTGTTGGATACTTCCTCCATCGCCTGGGCTTACACATCCATGTATTGGATATGGATATGATAAGGTCTAGATACCTTATCAGGACGTATCTAAATATGAGCCCATACTACATCGTATCCGATATGCCCGTATACAGCCCCAAGTCGTCTCGCATCCGTATTTTGGTCAAGGTTGTAAATACATTCAAAAACTGCAAAAAATGAAACTTAGAAAAAAATTGATTTAAGAAAATATATATGTAAACAAAATGTAATCAAAAAAATATAAATAGCAACAAAAAATGTTATAAAATAAAATATAAAACAACAATTTATGTGTGTATGTGCATTATGTTTTATGCCTTTGACCCATAAAATATATAGTCTTTTTGTAAATTTTGTATCCAGCTGTATTTGTATCAGGGATCTTGAAAATTTTCTGTACTCTTATTAGGTCATGTATCTGTGTACATCTAACCTTGTGTTTAAAAGAAGTCTTGCAAGTTTTGTGATCATATATCTTTAACAAGATTTTGGATCAGAATTGTTGTCATGAATATATTTTAAGTTTCAACCAATCTTTTTTTGAGGTTTGTAAAGCTTCAAAATAATTTAGCAATTTTTGTGATCAAATGTCTCTCAGAAGATTTTGAAGATTATTTCTAATAATAGGCAAGTCCCTCAAGGTGCAAGGTCTTTTAAATTAAAATTTGGTACATATTAGGCTCTTGTCTTGTATCTTCATCTCCTCGTTATCTCATTTTTAGGGTATCATGGAAATCCCTTAAATTCAAGACATTTTGGAGAGTGGTCTTAATGGATTGGCACTTTCTTCCCCAAATTATTACTTTGGTTTGGTAAATGCTAGTGCTTAAAAATCAATTTGCTTGTTGTTGGATTATCCTTTTTAGGAGAATTGTGTGGTACACTAAGAAAAAACTTTTTAACTTACTTGTGTTTAGATGCCTGTGATCTATGGCTCCTGCACTATTAAATAATAATGCTTCAAGCAAGATGGTCAAGGATTTGCTCATTCCTTTGTAATTTCTTTTTATACCAAATGAAGCATAATGCATATTCTGAAGGACTTTTACTTGCCATTTTATGCTCAGTTCTAAAGAAACCTTCTTGACTACTACTAGAGTGCTATTGTTATGCCTGCAGTAGTAAAGTCATTGCCCCAATACTGCTCTAAATTTGCAAAGATCCACAATATACAGACACCAAGTACTTGTAAAAAATATCCTAAATATAACCTGATCTTGTTGTGTAAGCGATATAGAAACAGGAAAATTTATTCTACTTCTGGAAAATAAAAATCATTCCCGATAGTGTGATCCTAAGTCACAAGATTCAAATTTGATGAGGATAAAGTTCGGTTCAAGTTCGCTAGTGGATAAAAGTTTGAAAAAATGTCTTGAGTTTGAATATATGAATTATTTTCTATAATTTAAATTTTCTAAAAAAATGCGTAAATATGTCATAAAGAAAGAGTGAGAGAGTTTTCCATCCGTTACTTTCACTAATGTATAGACAAAGCAAAGTGAAGAATGAGGAGACGATGTGTAGCCAACCCATGGAGGTTTCACAAGAATATGGAGATGTGGGAGCAACCCACACAAGTGTGAATAATGAAGAGGACAACGAAGAAGAGTTGCAGGTTTCCATCAAGGAAGCTATGAAGATAAAGGAAGTGCTTGCTGATGTACTTAAGGAGAGCACATTCGAAGACCCAATATGTGAAATAACAAATGAAAATGAAGGGAAGAATGGTATTGTGACATCAATAGAAGTTTTTGAGAATGGATCTTTGAGAGTCCATAATGTGCAAAGAAACCTTCAGTCTCCTTGTCCATACCAACATAATGTAGCTCTTTACTCATAAGAGCCTCTTCTTGAACTCCTTCGTGGACTGCTCCCACATATGTGCCACCATGGCCATTCTTCTTGAGAGAAACATATTCACCACCTCTATCTCCTTCTTGAACTCTATGCCACATGATTGACATTCTTCTACTTTTCTCATCTCTCCTTCATGTGTCTCTATTGCTTGTAGAGTCATAATCTCTTCCATATCTCTTTCTTCATTCTTTGTCAATTTCTTCATTGTTGGATTGTCCAACTCTTCATGATTCCTTGCATTATTCTCATGGAGTGTAGTCACATGATGGACTATTAAAGGTTCATTATCAACTACTTCTACTACTGTCACAATACTATTATTGTTCCCTTTATTTTCATCCTCTACTTCACATAGAGGGTCTTCAAATGTACTCTTCTTAAGTGCATCAACTAGCACTTCCTTCATCTTCATAGTTTCCTTTGTGGAAACCTACAACTCTTCTTCGTTGTCATTATTCACACTTACATGGTCTCCACACACATCTCCGTCTTCTTATGCAACCTCCATTGTTGGGATACACATTGTCTCCTCATACTTCACTCTTTAAACTCTCAACAAGGCTTCTCTACTTGCTCTTAAGCTTCAATGAGCTTTTTTTTTCTTTTATCCACATATACGCACTTTTGGAAGACACCACACTTTCTCTTTCAACTTCTTTTTTGACTGCTTTGGCTGCCATCTCTCACAGACTTTTCCCAAGAGATTTTACCAAGCTCTGCTACCAATTAATCTAGTCTAGGTATTGGGTCTCAATTGAATAAGAGTACAACCTTGCAGCCATAATGTAACACAATGGTTTCTAATACAAAACAACATTTTTTCTATCAATTCAAGCCTCAACAAGCAATACAACATTCAACAAAGTGAGAATAGACTGCATAATCACACATGCAAGAACTCTGAGTGTTAAAGGGTTATACAAACACATTTGCAATTTTTGTTTCTATATGCCTTCACACACATTTGAAACCTTCAAACACATATCTTGTTAATTATTGTTGTTGTACAAAAATGGAGAGAGCTTTTTCATTAGAACACCAAGATGAAAAAACACCGCCCTCAACATTTCAATCCGAGCATTTAAAATTTTCATTATATATTTGTCTACCCACTTTTGCCACCCATGAATATTCCTTGTAGCTCTTCTATATCCTTCTAGAAAAAGACTAACATACAATTATATTTACCAAAAAACAAGAGAGATTGCTAATTTTACTTTCTAATTCTAAATATAGCTAACAAGCTACAACTGCTCCTATAAAACAAGGTAGTTACAAGAGATTCTAATTTTAAGAGAACAAACTCCTTAAAAATATTAAGTGTTCGATTGGCAACTATACATCTTTTTAAAAAAAATTGGTGATGTAAGATCACACGTGAATTAGGATACTCCTCCATCAGACACCCATGGTAATAAAATTTGAGCTCCTGCTCAAATAGAATAAGTGGTAGAACCACTCTTTTAGTCATGAAAAGTAATGACCTAGGCGTTGTCTTTCACCTTGTTAGGTACCACCGAAGTTTGTTCTTTTGTTTGTTTCTCTATTTCCAACAACATGTTGGTACATAAATCATCGTCATCAACATAGCTTGATGACCTTCCTCTTTATCTTACCGAATTCTTGGGCATAGTCATCCATCCACCTCCTCAAGGATGCTTTGTTTCTCTTTTTTGTCAGAATTAATGGTGGACATTAATCTTGAGCCCCACGCAGGATTTTCAAATTTGTTTCCTTCTCTCCCCAACGACTTAGTTGACATGCATTTATATTTGTGGCCGTTTTCTTTTTTGGCCATTGAATTTTTAAACTGCCCTTCTTACGGGCATTTACTTCCATTTGGGCATCAATTTGAATTGCATGCCTTTGCCACAAGACACGTGGCATAATTCTGGTTCTCCTCTTTGTTTTTGGGCTCCATAGACGTGAAGGCCCCAAAATTAGTTGAACTAATAATCCCGTCGGGTTTGGAGTTGTGGCCACTAGGTGATGATCAACGGTCCTAGGCGTAGTCATGTGATGACATTTCACCACTTGTTTGGAAGATGGACCCCGGGTGGATGTGGGAGCCCTGAATCGGTGAGGTTTATATATGTTTATATATATAATGCCACCCATTTTTTAATATAGAAAGAACATCAATAACTCAGGGAAGAATACAAAGAAGAAAGAAAAGAAGAAAAAAAAGAGCAGTAGCTCAAAGAAATATACAAAAGGGGATTAGATATATGCCGCAACATATAAAACAAAAGAGAAAAATACAAATAAGGAAGATATATAGCAAGGAGAATACATGTAGCAAAGACAGAAATTTTTGTAAGAAAAAGAAATAGAAAACAAGGCACAAGAAGAGAAATAAAAGAAAAGACAGAACAACATCTCTGAGATTGTATGAAGATTTTTGAATTAATATAATATATATTTTGTGTGTGTGTGTGTGTGTGTGTGTTTTATATTGTTCTGGTTGTGTTTTCCTCTATGTTGGTTGTAGTTGGCACCAAAGTTTGCCAACAGTTTGGTATTAGAGCTATTGATTGTTAGAACTTTTGAGTTCTTATTTTTGGGTTGAGTTGTAATGCTTCTAGTAGCAACAACTCGTGGCAACAACCCCTAATATTTGATGGGAAGAACTATGACATTTGGTGCATTAAAATGAAGACATTGTTATCTTCTTAAGAGCTATGTGAACCAGTTGAAGGAGGCTATATAGAGGTAGCAAACTAGGCTGCATTTAATGCACTCACACAAGCTCAGAAGAATGCTTTGAAAGAAAATAGAAGAAAGGATGTAAAGGCTTTAAGCTACATTCAAAATGTAGTCACTGATTCAATTTTCCAAAGGATATCAACTATAAATTCCAAACAAGCATGGGATACCTTACAAAATGCTTATCAAGGAAGTGACAAGGTGAAGGTAGTCAGATTGCAGATGTTGAGGAGAGATTTTGAGACTCTTCTCATGAAAGAATCGAATCAATAAATGATTTTTTCACAAGAACAATGACCATAGGAGGACTAATGGAGATGTGGTTGAAGAACATAGGATCATAGAGAAGGTATTAAGGAGCCTTCCAACTAGATTTGATCCAATTGTGGTTGCAATAGAGGAGTCTAAGGATTTGAGACAAATGAAAATCAATGAGTTGATGGGTTCTTTGCAAACCCATGAACAAAGGATGAGTAGATCAACAAGCTCCTCCAATGAACAAGCTTTCAAAACAAACACAAATGTGAGAGGCAGGGGGAGAGGAGCCTACAATAGAGGAAGAGGAAGATTTATCAATAAAAAGGTGGAAGAAATAACCAATAAGAGCGACAAGCAAGAGGAAGAGATAGAGGAAGGAGCAACAACACTTCTAGAGGTGGTTCTACACAAAGGTATGAAAAATCAAATGTACAATGCTACTATTGCAAAAAGTTTGGACACTATGCTAGTGAATGTAGAAAGAATACGATTTGAGAAATCAAAATTATAATGCAAGCTTCTCTAATGCAAAAGAAGTTGTCATGATGATCATTCAAGATGTATAGTTACTAGTTAACATTGCACAACATAAATTAGAAGACAATACAACATAAATCATAATAAAGACTAATAATATGAGCTTTGATCATTCAATCCTTAAGATATACAATCAACAACAAGATCTGAATGCCAACAATAACATCAGTTTGATCATTCATTCCTCAAGATATACAATCAACAAAAAGATCTGAATGCCAATAATACCATGTCCATCTCTCATAATCTTGGCAATCCATATCAGATTATCCATTGCATAATTTAATCTCACAAAATATTTTATACTTAGCAACAAGTGTTGGGGTTAGCACACATGGTTGTACAAATATTTATATTAGATCTAAGCATACAAACAATAAACATAGAAATAAACCAAAAAAATAATACACAAGATATAATGTGGTTCAACTAGTGTGGGCTACGTCCACTAAGAAACAACCAATCTTATTATTCAAAGCTTCATAAAGGTTATACAATGAAGATCTATAATCTTCCACATCTCTCTGGATGTACAATACTTTCTTCCTCACAATCTTCTCTTTTTCTCTCTCCAAGAATTCTTTCTTTACAATACTCAATTATATCTTCTAACCCTATATTTTAACCTTATATAAACATATACAAACTTAGGGCACTTTAGCTATGTATTTACAATCATTAGATCAACTTTATAACAAAGATTAGATCTAATTCATGTAACTTAAAGTGTTCATGCACATGCAACCGATGCCGGTTAGCCTTAACCGATGCTAGTTCCTCCTTGTCTGACCAATACCGGTCCGTAAGTGACCGACGCTAGTTATTGTGTATTCTAGCAAGTTAATAAAATATGTTAATGTAAAACAATTAAGCTCCACAACTCAATAATCTCCCACTTGGAGATAAATTGTTGCACTATACCGTATAACTCCATTCTTAGATCCTTTTCTTGGTTTGCTTCTTCTTCTTCAAGTCTCAAACTCGAAGACCAACAGAAGTGGAGTGTAACTCCAACTTCTTCTTTGCCAACAACTTTGTTAGCATATCTGTAGGGTTCTTCTTTGTATGAATTTTCTCTAATTTCAACTGCCCATCATCTAACACCTACCGTATGAAGTGATATCTCAACTGAATATGTTTCGTTCTTGAATGAAACATTGAATTCTTTGCCATATGTTCCACACTTTGACTATCACTATACAATTTTTAATTCTCTTGCTCCTTTCCCAACTTTTCATGAACCTTCTCATCCATATCATCTCTTTGTACCTCTCGTAGCTGCAACATACTCGACTATGTAGTAGACAAGGCCACAACCTTCTACAATCTCGAAATCCATCTAACTTCCGTCCCACCTACTGTGAAAACATATCCAAGTGGTGCTCCTACCATCCAAATCATTAGCCGTATCTAAATCAACATAGCCGTGTAAAAAAGTATCTAACCCTCCATAACATAACTGCATGCTGGATGTCCCTTAAAAATACCTGAGAATCCATTGGATTGTTTTCCAAAGCTCTTTACCTGGATTGGCCATAAATTTGCTCACATCTCCCACTTCTGTATGCAATGTCTGGTCTGTTACAAACCATAACATACATAAGAATTCAACCTGTTGAAGCATATGGAACTCATGCTATGTACTCAACCTCCTCTTGTGATGTAGGAAACTGATTTTTGCTCAATTTGAAGTGTCCGACCATAGGTGTACTGATAGGGTTGGAATTCTACATCTTAAACCTTTCGAACACCTTATTGATGTAATGCTCCTGAGACAAATACAACTTCATGTTCTTCATATCTCTGTAAATTTGCATGCCAATGATTTTCTTTGTAGCTCCTAAATCTTTCATTGCAAATGTGTGAGATAACTTTTCTTTAAGCTCACCAATGTCATGCATACTAGATCCTAATAAACATATCATTCACATACAATAACAAAATTATATAGCTCCCATTTTCAATCTTTTTAAAATAAACACAATGGTCAAATTCGCATCTCATATAACCATGATTATGTATGAAACTATCAAACTTCATATACCATTGCCTTAGGACTTGCTTGAGCCCATACAAGCTCTTTTTCAATCTGCACACAAGTTTCTCCTTACCCTTGACTTCATACCCAAGTGACTGATGCATATATATATCTTCCTCCAAATCACCATGAAGAAAAGTCATTTTGACATCAAGTTGCTCTAAATGTAAATCTTCTACTACAACTAAACTCAATACAATATGAATGAAAGTCATCTTAACTACATGAGAAAAATATCACCAAAGTCAATACCTGCTTTCTGTGTAAATCCTTTTACTACAAGCCTTGTCTTGTATCTTTTCTATCCACCCACTTCTTCCTTGATCCTGTAAACCCATTTGTTTTGCACTGTCCTTTTTCTAGGTGACAAATTAACCAAATCTCATGTCTAGTTTTTATCCCAAGGAGTCCATCTCCTCATCCATGCCATGCTCCCACTTTGCTTGGGGTTTCATCCTTCATTATTTCCTCAAAACTTTCTGGTTCACCATTATTAGTCAATAATAAATAAGATAAGGAAGGTGAAAATCTTTCTAGAGGTCTACTTACCCTTTTTGACCTTCTTACTGAGATCTGGGGTGCCAGAGGCTCAATCTACTCATTCTGTAAATTAGTATTTATTTCGACAATGACCGACATTGGTTACCTATAGTCGATGCTGGTTTTGCCAACCGATGCCTCATCTGGATCTTTTGTAATCAACGTAGGTTCGTGCAATCGCCACCGGGTCCGATGTTAACCGACACTTTGGTTCTCCTATGTGGAGTCAGTAGGTGTCACTTTTAAATTCAAGAATACATTTTCATTAACAAACTTTTCAACCAGTTCATTTTTGGGTACCAAAAATTCTTTCTATTTTCTTTATCAACTTGCACAAAAGCTTTTGAACTAAATACTCTAAGAAAAGAAAGATCTACCTCTTTTCTAGTCTAAGCTTCTTCTGGTATTTCACCATCTAGTGCACTTGAAGGCCCATGGTTGATTAAATACATCACTGTGTCAACTACTTCTCAAAAACTATAAAGACAATCCCGCATATATCCTCATGTTTTTAGCTCATTCCATGATTGTGATGTTCATTTTTTCAGCAATACCATTCTCTTGTGGTATTTTAGGAACCATTCTTTCTTTGCGTATTCCATTCACTAAACAATAATCATTGAAAGTCTTGTTGCAGTACTCACCACCATTGTCATATCTAAGGCATTTAAACTTTAAATTGGATTCATTTTCTACAAGAGATTTCAATCTTTTAAAAGTCTCAAAAACATCAAATTTACATTTAATATAATAAACTCATACATTTCTTGTGTTATCATCAATGAAAGTCACATAATATTGGGATCCACTATGAGAAACTACTTGGGCTGGTCCCCACACATCTGAGTGCACAAGCTCCAATTTTTGCTCCTTCTTTGTTGCCCCAACTTTGAGAAATATCACTCTTTTGCTTTCTAAATATACAATGCTAACAAAAATCAAGATCTACATGTTTGATATCCGATAACTTACCCTTAGCCTTTAAGATCTTGCATTTCTTTTTGACTCATATGACCTAACCAATTATGCCACATGCTTGCATCTCGATTAAAGTAGATAACACATAAAAAGAATCGAGTAATTCGTAGATAAATAAAATGTTCATACCTTCTTGCCTCTTTCTACAACAAAAGATCCTTTGATAACTTCTAAGAGTGGATGTGAATGCAACCATACAACTAAATTCCCCTAGTTTTCCTACAGAAATAAGATTTCTTCCGATGCTTAGCACATGCCTCACATCTTTCAATGTCCATGTATTTCCATCCTGCAATTTTAGATGAACTTCCCCTTTATCAATAGTATTGCATGGTTCATCATCTCCTAAATAAACATGCTCAAAATTACCATAGACATAATTTCTAAAATAACTCTTACTAGGGGTAGCATGGAAAGAAGCTCCTGAATCTAAAACCCAAGATTCAATTTTGTTATCCAAAGAGAGAATAAGAGAATCTTGCATTACCTCTGAAGATGTAATATTTTCCTCTTTACCTTTCTCTGGTACATTCTCTATGCTTTCCTTGAACCAACAATCCTCCTTTGCATGTCATTCTTTTTCAACAATTCCAACGATGTTATTCTTTTGACTCTGGATTTATATTTGCCAATCTAGACTTTGATTTCCCATTTTTCTTGCTTTTGGATCTTTCCTTCTGTCTTCCCTACTTTCTACATTCAAAACATTTTCAGATGATGATTCTTCTGTACTTTTCCTACGTATTTCTTCATTCAGGATTATACTAACTACACCATCAAATTTTAAAATATTAGTAGCAGATGTTGTATTACTAACAACCATTACCAAGTTATCCCAACTATTTGGCAAAGAGCATAGAAATAAAAGTGCTTTCACTTCATCAAATAAAATATTCACCGATTTTAATTGATTTACAATGGAATGAAAATCATTCAAATGACTTGATGCAGATTCACCTTTTTGCATCTAAGAATTAAATAATTTCTTCATCAAATAAACTTTATTTGAAGCATTAGATTTTTCATATAAATTAGCCAAATATTTCATTAGATCTACTATAGTTGTTGCTTCAGTAATATTAGAAGCTACAGATGTTGCTAGGCTCAATCTTATAAATCCTAGAGCCTTTCTGTCAAGAATCTTCCATTCTTCATTAGTCATCTTCGTAGGCTTCGCACTCGCATCCAATGATAAATATAAATCTCTCTGATACAGATAATATTCCACCTGCATCTTCAATAATTGATAATTTTTGTCGTCAAACTTCTCCACTTTGTATTTGCTTTCTTCTGCCATTGCTTATAACTCCAACTTAATCAGAAATATCTCTGTGAGTAAATCTATCAACACACAAAACCTTCAAATAAATCTTTGATATTAGTTGTTGGGGTTAGCACACAAGGTTGTACAAATATTTATATTAGATCTAAACATACAAGTAATAAACATGGAAATAAACCAGAAGAATTAATGCACAAGATACAACTGGTTCACCCAGTGTGAGCTACGTCCACCAAGAAACAATCAATCTTATTATTCAAAGCTTCACAAAGGTTATACAATGAAGATTTGCAATCTTCCACACCTCTCTAGATGTACAATATTTTCTTCCTCTCAAGCTTTTTTTTCTTTGTCCAAGAATTCCTTCTTTACAATAATCAATTATATCTTCTAACCCTAGTTTATAACCTTATATAAGCATATACAAACTTAGGGCACTTTAGCTATGCATTTACAACCATTAGATCAACTTTATAACAAATATTAGATATAATTCCCGTGACTTAAATAAAGTGTTCACGCATAGGCAACTGATGCCAATTAGCCTTAACTAATGCCAGTTCCTCCTTGCTTGAACTCGATACGGTCCCCGTGGTAGCGACGCTTCTTCGTGTATTCCAAAGAAGTTAATAAAGCATGCTAATATGAAGCAATTAAGCTTCATAACTCAACAACAAACTTTTCACATACTTGATTATTCCGGTTGCGGTTTTCTCTCTCCCTAATTACATAGACATGACAATTATGTAGTCGGTGGGAACTTGTCCTTCATCGCTTTACAATGTTTTAACCTATTAATAGACTATCCTATACTTAACATGCATGTACCTTTAGTCTGTGCCTTAGTCCTCAACCAGTTGTTCTATTTCCATCTGAGCTATTAATAGCTTGTTTGTTCCCCATGCCATGCTATATTTAGTTTTCTCTTTCCATGTGTACTTTATCTTTATCTAGCGACTTGCATGTGCTTTATCCTTCTTTAGCGTTGCTTTATCCAATTATAACTCTATCTTGCTCATCATGCCAACCTGTGTTTTTCCTATTTTTAATCGATCATTATTTTTTTACTATCTCATGTTCTCGATCTGCATGTAACCCTCCACACATCCTCTTCTTCTTTTTCATGTGCGTGCACCTTCGTGCATTGTCTTGTACTTATGGTATATTTCACTTTTGTTGTCGTGCACACCTTCGCGTATGGCTCATACTTAGCCATTTTTCCTAGTCCAACATTGTGAAAACAACATTCCCCAAGATACCCACTCATACCCTCGAGGTATATTTATGGGCCATTGTATGGTTGTATGCCTTATTTGACTAGTTTAGGTTGTTCTTGTGTGCTTGTCTTCCCCCTAATGCTAGACCAAAGTTAAAATCAAACTTAAACAAAATCAATGACATAAAGAATGAGACACAAACCCAAACAAAATTTAAACACAACAAACCCCTTCAATACCAATCCATTCACTTAGCATGGACCTATTGATCGAAATGAGAATGATGATACCCAGAGTCTTGCAGACCATAGTGAATATAATGATGATTGTAATTTATTACGCCTTGAACCTAACCACACCCAAATCGATAAGGCTTATTGATTTAAGAGTTAAACTTCCTACTGATTTTAATATGAAAAAGTTAGAAAACATCAATGGTAAAAATGATCCTCCCATCCAAGATCCACTTATTACTTCTAATAACTCTCATGATTCAAAAAACCTAATCATGAATCCACAAATGAAAATCATGGTCCTGAAAGTCTCCCATGTCAAAGTAAAACTCAAAAAAGGAAAATTCGTCCTAGAACCACAAAAATATCCTTATAATCAAAACTTGTAGACACTCAAATTTGGTAATCTATCATATGACATTGTTGATATTGACATTGCACACTTGCGTGTACAAATACACTCTCCTTACTCTTGCTTAGCACACCCTAATAACTCTTATATTACTTGTTTATCTTTGCATACCTCTCTCTCATTAGTTTTTGAAGTTTAATTGCATAAAACACACTTAGAAACATTCATCCTCCACCCATAAAGTCAAAACATACTTTTTCCCTCCTGGCCAAAATTGTACAAGTCTACAAGCTGACCCTAATGTATGGTTTTGAACTGACATATTTTAGGCTAATTCTTTCAATTATATCACATTATTAAGAGCAAATATATCCCCTTGGTCGGCCTTTCATGACATAATAACCTTTGGAATCATATATAACCAAGTAAGTCATACCTCATTTGAGAACTTGGCATATTTAGAACTCCATTAGGTAAAAGTAAGTGCGAAAGGCACTCTAGCCTCCCTAAACTATGAAATAACTCAAACCTGAAAAGAGTGAAAAGAGTGGAACTTTCTTTTTAACTTGCAATGTAGTTGAGCAAGGAAACAAACAAATATGGCATTGGGATAATGCATGCAACAACCATATGTGTGGAAATAAGAAAATGTTCAATCACATAGATGAAGCAATCAAATATGAAGTGAAGATCAGAACAATTGACAAAGTTCCTGTGATGGGTAAAGACATTATATCCATTCTTAGTAAGCAAGGAGACAAGAAACATATTCATAATGTTTTCTATGTTTCAAGATTGAAGTGCAATCTTCTCAATATCGGCAACTTGTCCAAAATGGATATAAGGTGAGGTTTGAAAATGGAGAATGCAATATATATGATAGAAGTGGAAGTAATAAACTGATTGCAATAGTGAACACAACATAAAATATAATTTTTCCTTTGAGGATGCATAGTGCAGTTGTAGTAGCATTCAAAACAATAGTCATTGATCAATCTACTCTTTGGCATCTTAGGTATGGACATCTGAGTTATGGTGGAATGGATGTTATTTATAAAAACTAAATGGTTAAAGGGATACCACCTATTGAATAACCAAATAAAGTATGTGAAGGCTACGTATTGGAGAAGCAACATAGAAATGCTTTTCCCTTAGGTAAATCTTGGAGAGCAAGCTCACCTCTTGAGTTGATACATTTAGATTTGTGTGGTCCCATGAAGACTCCCTCTTTGTCTAAAAATGTGTATTTCCTTACTTTCATTACTACTTTAGTAGAAGGACATGGATTTATTTTTTGAGAAATAAATTTAGAAACATTTGAAGCATTCAAACAATTCAAGAGCATGGTTGAGAAACACAATGGCCATTATATAAAGACATTGGGAATGAATAAAGGGGGAGAGTATATATCAAATGAATTTTTAAACTTCTGTAAGGAACACGAGATCAAGAAATAATTCACAACAAGGTATACACCTTAGCAAAATGGTGTAGCTAAAAGGAAAAATAAAACCATTCAATAAATGGCAGGGAGCATGATCAAAGCAAGAGGATTGCCTGATGAATACTGGACATAAGTAGTTGGAACAACAATATAACTGTTGAATAGATGTCCTCCAAAGAGTGTTGTGGGAACATGATACCTCAAGAAGCATGGAGTGGAAGAAATCCAAGTGTTGAACACTTGAGAGTTTTTGGATGTGTGGCATATGCACATGTGCCAAAGAAAAGAAGATCAAAGTGGGATAACAAAGGAGAGAAGTGCATTTTCATTGGGTATAGTGAGCAATCAAATGCTTACATTGTATAATTTAGTTACAAAGGAACTGATAAGCATCCAGGATGCTCAAAGCATTGAGGAAGCATCTTGGGGAGATGCACAAGAAGTGGAGTAACCACAAGCAAAGGAAAATGCACCTATCATTGATGTTGAACCAACAAATGGTAGAGTAAACAATGTACCAAGTTGGACACCCATTTTACAAAGGAGTGAATCTTCTCATGACAATAACCAACAAAGCATGTAAGGAACAACAAATGAAGCAACTTCATCATTAACTAACTCATTCTAACATCAAGGTTGAATGAGGAGTGTTCAAGAGATTTATGAACAATCAAGGTACGAAGAAAATAAAGGTGAAATGATTAATTTTGAGTTATTTTCAGAAGCTGATCCTATTTATTATGAGGAAGAAATTAAAGATCATAAATGGTGTGAAGCAAAGGATGAAGAAATGCATGTAATAGAAAAGAATCAAACATGGGAGTTAGTAGATCTTCCAATTGGAAAGGAAGTCATTGGAGTCAAGTGGGTTTATAAAACCAAGACTACTCCCAAGGAAAATTGAAAGACATAAGGCAATATTAGTTGTCAAAGGCTACAAAAAAAAGTTTGGATGTGATTATAATAAGACATTTACTCCAATAGCAAGACTAGAGATTGTGAGAACAATTATTTGTTAGAAGCACGGGAATATTGAGAGGGGGGGTGAATCAGTATTCGACAATAAAAACTTTTTCTCCAACTTATTAATTTTCTTTTTCACACTTAACAAGATATTCAAATCTGAAAGTAAAATGAGAGCACACACAAAAATCAAATGCACATAACACTAGATATATTGTGGTTCACCTAGTGTGGGCTACATCCACCAAAAGAGATTGCTTGGATCTACTGTCCAAATCCAACCAAAAAAATAGTGTTTACAAAGTGTGAGCACCCACTCACAGAAGACACCAATCTCCAAGCCGAACACCAATTCAACCCTTGAATGCAAACACCACTGACTGTGCAATCTCTTATTCGAAGCACCAACTTCTGGAGACACCAATCCCCAATCCGAAGCACCCACTCCAAAAATCTGCAATACAAATCAATGATAATTTCTCCTTCTATATTCTCTCTCACATACTCATACTCACTTAAGAGATTTATAATATAAACTCACATACATATCACACTCATGCAAATGCTATCTTTCTTGCTCTACACAAAATGTGCACACAACAATTATATATAAAGAAGGAGAGGAAAAACCACTTGTGGTTTCCCTAAAACCATGTGCCCATACCATGGGCCAATTTTCTCCAAATATTAAATATTTTCTCCAAATAGCAATATTCTCTTACACATGTAAGAGTAACTCCTCTTACGCATCATATAATCTCTTACGCGTCATAACATATTTTACATGTCATAGAATCTCCTATGCATCATAAGCTATCAAATAATATCTTATGCGTCATAAAATCTTTTACACATCCCGACATGTGTCGTAAGATTCCTTGGTGATGTTGAATATTAAAATATTCAAATTTTGACATCACACTAATTTTGACATGGATAAATATTTTACAAACACTAATGTTGTAATGTTGAATATTAAACAAATATTCAAACCTCAATATTTCCATCAACACTAATGTTGTACCTTTGACATCAATGACAAAATACTCAACAAACTCCCCCTTTGTCATTGATGGCAAACCCCTGCTAAAAATAGACATGAAAACCTGTTTGCTCTGAAATCCAACTTTCTGCCTCTGAGCTCTTTCTGTACTGTGCTGCATTGTACCTGTTCTATGCAACTCTCCCCCATTCTACAATTCTCCCCCTTTGACATCAATGGCAAGGGGATAACTGAACCTGTCACCTGAACTTGTACTCGGAGCTGAAGATACTGCAATGTGTAGCTCCCTCGATGTCCATACTCCCCCTGAGATAGTCAATGAGTAAGAGTGACAGGGATCACTCCTAACTTTTGTCTGAGTGACTCAAAAGATTCCTTCGGTAGGGGTTTTGTAAATATATCAACAATTTGATCCTTAGTCCCAACATATTCTAATTTCACCTGTTGATCTACAACTTTCTCTCTCAAAAAGTGATACTTAATGGGAATGTGCTTTGTCCTGGAATGCATGACTGGATTTTTTGAGATGTTAATAGCACTAGTATTGTCACAGAAAATGGAAATAGGATGCTCATACTCTACCTTCATGTCCTTCAATTTTTGCTTCATCCAAAGCACCTGTGTACAACATGCCACTACTGCAATATACTCTGCCTCTGCTGTAGACAATGAAACTGAGGCCTGTTTCTTGTTGAACCATGACACTAATCTGTCACCAAGATAAAAAGATTCCCCACTTGTACTTTTCCTGTCATCAACACTTCCTGCCCAATCTGCATCTGTGAATGCTATAAGAGTGAAATCATCACTCTTTGGATACCATAAACCATAATCCAACGTACCTTTCAAATATTTGAAAATTCTTTTTACTTCGCTGCCACATGAGTTTCCTTTGGTGCCACCTGAAATCATGCAACTAATCCAACAACCTGCATAATATCTGGTCTAGATGTCTGTGGTATATAGCAAGCTACCTATCATGGACCTATACAAGGTCTGATTAGCATCGGAGACTCATCATTCTTACTCAACTTGCAACCTGTAATCATGGGTGTACTAACTGGATTGCAATCTTCCATTCTAAACTTTTTCAACATCTCCTTTATATACTTGGTTTGTGAAATAAAAATGCCTTGACTAGACTGCTGAATTTGCAAACCAAGAAAATAAGACAACTCACCAAGCATAGACATCTCAAACTCCTTCTGCATCTCCTCTGCAAATTCTTTGCATAGTCTCCTGCAACCGCTTCCAAAAATAATGTCATCCACATAAACCACAACTATCACTTGATGTTCTCCTTCTGTCTTGATGTACAAATTGCTATCCGCAATTCCCTTTTTGAATCCTTGTTCCTGCAAGTACTTGTCCAGTCTAGAGTACCAAGCTCTAGGAGCTTGTTTCAAACCATAAAGAGCCTTTTTTAACTTGCACACAAAATCTGAATTTTTTGATAGAATAAAACCTTCTGGTTGCTCTATATAAACTTCTTCCTCTAAGTTTCCATTCAAGAATGCTGATTTTACATCCATTTGATAAACTTTAAAATTCTTGAAACAAGCAAATGCTAAAAACATTCTTACCGCCTCCATACGAGCAACAAGTGCAAATGTCTCCTCGAAATCAATGCCTTCAACTTGTGAGTACCCTTTGCACACTAATCTGGCCTTGTTTCTGACAACTTCTCCTTCTTCGTTCATCTTGTTTCTAAAGACCCACTTGGTACCAATGATATTCTTGTCCTTTGGCCTTGGTACTAACTCCCATGTGTCATTCTTTTCTATCTGATTAAGTTCTTCTTCCATGGCTTTTATCCAAAACTTATCCTTGCTAGCTTCATTAAAATTACTCGGTTCAACTTTTGACAATAAGGAAAAGTTTACCTCTTGTGGTGCACTTGCTAGTCTCCTCCTTGTCTGTACTCCAGTATCTTTGTTTCCAATGATTTGATCTGTTGTATGATTCTTCTGAACGAATCTGGATGGTGCCTCCTCCTCCTCCTCCTCCTCCTCTTCTCTTCTTCCTCTCTTCCTCTTCCTCTTCTTCCTCCTTCCTCTTCCTCTTCCTCTTCCTCTTCCTCTTCTCCTCCTCCTCCTCCTCCTCTTCTTCCTCCTCCCTCCTCCTCTTCTTCCTCTTTCTCCTCCTCCTCCTCCTCCTCCTCCTCCTCTTCCTCTTCCTCTTTCTCAAATTTGATTTCTTCATCCTCTTTTTGCACCACTGAGTGTCCTATTTTCTTCTTCGGCTTCCAATCGTCAACTTTCACATTTATACTTTCCACTACTTTTTGTAGTCTCTTGTTATAGCACCTGTAAGCCTTGCTTCTTGATGAATAACCAAGGAATATGCCCTCATCTGCTCTAGAATCAAATTTACCAAGCTCATCTTCATCGTCTCTCTTAATGTAGCACTTACTTCCGAACACTTTGAAGTGTTTCACGGAAGCTGGTCTTCCCTTCCATAGTTCGTATGGTGTCTTTTCTGTGTTTACTCGAATCTATGCTCTATTCAGAATATACACCATTGTGTACACTGCTTCTCTCCAAATACATGGTAGGAATTTTGATGTATTTAATTGCAACTAGACCAAATATAATGTATGTAGTCAGTTTGATTTCTAGATTCATGGAGACAACAAAATAGACACATTGACAAGCAGACAAACATATTTTAAGGTATGTGAATGGAACAAGGACATATGAAATTTTATATGCTACTAATAACGATGAGTCTCAATTAGTTGGTTATATAGACAATGATTGGGTAGGTATCCTTGATGATAGAAAGAACACATGGATATGTGTTCAATGTTTGACTATGATCCATTTCATGGACTCCAGAAGAAATAGTCGGTTGTTTCATTGTCTAATGGTGAAGCAAAGTATATTACAACAAACTCAACTATTTGTCAAACAATTTGGTTAAGAAGAATACTCTCAAATGTGCATGAAGAGCAACAAGGAGGTTCTGCTATTTTCTGTGATAATATGTCTTCAATTGCATTGTCAAAGAATCCAATATTCCATAGCGAGAAGAAACCATATTGCAATAAGATATCACTTCGTTCATGAATTGGTTGAGAAAGGAGAGATTGAGGTCAAGTTTTACAAGTCAAAGCTGCATATAGCTAACGCTTTTACCAAACATGTCAAAAGAAAGGTTTGAGCATTTAAGAGCATGTCTGGGAATCATAGATATTCAGGACTTTAAAATCAGTCCTTGATTTGATTTTGTTCAGCTCAAGATTAAGGGGGAGTGTCAGAATTAATGGTGGACTATAATCTTGAGCCCTGCACAAGATTTTCAAATCTGATTTCCTCTCTCCCCAACCACTCAACTGATAGGCATTTATATTTGTGGCTGTTTTATTTTTTGGCCATTGAATTATTTGTTTGATCATTGAAACGGGTTGAAGGGTCCTGTACCCTAAACATGGAAGAGAGGCATATTCCTCAGATGAACTGGAAGCTGCATGAAAGCAAAAACAATTAAGACAACAATTGGATATAACGAACAAAAACCAACTTGAAAGGAAAACATACAATATAGTATACTATATTCTAATAATAAAAAACCCCTAGCATTTACCTCTCTTCATTCAAAGGGTAGTATACTAGGAGATTGGAAAACCTTCATTTTTGCCCCTTTTTTCCTGAACTCTTAACAATTGTTTTGATAAGAAGTGACCACCATCATAAGATCGTTGGAAGGTTTAGGTTTATGATCTTGATCTGAATTTGATTTGTCTAAATTATTGGAAACATAACCATTTTCACCCTACCTATTGCTATTTTGCTTGGCTCAAATCTTAGACAAAGGGGCCATATTGGCTGTCTCTTAGATTCACTCTGTTGGTTAGATTTTCTCGCATAGCATCAAACCTAGGCGATCATGAGATAAATCTCCCTCATTTAACCGGTGAGGTTCCCGTGTCGATTTGTCAATATAAATGTGTTTTTATCTATCGGGGTTTTACTTTAACCACTTAGTTCATGAACCATAACTAAGAAGTTACGCAGCAAGCAAGTTTAACTACGAAAGGAAAATTATAGAAGAAGGAAGTAGAGGAATTACAGAGAAGAAATAAGGAAGATGTGCATCCCAATTAGTAGATAGCAGAGCTAATTGCATGCACATAGAAGAAACTTAATAGATTTGAACACACAGAATTCTAAAGCAAAGGCAGTTCTAGATCCAGATCTAAAATAACACAAAGTTTACTTTAAAGATCTAAGATTTAAAAGCAAGAAACACAGTACGCCGTGACACAAAGTTCTCCGGAAACCTGCTTCTTTGTATTCCTCTGCAACAAGTGGCTCTCAGGGGTTCAGCACAAAGTCTAGAACACAAGATTGCTTCTTACAAATTCTGATCGATGATTAACCCGTAGGTTCTTCTCCTACTTATAGAATGTAGGAGGGAAAGTACAAATAGAAGACTCAAACTGAACTAAAGTATGAACAACAAGTAAAGATGACATTTGGCAATCATCCTCAACTAACTTCTTCTTAAGTGACACATGTATCACTTAACTAATAGAAAGGTTCCACATGACTTCAAGTAATGGTTGCAAAACCAATAACTTAGAAGTTTACAATTTCATCCGGGAACATAGAAAATAGAAGAAGAAAGAAATAGAAGAAGTCATGCCAGCTGTAACATCTACATCTTCTTCTTGTTCTGATATCTGATATACTTGTCGAACATATAATTCAGCATCTTTCCATCTGTTTTAGCTACTGCTTCCTTTTCTGTCCTGAATTGCAGCAATCCTTCATTCAACACTTTGCTGCATGCTTCCACTTCTTCCAAACTTGGCCCAAATCTCGCAATGTCTGCCTGCAGTGTCACCAGCCTACTGATAGAGTTCATCGTGAAAGGCTTGGTGGCTTTATCAATCCTCTTTTGCACCATCAGAAGAGAACCTCCAGGAATCATGCACCTCGTTAGAAACAATCCGCACGTATGAAGTAATACCTCCATCCACTCTTTCCTCAGTGAAAGAAATAATACTGTCCGGCAAATCTGATGTTCTACTCTCAAGCGCCTGCATCCTCTTCAGCAAAACTCTGCAGATCTCCAAACGGAAAGATACTGCAAACTCTAGCTGCTTCCCCTTCTCGACTGATCCATCCGGCACAATTTGTTCTGCAACCAATACATCTCCCGGCAGCTTGTTGATCTCGGCCAAAATACTCAGGTTACTCTCTGCAACTGTATTCATTCCTTCTATGCTTTCTATCAGTTGCTTTAGTTGATTTTCTGCATCGTTCATAACCTTTAGGCGGGCTGGCACTTCCCCAAGTTGCACAGAAGCTTGACGAATAATCAGATCCTTCCATTCGTCAATAGCCTTTACTTGATTGCTTGCATCTTCCATTTCCTGCATAAGATGATCACTCACCTGCGCTGAAATGGGCTGAACGGAAGGTTTAGCAACCTTGGCTATGATCTCACATAATTGAGATATTTGCTTCTGCAGCTCTTCTTTCTCCGCCTTTTCACTGTCAAGCCTAAGGAACAAAGCATCCAACAACGTCTGCGTGTCCTGCTTCAATCCTTCAGTGGTAGCTTGACCGAGTGGTATTTTGGTCACCGTCACATCTTCTGCCGTGAGTTCCTCTTCTACCTTTCCTTCCGTCGGGATTGATATCTCAGCAAACTTCTCTCCCGAATCCTTGATGATCAACCTAGAAGTTGCTTTAGCAACTTTAGGCCTTCTCTCTTAACTCGCCGATCCTCAAGTAGGCTGCAAGTCATGTTCCTCTAAGTTCATCTCTACTCTTGCTTCCGGAACCAACTGCAAAGCTAACCATTCCGAGAAATTACTTCTCGGAGAGTGAGAAGTCGCTGAGTGCACTACCATTTCCCGCTCTGCATCCTCTCCATCAGAAAGTGCCACAGTATCATGGCTGCCATCCTCTGAAACATCCAAGGACAAAGCTCTTTCGAACTCCGTCATCTGCAGCTTCAACATCTCCTCTGGAACGGGTGCTGAACGAAGTGGCTGCGGAGAGAAGATGAACGTTGCTGGTTTTAATGAAGGCATGGAAGCATCCTGCTGCTGTGGTGCAATAGTTGGTGATCCTTTAGGTACTGGAGAAGTCGGAGTCAAAGCTATGGTCGTAGAAGTGGTCTTCTCTTTCTCTTGAGATCTTCTGCGTACTTTCAACTTCTCGGACCTTCTGCTGCTCTCTCCTTCATGCTTTCGCTTGAGGGAATCTCCTGTGCCGAAGTTGCCTGTGATTTGGTTCATCAATACTTCATCAAGGCAGTATCCCTTCGTTAGCAACCAGCTCGAAGTACTCACCAACACAGCTCCGGATCTTTCTTCTATTGTCTTTGCAATTTATCATTGCTATCCTGTAGTAGAGCTTTATCTCCTCCCATTTGATGGTAAGTGTCAAGTACCACGTTCCCATCATCTTTAAGATCCGCAGGTATCCGCGCTAGTCCAAAGTCAAATACTTGCTTTGCCGACAGCCTGCTGAAATCTTTCTTTCTGACCTCGTACTCACTTCTGCACTTCATCCAGAAATCTTCTAACGAAGGCACATGTGCGTACTCCTGGGAGATTGTCTTCCTGGCTATTCCAAATGGATCAAAATTAAGCCGTGCAGGGAAGAACTCTTGCTCATACTCGGACAACATTTGTGCTTCCATTCCTCGAGCTCTGTGAATGCTGATGCAACTGTAATATCCCACAGTGAGTGGGAAGAAGCCCGTAGACTTGTGCCGCTTCGACTGAAGGTCGTGTAACTCCACAAGTTGCCTGCTCAGCTCCATGGCAATCAATCTGTCACTCGGGTACCTTGGCATCTTTGTTGGTTCACCTGAAAAGCTCGTAACCCTGAGGTATGTGAAATCTGCAAACTGGATGAATACACTGCCAATCTTGGACACTGCTTCCCATGCTTCCTTGCTTACCCTGTGAGTCTTCAAGTCTTTGTCTAACCTGCAGATGAAATCGTAGAAGAAACCATCGTTGATCACTTTGAAGTCCTTCTCGCACGCAGGTGCAGTAAGCTGTGGGTAGCACTCGAAAATGGGATCCTTGGAAAGAATACCACATCTATCCAGCTTGGAAAAGACACCCTGTGAAGCTGCAGCATACACCAAGTATGAAGTCATCTTGAAGCTGAAGGTACGCTTTACGTTCCGCAGTTGCTCACCGATGTTGCTGCTAATAATTTCTGACCAACTGATTATAGAATCAACCTTGTTGATTTCAATGGTCCTGATGAAAGCATACATCCATGTCCGGAAAGTGTAGGCATTTGCTTCACCATTCAACCTACATAGCAATTTGACGATATCATCCGCCTCCTGCACCAAATTGGATCGTGGAAGAGTTCTCGGGAACTTGGAAGGGGATCTAGGCTTCTTCATGAACCGGCTATTCATGATGCTCACACAATCAGCTTTATGCTTTTCCCACCTACTGTCAGCATCCTGAATGCTAATAGAAGTCACCACCTTTCGTACTGGAATCTTCAAACAATAATCGAAGAATTCTGCATCCAAACGAATTATTGTCTTTCCCGCAACATCACGCACTGATCTGGATGAAGGATGATAAGATCTAGCACACTCCATCACAAACTCTGGCAATTGGGCTGTACATGGGAAAGCTGCAGCTCGAATAATTCCACTACTTTTCAATGCATGAATCCATCGTGCTCTCTTTTTCATCTCCTTTTGCCATGGCTTTATCAATCTTTGTCTGAATAATTCTTTTCTTTCTAATTTGGCCGGATTTCTTCAATCTTCAAGTGCGGATCTGGACAATTCTTCAGATTCGAGGATATTTGCAATGTATTGGACATTGATAAAAACTCCTTTTCTTTTATAAAGCACCTGTAATGAGTTCCTGCAATTTATTCAGACAAAAATGGCCACCGGAGCATGAATAGTGAATTTAAATTATAAAAATCTGCACTTTTCAAGCCTGCTGCCCCAAAAATTGGTGTTTAATTTGCACATAAAGAGAGCATGAATCCTTTCAATCAACACCTGAGCTCCTGTAACACCTGTGAAAACAACTATGCCGACGAAGATCAACCTTCTCCAAAGCATGCGCCAAATCTGGAAGCTTTTAGCCTTTGTTAGCACTTTGTCTGTGCAAAATCCTTCCTCTAATGGGGCGCACTTTTTCTCCTCTTTCTGAATTCTTAACCTGTGAATTAAATAATTCATCCATATGGCTGCCCATGCTTATATAACCTTCATAATTCTATAATTAATAATTGCCCTAACAATTAAAGGCAATTAATTAATTAAAAATCATGCTTTTCTCTTTTAAAAATAGCATGTTTAAGGACAGCCATCCAATAAATTAAATTAATCCAATTTAATCCTTCACACAGCACTTCACTCAAGTCTCACAGTGTGCTTTGACCATAGCCACTGAAAATAGAAATTAATTTAATGATTTAATGCTTCAAAAATCATTAAATAATGCCCAAATGGGGCGCACTTTTTGAGAGAAGGGGGCAGCCACTAAATAAATTAAATTTAATTAATTTAATTTATTTCTTTTATTCCTCCTTTGACTTTTTGACCTCCTCAAGCTTGGGCGCACTTTTTGAAGGAAGAAAGATTATTTAAAATAATCAATTTAATCACTTTAATCCATCACCAAAGGGGGCGCACTTTTTTGCACATGTAATTCTATTTTTAAGAATTTTTCCATAATGGGATTCTTTACCCTGCCAGGCAGGCACCAAAATCCCATGATCCACTTAAGTGATTTGACTTTGACAATGGGATTCTTTACCCTGCAAGGCAGGCACTAAAATCCCATGATTTCACTTAAGTCACTTTCCTTTTATTATATCATGGGAATTTTTACCCTGCAAGGCAGGCAATAAATTCCCACCGCCTGACCTCTATTTTTCCCACTTTGCAGGCTTAAGTGACTTTTATAACACGGGAAAAAGTACCTGCAGAGCGGTATACAATTCCCATCCCGCTGCGGCTTATATTTTTCCCATCGCAGCTTAAATCCTTTGTTTTCCAAAAATGCGCCCATCCCCGCAGGGGCTTTTCTGTGCACGACTTCACTTTTTCCCAGTGATCCAGACCTCCGATGACGACTTCCTCCGGGAAAAATGTGCGTGTATGTTTTCCAGCTGCTCCAGGCCAAAAATCGGGCTTACCCGGCGAAGGAGTTGTTCCAGAGAAATTTTACAGAAAACAGAACGGGACACCACAAAAACACGAAAAATTGCCAAAAGTTACAAATAAAGCCCAAAACTTAAAATAAGTTAAAATCCTTCTGGTACATAGGAATAATAACATATCCGCTCATAACAGAGTTGAAACGGAGCGCAAATAGCCTCATACGGGGCTCAAAATAATTAAATACAAATTTCCCGCAGACAAATCCCGACGACAGAATAAAACAATTTTGGGCATCTGGGTATTTGGCGAAAAGGGCTAATATGGCTCTTTGGGATTATCTTGATGCAATACAAGAACTTTCAGGCAATAAAAACAACAAATGACCCACTATTTTAAAAGTACGAAATTTTTTCGAATTGGGTAGTCACAGATTTCAGGGTGAAATCTGAGTGACACCACACTCCCAAAATTTGATGGGTGTATCTTGCCATGATTCTCCTTATGGTCATAATTTTGTGTTTGGTTTGCAGGGGATTTGTTCCATTTGCTATTATTCAGCAGACTCTTTCTTCATTGATTCTTCCTTCCTTGTGAACAATTAGCCTACAGATGACCAGGAGCATGACATATACGAAACCTAAAAGTTGTGTTCTCATAGTCTAAATTTTTACATGTTATAGATTTCCTAATTTTATAAGTATCTTGTCCGGTAGTCCCTTTCTTAAATTGATTTCTAGACAAAGTCTTGCATAGGTTTGAAGGCCTTCCGCTTCCTTGCTAAATCCACTTTTAAGAATTTCCCTAGGACATTACCGATGTCCTCTAGAGCATACCAAAAATGCAGTGGGAGATTCGGAAGACGAACCCACACTGACATCTTTGTGGATCGAGAAGGTATTCGGATCTAACTCGAAAAAAAAGGGCGTGAGGAATAATCCAAAGGTCTTTGCCCCATAACCATGGACCATCTGACAAGAATTTTTGATATTCTTCTACTTCCTTGAACCTCACCACAAAGAAACCCTTGGAGAAAAATGAAACTTCACGATTTTAGACCAATTTTGGTGATCCAAAGTGAAAGAGCAGAAGAAGACGACCATATGCCATTGAATCTTTCGATGATGACAAGTTGAGACAAGGATTTGAGATGAGCCATTATTTATGTTTTATCCAAACTCAGCATCAACGTCTTCTCAGCCAAATCAAGTATATATGCAAGTAGGAATTAGGACTCTGTTTATTTTGCTGGATGGATTCCTTAAAAGAAACCATCTTAGCTTCGGCAGCCCTATAGGGATCAACTTTATCACCATAATTTCCTTGAACAATTTCTTCTCTAGCCTTAGGCCGAGAGCCCTGTCCGCCACTCAAACCCAGATGTAAACCCTTGCTTGCATTTGATGGGGGACATATGAATTTAGGGTTGAAATTTATAGGACAATGAGATGGAAATCCTCATGCAACAATAAATTTGATGTATTCAAGATTTAATTCATCATCTAGAGCAAGGAAATCATGAACAACTACTAAATCGATTCTCCCATCCTCAAAGTCTATCCCTTTCTTCTTCTCCAGTGAAAGCTCCTTCCCCTGTCTGGTTTCACTGGATTGCATGCCTGCGTCGCCATTAGGGTTTCACCCCTTTGCCCTTCGCGATTCCATCTTCCCTACAACACAATATTCTTGATGTTGTCTGCATTGAATTTTTAAACCACCCTTTTGATGGGCATTTACATCCATTTGGGTGTCAATTTGAATTCCTCACTTTTTCCTCAAGACACGTGGCATTATTCCATCCCTCTTCATTTTTGGGTTCCCAAGATGTGAAGGCCTTGAAATTAGCCGCATGTAATAATCTGGTTAAATCCAGAGTTGCGACCACCAAGTGATGATCAGTGGTCTTAGGTGGGGACACGTGGTGGCATTCTGCCACTCATTTAGGAGATGGACCACGACGGATGTGGGAGTCCCAAAATAAGTTGGGGTTTATATACGTTTCGAGTCTGGAATGAAGGGGGCCAACATATATGCACATACACACACATATGTGTGTATGTGTATTTACACACACACACACACATATATGCCGCTCGTTTTTAATATAGACGAGAGCATCGATAGCTTAGGGAAGAATACAAAGGAGAAGGAAAAGAAGAAGATAAAAGACCAACATTTCAAGGAATATACAGAAGGGGATTATATATATGCCACAACATATAAAACAAATGAGAAACATACAAATAGGGAAGATATATAGCAAGGAGAATACATGCAACAACACAAAAATTTTGTAAGAAAAAGAAACAGAGAACAAGAAACAAGAAGAAAAACAAAAGAAAAGACAATAACATCTTCGAGATTGTATGAAGGTTTTCAAATTTATATAATATATATTTTGAGTGTGTGTGTGTGTGTGTGTGTGTGTGTGTGTGTGTGTGTGTGTGTGTGTGTGTGTGTGTGTGTGTGTGTGTGTATATTGTTCTGGTTGTGTTTTCCCCTATATTGGTTCCAGTTGGCACCAAATTTTACCAACAATTTTCAATCCTCTCCTGGGATTTGACCCAAAACTATCCAACCACCACCACCAACTATATTCAACACCATTTTTTCTCAATCCTTCATGAGATTTGAACCAATTACCTCTTCCTCCAATATAAGCATTCAACTCATGCTCTATCTCAACCATCTCCTCTTCACTTCTTCTCTCATGGATTTCTTGTCAAAGATTCCATCACATACACTCTTCGTCATATATGTAGGCATATTACATACTTGGACTCCAAAGGCCAACTCAAATGAGTTCTTCTTCTTAGAATTCTCCTCTTCTTCTATGCATTCAATCATACTAGCAACAAAATTAGTAACCCAAGCATGTAGAGAATCAACAATTCTCATATGGTCTTGCATATTCAACACTCCCACTTATATAACATCATGCTTGAGTAACTTCTCTTTAGCTTCAACTTATCTTTTCACACTCTCAATATCTCTCCATTCCTCAATTGTTGTAAGAAAGTCAACATACATATTCATGAGGACCACACACTCACGTATGGATCTTCTCCAATGTCATCCTTGAATTCACTTTCACATACGTCTTCTCTATTTTCATCTCTTCCAAAAGACACCATTTATGTGCAACATCATCAATTCCAAACTCGATTTGGATGATAACAACATCAACTCCACCATATCATTCTTCTTTCTTTAACTTCCTAGGCATCAAAAGCATGCCATGTGCAAAGAAATTTTCACTCTCCTTGTCCATATCAACATAATGTTTCTCTTAACTCATCAGAGCCTGATATTCAACTCCTATCTGGGCTACTCCCACATATCTTCCACCACGGTCTTCCTTCATTCTTCTTGATGGAAACATATTCACCATATCTATCTCCTTCTTTGACTCTATGCCACATGAGTACATTCCTTTACTTGTCTCATCTCTTGTGTCACTATTGCTTGTAGAGACATCTCTTCCATCTCACTTTCTTCACCCTTTTTCAACTTTTTCATTGTTGGACTGCCCAACTCTTCACCATTCGATTGATAGCTGTAGATTTTTTTAAAATTGTTGATGTAAGATCGCACATGAATTAGGGTGCTCCTACATTAGACACCCATGGTAAGAAAATTTGATCTCTTTCTCGAATAAAATAAGTGGTAGAACCACTCTTTTGGTCATAAAAAGTAGTGACCAAGGCGTTGTTGTTCACCTTTTTATGTACCATTGAAGTTTTTTCTTTCCTTTCTTTCTCCATTTCGAACAATATTTTGGTCCATAAATCATCTTCATCAACATAGCTTAATGACCTTCCTTTTTATCTTACCGAATTTTTGGGCATAGTCAACCATCCACTTCCTCAAGGATGTTTTGTTTCTCATCTTCAATCTCTTCATAGGATTTGACCCGAACTATCCAACCACCACCACCATGAACTATATTGAACACCATTGTTTCTCAATCCTTCATGAGCTTTGAACCAATTTCCTCGTCCTCCAATAGAAGCATTCAATTCATGTTTTATCTTAAACCATACCCTCTTCACTTCTTCTCTCATGTATTTCTTGTCAAAGACTCCATCACATACACTCTACGTCATGTATATAGGCATATTACATACTTGGACTCTAAAGGCCAGCTCAACATTCTCCTCTTCTTCTATGCATTCAATTATACCTGCAACAAAATTAGTAACCCAAACATTTAGAGAATCAACAATAAGGTCTTGCATATTCAACACTCCCACTTAATAATATCATGTTTGAGTAACTCCTCTTTTGCTGCAACTTATCTTTTCACACTCTCAATCTCTCTCCATTCTATAATTGTTGTAGCAAAATCAACATACATATTATCATGAGGACCAAACACTCACATATGGATCTTCTCCATTGTCATCTTTGAATTCGTTTTCACATTTTTCTTCTCTATTTTCATGTCTTCCAAAAGACATCGTTCATGTGCAACATCATCATCTTCCACACATGATTTGGATGATGACAACATCAACTCCATCATCTCAGTCTCTTTTTAGTATCCTTTCTTCAACTTCTTAGGAATCAAAAGCATGCCATTTGCGAAGGAAAGTTTCACTCTCCTTGTCCATATCAACATAATGTAGCTCTTAACTCATAAGAGCCTCTTCTTCAACTCCTATGTGGGCTGCTCCCACATATGTGCCACCATGGTCTTCCTTCATTCTTCTTGATGGAAACATATTCACCATCTCTATCTCCTTCTTTGCCTCTATGCCACATGAGTGAAATTCTTCTATTTATCTCATTTCTCCTTCATGCATCTCTATTTCTTGTAGAGACATCTTTTCCATCTCACTTTCTTCACCCTTTTTCAACTTCTTCATTGTTGGATTGTCCAACTCTTCACCATTCCTTGAATTCTTCTAATGGAATGCTGTAAAAATGGACTATTAAAGGTCCATTCAAAATTCAACCTCTACTACTATCACAATACCATTCTTCTCTTCATTTTCATCCTCTACCTCACATAAAGGTTCTTTAAATGTGCTCTCCTTAAGTGCATCAATTATCACTTCATCTTCATAGTTTCCTTTATGGAAACCTGCAACTTTTCTTTGTTGTCCTCTTTGTTCTTCATACTTTAGTGGGTTGTAACCAAATCTCCATCTTCTTGTGCAACCTCCATGTTTGGGCTAAACATTGTCTCCTCTTTCTTCACTTTGTTTTCTTCTTCTTCTTCACACTCTGCAAGGATTCTCCAATTTCTATTAAGCTTCAATGAGCTCTCATTCTCTTCTATACACATACACACACTTATAGAAGACACTACACTTTCTCTTTCAACACGCACATAAACAAACTCTTCTTTGACTTTGTTCGATACAACTTATCAGACATGGTATGGGATCTCAACTAAATAAGATCCCAACGTTGCAACTATAGAGTAACATAATGGTTTCTAATATAGAAAAGCATTCTTTTTATTGATTTTAGTCTCAATGGGCATTACAACATTCAACATAGTCTCAATGTACTATATAATCACACATACAAGAATTTTGAGCCTCAAAAGGCTATACAAACACATGTGTAGACTTTGCTTCGATACACTTTCACATACGAATGAAACCTTCAAACACACATATCTATTTAACTATTCATATTGTACAAAAATAGAGAGGTATTCATTATAAGATCAAGAAAATTTCATTAATTTTTTATGCCCTCTTCGACCACTCTTGAACCATCCTTATAGCTCCTCTATATCCTTCTAAAACTAGACTAATGTGCAATCATATTAACCAACTAACAAGAAAGACTCCTAATTTGGCTTTATAATTCTAAATATAGCTAACAAGCTACAACTACTCCTATAAAATAGGGCAATTACAAGAAATTCCAATATCAGGAGAACCAACTCCTTAAAACTCTTAGTTTTTGGGTTGACAGTTGTACATTTTTTTCTCATGCTAGATCACATGGAACTAGGATGCTCTTGCTTCAAACACCCATGGTAAGATAATTTGAGCTCTTGGTAAATTAGGCTAAATGGTAGAACCACTCTTTTGGTCATGAAGAGTAATGACCAAGGAGTTACCTTCCTCCTTATTGGGTACCATTGAATTTTGTTCTTTTATTTCATTTTAATTTCCAACAACATGCTGGTATATAAACCATCTTCATCAACATATCTCTAATCACCTTTCTCTTTGTCTTACCCAATTATTGGGCATAGTCATTTATCCACCTCCTCCAAGATGATTTGTTTCTCATCTTTAAACCTCTTGTGGGATTTAACCCCCCACTATCCGATGACCACCACTAACTATATCTAACCCCATTATTTCCCGATCCTTCATGAGCTTTGAACCAAATTACTTCTCTTCCAATAACAACATGCAACTCATGCTCTATCTCAAACCATCTTATCTTCACTTTTCTCAAGAATTTCTTGTCAAAGAATCCTCGCATACACTCTTCATCATATATGCAATTATATTACGTTCTTGGTCTCCAAATGCCAACTCAAATGAATTTTTCTTCTCAACATTCACTTCTTCTATGCATTCAATCATACCTTCAACAAAATTGGTAACCCAAGCATTTAGAGAATTAATAGTTCTCATAGGGTTTTGTATATTCAACACACACACTTCTACAATAGCATGTTTCAACGAATCCTCTTTAGTTGCAACTTGTCTTTTCACACTCTCAATCGATGCCCATTTCTCAATTGTTGTAACAAACTATAAATACATAGTATCATGAGAATCATAGATTCTCATATGGAGCTTCTTCAATGTCATCACTTCTACAACTTTAATCTCTTCTTCTCTACTCAATCCTTCCTTCAAATCAACATCATATGTTTTCACTTTCACATCTGTCTTCTCTATTTTCATGTCTTCCAAAAGACACCATTTAGCTGCAACATCATTCTCTTCCACACATGATTTTGATTATAACAACATCATCTCCACCATCTCATTATATTATCTTTCTCCTCCTTTCTTCATTTTCTTAGGCATCAAAAGCTTGTCATGTGAAAATAATTTTCCACTCTCCTTTCCCATACCATCATAATGTAGCTATTGACTCATAAGAACTTCCATGTATGTTCAACCATGGTTTTCCTTCATCCTTCTTGATTGAAACATATTCACCATATTTATATCCTTTGATTCTATCCCATATGAGTGCCATTCTTTTGCTTATTCTTCTCTCCTTATTCAAATTGCTATATTGCTTGGAAATATATCTCATGCAATTTTCTTTCTTCATCTTTTGACATCTTCATTATTTGAATGTCCAACTCTTCACCCTTCCTTGCATTCTTCTCATGGAATGTAGTCACATGATGGACTATCAAAGGTCCATTCTCAACAACTTCTACTGTTGTCACAATAACATTCTTCCCTTCATTTTCATCCTCTCGCTTCACATAAGAGGGTATTCAAATGTGCTCTTCTTAAGTGCATCAACTAGAACTTCCTTCATCTTCATAATTTCATTTATGCAAACTCCGTAGCTCTTTTGCGTTGTCCTCTTCATTATTTACACTTTTTTGGGATGCTTCCACATCACCATCTTCTTGTGCAACCTCCATGGTTGGGTTAAATGTTGCCTCTTTATTTTTCACTTTGTTGTTTTCTTCTTCATACTCTAAACTCTATGTAGGGATTCTCTAACTGTGCTTAAGCTTCAATAGCTCTTGTTGTCTTCTATCCACATACACACACTTGTGGAAAACACTCTACATTTCCTCTTTCAACCTTCACTTATGTAAACTCTTCTTTGACTATGCTCGACTTCTTTCTCTCACACTCTCCCCAAGAGTTTTACTAAGCTTTGGTACCAATTAATGTTGTTAAGGTATGGGGTCTCAACCGAATAAGAGCCCAACCTTTCAATTATAAAGTAATACAAAAAAACATTCTTTTTATTTATTTAAGTCTCAACGGGCATAACAACATTCAAAACAATCTCAATGGAATGTATAATTAAACACATAAGAACTTTGAGCCTCAGAGGGTTATATAAACAAATCTACAGACTCTGCTTCTATATGCTTGTACACATAATTGAGACCTTAAAACACACATCATTTTAACTATTGTTATTGTACAAAAACAAAGAGATGTTTTTTTAATTATAAGACTAAGATGAACAAAATCCTCCCTCATAAATTCAATCAGAACATTTTGAAAATTTGGTTATATATTTGTATGTCCTATTTTTCTACTCACGAATCTTCCTTGAAGTTACTCTATATCCCTCTAAAAATAGACTAACATGCAATTATATTAACCAACAAGAATGACTCTTAATTTGATTTTCTAATTTTAAATATAGCTAATAAGCTATAACAACTTCTCTAAAATGACAGTTACATGAAGTTCCAATTTTAGGAGAACAAAATCCTAAAAAATCTTAGTTGTTTGGATTGAAAATTGTACTTCTTATATTATTTTATTTTCATGATGCAAGATTGCACATGAACCAAGATGCTCCAACATCCGACACCCATGGTAAGAGAATTTGAGCTCTGTTCAAATAGAATAAGTGGTATAACCACTCTTTTGGATATGAAGAGTAATGACCAAAGCGTTCCCTTCCATCTTGTTAGGTATTATTGAAGTTTGTTATTTTGTTTGTTTTTCTATTTCGAAAATATGCTGGTTCATAAACCATCTTCATCAATGTAGCTCGATCACCTTTTTGTTTAGCCTTCCCATTTCTTGGGCATAGTCATCCTTCCACCAACTCCAAGATGCTTTGGTTCTCATCTTCAATTCTTGTATGGCATTTGACCCACCACTATCCAAACACCACCTTTAATTGTACTTGACATGATTGTTTCTCAATCCTTCGTGAGCTTTGACCTAACTGCCGCTTCCTCCAATAGAAGCATAAAAATCATGCTCTATCAAAAACCATATGCACTTCACTTTTATCTAATGGATTTCTTGTCAAAAAATCCATCAGATGCACTATTCATGATTTATGCAATGATATTAGTATTATCTACTTGTGTAAGGAAATTAATTGGATAAATAAGAATATCAACATCAAGAGAACACCAAGGAACTCAATATTGCAGATAAATGATCACAATATGCAAGTATAATAGCTTAGCCACTTTGAGGGGGCAACCTCCAAACCATACAATAAGACTCAAATGCTCAAATGATGATCAACTACTACATATTAACCCCTATTTATACTATTCCTATGCTAGGGCTATCCCCAATGCCGACCCACCCATGATAATATAACATATATGAAAGAGATACACAATGATGAGAAGATATGATAACCACAAGTCGTTTATATACATCAAATGTAAGATATATGATTAAGGGTGTAACATGCCCTTCCCCTTTAAAGCAACATTATCCCCAATGTTGAGAAGCTCTGGGTGTCATGGCAGGAACATCTTATCCTCCCATGTTGCATCTTCACTATGTCCATATTCTTCCACTTGATCAGGTACTTAGTAATAACCCGTGTCCTCAATGTTTTAGTGCATGTTTGAAGGATGCATTCAGGTTCCAAAATGACTCTCCCCTCCTCATCAAGCTCTGTAACGCTATTTGGGATGATACCCTCTGTCCAATTACTTTCTTCATGTAAGAAACATGAAAGACTGGATGTATTCTGGTTATTTATCGAAGTTCTAATTTTTATGCTTTGCAATACCAATCTTTTGCAATACTTGGTAGGGGCCATAATACTTAGGTGAAATTTTGTTATACTTGTGTTGTTGTTTCAAAGACATTTGATTATATGGTTGTAAATGCATAGAAACCGAGTCACTAACTTCAAAATGTCTTTCCGTGCGATGTTGACTAGTCTACTGCTTTATGCGATTTTGTGTCATGGCCAAGTTCTCTTGGAGACTAGAGAGGACCTGTTGTTGATGTTGAATATGTTCTTCTATTGCTATAACATGTGGTTGTCCCTAAAAATATGATGTGATGGATGGTATATGATACCCATAGAGTGCCAAAAAAGGAGACATTTTTGATAAAGTATGGAAGGAAGTGTTATACCACCATTATGTAAGTGGCTGCCATTGCACCCATCTCACTTGTTTATCTGAGGTGAAGCAACGAAGATATCCCTCCAAAACTTATTTACATCTTCGGTTTTCCCATAAGACTGGCGATGATAAGAATAGCTATGAGCTAACTGAGTACCCAAACATGAGAATAAATTAGTCCAAAAATTACTTGTAAATATAGGGTCCCAATCACTTACTATAATATTCGGTGTCCCATATAGCTTCTTGGAATGTGTCCATGAAGGTTGTTGCTATTGTGCTTGCAACAAATGGGTGTGACAAGGCACAAAAATGAGCATATTTGGTGAGTCTATCCACCACAACATGATGTCATTTTTTCCTTTAGATTTAGGTAATCTTGAGATGAAGTCCATGGAAACCTCTTCCCACCGCTGGCTAGGAATAGATAGAGGTTGTAGAAGACCTGGGGATTGAACAGTTGCACCCTTATTTTGCTCACAAACCATCCATTTTGCCATAATTATTTTGATATCCCATTTGTGCCCTTCCCAGAAGAAATCTTGTTTGATTCGATGATAAGTCTTCAAGAATCTAGAGTGCCCCCTACTGGAGAAGCGTGAAGCTCATATAAAACCCTATTTTTAATATTGGAGTTCTTACATAGGTATAATCTATCTTTATACCATAAAACATCCCCTTTCAATACAAATTTTTCAAACATGCTTGGATCATTCTGGAGATTATGAATGAGGTTTTTTATAGTTGGGTCATTTCTCCATTTGGACCTTTCCTCCTCTACCCAATCTTCCTGTAAGATGGATATGGCACATAACAATGATGTAACTGATTCATCTTTCCTAGATAGAGCATCCACGACTACATTATCCTTCCCTTTCTTGTAGATAATATCAAAATCATATCCCAACATCTTTGAGACCCATTTTTGTTGTTCTTCAGATGATAAACGCTACTCCAAGAAGTATTTCAGACTATCATGATCTGTCTTCACTTTAAAGTGTCTTCCTATGAGATATGGTCTCCATTGCTTTATTGCATGAAGTATAGCTAGCATTTACTTCACATAAGTTACTTTGAAAAATTATTACCTTTGAATTGACGACTCAAAAAGGTAATAGGATGACATTATTGCATGAGAATTGCCTCTATACTAGACCTTGATGCATCATATTCAACAATGAATGTGTTGGAAAAATATGGACTAGCCAAGACTGGAGTGGTGCACATGGCCTCCTTTAACTATTCAAATGATTTGGTAGCA
Organism: Taxus wallichiana var. yunnanensis; assembly: GCA_018340775.1. NCBI lineage: Eukaryota > Viridiplantae > Streptophyta > Pinopsida > Cupressales > Taxaceae > Taxus > Taxus wallichiana. The sequence goes on along the minus strand of CM031243.1, from coordinate 704,037,955 downwards.
TCCTCCTTCCAATAGAAATAGTCCTTCTTTAATAAAGTTGTGAGAGGTAATGTTATTCTTCTATAATGCCTTGCAAATCTACGATAATAACATGTAAGCCCCAAAAATCCTCGTAGTTTCTTTAGGGTTTTTGGAACCTTCCACTCCATCATGGTTTTGATCTTATTAGGATCCACTTTAACACCTTCATGAGAGACAATGTGACCCAAAAATTTAACCTCTTTAATTCCAAAAGAATACTTAGAGGACTTTGTATAAAGTTGATGTTGCTCAAGGGTTTCCAAAACCTTATTTACATGATGCAAATGTTCCTCCCATGTTTTGCTATAAATTAATATATCATCAAAGAACACTAAAAAAACTTCCATATGAATGGCTTAAAAATAGAATTCATCAAACTTTGAAATGTAGAAGGTGCATTTGTGAGTCCAAAAGGCATTATCAGAAATTCATAATGGCCTTCATGTGTCCAAAAGGCGGTTTTATGAACATCCTCATCCTTGATTTTGATTTGGTGGTATCCCAAAAGAAGATCAAGCTTTGTAAAGTAAATAACACCATGCAACTCATCAAACAAATCATCAATTATAGGAATATGAAACTTATCTTTGATTGTGTACTTATTAAGTTCCCTTTAATCAGGACACGTGCGCCATATGTTGTCTTTCTTATGCACCATCACTAGTGGAGAAGAATAAGCACTCTAACTATGATGAATGATTCCTGCTTCCAACATCTCTTAAACAATATTCTCGATCTCACTCTTTTGCACATATGGGTACCTATAAGGTTTGATGTTAGGCGGTTGGTTCCTTGGTACTAATTGAGTTACATGATCATTATCTCTCTTTTTAGGTAAACCCTTTCACATATTTTCAAACACAACAGAGTGTGTATCCAACACTGCTTGCATATTTGTAGACCGATGCGCCTCTAATGAAAATAGTTGTGCCATAAATCCCTCTACAACTTTTTTTATAATTTTGTGCATATGATGAGAGCTCACTATATGTGGAGACTTTTCTCTTATGGCTCTTAGCTCAAAATTCCTTCCTTTAGATTGAAAGCGCATGAACAATTCTAGGAAGTTCATCTTAATGGTTCCCAAGGTGGTAAGCCATTGAACTCCTAACACAATGTCTGCTCCTCCCATAGAATGACATGGGGTTATTAGTATGTAATCTCTCATTGAAAGCTTAATGTTATGACATTTTCTAGAACAAGTAACAATACCTCCATCAACAATCATTACTTGATATTCAAGAGTTGGATTAATAAAATAGTTTAGGCACACTGCTAACTTATGATTGATGAAGTTGTGAGTACTTCCTAAGTCAATCAACACTATGACCCTCTCTTTTTATTAATAATCCAACCACCTTGAGGGTTTGGGTGGTGCTAATGCTTGAAATTACAATGGAATGAGATTGTTGGCTGGGGATCCCCGATTCCTCCTTTGGCTCGACCATGACCTTTGACTCGGCATCGTCATCCTTCTCTTCATCTTTACTAGGCCCATCAATGTAGAACAACTTCTTTTCAACACATTTATGTCCTAGTCCATATTTACTTGTCACAATTAAAATATAACCCTTTTTCTCTCTTTTCTTCAATTCGTTGAGGTGTCAATCTAACCTTGGCGAGGGAGTGTTGGAGGCAAGGTGTTGCGATCTCTGATATTAGTGAAATTTTTTCTCCAAATTCAAACCAAATTTTTCCCTACCCTTCGTGCCATAATATAGAATCAGAAAAACCTAATGAGGATTAAATGTATGCACTTCATGCTCAATGTGATCCTTAAGACCCCCAAGAAATAGGTCATTCAGATTCCTTCAGTAGTGTTTTCCACCTGTAAAGAAAGGTTTTGGAATTGATGAATGTAATCCTTAATGGATCATGTTTGTCTTAGCTATACTAATTGGCTGAAGTAATTTTCTGACACGCTAGAACTATAGTGTGATTGCAATTTTTCAGTGAATTTTGTCTATATAAAATTGAGACCAATATTTCATCTTTGAGCACATAACCATCGATACCAGATGAATTTGTCAAGTTTGAGATACAAAGATGCCATGGTCACCTTTTGTCTTGATGGAATTTGATGTAGATAAAAGAATTTCTCCATCAGGTTAATCTAATTGAGTGGATTCTTTCCATCAAACTTACGTATCTCCACTTTCAAAAACATGGTACGAGCCTACAGAGTGTTTGTATTTGGATTGGGCATGCTCAAAGATCCACCCTAGATCATTTGTCTATTACTTTGACTTAAAGATCCACCTTGGTTGATAGAAGTATGATTACCCATTATATGTGTACTAAATTTCTGCATGAAATCCTCCAATTGTTGTCCAATCATTTCCACATCTTCTTTGCTTACCACTCTAGACTCGAGGTCTCACAGCTTCAAACTCAAGAAGGCTTACCTTATGGTCCGTCATAGTAAACCCTAACCTTGAGGAATCTATAGTTACCTCTTTTGACTCCAAGTCCTCAACTATTATCTCATCCTTTTCAGGTGTTTTACCCAGAGCTATGGGGTTCTTTTTGCCTTTTTGTGGAATGCCTCTCCATGATGCCCCAAAATAGTAGGATTTAGGGATCAAGGTCATTTTTTTGGAGTTTGATAAGAGTTTGGAAAAATATAAAAAAAATTAAAAAACAAACTCAAACTAATTTTTAATCCTCTTTCCGAAAATGTAAAGAAATTGGAAAAATTCCACAATTTGCACCTTAGGGAGCGATTTTATGAAAAACCATAAATTTTGCAAAATAAATAATTTTTTTTTGAAATTTTTAGGGAACCTTACTTGGAGTGATTCACAACTCTGGTAAAAACAACTTTGACAATTTTTTTCTAGTTCGCAAGATATAACAGAAATACAATTAGGTTTTTCCCCTAATTTTGGCCTAGAGCACAACTTTGATACCACCGATAAGCAAATTAATTAAAGAAATAAGAATATCAACAACAAGAGAACACCAAGGAACACAATATTGTAGATAAATGATCACAATATGCATGTATAATAGCTTAGCCAATTCGAGGGGGCACCCTTCAAACCATACAATAAGACTCAAATGCTCAAATGATGATAAAATACTACCTACTAACCCCTATTTATACTATTCCTATACTACGGCCATCCAGAAGGTCGACCCACCCATGATAATATAACATATATAAAAGAGATACATAATGACAAGAAGATATGATAGCCACAAGTCAGCTATATACATAAAATGTATGATATATGATTAAGGGTGTAGCAACTTGGACTCCAATTGCCAACTCAAATGCGTTCTTCTCAATATTTTCTGATTTTTCTATGCATTCAATCATATTTGCAAAAAAATTAGTAACCCAAGCATTTAGAGAATCCATAATTTTCATAGGGTCTTGCATATTCAACAAGATTCTATGCATTCAATCATATCTGCAACAAAATTAGTAACCCAAGCATTTAGAGAATCCATAATTTTCATAGGGTCTTGCATATTCAACACTCCCTTTTCAACAACATCATGCTTCAACAACACCTCTTCAACTGCAACTTATCATTTCACACTCTCAATCTCTCTCCATTTCTCAACTTCTATAACAAACTTAGAATGCATACTATCATGAGAATCATGCCTTCTTGTATGTATCCTCGCCAATTTCATATTTTATTCAACTTTAACTCTTCTTTTCTGCTCAATTATTCCCTCAAATTAGCATCATGTGCATTCACTTTCCCATTCTTATTCTCTATTTTCATGTATTTCATAAGACATTATTCATTCTGACATCATCCTCTTCCACAATGCTTTGGATAGTAAAAACACCAAATTCACCATATCATTCTCTTTTCCTTCTCCTCCTTCCTTCATTTTCATAGGCACCACAATCATGCCATGAGAAAAGAAACTTTAACTCTCCTTGTCCATATCAATATAATGTAGCTCCCGACTCCTAAGATCCCCTTTTTCAATTCCTATGTCAGTTGCTCCCACATATGTTCCACCATGGTCTTCCTTCATTCTTCTTGACGAAAAAACATATTCACCATCTCTATCTCCTTCTTTGACTTTAAGCCACATGAGTGACATTATTTTGCTTCTCTCATATCTTGTTATTCATGTGTCTTTATTGCTTGTAGATGCATGTCTTCTAGCTCTCTTTCTTACTCTTTTGCCATCTTCTTCATTGTTAGATTGTCCAACTCTTCACAATTCCTTGCATTCTTGTCATGGATTGTAGTCACATGATGGACTATCAAAGGTCCATTATCATCAACTTCTATTGCTGTCACAATACCATTCTTCCCTTCATTTTCATCCTCTTCTTCACATATAGGGTCTTCAAATGTGCTCCTTATGTGCATCAAATATAACTTCTTTCATCTTCATATTTTCCTTTATGGACACTTACAACTCTTATGCGTTATCCTCTTCATTATTCACACTTTTTGGGATGCCCCCACATCTTCATCTTCTTGTGCAACCTCCATGGTTGGGCTACACATTTTCTCCCCATTCTTCACTTTGTTTTCTTCTTCTTCACACTCTAAAATCTCTGTAGGGATTTTATACCTGCTCATTAGCTTCAATGAGCTTTTATTGTCCTCTATCCACATACACATGCTTTTGGAAGACATTGTTCACTTTCTCTTTCAATTTCACATATGCAAAACTCTCCCTAACTACTTTTAGTTAGCTCTAATACCATTTAATGCAATCAAGGTATGAGGTCTCAATTGAATAAGAGTCCAACGTTGCAGCTATGAGTAACATACTGGTTTCTAATACAAGAATAACATTCTTTCTATTTATTCAAGTGTCAACATGCATTACAACATTCAACACAGTCTCAATGGACTATAGAATCACACGTATAAGAATTGTGACCTCAAAGGGCTATGCAAATGTAATTTTCCCTTTTTCATCTTAACAGACCTAATTTTGGACCTCTTTTCATTCCCTTTCCATGCCAACGAAGTGGAATGAGCTGGGAAGGAATTAAATTCTCATTGCATCTTTCTTTTTAGTGTTTTCTTATTTTTAGTAGGTCGGCTGGCTTGGTGATGTTTAAAATACAAATAAAAGATTAAATTAAGCCTAAAAGAGATCGCTCATGCATGTTTGGACTTTGGGGTCAAGATTCTGTTATAATATAAGATTAATGACTTCATTTGCACACATTTACTTTTGAAAAATTTACTCTAAATTGATCTTTGGGCTGATTGCTCTTTAGTTCATTGCACTTTTGGGAAAAAATCCAAGTGTGTGGTTCATTCTAAGAAGGATGGAAACCCTTCTTGTGGCTATTTGGTGGACGAAAAACCCACCATCCTTGGTAGAACTGAAGATAACTGTATATTTGGGAATTGATAAGGAAAGGAAGTCATCTACATTCATTTGCATGCATTGATAAGCCTCTCATAATTGGAGCGAGTTGTGTTAGGGTGTCATTTGGTGCCTTCTAGGGCACAAAACTTATATTTTATTTCAGATTCAGATTTTCCATCAATTATAAGGCCTGAAACATCTATCATTGTGGAGTTTGGGGTTTGGAAACCCTTATTGCATAATTTTAGTTGAGTTGTAATTCTTCTGTTAATAATTAATTTCTAACTGAGCATTAGCTTGATTTTTGTGTTGGAAATAACTATAAAATATTCTAAAAGGGTTTATTAAATTTGTGGATGCATTATTGGATGATTTTTGGGTAAAATCTTATGTTTTTCATACTGCTGATATAAAAATTTCATCGCTGCTTTGTACTTGTTTTAATAATTTTTAGTTTGCTCGTCCAAAATCAGAATTAATATTAATGGGGCTTGTGCCATTTCCTTGTTTTTCAGTTTCAGCCCCAAAATGGACATTGCAGTAAACACATGTGCAAACTCCGCTTCTATATAAATTAACACACAACTAAAACCTTCAAACACACACATCTCTTTAACTATTGTTGTTGTACAAAAAAAATGAAGAAGATTTTCATCACAAAACCAAAATGAACAAAAACCTTCCTTAGAATTTAAATTGGATCATTTCAAAATTTTGTTTATTTTTATGCTTTATTATGCCATTCGCAAATCTCCTTGCAATTCCTTTATATCCATCTAAAGCTAGACTAACATGCAATTATACAAACCAACTAACAAGAAACACTCCTAATATGACCTTTTAGTTCTAAATATAACTAACAAGCTATAATTGCTTCCATAAAATAAGGAAGTTATAAGAAGTTCCAATTTTAGGACAACTAACTCCTTAAAACTCTTAGTTGTTTTGATTGAAAACCATACATCTTTTTTTGGTGAAGCAATATTACATGTGAACCAAGATGCTCCTACATCAAACACCGATGGTAAGAGAATTTGAGCTCCTTCTCAAATAGAGTAAGTGGTAGAGCCACTCTTTTGGTGATGAAGAGTAATTACCAAGGCATTCCCTTCCACCTTGTTAGGTATCACTTAAGTTTGTTCTTATGTTTCTTTCTTCATTTCCACCAACATGATGATCCATAAACTATCTTCATGAACATATCTCCGATCACCTTTTTCTTTACCTTCATTATTTTTCGGGCATAATCATCTATCCACCTCCTCCAAGATGCTTTGTTTCTCATCTTCAATCCGCTTGTGGGATTTGATCCATCACTATCCGACCACCACCACCAAGTGTATTCAAAACCATTGTTTCTCAATCTTACATGAACATTGGACCAACTACCTCTTCCTTCAATAGATGCGTGCAACTCATTATCTATCTCAAACCATCTCTTCACTTATCTCATGGATTTCTTTTCAAATAATCCATCATATACACTCTTCATCATATATGCAACCATATTACATACTTGGACTCCAAAGGCCAACTCAAAGGAGTTCTTCTCAACATTCTCCTCTTTTTCTTTGCATTTAATTATACCTACAACAAAATTAGTAACCCACAAGTTTAGAGGATAAAACATTCTCAGAGGGTCTTGCATATTCAAAACTCCCATTTCTACAACATCATACTTCAGCAACTCCTCTTTAGATACAACTTGCCTTTTCACACTATCAATCTCTCTCCATTCTTCAACTACTGTAGTAAACTCAAAATACATAGTATCATGAGAATAAGTGTGGATCTTCTCCAATGCCATTTATGTTACAACTTTTATCTCTTCTTATTTTCTCATTTGTTCCTTCAAATCAACATCATGTGCATTCACTTTCACACCCTTCTCTATTTTTATGTATTAAAAAGACACCATTCATGTGCAAAATCATTTTCTTCCATAGATTCTTTGGATGATAAAATATCAAATCCAACATTTCATTCTCTTTTCCTTTTCCTTTCTTCATCTTCTTAGGTATCACATGCATGCTATGTGTATGTTGGTTTGATGAAAGAGACCCCGATACCATCACTTCCCACATCCATCAGTTACTCCATTTGGAGATCCATTTATTCTCATTGGATTGTGTTGTTACCAAATACACCCGCCTCTCTTTCTTCATTTGGGAAGTAGCCTCAAATATTTTCACTGTTCCACTAGATCTTCCCCCACTTCCCATCAACCCAACAATTCAAGATCTTTCCCTATGAACAAGTGGTACGATGATAAGTGAAAATTGTTCACTACCAACTTCTTCATGCCTTTATCCACGCCCATCCCTCCTATCCCTCCCACAAAGACTCTTACCATTGTCTTCTTCGACATAAGAAATGTCTCTTTATTTCCCTAAGGAAACATATCTTGTGTTCTTCTTTTTTGACACTCTCCCGTATAATTCTTCTTCCACCATCCTCCCTCGCCACTCTCCCCTTCCTCTTGATCTTAACCCTTAGTCCATGTTCTCTCATAAATTCACTCTATATGATATCCCTGGGAAACCTTGTATCCAGGTTGATCCTCCTCCCTCCTCATGTTACTTGTTCACATATTATAATATTAGAGAGATGATTAGAGTGATGAACAATAGCAGGACCAATGATGAGGAGGGATTTTAGACTAAATTCCTCAAGTTTGGATTTAGAGAGATGGGTAGTTTCTTGGTTGATATTTTTAACCACGTGGTATGATATAGTTTTCTGCCAACCTGGTCACATCACTTCATTCACTTGATAAACAAATTAGGCCTTATTTCTGATCCCAATAATCACAGGACTATCACGGTTGGCCATACATTCTTCAAGCTTTATGATAATGATCTCCACATGCTACTTTCCATGGAGTTGGAGTAGAGACACCTCAGAGCTAGGGGCATGTGGGGTTGTAGCCCACTTACCACCCCATTGACCATATCTTCACTCTTTGGGCCATCATTGAGGAAGCACGTCATCACTCATCGAAAGTATAATGCTACTTTGTAGACTTTCAAAAAGATTTTGATTATGTTCCTCGTGAGGCTCTTTTCCAGAGGCTTAGAGACATTGGCATTTCCAAGATCCTTTTGACTGCCATCATGTGTTTATATGAGACTGTTCTTGGTCATCTCCGTATTGTTCATGGGATATCAGATTTAATCATGAGTACTGTTAGGGTTAAATAGGGATGCCTCCTATCCCTCTCTTTGTTTGGGATCTACATTGATGAGCCTAAGACCTTTATTCATGAGCATATTCAGGTTGGTGATGGGTGCCTCCTCTATTAGGTTCTGATATCAATCCTTTTGTTTGCTGATGATGTGGTCCTCCTAGCCTCATCTCCTAAGGAGCTACAAAGACAACTAGATGCCTTATGGTTGTTTTGTGATCTTTGATAGTTGATGGTCAACTTGGGTAAAACCAAGGTTATGGTCTTCAATGGGTTGAAGACCTCACACCTCCATTTCTTCTTCAAGGGGATGATATTGAGATTTTTGGTAACTTACACATATTTAGGGTGTAACCCTCTAGTCTACATTTCAGTCTAATACTAGCCCTCCAACCATGTGTCAATACGAGTTATGGATCCTTATCTCTCCTTGAGTGATAGTGCTTTTGAACCATTTTAGGACATATCCTCCAGGATTTCCCTCATGGAGTCCATTATTAGACCTATTTTTATTTATGGTTATGTTAGTATGTGGTATGGGGGACCTCTTTTCTCAATTTGGATTAGGATTCAGACAAGAGAGTCCAAACACGTTTTCTTCATCACTTCATCAAGCACAAGCGATCGATTCCTATCACATCATTCTCATAGAGTTTGGGGCCAGTCCTTTCAGGATGGAGACCATTTCTGATTTGGTTTCCTTTTTGAGTTGTATCCAAATCTTGCTGACTTGGAGGAGAGAGAAAATTACCCATATTTGGCATATTATTCCTCAAAGATAATTTCCCTTTTTGATTCTCTCGGGTCATGCGCTCATTGGTACGTTGGGGTTTTCTCTCTCTTAGAGTCAGTGATTATTAGGATGGGCCATCTTCCTCCTTTCCAATACTCTTTGGATGCACCGACTCATCTTCTACCTTCCAGACATGAGCTGAACATTACCATCCGAGAGGATATTTACAGATAGTTCATCCACACCACTTGGATAAACCCTCATGGTGGGTTATGCTCGAATATGGATTTTTAGGTGGATCACTTCTTGGAGTTGATTGAAGAACTTATTATCCATCCTTATTATACCATTGGCCATTGAATGCATGCTCTTCGCATCCCCTAAGTCAATTCAGAGTGGGTTTTCATAAGCTTCAAAGTGAGACGAACCACTAGATCGATCGGTCAGACAAAACTTTCCAGCTATATAGTATTAAGGAGGTTGAGATGGAAGCATACTTCATCTTCCATTGTCCCATCTACTATGAGATTAGGGGGAGCTTCCATCGTCTTTTCACATGGACCCATGCACTTATTAACTTTTTCAGATATGTCAATCAGAAGTGTTGGGATTTATACATGCAGGAGGCTCTTAAGATTTAGGATCACACTATTCAAACATTTGAAAAAGTAGAATATTCCCATAGATTCCTTCCTTATGTTCGGCTCTACCCTCGGAGAGAGGCATTAAGCGCTACATCGATACTAGCATAATTTCACACTTTAGATAAGTACGGTTCAGGGGGTCCATATTTAACCCCTTGATATCTCCCAGACACTATTATACCAGTCTCGGTATTAGAGGGGGACTAGATCCACCTGGCCCTTGAGACAAACTACTTTCGATATATAACACCATTGGGGGGTATCGTCATCTCACCTCTTCCTAGTCTTTGGATCATCTGAATTTCTTCCTATCAGCCTCAGATGTTAAGAGAGATGGGTTTGCAATTCTCATATAAGAATTCCCCATTGCTTCATCTCGATTCTTCCTTCTCTTCTCCTCCCTTCTTATGTTTTGTACTTCTTTGGAAACCTTTTGTTTTCCCTGCTTTGTTTGGACATATTTGTACTTTGTAGTCCCTTTGACCTACTTTTGTGGTCATTTTAATGGACATTATTATATTTATCTTATCTTATCTCTTATCCACATCAACATAATGCAGCTCATGACTCATAAAAGCTTTTTCTTCAACTCCTTGTGGGCTGCTCCTACATATGTGCCCCATAGTCTTCCTCCATTCTTCTTGAAGGAAATATATTCACCATGTCTATCTTCGTCTTTTACTCTATGCCACATGAGTGACATTATTTTACTTCTCTCATCCATCCTTCCTCATGTATCTCTATTGATTATAGAGACATCTCTTCCATCTCTCTTTTTCATCCTTTTTCATCTTCTTAGTTGCTTGGTTGCCCAACTTCTTCCAACATGGACACTACTCCAATTAATGAAATCAGATCCCTTTATATTCCTCTGCTCTTCCTTGTTACCCTTTATTCAAATGATATTCTCATTTTACTTCTTCTCTTCACGCTTTCACTTCTTCTCTCAAATGATGTATCTATTTCATTTTTTCTTGTCTTTCTCAACCTTTTCATTTATCATTTATATCCATAATGTGCCTCTTCCCAAGAGGGGTGACTATCAGAAGATATGTCTCTTAGCTTAATATTAATTAGCTTCTTTAACTCTTCCCAAATGGGTCGATTGGGATTGTATTTAATATTTGTTTATTTGTTTTATTTCCTTAGATGATATCGTTGGCCCTTTCATAATTAAAATGTTGGTATACAATATTTTTGTGATTGTTCATTATGTTCACTATTATTATTTTAAATTTGATCACTGTAATACATCAAGGACACTATTTCTCTTTTGTTATTTTGCATTCTCTTTTGACATCAATGACTCCTATTCTGTGCATTCTCTTGTGACATTAATAACTCCTTTAACATCAATGACAATATTTCCAACAATATCCCACTTTGTCATTGATGAAAACCCTATAAAGAAATAATCATCTCTAACCAAAATACTCCCTCTTTATATACTTCTTCCTCTTACTGCGTTTCTCCCTATTTCGTTAACTCTCCCCTTTAACATCAATGGCAAAGGGATATACAACACAATCACACTATATATCACCAAAATATCCATGGAGATGAATAATGCAATGATTAGCTTTCCCTTAATCCATGTTTTTCTTGATGGTTTTAATAACTAGATGAAAAATGGATCACTCCCAATTTCTACCTTAGAATCTAAAAAGTTTCTTTTGGGAGGGCTTCATCAAGATATTTCTTATATGTTCCTTTATGGAAATGTACTCCATCTTTACTTTCTAATCTACAACCTATTCTCTCAAGAGGTGATACTCGATTGGAATGTGTTTTGTTCTAGAGTGCATAACTTGATTCTTCAAAATGTTTATTGCACTAGTGTTATCACAGAGTATTGAGATTGGATGTTCATATTCTATCTTAAAATATTTCAACATTTGCTTCATCCAAATGACTTGGGTATAACGAGACACTGCTACTATGTATTCTGTTTCATTCGTAGATAAATAAATTGAAGGCTATTTTTTGGTTAGCCATGACACAAGATTTTTTCCAAGAAATATTGCTCCTCCACTTGTACTCTTTCTGTCATCAACACTTCCTACCTAATTTGCATGTGTGAATGTTGTTAGTGTGAAATATTCACCTCTTGGATACCAAAATCCATAGTCCAAAGTGACTTTTAGATATTTGAATATCCTTTTCACCTCTTACACATGTTTCTTTTGGGGCCGTTTTAAAACGTGTTACTAAGATTACAACTTGCATGATGTCGCGGTATATAAAAAGTTAGGATCATGGATCTATAAAGTGTTTGATTCACTTTAGGAGATCATATTTACTTAACTTGCATCCTATAACCATGGGTGTGGTAATAGGTGTGCAATCTTCCATTTTAAACTTTTTCAACATCTCTTTTATATACTTGGTTTGAGAGATAAATATTCCTTTGTTGGATTGAGAAATTTGCAAAAGAAAGAAAAATAACAACTCACCCAACATGGACATTTCAAACTCCTTTTTCATATCTTTTACAAAATCTCGGGACATTCATTTACAATCTCCTCCAAAAATGATATCAACCAAATATACCAAAAAATCAATTGATTCTCACCTTCAGTCTTGATATAGAAATTATTATAGGCAACCCCACTTTTAAAACCTTGTTCTTGTAGATATTTCCTTGAATTCCAGGATCTAAGGGATTTCTTTAGCCCATATAGTGCCTTCATCAATCTACACACAAAGTCCTTGTTTTTTGATAGAGGAAACCTTTTGGTTGTTCAATATATATTTCTTCATCTAACTTGCCATTTAGAAAATTAGATTTTACATCCATTTGATAAAATTTGAAGTTCTTAAAACCAAAATATCTCAGAAACATTCTAATGGCTTCTAATATCACAATAGGGGAAAATGTTTCATCAAAATAAATACCTTCCATTTGAGCATACCCCTTACAAACCAACCTTTCTTTATTTCTTGTTACTTGGCCATCATCATTAAACTTATTCCTAAAAACCTACTTGGTACCAATTACATTCTTGTCTTTTGGTTTAGGAACGAGTTCCCATGTCTCACTCTTTTCAATTTGATTCAATTCTTCTTCCATAACATCGATCCAATGCTTGTCATTGCTAGCTTCTAATAAACATTTGGACTCTATTTTGGATAACAAAGAGAAGTTTACTTGTACATAACTACTCTTCTTCTAGTTTGTACTCTAGTATCCTTATCACCAAGAGTTAGACTTTCTGCGTGATTTTATAGACAAATCTTGATGGTAACTTAGTATGTTCACGTTCCAATTCTTCTTGTTCTTGTTTTTCTTCTTCTTTGAAGTGTGGTCCCTATGAATGATCATTTAATTGCGCACTTAATTTTTGAGGCCTTGTTTCATCCATATTTACATTGGTACTTTATACGATTGTTTGCATCCTTTTATTATAACATCTATAAGATTTAATTTTTGAGGAATATACAAAAAAATACCTTCAACACTTGAGTTGAACTTTCCCAAGTCTTCTCGCATATCTCTTAATGAAGCATTTATACCCAAACAACTTTGAAATATTTGACACATATTAGTCTACCCTTCCATAACTCATAAGCAGTTTTACTATTGTTTACTCTAATTTGTCCTCTATTCAAAATGTAGATTCCGATATTAATTGATTCTCTTCAAAACCCGTCTGATAGCTTAGATTCATTTAATATTGTTCTAGCCATTTCTTGAACAATTTTATTCTTTCTTTCTACAACTCCATTTTGTTGTGGAGTCCTTGTAGCAGAGATGCATTTTTATTCCATGTTGCTAACAAAAGTCATTGAATTCATTTGAAAGGAACTCACCTCCTCGATTTAATCTCAAGTAATTGATCTATAAATTGGTTTCATTTTCCACCAAGGCTTTAAAAGCTTTAACATTCTCTAACGCCTTAGATTTTTACTTTAGAAAAGTGACCCATCTGATTTTTAATGTTCCCTTTTCCAATTAGAGAGCATAATTCGGACTTCTTGCCATTCCCTTTTCCATGGCAAAGAAGTGAACGATTTGGAGAAGGAAATTGAGGTTTTTTTGTATTTATTTTTCTAATTTTTAATGTTTCTTTTTAGTATGTGTTTGCCTTTAACAGTTTCACTGGGTTTTATGAACTTTAAAATATAATTAAAGATTAAAAGAATAATTAAAGGGATCGACCTTGCTCTTCCAAGATTTGACGCCAAAAGGAGGTTATAAAAGAAAATTAGAGAGCTCATTTGGAGGATCTAAATTTGGCGCATTTTTCTATTTGGGCATTATGAGCTTATTGCTCCATGTTCTTCTACTTGAGGATGAAACCCCTTTTGTGTGGATTCCTAGACGGACGAAAACCCTTATAATGGTTTTGTTGGAGGACGAAAACCCTTCAACATTGATTGAGCTTGAAGATTATTACAGATTTGAGGACAATAATTAATATGAAAATTTTATTTTTGTTGGACAACTTTAGAGATTTCAGGATCAATTTTGAGAGGATTTACATGTTTGGAAAATTATGATATTGGTCTCATTCGATTGCTGGTATTTTTATGATCATTTTGAGTATTCATGTGTGGAGATTCCTTGTTTTCTAAGATTGATTGAATATACAAGTTTCAATCTGTTTTTGTGCCATAATAAATTCCAGAATTATGGGTTTGATGATTTGATCACATTTTCTAGGTTCTAAAATCAAGGATAATCCAAGGAATAAATTTTCTTAATTTTTGAGTATTTCTCTTTGCATTTCTCTCTCTCTCTCTCTCTCTCTCTCTCCCCCTAGTTGCTAAGGTTTGAGAGTATTTTTGGGTCCTTTATTAATTGTTGTCACAAAAACTAATTTTCTTAGTCTTGGGGTTTGAGTTAATTTCCTTAATTTTTAGGTTTTTCCCCAAAAGGGATATTACATGATTCTAGAATAATCATCAATGAGCAACATGAAATAACTTTTTCTTGTATGCTTTACGTTCTTGTAAGCCCACAAAGGTCTATATGGATTAGTTTGAATGGCGTAGTTGTTGAGTGCTCCTTTAATTTGAAACTTACCCTTGTGTGTTTCCCATGCTGACACTGCTTGCAAAGAAGGTTTGATGGTTTTGTAATCTTTGACATATCTCTTATGACTTGTTTAGTTCTGATTTTCACTAGATTATTGAAATTCATATGGACCATCCTTCTATGCCGTAGTGGATTTCATCAATTTGACTCACGTAAATTTCTCTCCCTTAACTTTATTGAGTATGTACATGTTGGTTGTTTTGTTTGCATCTGCAACTAATCTTCATCTGTTTTTTTACTGATCTCAAAACCTTGAGAATGAAGTGAGAGTGTGTCCTTGATCACACATTTGAATGAAACTTAGAAGGTTATGCTTTAAACCTTCAACATACAATACATTTTCTTTTTTTGTTTTCCATTATCAAGGCTAATGGTAACTTTTTTAATTATCCGTTCCGTGGCATTATCTCCACATTTTACTGTGCCTTGACTCATTTCTTTCAAGGTGAGAAATTTTCTCTTGTCCTCAGTCATGTTCCTTGTGAATCCATTCTCAATATACCATTTCTTCCCTTCATGAAATTTCATTTTCATAGTCATAGATTTCTTCTTGTCCTAATTAACTTCCTCTTGCTTCTTTTTCCAAATTTTTGTAGGTTATCTTTTCTTTCCAACAGAAGCATTCACTTTATTGTTTTTTCTAGGGGGTTCTACAACTACACTTCTAAATAATTGGGATATATGTCCATAGTTATTACAATTATAACATGTAATGTTATTCTCTTTGTAATTCAATAACATGGCAAATGAGTTATAGTTTCTACTTGAAATTTTTAAGTACTTCTGCCATTGTCCCATGCATACCTATTTCTTGCATGTGTCCTACAATCCATTTCTCTATGACCAAAATCATTGTAATCAAAGCAATAACCATAAAATTAATTTTGGTTCCTGATCATATGAGACTATTTTGGAAAGGTTGATCTTTTGTGATTTCTTATGGGAATATCATGTCATTGTTTCTAACCTTTGTTTTCTTCTTTATGAAGATTGGTCTATTGAGGAAGCTTATCGTCTTTCTTCGGTAGCTCATTAGCTTTTGAATCCAGATTCTTCTTAGTAACCTCTTGGTTTTCCTCATAGCTAATACCAGTCTTGACGAATGGTGACCTATGGTAGTTGATTATGTCATCCAAAACTTCGGTGCTCTTTTTAAATTTTAAATTACTTTTCAATTAAGTATTTGTCTTCTCTAATTCCTTCATCAGGGAAACAATTTCAGACTCTAGCTTTTTAGAGTCTTCTTATTTTATCTTCAATTGAATTCTCACATGTTCCTCTATTTTATTTTCCTCTTCTAGTTGAATCTTTAGGTTAATGACACTTTTTTCTAAATCCTCTACACTTTGTGAATTTTTTTGTTCCCAAAGCATAATTTTCTTCTTCATATTTTTTGAATGTGTATTCTTTGTTTCAGATTCTTTTTATTAAGCACTTTTATCTCACCTAAGGAAAAAATGAGTTCGTCTTCAAGATCTACCTCTCCATCTTCTTCCTCTTCTAAGGTTTCTTTACTTATAGAGGCATCATTTTTTATTTCTATAGTCATGAACAAAGTTTCTTCTCTGTCACTGTCTGATATTCTCTCATCTCTTTCCTCTGCTGAGGTTTTCTTGTGCTCGTTAATTTTTTTCTTATATTCATTTTGTTTGAAGTTTTTCTTGTATTGAGGTTTTCTTTCCTTCTTATTCCTTTCCTCATTATGTTTTTCCTCATCATCGCTATCATCCTTATGTGGACACTTAGCAGAAAAATGTCCTATTTTACCACAATTAAAACACTTGAAAGGTAGCT
Source organism: Taxus wallichiana var. yunnanensis (assembly GCA_018340775.1). Classification (NCBI taxonomy): domain Eukaryota; kingdom Viridiplantae; phylum Streptophyta; class Pinopsida; order Cupressales; family Taxaceae; genus Taxus; species Taxus wallichiana. Next base: position 704,021,231 of record CM031243.1, on the reverse strand, counting down.
TACCTTTGTATTTTTCGGATCCCTTTTAAAGATTTCTGATGAACATGGCCTCTTTCTCATCTTGTTCATTTCTTGATTTAGAATCTTTATTTTTCCCTTTATTTGAAGCTTTAAAGGTTGTTTCCCTTTTTGTTGGCTTCTTTGATTTTGTGTTCATCTCATAGGGTGTGAGAATTCCATGTAACTCGTCCATTTTTAACTGGTCTATGTTTTTCATCTCTTCAATTGCAGAAACTATTGCATCAAATCTTACTGATAGAGACCTTAGTACCTTTTAAACTATTTCAGATTCTTTGAATTTTTCACCAAGCCCTCTAATGGTGTTAACAATCTCATCCACACAAAGAAGATATGCTGCAACATTTTCTTCATCTTTCATTTTTAAGCTCTTGAATTGTCTCCTGTGAGTGTGGAGTTTTTACTTTTTTACTTTGTTGTCACCTTCATAGATGGTTTGAAGTTTTTCCCAGATGTCCTTTGCTGAATTGCAATGCATTACTTTGACAAATTATGATTCTAATAAACCACACAAAATTGCATTCATGGCTTTTGCATTATTTTCACTAGCCTTTTTTCCATCTATATATGTTGGTGGAATTTGTGGCATTATATATCCAGTAAATATTGCTTGTTAGATATCAAAACCAAGGGGGCATTAGATATGTTCACATCCTTATGCTCAAGAATGCAGAGTTCGTCTCATCGAACAATGAAGCCTTGTTTGTGGAGAAGCCTTATTGAACATGATGACTGGCCACATGTGCTTCCGAGATCTACCTTCTAGAAGTTAGACTACATCCGAAGGAACCTACTCTAATACCAATTGTTAAGCACATACTTATACTTAGAGGGGGGTGATTCGGTATAAGATAAATTTTTACATATTAAAACTTATATCCAAAATCAAAGCTTTTAAAAGCATTCAAATAACATAACATAAAGCAACACTAGATTTACGTGAAAAACCCTCTCCCAAGAAAAACCACAAAATAAGAGTGCTTGGATCTACTATCCAAATCCAACCCAAAATTAAATGTTTTACAAATAATCGTAGGCACCAACCTACTGAAGATACCAATCTGCAATGCCAAACATGAACTCACCAAATTGTGAACAACAACCCATTAGAGACATTAATCCCTAATTTTGTGAGGCATCGATCTCAACAATGTAAACTTCCACCTTTTGTAGTTGTTTCTTCAACCGGATGATGGAAATTCTACTTCTCTTTATACACACAAATCAGAGTATACTTCCAACATGGACACTGGTCAATTTAATTAAATCAAATGTCTTTATATTTTTTCTCTTCCTTCATACTCTTTATTCAAATGATATTTTCATTTTACTTCACCTTTTATCTCTTTCACTTCTCTCAAATGATGAATCTATTTCATTTTTTGCTTGTCTTTCTCAAAAATTTCATCTATCTTTTATATCCTTAATGTACCTCTTCCTAAGAGGGGTGACTATCAAAAGATATGTCTCTTAAATTAATATTAATTAAATTCTTTAACTCCTTCATGTTGACCTTAAGCCTCAATGCAGACGTGAGGGTTAAGAAGTTCACCCTTTTGTTAAGGATGTGCAAGGGAAATATAAACAGAGTAATGTAAATTCAAAATGATGAACAAAAATAATGATATATCACATAACAAATTATACACTTTGCATCAACCATCAATATTTATTCATATCTCCAAAGTAAGTTACATTAGTCTCTTACACACTTTTCATACATTCCTCATATATTTTAATTTCTCTTTTCTTCTATTACATACTCTCTAAATTCTTATACATTCCATACATCATATTATTCTTCCACACACATTTCTACATATTATTTTAATTAAGTATGAAAAATATATTTTCTTATAAAATTAGCCAAAAGACACTTCTTTTGGTTGTGACTTTGTTGGCTTACGCCACCTTTTGTTCCTAGACTTCTTCGTATCGTGACTCTGGATAGGTTTTTATGGCTTTACATTGCTTTTGATGACTTTTAAAGTATTATGTGGATTTATTTAGTCTTTGGTGGCTTCCTCTTCTATTCACATATTCTCCTATGTCTCATAGGTTTTCCTTTACTCTGCAGATTATCTTCAAAATTGATGAAGAACCCTGCCAACATCATTTCCAGACTTCAAGTGTTGTCTCTTCCTCGAGACAACCAAAGATGAAGAACCATGTCTTCGTTGCAAAATATTTTGTAGTATCTCTATCTACTCAAAATATTCTATCTTCGACAATGTGATTTTGGAAAACCAAAGCATCAACTTACCGAAACTTAGACATTTGGGTGAGGAAGTGTCCCCATGTTCGACTCGCCCGACTGGATTTACAGGACACGATGGGTCCCCAAATAAATTTCATCTATTTTCACTTTAGTAGTAGCTTGTGGGATATACTTTGTGTATTTCTTAATGATGTTATTTTCAAACTGATACCACTTATTTAAGTGCTCTTTGATTTCTTGTATCCATTCTTGTAGCCCAGTATTTTCTTGAGCAAGTAGAAGAATGTCTGTAGGCACTGATTAATTTGGATTTGGTCAAATCTTTTCTTGGCAGCCATCAATTCTTGTTGCATTCGTACTAGGGATTTTTCCATTATGGTATTGTATTCTTGCATATTTGCAATATTCTCTGCCCTCTGTTGTTATTTGTCATGATATTTCTCTCCAATCTCAAAAAATTTTCTATGTTGAGATGTATCGGTATTCGTAGTGATATCATACTCTATGGAGTCCTTATTGAGTTATTGTTCCAATTTATCCAACTCTACCTTATCCTACTGATTTAAGCTTAGAAAACCCATGGCGTAGGCGTAGTATGCCACAAAATTGGTAACTTCTGCCTCAAGCTTGGTGAGGGATGTCTGCATATTCTTCCACCTTCTTTTATTTTCTAGTGATTGAGGTTGTATGATTTTCTCCTTGTATTCTTGTACTTCCTCTGTTTTGATCTTTTTCTTCTCACTTTCCTAAAGTGTGGTACTATCAGCTAGGATTTCCTTTACCACTTGTTTAGTTCCTGTCTCTATTACCTGGATGGAAACAATCTTGACTTGTGGTTTGGCTATTTTGATAGATGTCAATATTCTATTAATTGCTTCTTCTATATCAATATACTTGTTGCATCCAATCTTGTTTGACACTTTAATCTAGAAATTGGTTACATGTATATTTTAATAAGGATGAGAGGTTACATAAATGTATAGTGTACCCTTCTTGAGTCTACTCTACTACCCCATGTTGAACTAGATAGTATGTTGTTTTCTCCTTTGTTGTAGTGTTTGTTTGATTTTATCCAATGAATCATGTGGGAAGTGAGCTGACACTATATCGTGGGGTGCTTCACTTATTCTTGTGGCTGTAATTTGAGCTTTTTCCCGTGTTTGTACTTCATTTCTTGTTTCCTCCTATTATTTTTTGTTTTTTCTACTTCTTGTCATTTGTTATCTTCTTCCTTCTCCCATGCCTTCTTTATGTCCTCTAGTTCCTTCTTCTTAACCTCTTCCTTCTTCCTCTCTTCTTCTTCTTCTTTCTTCTTCTTCTCTTCTTCTTTCCTTTCTTCTTCTTCCTTTTTCTTGTTCTTGTCTTAAGTATTAATATATTTATCTTATCTTATCTTATCTTCCTTCTTCTTCTCTTCTTCCTTCTTTTTCTCCTATTCTATCTCTTCTTCTTTCTTCTTTTAGAATTTTTCTTTCTTCTTCTCTTCTTCTTTTCTCTTTATTTCCTCCTCTTTTTTTTCTCTTCTTCTTCGTATTCTTTTTTTTTCTTATCTTCTTCCTTCGCCTTCTTAGTTTCCTCTCCCTACTTCTTATTTTCTTCTTCCTTACTCCTTATGTATTCTTCTTTCTTTTTATTTTCTTGTTCTACCTTTTGTTTCTCACCCTTCTCCCTTTTCTTCTTTTCTTCTTTTCTTCTTGTCTCTTTTTGTAGTCTTTTTTCTTTTTCTCTTTTTAAGTTATCTATATCAACTCTTCTATATTCTCAATGAGGGTTTGATATTTAATTGTTTTCTTCTTCTTTTGCTTTAGCTACTTGAGTTCCTTCCCAAAAGATTCTAAAATTGTTTCTTCCTCCATGTCTACCTCGACCTATATTTCTTTGAGAAATTCCTTAGGAAGGAGATGGATTATGTCTTCTATTACCAACACAAATAGCTTCATGTAATGAATTATAGCCTCTCTTTATAGAAACCATTCCTCTTGTTGTGCCCACTTCATACTATTGGGCTACTTGTGAGATCCCACCAAGGGTTCAATGTGTTCTGTAGAATCTATATGCAATGTGGGATAACTGTGAATCTTCCCATTCAACCTCCTTTGTAAATTGGGAATCAAGTTCTTCTTGTGCTGTGGTTGGAGGAAAGAGAAAGGAATATGGAGTTTATTCTTCCCCTGAATTTGAGATGTCCACGGGGTCTACCTCTAAGTATCCTTCCTCTTCAATTATTTCGATGCCTTCAAAATTTTCTTTGTAGCCATCGTCTTTTGGCATTTGGTAGCTGGTTCAGGAGAAGATTTTTCTTTCATGGGTTTTCTTTTATAAGTTTTTGACACTGTCTTGTTAGTTTCTCCTTGGTCATGTTCCTCTGGATTTTTTTTCTGAATTCCTCCTTGTTTCTTCAATCAAAACATCATTGTTTAGAGGGAATGGTTTACTAGGGTCAATTAGAAGGATCCTTATTGCTTGTATTGTAGTTGCTACCAAAACATCGATGCCTCATAGGGTAGTAAAGCTACATGTGTAACCCATAGAATGAAGGGCCTTATGAAAATATGGTCAATGTTTGTGATGAAGGCCATTTCATTTTCAAATTGTGCTACTTTTTTTTCTTTGTGATTCAAGATTTTTTTGCCACTATTTTCCTTATATTATCCGTCCAACCTATAAGGGAGGTAAGTTGTTTTAGTTGATTCATAATATTCATGTGGTCTAAAATCTATTCTCGCAATTGGTGTATGTTGTCTCCATTGTATTGGCTCTACTCTAGTTGGGAGGGTATTTGTAAAGTACATGGCTAAGCATAGAAGAATGGACCCATAAGAGAATGTGTATTTCCCCTCCTTAATTTTCCTAGTGTTCTCATGGAATTATGTGGCTAACACCTCGCATAAATTGTACATAGAATGGGAGGTCACAATGTCTAGGGAAATTTGGGCACTAAGCCCGTGGGCACCATCTTCTCTATTAGTGTAATAAATTTTCAATCATATGGCCTTAGTGCACACCTTAAAGAATGATTCTTGATGTCACCGATCCACAATCCTCTTTTTGACATCATTACATCCATCAATTGTGTTGTGGTTTTCATCGACGTCTTTTTATTTGTTAATTTCGAGGGCCCTGTTGCAACAACCCTGTAACACTTTCTAAAACCGTTGCATTGATTTGGTGATGTTGATCGAGGTAAGGATTTTGATTATGTAGATGACTAAGAAGAACCCTAATTGCATTGTCTTCCCTAAAAATATAGAATTTTGAACCATGCATCTTATTTCGCTTCAATTATAACTTTTGCATTCTTTTTATACTCCATTTTTCCTATACTTGGATTATGTTGAAGTAGCAATTTCCTATCAATATCCAATCTAGAGTGTGATCATACTTTGTAATTGTCAAGTGTATATATTTCTAAGTATTTCGTACATGCACAAATTTAAAAGGAATGTGTGAAAATGCTCCCATTCTATCATGCTTGGTAGATTTAATGGATGTTTTTGGAACTTTGGCTTCAGGTCTTTCTCGCTAGACAATAATGAGTGGGAGTCACCATTTTCTTTGTATTTTGTTTGGATTTTTATGCCCTATCTTCCTTGATCTTCTTGATGTCGCACTTTACTTCTTTGCCCTTAGGTATTTTAATTTTGTGAATTGTTTCTTCCTTAGCTTATGCTTTTATACCTTTATGTTATCACTTACCACATTTATTGTATGTAAGGCGGGAAAGTGTATTCTTTATTGTGCAAGATTTGTTTGTATTCTTTTGATTCATGGGTTTTCTTCCTTTTTTTGTAGTTTTATTTAGTTTCTTGTGGATTTTCCTCATTTTCCTTTTGTACTACATGATTATCCTTTCATTATGCGGTGTTTACTATGTTCCACAAGTGACTGCTTTGTTCTATGGTTACTACTTTGTTCCAGCTTCCTTTATTCCTTCACAATGTGTTTCTTTTTTTTACATATATTTTTATCTTTTCACGAATTTTCCTTTATCACGCTTGGTATTCCTTCCCTCCATAACTTTTATTTTTTCATGGGGTATTCCTTCCTATGCAACTTTTCTTTCATTACGTGGGTATGTCTTCCTCGGTGGATTTTTCTTCATTGTGCGGGTATTTCTTCCCTCTGCGAATTTTTATTTCATTGTGCGGGATGTCTTCGTTTTGACAAATTTTTCTTTCATTGCATAGGTATGCCTTCCTCTGTGGCTTTTTCTTTGTTATGCTTATTGTTTTCTTCATTCTGCAGATTGTTCTGACCTTTTCCATATTTTTTGGATTCATCTTTTTGTTTCTATGCTATGTTTTGTTATTTTCTTTTGCTTGTTTTTACCTTTCTTCCTTATTGCTTTATTTCCTTGTTTGTTTGTTTGTTTATTTTTGGTAGAGGCGGGGTGCCCTTGTGGGTTTTTATCCTCCTCATCCTATCCGCCAAAATACTGATTTTCGTGTTTTACGTCAAATCATGTGATAACTAGATCAAAGTAATGCATGTAGGAGGAATACCTGTGATTATGTATATGGAAGAAGATGTTGCGCACATTGTAGAATTTGATCAGAATGAATGTGAGAGATTCCCTTTGGCTAGGAGGAACGAGTTGTATAAGAACACATCAAGATCACAAAAGAGTATTAAATAGTAATTGGTAGTGAACTGCCTAGGGATTGCTAGTTCTAGTAAGTGTGATACTTCTTAGATGGACATTAATCCATTGTTTTTATCAAATTAATGAAAATAAATGTGATAAATAGAGGTCTTATTGCTAACACTTTGATTTAGGTGTCTCAAAACATTATCAATATACTTTAAGCAAAGTATGGAAGTACAAACTAATCTAGCATTGGGAAAGGTATGGTTATGGTTGAGAAAGGTCATTGAGGTGTTAGGAAAGTTTTGGGTGAAGCTTGGTTATGTTCTGGTTGTTTGGTGAAAGTTATAAGCCCATTGTACTAGGAAAAATTACCATCCACGAGACCAGATCAACTAGGTGACCGATGTTGGTACTGGAAAATGAAGGACGCCGGTTGAGTGATTGGTGTCGGTAGGGACAATATTATCGAATATTAAAAATAGGTGTTTTGGATCTCTCTGTGGTTGCACAGAGAGTTGAGGGAGTTCGGGAAGGATGGTATGATTTATACAAAGACTCAACAAGGGTGATAGAGGCACTAGGATGGGAAAAATGGTTTAGGTTGGTATAATAGATGGTAGATGGGTGAAGGGTGGTATTTAGGACAGAGGAGAGTCGGATAATAGAAATGAATAAAAGACTTAAGATCAAAAACCAGAACTAACAAATAAGAGTGAGTTACTTATCTGAGAACTTGTAGATCTAAAGGTGGTGGTGGTCGATGAGCATTCGGAGATGAAATGAGGTTGTGTCTAGTGCCAAAACAGAGCCTGTGTGCTCTGTTGTGGGTGATCCAAGGTTGTGGAGGAAGATATTGGCTGTTGGTGAAGACCTGATGTGCTCTGGTTCATTGTCTGGTAGCTTGAATGCTCGAGAGTTAGAATGTCAAAGCTTGAGTGAAATAATGAATTGGAGAACTGAAGAACCTGTGCAAAGAGTTAAAAACTATTATTTAAGGTTACCTACGGTGGTTAGGGAGCCGACACTTGGTGAGGGATAACCTACATCGGTTAAGGAGAATTGGTCTTAGGTGCCAAAAATAACATGATCTTTGCTAATTTTGGTGTGATCTTGATTTCCATTCCAGTTCTTAAGTGAATAATTGCACTTAGATAAGTGGGAGTATTGTTGGAGAAGTAATCCGATATTAATATTAGGGTTAGACTAAGTCCCAGTTGGTTAGGCTAATTGGGGACATAGTCTTAGGTGTTAAATGGACTTGGAATAGGTCCAAGGTGAGGTGGAGAGGTAGAGTGGCTTAGGTGAGGTGGAGGGGTGATGTAGATAATTAGTTTAATTAGGGTAATTAAATTGATTAATTATGGGTGCAAAGGATCATGGTTAGATGTAGTGTGGAATTTAATTAATTGAAGGGGTTAAGGGGAGTTGTGACATTATTTTGGTGTTTATACTTGCCCCTTTTTGTCACGTAGCTTATATTAATAAGCGATGCTGACAAAAAGAAGTAGTTGCCCCAAGTATGGGTGAAGGTTAGGTTGTCCCAGGCATGGGTAGAAGTGATCCCCCTAAAACAAGGGACTAATTGAGGAGTATGTAAAATCAGTGATGGGTTTGATAATGTGGTAGATGGGGAAAGATAATGTTGGGTACAGATAAATGCAATGGTAATTTTAGGTGTAGGTAATAGGCGGGGGCATTCAAATGCATGCACATGTATATAATGCAACAAGGCACTAGGATGAAGAGCTCACAAACTCTACATTGGAAAATGTGGGTTGATTATGCAAACAAGATTGATGATGTCCGGATATCCAAGGTATAGGATACGGTCCTAGAAACACAACTAGGCGAGCTGTGTAGGAACGAGCATTAGGTGGGTTTCAAAAGCACTAATAGGTTTTGTCGGGATAAACGACTCGAAACTAGGCATGATAAGGTTGGTAGGTGTAAACAATACGAGTAGCGTCGTCACAATGAATAATGAGTAAGCGAATTTGAGTGTCAAATGGGCAAGGTTGAGTGGGTGGTTTAGGTAAGGCCATGGGTAAGGCCTTGGTAAGGTGTTGGTATATGAATTTTTTTCCCAAATGAAATGAAGGGCTCAAACTAGGTAATAAGGTGACAAGGTGAGACTCAAGGGCTTGGGTAAGGGTGCGGTAGTAATAAAATTGTCTCATGGCATTCAAATGTGGTGAAATTAGGCATAATGGGCTTAGGCAGGGTGACCGATACCGGTCAAGGGTAAAGCAATTCCGGTAAGGTAACCAAGGCCGGTCAACTAGCGCATGACCTGACCGATGTTGGTCAAGAAAATTTGGGATTAAAATAGAAAACCCACATTGAAAAGGTTTCATTTGTGCTTTTATACTTTTGGAAAATGACATGTAGACAAAATTTTGGAGTTTGTCGTGAGAGAAAAGGACATGGCTGCTTTCTAGGCTAAGTTGGAGTGAGTTGAGTGGACCCACAAGATCTTGATAAGTGACTGGATTGGTTGAGATTGAGAGGGAGAGTGAGCCATGGCAGGCGGTGAGAGGGTGGTTCAAGACCTCCAGTTCAGAGACCAGACATCACACCGAGGAGATGGCGTCAATTAGAGGTAGGAGTCCCTCTTTATTGATATTTTTGGTGAAAATTAAGGTAGAAAATGAAAGAATTTAGTTTGTTCAGTTCCTATCTCTATTACTTGGATGGAAACAATCTTGACTTGTGGTTTGGCTATTTTGATAGATGTCAATATTCTATTAATTGCTTCTTCCATATCAATATACTGTTGCATCCAATCTTGTTTGACACTTTAATCTAGAAATTGGCTACATGTATATTTTTATAAGGATGAGAGGTTACATAAATGTATAGTGTACCCTTCTTGAGTCTACTCTACTACCCCATGTTGCAACTGGATAGTATGTTGTTGTCTCCTTTGTTGTAGTTCTTGTTTGATTTTAGCCAATGAATCATGTGGGAAGTGAGCTGACACTATACCGTGGGGTGCTTCACTTGTTCTTGTGGCTGTAATTTGAGCTTTTTCCTGTGTTTGTACTTCATCTCTCGTTTCCTCTAGTTCTTTTTGTTTTTTCTACTTCTTGTCATTTTTTATCTTCTTCCTCCTCCCATGCCTTCTTCATGTCCTCTAGTTCCTTCTTCTTAACCTCTTCCTTCTTCCTCTCTTATTCTTCTTCTTTCTTCTTCTTCTCTTCTTCTTTCCTTTCTTCTTCTTCCTTTTTCTTGTTCTTGTCTTAAGTATTAATATATTTATCTTATCTTATCTTATCTTCCTTCTTCTTCTCTTCTTCCTTCTTTTTCTCCTATTCTATCTCTTCTTCTTTCTTCTTTTAGTATTTTTCTTTCTTCTTCTCTTCTTCTTTTCTCTTTATTTCCTCCTCTCTCTTTTTCTCTTCTTCTTCATATTCTTTTTTTTTCTTATCTTCTTCCTTCACCTTCTTACTTTCCTCTCCTTTCTTCTTATTTTCTTCTTCCTTACTCCTTATGTATTCTTCTTTCTTTTTGTTTTCTTGTTCTACCTTTTGTTTCTCACCCTTCTCCCTTTTCTTCTTTTCTTCTTTTCTTCTTGTCTCTTTTTGAAGTCTTTTTATTTTTTCTCTTTTTAAGTTATCTCAGTATCAACTCTTCTATATTCTCAATGAGGGTTTTATATTTAATTGTTTTCTTCTTCTTTTGCTTTAGCTACTTGAGTTCCTTCCCAAAAGATTCTAAAATTGTTTCTTCCTCCATGTCTACCTCGACCTATATTTCTTTGAGAAATTCCTTAGGAAGGAGATGGATTATGTCTTCTATTACCAACACAAATATCTTCATGTAATGAATTATAGCCTCTGCTATAGAAACCATTTCTCTTGTTGTGCCCACTTCATACTATTGGGCCACTTGTGAGATCCCACCAAGGGTTAAGCATGTTCTAGTAGAATCTATATGCAATGTGAGATAACTGTGAATCTTCCCAAGATTCAACCTCCTTTGTAAATTGGGAATTGAGTTCTTCTTGTGCTGTGGCTGGAGGAAAGAGAAAGGAAGATGGAGTTTCTTCTTCCCCTAAATTTGAGATGTCCACGGGTTCTACCTCTGAGTATCCTTCCTCTTCACTTATTTCTGATGCCTTCAACATTTTCTTTGTAGCCATCGTCTTTTGGCATTTGGTAGCTGGTTCAGAGAAGATTTTTCTTTCATGGGTTTTCTTTTATAAGTTTTTGACACTATCTTGTTAGTTTCTCCTTGGCCATGTTCCTCTGGATTTTTTTTTGAATTCCTCCTTGTTTCTTCAATCAAAACATCATTGTTTAGAGGGAATGGTTTACTAGGGTCAAGTAGAAGGTTCCTTATTACTTGTATTGTAGTTGCTACCAACACATCTGATGCCTCATAGGGTAGTAAAGCTACATGTGTAACCCATAGAATGAAGGGCCTTATGAAAATATGGTCAATGTTTGTGATGAAGGCCATTTCATTTTCAAATTGTCTCTCTTGTTTTTTCTTTGTGATTCAAGATTTGTTTGCCACTATTTTCCTTATATTATCCGTCCAACCTATAAGGGAGGTAAGTTGTTTTAGTTGATTCATAATATTCATGTGGTCTAAAATCTATTCTGCAATTGGTGTATGTTGTCTCCATTGTATTGGCTCTACTCTAGTTGGGAGGGTATTTGTAAAGTAAATGGCTAAGCATAGAAGAATGGACCCATAAGAGAATGTGTATTTCCCCTCCTTAATTTTCCTAGTGTTCTCATGGAATTATGTGGCTAACACCTCGCATAAATTGTACATAGAATGGGAGGTCACAATGTCTAGGGAAATTTGGGCACTAAGCCCATGGGCACCATCTTCTCTATTAGTGTAATAAATTTTCAATCATATGGCCTTAGCGCACACCTTAAAGAACAATTCTTGATGTCCCCGATCCACAATCCTCTTTTTGACATCATTACATCCATCAATTGTGCTGTGGTTTTCATCGATGTCTTTTTATTTGTTAATTTCGAGGGCCTGTTCCTGCAACCCTGTAACACTTTCTAAAACCGTTGCATTGATTTGGTGATGCTGGTCGAGGTAAGGATTTTGATTATGTAGATGACTAAGAAGAACCCTAATTGCATTGTCTTCCCTAAAAAATATAGAATTTTGAACCATGCATCTTATTTCAGTTCAATTATAACTTTTGCATTCTTTTTATACTCCATTTTTCCTATAGTTGGATTATGTTGAAGTAGCAATTTCCTATCAATATCCAATCTAGAGTGTGATCATACTTTGTAATTGTCAAGTGTATATATTTCTAAGTATTGCGTACATGCATGAATTTAAAAGGAATGTGTGAAAATGCTCCCATTCTATCATGCTTGGTAGATTTAATGAATTTTTTTGGAACTTTGGCTTCAGGTCTTTCTGCTAGACAATAGTGGGAGTCACCATTTTCTCTGTATTTTGTTTGGATTTTTATGCTCTATCTTCCTTGGTCTTCTTGATGTCGCACTTTACTTCTTTGCCCTTAGGTATTTTAATTTTGTGAATTGTTTCTTCCTTAGCTTATGCTTTTATACCTTTATGTTATCACTTACCACATTTATTGTATGTAAGGCGGAAAGTGTATTCTTTATTGTGCAAGATTTGTTTGTATTCTTTTGATTCATGGGTTTTCTTCCTTTTTTGTAGTTTTATTTAGTTTCTTGTGGCTTTTCCTCGTTTGCCTTTTTGTACTACTGAGATTATCCTTTCATTATGCGGTGTTTACTATGTTCCACAAGTGATCGCTTTGTTTCTATGGTTACTACTTTGTTCCTAGTTCCTTTATTCCTTCACGATGTGTTTCTTTTTTACATATATTTTTATCTTTTCACGACTTTTCCTTCATTGCGCAGGTATTCCTTCCCTCCATAACTTTTATTTTTTCATGGGGGTATTCCTTCCCTATACAAATTTTCTTTCATTACGTGGGTATGTCTTCCCTCCGTGGATTTTTCTTCATTGTGCCGGTATTTCTTCCCTCTGCGAATTTTTATTTCATTGTGCGGGATGTCTTCCTTTGACAAATTTTTCTTTCATTGCATAGGTATGTCTTCCCTCTCGTGGATTTTTCTTTGTTATGCGAATTGTTTTCTTCATTCTGTAGATTGTTCCTAACCTTTTCCATATTTTTGGATTCATCTTTTTGTTTCTATGCTATGTTTTGTTATTTTCTTTTGCTTGTTTTTACCTTTCTTCCTTATTGCTTTATTTCCTTACTTATTGTATCTTCCTTGTTTGTTTGTTTGTTTATTTTTGGTAGAGGCAGGGTGCCCTTGTGGGTTTTTATCCTCCTCATCCTATCTGCCGAAATACCAATTTTTCAGTGTTTCACGTCAAATCATGTGATAACCGATCAAAGTAATGCACGTAGGAGGAATACCTGTGATTATGTAGATGGAAGAAGATGTTGCGCACATTGTAGAATTTGATCGGAATGAATGTGAGAGATTCCTTTGCTGGCTAGGAGGAACGAGTTGTATAAGAACACATCAAGATCACAAAAGAGTATTAAATAGTAATTGGCAGTGAACTCGCCAGGGATTGCTAGTTCTAGTAAGTGTGATACTTCTTAGATGGACATTAATCCATTGTTTTTATCAAATTAATGAAAATAAATGTGATAAATAGAGGTCTTATTGCTAACACTTTGATTTAGGTGTCTCAAAAACATTATCAATATACTTTAAGAAAAGTATGGAAGTACAAACTAATCTAGCATTGGGAAAGGTATGGTTATGGTTGAGAAAGGTCATTGAGGTGTTAGGCAAGGTTTGGGTGAAGTTTGGTTATGTTTTGGGTTGTTTGGTGAAAGTTATAAGCTCATTGTTCTAGGAAAAATTACTAGTCACAGAGACCAATATCAGCTAGGTGACCGATGTTGGTACTGGAAAATGAACGACGCTGGTTGAGTGATTGGTGTTGGTAGGGGAAATATTATCATAATATTAAAAATAGGTGTTTTGGATCTCTCTGTGGTTGCATAGAGAGATGAGGGGGTTCGGAAGGGTGTTATGATTTATACAAAAACTCAACAAGGGTGATAAAGGCACTAGGATGGGAAAAATGGTTCAAGTTGGTATAATGGATGATAGATGGGTGAAGGGTGGTATTTAAGACAGAGGGGAGTCAGATAATATAAATGAATGAAAGACTTAAGATCAAATACCAGATCTAACAAGTAAGAGTGAGTTACTTATATGAGAACTTGTAGATCTGAAGGTGGATGTGGTCGATGAGCATTCGGAGATGAAATGAGGTTGTGTCTAGTGCCGTGAAACATAGCTGTGTGCTGCTCTATTGTGGGTGGTCCAAGGTTGTGGAGGAAGATATTGGTACATTGGTGAAGACTGATGTGCTCGGGTTCATTGTTTGGTAGCTTTAATGTTTGAGAGTTAGAATGTCAAAGTTTGAGTGAAATAATGAATTGGAGAATCAAGAACATGTGCAAAGAGTTAAAAATCTGATTTAAGGTTACCTATGATGGCTAGGGAACTTACATCAAGTTGAAGGATAACCGACATCGGTTAAGGAGAATTGGTCTTAGGTGCTTTAAAAATAACATGATCTTTGCTAATTTTGGCGTGATCTTGATTTCCATTCCAATTCTTAAGTGAATAATTGCGCTTAGATAAGTAAGAGTATTGTTGGAGAAGTAATCCGATATTAATATTAGGGTTAGACTAAGTCCCAGCTTGGTTAGAATAATTGGGGACATAGTCTTAGGTGTTAAATGGACTTGGAATAGGTCCAAGGTGAGGTGGAGAGGTAGAGTGGCTTAGGTGATGTGGAGGGGTGATGTAGATAATTAGTTTAATTAGGGTAATTAAATTGATTAATTATGGGTGTTGTTATCCCGTAAAATTGACAAGGGCAATTTTATAGATAATCCTACCAAAAAATCCCTTCCCGGGAAATCTAGTTTTCCAAACTTAGCCATTTTTGGTCTTTTTTGGTCGGGCGCACATAATGACTATGCAACATCAAGCTTTCATGTGCCCCCTTTAAATCCTTTGGCGCATGGTTTGAAGTGTCAACAGGCGTTTTGATGCGCCTCACTATGTTGAGTCTTCCTTGCATGCGCCAAGGCGCATGCGCCTTCATGTCAACAAAACTTTTGTTGCGCCACTTTTTGGTGCGCCTAGGGCGCACATATTCCTCTGTCAACACCACTTTCGGTGCACCAAAGGTGCACATAACTTTGTGTTGGCAAGCGTTTTGATGCGCCACAGGGCACATGTTTTCTTGTGTCGACAGTGCTTTTCATGCGCCACTTGAAAAAGTTGGTGGCGCATTTATCGCACCTCACCTATATATAGCACGTCACACTGCTATTGTTGTCATCCGACACAAATCACGTGATTTTTCTCTGTACTTCCAACCGCACCTGCCTTGTCGTTTTCAAATCACTTTGTGGACCCGTTTGCACATTTCTTCGTTATATATCCTGGTAAGAGGTCCTCATTGCTTCTGTGTTTGGTGTTTTGTTTATTGGTTGCTTGCTGGTTTGGATTGAGTTAAAAGAGATTTTCAAAACATGAGCTCCCATCCTCCTTGCTGTTTTCTCTACCCATTCTTTTTCCCCTCTTTCCAGATCTCCTGGTAGGGGAAACTCTGTCCTAAAAAATGGCTTGGAACTCTCTGAATAAGCTTCTTCATAACCCAAATGAACCCTTAAAAAGGAGCTTAACCACATGCAAATCCCTCAAGAAAAGAATCATGACTTGAAAAGAGGCACTGTTATTTTTCTCCTTTGGCGCATCTGTCACCCCTGCAACATGATAAACAGTCGCGCCAATGGCGCACATTCCTTGTGTGTTACATAATGAACAGTTGCGCCCTAATGGCGCACTCCCTTCGCTTGTTGCAATCGCTTTCCCTGCGCCCTACTTGGTGCACTCAACGCATCTGTTGCATCATTAATACCCGCGCCCTTTGGCGCACCCTGCATATATGCAACATTCAAATCATATGCGCCAAAGCACAACTGTTAAAATGGCACAGTGCATCCATTGTTGCAACGACATCATGTTATGTAGACCTTCCATGCGCCGCGCCAAGTTCTCCTATGGCGCATGAAAAAATGATGTTACACGCATTATACCGTGCCCTTTGGCGCATCCTGTACCCGTGTAACATGAAAAATATTTGCGCCCTTTATAAAATATATACACATGGCGCAGGTGCACTTGTGCTTACAACAAAAAAATGCAATCTGCAGTGTCCATGCACCATGTGCCCTTTTGGTGCTGATTTATCCCTTGCAGCAGCCCTTTCCTGTGCACCTTACTATTTAACCCTGCAGCTTGCAGTGTACATGCGCCCTGCACCCTGAGGCCTTAAAATTGCTAACTCTTCTTTCTGTCAACGCTTTAATGGAAGATCAAACAACTAACATGACCTTCCTGCATTGTGTTTCCTTCTTCTCCTTGCAGATCAGCAACTGAGTTTAGAGTTACATATGTCAACATCAAGCAAGAGACCTACCAAATCTAAAGGCAAGGCCAAGCTCACAGAAGAAGAAATGAAGTATAAATATCAGAGGGTCAGGATGCCCGAATCCCAGCAGAGTGTGACCTAGATATCAGAGACTCAGAGCTCGGACACATTGATATGGAGGAGTTCTGGGCCAGAACCAGGAAGGTCACACGAAGTCCCTGGATGGACAAATTGATAGGCAGTGCCCTGCACTTTGCTGGAGGGATCCCAGTCAGTGCCGTGAATAATGAATTTATGATGGTGGTAGCCCGATGCTACAATAAAGACACAAGATGTGTCCACAATGAGAAGGGTGAGGTTATAATCAACCTCACTGCCCACCATTTTGAAATAATGCTTGGCATCCCTCACCACCGGCACTTTGTGGCCGTAAGCCGGGAAGACTGCATCAAGGCCTGGGACGACAATGAAGATCAGTGCATGCAGCTGATGAACGAGGTATATTTGAAGAACAAAAAGGTGGTGACTCGGTGGCCACAAGTCATTCATCGTAGTGACTTTTCAGAGGAACTTAGCGACACCATCACGTTCCTGAGCAGAGTCTTTGGGCTTCCTGATGCCCATTATTTTCACAAGTGGATGCTGCGATACCTAGAGACAATGAACAAAAATGTGCCCGATCAACGCTTTGAGTGGGCAGAAATCATAAGCAGCACGATATCGAGCAGCTACAACAACTTAACACAACGGGGAGGTTCTATATGAACTCCTACATGGTCTATGCTGCGCTTCAGAAAGAGACTATCCAGCTCTGATGCGGTGTGGGGTTTGGCCCCAAGTTAAGATCTATGAATACTATCCAGAACTGAAGCTGGAAAATAGTATTCCCCAGTTCACAAAGATCAACGATGCCTTCTTCTACGGCATCATCTACCTCTTGAGGCTGAATATGACTCATGGTCACACGACCAAGAGTATTGTAGCAGCTACCGAGAAGTGGGGGGCCTTGTTCACTCAATTCCCCACATTCACCTATCTGAGGGCAGTTAACTTCTTGGGGAACCAACTAAATTGCCAAGATATGCCGGTCCCAAGTTGATCCTGCTAGAGCTGGTCGAGGTAACTTATTACCTACCATGAGAAGTGTCTCAAGAGAAAGAAGGGTGGAACTCCTTTCCCCCTCACAGTGGGTAGGTATACGTGTCTCACTCACCACAAGGTGAAAGACATGTTTGCAGAACTAGAGCTGCTGAATCTGAAACATAACTTCCCAGCAAGACCCACCTTCGACCCGAGAAATTGTCTTCCTAGGGCCAAGCTTGACCCAATCCACATCCCTCAGATCGAAGATATCTACATCGACATATATCATGAGGTTGAGCTCAGGAGGAAGGATCATTCCCACTTGGCCTTAGCAGAAATCATCCAGTACGGGGTGGCCATCATCCCAAAAGGCTACCAAACTACTGAGCAAGAAGTGGATCAAGTGTATCTTGACACAGGTGGGGATGATTGGAATTTCACGTTGATTGATAGAACCAAATATCCTCAAACAATCGAGGAGAGAGTCAAGGAAACTCTGCGCAGAACAGAGCATTGGTGCCGAATGAATGGGCTCATCTACCTTGGAGTCGATTTCACAACCTCTCCGTTGGGCAACGCACCTCCTCGGTCGAAACAACGGATAAAGGGCAAGGGAAAAGGAATAGAGGGTGAATCCAGGTCCACCCAAGAGGAAGCTCCTGAAAGTCCTCCTTCCGCTTCACAAGAACGGGTTGTAAATCCCGAAATCCCAAAAAAGAAGCAACGAAAGATGTTCCAATAGGCACATCCACTCAAGATGTGGCCACGACTGTAACAATCGAGGTCCCTTCTGTTCCTTCTCCTTCTCCTCCTTCCCCTCCTCGAGTGACCCAAGTGACCATTCCTTTGGTCGTGTCCTCCCCCTTCTTCTACTGTTCCTCCTGCTTCTTCCTCCATCTTCTCCTCTCTCGCGACTCCGTCCCCTCCATTTCTTCCCTCATCTCTCGAGCTCCCTTCCCTTCCTATGACTTCCTCCCCTGCAGTATCCCTTCCTCCCGTGAGCACTTCCTCGGCTTCCCTCTCAATGCCACCGCCACGTGTCTCCACATTTTTCCCTTCTACTACTGCAGCTGCCCCCTTCTCTATTTCTGGTCCTTCTCCCCTAAGTCCAGCCTGGATCTCCCAGCACCTAAGTCAACAGAAAAGGAAAGTTCCCATCGCACCGATGGACTTTTCCATTATCCCATCAAAGGGGGCCAAGAAGCAAAAGCCTATCACACGCTTCTCTCAGAGTGCTTCGGGAGAAAGGGTAATGGAGATCGCATACCCCAATCCTCTGAAAGATAAAAAGGATCTGTCTTTGACAGATTACACAGTGACTCAAGTCACAATGGGGACGTCTTTTGAAAGCCTTTAGGAGAGGCCTTATTTGCAGGTTGACGCCTCGCAAGAAGCTTCAAGAAGCAAAAGAAGAGAAAAGGCTACTGAAAGAGCAAAATAAACATCTACTCCACGCCTTACAGAAGATGGGCAGTGCACCTCCCACAACTGCCACCGAAACTCCTGAGCCTCTAAGTCAGGATAAAATTAATGAATATGCAAAGATCGGCGAGCAGGGTATGGCAGTTTCCACTTGGAGGAGCCAGATCCTCAAGGACAGTGAATGAGTGATCGCCAAGTTCACCGATTTGTATCTGAACATCAACAAGGTGAACAAAGAACTCCAGGCATTAGCAGGACCCATATCCGAAGAGCTAGACCATGCTAGGCTACAACATGAGACCTTTCAAAAAATGTTCGACTGTTCAAAAGATCTGGTCAAGTTCGGCGTTTTCGGTCACCCCAGGGCCCTCAATAAAATCCTTTCCACTCTGGATTACCGGATGGATCAACTGGAATTCATCCTCAAAAAGATTGATAAGGTAAAGGAAGAAGCCCTGGACGCAATGCATCAGATGGAACAAATTGTTCTAACGATGTCTCCAGGGTTGCTTACTCCTTCTTTCACCTTAAGGAAGGTTGACGAAACCATCCAGATCTTCAAGGAGATCGTTTCGCAAGGGCTGGGGCCAGAGGTCACTTTTGACGCAGAATCCATCAATAACCTGCTGGCCTGTCGACTTCATCGGTTCTTAATAGAAGCAGAGAATGAATATTCCAAACTCCTAAAGAAGCTCACAGATGAGCGGGAGACTTGTGAGGCTATCACTGAGCGACACAAGGATCCTTCCTAGGATCAACTAGAGCCCATGATCAGCAAGTTCATGGAATACCGTGCCCAATTCCACATCTCACACCCGAGCAAAGAAAGCAAAGCAGATATCCCCTTTCACCATGGGACGACGATTTATTACGAATAATTTCTCTCTCTTCTTCACTTTCTTTTTGTAAATGTCTAAAGTATGTTGGTATAAATGATGACATCATCCATGTTGCACCATGGGATGATGTCATCCATCAAGTTGTCAAAAGTCAACATGACTTTGAGATATTTTGTAGATTTTATGTAAATAGGTGGTTGGTTCCTTTTTGCCTTCCTTCTTCTCCTTCTTCTATAAATACTCGAATACTTGTTGTATTCGGGGTGAATACTTTTCAGATGAGAAATAGAAGTAAGAAGAAGATTTTGAACTCTTTGTAACAAAAACAAACATTGAATACAATATATTTAGACTTTGTGCTGAATACATGTGTTTTAATATCAGATCTTTCTTATGTTAGATTTGTGTGATTGTTCTGTTGGATTTGCTTCTACTTTGTTGTCATTTATTCATCAGTATTGCTTTATCCATCTATGCAAGTAGGTTCGGCTCTGTTTACTACCAACCCAAACCATAGACCCTTTGACCCTTCTGCTTTGGAATTCATTTCTTTTCTCCCTTCGGATCTGATCTTTCTTCATTTTCCCCCCTCCTTTCATTTTTCCTCTCAGCCGGAAACACATCTATTGGGATGAGATCCCAAACCCCCGAAGGCAGAATATTGTGAGACTTGCATAGATTCCTGCTGGTAGAATAGCAATAAACCAGTTTCACTTTGCTGACTCAAAGAGGGGCTATGCCCTGCACACTGTTGACTCGTTTATCCATAAATCTACCCAAGCGACAGATTTTCAAACCAACAGTTTTTGGCGACTCTACTGGGGATCGAACAGATCTATCCGATCTATGATGGTGGTATGATAGAAAATCAGGAAAAATCAGAAAAATCACTACCTGTTTGCAAATTTTAACTTTTGTTCAAAATCCAAAATTTTTGCAAAAGTGACCCAAATTGAAAATTTTCTTCTGAGATCCATAGATCGGGCCTAGTTGGAGACCTTTAGTTCACTGAGTTTTTATAAAATTTGTATTTTTCCATCCGTAGATCTCGATTTTTTGACTGTTTACCAAAATTTTCAAACTCTTTGAAAAAGTCAAATCTAGATCTGAAAATCAGCTTACTAAGCTTCACCATCATTTTATCCTCGTTGTTCTTTGTCATTAAACCGCAATCGGTTTTCAGAAGAGGATAAAATTAAATATTCAGAAAAGTACATGCTGCTGATTTTTGTCAAAAAAATCAGAAAATCAGCAAGTACAACCAAAAAGAGTTTTTAAATCTGCTCCACAATATTGCAGATCGGGAAGGTACACTGGCAGGTGAACCATTTACCCGTGGCAGGAGAGCTCATGGAGAAGTCGATCCTACTTTTGATCTGCTTCAAAGGCACAACTTCAGTATAACACCGGCGCTTTTCATCACTAAGTTCAGCTGATCGGTCAGCCAGAAGTGCCTCACCTCCACGAAAGAACCAGTTTTCACAAGGAGCCTCCACATCCCTTTGTAGTGCCTTGCTAGCTCAGCGGAACCGCACTTCCAGCCCGTGTTCTTTTTCTAGCCTTTCAAATGGCAGTGCCATGGGGAAATGCTATGGGCCCCCTCGCATTACCACATCCAGTTCACGCGCTCCCTCATGGAAACCGAAAGAATTTCCCAAGATTTGATGGGAGTGGGAACCAAAGCACGGATTCACATATATCTGCATTCATCATGTCATGCAGTATCCTAGATGTGACTCATGAAGATGTGTCAGTTCACCTCTTTTTAGAGACCCTCCAAGGGCCCGCAGCAGAATGGTTTCAGCATTTGCCGGCCGGATCTATTACCAGTTGGGCCACCTTGCGGGATGCTTTTGAAGATAGATACAAGCCTTCGGAAGATGCATTTGCATTGTTATCACAGATCACTCACCTAAAGAAGGAGGCCAATGAGACCATGCACGATTTTATCACCAGGTTCAATGCATTAATCAACCGTGTGCCTGGCTTGCCATGTTGCCAACACTAGAAAATCAAAAGTGTTTCTTTGTGAATGCAATGAGCTCAAAAATAAGTTTTTTGCTTCTACATGAACAAATAACTACCTTGCCTCTTGCCCAAGCTGCTGCCATACGGATTGAAGACAACTTGCTCATATCTGCGAATTAAAAGGGAATCATCCAAGCCCAAAGCTTTGAGCCCTTCTCCCGCCACTTCATCCGATCCAGCATTTCAAAAGATGGCAAATGACTTGATCGCATTAAAGAAGCAGTTAGCCCAAACTTCCCCCAGTTCCTCGTACCGGGATATTCCACGAAGAAACTTCACTCCCAACAGCGTCCCACATAGGCCGCGGTTGCCCGCGACCGCTCCACGGTTGGCACTTGAGGCTCCTCCGGTCAATGCTCTAGCTGAAATTGAAGAAGAAGAGGAACAAAATTACGAAGAACCTTCATCTCAAGGCGAAGATGATCAAGATGTCGGTGAGCCGACTGGCGACTCTACTATCGGGTATATGGAATTTGATGAGGAGGAATCTGACCAAGAAGAGGGTACCCAGGGATATGCAAGTGACAATCATATGTTGTTTTTACCCGCTCGCAAGGGAAAAGAAGCTGAGGTCACTGCCAATGTGCAGAAAGAAAAGACTACGTCATCTACGTACCCAACCATTGCAAAGAGAGGTAATCCCCTACCCACTCAACCTGTCAATAAGTCTTTTTCAAAGAGAGCTTTGCCCCTGTATCTCCCCCAAATCAGCCCTCTCATATTCCTATCAAGACCAGTAATCCTACCTACCATCACGAAGTGAGGGACTCATTCCTTCACCAGCTGCAACCTTTGGCCACATTTGATATCATAGATCATGCTAAAAAGACCAAGATCCAAATGTCTGAAGCCGAGTATCTTCAGTCAAACCCCGAGCAGCTGATGAGGTTAATCAATACATTCAAAGTCAAGCTGTCATAGCTCCCCAGGTTTCCTTAAAAGGAATCCTTTCCACTCCTCCTGCATCCCGCATAAATGTTGCCTCAACATCTGCATCAGGCAAGATAGAGCCTTTCTATCTCTCCCTCCTAATCAATGGCCACAAGTTAAGTAACTGCATAATTGATTCTGGGGCTTCTGATAACGTCATGCCGGCAAAAGTTACCCATGCTTTGGGCCTCACCCTTACCAAGCCTTTTGGCAGATGTTATTCCTTGGAAACCAAGCAGGTTCCGTTGATTGGTCAAATCAAAGACGCACAGTTCACATTTGCGGCATTCCCAGAGAAAAGAGTAAAAATGACCATCCTCGTTGCCGACATTCCAGCAGCCTATGGAATTCTGCTGGGAAGGAGTTTTTGTAGTGAGGTTGGAGGAGAAATTCATATGGACTGGTCTAAGGCTAGAATCCCCGTCAAAGGTGTAATGCAGACTTTGGAGCCAGAATCACAAAAGAAGTACTTGGTTACTAACTCTGAGGACCCCAAGGCCCAAATTCTTTTCGAATCATCAGGGATGGGGAACTATTTCTTGTCTACCGAGTCTGACAAAATGGTTGTTCTCATCCAAGAAGAAGATCTTAACAAGGTCTGGACTTTGCAGTTTGATGGTAGTTGCGCAACCAGTGGATGTGGCGCCGGAGCCGTGCTTATATCTCCCGAGGAGGAGATTATTCCTCTCTCTTTCAAGTTGTAGTTTTTCAACACAAATAATACTGCTGAATATGAGTCTCTGCTACTTGGCATGCAAGCCACGAAGGAAAGAGGGATCAAAAATATGAAAGTGCAAGGTGATGCAGAGCTAGTCATGAATCAAGTTAAGAGAATATATCAAGTGAAGAACGAGAGGCTCAGGCACTACCGTAATGCGGTGTGGGACAACATCGAGGAATTTGACACTTTTTCAATAGAATCCATTCCGAGAGCTCATAATGACATGGCCGATTCATTGGCCATTTCAGCATCCCTCATGCTCCCTCACCCAGGTTTGAAAATAGACAAATACACCATTGAGGTGGTTTTCCGCCCAAGTGTGCCGGACAATTCTCAGCATTGGCAAGTATTCAACGATGACAATCAACTCATTGCCTTTCTAGAAAAGGTGGAAAATTTTAAGGAGCTTCACTTTGAAGGATCCACTTCCACTTGCCGTGAATCAGTCACCGATCAAGACAATGAATCCAGAGGGAATGACGGCATATGTCAGCTCAAAGGAAATAAAATTCCGAAGGGCCTGGTTTCTTTGGAACGGTTGTTCGACAGGCATGACCATTTTGTAAAAAGAAAAGGCAAGATGGTATGGGCTCCTCCCCAGAAACCGAGCCGGTTAATTTAGGTTCGGTAGAACATCCGCAGTTTGTGAACATTGGAAAATGTTGCACACCTGAAGAGAAGCGGAAGTTTGTCAAACTACTGAAGAAATACATGGATGTATTGGCATGGTCCTATGCCGATCTAAAGTCTTTTAAGCCAAAGGACGTCCAGCATGACATCCCATTGAAAGAGAGACGTCAAACCCTTTCGCCAGAAGCAGAGGCATTATAACCCTAAGATCTCAGGTACTATCCAAGCTGAAATTCAGAAAATGCTAGATGCGAGGATCATTTTTCCTATCCATCACAGTACTTGGGTGGAAACATTGTGCCAGTACACAAAAAAAACGGTGAAATACGCATATGCGTAGATTTTCAAACTGAATCAGCTTCCTTAAAAGACAACTACCCACTTCCTATAATGGATCAAGTTCTACAAGCAGTAACTGGATCAGAAATGTTGTCCATGCTTGATGGTTTTTCGGCTACAATCAAATTGAAGTCTCACCTGAAGATCAATTTAAAACAACATTCACTACTCCCTGGGGCACGTTTGCCTACAGCAGGATGCCTTTTGGCCTGACCAACGCTGGCGCCACTTTTCAGCGGGCCATGGACCTGGCATTCAAAGGTATGATGGGGAAAGTCATTGTCATTTATCTGGATGACTTAACTATGTTCTCTAAACAACGAAGTGATCATTGTGATCATCTAGAGCAAGTATTGGCTAGATGCCGAGAGCATGGGATTTCCTTGAACCCAAAAAAATCCATTTTTGGAGTCACAGAAGGAAAGTTGCTAGGACATGTTGTTAGCAAAGAAGGAACGAAGATAGATACCGAAAGGGTTAAGGCTATTCAGAGCCTCACTTTGCCTACAAGCAAGACCGGCGTTCATTCTTTCTTCGAAAAGGTGAATTTTCTCAGGTGTTTTGTTCCCGACTTTGCTGAAAAGACTCATCATATATTGGACATGATGAAAGGGTCACCAACTTTCCGATGGAGCGAGGAAGGGAAAAGGTCATTCGAGGAAATAAAAGCCTCCGTCGCTCACGCACCAGTCCTGGTATGCCCCGACTTCTCCAAGGATTTTATCATGTATAGCTATGCGTCTGAGCATACTGTATCTACCATCTTGATGCAAAAGAATTCTGAGGATGTTGAATCCCCAATTGCGTTCATGAGCTCTCCCCTCAAGCCTCACAAATTAAAAATGTCTCGATTGGAAAAGCATGCCTTCGCCGTTGTCAAAGCAGTCAAAAATTTCAGGTATTACATTTTAAATTCTCATACAGTGGTGTTGGTCCCTGACACGGCAGTCAAATCAATTTTAACTCAACAGGAGTTAGGAAGCTTGCGCGGAAATTGGATTGCAAAGGTCCAGGAGTACGATCTAGATATAAAACCAACCAAGTTGGTAAGAGGCAAAGGCTTATGTCAACTTATGGCCGAAAACCAAGGGTCGGAAGTTTCTAGAGAAAAGATGATTGTACCAATGAAGCACAAGACCAATTGATAAACCCGATTCACTACCTCTGGTCCTATTTGTCACAACCAGCGATGAGTGGTATTCCGATATTGCTTTCTTCCTCACCTACGGCGAATGCCCAGCTCACCTAACTACAAAGGAGAAGCACACTATAAAGCTCAGAGCAGCCAAATATGTCATCTGGGATGACGGTTTATACAAACGCGGGATAGATGGTGTCTTCTTGTGATGTGTCGACAAGCCACAACAGGTGAAGTTACTTGAAAGTTTTCATAATTCAGCCTGTGGGGGCCATTTCTCCTCTTCCATAACAGCACACAAGATCATTCGGCCAGGTACTATCGCCGACACTTTTCCAAGATACAGCTACCTGGGTAGCAAAGTGTGAGCCTTGCCAGCAGTTCGTCAGCAAGCCCAAGTTGGCTGCTTTTCCCCTCAGGCCGGTCATTGTCAACGAACCATTCAAGCAGTGGGGAATTGATTTTATCGGCGCACTCAATCCCCAATCGAGTGCCGACATAATTATGTCCTAACAACAATGATTATTTCACCAAGTGGGTGGAAGCCATACCTCGCCAAACATGCCACTTCCGAAGTTGTTTGCAGTTTCATCAAAGAAAATATCATTGTCAGGTTTGGCGTCCAAACAAGATTGTTGCTGATAATGCTTCTAACTTTTCTTCACGGGAAGTTATTAGTTTTTGCTATGAATATGGGATAACTTTAGCTCACGCCTCAGATTATTACCCTCAGGGAAATGGTCAAGCAGAATCCAGTAACAAAAACTTGGTGACCATCATACGAAAGCTAGTGGATGAGAATCAACGAATGTGGCACAAGTCCTTATACGATGCTTTGTGGGCAGATCGCATTACTCCCAAGAGATCTCTCGGTATGTCACCTTTTCAAGTGTTATATGGCACCGATGCCGAGCTTCCCATTTCCGCTAAATCCCTACTCTGTGCTTGGCACGGGCAATCGAAGATGAAACTTTTCAAAATTCCCTTGAAAAGAGGATCATGTATCTAGCAGAGCTCGAGGAAAAGAGAGTAAGGGTGGTCGACAAGATCACCGAGCATCAGAATCAAGTCAAAATATTGTTCGATAAAAAAGCTAAGCAAAGAAATTTCCAGGTGGGAGACCTCGTCCTTTTGTGGGACAAATGAAGAGAGCCAAAGGCATGCACGGAAAGTTTGATTCCCTATGGAGAGGGCCCTTCAAGATCAAGCAACTCAACGGAGAGAATAGTTTCTATCTCTCGTATTTGGATGGAACTAAGCTCCCGCTTCCCTATAGCGGGCAACATCTGAAAATCTTCAGGAAGTAGAGCTCGCTCTCTTCTTTGTACAGTTTTCTTCAGTTGTGTGTTTGTTTTTGTCATGTGTTTGCTTTCATTGGTTGTGTGTTTCCCTTTCCGGTCCCCCTTGTTTTTGACTCTGTTACCCAATGGATAGGCACGTGAGATCTGGGATTCTCTACCCCTGAGGTCCGCTCAGAGATAGTCCCCAGAAAGAGCCAGCTGTTATCCCGTAAAATTGGCAAGGGGGCAATTTTACAGATAACCCTACCAAAATTTTGTTCCGGTCCCTCGTCAGGGACCCCTTGTGTTCGGAACGTTGCAAAATCCCTTCCTAGAAATCTAGTTTTCCGAACTTAGCCATTTTTGGTCTTTTTTGGTCGGCACACATAATGACTATGCAACATCAAGTTTTCATGCATGCCCCCTTTAAATCCTTTGGCGCATGCTTTCTCGTGTCAACAGTGTTTTGGTGCGCCTCACTATGTTGAGTCTTCCTTGCATGCGCCAAGGCGCATGCGCCTTCATGTCAACAAAACTTTTGTTGCGCCACTTTTTGGTGCACCTAGGGCACACATATTCCTCTATCAACACCACTTTCGGTGCGCCAAAGGCGCACATAACTTTGTGTTGGCAAGCGTTTTGATGCGCCACAGGGCGCATGTTTTCTTGTGTCGACAGTGCTTTTCATGCGCCACTTGAAAAAGTTGGTGGCGCATTTATTGCCACCTCACCTATATATAGGCGCGTCTCTGTCATTGTCATCCGACACAAATCACGTGATTTTTCTCTGTACCTGCCAGCGCACCTGCCCTGTCATTTTCAAATCGCTTTGTGGACCCGTTTGCACATTTCTTCGTTATATATCCTGGTAAGAGGTCCTCATTGCTTTTGTGTTTGGTGTTTTGTTTATTGGCTGCTTGCTGGTTTGGATTGAGTTAAAAGAGATTGTCAAAACATGAGCTCCCCATCCTCCTTGTTATTTTTCTCTACCCATGCTTTTTCCCCCTCTTTCCAGATCTGCTGGTAGGGGAAACTCTGTCCTAAAAAATGGCTTGGAACTCTCTGAATAAGCTTCTTCATAACCCAAATGAACCCTTAAAAAGGAGCTTAACCACATGCAAATCCCTCAAGAAAAGAATCATGACTTGAAAAGAGGCACTGTTATTTTTCTCCTTTGGCGCATCTGTCACCCCTGCAACATGATAAACAGTCGCGCCAATGGCACACATTCCTTGCGTGTTACATAATGAACAGCTACGCCCTAATGGCGCACTCCCTTCACTTGTTGCAATCGCTTTCCCTGCGCCCTACTTGGCACACTCAACGCATCTGTTGCATCATTAATACCCGCGCCCTTTGGCGCACCCTGCATATATGCAACATTCAAATCATATGCGCCAAAGCACAACTGTTAAAATGGCGCAGGCACATCCATCATTACAACAACATCATGTTATGCAGACCTTCCATGCGCCGCGCCAAGTTCTCCTGTGGCACATGAAAAAATGATGTTACACGCATTATACCTGCGCCCTTTGGCGCATCCTGTACCCGTGTAACATGAAAAATATCTGCGCCCTTTATAAAATATATACACATGGCACAGGCACACTTGTGCTTACAACAACAAAATGCAATCTACAGTGTCCATGCGCCATGCGCCCTTTTGGC
This sequence comes from Taxus wallichiana var. yunnanensis, assembly GCA_018340775.1. NCBI lineage: Eukaryota > Viridiplantae > Streptophyta > Pinopsida > Cupressales > Taxaceae > Taxus > Taxus wallichiana. The sequence goes on along the minus strand of CM031243.1, from coordinate 703,992,870 downwards.
GCTGATTTATCCCTTGCAGCAGCCCTTTCCTGTGTGCCTTACTATTTAACCCTGCAGCTTGCAGTGTACATGCGCCCTGCGCCCTGAGGCCTTAAAATTGCTAACTCTTCTTTCTGTCACAATTTAATGGAAGATCGAACAGCTAACATGACCTTCTTGCATTGTGTTTCCCTTCTTCTCCTTGCAGATCAGCAACTGAGTTCAGAGTTACATATGTCAACATCAAGCAAGAGACCTACCAAATCTAAAGGCAAGGCCAAGCTCACAGAAGAAGAAATGAAGTATAAATATCAGAGGGTCAGGATGCCCGAATCCCAGGCAGAGTGTGACCTAGATATCAGAGACTCAGAGCTCGAGACACATTGATATGGAGGAGTTCTGGGCCAGAACTAGGAAGGTCACACAGAAGTCCCTGGATGGACAAATTGATAGGCAGTGCCCTGCACTTTGCTGGAGGGATCCCAGTCAGTGCCGTGAATAATGAATTTATGATGGTGGTAGCCCGATGCTACAATAAAGACACAAGATGTGTCCACAATGAGAAGGGTGAGGTTATAATCAACCTCACTGCCCGCCATTTTGAAATAATGCTCGGCATCCCTCACCACCGGCACTTTGTGGCCGTAAGCCGGAAGACTGCATCAAGGCCTGGGACGACAATGAAGATCAGTGCATGCAGCTGATGAACGAGGTATATTTGAAGAATAAAAAGGTGGTGACTCGGTGGCCACAAGTCATTCATCGTAGTGACTTTTCAGAGGAACTCAACTGACACCATCACGTTCCTGAGCAGAGTCTTTGGGCTTCCTGACGCCCATTATTTTCACAAGTGGATGCTGCGATACCTAGAAACAATGAACAAAAATGTGCCCGATCAACGCTTTGAGTGGGCAGAAATCATAAGTAGCACGATATCTGAGCAGCTACAACAACTTAACACAACGGGAGGTTCTATATGAACTCCTACGTGGTCTATGCTGCAGCTTCAGAAAGAGACTATCCAGCTCTGATGCGGTGGGGTTTGGCCCAAGTTAAGATCTATGAATACTATCCAGAACTGAAGCTGGAAAATAGTATTCCCCAGTTCACAAAGATCAACGATGCCTTCTTCTATTTCATCATCTACCTCTTGAGGCCGAATATGACTCATGGTCACATGACCAAGAGTATTGTAGCAGCTACCGAGAAGTGGGGGGCCTTGTTCACTCAATTCCCCACATTCACCTATCTAAGGGCAGTTAACTTCTTGGGGGAACCAACTAAATTGCCAAGATATGCCGGTCCCAAGTTGATCCTGCTAGAGCTATCGAGGCAACTTATTACCTACCATGAGAAGTGTCTCAAGAGAAAGAAGGGTGGAACTCCTTTCCCCCTCACAGTGGGTAGGTATACGTGTCTCACTCACCACAAGGTGAAAGACATGTTTGCAGAACTGGAGCTGCTAAATCTGAAACATAACTTCCCAGCAAGACCCACCTTCGACCCAAGAAATTGTCTACCTAGGGCCAAGCTCGACCCGATCCACATCCCTCAGATCGAAGATATCTACATCGACATATATCATGAGGTTGAGCTCAGGAGGAAGGATCATTCCCGCTTGGCCTTAGCAGAAATCATCCAGTACGGGGTGGCCATCGTCCCCAAAGGCTACCAAACTACTGAGCAAGAAGTGGATCAAGTGTATCTTGACACGGGTGGGGACGATTGGCCTTTCGCGGTGATTGATAGAACCAAAGCTCCTCAAACAATCGAGGAGAGAGTCAAGGAAACTCTGCGCAGAATAGAGCATTGGTGCCGAATGAACGGGCTCATCTACCTCGGAGTCGATTTCACAACCTCTCCATTGGGCAACGCACCTCCTCGGTCAAACAACAAGCCAAAGGGTAAGGGAAAAGGAATAGAGGGTGAATCTAGCTCCACCCAAGAGGAAGCTCCTGAAAGCCCTCCTTCCGCTTCACAAGAACGGGTTGTAATCCCGAAAAGCCCAGAAAAAGAAGCAGCGGAAGATGTTCCAATAGGCACATCCACTCAGGATGTGGCCACGACTGTAACAATCAAGGTCCCTTCTGTTCCTTCTCCTTCTCCTCCTTCCCCTCCTCGAGTGACCCAAGTGACCATTCCTTTGGTCGTGTCCTCTCCCCTTCTTCTACTGCTTCCTCCCGCTTCTTCCTCCATCTTCTCTCTCTCTCGCGGAGCTGTCCCCTCTCCATTTCTTCCCTCATCTCTCGAGCTCCCTTCCCTTCCTATGTCTTCCTCCCCTGCAGTATCCCTTCCTCCCGTGGGCACTTCCTCGGCTTCCTCTCAATGCCGCCGCCACGTGTCTCCACGTTTTTCCCTTCTACTACTGCAGCTGCCCCCTTCTCTGTTTCTGGTCCTTCTCCCCTAAGTCCAGCCTGGATCTCCCAGCACCTAAGTCAACAGAAAAGGAAAGTTCCCATCGCACCGATGGACTTTTCCGTTATCCCATCAAAGGGGGCCAAGAAGCAAAAGCCTATCACACGCTTCTCTCAGAGTGCTTTGGGAGAGAGGGTAATGGAGATCGCATACCCCAATCCTCTGAAAGATAAAAAGGATCTGTCTTCGATAGATTACACAGTGACTCAAGTCACAATGGGGACGTCTTCTGAAAGCCTTCAGGGAGAGGCCCTATCTGTAGTTGACGCCCTCTGCAAGAAGCTTCAAGAAGCAAAAGAAGAGAAAAGGCTACTGAAAGAGAAAAATAAACATCTGCTCCACGCCTTACAGAAGATGGGCAGTGCACCTCCCACAACTACCGCCGAAACTCCTGAGCCTCTGAGTCAGGATAAAATTAATGAATATGCAAAGATCGGCGAGTAGGGTATGGCAGTTTCCACCTGGAGGAGCCAGATCCTCAAGGACAGTGAACGAGTGATCGCCAAGTTCACCGATTTGTATCTGAACATCAACAAGGCAAACAAAGAACTCCAGGCATTAGTAGGACCCATATCCGAAGAGCTGGACCATGCTAGGCTGCAGCATGAGACCTTTCAAAAAATGTTCGACTGTTCAGTCAAAGATCTGGTCAAGTTCGGCGTTTTTGGTCACCCCAGGGCCCTCAATAAAATCCTTTCCACTCTGGATTACCGGATGGATCAACTAGAATTCGTCCTCGAAAAGATTGATAAGGTAAAGGAAGAAGCCCTGGACGCAATGCATCAGATGGAACAAATTGTTCTAACGATGTCTCCAGGGTTGCTTACTCCTTCTTTCACCTTAAGGAAGGTTGATGAAACCATCCAGATCTTCAAGGAGATCGTTTCGCAAGGGCTGGGGCCAGAGGTCACTTTTGACGCAGAATCCATCAATAACTCCGTCGCTGCCTCGTCGGACTTCATCGGGTTCTTAATAGAAGCAGAGAATGAATATTCCAAACTCCCAGAGAAGCTCACAGATGAGCGGGAGACTTGTGAGGCTATCAGTGAGCGACACAAGGATCCTTCCCAGGATCAACTAGAGCCCATGATCAGCAAGTTCATGGAATACCGTGCCCAATTCCACATCTCGTCACCTGAGCAGCAAAGCAAAAAAGTAGGATATCCCCTTTCAGCCATGCGGGACGACGACGATGAATAATTTCTCTCTCTTCTTCGACTTTCTTTTTGTAAATGTCTAAAGTATGTTGGCACAAATGATGACATCATCCATGTTGCACCATGGGATGATGTCATCCATCAAGTTGTCAAAAGTCAACATGACTTTGAGATATTTTGTAGATTTTATGTAAATAGGTGGTTGGTTCCTTTTTGCCTTCCTTCTTCTCCTTCTTCTATAAATACTCGAATACTTGTATTCGGGGTGAATACTTTTCAGATGAGAAATAGAAGTAAGAAGAAGATTTTGAACTCTTTGTAACAGAAACAAACATTGAATACAATATATTTAGACTTTGTGCTGAATACATGTGTTTTAATATCAGATCTTTCTTATGTTAGATTTGTGTGATTGTTCTGTTGGATTTTCTTCTACTTTGTTGTCATTTATTCATCAGTATTGCTTTATCCATCTATGCAAGTAGGTTCGGCTCTGTTTACTACCAACCCAAACCATAGACCCTTTGACCCTTCTGCTTTGGAATTCATTTCTTTTCTCCCTTCGGATCTGATCTTTCTTCATTTTCCCCCCTCCTTTCATTTTTCCTCTCACATCTATTGGGATGAGATCCCAAACCCCGAAGACGAATATTGTGAGACTCGGACAAATTCCCGCTAGAGATCCCAATAAACCCCTTTGCTTTGCTAACTCAAAGAGGCTTGTGCCCTAGACTCGTTTATCCATAAATCTTCCCAAGTGACATTTTCGAACCAACAGTGTAAATGATCATAGTTAGATGTAGTGTGGAATTTAATTAATTGAAGGGGTTAAGGGGTTTTTGACATTATTTTGGTGTTTATACTTGCCCCTTTTTGTCACGTAGCTTATATTAATAATCGATGCCGACAAAAAGTAGTTGCCCAAGTATGCATGAAGGTTAGGTCGCTGGGTAGAAGTGATCTAATAGGCGGGGGCATTCAAATGCATGCGAGATGTATATAATGCAACAAGGCACTAGGATGAAGAGCTCACAAACTCTACATTGGAAAATGTGGGTTGATTATGCAAACAAGGTTGATGATGTCCAGATATCCAAGGTATAGGATACGGTCCTAGAAACACAACTAGGCGAGGTGTAAGAACGAGAATTAGGTGGGTTCCAAAGCACTAGTAGGTTTTGTCGGGATAAACGACTTGAAACTAGGCACGATAAGGTTGGTAGGTGTAAACAATACGAGTAGCGTCGTCACAATGAATAACGAGTAAGCGAATTTGAGTGTCAAATGGGCAAGGTTGAGTGGGTGGTTTAGGTAAGGCCATGGGTAAGGCCTTCGGTAAGGTGTAGGTATAGGAATTTTTTTTCCCCAAATGAAACAAAGGGCTCAAACTAGGTAATAAGGTGATAAGGTGAGACTCAAGGGCTTGGGTAAGGGTGCGGTAGTAATAAAATTGCATCATGGCATTCAAATGTGGTGAAATTAGGCATAATGGGCTTTGGCAGGGTGACCGATACCAGTCAAGGGTAAAGCAATGCTGGTAAGGTAACCAAGGTCGGTCAACTAACTAGCACATGACCTAACCGACGTTGGTTAGGAAAATTTGGGATTAAAATAGAAAACCCACATTGAGAAGGTTTCATTTGTGCTTTTATACTTTTGGAAAATGACATGTAGACAAAATTTTGGAGTTTGTCGTGAGAGAAAAGGACATGGCTGCTTTCTAGGCTAAGTTGGAGTGAGTTGAGTGGACCCACAAGATCTTGATAAGTGACTGGATTGGTTGAGACTGAAAGGAAGAGTGAGCCATGACAGAGGCATGAGAGGGTGGTTCAAGACCTCCAGTTCAGAGACCAGACATCACACCGGGAGATGGCGTCGCTTAGAGGTAGGAGTCCCTCTTTATTGATGTTTTTGGTGACAATTAAGGTAGAAAATGAAAGAATTTAGTTTGTGAATTTGAATTAGAAATTTGGGTATAAAATGACTAAATTGGGTATGGGGAGGGGTAAATGCTAGTTAAATAGATGGTAAAATAAATGTAGGTGTAATATAGGGGGCTTTGGGTAGGATTTTAAATGTGTTTGTTAATTTTTTGAGAAATGGGGGCATGAGGGTTTGGATTTGGAGCCGAACTAGTGATTGATGTCGGTCGGTCATCGGTCGATGTGGATAGGCTTCTTGCGCATCACTTGGGGTAAGAGATGATCGATACCTGTGTGGGTGGCCAATGTCAGTCACTGTGAAAAGTGACTAAGTCCTTAAAAATGGAGGTTGGGGATGGTTTAAAAGGTAAGGAAAGGGGGTAGGCCTATGGTAGGGAAGAGAAGGTAGATTAGGAGTAAGGTAAGCATGATAGGGTGGGCTAGGGATGCTTAAGGTAGGTAGGAATGGGTGGGGTAAAGAAAGTTAGGTCAAATTGGTGAAGAAGGGAAAGGAGTGAATCTGAATAGGTGTAGTGGTGTGGAATAGATAGAATAGACGATAGGTGAGTGGGTTGGTTACAGGATAGGTGGGCTAGTAGAGTCGTAGATGGGATGTTAACTAGGTAGGAGAAAATAGATGATGTAAAGGGGTAATTGACTAACACGTTTAAATGGTAATGATGTAGGCGCGTCATCGAGTTGATTATGCGAGACAGTGGTGCCACCATTGTTGGTTCATATGCGGGATGTTAGGCTCAGCGCTATGAGGTGATATAGGCGTATTGTACATGATCATGGTCTGATGACCGCTCTCATCGATAGATGGGACTTAGCAACCAACACCTTTCATTTACCTACCATTGAGATGAAGATCACGCTGGAGGATGGTTATAGGATTTTACAGTTGCTGATTGTTGGGGAGCCATTATATCAGATTGCATTAGATGAGGCATTTGAGCTGATGGTTGTAGTGTTTAGAGAGACTATGAATGACTTGAGATATCACAATGCTAACATTAGTTATGGGGATATGTACACTGCACATCCTCAGGAGACCAGATTGGCAGTTCTGATGATGGTTGTTATGGGATGCTATGCTCTCCCAGATTCAGAGGGTGGGAGATATCCACAAGCACTGATGGGGGTATTACATGATATGATTGAGGAGAGGGTGTGTTTTACATGGGTGTCAATCTAATTGGTTAAGTTGTATAGAGAGTTGTGGGCATACCCGAGGATGTGGTGGTATGGTATTTATTGCACTTATATATTACATTGCTAGGCATATGAGCACATAGTATGTGTGCACCTTTAGAGGCTTCAACGACAAGATTGGCACTTGGGAGTTGTCAGGGTTGGGTATAGGAGGTGGGTGCCAATAGGGGCTCATCTGCGAATGGAGGAGGCATCACAAGATGTATGATGACTCTAAGTTGATTTTCCTTCTTATAAAGGCGTGACAGAGGAGATGGAAGGGATACAGTTGGTAAGGTGAATATAGGGGCGAGGGTGAGAGCATGAGATGATTCCGTCCGACTCGAATATGACGCCTTGATTTGGGCTGCAACAAGATGTTCCAAGGATGATGTGGAGATAGCTTTATCTCCACCACATTCGACTAGGCCAACAGGGCAAGAGGAGCAGGTCATGGATAGTCCGATCGATGATGCTAGCATGACTGATGCATACAGACATTGGTGGATAGCCCAACTATAATCAACACCACCTAGGTCAGGAAAACCAAACTTAGCCACTGTGATAGTGCAAAGAGATCAGTTGCAGGGGTAGGTGACAACTTTGCAATTGCAACTTACGTAGGCACATGCACGTGTAGCTACGTTGTAGGGGCAATTAGCATAGACCTGAGCACAGATATAGGAACTGACAGGAGATGGGGGACATGTTGCGGGGTTGCGAGTACATGTGACTACAATTGAGGCCTGTGGCCACATTACGGGGAAATTGACATAGGTTCGGGTAGGGGATGAGGGGCAAGTTGTAGGGCTGCATGCACATGTTACCACACAACATGCGCATGTTACAACTTGATAGGGTGAGTTAGCACAAGCACAAACATAGGTGTAGGAAAAATTACCCTGTTCGTGCAAGGCCCACCTTCACAGTCACTAGGACATGGTCCCATGTTACACACATCATGACAGAGATCACATGGATAGGGTCAAGGGCCACTTTTATTGGGACGGGGTCCGAGAGAGACATGACACCTCCTCAACATATTTCCATGGATAGTTACAAAGATGTTGTGTCGAAGGCTACATATTACTAAGACCATTTGATTGAGGTTGGTATTCCTTATGTGACATATGATGAGTATAGAGCACAACGGGAAGTGAGTGAGAGGAGCAAGTCACAGACTCATAGTTCCAACATCTCGGAGGGTCGCCGGCCACATAGACATGGTCATGAAGAGGTGACTAGTTCTTGTAGGTAGAGACTAGATAATGGTTTTGGAGAGAGCAGCAAAGATTCTGACCCTTCCTAGATATGGTATATGATCTGGAGATGATTTTTATTTTTATTTTTGATACATATACCTACCTGCGTGCCGAAGATATGAGATGTATATGAGAGTTTTGAGATACTTATGTTTATATCTGTATATTCAGTGTATTGATATACATACATTCCGATGTATAGATGGATGATGATATTTATAGATGTGTTGTTATTTCATTTCCATTATACTTTTGTTATCATGGAAAGTAGATGTAGGCCTTGGTTTGGTTTCATTTCCAAGTTAATGATTCTATGGAAACTAGGTGATTAGGCATGGTTTGGTTTAATTTCCAAGTTAATGATTTTATGGAAACTAGGTGAGTAGGCATGGTTGAGTCAATATGGTCTGTGAATGATTGGTTGAATTTTCATTGTATTGATGTCATGGAAAGTAGATGTAGGCATGTTTTGGTTGAATTTCCATGTTAATGACTATACGGAAACTAAGTGATTAGGCATGATTGCGTCAATGTTGTGAATGATTGGTTGAATTTCCATTGTATTGATGTTATGGAAAGTAGATGTAGGTATGGTTTGTGTATGATTGAAATAGGTTAATTTCCATTATTTTGGTGTTATTAAAACTAGATGAGTAGGCATGGTTTAGTTATATGATTGAGTGGTTTAATTTTCATTGTATTGATGTTGTGAAAATGAGATGTTAGGCATGGTTGAGTCGATGTTATGTTGTGAATTAAAATGGTTTAAATTCCAATGTATGGATGTTATGGAAATTAGATGATAGGTATGGTTAAATTTGATTTGTTTCGATTTAGTTTCCTATACATAGGTGATGTTTGATTTTGTTTCTAAGTTAACTTCGTTATTATTTTTATGGAAACTAATTGTTTGATGGGGGAAATGATGATGGGTAATAGAGTGGCCGAGCTAACCTCAAAGGGCCCCATGCCCTAAGAGTGCTGCCTACATAACCCTTGTGAAAGGGGCCTCAGGCTGATGTAGTTCTCCCATACACCAGGGAAGAATGAGATTGGGTTAGGTCAGATGAATAGTTAGGTTAGGTAGTTATGTTGGTTGGATAAGGAAAGGTTGAATGTTAAATAGATAATAGGCAAGGTGAGTTAGATGGTTTTAGGCATAGATGAAGATGTAGGTGTAGTTGATTTTGATTTCAATGGTCTTGTCTTGTTGAAAAATCAACCAATAAAAAGATAAGAAAGTAGAAGAGGTGGCTTTCCCGAATTGGCAAGAGCCCTAATTGCTATACCCTTAGACTTATTTGAACATAAGGCCCTAGATACATTGCATGAGTGAAAGATATATATGTGAAAGAAGTTATGTGATTGAAAGTTATGTGATTGATCGATGCAGGAAGTCTATATTGGGATAAATAGGTTCTCCTTGAGGTCTTCATGTAGCTGATCGATGTAGGAAGCTTCAAAGTTATTTTATTTATATAGATTAGTCTTCTTGTTGGATAGACTAAATTTAATGAGTGGTTGACTTTTTATAGTTGTCCTTTAAGGGAGTAGTCTATTTACAATAGCAAGAGAGAGGCATAGATGTCCTTTTGAGGAATTCATCTATTTGCAAGAATTTTCACTCAAGGAGTTTGTTTTTGTCTATCCCATATATATTTTATTTTATTTTTATTTTTGGTACTTAAAGTCCTGGACAAGACTATAAATATTTATAGGTTTCCTTTATAAGGGAAAAAACACAACACGAAAAGGTTAACTATGAAGGAGAAGTTTCAAGTGACGAACAAACATGGGCTTCCATCTTGAGAAGGATGAAAAGTATCCATTAGAATCATGCCATGAGTAGAGCCTTGGTACTCATATTTAAGACAAGGCTGAATGGTGACGGATAATCACACAATTTTAGTTTAGTTGTTGGTCCTTGAAACAGGTAGATGAAAGAAGAGGTTTTCTCAAGCGAGGAGCATATAGGTGACATAAAGTGATGTGGTAATTTATTCAATAGGAGAACGATCAAAGATGCAAGGTATTAAGGTGCTCAAGCTCAGGTTTACCTTCAAGTGAAGATAAACGATAAGCGCCTGCTCCATAGGCATGGGTAACAATGTAGGGTCCAAGCTAATTAGGAGCAAATTTGCCCCGTTTTCTTTTATCTTCTTTGATTACATGTTGGTTTTCCTTTAGGAAAATATCACCAACATTGAAAGTGTGTTCATGAACTCGTTTTTCATAGGCACATTTGATACGTTTTTGATAGATCTGAAGCTGGTCAAGAACATTCAAACGATGTTCATCTAAAAGCTCAAGTTGTGCCAAACGTTCTTGGCAAAATTTGTCATCGGTAAGCATATCTTTAAGTGAGATACGAATATATGGAATTTGGATTTCGAGAGGCAGTACAACCTTTGTACCATAGACCAAAGAGAAAGGCATGACATTGGTAGAAGTACGAATACTAGTATGATAAGCCCATAAGGAAAAAGGAATGTGTGTATGCCAATCCTTATCAGTATTGTTGAAAAATTTCATGAGGATTTTGTTAAGGGTTTTATTAGATTATTTGGCTTGACCATTAGCCTATGGGTAATAAGGTGATAGAAAAATGAGCTGAATACTGAAGGCATCACACAATTTGCGTAAGGTTTTATTTTTTAATTGTTTTCCATTATCAATGATAAGGAGATGAGGAATGCCAAAGCGGTAGATGATATGATGGTTGATGAAGTCAATTTTTTTTTTGGCCTTGGTGGAAATGAGAGGTATGGATTCTACCCATTTGGTGTAGTATTCAGTGGCTGTTATAATACATTGAGGACATAGAGAGGAGTGAGGATTGATCTCTACGACGAGATCCAAACCCCATTGAGAAAAATTCCAAAAGTCTCTATCGACTTGTAAGGCATGGCTTGGAGTATGGTAAAGGTTAACATGTTGTTGATATTTCATACAACATTTGATGTACTCACAATAGTTGTGGTTAAGGGTAGGATGGTAATAGCCAAGATGCAAGATTTATTTGACAATGATGAGGCCACTAAAATGTCCACCACAAATTCCATCATGGATTTCCTTTATGGTGTATGAGATTTCAGAACTAGTGAGACATCATAATAGGATACCATCAAAGCCACATTTATAAAGAAGTTCCCCCATCACAAAATAATGAGAAATGCTTCGAGAAATTCTTGCCGTCCATTTCCGTGAGGTCGGAGGTCGAATGGAAAGGGAAAGGTAATCGACGAACTTCCTATACCAAATGCCACGAAGGTTAGTTTCGATTCTTCACACAAAGCTAACACTAGGAATAATGTAAGAAGGTGATTGCAACCTTTATACTGTGACAAATATTTTCAAGTAATAAGAGGAGGTAGGTATCTATGAGGCAAGACAAGCCATGGTATCCACGAATGTTTTAGTGGATCGTAGAGTGGTTTGAAGGTTATAATGGTCAAAGGTAGTAAAAAACATGTTGACATGATGTTTATATTTTTGAAGTACCTCATTATGGCATTGGACTAGAGCATCAACTTGGTTGATGACCAGTTGAGATTCCCCAAAGATATTAATTGTTTTCACATCCAAGGCAATGGCAAGCTTTAAATACCTAATGAGTGCTTTGTATTCGGCTATGTTATTTGTGCGAATGAAGTTAAGTTTGATTGATAAAGGCATAGGTTCAATATCAAAAGGAATGAGGATGATCCCTGCATCACCCCCACATTGACATTTAGAACTACCGAATAATAGGGTCATTTGGTATACCATGTCATCCATGTCATCAAAAGAGACATTGACAATTGATTCGTCAGAAAATCAATCTGGAAGATTGATTTACGGGAAGAGGTGTGTATGCATGTTGATCAGCAATGGTTAGACCTTTGACATAATTTTGATGAATATATTTGAGATCTAGGTTAGCAAGGAGCATGAGAAAATGATATGCAAGCTAGTGTTGGTAAGGCTTCACATACATGTAATGCAGGGGGTTGATGTTAGTGAAAATGAAGGATTTGTAATTAAGGAGGTAATGTCAAAGTTTAGTGACTACAAAGACTAAGGCTAAACAAAGATTTTTAGCATAGGTATACGTAGTTTCATAGTCCAGAAGGGTACAAATTATATAATAAACCATCTGTTCCCGATGTTGCTCGTCGTGATGAGCGAGTATGGCCCCCAAGGAATGATCAGTGGCAGAAATATAGAGGTAAAAAGGTTTGTCGTCTTTAGGTGGGGTGAGCATAGGTGGTTGAAGAAGATATTCTTTCAATGCTTCAAAGGATTTATGACACTCATCACTCCAATTGAAAGAGACATCCTTTTTAAGAAGATGATGAAAAGGGTGACAACGGCTGGAAAGTTGGGAAATGAAACATCAGATAGATTACAATTTACCTCCGCAAACTACGGAGTTAGCGAAGGTTAAGATGTGGAGGCATTTCAAGAATAGCCTTGATTTTGGTGGGGTCAACCTCAATGCCCCACAAAGAGACTATGAAACCAAGGAGTTTCCCAAAGAGGACAGTGAAGAGACACTTCTTTGGTTGAAGGTGAACACAATATTTGATGACGTGATCAAAGATGACTCCAAGAACCCTGAGGTGCTCGACACAAATTTTGGATTTTCTAAGAAGGTCATCGACATTATCCTCCAATATGTCATGCATGATTTCATGGAAGATATAAGTCATAACACGTTCATAGGTTGCACCAGCATTTTTCAAGCCAAAGGGCATGACTCGATAACAGAAGGTCCCCAAAGGGGTAATGAATGCGGTTTTGTGTTGATCCTCAGGAGCGAGTAATATTTGATTATAACCCAAAAACCATCCATAAGAGATATCATCTCATGGCGGGCATGAGATCAACTAGTTGGTCAATGCTAGGTAGAGGAAAATCATCTTTAGGGAAATCAAGGTTGAGGTCACACAAATCCATGCAAATGTGGAGTCCCCCTATCGCTTTGGTGATAGGGACAATGTTAGATATTTATTGGGGATAGTCGATGGGTAAGATGAAATAAACAGAAAGAAGACATTGGATTTCTTCTTTGATAAGAAGGGCAATGCGTGTATGCATTTTTCACAGCTTCTGTTTCACAGGTTTTGCATCGGGAATAACTACGATATTATGGACTATGATATTTGGGTCAATACTGGGCATATTGACATAAGACCAAGAAAAATCATTTCTACGATCCCGGAGGAAAGTGGTGAAAGCTTCTTTCTCAAAAGAGAATCTAAAGATTGGCCTATCTTTAGAATTCAAGGGTTGTCTTGAGTATGAATGTTGATCTCAATGGTTGATTCATTCAACATGGTTTCCGTCTCTCGAAAGGTATCGACCGATGAATGTAATAATTATTTGAACCGATATAGGTGAGAATGGAATCATCATCATGACATTGAATGACATTTATATAAGGTGTGTCATCATCGATCATGTTCGGATAACAAAGAGAAATGGAAGAGGGAGCCTTGCCATCATGATGATAGGGCAGAGGTTGCAAAGAAATGGTGTTCATGAATTTTTTTAGGAGGAATGGATTCTAGATCCATGGACTCCGTGGGTGAAGGTGGGGTGACAAGTGAAGGTGTAGATAGCGGCATAATAGGCGATGAAGGTGCATAAGGTTGATCTTCCTCTACAAGGTCAACTCGAGTCGTCTTAGGACTAGGTGGTTCCACTAACTCTGATACCACGTCGATTTGTGTTTGCGAGTTATGCAAGGTGTGATTGTGTGATGACCTTATTCATAAAGACCAAAGCCAAAGCCTTTCCAAGCACAATGATGAAGAAAGGTATGGGCAAAGCGACGATTAGTAAGATGTCGAAATCGAGATGGAAAAGGTTGTGTTTTGGCTGGTGGTTTGGGATAATAAGAAGTATCTAATCCCCATACGCTAGATTTGTGTGAAGATTCGGACCATATGAAAGTACCTCTCCGATACGAGATCTTTGGTGAAGGCTACCATACTCGTGAGGAGTAAAGAAAGTATTGACATTGTAAAGGTGGTATTCCCTAAAGAAAGACATTGAAAATCATCTACCAAGGGATCGGAAGTTGGGACTTTGGATGTTGGGATAGATGAAATGCCCGAAGCTTAGGAAGATAAAGACTGGCTAGTTTATAAGAAACAACAACAATGGGGATGGGAGGGCTAATTGTGGTAGATGGAGCTTTAGAAAAAGTAGATGCGGAGTAGAAGAAAGACGAAGCGGTGATGGAAGAAGAAGTGGCAACGACAGAAGAAGTGGCAGTGGCAGAAGAAGTGAAAACGACGGTTGATGCCTTGATTGGAATAAGGAAATCCTTTGGTCAATACAACATATTGTAGGCTTTGAAAGGAAAAGGATCTAAAGGAAAATTTTAAGGGTGTCTTTCATATTCAAATTTGATACATCGGTGTTGTCATGCAAATTTTCAATAGGAAAATTGACAATTTCCAAGCACGACAATGATACCCCGTGTTAATTTTTTCAAGTCCCATCATTCCAAGACACCCCGGGTCTATCCAGTTAGTCCAAATGATCTCATAACTAATGTTATCTCACCCCCTAGGTGATTTAGATAATTCTATTCATTCCCCCTAGGTGATTTTAGGGATGTATGAAAAGATACTATCTTCTGGTAGTATTGCGAAGGGTTATCACTGGCCTTCCTAGGTCTGGATTAACCCCTTGGAGTAGAACTGAGGGATAAAATTCAAAAAGGAGTTGAATTGAAGACCTTAAAACATCATGGAAATGATTTTGGAATGTTTTGGGAAGTTTTGAGAAACTTCCAGCAGTTTGAGGAAAAATTAGGGTTCACAAGCCTGACAATACACATGCCTAAAACAACTGTTGGGCTTTAGTAGATGATTCTAGGAGCTCCGGATGAAGTTTTAAGAAAAAAAAACTACAAAAATAGGATTCAAATACCTACATTATGGTGAAATAATATTTTTCACAACACCTTGGCACATAATATTAGCAGCAGATTTTATCGGGTGAGTCTCAAATAAAAAATCCTATTTTTGAGGGATCATATAAATAAATCAAGACATGAGACCCACACCATTGGATTTAAAAGGAAATTTCTAGTCAGGATCATATACAATTTTGCCAAAAAAGTCCATCGGGAGCTCAAATTATCATAATCACAAGTTCAGGACTTAGCCAAATTTTTGGGAGGACACATGTCAGATCCAGGAGCCTGGCGAGATTTTGTGTTCCTGACGTCCCTCAAGGTTAGGGAAATCAAGGTTGGAAAATTTCACCCAGCCCCATTGAAGACATCTCAGCCCCCATATGACCTCTTGGACCCTCATGAGACCTCCAGACTTGAATAGTTCAGCCCCCAAGTGCATTTTTGGAGCATCCATTCCTTACCATCGGATCGGGCGCCACGTGTCAGCTCTAGGACCACCGTGGAAATTTATGTCCCTTATGTCCCTGAGGTGAGAGACATCATACCTTGAAAAATTCACCCAGACCCTATGGGGAGTCATTTGAACACCCACGTGTCCGAATTTCAACTCCCAGGTATATGTTTGGAGCATCCATTCCCTGCCGTCGAATCTGGTGCCACGTGTCAGCTCCAGGACCACCGTGGAAACTAATGTCCCTTATGTCCCTAAGGTGAGGGACATTAGACATGGAAACATGTGCCCAGACCCTATGGGGAGTTTTCTAGACATCCACATGACCAGACTTTCAAATTTCCCAGGTTTATTTTTGGAGCATCCATCCCCTGTCGTTGGATCGAGGACACATGGCATCACCTTGACCACCGTGGAAGTTGATGTTCCTCACATCCCTAAGGTTAGGGACATCAGGGAAAAAAAAATGTGCCCATCCCTCCATGTGCATGTTTTGAAAATTTTAAATCCGGCACTTAGCTGTTTCTTCCCCTCATTTCTCCTTCACAACTTCATACATTGCCATGGCTCCGTGCATGATTGTCCAGACACCCAGTCCACCATTAGTGCTCCAAAACAGCTCCACTATGGCCACATAAACTCCCCAAAAACTGAAGCACCTTTCCTAAAATGATGTGCAGGTCTCAGAAGGAATTATCATCAAGCTAAGAAGGAGAAACGAAGAACATAAAAGGAGAAAACTCCATAACCATGAAATGAGAAGTTGAAGAAATATCCCAAACGGATGCGTGAAACAACAAGATATATTTTTCTATTCATTCCTCTACCCAAGGCCATCAAGAAGACACCTTAAAACCCTCCTCTCGTGTAACAGAGCATCCACAGTGAAGAAATCCCACTTCTAGCTCAACGAAGAAAAAATCCAATTTCTCGTCAAACCGTTGGGTGAAATGAAGTAGAATTGCACGTGAAGCATCAAAACAAAAAACCCATATCAAATATATAATTTTATTTGAAAATGGAGGAGAAAACCAGACCTGCAATTTTGAGGTCCATTAATGGTTGCCACATCCAGAAGCACTGCCAAGTCTAAAATTTAAGACTTTAAAATCTCTTGGACTATTAAGTGGGCGGGCCCAAAATTTTATAGGGGTGATATTGGGAAAAAACCCATATAAAAAAACTTCGTTCCACGTCAATCCGACTCCT
Source organism: Taxus wallichiana var. yunnanensis (assembly GCA_018340775.1). Lineage (NCBI taxonomy): Eukaryota > Viridiplantae > Streptophyta > Pinopsida > Cupressales > Taxaceae > Taxus > Taxus wallichiana. The sequence goes on along the minus strand of CM031243.1, from coordinate 703,976,368 downwards.
AGAAGCCAACTTTCTAAAAATAGCAGGTCTACTACATAGGAACTGCTATTTCGGAAAGTCATCAATAGAAGAACCTGCGAAGGAGACGAAGACATTGGAGGTGCACTACAGCTGAGAATTCACTAGAATAGAAATTTTTGGCACTTACTAAAAATAGTAAGTGGGCCCTCGAGCACCTGCTAAAAATAGAAAGTTGATCTAGAAAGAACGAGGAACGCAGGGAGAAAGAGGAAAACTGAGCTAGACCATCCATTTGAAAATCGGGGACTTGATTTCTCACACTTACTAAAAATAGTAAGTTTATTTTACCTAAGGGAGATATGGAGCCAAAGTGGACGGGTTAGAAGCCTTCTCAGGATCATGAAGTGGAGAACAGTCAGAGAATGGAGCCAAGTCCACTGCAACAACTCATCCTTCAACATAATTCTTCTTCTTCCTCTTCTTTCTCTCTCTCTCTCTCTCTCTCTCTCCTCATATGACACTCTCTCTCTTCAATTTTATATTTTTACATCGAGAGTTGCACTTTTTAATATGACTTAACTGACTTTAGAAATATAATTTAAATTAAGTCTCTTTGCTATTATAAAAGGGAATTAAATATTTAAAGTGGAATATGAACAATCTTAAGTCATATTAAGGTATTCGAAAGGTCATGAGGAAGATGAGGAGTCAAGTCTACTCTATAAATTTTAAAGCCATTCCAATTTCAAAGGGTTGGCGATTGATCTTGTAAACTCAAGAGTGCATTGTACTTAGAGAAGGCAAAGGAGATAGCCATTTTCTTCTACTTTCCTCCACTCTCAAAATTCTTCCATTCCCACACTATGTACAATTTTGGTTTAAGAAATCAATACAAGAAGAAGGATTTTCTAGCTTTCTTTGACTAAGGATTTTCTTGATACTTTCTGATCAATAAATTCTATTTGGTCTTGTTGTCATTTACTGAGTTGTTTCTTCTCATGAATGCATGTGATGAATTTTCTAACTAGCATGTGCAGGAATCTGATTTCCTACCTACAATATTAGTTCTCATACCTATTTTCTTACTTCCTTTCACTCTTTCGATTAATGTTATCTCTTGCAGTATCTGCAAGCTTTGTCGTAGGGTCGGTCGGAGTGCCCCTGTTGGATCCCCGGTCGAAAGGCCACCATAGAAATCCACAAGTTTTTCCACACGACAAATTTTCTCGCCAACAGTTTTTAGCACCGACCATGGGGCAGATTTAGTAGCATCTACACCTAATATATGACCACAAGGTCTGAAAATTATAAAAAAAAATAAATATTGAAAAAAATTAAAAAAAGGAGTTCATAAAACTCTGTTGCCGAAAGATACATTGCTTATTTTTGCACGTGACTTTTCACATTCCGTAGTGTCCTTTCATGTTCCCTCTACAAAAGTTTCCAAAAGCAGGGTGAAGGAAGACATCCCGAGATTAGCGGTCGAGAGGTGTTGATGATTTCAATTTTGAGGCTTCACAAAATCAGCAAGAACGAATTAGAGATAATCCATACTTCTTCTCTCAAGCCTCCTCTCCATCTAGCTCTTCACGAAGTTCACTAGGAAATCCTATCAAAACTCCTATGGATACTCCCCTTCAAATTCTCCCATTTTTCAACCACCATTGAGCATTGAGCTCCCAAAAGAAGAAGAATTTGTAGAAGTAAGAGCAGAAGTAGAAATGACAATGGAAGACGAAGAAGAAAGACCCCGACCCATTGTTCCATGGGGAAAGAATACGGGCCCACTTTTTCTTGAACCTCCTCTTCACAATCTACCAATGGGTTCCCGCAAGAACTTTCCAAAGTTCAAAGGTGACAACACACAACATCTTGAAGAACACATTGCTGCTTTCACGACATCATGTGGAATTCTTGGTGTCCAACATGAAGATGTTGCTATAAGATTGTTCGTGGAGTCCTCCAAGAAAAAGCAATAGAATGGTTCTACCTCCTGCCTACCCGATCCATCATTGGTTGGGATGAAATCAAGACTTCCTTTGAGGAAAGATTTAAATCAACTAAATACTGTCAAGACCTCTTGGTGCAATTGGATCAAATGAGGAAAGGAGAAAATGAAACCATTAGAGACTCCGTGGCTCATTTCAAATGGTTACTTCACAGGATACCTGAAGAGGATTCGCCATCTCAAAACAATGTCAAGAGATTCTTCATCAATGCTCAATCATCAGAAGTAGGGTTTTTTCTGTGAAGATCCCAACCAAGTAACGTTGTAGAAGCACAAAGGATGGCCATTGAACTTGATGATGATCTCATCCTCTCTAGAAAGATCAAGAATCCATCAAAGGGAAAACCCAACATCTTGGAGATGAGAGAACCAATCCATCATTGCAAAATTTGGCGAATGATATGACATCTTTGAAGAGGGAATTATTTGAACAAGTATCTTCTTAAAGAAGCAACATAAATCAAATTACAGGAACACCGCAAAGGCTCACATTGGAGGCCCCACCCATGAATGTAAATTACAGATTTCAAGAAAGTGAAGAAGATCTCAAACAAGAAAGTGAAGGTGGTAATTTCCTAGAAAGTGATGAGTTTGAAAATGATACACAAATCAGATTCTATGAGTATTCTAGATGTGATGAATAAGACAAAGAAGATGCACCCAGTTTCTCATGTGTAGTATTCACTCGTTCTCATTCTGAGAAAGGAAAATATCCTTCCTCTGCTATAAATAAAAAGAAGACTGAAGATCCTCCTGTGGTGAATCTACAAAATAAAATAATCAGTCGAGGATCCCCACTTCCATCTTCCATGAAGTCTACATTTTTGGAGCTTGATCATGTAGCAAGTAATAAGGCTCCCGCTATTCCAAGTAAGTCTTCTGATACCTCTCCCAATTCTAAATCCAAATCTGCTCCTACAAAATCTAATACCTTGAAAGCTCCTAGTGTGTCGTTCAAAATATCATCCATCCCTCAAACATCAAATCTTCCTCCAAAGCCTTTCCAGACTCTGAAATCAGTCCCTTCACCCCCTTGTCCACATCTTCTCCCTTTGACTTCATAGAATATGCAAACAAATCCAAAGTGCTTATTACTGAAACTAAATATTTGTGGACTCATCCTGAACAATTTGAGAGGTTCATTCGATATATCAGGAATGGTATTCTAACACCCAATGTTGTAACATCTAGTTCTAAAGGCATGCTACCAAACTCACCTACACCTCCCTCGCAGAACATGGTTTCTCTCGAGTGCATCAAAGAATGATAAATTTGAACCTTTCTACATCTCCCTTCTTGTTGGAGAATATGTACTGAACAATTGCATAATAGATTTCGGTGCCTCAGACAATGTGATGCGTTTGAAGGTCGCCAAGGATCTCAAACTTACCATGACTTCACCTAGCCACTCTTGTTACTCTTTGGAGTTGAGAAAGGTCCCACTTGTAGGGAAGGTCAAAGATACACAGGCGTCTCTCGCTAAATTTCTAGACAAGAAAGTTTCAGTGACGATTCTAGTAGTAGACGTCCCAGCCTCATTCGGAATGTTGTTGAGTAGAAGTTTTTGCCAAGACTTGGGAGGTAAAATTTAGATGAATTGGTCATTTGAAACCATACCAATGAAGGGAGACATGGAGAAATTGCTTCCAAAAAAGAAGATGAGGTATACTTTGTGCAAAAGTCTAAAAGCCTAGAAGCTAACATTTTGTGCCAAAATACCAGGCGGATGAATCACTTGGTGAAAAACGAGGAGGAAGAAGATATTCCCATCTTGATAGGGCCAGATATGCCTTCTTAGAGAGGTTTATATTTTGAAGAAGCATTGAGGATATTTGAGTTACAAGAGGGCAGCCTAGAATTGTCAGATGATGTAGACCACGAGGAAGAGGAGATGGTTATCGATGATTTTCAAGAAGAAAAATCAGCCTATATGATTTTCCAAGATGAGGAGTTATTCTCATTCCCATCTGGGAATGAAGATGATCTCAGTCAGGCCATTTACGGAGAGACAAAATCAGCTTGCGATGAGCCTTTGAAAGGCTTGAAATAAATCTCCATACAAGGACTACTAAGAGTGCAGAAGAAATAGAAGACCCTGAGATCAGTCTTGATCTCCTGATGCAAGCCAAAATCTGTAAGACAAGTGTGAAGCTGATTTGGAAGCCTTAACCAATGTGAAGGTTGGCCATATTGAAAAGTATGATGCCACTTTTGAGCTAATGATTAATGGATGCAATAACGAAATGGAGGTATTTTCTTTCCCATTTGAAGAGGAAGAATGTTTCCATGATGAAAAAACTAAAGCAATAAGTTATGAGGCCTTTGAATTTGAAGCTCCTCTAGACAAAGGAGTGATAAAATGCAGAGGTTCCCAAGATGATGAGGTAATCCCTCCAGTTAGTTCCCTTGAGCTATAAAATAAAGATCCTTCAAAGGCATACAAAGAGGAGCTACATGAAACAATGAAGCATAACTCTGTGCAAAAATATTGGATGCAGTAGAAGTTGTGGAAGATCTTGAGCTGATTCTTGATCTCTTCACTAGTGCCATGGATATACAAGACAAATATGAGTTTGCCTCCGATCCTCCCGTCAGTACTCAAATGCCTCACAGTGAAGTAGAGATAAATGATGAATCAAATGTTTCTCATGGAGAAGATGTCAATGAGCATAGACCCGAAACAAAAGTAACTCAGAATATACAAGGAATTTGAATGAAAAGAAGCCCTGGGAAACAATGAGATGTTCGATGGAGAATCAGCTATATGGATAAACATGGAAGGAAACTGACACTATGAAACTGACTTCAAAGAACATGAAGGCAGTGGAATTTCCAAGAAAGGAATTGAGCATCAAGAATTTCACATGGAATCACTCCTACAAAGTAAAAGGACAATCATGGAAGCACCTGGCTTCTATAAACAATTGAGGAGGGGAGGGTACTTTCTGGAACCCGTCAACGGCTTTGCAAAACATCATCACTCAGTGTTTCCCACTCACGGGTAACTTTTGAGAGATAGAAAGTGCTTTAGTGAAAACGGATTGTCCCCCGCCTTGTACCATAGGTGATTGATAGATGTGTTTCCCTTACTGTGGTTTGTTTTTCCCTTTTGTTGTGTGTCGTGTGTTTCCTTTCCATTTCTTTGTGTGTGTGTGTTTTCCTTCTTCTCTCTCTCTTGTAAGTTGTACATGACTCCACAAGGCCCAATGGATAAGGCATTGGTCAACAAACTATATGTTCTAAAATTGAGATTCGGATTCGCATGTCATGTCTTCACTATGCTCGACCCATGTCATGTCCCCAAGCTAGAGCCACCTGTTGTTGTGTAAATTTGCAACAGGAAATCGAAAATTTCCAAACATGACAACGATACCCCAAAGTTAAAAATTTCAAGGCCCATCATTCCAAGACACTCCGGGTCTAGCTAGTCGATCCAAATGATCTCATAACTAATGTTATCTCATCCCCCTAGGTGATTTTAGGGATTTCGAAAAGATACTATCTTCCTCGCAAAGGTATTGGGAAGGGTTATCGCTGGCCTTCCCTATGTAACACCCGCTAAAACAACCCACTTGAGACCCAAGAACAACCTAGGATTAGTTAGGAAAATTATGGAATAATTTTTTTGATTAAAAGAATCTACAACCAGGTTACAAGGTAACAACTACCACTAACAAGTTCTAGAACAATTCAAATCCACTAGAACATAATTTTATTTTATTAACAATTATTAGAGGTCATAAGGTCCAAAATTTAGGGTTAGAAGGTTCAAAAGGTTGAGAGGGTAATTTCTCACCCAACCCACTCTCTAACAGGCTTAAAAGATTCAACCTGATTTTTCTTAAATTTAACACATTCAAAACTTTCCTAAATTACTCCCATTAGATAGGAAATTTCCTCACCTTTCCAATGATATAAAGAAGTCCTCCTAACTCCTCATAAAACTCAAGTTATGGGCCGGCGGGCCTTGGGGTGAAAATTTTCCCCAAGGGCGAGGCCTAGGGAGAAAATTTTCCCTTGTGTGGGTCGGCGAGAGTGGGGAAGAGTTTTGGCATTTTTTTCCCTTTTCGGGAAAAATCATGATCCGCGGGCCCGAAGAGGACACGTTTCAGCTTGTGAAAGTTTTGACGGAAGTCGGGCCGTCGGAGAGATTTAAGGCATTAAGCCTTTTGGGTCACAAAACGTAAGGGGAAAAACTTCCTGCGCACCTCTGCTACTCCTAGATGATGCCACTTGTCATCACCCTATTGGTCGTGAGCCGGGGGAGGCGGAGGAAACCAAGAAAAACTTCCAAGAATTTTTTTTAAAAGCGCTAAAGTTGAAAAAGGTGTCGCACCTCTGCGTTGCCTCTTGAGGCCACGTGGCGGCTTCTAATTGGCTGTGGGATGGCGGAGCGGCGGGGAAAAGATGGAAAATTTTCCCAAAAAGTTTGAAAGTGTTAAGTTAAAAAAGGGGATCCACCCATATGCTGACACCTCATGGTGCCACGTGGCGAAGATCTCGATTGGTGCATGGGCGGTGGAGAAACTTTTGAAAAATTTCCCAAAAATTTTCCTAAGTCCCAAGGGAAAAATTCGGGCCATGGGCCCACTAAGGAAATTTTTCCCAAAATTTTCTGCCAAGTGGAGAAAACTTGAGAAGGCCATAACTTTTGATAGAGAGCTCGAATAACCATAAAGAGAGCACAAGAAACACCAAGGACCACTCAAGGTTGCTAGGGAGAAGAATAAGTAACACGGGGTCCAATTACAATCCAAGGGTGCATCGTATCAAAATCAAATAACATCATCTTGCACTTTCCATCCTAATGGAAAAGGGGCAACAACTACAAGGTGACCCAAGAAAATATGAAGAAAAGAAGACTTCCCGAAGTTTTTTATATCCTTAACATATGTTGCCTTAAAATTACACTATAGGTTCCCAAGGACAAGACAACACGCAAGCACGTTGCTTCTCAAACAACAAATAAGTCTCAATCCAAAAGGACCACAACTCACATTTGTCGAGCTACGAGACGATAAGGGTATGATGACCCAAAACTCCCACAAGAAAGGCACATACTTCTATGAATAAGAAGTACTAAGCAACTAGAACACATTACTATCCACTAGGGGTTTCACAATTTCAGGTAAGCGACAAAACTACAGGTTCAACTATACATTACACTCAATACACATAAATCTTACTTATTTTATAACTCAACTAATTAAGTCAAAAATTTTAGTTACATTTTTTCTAGCACATTCCTTTATGATTTTTCTTAATTAAAATATTCCTTTTTATTCTGATATCACATGTTCGCGTTATAAGGATCACCACTAAGGTGGCCATGATATCTCGCCATTCTGTATAGGCACAAAAATATATTTATTCTACTCCTAGGGAAGGTAGATGGACAAAGTTTTTCCTTTTTGTTCTTCTACATGGTTTTTATTCCTTCTATTAATCTACCAAGGTTAAAGCAAGGACCATTTTCTCTTTCTATGTTCGAGTTTATTTGTTAAGCTTCAAGGCCAAAACTCCTCAATTATAGTTTTATGATGTTTGGGTGAGTCAGCTTGTCAATTAAAAATTTAATGAGAAGGAAGGGTAAACATATCACACTATTACTTTTATGGAAAACAACACATCACATTTTTAATTCTAAAGGAATAAGAGGCATTCAACATAGCAACACATTATTAATTTTGTAAGAACTAGGAAACAATCAATCAACATGGATCACAACAATATTTTGATATTTTTCCACAAATTACAAGTACCTTAAAACATTCCTAGTGGGTTCTACAAGTTCTCAAAAGAAGTTACAAGGAAGGCCCATTTAAGAAGCATAATTACTTTTACTGATCTACTAGGGTTTAACAATGTTTGTTGTTTCGGTGAAAACACTTTACTCACATGATAAGACAAGGAAAATTTTCAAATCTACACCCATATTACCACAGGATACCATCAACCAAGCAATCAGAATGACAAGGAAATATTTTAACTATAAGAACACCACATACTCACTAGAAAGCATCAAATGTAAGCAGCCAATCAACTATCTATTCAACATGGCTTTACGACCAAGAGTTACAGACTTCACAAGAAGAATCACATTATAAAATACCACCGAGATTAAATCATCAAGGTCTAATTACACTAACATCACTAGTGGCATGATCCAAAAGTCTCAAGCATCCATAAGTGTCTCCACGTAATCCAAAATTAATAGGTCATAGAGTGTTATTCATAGTAACTTAAAAAGTTAAGGAGAGGGTAGACTTATTTATAGGTCAAGAGGAAAACAAACACACTTAATTTACACACAATACTTGAATGGGATTAATTATAACCATAATTACCAAGATGCATACAATCCCCAAGTCACTACTTTATATAATGAAATAAGGAAATCCTGATAAAACTTAGCATGCCATCGAAGAAAAGCCACTACCAGACAAACACTTTTCCACTAACATCCACAAACCAAAAGCAACCCGATCCTAACACAATTCATCAACCCACAATTAAACACCTTTACTCCGATGAGGTTCAAGCTCTTATCAGATTGTAAGAGAATCACCACCACCGTTAACAAACTACCAATTAGAACACACAACACAACGAACTCTCTTCCCAATAAGGTCGAGTAATGAAAAGGTCACTCTAAGATCCTAGATAGACTCAAGGTTCCGTGCATCTAAAACCAAGGCATAACTTTAAGAACCTAAGAATACATTCAAGACACCAAGGGTGTACCCCCATACGAAGAAATGTCACAATACAAGAAGCATGGAACCAGCTCATCATCAAGCAAGAAGGAATCACGTAACATTTAGCTAAGTAGCCAACAAACACATAAAAAAACATTCACCATTTCATACATGCATACAAAAGAAAGAAGCATTTTTAAAGAGTCAAGCTCCTACCTCTCCATGATGGAGTTTGTTCCAAGAACAACAAGCTTTCCAATGCCAAAATACAGTCCAAGATCAACAACCAACAAGCATGCAAGGGTCTCCAATCTCCTTCCAAAAGCAAGAGCTCCACACAACAAAAATTCACCCAAAAAGGAAGTATGCAAAATGTTCAACAACCCAAAACAAAGCAAGGAGTTCTAATTTTATAGAAGAGGGAAGAGAAGAGGATGAGGTGGATCCATGTAGGATGCCACATCACCCATCCTCAACTCCAACACAAAATTCAAATTCATTCTCCAATAATAAATAGGTGGGTCAATAATATGACAATAAACTTACACACTCCAAAAATCCCACACCCCATAAGGATTGAATTTAATAAAATGTAAGAAGAGTGCAATTAAAACTTATAATTAGTCATATCAAAATGCATAAATAAGGTCTAAATTTAACCCTCCAACCATAGGTATGGTTGGTAAATAAAATTAAGAGGTATGGGACAAGTTTTACTTGTCCCACAAGCCTCCAAGGACAAATTTGAATTTCCAAGGAGGTGGAGTGTTTCATACTCCAAAATCTGAATTACACAACTCTTACACATACTTACACATCACTTACCACATTTAAAACAAGAGCCAAAAAATTCTATAATTACTTTCTTATATCCCAAATTTGATGAATTTATTTATTTTAACAATATATTTACTCACATTAATTCTCCACAATTAAAAGAATAATGAAAGGGGTAAATGCATCACAAAATAAACACATGCAAACAATAATAAAAATGAACCACATTATTAAATACATAAAGCCCCTTGGTCACATTCAAAGGTAATCCCCCCCATGATAATCCCTAACAAAAAAACAACACACACACACACACACAAAAAAAAAAATGTTGCCATGGTGACCTTGTTGAATTCATCTAGAATTCTAATGTGGTTGGTCTCTAATCCCCTGATGTTTGTTGTGATAGTTTAACCTGCAAAACACAAATACCTCCTTTGGCCTCGTGGCCATATTAGAACATCCAACATGATATAAATATAATCACAAAATCATCTATACATATGAATCACAACAACATCAAGGCAATCAACATTATCACTTACAATTTATATCAACAACTATATCATCATCATATAATGTCCATTTTCTAGGTCTACTCACAATATCCAAAAATCACATGTCCAAACAACATTCATAATATATCCATGTCAAATAGTATATCATCATCTATATAAAATGTCTCTAACAATCATCATGCATCATATATGAATCAGAGTCAACAATAATCCATGATCGACATCTAGCACCATACTAAATCGAACTATAATAATGTCCATAATATAGTCGAAATATCATGATCAATATCAAAGTGTCGAAGGGAAGTGGGCACTACATCCCCTCCCCTTAGACTCGACTTCCTCCTAGAAGTCACTAAAAAAGAGATAGGACAAATGCAATAGAAAAAGGATCACTTCATTATGGGCTTGCTTACTTCAAACAAGTGTGGGTCTACAGAACCTAAGTTTGGTCCAATGCAATTCAACAACAAGAAGAGAGATTGTAAGGGATGAGTTCTAAACTTTCTGCATGCAAGGCTACGAACACTTAAATCTAGAGAATAAATTTATGCTATCAACCAATTTATCACACAAAACAATATAACATGAAGAGTTCAAAAGAGTCTTAAGAGTAACCACCAAGTAGAGCAATAATAAGGAGAATTCTATGAGTTTGAGAATGACCACATAGTTTCCCAAGGAATACAACATACTACATTAATAAAATTTAAGGTTTCTACACATTTAAGCCATGATTTCAAGGTTCGTTGTCTAGACAAGGCTAGCAAAAATCAACTATGACCAAATTTACACAAGGAACAAGTCTATTCAAGGTCCCACAACTTGAGGATCACACAGGATGAGGTTAATCAACAAGGACACCTAAATCAGCAAAACATTTAAAATCAAGGAACTATTCTAGGAAAACACTTCTATATCTTGAGAGGGTACAATCAACTTTTCATGGTAATACAAGCGAAGTCAAGACCACAAGGTTTCCTATAGTCTGATTTTTTTACACTTTTGTTTTAAGAATCGAACACACCATACCAACCAAATCTAAAGAAGTCAACCGTTTATCAAAAGAATATATATATAGTCATTTTTGCACCCACCAAGAACAAGGGAACCTCATGCACGCTATCCTATCACCTAGCGAGTGCTTTGGGAGCTCACCCGAGGCATGCCGAGAGGAGCCGAGTTTCTCTTTATGTGAGTTTAGTGGAAGGCATCATTCATGATCTTGAATTAGTGATTTAAAGGACATGAAAATCTATAGAGCTCAGAATGACTTTTATACCCCTTCAGTCATATCAAAAGTAAAGGCGATTAACAAAATTAATAGAACTAAGAAGTTGTAAATCCACAAATAGACTTAACATTCAAATAAGGTTCATGATTATACAAGAACAAAAGCATAATAGAAATATGCAGATAATACAGAGGGAAGATCTTAATACAATTGTCATGGTAACCTTATCATCTTCATTCATAACATTACTATAGAATATCACAGAAGGGGAGACCGTAGTCATGTGCCATATCTGGATCCATACATGAAGACTTTCAAAACAAAATTTACATTCCCCATTCCCTCATTACATCCTTCCTATAATCATCTACCCTTTTTATCCCATAGTTCTCACAGTAATTCTGCAGAGCTCCGCTTCCTTCCTCGGGTTCTCTTTTTTCTTTTCCAAGGGCATGCATATAAATAGGCATATAAGCTCTAAAAACTCCTCTGCAACCTCAGATTTGGCCCCAAGTGTCAAGGTGTGGATCGCCTCAGGTGTATGCCTCTCCATGTCATGATTAACTTTTTGGATCTTCTTATTGCAAGGTATATTCCTTTCAGGACATCCTGTTGCCAGGCTGGAACCTTATTCAAATGGAACACATTCTTCATGTGCTCTATCCAAAAGGCCAAAAATAGCTAATTCCTGACTTGTGCTTTACGGGCGTGCATCCTTGGTTCTCCAAGAATCCTTTTTGAATCCTACCTTGCGCACCTTAACTTGCACGCTTCCTCGAACCGTGCGCGCCTATGCGCCTTTAAGATTTGGAAGTTACAATAGGGTCCCAACATTACCCCACACTTCACCTGTTCTCTACCCTCGGGAACCTCTTCAAAGAATGCAGTACAAAAAGGCAAGGCCTTGCCTTGGAAAATAATGGAGGGAAAGAATAAAGAATGGGGGAGAGAAAGAATAGAAGGAAAACTTCCTAATGAAGAAGGGGAAAACTCTGCTGCAGGTCGGCCTCCAGTGTATTTAAAGCGCTGAATTCATCTTGCGCTCTTGTGCAAAGGTCGCCAACTAATGTGATCACCTCATCAAAGTTTAACCCTTCCCATTTTGTGTTTATGGTCTCTACCACCATCTCCAGTTCCTTTGCTTGGTCTTCTAAGGCATCCATCTTCCTCGTAATGACCTTGTAGAGCTCTTTTAGCCGGGTTTTGATTGAGACCCGCAGGATCTCAATAGCTTCAGACTTCTTTTCCACTTCGGCTAGGATATTTTCTCACTCGGCTTTATTGCCTTTATTCTTCTCCCTAAAGTCGCTCACTTCGGTCTCGTCATTTGGCAAGCAACATGCTTTTCACCTTTTCCTAATCCGTGCAATGGTCGTATGTGACCCCAGCAGTTTGTGCAGCTATTTTTACATCAGCGAGCACCTTGTTGTATTCAACTATGAGTGCAATGAATTTCAACTTTTCCTCCTGCTCCAAGCGCGCAGCTACATCCTCTACTAACTCTAAGGCCAAAGGCTGCCTTTCCATGGTGAGGATCCGAGTCAAGTCCTCAAGACACTCCAGGGAGGAACCATATTTTTACGCGGGAGGGTTAAGGTCTGGGTGCTTCATGATAATATCCTAGGAGATGAGCTCCACCTTCTTGGAAACTTTGCACACTTTAGCTTTCTCCTCTTGTAATTCTTGTTGTAGTTGAGCGCTGATCAGCTTTTTAAGGCTGAGTTCCTTTGTTAGCTTAACTACTTCTTCCTTCCTCTTCTCCATCAGGTCCTCCAAGACTTTAACCCTATCATTTCTGCAGAAGAGCCTAGCCTCAACTTCCATGGAGAATTTGTTGAGCACGTTACACACTTGCTCATCTGATAGTTGTTGTGTGTTTATAATGGGGTTGTCCCCCTTTCCTTCTGGACAACGTGCTAGTACCGCTCCTTGGTTAACCTCAAACTTGGGCTCATCAAGGTGGGATTCGAACGCCCACAATAGCATTTTTCTTGTGCACGGGTATCCACCCTCAGGATCAAAGGATTCCATGGTAGTTAGCTCCTTGGTGGGCACGGTACTCTGGAAATGCACACACAAAACTTTGTTGGGGTCATCAATGTATCCCATCATTATTCTTCCCCCTTCTGCGCATTTACTTCCCATGTGCATGCCCTTGGGAATAGTTACTGAAAGAGTTGGGCCTTTTGTGCTACCCACACTCTTCTCCCTTTGCTCTTCCTTGAATTCACCGAGCACGAGCTCCATGCTGCGCTCCAATTCCTCGTCGACCAAGGTATTAATTATCTTCTCTGCCTCCCTTGTCACTTTCTCATTCACCTCCTCCTGAGTGAGCTTGGGCATATCTAGCTCCTTAGTACTTGCCCCCTCACTCCTTTCTTTACTCCACGTGCCTTCCTCCCCTTGGGTGCCCTTCCTCCTTGCAAAGATGAAGGCATCGTTTGCATCTTCTGCTTCCTCTTCCTCCGAATCGTGGACATCAATCAGCTCCTAATTTACCTCCAGCTCTTCCTCTTCATCATCATCCTTTTCACCTATATAGGCATTTAGGTCATCTGTATCCTCAGACTTTGGTTCTTCCATCCCCTTTTCTTCTTCCTTTGCTGAAAACTCCGAGTTAGGGATGTGGTCTTCTCTTCATCTGAGGGTTCCTCAAGGGATGGTGGCTTCGCAGGTTCTGGGGTCTTCTCCTGACCATCATTCTCTTCTTCTTCTAGACGTAGGTACTTGTCCCCGTGGTACCTACATCCTACTTCTCTATCGCCCTCTGTTCCTCTTTCTCTTCCCTCTCCTTATGCTTTGGTGTGGGCTTCTTCCTTCCAGTAGGGTCGTCAGGATGGATATCTCATCCTCCATGTATGCGCCCTTTTCAAATTTTGGCCTTATGCATAGGTAAATCCTTGCGGCATTGCTCCCAACAATAGGTAAGGTCAAAGGCCTTACAATATGCACATCATGTGACACATACCTTTCAATGTATGTGTGCTTCTCTGGGTAGACCAGCTTCTTCCTCATTTCCTTGTGCTCTCTGTCAAGGGTGGACAAGTCAAGGTCTAATTTCTTCAACTCCTTGTATCTATTTACTCCCGCTTGGAAAAATTGGGTAGTAAATGAGAATGGGAGTTTACACCATGGACTCTAACTTCCATCAACCAAAATGAACCTACCAATACAGAAGTGTTGGTAGACTGCAAACTCTACTTCTCCTTCGGTTGTCATGGGGAGTTGTTCAAGGATTCACCATTCAACCCCGAATGTGTTCCTGAGGCACTTATACCATTTGTCTAAGCATGCCTTATGTACCCCTATCATTGATTCACATGTGTATTTTTGAAATCTCTCCGCAGGAGGGATCTTCAGTAGGGTACTCCCACACGAAATTGTCGGATGCATCCGGCACCCTGATTTTCAAGAACACAATTGTCAATGATTATTTCCAAATAGGATATTTCCTCCATTCTCCACGCTGCTTATGATTCCATCTGAAATATATTGGGAGATGTTATATATGGTGCCCTTAGTGACTTTCCTATAGACATTTAGCTAGGGCAAGCTCACCCAGGTCCTCCTTTCTTGTCCATTCAGCTTGGAGACTAGGTGCGTGGCTATCTTCATCACCGGATCGTTGATATCCAAGATGTCGTAATACATTGATCCCTTCTTCAATCCCTGGGATGCTATGGTTTCTTCGATTTCCTCCTCATCTAGGAGGTCATCTACAAGTGCGTCCCCTACATAGTTTAGGCCTGAGATTAGCATGAAATTAGTTGGGGATTTATGCACATTTTGCACCTTGCGAAGCAGAAGAAGTCTTCGTGTACGCGCATCATCAACCATTGGTACAAGCACTCGAGCTTCCCAAAATATGGAAATTCAAAAAGTTGGAGAAGCCCTACCTTCTCCATTTTCACCTTGACCATGTCGCTAGATCAACAACCCGTCAGGTGTTTGTTTATTTGTGGGGCGCACTAGCTCCAGCACCATTTCCTTTGTGATTGTACTTGACCGGTGATTGTAGTTAATCACGGTCATCTATCTTATGTGGGACTCCCACTCTTGCCCTAGCAAAACCCCATCCAGGTATTACATCTCCGAGTACCATTCCTCATTTGTATCCAAGGGTATTTCTTCTTGTTTCTTCTTTCCTTTTCCTTTACCCTTTCCCTTCTTGGATTGTTCTGCAGGTTTACCAACTAGTTTCGTGGCCGTCATTTCACCCTTTGCTTTCATTCCTAGGTTAACTTGCGAGTTGTTTGAACATTTTCCTTGTGCACCCCATGCCCTAAAACACAAACCCTAATCTCAGATTTTTCTCCTTTGATCACAACGTTCCTCACACCCGTGAATCACTTCTTCTCTGGTTTGTAGATCCAACAGACTAATTGCGCTTAAGTTCTTGGGATTTTCCTTCACATGAGTTAGTTCTCGAAACCCTAGCTCTTGAAATAAAATTGCTCTTCTTGTGTTCGCAAAGTGAAATAATGAAATGCCCACTCTTGTATTTATAGCTTTTCCTGCTTTTACACATTTAAGGCTAGGCTACCTACCACTATACGACAATGTTTAATGTGGTGTTTTCAAACAAAACCTGACTTCAGCACTTCTCCTTATGTACCCAATCCTTGCATGAAAAATTTTCCAACCTTCTGGCGCACAAACAATCCATCTTGACAGAAGACTCTTGTGCACATGTTACCGGCACCAAAGGAACTTCTTCCATCCTCATGATTCTTGCTTTCACCTACCTCATGTTTTTGCACTTTTTCTCCTTTGTATGTGGATTTCCAATGTAACCTTATTTTGCCACCGACCCAAATCCTCCTAGCAGAATAACTCCAAGTTTCTCTTCATCATCTCACCCCACACTAAAATGATGCATGGTCCTCTGTGCATTCATAAGTCAAAAAGTAATAAGGTTACCGGCGCCCAAGGTGTAAAACAAAACAACAACGTGAAAGGGAAATACAAGAAAGGAAAATCATAAAAGGAAATTCTAAACTAACTGGCAAAACTGCCTTATTTACAAACACCAAGAAGCATTATTTATAGTAGGGCTTCAACCTACTCCCATTGAAGTGTCCAAGTAATTTTGTTCCATCCAGTGCTTGTAACTGGCACGCGCCCTGAATCAAGGATGTATGAAATTACATAAGGACCCAACCAATGCACCTTCAACTTTCCAGGATGGTGTAGAAATTTTGAATCATATAGCAATACCATCTGGCCAACCTCAAACTATTTGTTCTTAATATGGTGGTCATGCCATGCCTTTTGCTTTGCTTTCTCAGTTGTTTAGCTCCATCTTGCTAGTGAGTGAATTTCATCCAACTTTATCAATTAATCTATTCTTTCTTCCAGTGCTTGTGCATCGTCCAATCCTCCTACGTGTGCTATACACAAAGATGGTATCATGAATTATACTGGCAAAACTACTTTCGCACCGAACACCAATTGAAATGGTGTGGCCTTGTTCAATATTTTATATGTTGTTCTGTATGCCCAAAGAACTGCGAACACCTTGTCATCCCAATCCTGCCTATCCACATCACATATCTTTGTCAATGTGTGACTAAGGATTTTGTTGAATGCCTCTACAATCCCATTTTCCTAAGGGTGATAAGGGCGCCTCTTGTGATGGGCTACCATGAATTCGCTAATAGCATCATGATGCTTTCATTTAAAAAGTGAGTGCCCCTATCACTTGTTAAACTTAAAGGGCACCCATACCTACTGATAATGTTCTCCCACAAAAATCTAGCAGCCGTGGTTGTGGTGCAATCCTTAGTGGGTGCGGCCTCTGCCCACCTTGTTAGATAATCAATACAGGTAATGATATACCGCAAGTTAGTCCTTCGCGCAGCTAGTGAGATTGGTCCGAAAAAATCTATTGCCCATTTTTCAAAAGGTTCCATGCTAGTGATGGGGCGCAAGGGCATCTCATCCCTTCTTCTAGGTTTTCCAAGGCACTGGCAGTGGTCACAGGCCTTGCAAAACTCAATGCAATCCTAGTGAATCGTCTCCCACCATAGTCCGATGACTAGGATCTTATGCGTGGTTGCATTCCCCACGAGTGTCCTCCAAAGAATCCCACCATGGCCTTCTTCTATTATGGCCACGCATTCATGTTCTAATACACACCGCACAAAACCTCATTACGGCCCATTTTATACAAATCCTCATTGATCAACATGAAGGGTGTGGTGCATATGGCTAACCTTTTCCTTTCCAAAGGCATTCATTCCTTCGGGTACCACACCTTCCTTGAGAAAAATAGCAATGTCTTCTAATTCCGAGGCGCATGCCATAACCTAAATAATTGCATGTCTGGCATGGTTTCCTCGATACTTTGTGCATCCTCTCCCGAATCAATCCTTGATAAATGATTCTACCCACAATTGTTCTTTCCAGGTTTTACCACCACTCTGAATTCAAATTCCTGAAATAAAAGTACCCAATGACATATGCACCCTTGCAACACTACTTTGTTTACTAAATACTTCAAGGCCATATGGTCAGCATAGAATATGAAGGGAGTCACCAATGAGATATTGTCTAAATTTGTGGAGCGTGTAGATCATTGACAATGCCTTGTGCTCGGTCGTTGTATAATTCTATTCTGTTGGTGTCAACTTTCTACTTGCAAAACACAAGGGATGATCAATAATCCCCTCTCCTAGTTGAGCAAGAATGGATCCCATTGTTGTACCAAAGGCATCCACGTGGACATGGAAAGGTTTATCCCATGATGGGAATCGTAGAATAGGTGCGGTGATAAGCCTTTATTTTAGAGTGTCAAATGCCCTCTGCTGCGCCTCTCCCCACTAAAAGGCACTCTTATGTCTGAGCAATATTTCCAAAGGCACAACAATCTTAGCGTATCCCTTAATGAAATTTTTGTAGTACCCAGTGTGTCCAAGAAATCATGCATGATGCTTTGGCTAGTGGGCTCCCCTAATCCCACAATAACTGTAACTTTCGTGGGATCCACCAGTAAGCCCTCTTTGCATATGATATGCCCCAAAAATGTTCCAAAAGGAGTTGTAAAGACACATTTATTGATGTTGAGGGAAATCCTCAACTGCCGACATCTTTCAAACATCAATCTCAAGTTATCACAATGGTCCCTGACCAATCCATACATTGTCCAATCATCCAAATATACTTGAAGGAACTTGTGGATGAAGTCCTTAAATGCTTGTACCACTATGCGCGAAAATACAGTGGGTGCATTCCTCAATCCAAAGGGCATGACTGTGTATGCAAAGCTTCCCCACTTGGTGGTGAAAGTTGTCTTTTCTTGGTCTTCCTTGGCAATCCTTACTTGGTGATATCCCAAGAATCCATCCATAAAGGAATAGACCTCGCGCCTAGTAACTCCTTCCAAAATCTCTTTAGTGAAGGGGGTGGGAAAAGGATCTATGATACAAATAGCATTCAACTCCCTGTAATCCACACATATCCTAATCTATCCATCCTTCTTTATGCTAATCACCATTGGACTTATCCATTCTGATTCCTCCACAACCTCAATGATACCGGATGCTATCATTTTTTCTAGCTCTTCTTTAACCCTTACGCGCATGTTGGGATTCATCCTGTAAGGCCTCTTCCTGACCGAGCGCACCATCTTTCAACTTTATCCTCATTTCCCCCAATGAATGGTGGATGCCTTTCAACTCATGGTATCTACATGGGAATAAATCCTCAAATTCATGCAAGAGATCAATGATCTTTGATACTTCCTTGTCCGACCAGTAGTCCCTAATGATAGCTTCCTCGGGTTCTTCTTCGAGCCAATGTTAACTTTCTTGGTTTTGAGTGGTTCATGATACACGCGCACATGCATCTACACTGTCAACTACCTCATGCATCCCAACCAAATGGTTGACATTTAGGCTCTCCATCTCCTCTCCATCAATAACGTATACCATCTTTCCTTTCTCCTTTTCAGCACATGCGCGCTCGAATTGTATGTCTTCTGGTTCCTCCTCTTCGAACCACGCTTCGAAGCTAGGTCCACCAAGTAAATCTACTAATCTATCTTCTGCCATGGTGCAATCCCCCAGAGTGAGGTGCTTGATAGCCTATAACACCTCATCAACCGGTTGCTTGGTACTTCGGTACTCAAATGTGTGAACCAGGTCAGCCACTAATTCCTGCCAATTTCTGTCTGGCGGCAAGTTTCAGAATGGATGTACCAAGCATGCGCATAACCTTGTAGTGTCGAATACAACTTGTGTACCCAAAGGGAGGGTGGTAAAGCTTCCACGCCTTCTCCCTAGACCCTCTCACATGCCTGGATGTGGGAAGAGGTGGGTTCATTGCCATTGTAATCCTTGATAGCGGTGGGTATATTACTCCTTGAGAATCAGACAGTGAGCATAATTCTAACTTCACGCCATTCCAACAAGTTTTCGCTATGCACGGCCCACCACCTTGTTGTTGTGCCTATCAAAACATAACCCAGCATACTTCGTCACTTGTCCTCCCTTCATTGAGCTTCCATTTCTCTCAAAAGACCTCAGGGTATACATCCCCAGAATACTTGGTTATTGCCTTTCCTCCTAGGCACCGAACTGTACACGCCATGGTTACCCTGGTCACCGATCCTTTCAGATGTCACCCAATCATTTCATAAGTCCCATGCACCCAATTATCACATGTTATACTGGTAGTATCACTGATAGATTGAGCATCATCAAACTAGATGACTCCTTCTATAGGGTGGATGGTCTCTGGATCTCTTATGGAGTGCACATATATTCTATCCAGGACCTCCTCTCCAAGGGGTTTAGTATAGGGTGTGGAATTTCCATCAGAAAGCGGTATAATCACCCTCTCTTCCTTGTTTTCAAAACTTATGTACCCCTTGTTAAACCAGAGATCTGCATTATTCTTATAGCACCACAAGCGCCCAAGTAACACTGGGAAATTATCTGCCTCGGAAAGCACCAAGAATTCAAAATCCCCAGTGAACTTAGTCCCCTGAATGGTGATGGTCACATCCTTCAAGACACCTATGGGCATTTCCTTTGTCTTATTTACCATATACAACACATTTGAAGATGGCTATAATGTAGGTCTTCCCATTTGATGTCAGGCATCTAGAGTGAGAACATTAACCTCCGCGCTTGTGTCAATGAGGATGTTGCTAAGTAGCCATCCATCCACTACTATGTTCAAGGTGATCTCTTTGTCATAATCAAGGCTGTGAGGTGGGAGGTTTGCATGCAGGATCTACCTTTCGTGTTCTTCCCCGTGCGTGGTACCTTTTCTCTCAACCATGCTCCTAGCAAGGGAATAACATTCTCTTGCCTTAGCAGTTTACACACCTCCTTAACCTTGTCCAAGTCATCCTTTGGTGCTTCTACTGGTCTTCTTTGCTCATCTTTTCTAGTTTTCTCTTTTAAGCATTAGATCTCCCCTTGTAAACTTTGAATTACGTCCATGGTTTCTTGGTAGACTTCTTTCTAGTGAGCCGGGTTTGGATACTTCCCATGTACTACTTCTTCCTTGAAACCCAGAGGTCTCTGCCTAAGCACTTCCTTGCGCGCATGGACTCCGCCCTTGTTTGTTACCATAACAAGCTCTAGTTCTAATTCATGTATTACTCACGGGAGCCATTATGCGTTAGCCTTCTTAATACTCACCATGGCAGTGCCCTTATCCTTCCGGTGTTGTTGACTCATATGTTTGTATAACTCCAGGCACTCTTCGTACTTATGTTTTTTTCCACACCAAGAGCATTGTAGAAGATCTAGACATTCACGCTTATAATGGTCTGTGGCTCCACAATTAAAGCATGTTCCACGTGGGAACTCACTTCTTCCCCCACAGTTACCACGGCCATGAAATCCTCCACAAAATCCTCTTCCACACGCACCTCCATCCCCACTCTTCATACCAATGTTTATCTCCTTTAGAACTCACTGGCAATGCTGATGCTGCTTTGGCACACCAAGGTCAATTGCCTCATGGATTTGGTCAATCAATCTACAATCCTTGGTGTCATGTGTGGTTAAGGTACATATCTTGCAATAACAAGATACATTTTTGTGGATCACGTGCTATAAAAGGGGGCACCTACTTGCATCATGATCCCCGTGACATATCTCGCAATTTACCACTACGGCGCGTACCACCTTCCGAGTACATATCCCACCATTATCCTTTGTGTGCCCTTCTACGTTACAATCAGTACACCACATCCCACCAGAGTCTCTGGGACTGTGTTGGTAGATAATTTCTCCAACTGCTTAGCCATGGCAGCGATTTGAGTCTCCGAAAATG
The DNA here is from genome assembly GCA_018340775.1 of Taxus wallichiana var. yunnanensis. NCBI lineage: Eukaryota > Viridiplantae > Streptophyta > Pinopsida > Cupressales > Taxaceae > Taxus > Taxus wallichiana. The sequence goes on along the minus strand of CM031243.1, from coordinate 703,954,882 downwards.
GGCTAACAATAGTGTCAACACTACCAACTACCTCAGCGCTCAAAGAAACTTCCAACGCTTCGTGCGGGTCTGTGAATGTTTTATGAGACAAATCACTCCTAAAGGCTGTGATCAACCCTCTAAAAAACCACTGAGCATGTTGTGAAGGGTGGATATCATAGGATAGTTTAGACAATAAAGTTTTAAAATGTGCATCATATTCCCGCACGCTCTTTGCCATTCCCTGCTGGATTTCTTTGAGAGAGCTGATGCTCTTCTATTCAAACTCAGGTATGTGGAATTTCACCAAGAACGCATTTCTCAGCTTTGTATAATCCACAATAGTCTGATGAGGGTCATACTTTCTATACCAACTATGCATGTGTCCTTACAAGGTTGTTGTAAATTGACTGCCTTTCAATCTTGGGTCGTGATCCCCTTCGCGTGCCATGGCAACTTGCACTTATGCACATGCTCTGCGGCATCTTCTATCCCACTGTAATATGGTAAGTGCAGGGAAATATTGAAAAGACTTGAGGAGGTGGCTAAGGCCCTTGTCCTCCTGACCCAGTCCCTCGATTTCCTCCGTGTTTCCTCCTTCGCTGGATCCACTAGATCTTGAGCCACTAGCTCCACCACTTCCACCTCTTGATCCTCCTGTGTTAGGTACAGGGCCTATGTTTGTCATGCCGAGACGTTCCCGTTGTCCCACTAAATAGCACGCTGACAATTTGTGAACTAGTGCCACTCCCAGTCATATTTCCTCCACCACTTCCTGATGTGCTCCCAAAACCACCTGTATATATGCCTTGTCCAAACATTCCACCAAATACTAGAATAGTGTGTGAAGCCATAGAAGTCCCAAATGAGAAGTTGTATCTTTTGGGTGCCGATCGGTTGCTTCCACTGATATCAAATGGATCAACTATACTTTTCCCTCATTTGAACAAACCAAGTGCCAAGGTTCGGTCACTAGGTGGGGTCAGATGTGTGCCAACGAATCTTCTTTCTCCATGCGATGGGCTCTCATCAGAAGCCGAGGGGTTCTCTCTTCCGCACTTGCCAAGATGGGGTAGCACAGATTGTTCAAGCTCCACATCCTCCATGTGAACCTCTTCTCCCAAAAATGTCTGCCTCCATGGATCCATCGTAAATGCAACCTCACGTCCATACTTAAGCCATCTTTCCCAACCTGGCTTCCTCGCCAAGTGCTCAGAGTGGTTTAGCCGGCCATTGGGAATGCCTCTAAACTCATGGTTACCATCAAGATTTTGATTTCTAGGGGGATAGCCCGCAAAAATGATCCTCTGGGCTCTCGTAAAAATTCAAACTCAGCAACTTCCGGAGAAGAATACATGGAAATTGTGTATTCTATAGTGTATCTAGCCAATACTCCCTTCTACCAATGATCTATAACATGGGTCCACGTTAGATCAACATCTTATAAGTTTTGGTATGTTTCTTGGTTCCAAGGGTGTGATTTATAATACCACCCCGACCTAGATGCATATGTCGAGAGCCACTCAAATAACTCTACTGGGAAATAGCAGAAGAAGGTTTCGTACAACTCATGATAGAGAGTGTCTTCCACCCATCTTCACGTATCAAACTCAGGTCTAGTATTGAATCTCTGAACGAACTTGTCCTCTGTGCTTTTAAACCAATTATCAACACCTTCAAGTGTTAAGCGCTCCGTCATCACTTTTACACAAACCACGATGTATGCCATGTTCCACTACAACTTTGAAAAGAGGTCCCGACAACAGAACCAAGATGTAGTCATTTTTACACCCACCAAGAACAAGGGAACCTCATGTATGCTGGCCTATCACCTAGCGAAAGCGTTGGCGCTCACCCGAGGTGCACGAGAGGGAGCCGAGTCTCTCTTTTATGTGAGTTTAGTGGAAGGCATAATTTATGATCTTTAATTAGTGATTTAAAGGACATGAAAAGCTATAGAGCTCATAACGACTTCTATACCCCTTCATCATATCAAAAGTAAAGGTGCTTAAAAAAATTAACAAAACTAGGAATTTGTAAATCCACAATTAGACTTAACATTCAAATAAGGTTCATGATTATACAGAACAAAAACATAATAGAAATATATAGATAATACAGAGGGAAGATCTTAATATAGTTTTCATGGTAACCTTATCATCTTCATCCATAGCATTACTATAGAATATCACAGAAGGGGAGACCATAGTCATGCGCCATATCTGGATCCATACATGAAGAATTTCAAAACAAAAATTACATTCCCCATTCCCTCATTACATCCTTCCTATAATCATCTACCCTTTTTATCCCATAGTTCTCACAGTAATTCTATAGATCTCCGCTTCCTTCCTCGGGTTCACTTTTCTTTGCCAAGGGCACATGTATAAATAGGCATCTGAGCTCTAAAAACTCCTCTACAACCTCAGATCTAGCCCCAAGTGTTAAGGTGTGGATCACCTCAGACGCATGCCTCTCCATGTCATGATTAGCTTTTTGGATCTTCTTATCACAAGGTATATTCCTTCCAGGACAACCTATTACCAGGATGGAACCTTATCCAAACTGAACATGTTCTTCATGTGTTCTATCTAAAAGGCCAAAAACGGCTAAGTCCCGACTTGTGCTTTGTGGCGCACGTCCTTGGTTCTCCAAGAATATTTTTGAATCCCGCCTTGCATGTCTTAAATTGCACACTTCCTCCAACCGTGTGCACCTATACACCTTTAAGATTTAGAAGTTATAATAGGGTCCCAACAATATATATTTATATCTCCCTAGCAACTAACGTATCAAAACAAGTACCGTGCATTATAGCATAATGGGATTTATTTATCAAGATTAGATCAACCCCTTGGAGTGGAACAGAAGGGTAAAATTCAACATGGAGTTGAATTGAAGACCTTAAAACATCATAGAAATGATTTTGGAAGGTTTTGGGAAGTTGTGAGAAACATGGAGTAGTTTGAGGAAAAATTAGGGTTCACAAGCCTAGGTAGTACACATGCCTAAAACAACTGCTGGGCTTCAGAAGATGTTTCTGGGAGCTCCGGATGGAGTAAGAAGAAAACAAAATACCATCGGAAGTAGGATTAAAATACCTACATGATGGTGAAATAATATTTTTCACAACACCTTGGTGCATAATATTTGCAGTAGTTTTTATCGAACAAGTGGAGTCTCAAATAAAAAATCCTCTTTTTGAGGGAGCATATCGATTAATCAAGACACGATACCCACAACTTTTTACCATAGACCAAAGAGAAAGGTGTGACATTGGTAGAAGTATGAATACTAGTATGATAAGCCCATAAGGTGAAAGGAATGTGTGTATGCCAATCCTTATTAGTATCGTCGATGAATTTCATAAGGATTTTGTTATGGGTTTTGTTAGATTATTCAGCTTGACCATTGGCATGTGGGTAATAAGGTGATAGAAAAATGAGTTGAATACAGAAGGCATCACACAATTTACGTATTGTTTTATTTTTTAATTGTTTTCCATTATCAATGATAAGGCGATGAGGAACGCCAAAGCAGTAGATGATATGATGGTTGATGAAGTCAAAAATTTTTTTGGCCTTGGTGGAAATGAGAGGTATGGATTCTACCCATTTGGTGTAGTATTCATTGCTGCTATAATACATCGAGGACATAGAGATGAGTGAGGATTGATCTCTACGATGAGATTCAAACCCCATTGAGAAAAATTCCAAAAGTCTCTATCGACTTGTAAGGCATGGCTTAGAGTGCGGTGAAGGTTAACATGTTGTTGACATTTCACACAAATTTTGATGTACTCACAATAGTCGTGGTTAAGGGTAGGCTGGTAATAGCCAAGGTGCATGATTTGTTTGACAATGATGAGGCCATTAAAATTTCCACCAAAAATTCCATCATGGATTTCCTTTATGGTGTACGAGATTGGGAAAGTTAATCGACGAACTTCTTATACCAAATGCCACGAGAGTTAGTTTCGATTCTTCCCACAAAGTTAACGCTAGGAATAATGTAAGAAGGTGATTACAACCTTTATACTATGACAAATATTTTCGAGTAAGAAGGGGAGGCAGGTATCTGTGAGGCGAGACAAGCCATGGTATCTGCGAATGTTTTAGTGGATTGCAGAGTGGTTTGGAGGTTATAATGGTCAAAGGTAGTCAAAAACATGTTGACATGATGTTTATAGTTTTGAAGTACCTCATTACGGCACTGGAATAGACCATCGACTTGGTTGATGACCAGTTGAGATTCCCCAAAGATATTAATTGTTTTCACATCTAAGGCAATGGCGGTTTAAAGACCTAATACGAGTGCTTTGTATTTGGCTATGTTATTTGTGTAGTTGAAGTTAAGTTTGATTGATAAAGGCATAGGTTCAGTGTCAAAAGGAATAAGGATGACCCCTGCACCACCCCCACGTTGACATTTAGAATTACCGAATAATAGGGTCATTTGGTAGACCATGTAATCCATGTCATCAAAAGAGACACTGGCAATTGATTCGTCGGGAAAATCAATCTAGAAGATTGATTTCCAGAAAGAGGTGTGTCTGCAAGTTGATCGGAAATGGTTTGACCTTTGACATAATTTTGATGAATATATTCAAGATCTAGGTTAGCAAGGAGCATAACCCAACAAGATGCAAGCTAGTGTTGGTAAGGCTTCACATACATGTAATGCAGGGGGTTGATGTTAGTGAAAACAAAGGATTTGTAATTAAGGAGGTGATGTCGAAGTTTAGTGACTACAAAGACTAAGGCTAAACAATGCTTTTAGCATAGGTATACGTAGTTTCATAGTCCGTATGGGTACGACTTATATAATAAACCACATGTTCCCAATTTTTCTTGTCGTGATGAGTGAGTATGGCCCCTAAGGAATGATCAGTGGTAGAAATATAGAGGTAAAAAGGTTTGTTGTCCTTAGGTGGGGTGAGCATAGGTGGTTGAAGAAGATATTCTTTCAACGCTTCAAAGGCTTTATGATACTCATCACTCCAATTTAAAGAGACATACTTTTAAGAAGATGATGAAAAGGGTGACATCGGCCGGAAAGTTGGGAAATGAAACATCAGATAGATTACAATTTACCTTGTAAACTACAGATTTAGTGAAGGTTAAGAGGTGGAGAAATTTCTAGAATAGCCTTGATTTTTCCGAGTCAACTTCATTGCCCCACAAAGAGATGATGAAACCAAGGAGTTTCCTAGAGAGGATAGTGAAGAGACACTTCTTTGGTTGAAGGTGAACACAATATTTGATGATGCGATCAAAGATGACTCTAAGAACCTTGAGGTGCTCGACAAAATTTTTTGATTTTCTGAGAAGGTCATTGACATTATCCTCCAATATGTTATGCATGATTTCATGGAAGATATAAGTCATAACGTGTTCATAGGTTACACCAGCGTTTTTCAGCTAAAGGGCATGACTTGATAATAGAAGATCCCCAAAGGGGTAATGATTGTGGTTTTGTGTTGATCCTCAGGAGCGAGTAATATTTGATTATAACCCAAAAATTGTCCATAAGAGATATAATCTCATGGCGGGATGTGAGATCAACTAGTTGGTCAATGCTAGGTAGAGAAAAATCATCTGTAGGGAAATTGAGGTTGAGGTTACACGAATCCATGCAAATCTGGATTCCTCTTATCGCTTTGGTGATAGAGACAATGTTAGATATTTATTGGGGATATTCGATGGGTAAGATGAAAGAAACCGAAAAGAAGACATTGGATTTCTTCTTTGATAAGAAGGGAAATGCGTGTATGCATTTTTCGCATAACTTCTCTGCTTCACGGGTTTTTCATTGGGAATAACTACGATATTATGGAATGCGATATTTGGGTCAATACTGGGCATATCGACATAAGACCAAGAAAAATCATTTCTACGATCTCGAGGAAAGTGGTGAAAGCTTCCTGCTTGGTAGAATCTAAAGATTGGCCTATCTTTAGAATTCGAGGGTTGTCCTGAGTATGAATGTTGATCTCAATGGTTGATTCATTCAACATGGTTTGCATCTCAGAAGGTATCGACTGATGAATGTAATAATTATTTGAACCGAGATAGGTGAGAATGGAATCATCATCATGACATTGAATGACATTTATATAAGGTGTGTCATCATCGATCATGTCAGGATAACAAAGAGAAATGGAAGAGGGAGCCTTGCCATCATGATGATAGGGCAGAGGTCGCAAAGAAATGGTGTTCACGATTTTTTTAGGAGGAATGGATTCTAGATCCATGGACTCCATGTGGGTGAAGGTGGGGTGATAGGTGAAGATGGTGTAGATAGCGGCATAATAGGAGATGAAGGTGCATAAGGTTGATCTTCCTCTACAAGGTCAACTCGAGCCTTCTTAGGACTAGGTGGTTCCACTAACCTGATACCATGTCAGTCTTTGTGTTTACGAGTTATGCAAGGTGTGACTGTGTGATGACCTTGTTCATAAAGACCAAAGCCAAAGCCTTTCCAAGAACAATGATGAAGAAAGGTATGGGTGAAGCGAAGATTAGTAAGATGTCAGAAATCAGATGAAAAAGGTTGTGTTTAGGTTGGTGGTTTGGGATAATAAGAAGTATCTAATCCCCCATACGTCATATTTGTGTGAAGATGAGGACCATATGAAATTACTTCTCGATACGTCGGTCATAATGTAGATGCTGGTGAAGGCTACCATACTCGGGAGGAGTAAATAAAGTATTGAAGTTGTAAAGGTGGTATTCCCCTAAAGAAAGATGTTGAAAAACATCTACCAAGGGATCGGTTAGGACTTTGGATGTTGGGATAGATGAAATGCCCTAAGCTTAGGAAGAAAAGACTCGGCTATATTTATAAGCAACAACAATGATGGGGATGGGAGGGCTAATTGTGGTAGATGGAGCTTTAACAAAAATAGATGTAGTAGTAGAAGAATATGAAGCGGCGATAGAAGAAGAAGTGGCAATGACAAAAGAAGTGGCAAAGGCGTAAAAGTGAAAATGACGGTTGATGCCTTGATCGGAATAAGGAAATCCTTTGGTCAATACAACATATTGCAGGCTTTGAAAGGCAAAGGATTTGCAAGAAAATTGTAAGTGTGTCTTTCATATTCAAATTTGATACATCGGTGTTGTCGCTCAAATTTGCAATAAGAAAATTGACAATTTCCAAGCACGACAACGATACCCCCGTGTTAATTTTTTCAAGTCCCATCATTCCAAGACACCTCGGGTCTATCCAGTCAATACCAAAATGATCTCATAACTAATTTTATCTCATCCCCCTGGTGATTTAGATAATTATATTCATTCCCCTAGGTGATTTTAGGGGTTTATGAAAAGATACTATCTTCTCGGCAGATTGCGAAGGGTTATCGCTGGCCTTCCTGTGTCCTGGATCAACCCTTGGAGCAGAATCGAAGGATAAAATTCAAAATGGAGTTGAATTGAAGACCTTAAAACATCATGGAAATTATTTTGGAAGGTTTTGGGAAGTTTTGAGAAACTTCGAGCAGTTTGAGGAAAAATTAGGGTTCACAAGCCTGGCAATACACATGCCTAAAACAACTGCTGGGCTTCAAAAGATGATTCTGGGAGCTCCCGATGGAGTTATAATAAAAAAAAAATACCACTGGAAATAGGATTCAAATACCTACATGATGGTGAAATAATATTTTTCACAACACCTTGGCGCATAATATTAGCAGAGCAGATTTTATCAGGAACAAGTGGAGTCTCAAATAAAAATCCTCTTTTTGAGGGATCATATCGATAAATCAAGACATGAGATCCACACCATTGGATTTAAAAGGAAATTTCCAGTCAGGATCATATACAATTTTTCCAAAAAGTTCATCGGGAGCTCAAATTATCATTATCACAAGTTCAGACTTAGCCAAATTTTTGGGAGGACACGTGTCAGCTCCAGGAGCCTGGTGGGATTTTGTGTCCCTAACATCCCTCAAGGTCAGGGACATCAAGGTTGGAAAATTTCACCCAGCCCCATTGAAGACCTCTCATCCCCCATATGACCTCTTGGACCCTCATGAGACCTCTAGACTTGAACAGTTCAGTCCCAGGTGCATTTTTGGAGCATCCATTCCCTGCCATCGGATCGGGTGCCACGTGTTAGCTCCAGGACCACCATGGAAATTGATGTCCCTTATTTCCCTAAGGAGAGGGACATCAGACCTTGAAAATGTACCCAACTCCTATGGGGAGTCATTTGGAAACCCACGTGACCGACTTTCACTCTCCAAGGTATATATTTGGAGCATCCATTCCTCGCTGCCGGATTTTGTGCCACGTGTCACTCCAGGACCACCAGTGGAAACTGATGTCCCCGAGGAATGGGACATCGACATGGAAACATGCACCCAGCCCCTATGGGAGTCTTTTGACACCCATGACCGGCTTTTAGCCCCGAAATTTTATTTTTGGAGCATCCATCCTCGTCGCTGACCGAGACACAGATGGCATCACCTTAACCACTGTGGAAGTTGATGTTCCTCACATCCCTGAGGTCAGGGACATTAGGGAAAAAAATGTTCCCATCCCCTCCATGTGCATGTTTTGAAAATTTTAAATCCGGCACTTAGTCATTTCTTCCCCCTCATTTCTCCTTCACAGCTTCATACATTGCCATGGCTCCGTGCATGATTGTCCAGACACCTGGTCCACCATTATTGCTCCAAACCAGCTCCACCATGGCCACATAAACTCCCCAAAACTGAAGAACCTTTCCCATAGTGATGTGCAGGTCTCATAAGGAATTCTCATCAAGCTAAGAAGGAGAAACAAAGAACACAAAAGGAGAAAAAGGAGAAAACTCCATAACCATGAAATGAGAAGTTGAAGAAATCTCCCAAACGGATGTGTGAAACAACAAGATATATTTTTCTATTCATTCCTCTACCCAAGGCCATCAAGAATACACCTTAAAACCCTCCTCTTGTGTAACAGAGCATCCACAGTGAAGAAATCCCACTTCTAGCTCAACGAAGAAAAATCCAACTTCCTGTCAAATCGTTGGGTGAAATGAAGTAGAATTGCACGTGAAGCATCAAAATAAAAAACCCATATCAAATATATAATTTTATTTGAAAATGGAAGAGAAAACCAAACCTGTAATTTTGAGGTCCATTAATGGCTACCACATCCAGAAGCACTGTCAGGTCTAAAATTTAAGACTTTAAAATCTCTTGGACTATTCAACGGTAGGCCCAAAATTTCAGAGGGGTGATATTGGGAAAAAACCATATAAAAAAAATTCGTTCCACGTCAATCCGACTCCTAGAAGATAACTTTATAAAAATAGCAGGTCTACTACATAGGAATTGCTATTTCGAGAAAGTCATGAATAGAAGAACCTGCGAAGGAGACAAAGACATTGGAGGTGCACTACAGCTAAGAATTCACTAGAACAAATTTTTTTACACTTACTAAAAATAGTAAGTGGGCCCTCGAGCACCTGCTAAAAATAGAAAGTTGATCCAGAAAGAATGAGGAACACAGGGAGAAAGAGGAAAACTGAGCCGCAACATCCAGTTGAAGATCGGGGACTTGATTTCTCACACTTACTAAAAATAGTAAGTTGATTTTACCTAAGGGAGATATGAAGCCAAAGTGGATGGGTTAGAAGCCTTCTCAGGATCACGAAGTGGAGAATAGTCAGAGAATGGAGCCAAGTCCACTACAACAACTCATCCTTCGGCATAATTCTTCTTCTTCTTCTTCCTCTTCTTTCTCTCTCTCTCTCTTTGCTCCTCATACGAAACTCTCTCTCTCTTCAATGTTATATTTTTGCGTTGAGGGTTACACTTTTTAATATGACAAAAGTGACTTTAGAAATATAATGTAAATTAAGTCACCTTGCTATTATAAAAGGGACTTAAATATTTAAAGTGGAATATGAATAGTCTTAAGTCATATTAAGGTATTCGAAAGGTCATGAGGAAGACGAGGAGTCAAGTATACTCTATAAATTTTAAAGTCATTCCCATTTCAAAGGGTTGGCGATTGATCTTGTAAACTCAAGAGTGCATCATACTTAGAGAAGGAAAAGGAGATAACCATCTTCTTCTACTTTCCTCCACTCTCAAAATTCTTCCATTCCCACACTATGTACAATTTTGGTTTAAGAAATCAATACAAGAAGAAGGAGTTTCTAGATTTCTTTGACTAAGGAGTTTCTTGATACTTTGTGATCAATAAATTCTATTTGGTCTTGTTGTCATTTACCGAGTTGTTTCTTCTCATGAATGCATGTGATGAATTTTCTAACTTGCGTGTGCAAGAATCTGATTTCCTACCTGTAACATTAGTTCTCCTACCTCTTTTCTCACTCCCTTTCCCACTTTCAAACAAAGTTCTCTCTTGCAGGTATCTGCAAGATTTGCTGCAAGGTTAGTGGAGTGCCCCTATTGGATCCCCTATCGAAAGGCCACCACAAAAATCCACATTTTTCGTGCATGCACATACGAAAACTACATCGGTTAAGTAGAGGGACTTAGATTCCCAGTGTGTTGGCAATAAATACACATGTTTTTCCACCTAACAAATTTTCTCGCCAACAATCGGTTAATAGTCGAGGGTACACACCCCATGGCGTGAATCCAGGGTCGACCAAGTAGCATATTATATTTGAACTCCCCATCCAGGAGGTAGAAATGTTTGGGAAGAGTGCAAGACCCATGTGGATGTGGAGGAAAACGGTGCCAAGGGTGGAAGTGATAACATCATTGAAGGAACACAACATAATTGGGTTATTATGCATGCAATTGGTGGGTATGCACATTTTTTCATATGCACGGGAGAAAATGATATTGATACTTGCACCTCCATCAATCATAATGCGTAGCACATGAGTATCATCGATGTAGACAGAGATGAAGAGGGTGGGGTCAGGATCCTCTGAATGGAAAGGAACAATTTCCAAGTTAGAGAAACTAACAACGGAAATCTAATGAGTGGTAGTGGGAATAACAGTCTTGGGTAGAGTGGTGAGAGTAGCCACGTGATGAGGGATGAAAATGGAAGCAACGGGTGAAGTGTCATTTTGTAACACCTCGATAGTTTGTAGGATCTCAAGGAGGTCCTAACGATGAGACTCAGAGGTTTGGATGAGGTCATACAAAGAAATTTTTAAAGGATATTGATGTAATTATTTGATCATGGTGTGATGTGTGATGCCATCAGAAATTGGATAGGTCGGCCCGTGGATGGTTACCTTGGGTTCAGGTGCAAATGGAATGTTGGGTAAAGGTGTAGTGGATGGATTACATGTCTTCTCTTTTCCTTTGTCTTTATGTGCTCGAGTGGCAACTCGAACCATATTGATCTGATGAAAATAGGGAGATGTGTGTGAAAGGTGTAATAGTTGGAGGGACAAAAACCTACTAGAGGATAAGAGCCTTGTGAAATGAGTATGGCACAATTGCATTTCAGAGGGGATTGAGATAGCTCCCTAATCTAGACCATATTGATCTCAAAGGTCGGAGGAGGAAAAGAGGGTTGGGAAGATGTTGGTGAGGACCGCTAGATGGTTATGGGTTTAGTTCGTGCGATGACAGGTGAAGTAAAGTTATCGTCTAATAGGTCATGTTCTTTTAGAACAAATTTTTCTCTAATAGGTCATTTGATTCCAAGGGGCTCTAAAGGACAAAGCTGGAGGAGAACATTATTAAGGGCCTTACAACCCTCAACATCATGCCCTGGAGAGAAATGATAAGCACAAATATTTGTGTCATAAAACCCTTTGGTTTGGGTTTGAGCAGGTTATAAGGTTTGAGGGGTGGTAATGTGATAGTCAAAGTATCTAGTAACCTAGCATGGAAATTAGCATAGGATCCCTGCTAGCGGATTACAAAGTGAAGTCAAAGTAAGTTTTGGTGAAGGCATTGGCTATTTTTTGGAAAAGGTAATGTTGGAGGTAGTGTAGGTGGGGTTACCTTTTTGGTAGGTAATCAAGGTTTTGTTTAGGTTTTTATTTTTATTACACCTTCTTAGGTAAAGGTGTAGGTGGGGTGTGTGAGGTAGCAGGGGATGTAGAAGATGAAGGAAATTTAAAAATCCAAGGAGAGAGTGATGGTTTTGGCAATCACTCTACAACATGTAACATATATGATGTATTCAACAATTGTGATGAATATGAAGGTGTGGGTGCAGGCTGAAAATGTAATGAAGGTAAAGGCATGGGTGTAAGATGAGGATGTGATGAAGGTAAAGGAATGGATGTGGGTTGAGGATGTGATGAAGGTAAAGGTTTAGGTGTGGGTTGATGATGTGATGAATGTAAAGGCATGGGTGTGGGCTGAGGATGTGATGAATGTAAAGGCATGGGTGTGGGCTGAGGATGTGATGAAGGTGAAGGTATAGGTGTGCGTTGAGGATGTAAAGGCGTAAAGGCATGGGTGTGGGCTAAGGATGTGATGAAGGTAAAGGTATAGGTGTGGGTTGAGGATGTGATGAAGGTAAAGGCATAGGTGTGGATTGTCACACAAGTGATTTCCTTTGGTGAAGAGGTAAAGGTGTGGGTATGGGTTGCCACACCTTGGATTTAACCAATGTAGAAGGGTGTGGTCCCAAAATGAAAGGTAAGGATGAAGGTAAATATGGCCTAGGATATTTTTCTTTCTTTTTAGGCACATGGGTTTGCTTTATGGTGGTTATTGATTTAGTAGTTAGGTCTAGTTTGACTACGGGATGCAATTGACTAGGTGTGGGATGGACCCCTAATGAAGTGGTGGGTTTAGGTGCACAGTGAAGGTTTAGGTGTTGATGAAGATTTAGGTGTAGGTGAAGGTTGAGGTGAAGGAAAGGTTCATGAAGAAGGATCAGATATGAATGGTTCATGTTCCGTGGTCTTGGTTGACTTGAATACCTTTAGATAGATGAGAGAGGTATATGTTGGGAACCATTTGCATTTGAGTAGATACTGGGAGTTGCAGTGCCCCCCAGAGTGTGGTGTGATTGACATAATATAACTGGTCTATCAAGAGTGAAGATATATTTTCCTTAGAAAAGGATGAACGAGTTATGACACTGTACATAATTCTAAGTCAAGTGACATAAGAAAATATTTTTCCTCGGATTCGGTAGGAAAAAGGGACACGAGGAGATTGAAAATATCTTGGAAGACCCTGGAGGAGCGTCACTTACGGGTAGGGGAGGATATGAATGGATCCTTTATGGGTGGAGGAGATGGAAAAACATGTGATATAGACTCTTCCTTGGGAAATAGAGTAGATAAGGTTAGCTTTGGGTAGAAGAGAGGGTAAAATAGGTTCAATGATAGGTAAAGATGTAGATGTAGTCGGTTCCTCCATGAGTAGAGTGACATGTGTGATAGGCTCTACAGTGAGTAGAGACATAGATGAGGTAAGTTCTTCTATAGAGGAAGGGGTAGATGTGAGTGGATCCTCCATGGGTAGAGGAGTAGAAAGAATAGGCTCCTCCATGGGTAGGGGAGCTCATGCAAGGATTTCTTCAATAGAGGGGATGAGAGGAAAATGAGTAAAGAGGCGAGGAACTCAGTATCGAAGATGATGTGAACCTCATGAACATTGATGTCGAGGTCTCACCCACTTGGTTTGATGAATGATTGTGGTTTGGGAAAGGATTCTTAAATATTTGTAGGTTTTGGTTTTCCAACGCTTTAGGATTTTCAAGGACTAGATCTCCATTATCTAACATCTCTTAGATGATATTCTCAAATGTTTTATAGTTTCCATCACTATGGCCCCTAACGTGATGGTAGTTGCAATAATTTTTTTCTTTATACCATGCAATCAAAGGATAAAAACTAGTATGTGGTTTGATCGGTGGAAGGACAATATCTCCCGCTTTCAACAACATTTCCAGCACAATGGAATAAGGTTCCCTTATGGCAGTATAACTTCTTTGTTCATACTTATCTTGAAAATTCTGAACATGAGAAAGAGTAGAAGGCATTTTTGGTTGGTTGGATGGATGAGATGGACCAGCTTTTAGGACCACTGCATTAGTGGATCCCTTCACCTTGGAATGATTATTTTGTGGTTTGGAAGAAGAATAAGAGTTGTTCGGTTTGAAGGGAGTGCTTATGTTGCGCAATTGTAAATTCTTCTCTTCGATAACATGGGTTTCAAGCTTCCGAGCCATTGTGAATGCCTCATCAAACATTTAGAAGGTTTGAAATTTGAGAGTTGGAGAGATATGTTTGGCACAAGCTCTAGTAAATAACTCTATTAGTTTAGTTTGAGGCAATTGGAAAGTGAGTTGGTTAATAAGCCTCCACCAATGTACGTATAAAAAAATGTGATAGACTCGTATTCATATTAGCGTATCAAATAAAAGTTGTTCATGGTAACCTTCTTGATAATGTTGATGGAGAAATTATCAAGAAAGTCCTGAGATAAATGATTGAATGAAAAGATAGAGTGCCTAGGTAAAGCACTATACTAGTCTAAGGCAAGTCCTGTCAAGGACATTGGGAAATTTTGAAGAAGTAAGGTGTCATCATGGGAAATTAGATAACATACGTGTTTAAAATATCACAAATGATATTGTGGATCCTCCTTGATATTAAATTGGTTAAACTTTGGAATTTCCCAATGTGCGAGATAGGGATGAATTTGAATATAAGGGTGAATAGACTCATTATAAATCTCATTGTAAGTTAGTGTATTGTGAGAGCCAAAAGTAGATGCTTCAAGGGTCTACATCTTATCCATCATCATTTTAATCAAATATGTGGTCGGATTAGACTAAGGTACACCTCTCGTGGTATAAGGAGGTGGGTATGATGAGTAGGATGTGGGTGGCACTCCAGTATATGGAGATGCCAAGTAGGTAAACCGAGAGAAGGGGTAATATAAGTAATAATGAGATGATGATGGCATATACCTTGAATGGGAGGTGTAAGCGGCAGTGGTGGTTGATATAGGTTATAGGTAGGAGGGATCTATTCGAGACCCTCATAGCAATAGGTTGAAAAGTAACATGTATATACATGACAAGACTCGAAAGGGGGTCGACGTCGGAGGTTGTGAAACAATAAAGACCGATGATCCCTACATTAAGATCCACATATGATGGGGAGGTAGATGTCATAGGTGTGACAAATATTGTTGATGTTGGGATTATTTGAGAGATGACGGATGGCGAGGTGGTAGCGGGAACACTACACTAGTGCCAATTAACATGGAAGGGGAGCGAGAGAGGAGAACTAGAGACATGCATCCCTTATAAGTGTTGACCTAACGAGTCATAGGTGGAAGAATGAGCAAGGTAATATTGCAAGGCTATAGGATTGTGATCAAGGAATTTTGTGAATTCCTTATCACATGTAGGTATAACGGGAGGAGCATTGGGGTCCATGGGTGATGAGATGGAATGTGGTAAAGGGCTAGGGGGTAACGGCTAGCGACTGATGTGAAAGACTAAGGCATTAACTTGCTGATGAGTCAAAACCATGTGAATAGTGGTAGGACAAGTGGTATGAACTCTATAAATGGTGCGTAGAAACACAAGAAAAGAAGATCAAGAAATCTAGAAAATGAAAATTATTCGTTGTTTTGAAAGAAAACCAAAACATAGAGACTGATGTTGGTAGGGTAACCGATACCGGTAGGGTGGGATAACTGATGTTGGTTGCACTGACCAATGCCGATTCACTAAGAATAAATGATAGATTTAGAAATCTGGAGATGAAGAGTGTAAATCAGATGAACTTGAACTCTACTGATGGTAATAGAGACTCAAAAATGTGTAAAATGATAGAAACAAATCACAAAAATGAATGGATATGAATTCAATACTATTTTAGGCTAAATAACCAAAACAACAAGGAACCGAATCAACGTCGACATCATGAGAAGGTAATCGATGCCGGTTACTTTGTGAAATTTGAGAAGATGATGAAAATTTGAATTTTAAAGTGATTAAGTCCAAATAAAACACCAACCTAGAAACTAAGTATGGTAGTGATGAGTCCTAACACACTAAAAAAATTCGAATACACCAACTATGATTGTGGAGTGTGTAGGGAAAGAAAAAGAGATGAAACATTCTCACAACTCAAAACAAAAATACGGAAAAAACTAGCAAACACGCAAAATCCTAGGTAGTAGATTTTTATGTTATGTGGCTTATGCCATTTAAAACTGACTATGAATAGAGTAAATTTTTTGTCAACGAAGGTGCCCTATTAAGTATTCTATGGCTGGTTTCAAGTATATTTTGGCTAAGTGACCCCAATATATACTTCATAGTATGCGAGGTATAACTCTGATATGATGACTGGCCGAACACCATTGGATCAACCAATCGATTATTAGTCATCAACAAAAATTTCCGGAAGGAAGATGTTTAAGAAATGAGTAATTTATTTCAGTGATTTGGAAAGGGGTGTGTGTGCACAAATTTTGAACTATGATTAATTACCACCAACCATCAACTAGTCATGACCTCAAGTATATAGATTGTAAATAAATTTAGGTGATCTAATGCAACAATCACAAGATGAAATGCACAGATTTTTAAAACCCAAATTGACAATGAAATTTGATGAGAGCAATAATGAATAGGTAGAGAGTATGTTTTTCACTAATTCAATACATAATAAGAAGAAATGTTCTATTTAATCCAAATCATGAATTTCATTTAGACAAATAGAAGGAGGATAATACTCCTAGGGAGAAATTTTAATGTGAACTTTTCATAAAGTTAATAAACACACAAATATTCCCTAAAATGAACAATGCAAAGAACCCAAAATGATAGGGTCCCACTTTGGGTGTGCCAAAATGTTTCACCTCAAATTATGTGATAAAACAGATAAAGGAAATAGGAATAGGAGGAATACCTGTATGATTATGTAGATGGAAGAAGGTGTTTCATGCTTGTAGAATTTGATTAGAATGAATGTGAGAGCTTCCCTTTGGCTAGGAGGAATGAACTGTATAAGAACATAATAAGACCACAAATAGTATTAAATAGTAATTGCTAGTGGACTGCCTAGCATTTGATAGTTTGAGAAGTGTGATACTTCCTAGATGGTTTTCAATCTAGTTTTTTATTAAATTAATGAAAATAAATGTGAGAAATAGAGGTCCTATTGCTAACACTTTGATTTAGGTGTCTCAAAACATTATCAATACACTAGATTAAGCAAAGTATGTAAGAATAAACTAATCCAACATTGGGAAAGGTATGGTTTTGGTTGGGAAAGGTCATTGAGGTGTTAGGAAAGGTCTAGGTGAAGTTTGGTTACATTCTAGGTTGTTTGGTGAAATTTATAAGTTTGTTGTTCTAGGAAAAATTACTAGTCATAGAGACCGGTATCGGTTAGGTGACCGATGTTGGTATTGTAAAATTAACGATGCTGGGTTGGGTGATCGGTGTCGGTAGGGGAAATATGATCATAATATTAAAAATAGATGTTTTGGATCTCTCTTTGGTTGCACAAAGAGTTGAGGTGGTTCGGAAGGGTGGTATAATTTATACAAAAACTCGGCAAGGGTGATAAAGGAACTAGGATGGGAAAAATGGTTTAGGTTGGTAGAATAGATGGTAGATGGGTGAAGGGTGGTATTCGGACAGAGGAGAG
The DNA here is from genome assembly GCA_018340775.1 of Taxus wallichiana var. yunnanensis. Lineage (NCBI taxonomy): Eukaryota > Viridiplantae > Streptophyta > Pinopsida > Cupressales > Taxaceae > Taxus > Taxus wallichiana. The sequence continues at coordinate 703,937,326 of CM031243.1, read as the reverse complement.
TCAGATAATAGAAATGAATAAAAGACTTAAGATCAAAAACTAGAACTAACAAATAAGAGTGAGTTACTTATCTGAGAACCTGTAGATTTGAAGGTGGTGGTGGTTGATGAGCGTTCGGAGATGAAACGGGTTGTGTCTAGTTCCACAAAAATGAATCTGTGTGCTCTGCTATGGGTGATCCAAGGTTGTGGAGGAAGAGATTGGATGTTGGTGATGATTTGATGTTCTTTTGTTCATTGTCTAGTAGCTTTAATTCTTGAGAGTTAGAATGCCAAAGCTTGAGTGAAAGAATGAATTGGAGAATTGAAGAACCCGTGTAGAGAGTTAGAAACTCTTATTTAAGGAAACTGACAACGGTTAGGGAATCGGCACCGACTGAGGGATAACAAGCATCGGTTAAGGATAATTAGTCTTAGGTGCCAAAAATAGCATGATCTTTGTTAATTTTGGCGTGATCTTGATTTCCATTTTGGGTATTAAGTGAAGAATGACACTTAGATAAGTGGGAGTATTGTTGGAGAATTAATGAGACATTAATATTAGGGTTAGACTAAGTCCCAGTTGGTTAGGATAAGTGGGGACTTAGTATTAGGTGTTAAATGGCCTTGGAATAGGTCCAAGGTGAGGTGGCTTAGGTGAGGTGTAGGGGTGAGGTAGGTAATTAATTTAATTAGGGTAATTTAATTAATTAATTGTAGGTGCAAAGGATCATGGCTAGGTGTAGTGTGGAATTTAATTAATTGAAGGGGTTAAGGGAGTTGTGACATTATTTTGGTGTCTACATTGATATAGGATGGATGTTTTTTTTTTTGGTATCATTAGTCTATGGTATGATATTTCTTTAGCTACACTCCATTGACATATCCTGATAGTTCTTTGTAGGTCATGTTTCCCCACCCGCGCGTAGGACTAGTGTGCGCTATATTATAACTTGTACATATTATCTAACAAGGTGGGAAGAAGTAACACCTACTAAAGATTACACAACATTGATATTTTTATGGCTGAAAATTATCACGAGGAATGGAAGTCCATTTAGTTTAACAAGTGATAGGGGCACTCACTTCTTAAATGAGACCATCATAATTCTTTTGGCTGAGTTTATGGTGGCACACCATAAGACAACACCCTATCACCCACAGACAATGGTATTGAAGCTTTCAACAAGATTTTGGGACACACATTGACAAAAATATATGATATTGGAAGGAAATAATGGGATGATAAGGTATCTTTGTACTTTAGGCATACATGACAACTTACAAAAGATTGAATAAGGCCACACCCTTTCAGTTGGTGTTTGGCGCAGAGGTTATGTTTCTGTTGAATTTATGTTACCATATCTACATATTGCTACCATATGAATATTGGATGATGAACAAGTTGTGGAAGAGCGCATATATAAATAGATGCGGCTAGATGAGCAGTGCATTATTGCTTGGTGGATCCAAAAGATAGAAAAAGTGAGATAGAAGGCATGACATGATAGACATATTCACTATAAGGCATTTGAGGTTGGAAATATGGTTCTTATATATGATTCAAATTTTATGCCCACCCAAAAAAATTGAAATTTCATTGGTTGGGACCATTTTTGGTAACAAAGATGCTTGATTTAGGCATTTATCAGTTGCAGGCATTGGATGACAACTTATTTCCTAGTTAAATTAATGGGAGTAGGCTGAAGCCCTACTATAAATAAGTCTTCTTGGTGTTTTTAATAAGGCAGTGTTTCCATTTAGATTATATTTCCCTTATATGTGTTTCCTTTCATCATTGTTATGATTTTTCAGTTTAGTTCAGTGTTTTTGTTATAAGTGTGCATGTGTGTGGGGAGTTGATTAATATCTTTTGAGTTCATGAGCAAGAGGACCACATATACTTTTAGTGTGGGGTGGATCAAGTGTGGAGATGATAGTTATTGGCTTCCATCTTGATACAGGTTGGCTCATTTGAAGGTGTCTCCTGGAAGGCCCATGCGAGAGAAAAGGTGTTACAGGTGTTATGAATAAGGGTGTTTTGAAGAAAATTTCTTTGATTAAAGACCACACGGGAAATATGATCGCGTACTGTAACGCGATGTAGGCAGTAACATGAGAAGCTACTTGGGATATGGGGCAGTGGTTATGTAGTTCAACGTAGGTAGGTGCAGGAGGAGGTATGTGGCTAAGAAGTAAGTATAATGTGCCGAGAAGGTTATGACTGTAGTGTGTGAAAGGAAGTCGTGAAAGTGAGTAAAGATAGAAAAGGTACTTTATTGGAAAAAAATTAAAAGCATGGGTCAAAAGGATAATGTGGATCATTGGAAAAGTATGAATAGGGGTAAGGGGTAGTCATTTTGCTACCTTGTCTTCGAAGAAAATTTTGAGCAAAGAAGCTACTAAGCATTCTAGTGAGAGAAAGATCAAAGTGAAGTGCAAACCAGACCAATGCGGGGAGCTATGTGTAGATCCTTATGGAGAGACAAGTTAGAACTAGATGTAGAGAATGGGAAGAAATGGTTTGATTACACTTTAAGTAGTTAGGGTTCAATGCTTGGGTAAAAGAGAAGGTTGTGTCGTAGAGCACCTAGGGCACACAAATTTATAGAAATATGGCCTCGAAAGGACAAAATATTAGAACAAAAAGGGTGGAGGTAGTAATGAGAGGAATATTTAGAGGAGATCTATTCATAAATGGAATATCTCACTAGTGTGCATATAGGTGAAAATATGAAATTCTAAGCTCTCCCAAAGTGTAAGATAAGTGAATATAATCATAGAATAGATGAACACGAGAAAAGCTTGAAGGAAGATTTAAAGAAGGTACTTCCAGGAATAGATGAAGAAGGAAATCCATATAATTGAAGACTCCATGAGAAGAGGACTGGGGAAGACCAAAGTTCTATAACTTTATGAGCTTTCCTTTTTGCAAAGCCAACACATTTTTACTAGTAGTTGATGTCGAGGGTACATGAAGATTTATTTTACTTCATTAGAAGAATAATGAGGATTAATGCTCAATTGATTGAGTGAGTTACAAGCCTTCAGAGTATGGGAGAAGATATGAGGTCAAATCTTATTGTTAATGCAAAGATAGATGAATTGGCTGCAAAATTGAGCTACGAGAAGGGCGACATGGGAATGAAAATTATAAATTTGGATGATCTTGCAATTAGGGTTGTGTCCAAACTGGTGAGCTGTAAATTAGGTGCTTCTGAATGATGGATGAAAATCAATAAGAGATTCCTGTATGTGGCACATATAATGACACATAGGAAACACTATAACATCGAACATTTCGTTTTGAATGGGATTATAGAAGAAGTGCAAGTGCAAATGATTCCGGTGCCAAGATAATATGGGGGTTGATTCTACTCCTCATAGTGTTTTGGGAGATTGGATTATCAAACAGACTAGAGGAAAACATGTGAGTTTACCCACCTGTGCATAAATCTCCTATAGTACAATTCACATGATACACTTGTGATGAGACTATTACAAGTACATATAAGGCACAAATGAATAAGTGGTATGCCAAAGTTAAGAGGAGCATTTGAGAATGAATGGCACATTCTACGTGAACTACCCACTATGGTTGGGGAGCAAATGAAATTCATAGTGATGAAGCACTAAAATCTTGTGCACTTTAGAATGGTGAAAGGGGAGATGGGTCCTTGGTGAAATCTTCCAATTACCTTCACTACGTGATACCTTAAGTATTCAATGAACAAAATAAAAGATGCGTAGAATTTGACCTTTGATGTAGACAAGGTCAACTCATATTTACACACCTTACACATGACATACATGTATGATTTGAGGCCTGCATACTTGGAGGAATTTCCTAATACATTGGACCTGCATCCCTAACTTAATCTCACTATTAGAGGTTTGAAATGTAATGTTATTGTATAATTGAGACCTAAGACTCAAGGAGGAGTTGAGGTGGATGTTACAAATTCCACATTCTCACATCCTGGAATAACAGTTGTGTCACTAGTGAAAAGAGCATGCAAAGAGAACCACAGGGAAGAAGAAGGTGATGAAGAGGAGGGGAAACTAGACTACTTACGAGAAGAAAATGTACTATTCTCAGCAAAGTAGTAGTGGTGCTAGAACCTCATAATAGGGAAGAAAAAACAAGAAAAGAGTAAGTGCGCAAAGGCTATTGTTGTCTCTGGTATAGAGACAAGGGAGGAGTCTGATTTGGAAAAGGTAGGCACCTCATTCAGAGAAGATTTAGAACAAGAATTTTCCAAGAATTTGGAAAGGGAAAAGGAAAAAGCCAAGGAGAAGGATAAGGCATATGTAAAAGGAGAAGGGAGGAAGAGCCCGTGAAAGATAATATGCATGTATAGGAAGAAGGACATGTGGAGAAGGAAACTAATGACACTTTTTTCATCAAGGAGGACACTCGTTTAGGAGAAAACATGAGCACATGGATGCCAACTCCTAAGAAAAAGAGGATGAAGAGGAAGGCACAAAGGAAGAGATGGACACCTCATTCGCCTCACATAGTTTATGTGGATGACCCTACAAAGGTTTTATGGGGTAGATTTTAAAGTCCAATGACAACAAACAAGTTACATTCCTAGGATTGGTTAGATCAAGAAAGAGGTGTGTCACGCATAAGGAAAATGATAAGATGGAATCTTTATAACCACACAAAGGATCCAAAATTTGAGGTAAGCGAGAACTCCATCAAACAATAACGCTGAAGAGTCAAATTATGAGGAAGTATAATGCAATAGATCCCAACCATTTAACTAATGAGTAGGTGTGCAATGCCTAGAATAAGTTGGCCTTAGAAGTAGTGCGTAGGATCTAAGATGCTAGCATTAATGTCAAAACTTTGTTTGCTGATAAGAGAAAAGAATGCGAGGTGGAAAGATTGAGGAAAGGCCTGCAGGGGGAGCAGAAGAGAACAAATGAAGCGTACAACATATTTATATCTTTGGTAAAATAGATTTTGGCACAGTGCCCATCATTGGTAAGCTAGGCTAGGATTGATTATGAGGATGAAATGGAGTACTTAGAATATTTATTCGGGATGCTTCTTGAGAATATAAGAAATAGTGCATGGCCTTCAAAAGAAAAAATTACGAAGGAGAAGGAGAATAACTGAGTTGTTGTTGAGGCGCAGATCACTAAGTTGGAGGATTTATTCTCCAAGCTCAAATAAGCAAGTGAAAAAGATGATATAGCCTTCAATAGATGTTAGAAGTGTGATCCTTTCATTGGTACATGGTTGTTGGATGAGGAACTAATGATGAATATAATTCAAGAGAAGACCCCAAATAAGAAGGCTAAGCACACAAAGGTGATAACAAAAACTTCCACACAAAAGGATAAGATAAAGAAAAAGAGGGAGAAGTTTGAGCTGCAAATAGGAGAGTTCTAGAAAATGAAATTGGACCACATGGACGTGTAATGTAGCCCAATTCTGAACAAACTTGATATACTACAAACAATATTAACTCCAAAAGAAAATGGTTATCCTTTTATGTTATTGAATAATGAATTACAATGTTTCCTAAATAGGAAAACAACTCCCAACTCAAGTTGCCAAGAAAACTCTAACTTGACTAAATCTACCCTAGGTGGCGGAAATTACTATTTTTAGTAGTTTACTAGAACATGTTATTCTTAGTAAGTTCACATGCTTATTTTTACGGGAACAAAATTTGACACACATCTTCTACATTCCTAAATTAGAGGAATTTCCAACTTTCTAACTCATAATGCAACTAATAGACTAAAATTAACTAATGCTCAAAAATAGGAAAAAAACTGAACTACAACTTAAATCCTAATTTTTGGCCTCAAGATGGCAGATTTAGGGCCCGAAAATGTGCCAAAACTTGCCCAACTAGTAGGGCCATTTTTGATGCATTCATCTCATTAAAACATGTGGTTTCAAAAAACACGAACAAAATGGACACCCAGAGCTCAAGTTATGACCTTGTCAAGTTCTTGCTAATTTTGGCGCATCATTCTCCCCTGCTTGAAAAAACGCAGCTCCTGCAAGTTGTCTTCTTCAAACTGCTTCCATTTATCTACATCCAACTTCTTAATCTCCCACTATATGACCCAAGTATCATCCTCTTGTTCCAGTCCTTTCCAATGTACCAAATATTTGTTGTATTTCCCATGTCGCGTGTCCATTGTTTTCTTATCTAGAATCTGATCCACTTCTTCTTTCTTCTTCACCGGAACCTGCTGCCTCCAATCTACTACTTCATTAATAACATCCCCTTCTACACCATCCCCATGAAAATAATACAAATTTGAAACATTAAACACTTAAGAAATATCAAAATTCCCTGAAATTCTACCTCATAAGCATTATCATTTTTTTTTCACGATTTTACAGGGACCAATCTTCTTGTACTTCAACTTGTTATAGGTTCCTTTTGGAAACCTTTCCTTCCGCCGATATATGCCATAACCAACTCTCCAACTATAAATACCTTTCTCCTTCTGTGCACATCTCCTATTTCCTTATACTTATCATTACTATTTTGCAGCTTCTTCCCCACTCCTTCCTGCAATTGTTGTATATGTTCGGCAAATACTTCTGCATCATCACTGACTCTTCCATCAACTTATAGTTGTACCAAATCTAACACCCCATTTGGCTTACTCCCATACACAATTGAAAATGGAGACTTTCCTGTGGATCTATTTATGGAACTATTATATGTAAACTCAACTTGTGGTAATGCTAAGTCCCATTGTTTCACTTTTCCCAACGATGCACCTTAACAAGTTTCCCAAACTCTGATTTACCACCTCTATTTTCCCATCAGTCTGAGGATGATAAGCACTACTTTGAACTATAGTTGAGTTCCCAATTTCTTCCATAAAGTCCACTAGAAGTGACTTAAGAACCTTGTGTCCCTATCTGAAGTAATGGTTTTTGGAACACCATGCAAATGAACAACTTCTCTAAAAAACAAATCTGCTACACCTATCGCATCACTTGTTTTCTTACAGGAAATAAAATGAACCATCTTAGAAAACCTATCAACAACCAAAAAAATTACATCATTACCTCGTTGTGTTTTTGGTAATCCCAAAAAAAAATCCATACTCATATCTTTCCACAACCCTTTAGAACAGTGCAACGAAATATACAACCATGTATTCTGTGCATAACCTTTCAAGACTTTGCAAATTCAACACCTCTCCACATATGTTACCACATCTCTTTTCAGATTTGGCCAATAGTATTTCTCTGCTACCAAGGCTATCATCTTATCCTCACCAAAATTCCCAGCCAATCCTCCGTTATACAACTCTTTCACTATATTCTCCCTCATAGACCCAACTGGAATACATAGTTGGCGTCCCTTGAATAGATAGCTATCCTATAAAATGTACTCATCCTAGAAATATCCTACATTGTCTGACAATGGACGAATTAACCTTTCAACAATATCCTTGAAATAAAAATTAGAAGAATACAAACCCTTTATTGCTTCAAAACCCACCACCTCATTTTCCATAGTGGTAAACAAAGTCACATGCCTACTCAATGCATCTGCAACTTGATTTTGTTTTCCTGATTTATGTTTTAGAGAAAAAGTATAACTCTAAAAATGATACCCACTTTGCATGCCTACTATTCAACTTCTTTTGGGTATTCACATACTTGAGCTATGTGGTCTATAAATAACACAAACTCCTTAGGCACTAAGTAATGCATCCAATGCCTTAATGCTTGTACAATTGCATAAAATTCCACATCATAAGTAGAGTAGTTATTTCTTACCTCATTCAGTTTTTCACTAAAGAAAGCTATTGGATTTCCACCTTGACTTAGAACATCACCAATACCCACATGTGAGGCATCACAATCAACCTCAAACACTTTATCAAAATATGGTAGTGCCAAAATGGGTGCCTCTGCCACCTTCTTCTTCAAGAATTGAAAACTATCATCAGTTGCCTTTGTCCACAAAAACTCCCTTCCTTTTGTGCAATCGGTTATAGGTGCTAATATGCTGAAATTTTTAATAATTTTTTTGTAAAATGTTGCTAGACCATGAAAGCTTCTTACCTCTATTATACTCTGTGGAGTAGGCCATTCAATAATTGCCTTTATCTTTTCTGAGTCCATTTGTACCCCATCTTCTGAAATAATAAAACCCAAGAATACCAAACTCTCTTGCATAAATGTGCACTTCTTCATATTTGCATAGAGTTTCTCTTTCCTTAACACTTCAAATACCACCCTTAGATGCCTTAAATGTTCTTCTTTAGTTTTACTAAAAATCAAAATATCATTAAAATAAACCACAACAAACTTACCATTATACTCCCATAACACAGTGTTCATCAATCTCATAAAATTACTAGGTGTATTGGATAACCCTGGCATCACCAACCACTCATATAATCCATTTCCTATCTTAAATGTTGTTTTCCACTCATCTCCTTCTCTCGATCCGAACTATGGTAACCACTTCAAAGATCAATCTTGGTGAAATACCTAGATCCGACAAGCACATCCATCATATCATCAAGGTGAGGTATTGGGAACCTATACTTGATTGTAATTTTATTGATTGCTCTCTGCTATCCATGCACATTCTCCATGTTCCATCCTTCTTTGGTGTTAATAAAGTTGGGGTTACACATGGACTCATGCTCTCCCTTACGACCCCCTTTCTCATGAGATCTGCCACTTGCCTATTCAACTCTGTATGCAATGTCGGGCTCATCCTATAAGCTGCTTGACTTGGGAGTGAAGACCTTGGAATCAAATCAATATGGTGTTGAATATCTCTTTTGGGTGGTAATCCATCTGGTAGCTCATCAGGAATAACATCTAAAAATTCTTCTATTAATTATGTTGTTTCTACTGGTATTTGTGCACTTGCAGGTTCATCCTTATTTGTGACTAGTGCATAACAAAAATCAGTTTCCTTTGCCTCCTTCACAAATTCCTTTGTAAAAAGCATATTTTCATCTTTCCCTCTTCCTTAAGAGGTAGAAAAACTATTTTTGTGCCATCCTTCCAGAAAGTATAAGTATTCTTTCCCCATCATGAATAACTTTTCTATCAAATTGCCATGGTCTTCCTAGCAGCATATGACATGCATCCATAGGAATAACATCACACCAAATCTCATCCTTATAACTGTTCCCAATAGAAAAGCTTATTAAACATCTCTTATCAACAGTAACTTCATTACCCTTCTTAAACCATGCAATATGGTAAGGGTTAGGATTCTTCTCACAATGCACACCAATTTCTCACCATCTCATTTGAAACCATGTTCTCACAACTACCACCATCAATAATAACATTACATACCTTTCCTCCTGAAGTGCATCTTGTTCTGAAAATATTTTTATGCAGCCATGCATCCCCCTTGATCTCCTTTCTTGGAGAAATCATCATCCTCTTGATCATCAAATTTTCTCCAACATCTGGTGGAATTTCTAGGTCTATGTTCATCTTCTACTTGTTCAAATTTAACAAGATTTACTCTTGGAGCATCTCCTTTCCTCTTTTCATGTGTATAAGAATGCAAGAATTCAAAATCCTGATGCCCTTCTTCACCACATCTATAACAAAAAAATGGTCTTTGTGGTCCCTCCCATCCTCTATCACCAACATATCCTCTGCCCCTAGAAAATCCTCTACCTCTTTGTTGATTCTAGAAATCTTATCTCGTATCTTCTTGCTTTTCCAATCCATGAGATGATTCACCCCTACCTTGACTAAAACCAGCTCATCCCCAAAAGGAAGACAGGCCCCTATTCATTCCAGGTGATCTCCTAAAACTTTGATGATTTTTTTTTCCTCGGCCTTTAAGGCTAATTGATAAGCATCCTCCATGCTCTTAATCCTATGCATACTTATATCATCTTGAATAGAAAATTTTAATCCATTTACATACCTTACAGCCATTTGTTCCTCCATTTCTTCATGCTCTACATGAATGGACAACTTGTAGAACTCATTTGTGTATTCTTGCAATGTTTGTAAGTTCTATCTGAGATTTTGAAACCTCATCTAAAGGGTTTGTGCATAATCCACAGGGAGAAATTTATCTTTTAGATTCTTCTCCATCTTACTCCACGTCCTAATTCTTTCTTTCCCCTTTCTTGACCACTCTTTCTAGGTGATCCCACCATAACATAACATGACCTTTCAATTTCGTGCATGAAAATTTTACCTTCTTTTCTTCTGACATAGCCTTCCACTCAAAAAATTTCCCATGCTAGTCAACCAGTCTATCAGCTCCTCTGGTTTTAGACTACCACCATACTCTAAAACATCAACTCTTATCCCATCATTCTTTCCTTCTAATGCTCAAAGCATCCTTTCTTCAAAAGCTAATGGTGGTGCTTGTGTTTCCTCCTCTTCACAAACTTCTTCATCTAGTGTCATCTCCACCTTGATTTCCTCTTTGGGTTATCATTATAGCAAGTGCGCAAACTTGCCTCTCAGAGATCTGCATATTTCTATTCATCTAGGTAATACCGCCTCCTCTTCCTCTTCCTCTTCCTCTTCCTACCATTTTTTTGTAAAGACTCAAACCAGCTCTATACCGTATAATGTAGCCCAATTATGAACAAAATTGATATACTACAAATAATATGAACTCCAAAAGAAAATGGTTCTCCTTCTCGTGTTATTGAATAATGAATTACAATGTTTCCTAAATAGGAAAACAACTCCCAAATCAAGTTTCCAAGAAAACTCTAACTAACTTGACTAAATCTACCTTAGGTGGCGAAATTACTATTTTTAGCAGTTTACTAGAACCCTGCTATTCTTAAGTAAGTTCACGTGCTTATTCGTATGGGCACAAAATTATCCATGCATCTTCTACATTCCTAAATTTGAGGAATTTCCAACTTTCTAACTCATAATACAACTAATAGACTAAAATTAACTAATGCCCAAAAATAGGAAAAAACTGAACTACAACTTAAATCCTAATTTTTGGCCTCAAGATGGCAGATTTAGGGCCAAAAAATGTGTTGTAACTTGCCCCAATCGGTAGGGCTGGTTGTCGGTGCGTTCATCTCATCGAAACATGTGGTTTAAAAAAATAGACTCAAACGGACACCCGGAGCTCAAGTTATGACCTCGTCAAGTTCCTACTAATTTTGGCGCATCAACGTGATTGATGGAGCATGCACAAAAACATCAATGCAAATTCACGAGCTTAAGGGAATAGTTGATGAAATCACTCCCGACCAAGTACCAAGGATTGTAGGTTTTGTACCTAGGAAAGATTTGCAGGAGATTGAGGAAAGGAAGAAGGTGGTGGATGAAATAGATGCAGAATTTCTAGAGCTCTTCCACCAAACTTTGGCTTGAGATAAGTTTTTGGTATAAAATATCTTTTTGGGCATTGAATTTTTGTTATCTCCTTCTTTCATCAATTTTGTGCTCAAGATAATTGAAGAATTGTCGAGGAGGATAATCCACTTAGTGTGGGGTAATGTTGTACCCCAAAATTGGGCTAGGGACAAGTGAGGCATGAGATTTTAGATGTGTGAGAGGTAGGTGTGAAGGCACACACAAAATTAGAACATGTAACGTGTGGAGGTTTGCGCCTAGGCAAAAGATATTTGGTACTTAGTCTACTTCTTAGCCGCATGATAAAAATTGATAGTGGACAATTAGATTGGTGTTCAAACAACATTTTGATAATAAATTAGTGCATGGAAACTTTCAACAAATAAAAGGCTATTTTGGGATAAAGCACATGCACAAGAAGATAAAGAGACATGCAGAGTCCAAGGTACCAATAATAAGATTAGATCATGGTTTAAATATAGATATAATCTATTATTAGCAAACCTTGCATGCTTCATAGTTATCTTAGTATGCATGCATGGATATTTGGAGCATGTGGGTTATATTGAGAGTGTATGGGTGGTGAAGGGAAAGTACCCACCCCTATATATATATATATATTTATATATATATATATGTATTTATCTACATATTTTAGAGATTTTTGAGTTCTGAGTTTTGATGACCATATGTACTAGAGTATTGCTACTGGTATGAACCCGTGCACACGAATTTTATGACATTATTGTTATATATTCATCTTCTGGTTTGTAATGAGTTAATATAATGGATCATTGTGGATGGATATTGGTTATTGATGTCTTTATTCATGGTACTTATATGGTAGATTTGATCTTAATTGTTATCTAGAACCTTTATACTTTCTTTATTATGTGTGTTTCCAAACTGAGCTCATGGATCTGGTTGTTATAATGGAATATACACTTTGATTATGGTTATTATGAACATGCATGATGACACCTTGGCAAGATAGTACCAAAGAGGGACTGGTAGCTTCGCGTGCTTCAGGTGAGTGCTCAAATATGCCTGAGTGATGTGTTAGCGTACCTAGGATTTGGGTATAAAAATAAAGACTACAAATACACACTGATTGTTTACTCATAATTTCCAATCCAAGTCAAGATATAATATGAAACCATGGAAATCCATCTATAGATGTCAAATTATAATGTAGGTCATCAACTCTAGTGTGTACATAGGGATGCCAACATCAAATTTATGTTTTTCAGGTATGGTTATGAGTCTTAGAGGTCAATAAGAGTATAAATGTGTTACTAGTTTTATTCTTTTCCTTTCTAAATTTAAATTGTACACTTTCCCTCCGAAAGTTTGAATTGAGTCTTGAAGGCCATTTTTGGCTTGTCATAGGTGTTTAAAGGGATTCTTCTAGCTTATAAACCTTGTAAAAAGGATGAAATGGGGGTACAATGGGTTGTATTAGGTCCTTCCATGAGTTAGAAGTCTTAATTAAATGACAAGGAGTTGTGTCTTGAGGTCTCAAACCGAAAGTTCCATTGTATTTAGAATTAATCAAGTAATTAAGAAGGTGAAAGGCTTTCATTCAGTGAAAAAATGAAAACAAAGTTATATAAGTCTTATGTAACTATTTTCTCTCCCATTCCATTCGGATGAGAATCAAGGTTTGTAATGTTTCATGAAGAATATTGAAGGAAAATTAAGGGTAAGACTATTTTGGGCATGTTTCTTAACTGGGTTAAGTATGCATGTAATGATTCTTGCTATCAGAGTTGGGTAAGAAGATAACTCAGAGTATAGATAAGTCATTTGAGTGTTTTTACATTGATTTTGTAAGATATATTTGTAAATATCTATATACATTTGTGTATGCCTCTTTGTTTTGCATAATTTGTATCGTTTTTGGATGGAATGATAAGCAAGTGTACACATAAACCAAAATCGGATCTAATGGAGATAGTGGTTTCATTCCTCTTAAGGTGAGTGTGTGCTTTTAGTAATTAAAATCTTTGGTGCCTCTAATGTTGGTTTGATATGTGAATTTTGTGGAAGCATTGTGGAAGGGATTTGAAGAACAAAGTTCAATCTATCATTACACCGTGACAAGAAAGAGAAATATCATGGTCTGAGAATACCGTGAATAGTTCAATAAAGTGTGGTCTTTAATGATTTTAGGGTTGAAGGAATGTGTACAAGTAGGCTAGCAAATATCCTTAAAATGTTTATGATCTTTATTCAGAGGAAGTAGAGTAAGTCACATGTTGGGTTTTATAATGGAATGAATACAAATCACACTCACTTTCAAGATTTATAAGTGTGACACAGAGAAATGAATGTGTATTAATCATTATGGTCCATAGAAACTACATAAACTTGGAGAGAACATCATTCTTTCATTGGAAACCCTAGTTGCTTTAGTAAAAACCTTACATGCACAATATAATTTTGATAGAAAAAGAAATAAGCTAAAGATTGGGGAATTATCACTAGATACTCCTATCACATGATATTTTTCTATGGGTACAACACATCATATTCTTTTATTTTTTCTCTAATTGTATATTTCAACTATTTTTGTAATAGATTATTTCATGTTCATGGTTGTTTTTAATTTTAATGGAAATTGAGAAATGAATCCCAAAAGAAGTTACATGATGATTTGGAGGGTGTGGTGGGAAATGGAAAATGTGTGAATGATTAAGACATGAAAAATCTCTTATCTATAGACAGTAGTGAAGGAGACTTGACAAATACATCCATCTTATCCATACTATTACATAATTTCCACTAGCTTCTCCATCCACAACAACTCATGGATCTGTGTGAGATCCTCAAGCTTTCTAGTGAGATAGAATATCTGCTTCTTGTGTTCCCCTTATAAAGGTGTTACTCAAAAACTAATTAGTGTTATCCTCTACTTTTTTTCTTTGTTGGTACTAGAGAGAATATAGATTCATGTTCACGGTTTTACATGATGAACTTGAAGGCATGTTGAGAAAGGGAAGAAGCATGAGATATTTAGACATATAAAAAAATTGTGTTGTAGGTGGTGGTGAAGGAAACTCTATGAATGCCTCCACCTAGTCTTATCATGGGCCCAAAAAATGAATCATGAATGCTCCACTTAATCTTGCAAATAAAAAATCATGTATGAATTCAAAGAGCCCAAAGTTGATGTGCAATTCAATGAAACATAGTATATTTGAAATCTAAAATCACATTCTTCCCGAGATCTTGCAATTTTCGTGAAGTTTGTAGGGTTTATGGTTTCGTAAATTTATTTTCTAAATTTATGGAAACATAGATATTAAACTCTAGATAATTTTTGGAAAGGTTTCCGAAAATATAAGAAACTTGAAAAATTCCAAAATTGCAAGCTAGGAAGTTGATTTATGAAAAAAACTAAAACTGATATAACTTTTGCAATACAATTCCAAAATGTTTGAAATTTAGAGAGGATCTTATTTGACTTATTTTACAACACCACAAAAAAAATTTAGAAATATTTTCTATTGGTTTTGAGATATAGTCAAACCTTTATAATTAGGGTTTTGACATAGTTATAGCTAAGATCGGGTCTAATACCACTTGTAATGAAATTATTAGGATAAATATGATTATCACTAGTAATAGAACACCAAGGAACACCAATTTGTAGATAAAGGATCACAATATGCAAGTATAATATCTTATCCACTTCGAGGGGCAACCTATAAACCATACAATAATACTCAAATGTTCAATATGATAATTAACTACTC
This sequence comes from Taxus wallichiana var. yunnanensis, assembly GCA_018340775.1. Classification (NCBI taxonomy): domain Eukaryota; kingdom Viridiplantae; phylum Streptophyta; class Pinopsida; order Cupressales; family Taxaceae; genus Taxus; species Taxus wallichiana. The sequence continues at coordinate 703,922,261 of CM031243.1, read as the reverse complement.
CTTACTACCACGTATATATACCATTACTATATTATGGCCCACACCAAGGCCGACATACTAAACATATGAAAACATAAATGAATTACATATGAAAAGAAGAGTGATTATGTAATCCACAATTCAACACTACATATCCAATATAACCTATAGGATTAAGAGCATAACACTTAATATCACCAAGAACACATCAAACCTGATGATATGAAGTTGTAAAGTGCTTCAATCTTCTCCCAATGGGTGTGCCAAAAATATTGGAGCTCAAAATTATACCCTTTTCTGGATCATGGAAGATTCAAAATTATGGGAAAATATGGTTTTTTCTCAACCCGCAAGGTCCCTCACTTACAGACAATCCCATGTTGGCCTAGAATTATGATCTTCCATGATCCATACAAGGACTTGCATTTATAAGCTCCAAAATACCCAAAGGTGAATACGCCTCTTCAATGCATCTTGCAATTTCTTCTATGATGTTAAAAATCCTCATCCATTTAACATTATAATCCCATATTTTGATTTTTTGATCTCAGTAATAATGCATAACCCCAATATACATTATCCTTATGTTAATAGGGGTGACACCACAAATCAAAGTGGCATGATTACTAATGGGATGGTTGTTTTTATGGGATGATTATGTTTTCTTGCAAATCCTTTCTCTCTCTCCTCATTTATTGCTTCCTAATTCAAAAAACACTTTGCGCACAAATACTAACATGGACACTCGATTCCATAGAATATTATGTTACCTTATGGTCCCATGAATATTGTAGGAAAAACCATTTTTACCCTACTAAAGTGTTTCTTAAAATATAGCTCCACTCCTACTCTCATTTTTGGTGAGGATGTCTTAGATTCTGAATCATTTTTCAAGAAATATGGGTTAATATGTAGATTCAACAACTATTGGCCCAACCTTCCTGTTGTTCATTCTCATATTTCCTAGTTCTGTCTTCCATTGCTGCAAGGTAAGTTAGATATTTACCCTTGTGCTAAGGGTTTATTCATTGAGTGGATGATAGAGATGCCATTGCTGTTTTTGTTCTCTTTAAGCCATGGTAACCTCCTTTCAACCCTCTTACAAAATACTTTTCACACAAACCAGTTTGGATTAAATTACCCCACCTTCCTCTATAATTTTGTGATATTAAGTGCTTGGAATGCATTGGTAATACTCTAGGTATCTTTATCATCACCGATTCCAATACTACAAGCTATACTCATACGACTTATGCCCGTATTCTAGTGATTTTTGATACCTCCCAAAACCTCCATGTTTATATTGACCTTAAATTTCAATAAAAATTTGAACCCAAACTCTTGACTATGAAGGGATGCCCTTCAGATGTAGAATATGTTTCAAATTGGGGCACATTTCCACATATTGGTTGAGCTCAAGATATTAGAATGGACGTACTTCATGGTGGAAGGATTCCCTCCCATGTCACTTAGTGGTAAATGACAATTTTATTTCTAATTCAGCTTCAAAGGAGCAAAATGAACCCATATTTGAAACTCAAGTTGAGAAAAAAGAGGAGCCCAATGAGTCTCTCCTCTCTGATCCAATTGGGGAGAAGAAGGTTGATATTACCTATTCTCCTCCAAATAATTATTTTGACTGATTGATACTATGGAATTTCATTTACAATATAAGCCCAAACCAAAGAATGATGAATGGACAATTTTCCAAAATAGGAAAAGAAGTTATTCTAGAAAGGTATCTGTTCCTTTGCATATGTCTCTCATGTCTCATCCTTCAGAATGATTTCCTTCTTGGTTGTTTTTATTTTTTCTCTTTGTTTCTCTTTATTGTTTTTGTGTTGCGTGTTAACCTTTTCATTGTTTCTGTTTCTCTTTGTGCTTATTGCTTATTTGGGAAGGAAGTCCTTTTCTTTGTAAGAGGTAGGGACCCATGAACCCTCGTTTACCAATATCAAAAAAATTCAGCCCTCTCAAGGAATTTGAGACCATTAAAAATACTCTCCATTTATTATTCAAGGCAAAAAAATGTAAATACTAATGGGCCAATTTATGAATTGAAATATTTTGTAACTAGAAGAAGAAAACATCACTACTCATAGCCCAGGTTATTCAAACCAACTATGAATAGCTTTACATCCATTCATGGATGTGGTTTGTTAAGATTGAATAAATGTTTAAATATTAGCTTTACTCATAGATAATTTTAACTAAATTTGAGGGAAAATGCACTTGTTCATTGCATTATAAAACATCTTAATCATTGTTTACATATTTTTGATTTAAAGGATTGAAAATCCAAGGGTTTTCATTCATATAGTAGTGGATGGCATGTCAGTTAGAAGAATTGATATGGAGATGTTTATTGTTGTGACACCAAAGATGAAGAAGAACTTCATGTCATTGTGCACAGGGGAATTGAGAATGCTTAAATGTAGGAGGTGCTTGCAATGGACTTTTTTCATTGGTGATCACTAATCTAATGTCTTCGTATTCACCATCAACAATAAAACCCATAGTAGAATTGGGCCAATTTAATTGTTATTTGTGTGTTTTGTGAAAAAGAATGGATAATCCAAGTGTATTCATTGACATGGTAGTTAGTGTTAATGTCTATGAAAATAATCAATATGGAGATGCTAGTGGGTTTTGTGTCCTAGTGTTTTCCATCAACACGACAACCATAATAGAACTAGGCCTCTTAATCACTATTATGTATTTCTAATAAGCAATGAAAAATCTAAGAATATACATTGATATGGTAGTGGGTGACATGTCAACGAAATGAATTTCTATGGAGATGTTTGCCTCCATGATGTCAAAGATGACTAAGAGCTTCGTGTCATTATGCACATGTGAAATGGGCATACACAAATATGGGAGGTACCGCAATGGAAGATTTTCATCAGATGATTACTAGTTGCATGTCTTGATATTCACTGTCAGTAATTACACGAGCATAATAGAAATGGGCCTCTTACTAACATAATGGTTTATTAGTTGCTAGACATGATTATTTTCTTGTTTTGTATTTCCCCCTCCTGTAAATATATGCCTTACCAGCGCAGGTTAGATATGCTTCTTCAATGCATCTTGGTATTATTTCAAAGACTCTAAAAGTCCTCATTCATTTTAAAACTTAATCCCATATTACTTGATATGCTTGCTCCATAACACCATATAAACCCCAATTATACCACGATCCTTATAACAATAGGGGTGATGTTGTAATGGAAGTGGCCCTCTTAATAACATAATGGTTGATGTGTTGTGAAATAAATATGTTTTATTACGAAACCTAATACTTGATGTGTTGTGGAATATTTTGAGTTTCATGCAATTACACCTATTCAACATTAATGGTGTCTGACTCCTACGTCTGGACAAGTTACTTTACTGTTAACAAAAATGATCGCAAATGATATTTGGAGTTTGGTGCAAATCATAACAGCCTCTCCCACTCATGACTCAACCATTAAAATGTGATCATGTAACGATGTGAGCACAAGTTGTAGATATCATGCACATAAAATCTTGGCAGATTTATCCCTAAAACATTTCTAATGTAATTTAATGGCCTGATTGATGTGTTGTGATTCTGTGATTCTATGTAGAGCTCAAGAGATTCTGCGAAAGATTGCTTGTGTCTTTTAAATTTGTTTTAATAAGATAATTTTTTTGCATATCCTCCTAAAACTCAAACTAGCCTCACCTCTCATATTTCAAAATTTTCACCATCTTGCATAAATTCACCATTATCTCTATATAAAAAAATCACCATCTTCAGACTATCTTTTTAAAGTTGTTTTTACCTGTTTTTAACATGACATTAGTAAAGAAGGAAATTTGCTGAAATTTAGTAAGGAAATTAGGGAAGAATATACCCTTAAATATTTAATAAGGAAATCAGGGAAGAAGATACCCTTTAAAGATAAATCGATTTTATACATAATGTTGTGGAACTTTCGTTACTAAATCTTTGAGTAAGTGTTATATAGTCAAATTTTTAAATATTGTCTTAGTATTGGGGGTTTGACCTTCAACCTAGAGATGAGTGATGGGGGATGGTACCCATAAAGTGCTAGAGATAGAGACATTTTCGATGAAGTATTATACCACCATTCTGCAGAGTAGAAACTATTGCACCCAACGTTCTTGTTTATCTGAAGTAAAACATCGAAGATACCCCTCCAAAAATTTATTTACCACCTCAATTTTCCCATCTGAATGGGGATGATAAGATGAACTTTAGGCCAATTGGGTACCCAAATGACAGATCAAATTGGTCCACCGTCTAAAAATTCTCTTAAATATCGTATCACGATCACTTACTATAATTTTGGGTGTGGCATGGAGCTTTTGAACTATGTCCATAAAAGAGATGCCAATTGTACTAAATGTGAAAGGATGAGACATGGAAAAAAATTAACATACTTGATATGTCTATCCACTACGACCATGATGACACTTTTCCCTTATGATTTAGGAAATCTTGTGATGAAATCCATAGATACCTCTTCCCATCTCTAGCTAGGAACAAACAAAGGTTGTAGGAGACCCAATGTCTTAATGGTCTTGCCCTTATTATGTTGGCACACAAAACATTCTACCAAATTTTTTTGAACATCTCCTTTCAACCCCTCCCAAAATAAATATTGTTTAACTCTATGATAAGTTTTCAAGAACCAAGAATGGCCACATGTTGGAGAAGAATGAAGCTCTGAAAGAACATGATATTTAAAAGTAGAGCTCTCTGATAAATACAACATGTCCTTATTCCACAATGTATCACCCTTCCATATAAATTTCTCGGATAGGGATATATCTTTATGGAGATTTGGAATGAGATTCTAGGTCTCTACACATTTTTTCCATTCTTCCCTACTTTAAGTATAGAGATGGCACATAAAAATGCTTATGTGGACTCATCCCTCCTAGGCAGTGCATCAGTGACCACGTTTTCCTTCCCTTTCTTATAAATAATCTCAAAGTCATAACCCAACATATTTGTTGCTCTTCTAAAGATAGTCGTTGCTCTAATAAATATTTCAAACTATCATGACCAGTTTTAACCTTGAAGTGTCTACCCATCAAGTATGGTCTTCATTGTTTAATTGCATGTAAGATTGCCATCATTTCTTTCTCATAGGTGGGATTCAACAATTTTTTACCTTTTATTTTTCTGCTCTCAAATGCTATGGGATGTCCTTCTTACATTAGTACTGGGCCCCTCGTCCATTTCTTAAAGCATCATATTCCACTATGAAGGTCTTGGAGAAATGCGGGGTTTCAATCTTGGGGTGATGCACATTGCCACCTTCAATTTTCAAATGCCCTAGAAGCTTGCTGATTCCAATGAAAGGAGTATTTCTTCAACAATGTTGTATGTGGTGTTGTAATACTACCATAGTTATTTACAAATTTGCGATAGTACCCTATGAGACCAAATAATCCTTGTAAATTCTTGAGGGTTCTTGTAATTCCCCATTCCACCATGGCCTTGATCTTATGAGGCTCCACCTTAACACCTTCGTGAGGGACAATATGGCCCAAGTATTCCACTTCCTATAACCAAAAACAACCCTTAAAAGGCTTGGCATATAGTTGATGTTTCTCTAGGGCTTTCAAGATTGTATTTACATGATGTAAATGTTTCTCCCATGATTTTTATAGATTAGTATATCATCAAAAAATACCAAGACAAAATTCCATAGGAATGGTTGAAATACAAAATTCATTAAAATTTGAAATGTGGATGGTGCATTAGTAAGACCAAAAGGCATCACTAGAAATTCATTATGCCCTTATGAGTTATAAAGGATGTCATATGAGTATCATCTTTCTATACTCTAATTTAGTGATACTTAGAACGAAGATCTAGTTTTGTAAAATAAAATGTACCATGAAACTCATCTAACAAACCATCAATGACAGGAATATGAAACTTATATTTGATAGTGTACTTGTGAAAAACTTTGTATGCTAGAAACATGTTTCAACTTCCATCCTTGCGATGCACCATCACCACTGGGCAAAATAAACACTCTGAATATGACCAATAATGCCCATTTCCAACATTTCCTCAACCATCTTCTCAATCTCACTCTTTTACACATATGGGTATCTATAAGGCCTATGTTGGGGGTTGGCTTCCTCTAATTAATTGAATGGCATGATAATGATCTCTTTCAGGAGGCAATCCCATAGGATCCTAAAAGATAACTACATGTTTATCAATAACCTTCTAAATATTATGATGCACTATAGTAATTGTTGGTTGAACTTCCATGGAGAACAATCGTGTTATAAATGCTTTAGCCCCCTTTTTAATAATCTTATGCATCTGGTGAGAACTAACAACTTGGGGGTTTTATCCTGTATTCCTCAAAGTTCAAACTGTCTTCCTTCAGAATGAAATCCCATGAACAACTCCTAGAAATTTAGCTCTATAGTGCCCAAAGGTATGAGCCACTAAACACCTAAGACAATAGCAGCTCCGCCCACGGGAATTAAAAACATAATGGATTCCATTGTGTATCCACTCATCATAATTATGATTTTATGGCATTTCCTTGAACATTGGATTGTTCCACCATCTGCAATCATTACTTGAAATTCAGGTGCTAGATAGATGTGACAATTTACCCTTGTCATATTTTTATTGATGAAATTATGTGTGTTCCCCAAATCAATCAATAATGTCACCTTTTGCTTCTTAAGGAAACCCACGACTTAAAGGGTTTGTGGAGTGATAATACCAGATAGAGCATGGCATGATATAGTCGGCTGGAACTCTTTAGAGTCTTCCTCTAGTTTTTTCACTTCATCACTTGATGTTTCCTCATCTTCTTCCTCCTCATCGGTCCCTTCAATGTAGAACAATTTCTTCTCATCACATTTATGACCTAGGAAAAATTTATTTTCAAAATTAAAACATAACCCTTTTGCTATTTTTTCTTCAATTTGTTGAGGTGTCAATCTAATTGGTCAAGAGCACGATGGTGGCAAGGTGCTATGGTATTTTATGTTAGTGAAATTCTGCCTTCTGCTAGAAAGAATTTTTCCTTTACCCTACGTGCCATGATAATAGAAACATAAACCTTGAGTGTATTAAACATTCGTACCTCATGATCAATGTGGTCCTTAAGACCCCAAAGAAATAAACCATTCAGATACCCTTATGTAATATTCTCCACGCACAAGGATAGGTTTTGGAATTTATGAACATAATCCTTGACTGATCTTGTTTGATGTTGTAGACATCTAAAATGTCGACATGGTTAATTACGATTAATTTTTCCCACAAGTATCCCAACATCATCCATATAATAGTTATTCACAAGATTAATTAATATATAATCCTAATATCATATTAATCTCTATATCCTTCATCTTTATTTTTTCATTTATCTAATCCTATCATTTATCTAAATATCTCATTTCATAATTTATCCCTTTAAACCTTTATTTTACCCATTTTAAAGTATATAATAATTAATCACAAGATTATTTATTATTATCCTATTATAATCCCTATTAACATTTTCTAGGAATTTAATATTCCTACATCTACCTACCCACCTACCCTACACATCCCTACACCTAGCCTTTCCATGTAACCTCACCCCTAATCATCATTTATTAACCTAATCTAATCCTAATCCTAATCACATCCTCACACCTCTAAATCTAGAGGCTTCTATTTCTAGAAGCCTCTCTAAATTTCTCCTTCTATTGAATTTTTAATTCAATAGAAGCTTCTTCCCTCCATGAATTTTGAATTCAAATTTCTACAAAGATCTTCCACTCTAGAATCCTCTAATCCTCACATGTATTCTCCACCCTTGATCCAAATCCAACATAATTTCATCTTAGCCATTAAATCCTCTACCCATAAACTATAAATTGAACTCTCCTCCTCCATGAAGAGCCAACTTGAAAATCCATGTCAAACCTCTATTATTTTTGTCACTCAATGAATCCATCCAATCTATCAATCCACTCCAATCAATCGAATCCATCTTCAACAATCACGAAATTCAAAAAAATCAAGGGGAGGTGTTGTCCAAGTTTGCCAACACAAATCTAAAACAATCAATCAAAGAAATCCAAGAGAAAATCCACCACATCAAAGGAGTTGTGCAACTTGTAGTTAAGTGTAGGTATTTATCTCTCTCCTCATTTCTATCCATTGCTCTATTTGAGGTTTTGTTTGAAAAGATTCAATTATAGGAGAAAGTTTGTTTGTTTTCTCACATTTTCACAACTAATCTTTTCTTGCATTACACTTTTGCCCACCATGGGGATTACCCCCAAATTTTGTGTTGTTTCTAATAAAATTTTATTTATAAAACAAACTATCCAAATTTGTAATTTTTCACTCGGATTTGCACCTTAAAATTTCAAATTTTTGTGACAGTCATCCGTTTTAGCACTTTTAACCCATTATTCACCGCCTATGCAGAATAAACAATGCTTTTGACCTAAAACAACGTATTTGGATGAAATACTAACTTTTGTGGTCACAAGGATATACTTTGGTACTTTTGTAAATACTTCAACACTTTTTTTAACCTTTAAAACCCCCTAATTGAAATACTTGTTTCCATCTTTTGTCAACAAAGTAGCGTGTTTGCAGATATAGTAGCATGTTTGCAGAAATAGTAGTGTATTTTTATATAGTAGCACATATGTATAAAGTAGCACATTTACAAATATAGTGGCGTGTTTGCAAAATATTAACATGTTTGTATATAGTAATGTGTTTGTACACAGTAGTGCATTTTTAGATATAGTAGTGTGTTTGCAGATATAGTGGTGCTTTTGTCTGTATATCATTGCCTCTATCTAGACTTTAAAAATTGAATTCTGCTAACCGTGTCTATTTATGTTTCGACACATTTGAGCATATATTGGTGCTTTTGTCAAGAAATTAGCGCTTGTGTTATTGTTTCAATGTGTTTGAGTAGATTAACACTTTTGTTCTAAAATAGCGCTTTTGTTCTGTTTTGGCGCATTTGACTTGAAATAATGCCTTTGTTTTGTCATTTGGTGCTTTTGTTCTAGAATACTTTTACGTTTATACTCCAAATAACATAATCACACTTTCTGGTGTTTTAGTGGTGTCTTGTAGGATCTTACATTTTTTTATAGAAATATTACGTGGATAAGGGGGAACTCCGTCAATTTTGATACATGATTTATATTTGATTAACGTTTGTGGTTGCAGGACCTTGATTAATTAAAAAACTACTAACCCTTTGATTTTTATGTTTGTGGAGCCTATTTTCAAGTTAGAGTGTGGTACACCTTCTATGTGTTACACTCGGTATTTTTACGGTCCCACTCACCGGTGAGTCAGAGGGTTGGGGCAAAGCCCCAAAATAAATTTTCATGGGTGGTTTATCAACCCATGGGTAATGGGTAACCGTTATGGGCTGTTTTTGGGCCCATGGTTTTTCAGTACCCATTTTTTTGTAAAACCACCTCTTTGGCTACCCATAGGTTTATGGGACGGTTTTTTTTTTGCCCATTGTTTGATACCCATGGTTTTGTAAAACTGCTTAAGCAGTTGTTTATTTATATGGTCTTATGCATATGATAGATATACAAGAAAATGTATTGCAGATGTGTTTTGAATTTGGGTGTGAATTTTGTAGAGTTTGTTGAGCATAGCTCCAAATGGATCTGGGTATTGTATTGAGAGAGTGGAGGCTTCTAATAAAATTTGAGCAAGTGATTCTTGGTGGACGTAGCCCAAATTGGGTGAACCACGTTAAATCTTGTCTCTCTATGTTGTGTTATTTATTCTGCACTTTTATTTGAGATCTGTAATATTTTCTGCATATTAGTTTCTACTGTTGCGATTCTATAAGGGATTATTCTCGCATATTTTATCTCTTATTTCCTAACATGATTTTTAGGTTGAACGCTCAAAAATATTGGGCAATAAAAAAACTACTAATTCTTTTGTTAAACAGTCCCTTTGTCGAGGCCCCATTATAAACACTTTATCATTAATTTTTTTGTGTTTATTGTCTTTTTGTATTATGTGTTGTTTTTTGTTTTTGACCCGAAGACAACACCATGTATGCTCTCCTCTCGCATCCTAGGAAAATCTTGAGGATCAAAAGTAGCTAGTCTTTCTTCCCTTTTTATTTTAGGGGGTAATGTGACATGAAATTGACATCCACGCACTTACCGCAGTCTTAGGGGTCACATGGTTGTGGGTTTTATCTCGCACACACCTAGACACACCCTATGTTCCATAAAGGTATACAATTATCGTTATTAGCTAAGCACTTGATTTATTTAAGAGTGGCATGAAGTGTGGGGATTACATGTCCCAATACCTAGGCCTTAGACAACATCCTTGCAACATGGACTTGGGCCCCACATACCGTAGGGTATATCGGTGACTCCCCAAGTGAGATCGGGCATCCAAGACTAGGAAACCATTTAGATGCATCTCGAGCTATAGTGCAAGGAGGCCACACTCCCCAAGATCACTCGCTAGCCGACCCCATATTCACACATAGGTGGAGATTCAATTTTGGCACCATCATCGGTGTGTGGTATCTAAAGTGAGCTATATCTTGATTGCAATCCCACTTGACTAGTTAGGTTATGTGTTGCATGTTTATGAACACCCTAAACCACCCCATCACCTAAAAATTTTAATCAATCAAACATCATCATAATTAATCATCCTAACTCACACAATCCAAATCCTAATCCCATCACCATCAATCCTAATCTAAAATTAATTACCCGCACATCCTATATAACAATGGCCTTTGATCCTCAATCCCCATCCTTTCTAAATGAACATCCAAACCCCTACATATTTTCTAAATCCATCAACCAAATTATCCCATCATCCTCCACCCATCAAAGTCAACCATGTTGCTTTGACCATGAAGTCCCACACAAAGATCCAACATGTTAAAATAAATCTCAAACCTAACATCCTACCTTAACCAAACCTCTCCCCATCATCCAAATCATCCATCCGATGTTGATCATAACCTCCTCGAAAACCATCCAACTACTTAACCAACAAATATCCAATCTTCAATATTCAATCAATCAATCACCCCCTAAACATCTTCCCCCAACCAATCCCATCCAAAATGTCCCCTTCCTACAATCCCTACTTCTCACCCCATGGACATCCTATTTGAAGATCTCGAATCATCTCAATCTACACCCCAACCTAATCAACATAAACCACTATCCCCACAATCCAATTTCATTGACTTTGACCACCTCATTAACTTTAACCTAGACCAAGAGGACCTCTTTTATGTCCTTGCTAGTCTAGCCACCAATCCCAATCACAAACAACCATCCCAAACCCAACTTACGAATCCCCTATCAATCATCATGATTTAAACCTTCCTTCCATCAAAATGCATGTGAATAATCCACCACCATCCAAAACCTCAACTCCTAAATCCAATCATCCTAAAACCTATCATCGAGTCTCATTCATATATCCACAACAACCCCAACAACTTAACCCAAAATTATCATCTCCCACATCTCATCTTAGTCCTCCTTCCTCATCATCTTCATCCCCCACCCCAATCCTAAAGATTTTCTCCAAGATAGTACCATATCCCTAAACCACCATCAAATTCTTCCTATAATCCTATTGCATTTCCTCCATTACCTACGCCAAATCATATCAAAACTATCTTATCCAATGTGAATCCTAATTCACCATCACCCCCTTCCACCCCTAATCATAAACCACCCAATGAGGCTCCTACGCCACCCTCATCCTACTTATCCCCTTTATCACCTAAACCTAACACTATTATATCCTCTAATCCTATTTCATCTCCTCCATCCCCCAATCCTAAAACCTATAACGTGACTCCTAAGGAACCAACTCCTAAACCTAATAAATTCAATCCCAATCCTCTCCCCACCCCATTTCCTACCCAATCTCATGATGATCCTTTTCCACCTTCATCTACTTCATCCCCTAAATCGACAAAATCCAATGTGTTTCCTACACCACATCCATCTCCCAAATATCCTTCATCCCCAATATCACCTAAGTCTCATGTGACTCCCATATCACACCCATCCCCTTCATCTACATTTGCTAATCCCAAACAATTTAATCCTAAGCCAATTCCATCTACCTCAAAACCACATACTCTAACTAATCCAAAATCAGCCAAATCTACTTCAGACTTCAACACCAAAACATCCACTTCACCCCCGTGGCCTATCCATCCCTTTCATATTCTAATCCACAATAATCTAATTCAACTAATAAATCCAAATCAACCAACACATCTCATTATCCACCCAATCTCACACCTTTACTTCCTACTCCCCCAAAACCATTTAACCCAAACCACTTCACTCCTTTAGGAGAATCCTTGACCACCATCGTTCCATCATCTAAAAACCTTTAATATAATCACCCATCCCCATCAAATCATGCAATCAAAACTTTCCCAAACCATCATGGTATTGGGAACACTATTATTGTGACTTCCATCGCACCCATGGACATTTGAGCAATTGTTGCATGCAATTTAGGTATTATGTCCAAAACCTTATTAACCAAGGAATTCTTATCCTTGTACCTCTTTATCCACCACCTTTCCATCCCTTTCCCATTACTAACCATCATCCACCCTCTAAATCCCACTCAAGGTCCAAACATCGCCAGCCATCCAAATCTCATCGTACATCCAACCATCCCTCATCGATAAAAAAATGAAATCTCACCCCCATATTTTGTTAAATCCATCCTCTTAGCAGATGACAACATTACAACCCCCAATCTCCTGATGACCAAATGGAATCATGTTCCCCATCCAATTCATATCCTATAGATAGAAATATGTTCGCTACTATGAAACATTGAGGCAAAGTCTTAGGCATCTACGAACTAGGCATTCACGAATCCATCTCTCTTCATCAAAATCAAGGTCGTTTAGGGTTAGGTTATAAATCTAACTAAAAATGACCCTCCCACTACTCCATCACAAACCATTTTTACCATTCCTATTATTGATCCTACCATCTCAACCACTCAACTCACTCACAAATCATTTAATCCCCCTCCAAATACAAAACATCTAAAAATGGATTGAATACATAATTTTTCACCTACACACGGATGTTATTTCCTTCCCACCCATCCTCCTTCTATCCAACATCTAGATCCATTTGCATCGCATCCATTCTTATCATCAAATCTATTTATATCCTCTTCTAATTCATTCATTTGAACACTTGATCAACTTTCTCACACATGTTGTAAGCAAATAGTGCCTACTACAATTGTGTGACCTTGGTCTATCATTACCTCTAACATTCAAGCATCATTTTCCTCCTATATATCCACACACTTTAACACACTTAATCAAGTTGTGGTGAAGATTATTGGGTTCATATTTTAACACTCTAGCCAATGTCATCACCACACTCATTTCCATCCCCCATCAGACCATTAGTGATTCTTAACCCCTCGAGAGTTCTCAAGAGAGTGGAACCTATTTTCACAAAGAAAAATATTTTTAAAATCATCTTAAAATTAAAAATATCAAATAAAATCCACCTCAAGACTCTCTCTATGGGTGTTTCCAGCATCTCTACTAGGGCTATGGATGTATGACTAGTAGTAGAGTAATGTTGTGACAAGAATCAGATACATTTCTGTCGGGGCCATGGATGCCTTTGGCTGACATCGGAGTAATGCATGACTTAGCCTTCCATTCACCCTCCATCCACCTATTTGACTTAATCACTCCCTATACATTGGCTAGTTTGTCTTCACATACTACCCATTAAGTCTTCACTTCAAGCGGTAATTAACCATCACAATCACACACACTTTGATCTCAAAGAGACATAGGGCTTACATGTTTCTAGGTATTGTTTAAACCTTTGTCACACATTTTTTTATTCCAACTCTTTCCTTACAACATGTGTTGTTAGGCTTATCTTTTTTCATCACTTATATTATTCCATCCATCACATCCACATCATTTTGGATCAAACATCCATGGGCAGATGATGGCCCTTTCATTTTCATCCCATCCTCCTCATGTCCCTTTTGAACTATCATCATCATGAATGAGGGAAACCTTACTATTATCCACTAAGGGCATCCTCTATTTTAGATACCCCTCACTTCCCATCCTACCCTACACCTGGGGCAAATAAAACCCATCCATCTATCCATACCGGCCACCCTAGTTCACACTTGGGGGCACACCACATCTATCCCTCCCTCCATCCCCCTATACTTGGAGGAATATCTTATCATCTTCTATATCCCCCATCTTATCCTATACCACATCCTTCATCCTATCTATCTATCTCTCTATCTCACATTCCATCTAATCCTAACCTATCAACCAATCCCTATCGTATCCATCCTATCCGATTTCTCTCAATCCTTCCATTTCATCCTTCCAAAACACACTTTGGTACTTATAATCCCTTCCCCTCCCCCCATGAGCTATCTTGAATCTTTCCCCCATCCCAAAACCAAAATCCCAAATCAAATAATTTAAACATAAAAAAAATCTAAAATCTAAAATCTCAACATCAACCATCAAATAATCTAAAAATCAAAACAATCAAAAAATAAATAAAAAATACAAAAATGCAATGTGTGTGTTTGCTTGCTTATCTAAATTTACATTTTGGAAAATCAATGATATGAGGTCACTTTTTTTAATTTTTCTTGCACGGTCTAATGATACAAGGATCATATTTTTATAATAATCTATCCAATGATATGAGGACATGGGCATTTGGTAGTTCAGTCATCATGGTCTTTAAACCTTGGTGCATCTTTCTTTATGCCACATTAATCAAAACATGCTAATGAAGATAAAAGTGGGTACTTTGTGGTAGCACACCCCCCTTATATCACCATCTATTAGTCTTATCATCATCCGTACCAAATCCTCATCTTCATCTAACTAACTATCTAACATCTTCATCCTCCTATCCAATATTAATCAATCAATACCCCCATCCAAAATTTATCATCTCTCATCTATCATACAAAATCCTCACCCCCTGGTTGGGGCATATTCGATCCCAAAACCAAACCTCATCCTTAAATACAAACATCCTCAATATTTTAATCCTTTAAATAAAATCAATCATCCTCAAATCTAAATTCCAAATCTTCCATCATACTTACACCTTGATTGGGGCATCTAGAAATACAAGATCTTCAAATCCAACATCATCTAATCCAAAATACTAAATATTCACACTTTTCATACATCATTGACAATGGAATTATAAAATCTAAATCCTAAATCTTCACCCTTGTCATACATCGTTGACTGGGGCATCCAATATCTCTAAAATCTAATATCTCTTATTCTTCTAATCCTCTCTCCTATTATTCTAATATCTTATTCCTCTAATCCTCCTATCTTAATCCTAATCCTCTACATCCTCAAATCTTCTCATCCTCTCTCATCTACTAACTTAGGCCTCTCCTCTTTTTGAGTGGTTACCCACCTCGTTCCTCCCCACTTAACCCCTCGAGGGGGCATCATATCACCATCATAACATCTTTTCTTCTTTAAATTGTAATTTCTCCACAATAACACTTTAAAGAGGGGAAAATCTAGACATCTAAAATGTTGACATGGTTAATTACAATTAATTTGTCCCACAAGTATCCCAACATCATCCATATAATAATTAATCACAAGATTAATTATTATTTAATCCTAATATTGTCATTAATCCCTTTATCCTTCATCTTAATTTTGTCATTTATCTAATCCTATCATTAATCCATTTATCATTTATCTAAATATCCCATTTCATCATTTATCCCTTTAATCCTTTATTTTATCCATTTTCAACTATTCAATAATTAATTATTATTATCCTATTATATTTGATTAACTAAAATGTGGAATTTATAGAAATTAATCTAATCTAGAACAACATGTAAATATAGTAAATGACTAAGGAAAATGACCCAAGAAACTAAGTTAATGTAAATAGAAACTCTAATATGTAAGAGGAGTGAGGACAGAGCCGTTTCATGCCCTAGGCAACCTAGGTAGTTGCCTAGGGCGGCTAGGGGGGTGCCGATATGAGGAGGTTTCGATTCTTAGTTGGGTATCTCACCACTCAGGTCGGATGTCTAACAAATATATATGATATGTATATATGTAGTTTGATCTCCACATCCCAATTCAATGTTTCACAAAGATCACCCAATTCTTCCCAACATATTTTTTTCCCTGTATCTCCTTCAGCTTAATTATGCATCCCAAACTCAGATGAAACTAACATCTTTGCCTCCATATAACTACTCAGATCTTTTTCTGATAATGCAGTCAGATGATAAGTATCATGTTTTTGTCCTAGAAGCTCATTTATTGTTGCTACTTCATCAAAATTCCATATAAGATAGTGCGAGATTCCTTTCCAATCTCTGGATTAATAGTTCGAAAATTTGTTTTCATCATGCATGATAGAATTAGTACAGTTTTGAGTATCATTCTCAGAGTGCATTTGTTTGTTGCAAGCTATAAATAATTTATTGATCTAGGAATCAACAAGAGAATGAGCGGTATGCAGTGGACTATCATTAAAGTTTAAATGACTCTGCATGAAAGTTGAAACAACTCTTCTACTTGCATGAAGCTGAAGCCCTTTATTTTGTCGAACCCTTTCAATTTCATCATAGCCGAGCGGAAGGTGGACCATGGACAACAAAAATAGTCTAACATAGCACCCGTCAACCATCACAATTAAAATTTTAAGCACCCGTGGCTATAGACTATTGTCATTTTTCCTCCACAAGCATTTAGTTTTCACCTTTGTTACTTACAAAACAAATAAATTACAACAATAAAAAATTATGATGACATCATCGATAATTTTGCTATGGAAAAAGCAAGAAAGAAGCCTTTATAATTTTAATTGTATGGGGGAGGGGATGGGAGGGAGTGGGGAAGGGGGCGTATAGTCCAAGTATTGCCTAGGGTACTCAAAAACCTTAATTCATCCCTGAGTGAGGAAGTGACTCAGCTGATAAGAGGAGCTCGTTAGACTGTGTCGCAAAATAAATCAAATAATCTGGAAGTAGCAATGGACTATGCAAAGGTCCTAAAAAGGACCGATTCTCTGGAATGGGGTGCCTAGAGGAGGAATGGGGCACCTATGGGCACCCTGGTCTAGAGTATTGGTACTTTGGTCTATGCATGAGGTAAAAAATTGAGTTTTACAGGTTCGGAAGGTGGTTTTAATATCACCATGAATCACAACACCCTCCGATTTTCACAAGTTTGTGTGCTTGAGCTCATGGTGTGACTGGGTAACATGGGTAGTATCTCCAAGTTGTGGGACTTTCTACTTGAGATAGACCTCCAAAGAAACCTAGTTCTTGCCCCTAAACTACCTGCCACAATCTACTCTAATGTAGGAATCCTAATCTAAATTTCCAAGGGACCAGGGAGAGAGAGTGCATGAAAACAAAACCTATACTAAAGTGGTGATACACCAGAAAAGGAGGTATAATAATAAATTTCCAATGTGTGAAAAATGGAAGCAAAGTACATACTAGAGAGGGTGGTAATGGTTCTCCACAGTCTAACAACTACATTCACAACAATATTTCATACACACACAATGATAATGAATCCTTGCAAGAGCATAAAATAGACACAATATATTTACAATGAGGTTGAAAGGCAAAGAAGAATGCAAACAAACACATTAAGGGAAGATACATCCACAAACTTGAATCTATTGCTTCATTGATATGTATAATTCAATCTATTACAAAATAAAGGCCTAGATCACCATGCAAAGAGTCCATTACAAGGGCCTGCAACACATTGTATTCACAAAACCAAAATAACAGAGTTTTGCTACTCAAAACTATCATCCCTTTACAATGAGACCAACATTCCAATTTATAGAGTTTTGGAAGAGAGAGAGAGAGAGGGGTGTAAATCCAAAAATCTACCTTCCAACTACCTACAAGTGATGATAAATTAAGTGAAATGATGGTATGTTGCTTGCAAAAGGATCCCCATGTTTTCCCATAACCTACAGTTGGAGAAAATGATGACCATGCTCATTTAATGCCACTCCAACCACCACTAAACTGCCATTCTAAACTGGGCACTTTTTCTACAAAATCACCATCAATTCTTCATCAAATTATGAATTTCTAGATTTCTATGTGTTGGGCTCGGATCCACGATTCCAACAAGTACAACCTTGCATGATTTAGTTGATAAATGCAAAAGATATGGGAATTTGAGTGTGAGCATATATTTTGAGTTTACGAGTGATTTTTTATATTTTACAGGATTGAGTATTTAATTTTTAGAGCTAGATATTTTTTTTTCTATGTAGAGGATGTCATTCCCTTTCCAAAAATTCAAATTTTGTGAAAAACGAGCTCTAGGTCAAAAGTTATGTCTGTTTGAAGTTCAGGATCGGGATGTTCCACGTGGGCTCTCATGATCCACATTTTCCTTTGTATTGTAGGTTTTCGGGACTTGTGTCCATTCGTGGTACTTGTGTCATTCATGCCTCTTTTTTCTGCATCATCTGACTGGGTCTCTTTTGTCCTTGTATGTCCATCATTTATCGAGCCAGGTGGGTCGTTGACCACCGACCTCTTTGCATTCAACCTATTTGCATGGGTGTTTCGGCGTTTTTGGGCCCGAATGTCCCGGAAATTTTTTTCCACCTTTTCCGCATTGCACTTGGTCACTTTTTTTGATTGAATACTTCAGATTTGTGGAGAACTCGTGACCCGAGTGAATATGTGCTTCTTTGGATGCACCAACCCGACTTAGCTGCAATGCACTGCCTCCTTAGCATTTCAAGCTTGAACTAGGTATGAAGAACCCTCGGTATGATCCGCATTGGTTCCATCTACAGCCCCAGACCCAATTTGCATTAAAATAGGCCCTTGACTTAATTCTTTCAATTTTTTGTGAATTTTCACTAGCTCCTTGGATTTTTCTTCGGATAGGGAAGTTAGAGGAAAGCCAAGGGATCCCTCAAAACCTGATTTTGGGCCTCAACCATTTCTACTTACTCAAGCCTAAAGAAATTGTGCAAGTTATCAAAATTACCTTTGGGGTGAATTTTGGATAATAGATTTAAAAGCCTCATTGTGTGTTGCATCAAATTCATTGTACTATACCAAGTGTTGTTGATAATCCAAGATGAAGAGAAGACCTACAAGACCCCAAAACAAGCATCAAGCCCTAAAATAGAAAAATTCATATGAAGAGGTTAGACTAACCTCAGCTGCCATAATGGTGGACTTACTAACTGAGAAATGCACTACATATCAAACTTGATGTAGTTCTATGTGCAAGTGTGTGCAATCATGTGCCCTAGGTGCTCTTGTGTCAGTCACACTTTGTGAAGTAACAAGTTATTACTCGATGTAAAAATGTAGTAGAATAGTGGATGGAATAGAATAAAATCCCCTCTTATGCTTGTGTGATGTAGATTAACCAACCTTGTACTTTGTGATGGAGCTAAGTGAATGCAAATGATCTCCAAATGCCTTTGATGAATGTAGCCCTAGGTGGATGATAGTAGTGAAGAGTGTTTGGTACCTCATTATGGTCTCATAACTTTATATTTATTGGGTTCTCTTGATCTAATTTCATAATTAACCCCAAAATGGCCAACTACCAAAAAAATAAGAAGCTTAAATGGATAAAAAGTGCCAAAAAAATGGCAGGAAAGTTAAAAAATGATTGGGGCACCCCTGGTGTGACCAAGGCACCCATGGGCACCACATTACTAGCCTGGGCACCCCAGTCAAAGCTAAAATAACGTGAAATGACAAAATCTGACTGGGCATGCGGGTGTAAGAGGTCGGGAATGATGAAATAAAATAAAGTAAGATGGCCAAAATACGGGGTTAATTAGTACTTTCTTCACTCAAAAACTATATGAATAGTAGTATGAGACCGTGACTAAATATTACCTAAAGTGTGTGATTTAGTGTCTACATTTACCCCCACTTTATGTTGGTGAGTGGAAAGATTTGTAACATAAAGTAGATAGAGATGTGTACCTAATGTCCATTAAGATTGTAGTATAAAATGTGTCAAAGGACACATTTAAATGAGATGTGTCATTATTGACTTGCTTTCCTACCTATCCTTCAAGCTTCAATATTTGGTGTCGCATCGAGGATGATGCTCTTATAAGGGGAGGGAAATGTAGTGCCTGCAATAAATTAAGATGAAATATATATATAGATATATATATATATATATGAAGTGTTTTGAATGGGATTAGGTGAAATTTAAAATAAGTAGGTAAAATATAAAGGAATTTGGAGGAGGATGGTTGGCTATGTTAGGAGTATGGCGTGTAGAAGGAGAGATGACAGGGTATGGCCGCCCAAGGACTTTTCATGCCTGTCATTTCTCTTGCAAAATAATACAATAATTTATTTTGGATCAAGATATTTTACCCACGCTAAAACCCCAGCCAAAGCTGTAAATTTTATAGGAATTGGTTAGTGGCAATGAGGATGTGAGGGGATGGTGCAAATGGAGCTCATGTAATAGCCATCCTAAAATCATTGCCAATGTGGTCCAAACTAGTCCCGCGAAGGAAGTAATCTGTAAGTGGTTTTTGTAAAAATAATAGAGTATTTTGAGCAATAATACTATGCTTAGTATAAACATGGTCAGATATTATCTTTTGATCCTAGACATTCATCTTAACTTTCCTGATGTCTGTGATTATTTTGGCTATGCTTCTTTGAGATAAACATGAAATGGGTATAACAAGTCTAGTCGACTTGACTGTTGAAGAGAGTTTATTAGTTTTTTAACCGTAATCGTACAATATTCATGGGATCCTTCACGAGACAAAGGAACTTCTCTACAAATTCTCCAAATAGGTCTCAAATGAATCAGTTTTTATGTTCTGGGCACTCCCGGCCTATGCCAAAATGTAGGCTTTGAAATAGGGAATGAATCCAACAAAATGTTATACATGGAGAAATTTTGTCAGATGTTGTAGTTGCAAAGGTGTTGATAGATGTGTATGCAATGTGGAACCTTATTCCGGGCAGGAAAACTATTTGACAAATGTCTTTTTAAAAAAATTGGTTTTGGTGGACAATGTTGATTGTAAGATATGCACAAAAATGGGTTTGTTAAAATGGTTTAGAAACTTTCAAGAAAATGTGATTGGCAAGTGTAAATTCAAATCCCACAAATTTTTCCAGTGTCCTCCCAAGTCTATGCCAATTAGGAGCTCTCAAAGTTGTACATCCATCTGAGCATAGAGGAAATTTTTTAGATATTATGGTTGCAGATGCACTAATAGGTATGTATGAAAAATGTGGAAGCTTTTGAAGTTTCCTCTATTAAAAAAAAAATAAATAACCTTCAAGAATTTCTCACCGTGGTATGCCCTAACTATAAGTGTGTTCTGTGGTTGGAATTTTATGTTGTCTTGTCAAAAAGAAATGTGAATTGTTCATGATGGGTGTCGTATGTGTCAATGTTGTGTCAAACTTATCGTGAGTTGGTTGTAGCTCTTTGTGATCACTTATGGTGTCGTCTATACTTCAAGCAAGTAAAAAAATGTTTGTTAATTGTTGTGTTGTTCTAGTTTGTGTCTTAAGTGGACATTACAAGCACCACAATACTAGCCTGGGCACCCCAGTCAAAGCTAAAATAATGTGAAATGACAAAATCTACAAGAGGTCGGGAATGACAAAAGAAAATATAGTAAGATGGCCAAAAGACGGGGGTTAATTAGTACTTTCTTCACTCAAAAACCATATGAATAGTAGTACGAGACCATGACTAAATATTACCTAAAGTGTGTGATTTAGTGTCTACATTTACCCCACTTTATGTTGGTGAGTGGAAATCTTGGTAACATAAAGTAGATAGAGATGCATACCTGATGTCCATGAAGATTGTAGTATAAAATGTTTGAAGGACCAAACAAAGCGTGGAATGACAAAAAGATGATGGAGCGTGGAAACTAAAGATGCAAAAGAACAAAAAAGTGATGAGAGTGAACCTAGGGAAAAAACACGTGTGTAATTACCGATGTGTGTAATGTACCTGCATGGTTAGTATGGTGTGTGTTGTTGAAAGATGTTGTTGACATTTTTGTTGTTGTTTTTATGTTTGTTTCCCCCATTTGACTACTTGTTTCCCATACGGATGGACCTGCAAGGAGAAAACAATCAAGTAGTCAAATATGTATGTATGTATGTGTAAAAATGCAATGTAAAATACACACGTATATGTATGTAAAATCATGTAAATCTTAAATACGCAAATGAAAAATGTAAATGGAATATGGGCACCTGATACATGTCGAGAAAGAGAGTGTAGAAGGATATCATGTACTCTCGAGGTATTTTGGGTGATGTGAAGCCGTAAGATGAAGAAGTATAGGGAGGAATTCCATGTACCCTTCTAACCTTTAACTGCTTCCCTAAACATGTGTGAAGATATCTCTGTACATCATTGTTTTTGGGTGATCTGATGCCACTAGCTAAAGAAGTATAGGGATGAATTATGGTATCCTCCAACCTTTAAATGTTCCTAGAATGATAAGGACTACCATGTTTTGTAAAATCCACTGTGTATGGGGTTCGTAGACTGGTCTAAACCCACTCGTTGTATGTAACCCACAATGCCAAGGGCGGAAAGTGAACTGAATTGAACCAGTGTAGAAGCGTTGGGTAGAATGTTAAAACCCCAAATGATGCTTCCCTCTTTGGGGGTGCATGCGACAACGTTGATAGGAGAATGTGGTCCTAAAAGAGGACCAACCACATGTACATTGAAACTCTACCTGTAGGAGGAAGGGAATGCACTTGGAAGAAACCAAGAACTCACAAACAAGAGGCTAGCCAAAGGCAAGTGTTAGTACGAACAAGCATGCATGTAGAAAGTAATGTGTAATCTATGCAAATCATGTATAAGTTACCAAACAATGTAGTAAACACACAAGAAGACAAAGTAAGCCTCACAAAGTGGGTTGTAAACGGACATCACTCACGATGTCACAAGACATGTAAGGCCATCATGGCCGCATAAAAATAAATAAGTGTGCACACCAAACAAAGGAAAATGCTTGCAAACAATAACAAACTATAAACAAGCAATATAAAAATGAGTATGGAAGCAAATATGCTTGCATTACAAATGTTTCACATGAAGAACCCATTAGCATGTTAGAAAGATAATTGGTATGTCAAAAGTGTGTATAATCAAGTAATCTAAAGTGATAAGTACAAAATAAAAAATAGCACCTGTGAGAGATGAATGTGGATTCCACCAAATACCAATGTAGGAAGGGTAGAAGGTGAGCATCCATCCTGCATGTAAGAGACCTATATCTATGATCACACCTAGAAAAATACATGAACGCACATGTGTAGATGATATAGATAAATGACATACAAGTAATCTAAATAGCATGTGTAATAAAATGATCATGAACAAACAAAAGTAAGAAAGAGTAAAAGCAACCATATTATGAAGTATGTTGTGGATGGATGGAATGGAATGCAATATGGATGGTAGGAGCCATGTGACCCCCATGAGTGAATGGAAATGTATGAAATGAGGTTCATTTGGTTTCCCTACTCAAAGTGATCACGAATGAACCATAAAGGAGAGTGCGTCATCGAAATGGCTAAATAATTTATGTTGTGTCTAGCGTGTTGTGATGAATGTGTATATGTATAGTGATGATGATATGTGACATATAGAAGAGATGTGTGTGAACCTTATAGTCTAATTGTATATCACAAAAAAATGAATTTATGAGTGATGATTTATCCTTAAAGCATGTATCACTACAAGATGATAGAGGAAGTGATGATTTATCCTATAATGTGTGTCACTATAAGGTGAATTGTAGGGAGACGTGATGTATCCTAAAGCGTATACCACTACTAGATGAATATAGTAAGTGACGATTTAGCCTATATCGTGTGTCACTATCCTAGAAATGTCACATGATAAAATATTGAGTGACAATTACATGATGAATGTAAGGTCCATTTTATTTGTAAACCCTCGACAGTCAAGTATGGACTGAGGAACTAAAGTGTGTCATAGGTAGTGATTGCAATGCATAGATGATGATGTAGTATATGTAATGAAGATGAAAAACGACCATGTGATGTATATGTAGCGTATAATATTGAATGCAATATGTATAGTGTGCCTAAAAGCGTATAGTATGTAGGATGCAATGCTAAGTATGATGAATACTAGTATGATGTATAGATATGAAAAAAAAATTGAAATAATGTGGACTGAATGTAGAATTTATGACGCAAGATGTGAAACAAAATGTGTGTTGTCTATAGTGTAGTATGTGGGGTTCATGTGTAGTAAGCCCTCAAAATCAAGTGTGAACTAAAGCACAAGAGTGTGGCATCGGGTAATGATGATGCTAAAATGTGTAATGAGTATGCCTATGTGAGAAGATTGATGTATGATGATGTAATTATGATAGAAGTGTTGACGCTTAGTATGAGGAGGGGGGATGTGTTGGATGCCATGCCTCCTAAATGTGTACATAGGATTGAAATATCAAATGATAGTAAAGGATGAAGGTACTTCATTTGATGGATGCGACAGTGAAAGCATGTGACCGTGGTCTAATAATGGTGGTATGTAGAAAAATGTTGTGTTGGTGAATGAAGCCTATGTGCATGTGATGGATAATATATGATGAATTTCATGGAGTAGAAATGGTGATGGAGATATACGTGATGGTGATTACAAAAGTGATGGACACCCACATGGAATAAACCGAGGTAGTGATCTATGTCGAGAGACACAATGTGAGTCCGAGAAATAGGCCTATACCAATGTGTAGGACTAGCATAACGGTGATGTTGTGTAGTTAATGTGCAACAAGGTTAACTAGGAGGAGATAGTGCTTTGAGTAACATAGAGTGTGATGCACTAGATGAAGTAGTTGATGTACTAGCTATTGTGTGAGGAGATGGCAACCATGGAGTGAATGGAGGGACATCGTCAATAGAAATGACCTGATTGTTTTGAATAAATCTAATTCACAAATGATTCATGAAAATTATATATTGAGAGCGACGAATCCAATTCAGACCAAGAAGCATGTATCATTCGTCAATTGTGCTTCCAACTAGGAAAGGAACAAGTAGAGTAAGAGGATCAACCGTAAAATGTAGTTTAACAACACCAAAGGGTTTCTTGAAAGGGTACTCAATTTGTGATTGAGATAGCCAATAGCCTTGAGAAGTGAAGTAGAGAATACATTAATGGGCCATAATGGGTCAACCTTATTTTTATTAATAGAGGTCGAACCAATAGATTCACTAATATGTAAATGATTGGAAGTAAAGTTTTGCATGATAATCATGATCGAGAAGAAAATTATTAGTGCCAAAGCGTCAGTTCTTGCAACTAAGAAATCCAACGCTCTTGATCTAGGTGAAAGGTAATTGTTATCTCTCAAAGTGCACCCTTTAGCTTGAGATGACTACGGGGTTCTAAGCTTTCTCTGGATCTCTCTCTTTCATAGATACAATGGAAACACCTCAGGTCTGTGAGTATACCTATTGTTGAGGTGAGTCTCCGGTATCAAGGTCGGTTCCTTCTTGATGTATCCTAAACTAATTTTTTGGGGTTTTGAGGGTAAAAAGATGACTGTAAATGAATTGAAAACTGGGGTGATACACCAAACTTATTGAGGGCTTTGACTGAGTACATGCACAAATATTTGAGAATGGATTTTAGATGCACAAACCAATAGTTTTCAGCAAAATATTAAGGCAAAACACTTGATGTATTGAGGGAATGATTCACAACAATACTGTTAAGATAAACATGCACACTAATATTATGCAAAAATAACTAAATTTGTAGTAAGGTAAGATGATTAATTAGGGAATTTGACATTCACAAGAAATAATAAGGTATACACAACACTACAAATAATTGGAAAGGCATAAATCAATTCTCATTCAAAGGGAAAAACTGGCAAAATCTGCTTCAGCACTCTTGTGTCCAAAAAGTCCTCTCTTGTGCCTTGCAATTGCACACAATATATAGCAAGTTTATTCATCCCATCCATCCTAAAAATAGGCTAAAATTGTACTCACCCATGCATCTTATTTTTATCCTTTATTATGAATAAATAAAGGAATCAAATAACAAGTGAATACAATGAGGCATTAATAGCCTTGGTTACAAAATACATCCCAGTCAAACTACAGTTGACTATTCTATTTTTAACAAGGTTGGATGAATAACTTAGCTAATAATAATCTTTGCTTGATGAGCAAGTCTTCTCCAATGCATGTAACTTGTCTTCAACTGTTTGATGTGACATTTGCAATGATCCACTTGTAATGATAAAATTTGCATTTTAATCATGCCCCTTGGATGCACATGCAAAAAAATTAATATCCTGTGTGGGCAAAATAATTCCTTTACATTTAATTACTTTGCAAAATATTCATCCAATGTGGGGACAAAATGCAGGCTCCGATGTTGAATTTAATGATTGTCTTTATTTCCATGGTGAAATAATCGTCTTGGTCAACCTTCTTATGCAAAAAACTATTCTCTTGCAAGTATAATACTTTTTGTTTTATTCTCAATTCCCATGTGGGGACCACCTTTGATGTGCACACTTGGTCTTCATTGGATTATTGACCCCCTTTAGGCCCATCATTACACATAGATTTTATTGGGATCCTTTGAATAATTATTGCATTACATAAAGCTTTCACCTTTTTCACTTGGTCGACATCTATGATTATTTCATGCATAGACTAAGGTAATGTTTACCCCCTTTGATAATTCTATGGCATTAACCATGGCATGAGTAATAGTTATAAACTTGATTATTTCAGGCCCCCTCCCACGAGACTGTGACCCTTTGTGACAATGTCGGTGGAAATCGAACTTGATTTGAGTTAGGGTTTCACTAGTGGTTATACGTACATCCTTTTTTACTCTGATTAAGTTAAATAACTCATGGTGAGTTAGGTAGGGAAAAATAATTTGAGCCGTAAAATTTTGCATTATTCTCAAGCTTTTCATGGGCATGGAGAAGCCTTGTTGATTTGTTTCATCAAAACCCATTGCTAAATATTTTGAGATCTGTTTCTTCACTCGTTTGGGATGCCACGATTAGGAGCTCTATGTTGTTCATTGATCAAATTTGTTGTTCTGATTCACTATCATTCATTGAAGATGTGATTCAATGATGAATCCTTTGAGCTTTGCATCTTTTTTACTGTTATGGTGCTCTGTAATATTTTTAATGGATGCCATTTATAAAAGAGGAATCTCTGAGAGTTCCTTTTTACTATTCTTGCATCATTGTGATCGCCATTTCCTGATCATTTCCAAGCTTTGACTCTAGCTCATTTGTTTAGGAAGATTTTTTGCATCAATGGACATCTTTAATGGAAGAAGAAGCTCTCTTTGGAAGGGTTTGGATTGAAACTCTGGGTCTGTTTGAAATAGCTTCCTCATACCCAAAATTTGGACTGTTTTACATGGGTATCCACTATTTTGTTCTGTCTCGAGTTTGAAATGGTGATATAGGAGTTTACTTGTCTGCACGGCCCACCATTTCTAATGGGGGTAAGTCATCTCTATTAATTTATGAAGGTGG
Source organism: Taxus wallichiana var. yunnanensis (assembly GCA_018340775.1). Classification (NCBI taxonomy): domain Eukaryota; kingdom Viridiplantae; phylum Streptophyta; class Pinopsida; order Cupressales; family Taxaceae; genus Taxus; species Taxus wallichiana. The sequence continues at coordinate 703,894,601 of CM031243.1, read as the reverse complement.
AAAACTGTATTGTAATTATTCTCTTTGTCAAGTTTTGATATCTATTTTGATCTGTAATTTATGGATGAATGGCTCTAAATTTTGAATTTGGGTTTTCTTTCTTTTTGCTCTTGATTCGACCTTTTTTAGCTTCTGTGAGAAATTGTATTTGTGTCTTACATTGTTGTTTTTGGGTATGATGAAAAATACACCTTTTCTTTTGAGTTCTTTGATCTTGGTAAGTTTTTTGCTTGATCTAATTTGGGGTATCCTTTAGTAGCTTTCTTTCAAACATTCTGGGTAAGTTAATGCCTTGAGATCTCTATTGTTTCAACTACATGTTTCCCTTTACATCTTGAAACCGAGGGTTTTGATTTCATTTACTTTTCTCTATTGTTTTTACGACCATGTTGCCATCAATGGGTCTTTTAAGATTTCTAGAAACTTTGCATTTCTTCGAAAATCCTTTCATGGCCATCATTTGTTGAACTTTCGAAAACCTAATCTCTGAGTTCAAGATCCTATTTCTCCATTCTACTTCAATTTTAGAGTTGTTGGTCGATGTAGTTTGCTTTATATTTCCTCAAAAAATTGGGCATTGTATTTTATTGCTCAAATCCATAGCTCTTTCCTATGTTTTTATACGAGTTGGTTCAAGTGATATCTTTTTAGAGCTTCTGAGTCATTCAAAACACTACTGATTTGTGTCATTTAAATCAAACATGGCTTTGTTGTAAATGCACTTACAACTCTATATTTCAAAACCCTTTAATTTCCCATTCTAGAACAACACATCATGTGTTTTAAAAAATTTAAACTCATGTATACTACTCTTGGAGCTCAAGCTATATGTTTGAGCATTTTATGAGCTTAGTATGTTGAATATTCTCTCTACTGTTGTGAATAGATTGCTATAAAAGAGGCATGATTTCTTGTTTCTGAGGTCATTATATCCTTTAAATAGCTGTAGATGTTGCTTTAATTTCTCCCTTGAGAGAACTCCCTTCATATCTTGCAAGTTGAAAACATGCTTGAATAAGTGATTTTTCATATCAAAAAGAATGTGTTTTTCACTGTATCTTGGGGAAATTTATTAATGACTGTTATAAAATGTATTTCCATTCCAATTTGTAAGTTTGGGCCTTGATGATCCTTAGTGTTATCTTGTCTTTTTCTGAATTTTAATGATAAATCCACTATTGGATACATAAATTGCTAACTTTTTTGGTTGCCTTTAATTTAGGAAGCATTTGTCCTAATTTTTTAATGTATTGGAGCCTCTTATCTCATTTTCCACAATGGTTCAAGCCACCTATCAATCTAATTCTTCTATTTCTTAGAATGAAACGTATTACAAATTTGGGTATTTCCTTTGTTCTATTAGCCTTACTTTGTATGTTGCCTACCTGAATGCCAAGGTCATTTTCTGTTTGTTGGATCTTCTCTTCTATGAACTTCATGATTTAAGGTTGCAGTAAAACTATAAGATGTGTGTTGAGATGACATCCTTTTATGGCTTATTTTTTCACCTGCATATTTCTTGATTTTACCTCTTTTGAGAACTTTAGCTGAGCTAAGATGATGGAAGGCCTCAGTACTTGGTTGTCCCTGAAAATATGTACTTGAAGATTTTTATTTGAATAGAATGCACTTTGATCATTTTTTCATTCTGATGGAAAACTGTAATTTGTATTACCATTTTCACCTGTTATATTTGGTGTTTATTGTCTTTACAATAGTTGTATTTTCATCATTACTCTTTTGTAGTCTATACTTTTGATTTGTATGATGTTGAGTTGTAGTTGTTCTTCCTTTTGTTGTATGTACTAAATATAATAATCAAATTGACCACTGGTGGTCTTGCTTGGTGATGCCTCTGTGCATTTCTTACGAAATTTGTGATCTCGCATAACCTTCAAGGCTTCGTGATCTTTCTTATTTCACTTACATATATAGAATATCACATACTCTCAAACATATTTAGAGAATATTCGTAAGATCAATTCCTTTAATGAAATCAGGCATTATAAAAGTTGAAAACTGTCCTTTTGGATCTGATTTGCATATTTTAAAATTCGTACTTCCTTCTCAACAGTGAATATGGTACTTTCCTTTCTAAATGATATGCTGAAGATGGTTTGGTTATGTAATATTGATTACAATTGTAGCTCATCTATATCAAGTGCATAGTTGCATTCCTTTGTAGGATCATGGTTGTAGTTGCTCATTATGAAATCTAGAATGTACCATTGAAGTAAAAGCACATCTTCCTTTTGAACATTGCTTGTTTAATTCTTCATTTATTAATGTAACTTCTAATGTCATTTATAATGTAATTTATTTTTTACCCTTTAATGACAAATGACTTGTACTTTGATTAGATTGTTTTTAATTCTCCCATGTATCTTGTATGTATCCTTATTAAAAGATTTTTTGGCTACCTGAAACTGTAAACACATGGGTATAGACCAAACTTGGAGCTCTAACAATATGTATGTCCATGTACTTTGTTGGGAAATTTTGATCAGAATGAAGAATATGAAAATGAAGCAATATGAGGAGAATGAAGAGAACCAACCAATCAGGAAATGATGGGTTTCTTCTCTCTCCATTTGCTTACATTTTTAAGTATATGCTTCTTTTATTTCCAATACATATAAGTTACATCCCACAGTTTTGTGTGGGTTCACTATATTATTATTCCTCATGAATAAAATGAACTATTTTCATGTAATGAGATGTATGCCTTTCTTTTCTATACTTTCTTCATTTGAATGGGTAATAAGGAACTTGTACAACTCAAAACACTTAAATAATTCACTTAGTCATGGAAATAAATTAAAATCAAATGTACCTTTTGATGTTCATTGGATGACTAAAATTTGTTCCACACCATGTCCTTCAAACTTTGCAACCTATTTACAAGCTTGGAACATCATGTCTATACATGTTGCCCTTTATGCCTTCTTCAAGGCATTGTAATGGTCATTTATGGCTGTTGCAAAGTTCTGATGAGGGTAACAAATGGAATGGCTACATCTATGAGGCATGGCATTTTGTAACTACACCCAAGTTGTAGTTTTGATCCAAATGTGACTTCCAAGACTGTCCAAAACCAAACAATTAAAATATATATCTTCTTATCAAGGTGGCTGACCCAAACATATCCAAACTTATAAACCAACCAATTTGAGAAACTTAAAGTTTCAAGTTGACCTTTTCACACGGGGTGCAAAAATGTCAACATTTCTTGGTAATCCTATGGGGAAAGCTGTTTGCTAGCTTGTAGACCAGTGCCTTTCTCTTGTCCATTGGGTATGGAGTCAAAGCATAAAACCAAAATCTACCTTTCCAAAACAAACTAAAGCTAGGAAAGGATCTGGAAACTAGATCACATGCATGAATGCACCTTATTGAATTTTAAAACATTGCAATGTGCATGAACTACACTTATTAAAAGGAAATCTAATCTACCCTATTCTAACCAGCTGCAAATCGAGGCTAAATAAAACCTGAAATGGGTAGTGAAAAATAGCTTCCTTTTCTCCAGAAACAAGGTAATGAATTCAACTTGCAAAACAAGTAGCATGGCAGAACTAGAGATGAGACGTGTACCTTGAATTTATCCCAAAACTCAGCCCAGAACATGAAGAATCTCTCTAACTGATCTGCAAACTATTCTGAAGGGATTTGGAGTTGATTCTTGAGGATCTGCCACTCATTTTTAGGCTCTGATACAAGCATGAACCCTAGTATTATTGTAGCTTTTTGAACCAACAAGATACCGAATAAGACAAGGCCTCCAAACAAGTGAAAAGATAATTTTCTTGTTTTGTACTAAAACATGAACCTCCTTTCGATAACGGGATCTTTATGAAGTTGTTTTGAAGGTTGTTTTGAAAGCTGATCTGAAAAAAATTTAGCATCTTCAAGTTGTTGTACTTCATCAATCATAACATTATGAAGATGATAAGATGGTTGTTGTACTTCTTTAAACTATTTGAAATTTTTTTTTAGCATATTCAAACTATTTTTTATCTTCTTCAAATTGTTGATCCATTACTACCATGACTGAAATTTCAGCAGAGATTTCAAATTCTTCCATTCCATCCATATTTTCCATATTTCCTAAACATTCATTTTCTTCCTCAATGAAAGATCATGCTTCACAAATACATGTAGTATCATTTGATAGTCCTCATGAATCACTGTAAGTCCCTAATAACGCATCTATCTCCATGCATGTAGCACAATAAGGGTCTTCACACTCACTTGCATCTTCATTATGATCATTCTGAAAATGACCTTTCTCTTTTTGTCATCAATCATAAAATATGATAAGCTGCAAACATGATGCTCGTCCCTTAGATCAGTCTATTTATCTTCGGAAATGATCTGTAGATTCTCTTTAGGTTCTATCAACTAGGGTGAATCAGTAGTTTTTAGGAGTATGGTGCCCTCATGCACACTATGCTCAAAATACAAAGATTGATGATCATCTTTAATTTGCTTTAGATATGCTAAAAAATCAAACTATACGTTTTTTTGAATAGGTTACTTTTCTAACTCTGGAATATGATCGAACTAAAATTTAGAAACCCATTTCTCTATGCTCTGCAAAATTCCAATCTGTTGTTTTCTTTAGTTAACTGTCCCCCTAATGATATTTTGATCCTCTCTTTCATGGATTAGAAGTATGGGTAAAGGAGGAGGAGTGGGACTAATTTCAACCTTAACTAGAAAATTTTGAACAAGGGGTTGGGGTACAAACTCTATTTTTAGGACATCATCTGAATGCCAACTTGGACACTTTAATTTGGGTTCAACACATGATTACGGGGTAGGAAAAGTAAGAATTGTAATATCCTGACAATTTGAAAACTGATGAATGGGCTACTTTGGCTGATAAGGGGAATATATAGGCATAAAATTTGATTGACTCTCCTATCATCCTTTACTGCTAATGATTTCCCATATAGTTCCTTGACGGCTAAAAATGATTGCTTAAGTTCATTAATCTTGATCTCAAGATCTCTTCACCTTTCACAATCAAGCATAACCCTCTACATAACTTTGACCTTGAACAACATGTAATGATCATCATATTGATAATCATACTAATTTTCAAGGTTTGGGTCATAAGGATATTCATTATGGTAGGGGTTATAAAACTGATCTGAAGGGAAAGCTAGATAAAAAAGTTACTGGTTTGGCTGATAATACTATTGAAAATGAGGGTTCATGGCTGTGGGACCTCATAAAATACTAAAACTATGAAAAATAGGTCTGCTGCTCATAAAATAGCTGAAAAAAAAGTAATAGATATGATTTTCTTGAAAAATCCTCAGAACTGCAGCTGAAAATTTAATGATTGTTGAAAAGTGTTGTACTGATTTGAAATCAGATTTACAAAGTCACCAGATGAGTTCTGCTTAGATCTTGAATCTTTGAATGCATCAATAGTAGTTCTCATCCTCGTCCCACCGAGTGTGCCAAAAATGTTATCTCTCGAAAGTGCACCCTGTAGAGAGATTGCAGGGGTTCTAAGCTTTCTCTGATATCTCTCTTTCATAGATACAATGGAAAAACCTCAGGTATGTGGGTATACCTATTGTTGAGGTGAGTCTCGATATCAAGGTCGGTTCCTTCTTGATGTATCCTAAAATAATTTTTGGGGTTTTGAGGGTAAAAAGATGACTGTAAATGAATTGAAAACTGGGTGATACACCAAACTTATTGAGGGATTTGATTGAGTACATGCACAAATATTTGAGAATGGATTCTAGATGCACAAACCAATAGTTTTCGAGTAATATTAAGGTAAAACACTTGATGTATTGAGGGAATAATTCACAACAATACTATTAAGATAAGACATGCACACTAATATTATGCATAAATAACTAAATTTGTAGCAAGGTAAGATGATTAATCAGGGAATTTGACATTCATAAGAAATAATAAGGTATACACAACACTGCAAATAATTGGAAAGGCAAAAATCAATTCTCATTCAAAGGGAAAAACTGGAAAATATGCTTTAGCACTCATGTATCCAAAAAGTCATCTCCTTTGCCTTGCATTACACAATATATAACAAGTTTATTTAGCCCATCCATCCTAAAAATAGGCTAAAATTGTACTTGCCCCCCATGCATCTTATTTTTATCCTTTATTATGAATAAATAAAGGAATAAAATAAACATGCTAATACAATGAGGCATTAATAGCCTTGGTTACAAAATACATCCCAGTCAAACCAAGTTGACTATTCTATTTTAACAAGGTTGGATGAATAACTTAGCTAATAATAATCTTTTCTTGATGAGAAAGTCTTCTCCAATACATGCAACTTGTCTTCAACTGTTTGATGTGACATTTGCAATGATAAAATTTGCATTTTAATCCTACCCCTTGGATGCACATGCAAAAAAAATTAATATCCCTGTGTGAGAAAAAATAATTCCTTTGCAAAATATTCACCCAATGTGGGGACCACATGCAAGCTCTGATGTTGATATTTGTTTTCTTTATTTCCATGGTGAAATAATCCTCTTGGTCAACCTTCTTATGCAAAACAATATTATCCTACAAGTATAATACTTTTTATTTTGTTCTCAATTCCCATGTGGGGACCACCTTTGATGTGCACACTTGGTCTTCATTGGATTATTGACCCCCTTTAGGCCCATCATTGCACATATAGGTTATTGGGATCCTTTGAATAATTATTTCATTGCATAAAGCTTTCACCTTTTTCACTTGGTCGGCATCTATGATTATTTCATACATAGACTAAGGTAATGTTTACCCCATTTGATAATTCTGTGGCATTGACCATGGCATAAGTAATAGTTATAAACTTGATTATTTCAGTCCCCCTCCCATGAGAACGTGACCCACTGTGACAATATCGGTGGAAATCTAACTTGATTTGAGTTAGGTTTCGCCATTGCTTACACATGCATCCTTTTTACTTCGATTAAGTTAACTCATGGTGAGTTAGGTAGGGAAAAAATATGATCCCTAAACTTTTGCATTATCCTCGAGCTTTGCATGGGCGTGGCGAAGCCTTGTTGATTTGTTTCCTTGAAACCCATTGCTAAATCTTTTGAGATATATTTCTTCACTTGTTTGGGACGTCATGATTAGGAGCTCTATGTTGTTCATTAATCAAATTTGTGGTAAGTTCGATTCAAGGTTGAAGCATTCGTTGAAGATGTGTTTCCATTGATGAATCCTTTGATGTTTGCATCTTTTTTACTATTATGGTGCTCTGTAATATTTTTAATGGATACCATTTATAAAAGAGGAATCTCCTAGAGTTCCTTTTTCCTATTCTTGCATCATTATGGACGCCATTTCATGATCGTTTCCGATCTTTGACTCTAGCTCATTTGTTTGAGGAAGCTCATTTTGCATCAATGGACATCTTCAATGGAAGAAGAAGATCTATTTGGAAGGGGTTGGACTGAAACTTTGGGTCTGTTTGAAATAGCTTCCTCATACCCAAAATTTGGACCTTTTTTACATGGGTATCCATTATTTTGTTCTTTCTCGAGTTTGAAATGGTGATATATGACTTACTTGTCTGCACGACCCACCATTTCTATTGGTAAGTCATTTCTATTAATTTATGAATGTGGAAAATTGTATTGCAACTATTCTCTTCATCAAGGTTTGATATCTGGTTTTGATCTGTAATTTATGGATGAATGGCTCTAATTTATGATTTGGGTTTGCTTTCTTTTGGCTCCTGATTTGACCTATTTTAGCTTCTTTGAGAAATTGTATTTGTGTCTTACATTGTTGTTTATGGGTATGATGAAAAATACACCTTTTCTTTTGAGTTCTTTGAGCTTGGTAAGTTCTCTTCTTGATCTGATTTGGGGTACCCTCTGGTAGCTTTCTTTCAAACATTCTAGGTAATTCAATGCCTTGAGATCTCTGTTGTTTCAACTACATGTTTCCATTTACATCTCGAAACCGAGGGTTTTGATTTCATTTTCTTTGCTCTGTCATTTCTTCGACCATGTTGCCATTAATGGGTCTTTTTTAGATTTCTAGAAAATTTGCATTTCTTCGAAAATCTTTTCATGGCCATCATTTTTGAGCTTTCAAAACTTAATCTCTAAGTTCGAGATCCTATTTCTCCATTTTGATTCAATTTTAGAGTTGTTGGTCAATGTAGTTTGCTTTATATTTACTCAAAAATTGGGCATTGTATTTTATTTCTCAAATCCATAGCTCTTTGCTATGTTTTATATGAGTGGTTCAGGTGATATCTATTTAGAGCTTCTGATTTGTTCGAAACACTACTGATTTGTGGCATTTAACTCAAACATGGCTTTGTTGTAAATGCACTTCAACTCTATATTTGAAATCCCTTTAATTTCGCATTATGGAATAACTAATCTTGGTTTTTTTAAAAATGTTAACTATTATACATACTCTTGGAGCTCGAGATATATGTTTGAGAATTTTATGAGCTGAGTGTGTTGAAGATTCTATCTATTGTTGTTAATAGATTGCTATAGAAGAGGCATGATTTCCTATTTCTGAGGTCATTATAGCCTTTACATAGCTATAGATGTTACTTGAATTTCTCCTGAGAGCTCCCTTCATATCTTGCAAGTTGAAATACATGCTTGAATCAATGATTTTTCATTTCGAAAAGAATACATTCTTTACTGTATCTTGGGGAACTTTATTAATGATATGTTATAAAATGTATTTCCATTCCAATTTGTAAGTTTGGGCCTTGATGCTCCTTAGTTCTATCTCATCTTTTGCTAAATTTTAATGATAACTCCACTATTGGATACAGGTGCTAAATTTTTGGTTACCTCTAATTTAGGAGTCATTTGTCCAAATTTTGAATGTATTAGAGCCTTTTATCTCATTTTACACAATGGTTTGAGCCACCTATCTTAGGGCTAAGTCTTCTATTTCTTGTGAGAAGATAATGTATTACCCATTTGGGTATTTGCTTTGTTGTTATTAGCCTTACTTTGTATGTTGCCTACCTGAATGCCAAGGTCATTTTTGCCTATTGGATCTTCTCTTCTATGAACTTCAAGATTTAAGGTTGTAGTAAAACAGTAAGATGTGTGATGAGATGACATCCTTTTATGGCTTATTTGTTCACTTGCATATTTCTTGATTTTCTTTCTTTTGAGAACTTTGGCTGAGCTAACCTGATGGGAGGCCTCAGTATTTGGTTGTCCCTAAAAATATTTACCTAAAGATTTTTGTTTCAGTAGAATGTACCTTGATCATTTTTTCATTCTAATGGAAAACTGTAATTTGCATTACCTTTTACACCTGTTATATTTGGTGTTTATTGGCTTTACAATAGTTGTATTTACATCATTTCTCTTTTGTAGTCTGTACTTTTGATCTGTATGATGTTGAGTTGTAGTTATTATTCCTTTTGTTGTATGTACTGAATACAATAATCAAATTGACCGTTGGTGGTCTTGCTTGGTGATGCCTCAGTGCATTTCTTACTAAAATCTGTAACAGTCTGCATAACCTTCAAGGATTATATGATCTTTCTTATTTCACTTGCATATACAGACTATCACATACTTTCAAACATATTCAAGAGAATATTCAAAAGATCATTTCCTTTCACAAACTGAAGGCATTCTTAAAGTTGAAAATTGTTCTTTTGGATCTAATTTGCATATTTTAAAATTCATACTTCCTTCTTGACAGTTAATATGGTACTTTCCTTTCTGAATGATATGCTGAAGATGGATTGGTTATGTAATATTGATTACAATTTTAGCTCATCTATATCAAGTGCATAATTGCATTCCTTTGTAGGATCATGGCTATAGTTTCTCATTATGAAATCTAGAATGTACCGTTGAAGTAAAATCACATCTTCCTTTTGAACATTGCTTGTTTAATTCTTCATTTATTACTGAAACTTCCAATGTCATTCAGAATGTACTTTATTTTTGTACCCTTTAATGATAGTTAGATGTACTTTTGATTCTGTCTTTAATTATCCCATGTATCTTTATGTACCCTTATTAAAAGATTCAGCTACCTAAAACTCTAAACACATGGATATAAACCAAACTTGGAGCTCTAACAATATGTATTGTATTTCCACAGTACTGTGCAATTGCGGGTAACTTTTGATGAGATTGAAGTATCTGAAAATGAAGCAATACGAGGAGAATGAGAGAACCAACCCAATCAAGAAATGATGGGTTTCTTCTCTCTCCATTTTCTTATAGTTTTAAGTATATGCTTCTTTTATTTCCAGTACATATAAGTTACATCCCATGGCTTGTGTGGGTTCACTGTACTATTATTCCTCATGAATAAATGAACTATTTTTGTGTAATGAGATGTATGCCTTTCTTTTCTATACTTTCTTCATTTGAATGGATAATAAGGAACTTGTACAACTCAACACACTTAAATAATTCACTTAGTCATGGAAATGTAATTTAAAATCAAATATACTTTTTGATGTTCATTGGATGACTGAAATTTGTTCCGCACCATGTCCTTCAAACTTGTAACCTATTTAGCTTCATAACATCACGTCTGATACATGTTTCCCTTCCTTCCTTCTTCAGGGCATTATAATGGTCATTTACAAGCTATTGAAAGTTCTGACGAGGGTAATAAATGGAATGGCTAAATATATGAGGCATGGTATTTTATAACTGCACCCAATTTTTTTTTTGATCCAAATGTGACTTTCGAGACTATCCAAAACTAAACAATTAAAATCTATATCTTATTTTGAAGTGGCTAACCCAAACTTATCCAAACTTGTAAACCAACCAATTTGAGAAACTTAAAAGTTTCGAGTTGACCTTTTCGCATGGGGTGTAAAAATTATCAACAGTATTGTGTGATATGTATGATTGGAAGAAGATTTGGATGTCTTCGTGTCACGTTATTGAGATTCATTGTTAAAGAGCTTGAGTTTACCCTTGTCGTTGGTTGGGGTAGAGTTAGTAGATTCTGGAAACTCTAGTTTATTATCTTCAATTAGATCTTGGATGATTGTTCATAGTTTGAAATATCTATTTGTAGAATATCTTACACATCGATGATAATCACAACATAAGTTCTCATTGTAATTCCTAATTTTTGGTCATGATGGGTCTAACTTGAGTGGTGGGGGAAGGGTAATAATATTTCTCTCAATAAGTTGTTTCAATATGAGATGTTGTGCCATGGGAAAGCTACTAAATGTGCACCGAGGTTTTTGTGACTGAATCTCTTTAGTAGGAGTGATATCATTGATGGTTATTTTAGTGTCAGTTAGCTTAGTGTTAGATGGTTTAAATGACGTATTGTTTGGAAAACGTGTGGAGGACAAATATTTTTCCTGATACTTAAGCTTTCTTATGGATAGGAGTTTTCTCTTATGAATCTTAAGAGTATGAAAAAGTTGATTGATGAAGGAGAGGTTTCAAAGAGAACACTCTCTTGGAGAGGCGGTAAAAGAATTTGAATGAACAAGTCCTGAAGCTCAAAATCTGTAAGCACATTTATCATCTTAGCTAGATTGTTCTTATACCTCAAAACATAGTTAGTGAGGTATTCATTTGATTCTTGTTTAAGTTATGCTATCTGAGCGTAAGAGATCTTAGAGACAATATTGATGGAGAAATTAGTAAGAAAGGCATCAGCTATGTGTGTGAATGAAGTTACTGAGTGAGCAAGTAGGTCATAAAACCAACACATCACATAATTTTGGATATTACGAGGAAAGAGTTTAGCTAAAAGAATATGATCATAAGTGAAATCAAGACAAGCGACATGAAATGCTCTAATATTTTCTTGTGGGTCACCATGTCCATTGAAAATAGGAATCTTAGGGGTGATAAAGCTAGGAGGAAGTAGATAAGCAGAGATGGAAGGTGCAAATGGAGTATGCAATAAGAAGGTAGTATCTATATATGTGATGCATGTGAAGTGGGTTGTTGCAACTTAAAAATTTGAGCTTGAAGTTCATGATAAAGAGAAGTTAAGTCTTGATTTCTAATGGATGAAACATGTCGTATATGAGAAACTAAGGGTGGTGTAAAATTATTGGTAGGGGAAGTAACAAAAATGAGAATAGTATAAATAGGTGGAAGAGTAGAAGTGAATGGTTGAGTAGAAACATAAGTGGGTATGGTTGTAGAAGTGGTGAGTTCCATCAAATTAGTAGCTTCCTCATGAGCAACGTGTGAAAGAAAATCTAGATCTTGGGATTCTCAACAATGTGATCATTGATGGCCTTAAGATGAGCTTCAGTAAACTCTCCATGAGAGTGAGCCACGATGAAAGAAAAATGAACCCTAGACAGAAAGTGAATTCAAAATTGGGGTTCACCAAAATGATTAACTTAAATGTGGAATGTATAGTAGTTAATATAATCTAGAACAACATGTAAATATAGTAAATAAATACAAGTAAATTACTATGGGAAATGACCAAAGCAATTAAGCTAATGTAAATAAGAACCATAATATGTAAGAGGAGTAAGGATGTGAATTAGTTGATAAGAGAAGCTTGTTGGATTGTGTCACAGAATAAATAGAATAATATGGAAGTAGTAACTTTGTGTAGAGAACCTAAAAAGGAAATATTTGGACTGATTCTCTAGGCCCACTAGGTTGGGGGGCACCTATGGGCACCTCGGTTTGCAGTATGGGTGCTCTGGTCTATGCAAGAGGTTCAAAATGAGTTTTCTAGGTTGGGCGGGTGGTCTGAAACACTCGTTATGTGTCACATAGATTTGATGTATTGTGTTGAGTGTCACTAATAATCCAAGATGAAGAGAAGACCTGCAAGACCCTAAAACAAACATTAAGCCCTAAAAAATAAAAAATACATATGAAGGGGTCGACCGACCTCATCTACCATAATGGTGGACTTACTAACTGAGCGATGCACTACATCTTAGACCCGATGTAGTTATATGTGTAAGTGTGTGCAATCATGTGCCCTAGGTGCTCTTGTGTTAGTCACACTTTGTGAAGTAGTGGCCTATAACTAGATGTAAAAATGTAGTAGAATGGTGGATGGAATAGAATAAAATCCCCTCCTATGCTTGTGTGATGCAAATTAACCATCCTTGTCCTTTGTGATGAAGCTAAGTGAATGTAAATGATCTCCAAAGTCTTATGATGAATGCAACCCTATGTGAATGATAATAGTGACTAGTTCTTAGTCCCTCATTATGGTCTCATAACTTTATATTTATAGGGTTCTCTTGATCTAATTTCATGATTAACCCTGAAATGGCCGACGACCAAAAAGATGAGAAGCTAAAATGGCTATAAAGTTCCCAAATAGTGGCGGGAAAGTTAAAAAGGATCGGGGTGTCCCTAGCGGGACTAGGGCACACATGTCGATACTAGCTGGGTGCTCCATTCAAAGCTAAAATAACGTGAAATGAGAAAAGATGATTGGGCATGCAGGTGTAAGAGGTCGGGAATGATGAAAGAAAATAAAATAAGATGGCCAAAATATGGGGGTTAATTAGTAATTTCTTCACTCAAAAACCATATGAACATTAGTATGAGACCGAGACTAAATATTACCTAAAGTTCATGATGTAGTGTCTAAAATAATCACTATTAACATTTTCTAGGAATTTAATATTCCTACATCTACCTACCCACCTACCTTACACATCCCTACACCTATCATTTCCATGTGACCTCACCCCTAATCATTATTTATTAACCTAATCTAATTATAATCCTAACCACATTATCACACCTCTAAATCTAGAGGATTCTATTTCTAGAAGCCTCCTAACTTTCTCCTTCTATTGAATATTTAATTCAATAGAATCTTCTTCCCTCGGTGAATTTTGAATTCAAATTTATAGAGTATCCCACTCTATAATTTTCTAATACTCACATGCATTCTTCACCCTTGATCTAAATGCAACATGGCTTCATGTTAGCCATTGAATCCTCTACCCATAAACTATAAATTGAACTATCCTCCTCATGAAGATCCAACTTGAAAATCCATATCAAACCTCTTCTATTTTTTATCACTCAATAAATCCATCCAATCAATCAGTACATCTTCAATCCACTCCAATCAATCCAACCCATCTTCAACAATAAGGAAATCCAAAGCAAAATCAAGGGGAGGTGTTGTCCAAGTTTGTCCGCACAAATATGAAGCAATCAATAAAAATAATCCAAGATCAAATCCACCACATCAAATAAGGTGTTATGTAACTTATAGGTAAGTGTAGGTATTTGTCTCTCTCATCCTTTCCATCCATTTCTCTATCTGAGGTTTTGTTTGAAAAGATTAGATTATATGAGCAAGTTTGTTTGTTTTCTCAGATTTTCAAAACTAATCTTTCTTGCATTACAATTGTAACTTTGCTAATTGGCTGAAGTAATTCTTTGACACACTATAACTATAGTGAATTTGCAACTCTTTAGTGAAATTTTTCCATGTGACACTGAGACCATTCTTCTCCCTTTGAGCACATAACCAACGATACCACACAAATTGGTCAAGTTCAAGATATACATATTTCATGGTCACCTTTTTTCCCGATGTGATATGATGTAGATCAAATAAATTATCCTTTTGGTTAAAACCATTGAGTGGATCCTTTCCATAAAACTTATGCATTTCCACCTTCGGATAATGACACACCATTCATTAGAAGATACACTAGAATGTATAAAGAATCATTCTTGGTTGGTGTGATTTAGATCTCTGTGTGCATTTCTTGATGAACCCATGTGACTGGAATGGGAATTCATGCTATTATTCATGATTGAAAGAGAGCATCATATCCTTCTAAAACATTAAACCCCATCTTCATTTTATCCTTAAGGTTAAATTCTAGTAGATGAAGCTCATTATTGAGGTCATTCTTATTCACCATATTATTAACCCTTTCCTGAAGATGATTGACTACCTTAAATATTCTAGAACTTAAAGATTCCAAATCCATATCTTCCTTATTTAGAGTCATTCATGGATTTTCTTGACCTTTCCTTGGCCTCAAGTTGATATATTGGTCATGATGTGGGGTTTGGGTCTTGGGATACAAGGATTAGGGTAAAAATTTAGGGTTTAGGGTTTCATAAATTTATTTTCCAAATAGATGGAAACATAGAGAATAAAACCTAACTATGTTTGGAAATCTTTAAGAATATATAAGAAACTTAAAAAAAACCTAAAATTGTAAACTAAGAAACAAATTTATGAAAAAAACTAAAACTGATATAACTTATACAAAACTATCCAAAATGTTTGAAATTTGGAGAGGGTCTTACTTGACTTATTTCGCAACACCACAAAAAAATTGTAGAAATTTTTTCTTTTGGTTTTGAGATATATCCAAATTATCAAAATTAGGGTTTTGACACGCTTCTAAATATGAATATCATCATCTAAAATGATCACAATATCCAAGTATAATAGCCAAGATCAAGATTATCCAAGTATAATAGCCACTTAGGGGGAAACCTAAAAACCATACAATAAGACCTAAATGTTCAATATGATGATTAAATACTCCTTAAATTACCACCTATATCTATCATTACTATGTTATGGCCCACACCAAGGCCGACCTACTAAACATATGAAATCATAAAGGAAATGGAATTACTAGGATAAATATGGATATCAAGCTTGGGCCAAGAAAAATCATAAAAATAGATCACCAACATCTGGGGAGTGAATCGAAAAGGCCGCTAGGCGATTCGGAGCACACAAAATTGTCTATAAATGATCACAATATCCAAGTATAATAGCTTATCAACTTTAAGGGGGAAACCTACAAACCATACAATAAGATGTAAATGTTCAATATGATGATTAACTACTCCTTAGTACCACCTATATCTATCATTACTATGTTATGGCCCACAAAAAGCTAAAGGTCGACCATTTACTAAACATATGAAAAATGTTCATAAAAAAGAATGACATATGATAATAAGAGAGATTATCTAAGCCATAAGTAGACACTACATATCTAATATAACCTATAGGGTTAAGGGTGTAGCACTGAATATCACTAAGAATGCATCAAACTTGACGATATGAAGTTTTAAATCGTTTCAATATTCTCCACCACAGTGTCAAAATTTTTGGAGCTCATAATTATACCATTTTTGCATCATGGAAGATTCAAAATTTTTGTGAGGTGCAATTTGGTCAGGCCCCCGGTTTGAAAGGTATCCCATTTTTAACATGGTTTTTTCTCAAGCCGTAAGGTCCCACACTTGGATACAATCCCATGTTGGCCCAAAATTATGAATCTTCCATGACCTCCGGGTAATGCATGAGCCCTTCTGGAAATGATAACCTATAAGGTTAAGGAGTGTAGCTTTTTTGTATATCATCAAACTTGACGAGGGTGCAATTTTCATGGATCCACCAAAACCATGAATCTTCCATGACCTAGACAAGATTGCACTCAAAATTTGAATACACCTCTTCAGTACATCTTGTAATTTCTTCTATGGTACTAAAAATCCTCATCCATTTAACACTTTAATCTCATATCCTTTGACATTTTTGGTCTACAACAATTTATAACCCCAATATACATGATCCTTATGTTAATAGGGGTGACACCACAAATCAAAGTGACCATATTAGTAATGTGATGGTTTTTTAATGGGATGAGTATGTTTGTTTGCAAATGCTTTCTCTCTCCTCCTTTATATATTCCTACTTCAAAAAACACCATGTACAAATACTAACATGGAGGCTTGATTTCATAGAATATTATGTTACCTTATGGTCCATGAATATTGTAGGAAAAACCATTTTTTCCCATACTAAAGTGTTTCTTAAAATTCAACTCCACTCCTACTTTAATTTTTTTTGTGAGAATGTCTTAGATTTTGAATAATGTATCAAGAAAAATCGGTTAATATGCAAAATCAACAATTATTATCACATCCTTCAGGCTCTTCATTCTCAAATTTCCTAGTTTTGGATTCCATCCCTCCAAGGTAAGTTAGATATTTACCTTTGTGCCAACGGTTTACTCATTTTTTTTATTAGTGGATGATAGAGATTCCATTGCTAGAAATGTCAGGGTGTTTCATAAACATCATTTGTTATTTAAGCCATGGTACCCTACTTTCAACCCTCTTACATAAAACTTTTCACACAAACCAGTTTGGATTCAATTACCACACCTTCCTCTTCAAGTTTGGAATATTAAGTTCTTGAAATTCGTTGGTAATACTTTGGGTAGCTTTATCCTCAATGATTTCAATATTGTGGTCTATATTTATACCACTTATGCATGCATTCTAGTGATTTTGGATACCTCCCATAACCTCCCTGCTTATATTGACCTTAAAGTTCAAGATAGAATTTGGACCCAAAATCTTGACTATGAAGGCATGCCCTTTAGATGCAGAATATGTTTCAAATTGGGGCAAATTTCCATAGATTGTTTGAGCTCAAGATAGAAGAATGGACATACTTCTTGGTGAAGGATTCCCTCCCATATCACTTAGTGGTAAATGAAAAGTTTTTTTGATTCAACTTCAGAGGAGCAGAACAAAACCATATTTGAAACTCAAGTTGAGAAAAAAGAGGAGCCCAAGGAGTCTCTCCTCTCTGATCCAATTAGGGAGAATATGGTTTTTTCTTTTTCTCTTTTTGCTTATTCATTTTTTTCGGAAAGAAGGCCTTTTCTTTGTAACGAGGTAGGGACCCTCATCCCTCTTTTACTAATATAAAAAAATCAGCCCTCTCAAAGAAATTGAGACCATTAAAAATACTCTTCATTTATTATTCAAGGCAAAAAGATTTATGTATATACCAATGGGCCAATTTATGAATTGAAATATTTTGTAACTAAAAGAAGAGAACATCACTACCTGTAGCTTGAGTTATTCAAACCAAATATGAATAGTTTTACATTCATTCATGGATGTGGTTTGTTAAGATTGGATAAATGTTGAAACCTTGGATTTAATCATCTATTTTTAACTAATTATGAGGGAAAATGCACTTTCTCATTGCATTTTAAAACATCTTAATCATTTTTTACATATTTTTATTTAAATGATTTAAAATCCAAGGTTTTTCATTGATATGGAAATGGATGGTGTGTCACCAAAATAATTAATATAGAGATGTTTATTTTTATGACACCAAATATAAATAATAACTTCATGTCATTGTGCACATGTGAAATGGGCATGCTTAAATCTAGGAGGTGCTTATAATGGAATTTTTCACAAGTGATCACTAGTTTAATGTGTTCGTATTCACCATCAACAACAAAACCCATTGTAGAATTGGGCCAGTTTGATTTTTATTTGTGTGCTTTGTGAAAAAGGATGGATAATCCAAGTGTATTCATTAACATGGTAGTTAGTGTTAATTTCTATGAAAATAATCAATATGGAGATGTTAGTAGGTTTTGTGTCCAAGTATTTTCCATCAACAAAAGGACCGTAATGGAACTAGGCATCTTAATCACTTTTTATGTATTTATAATAGACAACAAAAATACCAAGAACAAAAATTGATATGGTAGTGGGTGACATGTCAACTAAATGTATTTCTATGGAGTGGTTCAATAAAATATAATCTATTTTATTAAAATATGAGTTTAGAAATTGTTACAAATGATATACAATAAGATACAAGCATTAAGAAATTTTATAGATGAAACTATGAAAGAAAATGAGAAAGGTAAGGCATTATCTTGATTCTCTTATCCTGAAGTATATCTAGACTAGATTTTTTTGATGAACAAGTTGGGTAAGGAACTGAAAAGGCTTGATTAAGATCATTGAACTTGCAAAATGGCCTAGAAATGGGCGCCTGGGACCTCTGTGGGGCATTGAGTCAGCCAAAAAGGTAAGACCCTAATTTCTTTAGTGTCACTTGGGTTTCACACTTATTCGCCGATGATTTATTCTATGTCACACATGGATCATCCATGTACCTATAAATCTACAACACAAGTAATCTCCTATAAAACACTCAAAACCACATCAAATCCTAAAAAAGAAAGATGCAAAATGAGGGCTCAGAATATCCTCGGCTATTAAAAAAGTGAACTTAAGACCGAGTACTACACTACATCTCAGACCCATTGTAGATCTATGTGCTTATGTGTGTAATACTGCTCCTAGGTTTCGCTCGCATTGGTGATGCCAAGATAGTGGATTGTAGTTAGATAGATGTAAATGTGTGGATGGAAAAATGAACTTCCCCTTCTTATATAATGTGTATGTAGAGTAATAAACCCAATATGTAGTCCCTTTGATATGTAGATAGATAGCCCTTGATAGAAATTACCCGCCATTATAATGGTATGTATGTTGTGTTTATATAGGGATCTCTTACTTGAATTTTGACACTAGTGACATGACATGCCAACTAGGACCTCAAGATAGGAGTAAGAAAACCAAAAATTCTGACCACAAATGTCAAAAATGTGAACAAGAACAAAGAGGACATGGGTACCTAGGATGGATAGGAGCACATGGACATTAGTGTGTAATCCAGGGTGATGGTGTATAGAGACAACTGATGAAAAATGTGTGAAGAATGACATGCAGTATCCATGTGACCTGATAAGAAATGAGTGGAGAAGTGCGAGAGGTGAGAGATAAAAAAAATAGAGACACTCAAAGTAAGAAGACATACTAGACAATGTGCCACTAGTGAATACTTTTCTTACACAATATCCATATATAAAACAACATACTTAGTGGTATAGTAAATATGAGTATGTGTATGATTTTTTGTCTACATTTTCCCCTCCATTATGTTATTTGAATGAAATTTCAAGTAATGTCAAGGAAGTAAGGAACATACCTATGATAATTACGCATATAAGCTCTATTGCAAAATTATGTGCAAAATAAGAGTGTATAACGTGGAGAACCATAGATCATTGTGTCAATCCATGTGGCGTAAATAGAGATGGTAAACATTTGTGAGGAGTACTTGGTGATATTGGTGATTTGATTTAGAGAATTTTGATATTTCGTAGTTGTTGTTGATGGAGATTTGATGGGGTAGGGAGTGATAAATTCCCATGCTCATTTTATGTGTGAAAAACTGAGGATTTGGGTGTCCTGCTGCTAGAGGAAGAGTGTTAGGGAGAGAGATCTATTTTTACCCTCCTACTATGACTACATCCTCAAAATTTCAAAGCATTGTAGATGGAAAAAGAGCATATTTTGTTCATTTTGATCCAACGATAATAACCCATTTAGGAGCAAGATATAAAATGTGATGACATCTCATTGCCCCTAATCCAAGGGTTTTTCCATGATGTGTATGGATTCCATGTTAGGTCTTCTGGAAGTGATAGAAAGTTTGAAGTGACTTCCCGTGTTAGGTCATCTCGAAAACTAGTGATGTAACTCCCAGGTTAGGTGATTTAGTAGGAATAGTAAAATACCTTGTGTTGTGTCAATTGATTGATTTGATTCGATTAGTAGAAAAGTGTATTGAGAGTAATCATGGAGATATTTTTCTCTCATTTCCCCATATTAGGTCATTAGGGGATCATAAGAAAGTGGTATGAAATGTCACATGTTGTATGAGTAATTTTTAATAATGGTGAATTGGAGACTTGAAATGATCATGTAGTAGTGTGAGGGGGATAAGAGGTTATGATCCTTATTGTATGCCCCCTTTTTGGAAGACAAAAGTAGAAATGTTAAGACAAAGTAGAAATGTAATGTTGATAATGTGCAAAATGAAGTGTAGTACATGTTGTAACAGTGTGTGTATATTGAGTTTAAAATGCACTAGATGAGAATCTAGCACTATAGGTTATGGATAATATGGTAGGAATGAGAAAATATCAACCCAATGGCACATACTGGGGATAAAACGGAGTAGTGAAGCATGTGATATGAGTAAAACCATGTGACGTGTATTAATTGGAATAATATGTACAAATAGTAACTATAATCAAGTGGGATATTGACACTTGCTATAAATAGAAATATTAAAAGGTGAAAAGTTAACTTCATTTTACCCTTGAGTGAGTGTGATTTTAAACTCTAAGATTGTGATGATGCCACAAATTAGAGCAGCGAGATTGATCCGATTCAAGATGGTGGTGGCGGTCATGGAGTCACACATGACAACTGAGTTGGTGAGTATGCATTTTTTCAAACAATTTGTAGGAATGATATTTTTTTAATTTTCCTACGAAATTTATGTTTTTGAATTTCTAGGTGTTTTTAACTTAGACAAGAGAATTTAGGGCACTAGCATCCTTCAGGACACAAGCACCCGGATCTAGGCGTTGGTGACATTCCCAAGGCACTGTGTCCTTGTCTTAAGTGTTGGTGACCCAAGAGGTTGTTTTGAGCCCAGAACGTGATGAATTTTAAAATTGGTGCCTTCTGATGTTAGTAGTGGTTGTTTTTATGTTGATATAGAGTGCTAAATTTATGTTTTTGTTAGTGTTTTGTGTTGTGTAGAGAGATATCCATTCTAAAGAGTTTCGTGGATGTCGTCACTTGAGTAGGTTGATGAGATTAGGTCTATCAAGTGTAGAATGGGATATAGTAGACCATACCGGTCTGCGACACATAGCCAGGTTGGGGAGGTACCTCATAATATACCTATGATTACTACGTTGTGTGAGCAATGGTATGCTGATACGTGTACATTTAGGTTTCCTACTAGGGAGATGACTGTGACCCTGAAGGATGTATAATGCATATTGTGGTTACCTGTTGTGGGTGAGAGATTCCAGGTGTGTTAATATTTGGATGAGCCTCGTATAAATTACATACTCAAAAATAATAATAAACACACTTTTTAATTCAAAAACATATAGAACTATATTAAATATACTTGAGAATTTTATTGCTTACACAAAGATTACATATATAACCTTTCCATTTCATATAAAGAAGGATATAAGGCTTACCAATAACATGCCACTAATCTCTCCACTTATCTCTACATCCTCAATATATCTCAACTAGTTCCATTTAATCTCTAATGAGTTGTACTACAACTCATGTACAATAATAAAATACAATTCAATATGAGATTATATTAATTTATTCTAAACTACTATATTATTATTAAATGAGTTATTTTATGTTAACTCATTTTAATAATAATTTTACATAATATAATGATAACAAATTTGATCACTAAAGAATATATTCCTAACAAGATGATGACAGTAGAAGATGTGCATCGACATTTGAGAGTAGCTAGGTGGTATTTTATAGGGACATAGGTACATATAGATACCCATATCAACTTGGATTTCATACTGAGATCAGGTGTTTTGCGATTGTGTAATTTTATTACAGAGGTTATTACATCATCAGTGGTAGTGGAGGGTGGTGGTGTAGGCATCTTGTATAAGATGCATGATATCTGTCGGTGTATAGAGGAGTGTGAGATTAGAAATGCCTAGGCGTGATGTTTACTACCACATTTGTACCAAGATTTATACAGGTTCACATAGGAGGACCATAGAGGTGGGCTTGGAGCCACCACATTACTACATACATGAGGCAATGTGCATATTGTGATATTGAGGCCATTTGGTGTGCCACGTGCGGAGTGGGTGAAGCCAGATATATTTTCTATGAGATGGGTAGGTGCTTGAAGTAGTAGGATGGATATTGATACGTATAAATCCATGTTTGATCACATGGGAATAGGGGCCATTATATGGAGGTGATATCGAGACTATAGGGGATGTCCACTGGATGGAGTAGAGCTATGATGTATTTGACATACTATGTAGTTAGAGGACCGCTTTTAGGGGTGACCAGGCTATTCCAAGAAAAGTGTGTGTCATGGTAGTTCAATATGGCTCAAGATTTGCCCCTAGAGCAATATGTATGGGCACGGGTGACTAGATCATCGAGGAGACCAGGGGCAAGACCGAGACCCATAGGAGCACAACTAGTGCCCCACGATTTGAATGAGGTGGATACAGCGATATATCCAATACATGTAGATGATGTAGGATGTACCGAGGCATATATTGCATGGTGGGTAAAGTATCGATGGGTGTTATTGTTTCCAATTGTTGTGGATGTGGCAAGAGCATCGCCAGTTGGAGGAGTAGAGGGGTAGGTAGCTGCCCTAGATGGTGATGGCATAGTGATGATGATAACATAGTATGAGTATTTGTTTGTTGATAGTTGTGATTTGTTACTTAGCTATTAGTTTGTGGTTATCATGTGTAGTAACTAACATTATTCATAAATGGTTACAGGGATGCTTATTTTTCACTGATTATTGATACATTGATGTAGAATGTGCCTACCGATGTGCTCATAGGTGGTGGGATGTTAGATCTCGTGGACACTATTGCGAGTGAGCATGCTCATTTGTTCAAGCTAGTGGCGATAACAACAATGACGTGCATTATTTTGTTGAATGAGCAAGATGAGGCATGTGTGGAGACCCAGTGGGCTAGGGAGGATACATGTGGAGGATTCCTAATGTAGGATGTGTTCCTGAAGTATGTAGAGGTACATGGCCATTTTTCGCAAAGTTGTCAATAGAGGTGGTGTTACTATGGAGGCAAGTTGAGAGATATAGGGGCCGCGACTTGCAGCATAGATTGAGTGGTGAATCTTCTAGTTTTAGATCTCCTCCAGTTGTAGATAGTGACAGTGATGATTAGATATGATGTATATGTATGTATGGGATTTCCCCCCAGTGATTTTATTTTTGTAATGATGATTTTTGATGTATATATGGATGATTGGTGGTATTATTGTGTTGTATGATGTTTTATTGATATGTGATGCAATTATTTTTATTCATATGTGTTTGTTTGATTTTTATTACATAAATAAATATATTGATTAATGGATGATGATGTTGAAAATTAGATTGTATATATGAATAGAGATGTGATAGGTGGTAATAGATGTGTGTATGAGCTGAATAATGTGAATGAAATGATTGTAAAAGTGTATGTAAGTGTTAGTATGATGAATAAGGGGGGAAGAATAACAATTCCCCTTAGTGTATATGTAGGAAAATGATGTTCATTTATATAAGACCCCTCAACAAACAAGAATGAACCATAAATCCAAATTTGTCATCGGGAAATGGTGTGATAGTGCACGCTAGATAGATAAATCATTAAGGCATATACCACTAGGATGAAGTGAGGTTCTTATTGAAATATGTCTCTCAATAGTCATGTAAGAACCGTAATAACACGAGTGCATCATCGGGTGGTGAGGTGAGAAAATCACCTACCAAAGATTAAGTGGGCATGGAGTGGTGGAAGCATGTGAAGTGGAAGAAACATGAGTGTATGAGCCAAACTGGATGTCTGATGAGATGGTGCCAATGATGGGAGATGCAATGGTGGGAAGCATAGATTTTGATGGCTTAGGAAGCCAATGTGAAGTAGGATAACCTTTGCGATGGATGAGTGGTGGAGGTTTTGCATGAATAATAACCTTAGGTAGTGGATGAATAATTACCTTAGAAGTAGGAGAAGGAGATAAGTGAACCAAGTAGTTAATCCATTTTCACTATGCTTTGGTGAAATTTTACAATAGGAGCAAGCTTGCACTATGGCATTTGGTTAAGAATCCCACTTGATAGGAAATGACGAGTCTATAAATTTGTCTAGGAGTAACTATAATCATTGCATAGGCACCCTTGAGCAAAAAATCCCCAAGTTTATATGGAGTTAAAAAATTTTCCTTTGGGACCTAATGAGCTCATCGAGCTCATCACCGAGCTATGAAGGGCCATCAAGCTCAAACCATAGCTCAGTCAAGTTGATGCATTGTTTATCGAGTTGGTTGTACCATATCAAGATGTTTTGGTGAGGCCAAGAATCGAGCCACTTGGGGTCTAGCGAGTTGTTTTAAGATCACCGAGTAGTTATATGAGTTGATATCTTCAAGGGAATCTGAGCTAGTTAAGAATCCCTATGAAATATTAAGTGAACAAGTTTATCCATTTGAGATGGGAGACATTGGGAGGAATTAGTTCAACAATGGTGATTGTTTCTGTAGAGTCTGAGTTGATTACATACCGGGTCGATTATAGTAGTAGCCGAACCCATAGAAATTGAAGGTGATTTTGGTCTTAGCTCACCCATAAGCACTTTGAAGAGGAGATTAATTACTGAGGAACCATGGAATCAAGAAATGAGTTAGTCCTCATATGAGAAGGAGGTTGAGCTATCATGAAACAACTAAGCTCATGGAAAAACCATACCAAATTCAATGTGAACTAGAGCTTAACCGCAACAAAGCAATGCTTTTATTAAGATAGAAACTTGAGACTATAATGAGATGATACGAGTAAGTTGGAATTTCAAACACTAAGTCCATGCAGAGAGATCCTCAAGTTAGAAATGGATGAAACCAAGCTCATAATGGGGTAGATATGGAAAACGCTGAGTTAACTCGGTGACCTCTCAAAGGATCAATTAAGGCAAGCTCAAATCATGGAAGTTGGTCGACACTTAGCCAAAGGAAAATGAAGGTTGGAGAAGCTCGTCAAGCTGAATCAATGAATCTCAACCTGAGCTTGAGGTGATAGAACTCATCACGGGCTCGCAGGCCACGGTGGAGTTGTGTGGGGTCATCACGTGGCCCCTCATCATAACTTCAAAATTAAGGGAAAAATAAGACCCCAAAGCCATGCGGGGTCTCCACGTGTAGCAGGCACATGAACACGTCATAAGTCAAATAATAATAATGGTCAAGGAAGGGTTAAAGTGGTGTGTTCACGAATATCTAGGTATCACAAATGTGCTAGAGAAAGAAGTCGACAGAGTTCTCGGGGGCCTTGCAAAGCATCCTCACGACGTGGGGAAAATTCTCTACGTGAGATGAGGTAGGAATTCGAGCTCACCAACATCTAAAATAGCTCACCAAAAAAGAGGAACAAATCAACATGGACATCGAGTCGAGAGATGCATAGAAGGAAAGGCTTAGAGTGACAAAAGGGACTCGAGGGAGCTAGTAGATGGCTTACTTTAGTCGAGCTAGCGAGAGATTGGATTGAAAAATGTAAAATAAATAAACTAAGACCCATTCGAATGCAACATGGAAATGAAAATGGGACCCACATTTTTTTTAAATCCCAATTTAATTGATGCATGAAACACTAGAAATAAGGTAGATATTTTCAATGATGCATTTCAACAAAGGAGTTAATTTCCTAGTCCCATAACAATGAAGAAATTACCATAACACCCATACAACTGCATCTTCTTAGAGGCCATAATGTTTACGTTTCTCATCCAAATTTCACAAAATTGGTCTAGTTGGAATCATGGTTCTGAGATCTACACATATTAGTAAAAAATCTAGAGATTGATGGAGTTCTAGGGGTGTTTTTTTAGAAAACAAACCAGGTTTGAAGGGGTAGTTGGATGGTGGGTGGAAGTGCAATTAATGGGCATGGATGGACATTTCTCAAATGCTGCAAGTTATGGGTAGTATGTGGAGGTTTTTGCAGGTTGAAAATAATGTTTTATACCTAATTTAGGTACGGGTAAGTGTACCAAGTTGGGGGGCCAAAAAGTGGACAAAAACCTAAAAATGAATGAAACATGATAACATTTTACAATAACCCGATCACGCTATGTTTTATTAGGATCGGTAATTTACAAACCTAAAATGTGTACACGTTATAACGCGATCATGTTATAGCGCATACAAATTATAATGCGATCATGTTATAGTGCGTACGTGTTTCTAGTGCTATGAAAAATGTACGTGTTTTGGGTTGGATAAAGTTTAGAGGGCCTAAAATAAGCATATTTACTAAAATATATTCTTATACTTTTATTATATCTTTATACTTTTATTATTTCTTATACTTTAAATTTATTTTAGTAAATATAAGAAGTTAGGGTCACTCTTCCCCTGATGGAAGTGGTCTCGTAGCTCTGACAATTATAATCTAGAAGATATTTTTCAAAATCTAATTTGGTCAGTACTTTCTCATTTTTAGAATTTTAGCAATGACCTAAAACTTTTAGGCCATATATATTGTATTCGGTCTTTGTTTTGTGAAAACATATAGTCATTTTGTTGGATTTTTGACCTTTTGGATTGGATTTTGGCCCTACCATTGCTTGAATTGGTACTAATTTCAAAATTTGTTCCATAATTCACTTTAGTGACCATGAATCAACTCTATGATGCTTGTCTACTTCTTACTAATATGATATCCTCACTTTGTAGATAAAGGATTTCTCCTTGAATGGGATTATTGTCCTATGGAAAAATTAGGTGATTGTAATGTGCCTCCTCCTTAGGGCTCGGGGCTCGGGGATCGGGGTTTAGGGTGTAGGGATGAGTGTTTCGTGATAAGGGTTTAGGGTTTATGATTTAGTGTTTAGGGTTTATATTTTTGTGCTCGTGGTTTAGGGTTTATGGTTTATGGATCATGGTTTAGGGTTTAGGGTTTAGGGTTTAGGGCTTAGGGTTTAGGGTTTAAGGTTAAGGGTTTAGGGCTCAGGGTTGAGGTTAAGGGTTTAGGGATGAGGGTTTAGGGTTTAGGGTTTAGGTTTCAAGGATTAGTGCTCAGGGTTTAGGGTTTATTGTTTAGGGGTTAGGGTTGAGGGTTTAGGTTTGAGGGTTTAGGGTTTGGGATTAGAGCTTAGGGATTAGAGCTTTAGTCTTAGGGTTTAGGGTTAAGGGCTTAGGGTTTAGGGTTTAGGGATCAAGGTTTAGGGTTTAGGGTGTAGGGTTTAGGTTTTAGGGTTAAGGGTTTAGGGTTTAGGGTTTAGATTTAGGGCTCATGGTTTAGGGTTTAGGGTTTAGGGCTCGGGGTTTAAGTTTAGGGCTAAAGTAATAAGGTTTATGGTTTTAGGGTTTAGGGTTTAGGGAATAGGGTTTAGGGCTTATGGTTTAGGGTTTAGGGCTCAAGTTTTAAGGTTTAGGGTTGAGGATTAAGGATTGAGGGTTTAGGGATTAGGGCTTAGGGTTTAAGGTGTAAGGGTCGTGGTTCGGGGTTAGGTACAAGGTTTAGGGTTTAGGGTTTAGGGCTCGGGGTTTAAGGCTCATGGTTTAGGGCTTAGGGTTTAGGGCTCAAGGTTTAGGCCCACCCATTCACTCACTATAATGTTTATGTCTTTACCCATTCTTATTAGTATTGAGTGAGAGTATTCAACTAAAAATGGTTCATCTGCTTCGTAGGTAGGACATCCAGGTAAGTCATCACAATTTGATGTCTTTCATCTATTGATATTTTGAAGGAGGGAAATTACAAATATCCAAGAAAAATTCGGTACAAATAAATGTTACCCAATACATCTATCTTATTTTTCCCATCGCATGGGAACTATTTCACTCACTATAATGTTTTTTGTCTTACCCATTCTTATTAGTATTAACACAGATAATTCAACTGAAAAGGGTTCATCTGCTTCCTTGGTAGAACATTCAAAGATAGTCATCACAATTTGATGTCTTTCATCTGTTGATATTTTGTAGGAGGGAAATTCTAGATATCCAAGAACAATTTGGTATAAAGAATTTTTTACGCTCTTTTGAATAATTCTTTTAGTTGCAAGCTATTGGGAATGAAGGTTTCATTCGAAGAACAAAGCTTGATATTTACAGTGCTTGTGTAAGATGGCAATTTGAGAGGATTTTGAGGTTCAATTTTATTTTCAAAGATGAATTACTCTAATGTTTGAAAATGTTTCTCCATATGCAATGACATTCTAATTCAGAAACTCAATTATTCCTGAATGTCCAATCCTACCATATACCCCAGTAGTCTTTGATCCTTAGATATAGGGAGACACTGTTACTTGGATTCCATTTATAAAGATAGAGGTATTTGTAAATTTGTGTTATGACCTCTAAATTTGTATGAATTTCAAGTTGTTTGGAAATCACATCACACCCTTCATTAGGCTTGATGACTGCCCCTATCTTTTTGAATGTGCTTTTGAAAGCATATATGGGTTTATCATAGAAGGAATTATCAATGAATGGAAGGTCACTAAGACGTAGGCTAGTTGAATCCCATTCAGAACTAAACAATAAATATTCACTATGTGATTGATAACGCCTTTGTGTTCTTATCCATTCCCCAGTTTCTATGCTTATTTTGAACACTTCAGGAAGTTCTGTCAAATTTTCTATCCATTCTAGTAGCAAAAGAGTTTTCTCTTTCTCCAAAGGAGATGATATTGCAAGAAATTTGGTTTTGATCCTACACCTCTGCGTTGGTATATTCTCTGTGTTTTTCCATTTCCTTTGAGATTAATTTTTGTGTTGTGATGGTTATGTTTTCCATCTTTCAATGGGTCATCCCAGCTTGAATAATACCATACGTGGAAATATGAAAATGTCAAATTTGTTTTAGATTGTGAAGAAATTGATATTCAAGAGCGTAAGTATATATGGGGAGAAACAATTTTGTAGATATGTGTAAAATGTATTACAAGGCACAAGGTAGATGTCATATCCATTTAGTTTCTTGTCCCAACTCTCATAAACAAGGTAGTTGTATAAGAAGAATCAATGATGGTTCTAGGCACAAGACTAGGAAATATGGTCCTAATATTGATATTCAAAAAGATGAACTCACTCATGAGACCTCTTGGGATATATATGAGGTTTAGGGGTTAGAGTTTGGGCTCTGGATTTAGTGTTTAGGGTTTAGGGCTTATGGATTAAGGTTCAAGGTTTATGTTTTAGGTTTAGGTTTATGGTTAAGGTTTTAGGGTTTAGGGTTTAGGATTTAGGGTTCAAGATTTAGTATTCATGGTTTATTATTTTGGTTTTAGGGTTTAGGGTTTATAGTTTAGGGTTTAGGTCTCAGGGTTAAGGGTTTAGGTCGTAGAGTTCAGGGTTTAGGGTTTAGTGTTTTGGGCTCAAGGTTTAGGGTTTAAGGTTTAGGGTTTAGGGTTTAGGGCTCAAGGTTTAGGTTTTATGATTCAATGCTTAGGGTTTATGGTTTAGGATCAGGTTTTAGGGTTTAGGATATAGTTTTTAGGGTTTATGGTTTAGTATTTAGGGCTCATGGTTTAGGGTTTAGGGTTTAGTATTTAAGATTTAGCATTTATGGCTTAAAGTTTAGGGTTTATGGTTTAGGGCTCACGATTTATGGTTTAGGGTTTAGGGATTAGGGTACATGGTTTAGGGTTTAGGGCTTAGGGATTAGGGTATAGGGTTCAAGGCTTAGGGTTTAGGGCTTTTAGGGCTTAGGGCTTAGGGTGGTTTAAGGTTTATGGCTGGGGTTTGGGGTTTAGAGTTATGGGTTTAAGGTTTAGGGGTTAGAGATCATGTATTTGGATTTAGGGTTTATGTTTTAGGCCTCAAGGCTTAAGGTTTAAGGTTTTGGGTTTAAGGCTCAGGGATCATGGTGTAGGGTTTAGGGTTTAGGGTTTAGGGTTTTAGGGTTTAGGGTTCATTTCAGGTTTATGGCTCGGTTTGGGGTTATGGGTTTAAGGTTTAGGGGTTAGAGCTCAAGGCTTTGGATTTAGTATTTAGGATTTAGGGTTTAGGGCTTAGGGTTTAGGGTTTGGTTTTAAGGTTTTAGGGTTTAGGGTTTAGGGTTTAGCGTTTAGGGTTCAAGATTTAGTTCTAGGTTGAGGGTTTATTATTTTCATTTTATGGTTTAGGTTTATAGTTTAGGGTTTGGATATCAATGTTAAGGGTTGGGATTAAGGGTTTAGGTCACGAGTTCATGGTTTAGGATTTAGGATTTATGGTTTAGTTTAGGTTTAGGGCTCAGGGTTTATGATTTAATGCTTAGGGTTTAGGGTTTAGGGTTTAGGGTTTAAGGATTAAGGTTTAGGATTTAGGATATAGTTTTTAGGGTTTAGGGTTTATCATTTAGGGCTCATGGTTCATGGTTTAGGGTTTAGGTTTTAGATTTAGGATTTAGAATTTAGGGCTTAAGGTTTAGGGTTTATGGTTTAGATCAGGGTTTAGGGTTTAGGGCTGAGGGCTTAGTGTACATGGTTTAGGGTTTAGGGCTTAGGGCTTAGGGTGTAGGGTTCAAGGCTTAGGGTTTATGGTTTAGGGCTTAGGGTTTAGGGTGCGTGGTTTAAGGTTTATGGCTCAGGGTCGGGGTTCGAGAGGTATGGGTTTAAGGTTTAGGGGTTAGAGTTCAAGGCTTTGGATTTAGGGTTTAGGTTTTAGGGCTTAGGCCTCAGGGTTTAAGGTTTTAGGTTTAGGGCTCAAGGATCATGGTGTAGGGTTCAAGGCTTAGGGTTTATAGTTTAGGGTTTAGGGATTAGGGTTTAGGGTTCATGGTTCACGGTTTATGGCTCAATGTTTGGGGTTCAGAGTTACGGTTTAAGGTTTAGGGGTTAGAGTACAGGGATTTGGATTTAGTATTTAGGGTTTAGGGCTTAGGGCTCAGGGTTTAGGGTTAAGGGTTTAGGGTTCAGGATTTAGTGTTCTGGGTTGAGGGTTTATTATTTTGGTTTTAGGTTTAGGGTTTATAGTTTAGGGTTTAGGTATCATGGTTAAGGGTGAGGGTTTAGGTCATAGAGTTCATGGTTTAGGGTTTAGTGTTTAGGATTTAGCGCTTATGGTTTAGGGTTTAGGGCTCATGATTTAGAATTTAGGATTCAATGTTTAGGGTTTAGGGTTTAGGTTTAGATTTTAAGATTTAGTTTTTAGGTTTTAGCATTTATGGCTCATGGCTCATGGTTTATGGTTTAGCGTTTATGGCTTAGTGCTCATGGTTTAGGGATTAAGGCTCAGGGTTTAGGGTTTAGGGCTCACGAGTAAGGGATGAATGTTTAAGGTTTAGGGTTAAGGCGTAGGGTTTAGGATTTAGGGATCATGGTTTAGGGTTTAGGTTTAGGGCCTCATGTCTAAGGTTTAGGGCCTCAAGTTTAGGGTTTAGGTTTAGGGTTTAGGGTTTCGATTGTAGAATTTAAATGCTAAAAATTTAGGCTAAATGCTAAAATCCTTAAATTTACCTATGCACTAACTTGACCAGATTATACTATAAAAAATTATATCCTAAACCGTGACTAATGGAGCTGTGAGACTAGTTCCATAAGGTGCAGAGTGACCCTAATTTTTATATTTACTAACATTTATTTTGTAAATAGAAGCATGCCAAAATCAAATATAATGTTCATACTATGAAGAACATGTATATGTTATAGTGTGTACGCGTTATAACGAGTACGCATTTTTTGTTTTTAATTTTTCCAAGCCATGCCTCAAGGCTTGGGATCCGGTTTGGATCCCCAAGCCTAAGGCATGGACCTACACAAACACATCAAACCGCGTGTTTTTGTAGGAAAATGTAAAAAAATCTCTTCTACCATCATAAATAGACATAAAACGATCGATTCATTTTAAAAAAATTCTACACCACGACGTAGATCAGACTATCTACTTTCTAAAAATATAATTTTTCAAATTTTCTGACTAATATATGGTTTCCATATTATTTATTTTCTAACAATGCCTTTTTATAGCTTTTTTTTGAAGTTTAAACACGTTTATCTTTCGTCGTATTTTTTTTTTTTTCGGCTCATCGAAATTGAAAAAAATGTATACTATCCCAAACTATATAATTTTTGATATTTTTTGAGGTAGTTAGGGGGGCACGATCGGATCTCCATTATGTTTGTACTAGAAAAATCATAAAAAAAAAATACTACCAAAAAAATCTTTTAAAAATGTAGCCCAAACTAGATTCTCCTAGCTATCTTTCTACCAAAGGGTTTTCAAAATACTAAATTTTTCTCAAAAAATGGTGGGGGGAACAAAATCACTCTGTTATGTTTTTTAACAAAAACAAGAGTACTTGTTGGTATTCTAATTATTTGACCCACTTAAACTTATCCGTTTTCAATAAAATTTAGTATCTTAGGAAACTAGACTCAAAATGCTATGATTCATGTTTATACAACACCTTCCAATTTTGAGTGTAACTATTTAAAAACTCTTACAAGTTGTAGTTTTTATTTTTCGAAAAATGCATCCACTTAAGACCCCTTTTTGGTCCCCCAACTTGGTGCACTTTCCTGTACCTTGTAATTGATGCAACAGCTAGATCTGAGAATTCTTGTCTCATTTCCTTCTTCTCTTTTTTTCTATAAATTAGAGTGTGGTCTCATTATTGAAGATGATGATTTGAGTAGCAAAACTCTACCCATTTTTTTTGTGAAGTTATTGTGTTGCAGGCCTTTGTAGTGGACTCCTTGCATGGTGATCTAGGCCCTTGCTTTGTAATTTTTGAACTATGCATACTCATGAAGAAATAGATGCAAGTTGTGGATGTATCTTCTTTTGTTGTGTTTGTTGCATTCTTCTTTCCTCTTCAATCTTATTGAAGGTATAATGTGTCTATTCTATGGACTCTGCAGGGATTCATTATTATTTTGTTTATATGGAGATGTTGTTGGATTGTGGGGAACTATCATCACCCTTTATAATATACATTTTTCTCTCATTTTCACACATTGGATAATTATTCTCATACCCTTATTTTGGTGCATCACCTCTATAGTGTATTTTCCCCTTACTTGCATGTTATTTCTTTCTCCCTAGTCCCTTGGAAATTTTAGGATAGAGATAGTTAGTAGTTTGCTTTCATTAGTGTTAGTTTGCACTAGGAGTAGGAAGAAGAAACAAATTTCTCTTGAGGTCTATCTCAAGCAACAAGTCCACACTTGGAGATAGTACCCATGTTACCCAATCACACTACTTTCCTTAACATATCCACATGCTAAGAAATCATAGAGTGTTGTGATTCGGTGATAATAGTAGTAACACGCTTACGTGGGAATTACAGAAACAAACCACTCATGAGAGAGAGAATAAAAAATAATGGCACCCTTGTCCTCTAATTGTTTTAGTTTTTTCAGAAGAGCTCAACAATCATTGTCACGATGGCCATTGATGCGATGATAATTGTAATAAGGATGATCGTGTTGGTGATGCAAGTGATGTTGATGATGATGTTGATTAGAAGGAAAGAATATTAATTTTTATCAACTAAAGTATGTAGCACATCATGAGGCCTAGAAAAATTTGAGAAAGGCAACATCTCCCGAGTAGGAGATGGCGAAGACTTAGGCGAGAATGATGTGGTGGCGTTGAAGAAGGATGCTTATACAACAAAAGAGATGGAACATGATTTCAAGGTGGAGGAGATGGAGACCTTGCAGGACGTTTAACATATGGATGATGTGAAGAAGTAGAAAATGATGCCATAGTAGAATTAATAGCAAGAGAATCTATAACATGTGTAGCAATAAAATATTGTTCTAGATCAATGACTTTGTAGCATAAGAGGGTAAATGATTAAGAAAATATTGAATAAATAAATGCCTAAATCTAAATATGTAACAAATTTGAATCTAAACAATTAAGTATATATTCTACCCAATCAAGATAAGCTAGAAAGTATAAAATCCTAGTTGAAAGTAGAAGGATAAAACACTTAGTTTATTTTGATGTGATGCCAATGTTATGCCGATCTGGAAAATAGTTGGAACAAAGCTCGGGTGTCACAATAAACCAAGAAAAATTAAGGAGTGGTGGAATTAACAGGACCAAGATGCATATATTGGGTCAAGGGTGCATGGGGCTATGAGAGACCTATTTTAGGCACCCATGACTACTCAAAAGGTGTGAAATCAATTTCATAAGGTCGTCACAGGATGTTCACTACTTGTCACCTTTGATTTCTTGTATGTCGTTGGAATTCATTGTTGTTCACTTGAAACCTACAATCAGAAAGAAGCACCTATAAAAGTCTCAAACCACATCAAATCCTCAAAATAAAGATGAAAAATGAGGGGATAGACTATCAACAAAGTAAACTTACTACCAAGCATTACACTAAATCTCAGACCCAATGTAGTTCTATGTGTGTGTGTGTGTGTGTTAAGGTCATGCTCTAGGTGGCTCTTGTGCGTGTCACACTTGATAGCTACAAGTAACTAGATGTAAAAAATGTAGATATATGTGTACATGAAAGAATGAACTTCCCTCATATGAAGTGTATGTAGAAATGGAATTCCCTTGTTCTTTGTGTGGAGCTAGATGGATGCTTGAATGCTCTTTAAAATTCTCTTGGATGCAAGCTTAGGTGGTGATAGCTAATGTTTAGTGCTTGCTCCTTAATTATGGTCACATAACTTTATATTTATATGATTCCCTTGCTTGAATTTCGTAATTAACCCCAAAAAGGCCAACCACCAAGAAAATAAGATGCCCAAAAAGCTAAAAAGGACCCAAAATATGTTAATAAAGTACAAAGAGGTCGGGATGCCCGGAGGAGATGAGGGCGCCTTACACTAGGGGTGCTGGTGTCCAAAATGATAAATGTCGAGGTATGAAAAGATAGAATAAGCAAGGAGTGTAAGACCAAGCAAGAAAAAAGAAAAAGAAAAAATGGCCAAAGATAGAGATCATTTAGTACTTTTCTTTCTTAGGAATCATATAATAATAGTATGTGATCATGACTCCATAGATGCCCAAAGTGCATGATTTTGTGTCTACATTTGCCCCCACTTTATGTTGTTGAACGAATTCTTGATAAAATAAAGTAAATAAGAGATGTGTACCTGATAACCATGTAGATCAATGGTGAAAATGTTAGAGATGTGTTGAGAGAGACAGGGAACAAGTGTGGAGTGATGAATAAAAGTGAAGAATGGAAGTTAAAGAAGAGGAAGTGAAAAATGATGATGATGACCCTAGGGTGAGAGTGTATGTGTAGATGTCACGTTGTACCTATTGTTGATGTTGATAATTGTGTGCTTGATGATGTGATTTATGTGACTACTCCTTCCTATAAGGATGGACTTGCAAAAGAGAAGAACAAACAAGTAGTCAAATACACATGTATATGATCAAAATAGTAATAAAGTTTGTAAGAGTATGTAAAAAAATGAAAAAGGAACATGTGCACTTGATCCGTGATGATTGAAAATAGATAGAAAGTATCCTGAAGATGTTGTAGAAGATCAATTTTTTTGGCGATATCACGCCAAGTGCAGAAGAAGTGTAAGGAGAAAGGTCTAGTGTTATTCTCCAACCTTTGAATATTTCCTAAAGTGTAAACACCAGTGTAGATGGTGTGTAAAAATCTGATCATGTTCGAACAATTCCGATCCAACGCGGAAGTAGAAAAGAAGGTGTAACACATGCATGCTAAGTGCTAAAAGATTGTGTGCCCTGTAAAAGTCGTTATGTGAACTACTAAAAAATATGTTGGATTGAAAAATGTTGTGTAGTTTCCCCTAATCATAGGCATCCAGGAAGGGTAAGGGGCACCCAAACATTCTTGTGGTGCAGGCATTGGTGATTGTGTTATCTTGAGGACCCAATTCGGGATCTGGTCGTTGTTCAAACCGAAAGATTGTGCTAGGTTGTGTACTTAATTGTGTTGAATTATGTTTGTAGACTTCTATATGGCCCAAAGGAGGAATAATTGATGTGCTTGATATTGATGTCATGTAAGGGGAGGGAGTGTGCTTGGTAGAAACCAAAGCACATACAAACAAAGTGGATGGAAACAAGTGTTAGTGTAAATAATCCAAAACACTACACACACAAGAAATCAAGTAATAATGCAGACAAAGTAGACCGCAAAAAGTGGGTTTCAAACATGGGACACCACTCGTGATGTCACAAGACAAGTAAGGTTGGAGTGGCTAAAAACAGATAAGCAATGAACAAGCAAGACATAGAGCAAAGCCCACAAACACTACCAAACAAACACAAATAGTACAAGCATAAAAGTAGACAACCATGAAACCAGATAGACTTGTAAAGTAAATGTTACACATGAAGCACTCGTTAGCATGTTAGAAAGGTAAAATGTATGTCAAAGCGTGTATAATCCAATAAACTAGTGTGCTATGGAAAATGAAACAATAACACCTGTAATGTGTGTAGACATGTGTAAAATGTTGACATGCTCATTTAGCAAATAACATACTCATTTTACATTATTAATCCCTTTCCTATCACTAACCATATAATAATTAATCATGAAATTAATTATTATTATCCTTATTATCATACCTAAAAATCTCTTTCTATTCATCCAATAATCCCATCTCATCCTTAATCATATTAACCCATCATTGTATCTTATTATCTCATTAACTAATCCCTATTAACTATTTTCTAGGAATTTAAAATTACCACCCACCTACCACCTACTCTAAATCTATCCTATACCTAGCTTCTCCATCAAATCACCCCACTAAACATATTTAATATCACCTAATCCCAAGCTAAAAATCCTCCAAATCTAGAGGCTTCTATTTCTAGAAGCCTCTCCTATTTTCCCTCTTCTATATTCAAAAATTCAAATATTTCTCTCCCTCCAATGAAGGATTCTTCTAATCTCTAGAATTTTCTAATTCTATATTTTTCTCCATTCTCATCCATTTTCCACCATTGATCTACCTCCTACATGGAAAAATCCCAACCCTT
Organism: Taxus wallichiana var. yunnanensis; assembly: GCA_018340775.1. Classification (NCBI taxonomy): domain Eukaryota; kingdom Viridiplantae; phylum Streptophyta; class Pinopsida; order Cupressales; family Taxaceae; genus Taxus; species Taxus wallichiana. The sequence continues at coordinate 703,857,231 of CM031243.1, read as the reverse complement.
CATTCTTCCTTCCTCTAACTATAAATAGTGGTGTTACCCTCCATGCACACCACCTTAGAAATTTGTAAGTATATGCTTTGCCAAAATATCAAGCCAAGCTCTTAATCTCCATTACACTATATCAAGAAAAGTTCAACACTTTTCAAGGGGAGGTGCTGCCAAATTTATCTTACAAAATCTGAAGCATTCCCACTTCCATCTAACATCTATAGAGCACATCCAAAAATCAAAGGAGGAGAGTTACAATTGTGTAGGTAAGTGCAGGGATTATATTATCATTCCTTTTTATCTATTGTTCTATCTGAGGTAGTGATAAAGAGTGTTAGATTATGAATTCATCTATGTTTGGTTTCTAACTTGTATGTTGCACTAACACTTCTTTTTCATCTACGATGTGTATGAAAGTAGATGCAACTATGAAATCAAATGAGAAAGGTATGGAACTTATCTTGATTTCACTTATCTTGAAGTATATTTGGACTGGAGCGAGCTGATGAACAAGCTAGGCAGGGAACTAAAAATGCTCGATCAAGATCCTGAACCTGTAAATTGGTTTGGACACGGGCGCCTGGGTAGGAGCGAGGTTCTGGGGCACATGAGACCTCTTTGGGGCACTAAATTCTGCCAAAAATGTGAAAACATGATTTATTTAGTTTTATTAGGGTTTCACACTTGTTTTCCAATGATCGCCTGTATATCGCACTTGGATCACCGAGGTACCTGTAAACTTGCAACACAAGTAATCTCCTGCAAAACCCTTTAAACCACATCAAATCCTAAAAAATTAAGATGCAAAATGAGGGTTCAACTATCCTAAACTATAAAAATGTGAACTTATGACCGAGCGTTGCACTACATCTCAGACCCATTGTAGTTATATGTGCTTGTGTGTGTAATAGTTCTCCTAGGTTTCTCTTGTGCTAGTGACGCCAAGATAGTGGGCAGTAGTTAAATAGATGGAAATGTGTGGATGGAAAAATGAACTTCCCCTTCCTATGTAGTGTGTATGTAGAGTAATAAGCCCAAGATGTAATCCCTTTGATATGTAGATAGATATCCCTTGATAGAAATTTCCTTCCATTATAATGGTATGTATGTTGTGTTTATATAGGGATCTCTTTCTTGAATTTCGACACTTGTGATAAGATATTCCGACTAGGACCATGTCATAGGAGTAAGAAAACCAAAAAGGCCGACCACAAATGTCAAAAATGTGAACAAGAACAAAGAGGACATGGGCGTCCATGATGGACAAGAGCACCTACGTACTAGTGTCTAGTCCTAGGTGTCAGTGTCCAGAGACAACTGATGAAAAATGTGCGAAGACTGATAGGAAAGGATCCATGTGCCTGACAAGAAAATGGGTGGATGAGTGTGAGAGGTTAGAGATAAAAACAATAGAGATGCTCAAAGCAAGAAGATTGACTACATAATGTGTCACTAGTGATTATTTTTCTTATGCAAGATCCATATATAAAATAACATACTTGGCGGTATAGTAAATAGTAGTATGTGTGTGATTTTGTGTCTACATGGAGATGTTTTCCTCCATGATAACAAAGGCAACTAAGAGCTTCATGTCACAATGCACATGTGAAATGGAAGGTTTTCACTAGATGACTACTAGTTTCATGTCTCGATGTTCTCTATCAATAATCACATGAACATAATATAAATGGGCCTCTTACTAACATAATGGTTTATTATTTGCTAGAAATGTTTGTTTGCTTATTTGGTCTTTCCCCCTCCTTTTGTAAATACATGCCTTACCAAAATGAGGTGAATGAATTGTTTTATTCGTGGATTTCATTTAATTCATTTGTAAATGATTTATTATCATAAAGTGATCAAGTACCGAGTTTTATTATTATGAAGGAGATTTACTAGCAATATTTTGAGTTTGGTGCAAATCATAAAATATCGGCATATTTATCCCCAAAATATTTCTAATGTAATTTAATGGCATGAATGACGCGTTGTGAATCTTCCTGATTCAATGTAGAGCTCAAGAGATTCTCATGCGAAAGATTTCCCATGTAAGTATTTTAAATTTGTTTTCAAAAGTTAATTTTTAACGTAACCTCTCATATTTCAAAATTATCACATGTTACATAAAATCTTACATTATCTTTATATAACAATTTCATAAAGCCATCTTTAGACTATATTTTTTAAATTGTTTTTTTTTTAAAAAAATACCTGATTTTTAACATAAGGAAATTAGGAAAGAATATACCCTTTAAAATTTAGTAAGATTAATGCTACTCCTCTCACCGTCAGGGTTGATGATAAATCAATTTTGTAAATATTGATTTGGAATTTTCATTTTTAAATATTTGAATAAATGTTAACAAATTATCTTTTTAAATATTGTCATATACCTTGGTTCATTTATTGATGTGACTTTACGTTTTTATTTCATTTTTACCTTTAATTCAAACACCTATTGGTACTTTATTTTATTAATAATATTTAAAGTTGTCAAATTTGTTATCTCTTACAATACATATTGCAATTGATTCTTAATATATCGTGGTTTTTATATTTTGTTTTGAAATATTTTATATTTTCGTTAGATTTAAGATTTTTTGGTCGTATTGATTCAATGATACATTAAGAAAATGGATAATGATATAATTGTACTAATCCCAAAAAATGTGAAGCCAATAAAAAGGTAAGCTTTCTAGGTTGGTCAATTAAGGCAAATATAATACTCTAGGAACATTTTATTAAATAGGATAATCATTTTCAGTAAATATTGATGTATTAATATCTACATTTTCATAATGTTAACAATTTACATATTAATTTTGATATAATTATTAGTGTGCTTATGTGGTTAAGTATGGTGAATTGAAATGAAAATCAATTAAAATGACAAAGTTGGAGGCTTTCAACTAGGCTCGACATTCCCTTCAAATCCACTAAACTTTTTCTGATAAATTTGTTCTTTATTGTAAAATGTCACGAAAAATTGTTGATTCATTATACCAATGACTCATCAAAGTTATGTGGGGTAAATATGGGTCCCCAAAATTATTGAATTCTCACATAAGCCATCAAACTATAAAGGATGGTAGGTGTTATATTGTGGTCATCCTCAAAATCAACTTACTAATCGGTTTTAAGAATCTTTGCAACTTTGTCATAGATATCATGGTTATCAAAAATTTGATAGTTCCCAATCTTATCATTGTTCTCGAGCATCATCGCCCATCAACATCAATGTGTTAAATATTAATATCCACGTATATTTTATTTTTTAGTTGTTTTTCTACTTCTCCTACTTCTAAAATATTTTGAAGCCCATCTATCATTGTTCTCGAGCATCATCGCCCATCAACATCAATGTGTTAAATATTAATATCCACATATATTTTATTTCTTAGTTCTTTTTCTAATTCTCCTACTTCTAAAATATTTTGAAGCCCATAGGAATACTACCACAAGAGTTGATATGAACTAACATAGCATATAATATCTCAATGCGTCCATGATTAAATAAATATTTACTAAATTAGACACATATACATGATTTAGTTTAACAATAAAAAATAAATTAATTTCAAATTACATGCATATACATGATTTGGATTAACAATAACAAATAAAATAACTTCAAATTTCGAATGAGAATTTTATGTGACATATTATCTTAAGTTATTGTGTTCCTATAGACCAACACACACAAGAAAAGAAATACACATCTACATTTCTAGCTAAATGTGCTTGTTATTAATATTTAATAGTTAATAAAGAGAGGCACCTCAAATTCAGTCTTTCAATAAGTTCTAGATAAATATAGTTTTAGATTTTTATAAAAACAAAAATAAAGTAAACAATATTGTAGTTAGCTTAAATTTACCAACATTTTATCCCTTATTTTCTTAACTAGACAATTGCCAACAAACTAATATGGTAAGTAACAAACATGAGAATTTTCAATGTTCTCTTTCTCTAGAGATTTTCTATCATTCTTGCTTTTCCTAGCATAGTTTTGACACGTTATTATCTCCAAAACATTCCCTAGTGGAATAATGAAAACATTTATTTTCCATGTTATTATCTCCCTCATGCATGGTCGAGGATCCACCCCATTTCAAAGGCTATCCATAAAACTAAATAAATGTTGTGCTGATGTAATTATTGTAGTGGCACTTCTACACTAAATTGAAACATACACACTCAATGTGGGGCAAAATGAAAAAAAAAATGTCTACAGGAGTCTGAATTCCTAAACAAAGAAAAAGTAAAATCCCTACATGTGAAATATGCATTTTTAGTGGTGTTGTTGTTGTATAGTTTTTTAACCCCATTATAAACCACAAACACAAAGACTATAAAATATATCAAACAAATTCTAACAATGTACGACAAAGAAGTAGTGCAATTCCATTACATAGGGAAGGGGAAGGTATGCCCATATAGACATATGGTATTTACAACTAACATTATTTACTTGTTCAAATGCCACATAGAGCTCCTTGATTTTTTTACAATGATAGAACAATTAGACTTTTGAAAAGCATAACTGATTTGGGATTTGAATCACACATGCCGGAAGTGATTAAGTAAATATCGATCGTTATTATAAACATGAAAGAGATTTATGTTTTATTGACCTATTAGAAGTGGACTAGAATGAAATGGTCTAAATTTTAACCAAAAATAAAATGTTCTACGAGACCACTAAAAACACTAACTACCTAAAGAATTGCAGATTTAGTGGTATCTTTTAGAAGGTTATTGTAGACACCCACAATTTTCCCGCACAAAACCAATAATTAGTTAGGAAAATTTATTGAATTTTTTTTTGTGTTTAAACGGGTTGCAACGGAATAACCTTCAACTAGATTTAATTATTTCATGATTAATAAATCCTTCGTTTTAATTAACAATTAATTATTATTATTTTAATTCAATCATTTCGGCTTAAATCCCCTTTTATGGTTCCCGTTAATTTCATTAATTAACTCGTATAAGCACTTAGTTAAGATACCCTTGTTACAAAATTTATTTAATTTAGTATTATATTTCTAATGTCATTTATTGACTTAATATCCTATGGCTAAGGTCAAACTTACCCTAACCCTATAATTTAGTTCAATAAATTTAATCCCTATAATAAACATTGTCTAGTTGTCTTTGTGTAAATTCAATTTAATTAATTTCAAAAGTCAAGGCCTTTATAAAAGTCACTTAACTAAGGCAATAAAGGTCACACTTAATCCTAACATCCTAACACCCCTTTAGTGGCCCCATTCACAAGTTACACATACATTTGATTTAAAACATATTCCCACCAAAATATCATCACCTAACTTTTGTAGGGTTGATTCAAAACCATTAGATGGATTCATTTAGAGCCCTTGGATCTTAGGTATTCAACCTAACCCTAAACATCCTTATGAAGCACTCTTATTCATTTCTTTTCCCTATTTTCTCATTTTCATTTTGCAGGTTTGGGAGAAGAAGAAGAATGGAGGCCATGGAAATATAATCAAGCTCAAGGATGGATATAACATTTTTATTGCTTATTTCATTTGTAACCCTCTCCTAGGGTTTGCTCACATTGTTATTTGTTATTGTGTATTTTATTTGCATTTTCCCTATTTGGGTATGTACATTTATGCCCCATTTTTAGATCTGGTTTAAATGTGATATATATACAAGTGGTTTGGGTGTATATATATATATATATATTTGTTTTTTTATATATTTTATATACATATATCTGATTTTATATATTTTGATATATATAAATATATATATATATATATATACATACATATTTATTTATTTATTTATTTATATATCAATTGTTAAATATATGTTCGGCCATGATTAAAAAAAATGCGCAATGATTACTAAGAATATCACCATGCTTTTAAGAAAATAAAATAGGCATATATAGTTGATCGGTCGCATTATACATTTTTGGCAAGGTTTAAATATAGTGGGGGAGGGAGGAGGGGGGGACCAGTTTGCGACCACACCCCCCATCCCATATAAATATGGGGTGAGGGTGTGGTCATGCGACCTCCCCCCTCCCCCAAACATATTACAATACAACAAATGCACACCCCGCATATTAATATGGGGAGTAAATCCATACATCTTAAGAATTTTTTTTTTTTTTATTATTATTAACATTACACACATACGCACACATATACATATATACACACACATACATATATACACATATATATATTACACACACACACACACACACACACACACACATATATATATAATAATGTAGTTATTTCTATTTATTTATTTATAAATATAAATATATATTTATATATATATATTTATATATATATAAATAAATTTATATAATTAAACATAATTATAATTACATATACACACACACACACACATTGTATTGTTTATTTTAAATGATCAAAATCATATGGCATAGTGAAATACAAGGTAAGGTAACTATAAATTTTCTACCTATTCATATAAGAGAGTAAAATTAAGAAAACTAATAAAATTTCTTATTCAACCTAATATAATTTGCAAGAGAAGAATTTTCCTTATCTAAAAATTCTAAACATCTATTTTCTTTCTCTACAACATAATAAGAGATGTAACTATAAATTCAATAATATGCCTACTTTTTCAATAAAAAAAAGAAACTATTTCCTTTCTTTCACAATAAATAAATGACATCCATTTCAAGCAAACAAGTGTATTTTCAAACAAGAACATCAATCTTTTAAAATGAAACATATTACACTTTTGAGGAAAAATTTAAGTTGAATATAAGCTTAGATTGAGAGAGCTTCAATTTCATTTTCAAAACCATTTCAAGGTTCTTATTTCATCTAATAATACAAGACTTGATAGTTTAATTTACAAGAACTAACCTATTTAAAATACAAGTTTTCATTCAATACACTCTTGGTAAAGTTTACAAGTTGAAGGGATATTCATAGTAAAAATACAATTTATTTTGCCTACTTTCCAAATATACATACATTTTGAAAGCTTAATACAAATCAACCTTTCACAACACATTTACAAGAAGTTGAAAATCTTTAAAATGCAAGTTACAAGCCCTCCACTTAAGTGGAGACAACATGGAAAATATTTTACAAAGTGGATCTCTCTTCATTTTCTTCAAGTGCAACTATGACCAAATCTTCACTTGAGCTCCACCATCTTCTCCAAAATCCAAAACAACAACAAAATAGGGGAGTAGGAAACACTCTCCACCCACCAATAATCCAATGAGGAGGAGAAGTCTTCTTCCTCATTGGCCCCCAAGCCCCAACAATGAAACAATAAGGGGTATAAGACAACCAAGGAAACTTTACATGGCTTCCACAATCAACATTCAAAAAACTTTCAACACAATAAACACAATACCAAAATCACAACAAACATGCAAGTTTCCCAAGCACAAAGGCTCAATACTCAAGCCAAGAAAGAGAAAAGAAACATGGGGATCTACTTATGCCTCCCAAGGGTTTGGGTGCCCACCTTAAAGCCTCCAAGAAACTCAATCACATACCAACAAGAATCTTATGCCTCCCTCAAAAAAACTCTTATGTCTCCCTCAACTCTTATGCCTCCCTCAATAAAACATACAAGATAAGCACAAAAATTTCACTTATCTACAAGGTGGGACCCCAACCCAACTCCCTCCTAAAATACACAATAATAATCTTATGCCTCCCTCCAAAATATCCCCATTTCCATTTTCTCCTACACAACCTAAAGGCCATTCTATTTCCCAAAATCACAAACATACAACAATCATCCATTCACAATCATTTGCACAAAAAAATAACAATAAGAATACATGGGTGAAGTCCCTACCTTGCCATTGCAAGAGTATCCAATCCACAAGCAAAAGATCCAAGCCTTTTTCCAAGTCCAAAGAAAGCACAAGCCAACTCCAAAGCTTCAAAAAAGCACTCCAAAAGCAAGCCCTCCAAAAATGCAAGAGTCCAAATAAAACAAGTAACCCCAAAATCATCAAACAAACTTGAATAAATAGAAAAGAGAGGAGAGAGAGGTGATGTGGCTCCATGTAGGATGCCACATCATTCCTCCTCCACTCCACATCACATGGTCAAACCCCAAACCCAAAGCTCAATAAATTGGTGGTTGAGGAATGACAACCCTCTTACACACACAAACTCAAACCCACACCTCTAAAGGACAAAATTAAAAACTTATGTAAGAAAGTGCAATAAATATCACCTTTTTGTCTTACAATCACATAATGGGGTCTATTTTTGACCCCTTAACCCATAGGGGTAGTTGTAGGTGAAATTAAGAGGTGTGGGACAAGCTTAACTTGTCCCACAAGCCTCCAAAAATGGCCCTTAAGCCCAAATCCGAATTTGACATGCAAGGTTGAGTACACAACACTCAAAAGTAATAAAATCCTTTCAAATCCAACATAAATCAAGAACCACCTACCACATTAAATAAATACCCCCTTTGGTCACATCTCAAATTACACTAATTAATCAAGTTTAATCAACTTAAATGGAGCACTTTAACTAACAATAATAAAGGTGACTCACAAATACTAAAATAATACAAATACTCACAAAATAAATAAAACAAAAAGGAAAAACAAATATTTACCCAAGGTCACATTTGAGGCCACCCCCCAATGGGGACCTCCTAACAATCTAAAACAAAAAACAACATACAATTACACAAGTTGCCAAGGTGACCTGTTGCCAACCCCAAATTCCTTCATTATTGGTCTCCTATCCCCTTTTGTTTGTTGTGTTACAATTTCCTACAAAAATCAAAACAATACCTTTCTAGCCTCATGGCCATATTAACACATCGAGATAATAAAACACACACATACATATATCAATTCACATCATCAAATATCATAACTAAACCATCACTAAAATCAAGTAATTCACCAATTGTTCACAAATTTCAAAATATTTTGATTCTATCAATTCATCAATTAGCAATAAGATCACAAAACCAACTAAATCATCTAACAAAATCTATATATCAAATCCAATGTGTCAGTATATATAAAACTAGTAACTCTAGATCATCATCAAATATTGATATGTCAATCCATGCATATAATCCATCATATAAGTCACATCATGTCAAAAATCTAAAACATCCATATTGTTCTATCAAATAGGCTAATCAAATATAGTAATGTCCATCTATCAATGTCTAAAATCAAAATATGATAACAATGTCTATGGCTCCAATCCAAAGTAAGTAAAAAATCATAGTAATATCAATGTCAAGAGGAGTGGGCACTACATCCCCTCCCCTTAGACTCGACTTCCTCCTGGAAGTCACTGGAACAAGTGTGGGAACTATGCTCTCAAAGGTGTGGCATCCTCCCATGTAGTTGTTGTCTCATCATATCGATCCCACTTGGATGTGAACCTGATCAATCTCTCTACCTCGAAGGCCCAGGGTCTCTGCTGCTCTAAAATGTGCATGGGCTCCACCATCACCTACCCCTAATCTTGCACCTATAATGTGGTCCAATCCAATACATGAGAAGGATCTGGAATGTACCTCCTAAGAACAAAACATGAAATACATCATGGATGATGAGACAAGTTGGGTGGAAATGCTAGATGATAGGCCAAAGGACCGATCCGCTCCAAGATCTCAAAGGGACCCAAAAACCTAGGAGCTAGCTTAGAGCCTTTTCCATAATGGATAGGGCTCTTATGAGGCTTGACATGAAGAAACACCTTCATGCCCACCTCAAAACTATGATCTTTCCTCCTTGATCTGCATACTTCTTCTTTCTATCTTCTTGAGCCTCCTGTAATCTCTATCTAATCATGACAACCTACTACTCCATATCCTATAATAAAGTTGGCCCAAGAGATACCTTGTCCTCTAACCTATCCCAACTTAGTGGTGTCCTGCACTCCTCCATATACATTCTCTAAAAATGGAGCCATACCAATCGAACTCTAAAAATTGTTGTTGTAAGAAAAATCCACTAAGTAAAAATACTCCTCCCACCTCGACTGATGGTCCATGATGTACATCTGAAGCATGTCCTCTAAGATCTGATTCACCCACTCTATCTGTCCATCTGTCTCAGGTGATATGTTGTACTGAAAGTTGATCTTCATCCCAGAGCATACTACATGGTAGTCCAAAAGTGAGAGGTGTACAAGGGATCATGGTCACAAATGATCTTCCATGGAATCCCATGCAGTCTAAAATCTCATCCAGATATACTCATGCCACTACACTAGTTGTATAGGTGGTCTTCACTAGAGAAAAAATGAGCCACTTTCATCAATCTATCCACCATGACCATAATGGCATCATGGTGGTATCTCGACGTAGGTATCCCTATAATGAAATCCATGGAAATGGTGTCCCATTTCCACTCCGGTATGGCATGAGGATATAGAAGGCCAGTTGGATGTTGATGCTCAACCTTCACCTTTTAGCACTCTAAACAATGAGACACAAAATGAGCTACATCTCTCTCTATACCCTCTCTAATGGTACAACTATCTCAAAGTGGCATGCATCTTCTTCACCCTGGATGGGATGAATAGGGTGCATGATGTGCCTCAACAAGGATATCCTACCTCAATCCTCCATCTCTGGGTACATAGATCCACCTCTGTGTCAAAGAAGACCATCTTCCTCTAATGAAAATCCATCAAACTTCCCCTCAAGGGGTCTCTGAGACTCGATCTCTACTCTAACTAAAAGGTAGAAGTTGTCATGTGGAAGTTGATTGCAAAAAATCCTGGTCCTCAAGTCTATACCAACTATTGTAGCCATAACCAAATGTCTCGATGACTCAAGGCATATGCAAACCACATTCTCCTTCCCTTCACATGCTCTATCTCCATGTCATACTCACAAAGAAACTCCATCCAATGTCATTGATGAGCATTGAGATTGGGTTGTGTGAAGAGGTGATGAAGACTCAAGTGATCTGTCCTGAGAATGAACCTCCTACCTAAAAGGAAATGTCTCCATCAAACCAAAGCATGCACAACTACTACAAGCTCAAGGTCATGAGTCGATATAATTGAGCTCATAATCCTTGAGTTTGTGAGACTCAAAGGCTACTACTACACACCCTCCTTGCATCAATACACCTCCTAATCCTACCAAAGAAGCATATGTGCATACGAAAAAAATCTCCTGTGGATCTGGCACTACTAGAATGGGTGTTTTCATAAGGCATTCCTTCAGTTTCTGAAGGCTTGCTCACATCTATCTAACCAAACAAACTTCTTCCCTTTCCATTGAAAGGGAAGTGATGGGATGTGTAATACGAGAGAAATCCTAAACAAACCTCTTATAATAACCTTCCAATCCCATGAAACTATGCACCTCAGTCACACTAGGTAGGTGTTGGCCAATCCATAATAGCTCTAATATTGAAGGATCAATTGTGATACCTTCCCCAAAATAATGTGGCCCAAATACTGAACCTCTGATTTAAAAATGCACACTTCTCTAGGTTCCCATATAGTTTCTTCTCTCAAAGACACTACGAGAACCTAAAAAGGTGCTCCCTCATGCTCCTCACGCATACATGAGTAGATCAAAATATCATCAAGGAACATGAGTACAAAAGGTCTAGAAAATTCTTGAACACCCCATTCATCAAACTCATGAACACTACAGGGGCATTCATTAGAACCAAATGACACAACTGTGAACTCGTAGTGGCCATATCTCATATGAAAAGTTGTCTTGTGGATATCTACCTCTGCAATCCTCAGTTGATGGTAACTAAACTTAAGATCTATCTTGGAAAACATGTATCCCCTTCATCTGATCAAAAAATCATCGATGCGAGGAAGGGGGTAACGATTCTTGATCATTACTTTGTTTCATTTTTCTATAGTCCACACACACAACAACAAGGATCCATCCTTCTTCTTCTTCACAAAAATCATTGGTGCACCCCAAGGAGATACACTAGGATGGATTAGGCCTTTCTCAAGAAGGCCCTCTAACTACAACTTGAGCTCACATAGCTCAGGGTGGTCATCCTATATGGAGCGCATGAGATAGGCTCCGCTCTCTGGAACCAAATCAATATGAAAATCTATCTCACATGGGGGAGGTAACCTTGGTAACTCACTTGGAAAAACATCAGAAAAATCCCCCAAAATATGATGATCATCAAGTGAAGGTCCACTAGCCTCATCCTCCACCTATCACTAACTAATAATAATATACAATTGAACACACCACACACACACACACCGCTTAAGCTACATAGCGAAATAGTGTGAATAGATATGGGTCTCCTAACTCCAACTATCACCACTCAACTCCCAAATCATCTACACAAGATAAACCTTTATAATAATCAACTCTAGCTCTATGTGTGTGTAGATAACCAATCCATGCCCAAGATAACTCCATAAGAACCCAAAGGAAGGATACAAGATCCAAGGTAGTGGTGAAGGGTCCTAGGTCCACTACACACTCCTTAACTAAGGAGTCTACTAAGAGCTTGGCTCTAGAAGCCATCTCAACATCCCAACTAAGGCCCTACCTAACTACCACCAGCCTATCACTCTACTAAATATGGTGCAATAAAAGAATCAAAGAGAGCCAAAATCAAACAATATAGAGGTAGGGATACCACCAATGCTACATGTAGTCTCTATCATCATGCCTTGATGCTCTACCTAGTGTTCTCAACCACTACATAAATCTGATGGCTACATCCCATGTCACCAACTATAGGCTCTAAAATAGGTTCCTTACCCTTGTTATTAGGGTTATGTGGGCACTCTCTCCAATGGTGTCCAAGTACACCACATCCATAACAACTACCTGGTCCCCTCCAATGAGATGCGGCTCCAAGTACTCTAGTGGTTTGTGTCATGGATCTTGATGATCTGATCCATGGATTATTGTGGTCACTATTGAGATGAGCTCCTACTGATGATGAGCTCTAGGTGCTCCCTGTGTCCTGATGGGTCCTCTAGGAGGAGGCCCCATACTCCACCCTCTCTGAGTATCAAATCTCTGTGGAGGTCTAAATGGTGGATGAGTTTGTTGTTGTTTCTGTTGAGGTGGTTGTTTGTTGTGGTGGCTTAAAAGAAGACTTTGTTGAACCATGTCCACCACAGGAGGAGGAGATGACCCCTCGACCTACTATCCTACATCTACTTGAATATGGCTCCTCACTCTATCTCTAGCCTCTACATCTTCCCCCTAGTCTCCTCTATAATGTAGGCCTTCTCAATGGCCTCAGCTAAGGTCTATGGATAATGAATGCATACTTGCACCTCCCAAATCCAAGTTCAGGCCCCTGATGAACCTATGAATCCTAACCTACTCATCCTGTATGTAGTCGACATATTAAAGCAAGTCTAGAAACCGAATCTCATACTCTCTACTATTCTCATGGATGCCTGACACAGGTCATGAAACTCATCTATCCTCTATTGAATAAACCTTATATGTATCTACTCTAAACCACTCCTCTCAAAGATCTCCCAAGTAATTTTCTCTGAGTCTACATGGAGCTTCTTCTCCTCAGTCCTCCACCAAACACCTACTCCATCCCTCAAAAGATGAATCACAACATGAGCCTTCATGTTGCTAGTACATGGGAAAATCTTGAAGCATCCACTCAAGCTCACTAACCAAGCCTCTTCCTAAAAACCTCCTATATCACCAACATAATGAGATGGGCATAGCTTCAAGATCTCCCTCGATATGATATGATCTATAATTGATGATTTTCGACCCCTAGGTCTCTCTACATGCTCATCCCTCATCCTAGGGCTCCTAGATCTATCTTTGTGTCCTAAACCCTATCTCCATGTCCCCTCTGAGGTGAATCTTCTCTAGCTGACTCCACATGGGAGTTTCTCTTCCTATGCTCATCATTGTGTCTCTGAAGGGTGTTGAGCCTCATGTGATGGCTCCTATCATGTTGGCTAGGTCATGCCCCTACTGCTCCACCTCGTATAGTTGCATTGACATCCTGTAATGTCTATAGTATATCTATGGTAAGTATAGTGGCTTCACTTCTCTCTAGAGGTGGTATATCTAACTCCACATGAAAAATCCCCTCATCTTGGTTTGCGCCTCCTACAAAAACCAAGATGGGAGTTAGTTTATCATCATCTAGGTTTTGTTTCAGTTTTTTAGGTTTTCTACATTTTAAAATATCATGCAATGTTGTGTGATCTAGTTGTAGGTTGTATTAGGTTAACTATTTTTTTGTTTCCAAGTGTGCCCAAGGGTCCAAGCATTGAACCCATGGCTCTGATACCAAGTGTAATGCCCACATTTTCCCACAAAACCCAAGATAAAACCCAATAATTAGTTAGGAAAATTTACTGGAATAATTTTTTTTTTTTAAATGGGTTGCAACGGATAACCTTCAACTAGATTTAATTATTTCATGATTAATAAATTCTTTTTTTAATTAACAATTAATTATTATTATTTTAATTCAATCATTTCAGGCTTAAATCCCTCCTAGGGTTCCCATTAATTCTCATTAATTAACTCTTATAAGCCATTAGTTAAGATACCCTTATTACAAAATTTATTTAATTTAGTATTATATTTCTAATGTCATTTATTTACTTAATATTCTATGGCTAAGGTCAAACTTACCCTAACCCTATAATTTAGTTCAAATAAATTTAATCCCTATATATAAACATTGTCTAGTTATCTTTATAAATTTAATTTAATTAATTTCAAAAGTCAAGGCCTTTATAAAAGTCACTAAACTAAAACAATAAAGGTCACATTTTAATCCTACATCCTAACACCCCTTTAGTGGCCCCATTCACAAGTTACACATACATTTTATTTAAAAACATATTCCCACCAAAATATCCTCACCTAAATTTTGTAGGGTTGATTCACAACCATTAGATGGATTCATTTAGAGCCCTTGGATCTTAGGTATTCAATCTAACCCTAATCATCCTTATGAAGTGCTCTTATTCATTTCTTTTACCCTATTTTCTCATTTTCATTTTGCAGGTTTGGGAGAAGAAGGAGAATGGAGGCCATGGAAGTATATTCAAGCTCAAGGATGGATATACATTTTTTTTTTGCTTATTTCATTTGTAACCCTCTCCTAGGGTTTGTTCATATTTTATTTGTTATTGTGTATTTTATTTGCATTTTCCCTATTTGGGTATGGGCATTTTTGCCCCATTTTTAGATCTAGTTTAAATGGTATATATACACAAGTTATTTGGGTTTGTATATATATATATATATATATATATATATATATATATATATATATATATATATATATATATATATATATATATATATATATATATATATATATATATATATATATATATATATATATATATATATATATATACATATATAATATATTATATATATATAATATAATAATGGTATATAAAATATAATATAATAAATATATAGTGCATAAATATTAATAGGCATAAATATATATTTATATTAAATAATACACATAATTATTTTAATACATTTTATATTTTTTAGTGTGGTTTATAATATATATATAATGGGGGGGGGGGGGGGGGTCGGGGACCTCCCCCCCCCCCCATATTATATATATATATAAATATATATAAATGGGGGTGTATATAATAAACCCATACTATATAAATTTTATTATTATATATTTATTTTATTATTATATATATATATATATATATATATATATATATATATATATATTTATATATATTTTATATTATATATATATATATATATATATATATATATATATATATATATATATATATATATATATATAATATATATATATTATATATATATATATTATATATATTATATATTTATATTATTATAAATGATCAATATTTATATAGTTAAATATATAATTTTTATTAGTGAAATATAAGAATAAGGTAACTATAAATTTTCTACCTATTCATATAAGAGTAAAATTGAGAAAACTAATAAAATTTCTTATTCAACCTAATATAATTTTAAGGAAGAATTTTTTTTTATTCTAAAATTTTAAACATATCATTTTCTTTCTTATAACATAATAAGAAATGTAACTATAATTTCAATATTTTCAATATGCTTACTTTTTCAATAAAAAAAGAAACTATTTCCTTTCTTTCACAATAACTAAATGAATCCATTTCAAGAAAACAAGTGTATTTTCAACAAGAACATCAATCTTTTTAAAATGAAACATATTACACTTTTGAGGCAAAAATTTAAGTTGAATATAAGCTTAGATTGAGAGAGCTTCATTTTCATTTCAAAAACCATTTCAAGTTCTTACTTCATCTAAATAATACAAGATTTGATAGTTTCATTTTACAAGAACTAACCCATTTAAAATACAAGTTTTCATTCATACACTCTTGGTAAAGTATACAAGTTGAAGGGATTTCATAAAACAAATACAATTTCTTTTTCTTACTTTCCAAATATACATACATTTTGAAAACTTAATACAAATCAACCTTTCACAACACATTTACAAGAGTTGAAAATTTTAAAATGCACAAGTTTAAAATCCCTCCACTTAAGTGGAGACAACATGGAAAATTTTTTACAAAAGTAGGATCTCTCTTCATTTTTTTCTTCAAAGTGCAACTATGACCAAATCTTCACTTGAGCTCCACCATCTTCTCCAAAATCCAAAACAACAACAAAATAGGGGAGTAGGCAACACTCTCCACCCAACCAATAATCCAATGAGGAAGAGAAGCCTTCTTCCTCATTGGCCCCCGAGCCCCAAAAATGAAACAATAAGGGGTATAAGACAACCAAGGAAAACTTTACATGGCTTCCACAATCAACATTCAAACAAAACATTCAACACAATAAACACAATACAAAAATCACAACAAACATGCAAGTTTCCCAAGCACAAAGGCTCAATACTCAAGCCAAGAAAGAGAAAAGAAACATGGGGATCTACTTATGCCTCCCAAGGGTTTGGGTGCCCACCTTAAAGCCTCCAAAAAACTCAATCACATACCCACAAGACTCTTATGCCTCCCTCCAAAAACAACAACTCTTATGTCTCCTCAACTCTTATGCCTCCCTCAATAAAACATACAAGATAAGCACAAATTTCACTTATCTACAAGGTGGGACACCCCAACCCAACTCCCTTCCCAAATACCCAATAATACTCTTATGCTCCCCTCCTCAAAAATATCCCCATTTCCATTTTCTCCTACACAACCTAAAGGCCATTCTATTTCCCAAAATCACAAACATACAACAATCATCCATTCACAAACATTTACACAAAAAAATAAAATAAGAAAACATGGGTGAAGTCCCTACCTTTCCATTGCAAGAGTATCCAATCCACAAGCACAAGCTCCAAGCCTTTCCAAGTCCAAAGCAAGCAAAAACCAACTCCAAATCTTCAAAAAAGCACTCCAAAAGCAAGCTCTCCCAAAAATGCAAGAGTCCAAATAAAACAAGTAACCCCAAAATCATCAAACAAACTTGAATAAATAGAAAAGAGAGGAGAGAGAGAGGTGATGTGGCTCCATGTAGGATGCCACATCATTCCTCCTCCACTCCACATCACATGGTCAAACCCCAAACCCAAAGCTCAATAAATTGGTGGTTGAGGAATGACAACCCTCTTACACACACAAACTCAAACCCACACCTCTAAAGGACAAAATTAAAAATATGTAAGAAAGTGCAATAAATATCACCTTTTTTTCTTACAATCACATAATGGGGTCTATTTTTGACCCCTTAACCCATAGGGGTAGTTGGTAGGTGAAATTAAGAGGTGTGGGACAAAACTTAACTTGTCCCACAAGCCTCCAAAAATGGCCCTTAAGCCCAAATCCGAATTTGACATGCAAGGTTGAGTACACAACACTCAAAAGTAATAAAATCCTTTCAAATCCAACATAAATCAAGAACACCTACCAACATTAAATACCCCCTTTTTGGTCACATCTCAAATTACACTAATTAATCAAGTTTAATCAACTTAAATGGAGCACTTTAACTAACAATAATAAAGGTGACTCACAATACTAAAATAATACAAATACTCACAAAATAAATAAAAAAAAAAGGAAAAACAACATATTTACCCAAGGTCACATTTGAGGCCACCCCCAATGGGGACCTCCTAACAATCTAACAACAACAAACAAACATACAATTACACAAGTTTCCAAGGTGACATGTTGCCAATACCCCAAATTCCTTCATTGTTGGTCTCTATCCCCTTTTGTTTGTTGTGTTACAATTTCCTACAAAAATCAAAACAATACCTTTCTGGCCTCATGGCCATATTAACGACATCGAGATAATAAAACACACATATATACATATCAATTCACATCATCAAATATCATAACTAAACCATCACTAAAATCAAGTAATTCACCAATTGTTCACAATTTCAAATATTTCAATTCTATCAATTCATCAATTAGCAATAAGATCACAAAACCAACTAAATCATCTAAAAAATCTATATATCAAATCCAATGTGTTAGTATATATAGTAACTCTAGATCATCAAATATTGATATGTCAATCCATGCATATAATCCATCATATAAGTCACATCATGTCAAAAGTCTAAAACATCCATATTGTCTATCAAATAGGCTAATCAAATATAGTAATGTCCATCTATCAAATAATTTATGGATTTAAAAATATATCATTATTGTCTCTTTCCCTTTATTTTTTAAGTTTTATAAATTTATGCCTACCATGTTGCGATATTGTATGCAATAGTTTTATCTGCAATCTTATTTGTTCTTTATTTTCCATTTCGTTCAAGAACTGCGAACCAAGTGATCTTGGAGACGCCGGCTATGGATTTTTTTATATCAATTCTCCCTCAAATTTTTGTCAGAAAATGAAGGTAATATCCGAGCTCTTAATTTTTTGGAGAAAAACTAATAACAACCATCTCATTGCTCTGCAATTTAGAGCTTGGCTTGAAATGCAGTTTGTACAGAGATCCCTTACATTCAAGCAGGCATAAAAACCTAAGAAACTTGAAAGATTATAAAATGAATTTACAACCTGCAAAAATCTATTTAAAATTAGGCACTACTCAGGAAGATGATGGAAAGTTTACATAAGAATATAATGAATATAATATATAAATGCCTCCTAAAAGTATACAGTCTAGACTGAAATGACTGAATTAAGATATTGTGATTTTACATGGGCTCTGGTTTTTATTACAATATTTGAACCCTTTTATTGAATTTGAACCATATGTCTCAATATTCCTTATATATACTACCAATAGCACCAAAGGTGCTATAATTAGGCCGATATGCTTGTTTATAAATTATAATATTATATTATAATAAATTAAAAATTAAAAAATTAAAAAATCAATAAATGTTAAAAACTAATGAAAATTGAAAAAATAAATAATAAATAAAAATTAAAATATAAAAATTAATAAAAGACAAAAAATAAAAATTAATAGAAACTAATAATTGTAATACATGTCATTCTGAATTTTATAACACAAAGCATCACGCACACGCGGTCGATTAACAATACATTCGTATTCCTTGTGTTTAGTTTTCTTCCTTTTAAATATAACATCCTTGACTCGATGTGGAAGAAGTCTTGCAACAAAACATATGTCTTGCAAGAAGAAAATTGTGTGTCCACTATATTTATATTGGCCACTATGGGCATTAGTCATCTCGCAATACAAGATTCACATGTGCTATCAATATTTCCTCCACCTATGTTAGTATATGTAAAACATTCAGTTGTTCCCCAGGATCCATATTGTTCCACTTTTAAAATGGATGATCTCCTCATTCACCCTTGCATATCCTACAAATAGGCTCATCATCAGAGAGGGTTACAACTATTTCAGGGTATGATTCTTTTCATATAGCAATTCCCATGTGTCTCTTTCATCTTTTCCTACTCTTGAAACATCGCTTCTCGAAAATGATGATGATCAGTGTCCTTTTGAACTTTTCCAGGTGACTTTGGTCCCTTATTACTATGCATGGGAGTTTTTTTCATTCACTATATGCAACTTAAAAATGAAAAATCAAACAACCATCAAAACATACACAAAAAGTATTTATTTTTCAAAATTTCAGAACAAAAACGTGAATCAATTGAAAACTACAACATAAGAGGATGGAGTTAATTATATTCATGATATCATCATTTTCTTCATTATTTTCATTTTCCTCATTATAATCAATCTCCTTTGCATCATCTTCATCATCATATTCATCTTCATCATAATATTCATCATCATCATCCTTGTCATTGACATCATAGTCATCTTCATCGTCCTCATTGTCAATGATCTTCATCATCATTATTTTTTGCGTCATCATCATTAGCACCATCACCACCACCACCATGATCATCACGTCCTCATCGTTAACAATAATATTTATCTTATTATTGGAATTTACAAAAATAAAAAAATATTATTGTTATTATTAATATTGTTAGTAATATTAATGTTATTATTATGAAAAATATTATTAATATTAGTATTTTATCAACAATAATAGTAATACTATCATCATCAACGTCATTTTTATCATGATGGTATTTTGATTTTCATCGCCATCATCATCCTCATTGTCATCATAAACGCAATAATCATTGCCAACGCTCATCATTTTCATGGTTGTCATGGTCATCGAATCATCATTGTCGTCATTGTCATTTTCATCATCATGTTATTTGTGATCATGATCATTATCCTCATTGGAATCTTTGTCTTCATCCATGTTATCATCACTTTCATTGTTGTAGTGCCCACTCCTCTTCGACATTGTTTTATCTTGATATTGATACTATTGACTGATGTTCAGACATTTGATTATGATACATTGATCAATAGATAATAGATTATATTGATATGTGGATTATTGACACTATGATGTTAGGTTTTATTATGATGCACTAGATAGTGATGTTAGACAATTGATATATGTTAATTTTCATGATATGGATTTCCTACTGACACATCATGTTTTGGGATGTTTTGAGTAGAATTGTAATCTCATGGATGTTATGTTTAGAGTTTGACATATTGATGGAAAATAGAATTGTTAAATGTTGAATGATGAACATTGATTTTATATGCATATGTTCTCGATGTTGTTAATACAGCCAAAATGCCAGAGAGATATTTTTTGTGTGCAAAAATTTATCACAAACATCGAAGGGGATAGGAGACCAACCACGGAAGGATGTTGAGCATTGACAACAAGGCCAAAATTGACAACTTGTGTAATGTTGTTTAGTGTGTGTTTTGCATGTCTTGTTTGGAAGTCTCCCATGGGGGCGGGGGTGGTGGGGTGATTTCACATGTGTGGCCATGGGGTGAATTGTGTCCCTTTCTTTAAATTGTGTATGTGCTTTATTTAATGATTTGTGTATTTAAAATTTAGAAAATTTGTCACTTTATTAGCATGTGTAAATGTGTGTTTATTAGACTTAACCCTTCTTGTTTTGTTTAACCAAAGTAGAGATGTGACTAATAGTGATGATGAGATCTTGTAGTCCTTGTGTAAGTAGAATTTATGTTGATTTGGGAGTGTTTTACTCCACCCCAAGTTCAAAATTTGGATTTTGACTTGGGGGCACTTTTGGAGACTTGTGGGACAAGCAAGACTTGTCTCATGCCTCTTAATTTGACCCAACAACCTTACCTATGGGTTGGGAAGCTTAATTTTGACTTCTTTGTCCATTTTTGAGTGTTAGAGAAGGAAAATCATTGCACTTTCCTTCTAACCCAATTTATTATGTCCCTTGAAAGCATGGGGTGCAAGTTTGAGCCATGTGGGTTGTCATAGTCCTTGCTTATACATTGATGTTTCTTTGTCTTGGTGTGTTTGACTTGAGTGTGGGGATGGGGATGATGAAGTGGCATCTTATATGGAGCCACCTCATCATCCTCACTTCCCATTTCTATTTATTGGTGATTTTTTGTTGGAATGGGGGTTACTTGCTCATTTTTCTTCTTGTGCACTTTTGGATTTTGGGAGCTTTTGGAGTGTTTGGAAATTGTTTGGCTTGGATTTGAAGAGGCTTATGAAGGTTTTTTATTGATCTTGATGGAGAGGTAGGCTCTCCACCCTTTTACTATTATGTTATTTTTTTGTTGTAAGCAATGTTGTGCTTGTTAAAAGTATTTTTGTCTTGTGATGGTGTTTGTGTGGGTTGGTTGAGTAGTTGGCCTTAGTTGGGTGTGTGAGAAGGGCTTATGGGACCATTGGGGAGGGAAAATGAAATTTTTGTGAGGCATGAAAATTGGTGGGAGTGTGAATGAGAGTCTTACCTATGGGGAGAGAAAAGGGATTCATGGATTTGTTGCTTGTTGCAAGGGAGAGATAAGGATTTGTGTGATTATTTTGTGCACTTGGAGGCTTAGGGTAAGACTCCCACTTCACTTGGGAGGCATAAGGAGGTGGTATCCCATAACCCTTGCTCTATTTGGTTTGATCCTCAAACCTTTGTGTGGTTGTGAAATTGTAATCTTGTGAAGTATGTTGTCATGTTTTGAGTTGAATGCATTGTATGTGTTGTTGTGAAGCCACCTTGTCCAAGTTGTCATTGTTGCTCAATTCTCCTCATGGTTCCTTGGTTGGGGCTTGGGGCCATTAAGGGAATGACTTCTCCCTTAATGGATTTAAGGTTGGGTGGAGAGTGTTGCCTACTCCCCCTTCCTTGTTTGTGATCCCATTGTGAAGTTTGATGAAAGCAAGTTTGGAGCTACCATTGTGGAGAGGACATGCATATTGAAGGCTTGAAATTTTGACTTGTTGATAGTCTTGTTGTAATTTACTCATTCATTTATACTTTCCATTTGGAGTGGATACATTGTAAAATTGTAAGTTTGTGACAAAGTTGTATTCTTGGAAATCCTTTTATTTTGTAAACCCTTTTAAAAAGTGTGGATTGAGAAAATGAAAATTTCAAATGTGATTAGTCTTGTGAAAAGGAAATTATCAAGATTGTATTTTTTTGAAGAAAGGGAGATTTGTATGAAGATGAAATGGATATACCTTTATTAATTTCCAAAATACTTTCATTTCCAAAATATTGTAATGTTGTTAGTTGATATACTCTCATTTCCAAAATAGTTGATATGCTTTTATTTCCAAAATATTGTAATGTGTTAGACTCTATTTTGAAAGAAACAAATATCATGTTGAATTGCACTTGCTTGTGAAATGGAATGACTATTCTTGCCTTTCCTTAGATGAAAGTACCTTGAAGTTTTTAAAACTACAAATGTATTATTAGATGTGTTGAAGGGAAGAAAATAGTGTTTCCACTATCTTGCAAATTATTTGAAATGACTAAACAACCTTAATACTTTGCCCAATTTTTCTTCCTCCTCCTTTGTATAATTAGAAATTATTATAGTCCTCACTTTCTCTACTAAGCTACAAATGACTTGTTTTAAATTAATTAACTGAATCAAATTTCAAGAATGTGATTACCTAATTATAATGTAAGTTGTATGTACTTTAGAAATTGGTTACTAAACTTAATACCCTTATCTTATTCTTAATATCTATCCAAAAGGGGGATTCAAGTTATTTGACTATTTCAACACTATTATTATATCAATATAATTAATATAATTATATATTGATATTGTGTTCTTACATTAAAATACAAACAAAATTGAAATGGTACTAATGATACACTTATATTAATATATATACCTATGTTAATACTTTATATATTAATATGTATATTTATTAATACATAATTATACTTATTACTATTGTTATCCTTAATAAATATTATTACTTTTAATATTAATCCTTTTATTAATATCTACATTTTCCAAACTTTGAAATAAATAAAGTTATGTAAAATTAATGTGGTATGCGTGGGGATTGGCCGTAGGCTTTGTTTAAAGGAATGGGGTGGGGAGGAGTCGGTGACCCCTCCCCCACATTGCATTGTTTAAAAATATAACAGGTGGGGGCTGAAACCCCCACCAAATACCTTCGTTTCTTTATAAACCTTGTTACGGATTTTTGCGGCCGAGTTTCTCTTCTGACACAGCCTGCGTACATGTGCCCACAACCTTAAAATCTTGTCTATATATATAATTAGAAAATTGATTAAATGTATATATGTATACATATATACACACAAGTGTATCTACGTATAAATATACCTATAAATATACTTATATTTGTTAAAAAAATGTTAATATTACAAATATAGATCTATTGGAAAAATGTAGAATACCCAAATGGGTATTTTTGGTTGAATATTGCCTTTAACAAATTGGAAAATTTACAATCCCTTGGATAGGGTAGAAGGGAAAACAATGAAAATAAAATAAATAGCATTGGGGGATGTGTATCCATCCCCAAGCTTCTCCCCTCTCATCCATGGCTTCCTCCTCTTCCATCTTCCATTAACCTGCAAAACAAAAAAACAAGAATGAATGAAATGAACAAAAGAGAAATGAAATAAATCCTTCCTTAAGGATTTTTAGGTTTAGTTTGAATTCCCCATCCAATGGTCCATATTAGTCTCATCCAAGGGCCAAGATTATCCCCCTAAAAAGTTAGGTAGGGGGTAGGTGAGGTGATCATTTGATCACATGGGTCCCCTTTTTGAATGGGGCCACTAGTGTGTTTTGAAAGTAATTAAGTTGTTGCCTTTTATCTTTGAATTAAATTAAATAAATTTTCCCTTATTAGTTTAGTTTACTTTTACAATGGAGAATTAAATAATTAGCTTGGTGTAATGAAATGGTTATTGGACTTTAATTATTTAATTTTACATGACCTTAGGAAACCATTGTATTAAATTTATTTAGGATCATTTGAATGAAGTATGTTAAACCTAATCATAGATTAAATCAATTCTTTTATTTAAATATTATTATTTAATTAATTTTGTGACAATCGTTTATTAACCTAGGGATTAACTTAACGTTGCATTTGTCCTTTAACAAAAAAATTATTCCATAATTTTTCTAGTATAATCTATGTTTGGTTTTGGATTTTGTGTGTGAAATTTTTTGGGCATTACAATTGTCGTCATTGTCATCATTGTTTTCAATATTTTCATTGTCATTGTCATCATTTTTGTCATCATTTCTAGTGGAGAAATAATTATATGGACTTACCTACATTTATTCTATGCCATTCATAATAGTAAATACCAGGTTCATATATTAGGATTGTTACTAACCGAGGATAAAATCCAAAAATTCAAGAAAGTAAAGTACAATTTATATGACATTTACATGTGAATTCTTGTACTGAGCAGAGAAATTCTGGTGGATTGTGTACTTCCATAGAAATGAAATGATTGTATTTTAGGAAAGAGGATGATTAAAAATTCATGATCTTAAAATACCAGATCTGACATGTTTCAGTAATTATTTTCATAACTAACACAAATGACCAAATTATATGCTTTAATGGATGACATCATAGTTCGACTCTAGTTCATGTTTTCTAAGGGTAGCATATAATTTAAACAATTTTTTCGTTGCATATAATTTGACATGTGAATTTCATTTTCTTTTTATTTAAAGTTGAATTAAATAAATTGGGATATTTTCTTGTATTGTGTTGTAACGAATATATGATGCAAAAACAATATTGGGCTCTATTTCATTGTTCTAGTTAATTTGATTATATTTTATACTAAAATTTTATTTGAAAATATTCAAAAGACAAAATTGTGATAAACACATCTAACTATGCATAAAATTTATTGTAATATCTAAATTGTGGCATTTGTTGTTCTAAAGCAAAGGTGGATGGTCCTTATTAGGCCTATCCTACAAAGGATGTTTCTCTAAAGCTTAATTAGACACCACCCATCTTCATCAATAGTTTGACAGAAAAAGAACTAGGGAAATAGTAACTCCCCAATGTCGCGATGGAGGCATGACTATTTGAACTCTATTTTGTATCAAAGAGATTGAAAAAGAAGCACCTGCAAAAGAATTACCATGTAGAGGTAGATACCATCTTCTACGCTAATGTGGATGAGATTATCTGTAGTTGCAAGATTACCCACACAATTATTTGTACATTGGTGATGCAAAACACTATAGACATGAATTTAGAGGCACACAATATATAGCATGCCCAGAACACCACCCAATGGTAGAATACATTTTATAGATACTAAAATTTAGTCACTTGCACCTCCACAAAGACTAAAGATATCACAAGTAAATTTTATTTATAAAAATTCAGGGATGGATATTATCTTTACTCAAAAAACTACTTTTCTATATTTTTATAGCTGAAATAAAATAGTTGATCTATATAAATTCTAATGAAATGAATTTTGTGCAAACTACTTAACATATTATATAAATAAAACAATATGCCAAATGAAAGGATATAGATTAAGGTTTAGAAATTCCATAAATCCACATCAATGATGAAAGAGATCTAGGATAAAATAATAAAAATGCTTCAATAAAAAATAAGGGGGATAAAATTTTAGGCAAATGGTATTAAAGATGTCAATTAATGCATAATTCTTTCACCGAAAGGCAAGACTTAGTAGACAATATACCAATGAGATAATTTAGGTTCTATCTTGAAATTTAGAACTATTCTATGTCTAGATAGTCATGCAAAAGGGAAAAAATTTAAATTTTGTTAGTCTTAAAATTATTCAAATCCAAAGAAAAATACAAGTAATTTGATATTACATCCCAAAGGAGAATTTTTGTATAGGAAAATCCCAATTTCATCATAAATCCTTACATGAAGATGAAGGCATATCCATACCAAGTTATTGAAACTTGACATCTAGCTTATGGTCTTTGATACAAACAAAAATGAAGATATGAATCTAATCACATTTCAAAATATTTCATATTGAAACTGGTGTAGCTAGACATTCTTTAATCACATGATCCATTGCATGTGTCTTTGGTTGGTACCTATGGAATCTGGGGTACATTATCGGTTGGTGTGGAGCCATAGGTTGGGACATCTGGATTATAGGGCTTATGATCTGGTTGTGTAGGAGTTGGGATAGAGCCATCATATTGTTGGAAATATTTTCATTGATGTCAAAGGCTTAATCATTGATGTATTTGGTTAATGGAAATGTGTAGCGGAAGTTGACGGAAATATTGACGGATGTTGACAACGGAAGTTGATGGAACTATTGACGGATGTTGACGGAAATATTGACGGATGTTGATAATGGAAGTTGACAAAAATATTGACGGATGTTGACGGAAATGGTAGAAAGTAACGGAAATAACCATCGTATAGAAAGGCTGAAAATGAAAGTTTAACTACATGAAAAGAAGTATTTTTACATGGTATAAGTGAGATATACACAGCTTGTACATATGAGAAAGATATCAGCATTTTAAGGCGTTCATATGCCATGTTTCATGGTGAAAAAGAAGATTTAATAATTTTTGGCAACGATTTAATGATGACAACAATTTTATTAAAGAAAGGGCCAGCGCATTTAATGGAGTATATTGCATTTTTAATGTGTATTTAATAATTTTTATGGGCTACATTAATTACTTTTGGTTTTAAGTTTCACTAATACACTTAATTAAGTTGTGTTCATTAAATAATGGAAAGGTTGTGTTGGTTAGAATGATGTGTCTTTTCGAAAGGATGTGAGAAGGATATATAAGGAGATAGAATCATTTGATTTAAAAAAGCACACATATTGAATATTTTGTGTGAAGAGAGAAAAGGAAGAGCAAAATATGAAATAAAAAGGAGTGAAGCATAGATTTATTTTTGATGAAAATTTGCAGTGATTTATTTATGTGAAGGGACTGAAATAAATAAAAAAGGATATTTTGAGCAGCAGTTTTGTTCTATCACTTATTGAAGCAACAACAACATAAAAGATAGAAAAGAGTTTTTTTTATGAGGAAGGTTGGTACCTTCATGTTTGAAGAGATAGGTGTCTCTTGCTGAGTTGGTGCTTAGCAAAAAGGGGTTGGTGCTCCTGTAGGTTGGTGCCTACAAACATTTGAGAAATATAATAAAGAAGATTTTCTCCGTGGTTTTCTCCCAAAAGGGTTTCCACGTAAATATGTGTTTATTTGCAGTGTGTTGGTTTGCTTTGCATTCATTGGCTACTTTGATATATTCTCTATGAAAATGATTAATTATGATTACGGATCTGAGATTAAGTGTTAAATTTATAAGAATATCATAATACTTATTCACGCCCGCTCTCAGTATTATCTTGTGCTTAACAATTGGTATCAGAGCGAGTGCCTTCAGGAACAATCTAACAATTGGAAGGTAAATCTCAGAAGCACATATGGCTACTCATCAAGTACAAGAAGGTTTTTCTTCAAACAAGGCTCCATTGTTTGAAGGAACAAACTATGCATTTTAGAGCATAAGAATGAAAACATATTTAATGGCACTAGGGTTTGATATTTGGCAATCGATGAATAATTGGATATACAATCCCATCGGTTCCCCAATCGACAAATCAAGCCAAATAAGACTTTTGAAAACAATGCCAAGGCAATGAATGTTATCTTATGTGGCACATGTCGTAATCGAGTTTGTTAAAGTAATGCAATGTGACACGGTGAAGGAGATATGAGACAAACTTCGAACTATCTATGAAGGTGATGACAAGGTTAAAAGGGCTAAGCTTCAAACTTATAAGATACAATTTGAGAGCCTAAAAATGAAGGATGAGGAGAATGTCAGCAGCTGACTTCTTCACGTGGACGAGGTTGTCAATGCCATAAGAGGGTTACGTGAAAATATTGAAGAATCCATAATCGTTCAAAAGATTCTAAGATCTCTACCATTAATATTTGATGCTAAGGTGTCTGCCATTGAAGAAATGAAGGATCTTGATAAGTTGAGCATGGACGAACTACATGGAATACTGACCGCGTATGAAATGAGGACTGAGTCAAATAGACCATCAAAGAAGGAAGCTGCATTCAAAGTCTCAAAGAAAGAGAAAATAAAAGAACCTGAGTCGAATGAGAACTCAAGCAATGAAGAAGATGATAAAGAAGCCTTATTCATTTGGAAGTTAAAGAAAGGATCTGGAAATTACAAAGGTATGTTACCATTTAAATGTTTTAACTGTGGTAAAATTGGTCATTTTACGGCTAAGTGTCCAAAGAAAGAAGATAGTGATGATGAGGAAAGAAAACCTAAATTCAAAAGGGAATTCAAGCAAAACAAAGGCAAGAAAAGATTTGGAAAGCAAAAGAAAAGCTTATATTCAAAAGGAAGTAGTAGATCATCCAAAGAAAGTGGGATAAGTGACTCAGATAGTGATAATGAAGAAATATTATTCATGGCTATAAAAGATGACTTAGAAAGAGATGAAGACATGGAAGAAAAAGGTGAAGTGAATCTTGAAGAGGAACTTATCTGTGCCTTGGGAGAGTTGAAAGCTCTTAAAAATAAAAATCAGAAACAAAAGTTACAGATCCTAAAGTATGAAGAAGAAGATCGTAACTTTGAAGCTAAGATATCACAATCTCTTGAAGAATCAGGAAAGATGATCGTGGATCTAAAAACCCAAATTGAAGAAGCAAAACGAGTTGAAGAAGAATTAAGAAATCAGCTAAGGACTAAGGAAGAAGATTGCGAAAAGCATGAGTCAGAGATCGTTGCTTTGAGAAAGGACTTGGAAAAGGAAAATGCTAAAGTTACAAGTAATCTAAAATTTGAGAAAAGTACTAAGATACTAGATGAAATTATGAACCAACAGAAGTCAACATCTAACAAGACTGGTCTTGGATATACGGAAAGACAAGACACCGCTAACACAAAAGGTATAGAGTCATTGAAAGGGACAAGAGCAGAGAAGTCAAAGACCTATGCAGAGACACTCAAGGAACCTATGAAGAATGAAGAGTTGAAAAGGGAGAAGGGATTTGTGAAGATGAACATTTCTTACAAGGAAAGAAAAGATGAGAACAAGTTTAGAATACCAAATCCTCCAAGATAAACTCACATGTTCAAGTTTGAAACTTCTTTCTATGGCTATTACTTCTATTGTAATCATTTTGGTCATAAAGCAATAGATTGTAGAATACGGGTGAGAGACAACAATATAAAGAACAAAGGTGTGTATGGATTCTCAAATAGAAATCGCAAATCCTTTGCTTCTTTATCGAACTATGTTGAAGATGTTATTTGTTATAACTGCAATAACTATGGACATATGGAAAGATTTTGGAGAAGTGATTCTTTAGAACCATCGAAATCAAACCCGTAAGGTAAATGCTCCAAAATAAAGAAGAAAGAAGCTACAAAATTTTGGAAATAGAAGAAAGAGGATGATGGGCAAGATAAAGAGAAATCTATGCTTGTTCAAACAACATTCCATGCACAGGATGAAGGGTAGTTATGGTACATTGATAGCGGATGTTCAAGACATATGACCGGAGATAAAAGTAAGTTCATCTCATTGAAGAAAGTAAATGCAGGTACGGTAAAATTCGGTGATAACGTTCAAGCAAAGATTGTTGGAAAAGGTACACTGAGTCTTGATAATGGTAAAACAAAAATAGAGAATGTTTTATATTTTGGTGGATTAAAGCATAATCTCTTAAGTGTAAGCCAAATGTTTGATCAAGGACACAAACTTATGTTTTATGTTGAAGGGTGTGAGATAAGGAAGGCAGACATGGGAGAGTTAGTAGCAGATGTACATAGAACCACAAATAGCCTATACATGCTCGGAGAAGTAAAAGGAGAGAAATGTTTTCTAAGTCAGGTTGAAGAGAGTTGGCTATGGCATAGAAGGATGGGGCATATAAATTTTAATAATCTTGTGAAAATCAGCAACAAGCAAAGGTATGTGCAGATATGCCTAAGGTGGCGAAACTTGCAAGTACTCTATGCAAGCAATGTCAACATGGAAAGTAAACCAGAGCGATGTTTATAATGAAGGAGTATGCGACCACCAAACCACTGGAGCTGATTCATATGGATTTGTGTGGACCTACTAGAACAGAAAGCATACAAGGTGAGAGTTATTTCATGTTATTCATTGATGACTATACTAGAATGACTTCGGTATCCTTTCTAAAAGAAAAGTCATAAGCATTTTAGAATTTCAAAGCTTTCAAGGCTTTAGTAGAAAATGAAACCGGATTGAAAATAAAGTGCCTAAGGTCAGATCGTGGAGGTGAGTTCACCTCAAATGAATTCATTGAATATTGTGAAGATCATGGAATCAAAAGATAGTACTTAGCTGCAAGGACTCCACAACAAAATGGAGTGGCAGAAAGAAAGAATCGAACCATCCAAGAAATGGCTAGAACCATGTTAAATGAATCTAAGCTATCAGATAAATTTTGGAGAGAAGCGGTAAATACGACTGTTCATATCTTGAATAGAGGGAAAATCAGAGTTAATCATGAAAAAACTCCTTATGAATTGTGGAAAGGAAGACCAACTACTGTAAAATATTTCAAAGTGTTTGGGAGTAGATGCTTTATTAAAATAAATGAAGAGAACTTTGGAAATTTGATTCAAGAGCGGATGAAGGAATTTTTCTTGGCTACTCTATTAAAAGCAAAGCCTATAGATGCTATAACAAAAGACTACAAACTATAGTAGAAAGTGAAAATGTGAGAGTGGATGAAATCATGAATCAAAAATCTAAAGAACCTACAAAAGAGCCCTTAGAAATACCCGAGGTAGTAGAATGAAAAGAAGAGGAAGAAGATTTTGAAAAATTAAGTAAATCTGAAAGGCAGGACACCAAAACACCATCTCGTTTTGTTAAGAAGAATCATGTTGAAAGTCAGATCATTGGAAACCTTGATGATGGAGTACAAACAAGAAGAATAATTGTAAGTGCATCAGAACTAGTAAATTTATCCTTATTATCCAAAATAGGGCCAAAGAACTTTGCGAGAAAGTCACCATGATAAACATTGGATAAAGCCAATGGAGGAAGAGTTAGATCAAATTGAGAAGAATGAAACATGGGAACTTGTACCTAGGCCAAAGGATCAGAATGTGATTGGCACTAAGTGGGTATTCCAAAATAAATTGAATGAAGATGGGAAAGTCACTTGAAACAAGGCAAGGTTAGTATGTAAAGGGTATGCTCAAGTAGAAGGTGTTGATTTTGAAGAAAATTTTGCTCTTGTTGCTAGATTAGAAGAAATTAGAATGTTTCTTGCTTTTTCGGTATTCAAGAACTTCAAAGTCTATCAAATGGATGTCAAATCAACATTTCTAAATGGGAAGTTAGAAGAAGAAGTATACATAGAACAACCTGAAGGGTTCCTCCTATCAAAAAATGAAGATTATGTGTGTAAGTTGAAAAAGGCCTTGTACGGATTAAAACAAGCTCCCAGAGCATGGTACTCAAGGCTTGATAAGTACCTACAAGACCAAGGGTTCAAGAGAGGACTTGCTGATAGCAATCTTTACATTAAAACTGAAGGTGAGCACCAACTGATTGTTGTTGTATATGTAGATGACATAATTTTTGGAGGAGACAATGAGAAAATGTCCAAGAAATTTGTCAAAGACATGCAAAAGGAGTTTGAGATGTCTATGTTGGGAGAGTTATCATTTTTCCTTGGATTGCAAATTTCTCAATCTGATAAAGGAATATTTATATCCCAAACCAAGTATGTGAAGGAAATGTTGAAGAAATTTGGTATGGGGGAGTGTGCACCTGTTAGCACACCTATGGCTACCGGGACTAAGTTGAGAAAAGATGATGAATCTCTCGAATGTTGATCAAACTCTCTATAGATCAATGATTGGGAGTTTACTATATATGACAACGGCATCTAGACCAGACATCATGCAAGCAGTGGGTATGGTTGCTCGTTTTCAAGCAGGGCCGAAAGAAACACATGTGCAAGCTGTAAAATGCATATTTAGATATCTAAAGGGAACTACGGATTATGGGTTATGGTACCCAAGGGGTAAAGACTTCACATTGGTAGCTTATACCGATTCAGATTGGGCAGGATGTGTGGATGATAGAAAAAGTACAAGTGGAGGAGCATTTTTCCTTGGAGACAACCTGGTATCGTGGTTAAGTAAGAAGCAAAACTCTGTATCCTTATCCACAGCAGAAGTAGAGTATATAGCAGCAGTGTTATGTTGTACTCAAATTTTATGGATGAAGCAAACCTTAAAAGATATCAAAGTAGAGTATGATCATCCAATCTCCATATTGTGTGATAATACCAGTGCGATAAGTATTTCAAAGAACCCGGTTATGCATTCCAGAACAAAGCATATTCCCATAAGATATCACTTCTTAAGAGAGCAGGTGGTAGAAAAGTAGGTAAAGTTGGAATTTGTTGCTACATCCGAATAGATAGTAGATATCTTCACCAAGCCACTTCCAAAGGAGACATTTGAATATCTACGACAGAAGTTGGGAGTAATATCCTTTGCTTCTTCCCATTGAAAAATCAAGAGAAGCATCGGTTGAGGGGGAGCTAAACATTGCAATATTTAGCTCCTAGATTGGCCCTTTGCCATTGATGTCAAAGGGGGAGAATGATTGTAAGGGGAGTTGCAAAAAAGTTTTTTTAAGGTTGCCATCAATGACAAAGGGGGAGATTGTTGGAAATATTGTCATTGATGTCAAAGGCTTAATCATTGATGTATTTGGTTAATGGAAATGTGTAACGGAAGTTGACGGAAATATTGACGGATGTTGACAACGGAAGTTGACGGAACTATTGACGGATGTTGATGGAAATATTGACGGATGTTGACAATGGAAGTTGACGGAACTATTGACGGATGTTGACGGAAATGGTAGAAAGTAACGGAAATAACCAGCAGTATAGAAAGGCTGAAAACGAAAGTTTAACTACATGAAAAGAAGTATTGTTACATGGTATAAGTGAGATATACACAGCTATACATATGAGAAAGATATCAGCATTTTAAGGCATTCATATGCCATGTTTCATGGTGAAAAAGAAGATTTAATGATGGCTGGCAGCGATTTAATGATGACAACAATTTTATTAAAGAAAGGGCCAGTGCATTTAATGGAGTATATTGCATTGTTTAATGTGCATTTAATAATTTTTATGGGCTGCATTAATTACTTTTGGTTTTAAGATGACTAATGCACTTAATTAAGTTGTGTTAATTAAATAATGGAAAGGTTGTGTTGGTTAGAATGATGTGTCTTTTCAAAAGGATGTGAGAAGGATATATAAGGAGATAGAATCATTTGATTTTAAAAAAGCACACATATTGAATATTTTGTGTGAAGAGAGAAAAGGAAGAGCAAAATATGAAATAAAAAGGATTGAAGGGCGATTTATTTTTGATGAAAAGTAACCGCGATTTATTTATGTGAAGGGACTGAAATAAATAAAAAAGAATATTTTGAGCAGCAGTTTTGTTCTATCACTTGTTGAAGCAACAATAACATAAAAGATAGAAAAGAGTTTTTTTGTGAGGAAGGTTAGTTCCTTCATATTTGAAGAGATGGGTGTCTCTTGGCCGAGTTGGTGCTTAGTGAAAAGGGGTTGGTGCTCCTGTAGGTTGGTGCCTACAAAAATTGTAATTTGGGGATTGGTGTCTCCCGTAGGTTGGTGCCTACAAACATTTGAGAAATATAATAAAGAATATTTTCTTCGTGGTTTTCTCCCGAAAGGGTTTCCACATAAATCTGTGTCTATTTGTAGTGTGTTGGTTTGCTTTGCATTCATTGATTGCTTTGATATATTCTCTGTGAAACTGATTAATTGTGATTACGGATATGAGATTAAGTGTTAAATTTATAAGAATATCATAATATTGATTCACCCCCTCTCAGTATTATCTTGTGCTTAACACATATGTTTGAGTAGATCCGAATCTCCCGAGTATTTATGGGGTTCAATCTATATCCCCAACCCGAGTTCATACCACAAAATGGTACACATTCAAATCAGCTATGTTAATTATGTAGTTTCTATTATTCTATGAAAATATTTAAGCATTTTATAACCTGAAGATGGATAATCATCTCCACTACCATCCCCAACATCTCCACCATCAACCCCTCCATTATCATCACTTATCTATTGTGCTAATTCATTTTGAGTGTGCACATTTGGCTGAGCCAGAGCGGTACCACCACCACTACCACCTGCGATGAATATGGTAATCAAAATTAAAATAACAAATAATATGGCCGCAATGATTGAGAATTTTTAGTTTAAAACACACGCAGATATTTTCAACGATGAAATACATAAAAATACAAAAGAATATATAGAGTACTATCCTGGAATACTATTTAATCTATATAAGGAATATTGAGACATATGGCTCAAATTCAATAAAAGGGTTCACATATTGTAATAAAAACCAGAGCCCATGCAAAAACACAATACATGAATTCATTCATTTCATTCCAGACCATCTAATTTTAGGAGCTATTAATGCATTATATTCATTACAACATTATGTAAACTTACCATCATCGTTCTGAGTAGCACCTAATTTTAGTTAGATTTGTGTAGGTTGTAAGGTCATTTTACAATTTATCAAGTTTCTTAGGTTGTAATTCCTATTTGAATGCATGGGACTCTCTATAAAAATTGCATTTTAGGTCATGCTCTAAATTTCAGCTCGCAATGAGCCGCTTATTAATTTAGCTCCAAAGAATTAGTTTCTCAGATATTACATTCCTTCATTTTCTAGAAAAAAAATATGAGGGACAATTGATGTAATAAAATCCATAGCCAGTGTCTCCAAGTTCACTTGGTCCACAGTTCTTGAATGAAATGGAAAATAAAAAACAAATAAGACTAAAATTCTTGTTAATTATGTAGTTTCTATTAATCTACAAACAGATTTAAGCATTTTATAACATGAAGATGGATAACCACCTCCACTACCATCCCCAACATCTCCATCATCATCCCCTCAATTATCGTCACTTGTATGATGTGCCAATTAATTTTGAGTGTGCACATCTGGCCGAGCCATAGCGGTACCACCACCACCACCTACAGTGAAGATTGAATGCACAATTAAAATAACAACTAATGTGGCTACAATGACTAGGTATTTTTAGTTGAAAACACACAAATATTTTCAACAATGAAATAGAGAAAACATACAAAATAATATATAGAGAACTATCATGTAATACTATTTAATTACGTTGTTAGGCCTACTCTATACTCAATACAAACCATTTTTAACATTTATCGCACTTTCTCGTTAACAACTCCTAGTGCTCTTTTCCATTCCATGGTTAACAACTCCTTATACCTTTTTGTATTGAATCATTGACAAGTGTCAACATTAGTAACATTTCTATTAAATAATAAATAAAAAAGTTACAATAAACCAGTG
Organism: Taxus wallichiana var. yunnanensis; assembly: GCA_018340775.1. Classification (NCBI taxonomy): domain Eukaryota; kingdom Viridiplantae; phylum Streptophyta; class Pinopsida; order Cupressales; family Taxaceae; genus Taxus; species Taxus wallichiana. The sequence goes on along the minus strand of CM031243.1, from coordinate 703,820,935 downwards.
CTTGAAACCGTTACATGCATTTCTTGGTAACCTATAATATTATAGTCATATTTTACATGCATCAAAAACAATTATATGGGTATCTTTAATAATAATTTATGGATTTGAAATTGTATCGTAACTTTCGTATTCCCTTTCTTTTGTAAGTTTTATAGATTTATGCCCACCATGTTGCGATATTGTCTGCAGTAGTTTTATCTACAATCTTATTTGTTCTTAATTTTCCATTTCATTCAAAAACAGTGGACAGGGTGAACTTGGAGACGTCGGTTATGGATTTTGTTACGTCAATTCTCCCTCAATTTTTTTCTAAAAAAATGAAGGTAATATTTGAGTTACTAATTCTTTGAAGAAAAATTATTAACCACCGGCTCATTACTCTGCACTTTAGAGAAGGGCATGAAATGAATTTTCTACAGAGAGTCCCCTACATTCAAGTAGGCATTAAAACCTAATAAACATTATAGATTGTAAAATGACCTTACAACCTACACAAATCTAACTCAAATTAGGCATTACTTAGGACGATGATGGCAAGTTTACATAAGATTGTAATGAATATAATGCATGACGCCTCCTAAAAGTTGACGGTCTAGACTGAATCGACATAATTCAAGTATTGTGCTTTTCCATGGGCTTTGGATTTTATTACAATATGTGAACCATTTTATTGAATTCAAACCAGATGTCTCAATATTCCTTGTATATATTAAATGGTATTCCAGGATAGTTCTCGATATATTCTTTTGTATGTTTTCTCTATTTCATCGTTGAAAATATCTGCATGTGTTTTCAACTAAAAATACTCAGTCATTTCAGCCATATTAGTTGTTGTTTTAATTGTGATTGTCATCTTCACCGCATGTGGTGGTTGTAATGCCCGCTAAAACAACCCACTTGAGACCCAAGAAACAACCTAGGATTAGTTAGGAAAAATTATGGAATAATTTTTTTGAATTAAAAGAGTCTACAACATGGTTACAAGGCAACAACTATCACTAATAAGTTTCAGAACAATTCTAACCCACTAGAACATACTTTTCTTTTATTAACAATTATTAGAGGTGATAAGGTCCAAAATTTAGGGTTAGAAGTTTCAATTAGGTTTAGAGGGAAAATCTTCACCAAACCCACTCTCTAACAGGCTTAAAGTTTCAACTTGATTTTTCTCACACTTAACACATTAAAAATTTCCATAAATCACTCCCATTGGATAGGAAATTTCCTCACCTTTCCATTGATATAAATAAGTCCTCCTAACTCCTCATATTTTTCAAGTTATGGGTCGATGGGCCTTAGGGTGAAAATTTTCCCCAAGAGCGGGCATACAGCCTAGGGGGTGAAAATTTTCCCAAAGGGCAGGTTGGCGGACCATGGGGAGACCTTTGGAAACATTTTCCCATGTGGGACAAAATCACATTTGCACCCGCTGGGTCCACAAGTCCACAAGGGACACATGGTGCTCCCTAACCCAACGCGGGAAAAGCAAGGAAAGGCGGGGTAGCGGGAGACATTTGCAAATTCTCCCGTGCGGGTGAAAAGTTGGCTTGTGCCCACGCTCCCGCGAGTCCATAAAGGACACGTGGCATCTCCTAGGCCAACGCGGGAAGGTGGGGCGACGGGGATAAAATTGGCTTAAAGCCCCAAAGGCTAAGAGGGTACAAAGACCCGCGCCTACCGGCACCTCGTGATGCCATGTGGCAGCCCCTGATTGGCTATGGGTCGGCGAGACAATGAGGGAAACTTGGAAAAATTTCCAAAAAAATTTCAAGACACAAAAGACAAAAAGGGTCTCATTCCTCCATCGATGCCTCATGACGTCACGTGGCATCACCTGATTGGTCAGTAGGCGGTGGGAAAAATTTGAAAAATTTTCCCAAAATTTTCCAAAAGCGCTAAGTTAAAAGGGGATTCGCCCCTCCACTATCACCTCATGGTGCCACATGAAAGCCTTTGATTGGTTGCGAGCCGGTGGGGAAAATTTGGAAAATTTTCCTAAGCTCTAAGGGAAAAATTCGGGCACGGGCCCTCCAAGAATTTTTTTCCAAAATTTGACGCCAAGGAAGAAAAACTTCAGAGGGCCATAACTTTTGATAGAGAGCTCAGTTTTGGGAAAACGAGGACTTTATGGAAAGCTCTCGACGTCCTCTTTACTCATACATCCTTAATTTTAGATTTTGATAAAGTTAAAGGGATAAATTTTTAAAAAAGTCTTGCAGGGTTTTACAGTGCGAATTGGTGAATTTTAACTTGTGAGATTTATTCAATTTGATCTTCCTCCTCTCTCAACATGTCAAATAGACATGGAGGATTGTTCCTAAATGGATTTAAGGAAGGATTCAAGGTTTAATTTGTCTGATTGACTTGCAATTTGAACATTTACATTTCTTGACAACAAAATGACTATAAAATGGTTTGAGCCCGATTTTGCTAAGTTTTGACATATTTCCTTTAAGTGTTTTTGTCTATTTGAACTCATTTAGGGCCTACTACTTCAATTTAATCATTTAATTTGTTATTTTATTATTGCAGGTTCAAAATGTGCATTTTTGGTTTGAATAATTGCCAGTTTGAAATTACAAATAACAAGGATCAAATTTTAATGGGTCTATTTGCCACTTTCTTCTTCCAAGTATTTAGGATACATTCCAATTCCAAGCTAACATATTTGGTTGATTCAAAACAAACCATTCAAGACCAAAATGCAATACTGATTTCAATTTTTTTACATTTCAAAGAGACAAAATATTGTATTTTTCTCACACACATTTCTTCCTTTCAACAGAGATTTCAATACATTGATATGATCGATTCAATACAACAATGCAGTTTGAGAAAAACATTACATCCATTTATTGATTCCAAAAGACAACTTACAACTTACTTCTTTCATTTCTTCCAAAATCATTTATTGTATATAGGGAAAACAATACATTTTCTTTTCACATGTTCCACTTTACCACTTTTCAAACAAAGATTTCATAGAGTATGCAAAACACAAATTTCTAATGGAATAACATCATATGGACAAGACAAAATGATTTTAATTAATTCAAATGAACTCTTAAAATTCCTTTCTGTTTGATTACAAAATATAGTATACCAAACACGTATCATTCTTTCACATTCTTTCTAAATAGAATACAGAGTATAACTCTTTTACATTTCAAATTTCACTTGCAAAAATGTACAACATATTTCCATTACAAACATTTACAAGATCATCCACTTCAAGTGGGAAGGTTACAATGAGATTTCATTTCACAAAGAACTATCAATTGTCTTTTCTCAGCTCCAGAACAAAACATGCATTCTTCTCATTCATCCAATTTTGATCACAACAGGAGTAGGGGAAAGATAATGCTCTCCACCCAACCAAGAAATCTAATGAAGAGGAGAAGCCATCCTTCTTCATTGGCCCCGAGCCCTAACCATAAAGCAATAGAAGATTTGATCCAAATCATGGCAACAACAGGCTTCCACAAAACATACAAACAACATTTTAACAAAGAGACACCATCTCCAAACAGAATGTAGTTAACAACTACATTAAAACACAACAAACAATACAAAGGCTTCACAAACAATCTAAAGGAGTAAGAAGCTATGGGGGATGCTGCTTATGCCTCCTAAAGGGGAAAAATTGGGTATCACCACCTAAGTACAACCCACCAAATATATATATATATATATATATATATATATATATATATATATATATATATATAATATCATTTCAAACCCTGTCATTCCCTTATGCCTCCCCAAGTACCCCTTATTCCTCACATTTTCTTATATCTCCCCAACCTCTTATGGCACCCCATAACGAGTAAAGAAATGCAAGCTATTTCTTTGTAAGGTGGAACCCAAATCCCCAACTCCCTCCACCCTTATACCTCCCTAAAACCACTTGTGCCTCCCACAAAATAACCCCATAGTCTTCTCCTACACCATTCCTAGGCCATCTACCCAACAACCCACAATATATACCAAAACATTCACACAAGAACATTTACATAAATAAAAGAAGAGCATTTCAAGAGCCAAGCTCTTACCTCTCCATGATGGAGTTGTTCCTAGTTCAAAACAACAAGCTCCTTCCAATGCAAGCAATCCAAAAATCAACCCAACACAAGCATGCAACAATCTTCCAAAAAATTCTCCAAGCAAGAGCTCCCAAAACAACAAGAAAATTTGCCCAAAATGAAGTCTCCCAAAAGTGAAGCAACCCAAAACAAGACAAACAATTCAAATTTTATAGAAGAGGAAAGAGAAGAGGATGAGGTGGATCTATGTAGGATGCCACTTCACACATCCTTAACTTCTAACACATAAGTCAACTTCATTCTCTAATGCATAATAAATAGGTGGGTGAATAATATGACAGATTTACTTACACACTCAAACAAGCCCATACCCTATAAGGACTGAAATTAAATTATGTAAGAAAAGTGTAATTACAACATTCAACTTGACTTGTAAAAATACATAAAAAGGTCTAAATTTAACCCTCCAACCATAGGCAAGGTTGGTATGTAAATTTAAGAGGCATGGGACAAGTTTAACTTGTCCCACAAGCCTCCAAAATCAGCCTCCAAGGACAAATTCGAATTTCTAAGAAGGTGGAGTGTTTCACACTCAAAAGTTAACTTACACATCACTTACAAGATCACTTACACATTCTTACAACTTTAAAACATGGCCAACAACTCTATTAATTACATTCTTATGACATATTTTAATTAATTAACTTAACAACATGATTACTCACAATATTAACACCACATTAAATAAATAATGAAAGGGGTAAGTGCACCACAAAATAAACACATGCAAAAATTAAACAAAAGGGATCAAAAATAAAAGAAATACATAAAATCTCTTGGTCACATTTAAAGGTGATCCCCCATGGGAATCCCTAACACTAACAAACACACACACAAACAAAACTTGTTGTCATGGCGACCTTGTTGAATTTATCTAGAATTCTAATGTGGTTGGTCTCTAATCTCCCGATGTTTGTTGTGATATTTTAACCTGCAAAACACAAATACCTCCTTCGGTCTCGTGGCCATATCAGAACGTCCAAAATTTTACAATATAATTAAAAATCTAAAATCATCTAGATATATGAATCACAACAACATCAAAGCAATCTAACAATATCATTATAGTTTTATTAACAACTATATCATCATCCAATAATTTTCCATTTCTAGGGCTACTCACAATATCCAAATATCACAAGTCCAAACAACATCCATCATATAACCATGTCCAACAAAGATAAAATCATCAACATATAAAGTGTCTCTAATAATCATCATGCATCATACAAGAATCAAAGTCAACAATAATCTGTGATCAAATATCTAACATCATACTAAATCAAAACTATAATAATGTCCATAATATAGTCCACATTGTCATGATCAATATCAAAAGGTGTCAAAGGGAAGTGGGCACTACAAAGTGGTGGTGGTACCACTCTAGCTCGTCCAAATATGCACATTAAAAATGAATTAGCACAAATGTAAAAGCAAATGATAATGGAGGGTCTGATGGTGAAGATGTTGGGGATGGTAGTGGAGGCAGTTATCCATCTTTAGGTTATAAAATTCTTAAATCTTTTCGTAGATTAAAATAAACTACATAATCAACATAGTTGATTTGAATGTATGCCCTTTTGTGTTATGAACTCGGGTTGGGGATATGGATTGAACATCCCTAAATACTTAGGAGATTTCATCTCTTCTCCAAAGATGATGGCTCTATCCCAACTCCTACACAGCTAGATCATAAGCTCTATATCCTAGATGTCCCAACCTATGGCTCCACACCAACTGATAATATACCCCATATCCCACATGTCCCAATCAAAGGCATAGACGATGGATCATGAGATTAAATATTGTTCTAGCTACACGAGTTTCAATATGAGAAATACAATCATAATATGATTGGTAATATCATTTGTAATGCAACTTCTAAAGTTCCAACTATGGATCATGGCCAGATATTTTGTCCACAATATCAACCTTTCCTCTATATTTGGGAAATCTACCTCGTCTATTTTCCCAAGTAACAAGACATCGCAAGAATTTCGTAACAATAATGCCTACAGCCTCCTCGCTTAAACAAGCCTCTCGCATCAATGTTTAACATCAAAAATATTTAGACACAATTAAGTATATATTTTTATAACAATGTTATTAAAATATATCTATTGTTCCATTAAAAATACTTTTAAAAACTATGTGATGTTAGAATATAAATAAATATATTGGTGCATGAAAATCAAGGTAAAGTTTTTTCAATATTTGATACAAATGCACATTTGACAAATGCATCACCTTGTGTAAATTTTGAGTTTTTGTTAGAGTGCAACAAGTTACCCAGTTCCCATTTTAGAGAAGGTCCCCGTTTCCACTTCCATTCACCTCCCTCCATTAAATAAACAAGGGATGGGTGAATTTTTATATAGGTGTATTTTCAAGTCAAAAAGAGAATTTAGATGAAATTTCACTTATTATTAACAATATTTATGTGTTTGTGGAAGGTCAATAGATACACATTTATTGTTTAATTATAATAAGAAATAAAATAGAAGTGTTGATATATATCATCAATGAATTTATACAATATTGTCTATTTTAACATGTAATTATTTGTATGAAATAGGATTTGTAAGAGAAAGATTAAAATAATGAGGGTACTATCGTACACATACTATTTAAAACACAAGTTTCTTTTTAAAAAGTACATTTAAAGACTATTAATAATAAACAATATCTTGCTTACCTTTGCAATAATAAAGATTTTCAAAATATTTACATGAAGATTATATATTGTCTTGCTTACCTTTGCAATAATAAAGATTTCTAAAATATTTTCATTAATATTATATATTTCACTATAATTCCAAGAACCTTGAGACATTTTGTAAATTGTTGACTTGTTTGTCTATATCCTTCATCAATATTCATACATTTCTACTTAGGCACTTGTAAATACAAACATATGAATAAAAAACACTTTAAATTAGATATTTTGCATGGATGGACATACGTTATTTTAGAGTTCTCAATTTAGAACATGAGGAAGATGTTAGGTCATTTTATGAATATCTTACTATTGTTACAATCCATAAGACCAATTTTATTATTTATTTAATAAAATAATTTGTAATAATAACAAAAAAAAATTAGTTTCAATTACAGGAACATAATTTTTTTAATATAAACAATTATCCCGCAAGAAAACTAGAAAAGATGATAATTTTCATCTTCATCCTCAAAAGTATAAAGATTGTACCTATGAACTATGGAAATATGTTCTGATTTTTGTTTGTTTTGTCATTTTTTTGCCTTACAGTTACTGAATCAACAAACTCCCAAACGTACCAATAAGAGACAAAAGTTTCCTAGAAAAGTTAAAAGCACACCAATCATCGTCATTTTTGAGAAGCGCATGCTTGCGAGAAAGAAAAAATGAAAGAGACTGATGGAAATGCTTATACGCGTCTTTCGACTGAAGGGGGCACTACGAACATTTTTCATTCTTTGCGCATCATAAAAAATTAGTTCAGGGGAGACTGAAGGGGCCACTACGATCGAAGAGCATTCATGTCAGATCTACATATGCAAATAGAACATGAAGATGGAGTGCTTCCTTGTATTGCAGACACAAAAAGTAATTTTCCTTGCATCTTCGTAGTGCGTCAGTTTGCATACATCCCAACGGCTATCAGTTTGGTGGTTCTGTTATGGTAAATCTTGATAACTATATAGCCAGTACTTCCGCAATTGACACAGATGCACGACCTACAAATTTGAGATTGAAGGACTATAGTGGCAATTGCAAAACATTTGTGTTCGAATATCTAAAATTCTTGATCCAATTATGCATGATGTTCCATAGTACTAGCGTAACAATTTAGCGATATACTGAAGGATAGGTGATATTCATTTAATGGTAAAAATTTTCTATTTGTAGTTTTGCACAAGATGAGACATTAGAGATGTCGGTTTTCTCAAAAATTTGAATTACATTCTTTCATATGTAGGTTGTAGAGGAGATGGTTCATCTAGTGGTGTTTTGGGTCACGTGAGAAAGAGATCCCAAGGAAAACAATCACATATATGTGGATTGAGTACGAGAATCTGAAGCGAATCATTTGAAAATTCCAAAAATAATGTCAATGAATGCTATCATAATTTTAGAGGTGAAATGGATAACACACATCCTATCATACGTGTGAACATCTAAGGTAGGAGATCTGTGAATAGGGAAAATATTGAATGTCGGGTAAGAGGTTTAGCACCAAATAACAGCTGTGAATCTTCTATAGATAGTATGTGTGAAGGTGAGGCAAAAGAAAACAGCTCAAATCGAGACCTACTTTCGACGAGAGATGTAACTTACAAACAGTTCTACTCATTACGTTATGGTTTACGGTTAAATAAAATGCTCAAGTAATGTCAAAAATATTGGAAAAGAATTGATGCACTAGACATTATTCAGATGTGTTGTATATGGAAAGAATTATACCCTAGAGTATCTCGGTATATCAGTAGATCGAACAAAAAAACTTGATTAATTCTTCTTAATGAATCATATGGATTCATACAAAATAAATAGGTGAAGTTGTTCCTAAAATTTAGAAACAACTCACAATAATAAATGAGTTGTTTTAACAACTCGTAAATATAAAAACTAAATATTAGGTTGTTTATCACAACCTTACAACTCATTTAATTACCCAATACAAATATAACTCTCACTATCATGAGCACTAACAAAGAAATTTTCCTAAAGTTCCCCCCTTAGTGCGAACAGGAAAACTTGCTTTGTATTGCAACGTGACCGCTACATATCCTGCTCATGATTTGAATGGTTTCAAGGACAGTGCCAACAACCTCTAGATGGTTTTCCAAGTGGTTAACCAACAACCACACAACATATGGTTTTGAGGATAGTACCAACAAGCTCTGGATAGTTTTCCAGTGGATAACTAACAACCACAATATCATGATGTTGCAGTAGTATCATTAGTTCTCATCACTATCTCACTGTAGAGAATAACCTAGGAAAATCTATTGAATTTTGTTGCTCATACACACAAACTAGAAATGGAACATTGGATCATGTTCCCCCCCTCAATGTGATCGATCCACTTATTTCGCAAACCATAAAATCCAAAATACTGCATACTAAAATTTGAAGCACACCACACGCAACTAAAAGCGCACTGAAAAAATGTCACCAAACCTTGATGCGGCCCCGTCATTGGCGACTGATGAGAGGACGTTGATTGACCTCCAACCTCCGTTTGCCTCCATCCTCTCGGTCTCATGCTGCTAACTCAACAAATTTAGCTTTTAAGGATCAACGGTTGCCAAGACATTGGGTAACACCGAAAATGCATCCATAAGGCAATTTTTATTTTTATTTTTGCAATTTTTGACAACTTTGACATTGACTAGGCAATGACAATCAACTTTGACTCTATACAATACAAATACTATTTTGATGACAAGAGTTTTGACAATACTTACAAGTAAAAACTTTTTTTTAAATGACATTTTTTGATGGACTATAACTCCATAAGAACAACTGCTTACTTAAAATTTTGAAAGCTCAATTCTGTGGATGACTTAATAACATTTGACTATAACTAACATTTAAGTCACATGACTTTTAAATTCCCTTATCACGACAACTAAGATTTTTGACAAGACAGGATTAACAATAAACCTACAACAAAATGGCATAAACAAACTCGTATATTACACGGATTTGGACTTCAACATCAAAATATCAAAAGCGATGAAAGGAATGCAGCTTTACATCTCAATCACCTTTTAGTGTCCAAAAAAGTTGACAAGTCAAGACCGAATGAAGGCGAGTGAATATAATCGTTACTACGTGGCAAAGAGCAGATAGAATTCCAGATCCACAAATAAATAAGACCAAAATTCCTAATATCGAAGTCTTTTCAAAGATCAATACAAATCACCAATGATGCTAGTGCCACAATATGCCAACAATAATATGCTCATCGGTTGGGGCAATTGCAAAGTAAGAACAAAGCCCCTCACAAAAATTCACAGAGATATTATGGCTTTGATACCAAATCTTGGTATATCAGCAGATCTAACACAAAAAGTTGATTAATTCTTCGTAATGAATCATACGGATTCATACAAAATAAATACGTGAAATTGTTTGTAAAATTTAGAAAACAACTCACAATAATAAACAAGTTATTTTAACAACTCATAAATATAAAAACTAAATAAGGTTGTTTATCACAACCTTACAACTCATTTAATTACCCAATACAAATATAACTCTCACTATCGTGACCACTAACAAAGAATATTTCCTAATAGATTAGTCATAACCCTCTTTGACGAAGGGCCTATTTGTAAGAGTTGCAAGGGTGAACGAGGAGGTCATCAATTTTCAAAGTGGAACAATATGGATCTCGGGAATAGGTGAATGTTTTATGTATATTGAAATAAGTTGAGGAAATGTTGATGGCATGTGTGAATCTGTATTGCAGGTGGATCATGCATGTGGTTGCCAATATAAATATAGTGAACACACAATTTGCTTTTCGCAATACATATTCCACGTTGAGTCGAGGATTCTTATATTCTTATAGTAAAAAAGAATAACATCGAAAATAGGGAATATGAATGTGTTGTTAATCGATCATGTATGCTCGATGTTTTATGTTATTAAATTTTGAATTACAGTATTACAGGATGTGGTGATAGACTATGAAGCATTACACAATCTCCTAGAAATAGATGGAGATGTATCACATAGAATTTGTCATATAGAATCTGACATATAAGATTGGACAGACGATCACACAATGACATATGTAGTAGGGAATATAGAAAGTGTGGATGAAGAACAAATACAAAATCATCCATCGTCATTTTCTTTCAGATTTCCTAATCTATGGAGGGAGATGGATGAGGTTAGATTATTTGTTGAAATTATAGATGTGATATTTGTTGACGTTATTGAATGGCCGCCAATTGCCTCTTCACCGATAAATGAATACAATATGGAGGGAATGTTATCCATGGCATTTCCGAATCTTTTCCCTACAAGAGACGTGAAATGGCTACAACCGAGAATGAAACGAGTGTAGATGCATGATTATATAAAGCATTTGATCAAGTATCATGACAATAGGTTTGGAAAGCACCCTATATTTAGATATTATGGACATAATATATCGGTTCTCCACCCATCCAAACCACTACTTTTGTTTTTGTTAAGAAACATCTGGAGGACAACGTTCCCATGACTATTAAAGACTTGCGTCAACACATTGATAGTGCAACAGATGAGAATTTGGCAGAACAAGTGATTTGTTTCTGTGCAAAGCTTCGTGGAACTAGACTATATTGGTACTTATGTTGTAGTTAATTGACAAATATGATAAATTCAATTGGGTTGCCTGAGTCTATTCTTCACACTTACGACGGCTGACACTAAGTGGTTTGATTTGCATCAGCTAATGCCCAAGAAACCTCTTTCGATTATTCAAGGGCATGCAAATGGAAGACTCAAAATGTAATAGATTACCCTCATATTGTCACAACATATATCCAGAATGATTTAAAAATATTTCATGAAGAGGTTATACATGAACTAATTGGTGCAATAGACTTTTGGTACATGTTTGTACCTTTTACATCCTCTAATAAAATGTATAATAGTATTGAAGAAATTTATTTTTCTAACACATTATGGAATTTATAAATGGAAGGTTATGTAAGTCTCTCATCATTTGTGTGGCTGATGTTGTATTTGTTGGAGTGGCAACATCGAGGATCTACACATGTACATGCAATCATATGGGTCATGGGTTGCCCCTGTATGGAAACATTGGATTGGATGAATGAGAGTTAGGTCAGCATCCGTAGCGACCCAAAATTTCACACAACGACAACACAGGAAAAAGACAGTAAATTTTTTTTTTTTTGACTTGCTTTGACACAACATGTCGTCACAAGGTTACAACCAACACTAGGAACCACTTGTTACGGGGGAGACCACAAGGTCAGCACGGAAACGTTCACACCTATCAAGGACAATGTACTCTTCTTTTGACAAGACAACATGGAAGTCCAATCCACATGACACACTCACAGCTAGGGCATCCCATGAGGAATTCCTTGTTAAATTTTCTTGTTTACTAAAGTGTCTCTTAATTCTTAACTTACGTTCTTATAAAATTTCATGTAATGATTCACACAATTCTTTTCACAAGGGAGAACTTCTTTCTTTTCAACTATTGGCTAAATAGCTTAAGGCCAGGCTTTCTAAACTAGGATCATCAATTTTATGTCCAAAGCTTTTTATTCATTTGATTTTAGAACATTTTCCATTTCTTACAAGGTTAATTAATCTATTCAAGCCACTAACACAAGTTCCACACCTCTGTTACACAGGTGAAGGCATAAGTTCCGATTGAGGGAAGTACCGCTTAGGGTTCATAACAATAACCTTCTTGTTTAAGGATCAAATTTTGACCTTGCTTAAGAAATATCACCATGAATTAAGGCATGGGTTAACAGAACAGGACAACAGAATTTAGCTTCAGGGTCACATGGTTTACTATCCGTCTTTTATTGAGGTTAAGGGTTTATCAAGATTGGTTAAATGTTCCATCTAGACCTTACTTAATTAAGTTTGACAAAGGAAAACATTCCAAACGATAGAGAGAGATTTAAGGTTTAATTAATCGATTTCCCTCCTACTTATTAAATCCTATCATCTTCTAAAATCTAACCATTGCTTTCACCATGAGGTCATTTAAGATTTCACCATAAAAGGATAATGTTTATTAGCTTGGCTCGAATAAAAAAAATAATAATAAGTTATCATATTTCGTTACAAAAGATAGTTTCCTCTTGATTGTTCCAGGTCTCAAAGGTTATCAAGTAGATCACATCTACATTAATATGTTCATATACATAAATTTTGGTTTAACTTTTATCAGGACTATCCAGCTCACTTCATAGTGCTTACAAACTCATTGCTACTAAGCCTTAGGAGGATTTACAACTCAACATTTTAACTCAAGAGCAAAGTTTAACAGTACTCGTTTGCGAAAACAAAACAAGGTTACATCAATTCATTCCAACATGATGTACAAACTAAAGGGACATACCATCTCTATTGAACCATGACTAGGGAGCAAGAGAGTAATAACATGGGACATGCCCCGCTACTATTCTAAGGATTAAAATTCACTAGAATATCCCATAACCAAGCGGTAATCAAATTTCATCTTTCACATGATAACCAAACAAACCAAAGTTTCAACAGTTACAACAACAATACTCTACAATACATTTACTAAGGCACTGACCCTTCTTCTAAAATGTCCAAAGGCCCTTTCCAAATTTTATAACATAGTACACATTCGTACAAAGGAACATCATAACCAAGATTGATGCAGTAATCTACAAGTTCTTCCATCATCTAACCACATAAGCCATCTGCAACAATTAATAACCTGAGTCAGTTCGCGAGAACTGAGCAAGATAAGACTATACATAGCAACAATAAGCTACTAGCTAACAAAACCATGAAAGGAAGCATTCTATTTCAAGAAATGGATCAAAGTTCTAACCTCTAACAACCTTTTGAAACAAGATATAATTTTCAACATATCAACTAAGAAGAAATCCATAAGTTTTAGTTATGAAAATACCTCGAAAACTACAAAAGTTTGACAACCAAATACGCAAGACTATGAAATTTAAATGATTAGACACAAGAGTTGAGAGTATTAGGATTTCAATTATGTGATCCCGTAGATTACGTGATTGAAATCTAAGGTGTAACCCATCAATCCACATTCTCAAGGAGAAGTCAAAGATAAAAACCAGACCCGATCTTAGTTGCCAAAAAGAATATAGTTTTGGAATCGTTCCATAGGGCCATAGACCTAATAGGCTAGAAACGAACAACGAGGGTAATAACAAAGTTCCATCATGTAATCAAAAGGGTTTAAAGGATGAAAATCTTATATTCAAACCCACAACCATTATATCTTAGGTAATAAGTGACTTCATAGCTAATAAGGATGAGAGGAAAGGACGGTAAGAATGTCCTGGAATAGGCATTGCCTAACAGCCTACCTACTGAACATAACCAGGGTCGGAATAGCGACAAGCCTCATTAATACCCAAGTTGAGTAGGCAATCTAGCATTCTAAACACATCCTTTCAATTTTCATAATACTTTAGATTTATAACCCTCCCGTTCTAGAGGAACATAGCCATGAATCTAGACTTGGTTGAAATTTTCCGACGTCAACTCACTTTCTAATATCATAAACGATGTATACAAAGGAAAAGGTCTCTCAACTCTCCTTAATTTACATCTCATCACTAAGTTTATGGTAACCTATGCAGTGATTAAACACATAATATACCATTGAAGATAGATATCCTCCAATAACGAACTTCTATAACGATGTAATTACAATTATTACATTCGACACATAAACAAACTATTCCATAGCTTCTTTTCCCTTTTGACAACAAAATATATTCACGACCTTCCATCACAATCATTCTAAAATTTGCAATGAAAGGTCACTCATCAAGAAGGAAGTACAAAACAAGTTTGACTAAATTAAGGAACTTCATGTTACCTTAAGCAGTTGATGAAAACCTTAACTTTCACGAACCGTGAAAGATATTACCTTACTCCATCAAGGCATTATGTCTATACATAATTAAATCGATCACACAAGGAATCATCAACATACCATATCTTAACACCATAAAGGTCATTAATTTTATCAAATTTTACTCATAGAAAGAGTAGAATCAAAATGGGGTTCTATCAATAATTTATGCCCTTCTATCAACCCAGGACATAATTTCGGTCCAAAACTTCCTCCTTAACAAGCATATATATTGAACTTCTAATTTCCAAAGGCCCTAATAATTTGCACAATACACGAAGTGCATAACCACGCTTATCATAAAAAAATAATTTAACTGTATATTTTCCTCCAGGGCAATAACATAATAGGAGCCCAATACTAGTCAAAGCTGCAACGTTCTAGGGGCGATTACATACCCAGGTTCACAAAAGAAACAACGACATTTTTGCAGAAGGAAGTAACTTTAAAATTATATATATATATATATATATATATATATATATATATATATATATATATATATATATATATATATGGTCAATCGAAGCATACACTGAGAACCTTTGTTTGTTTTATAATAAAAGGGTTTGATCACGTCAACAAGAACAACCAACAGAGGCAAAACCAGAAGTAACAAACTGTTAACCATATATTGAACACAAATCCACAAAATCACCGATTTAAACCAATTTCTAGAAGGAAAAAGTTTCATTTCAAGAGGTTTATTAGATACTAGCATATTATGTATATGGTTAGTCTATCTTGCCTGTTTTAATGCATCCACCAGTCGTGAACATCCAGCAGGGACTGCTACAGCCACACGCCTTCCGCTTTATCCTCTGCTTCACTGGTCTTTTCTTGCAATATACCACACCAGGATTCCCTTTTGAAGGCACGACTAGAAGAATGCAATAGGTGGCTGTCCAAACACTAGATTGCTTCAATGCAGCTGCTTTGGGGGTGAGAGTCGAACTGCTTACCACTCAGTCCGAGAGCACTTGCGCTAGAACCATGGTTTGAAGCTCGGACACAAGACATAATGATTACATCGCTCCAGGTTCTGAAAGGCATCTACCGTATTGATACACAATCCTTTTCCTTCATCAGATTTGGGGACATCATCAAACTCTCGGTGCAAACATTTCAGCTGCAGTCTGTAAGGCGTGATTATTCCAACAACAAACTTTATGCCTGCCAACCTAGTGACTTGTTGAAGCAGCTCATATAATAGCAGAGCAAATTATGTTTCATGAATATTCTGATATGAAACAGATCGGCCTCTATGAGGTTCTCTTCCATGAGTTACATCGAACGCCAGTAGGATCTTTGTAAATAAATTTCATCAGGTCTGCTGGTAACACCCTCACTGTCACATAATTGATTTTGAAGAAACAAAACTCAGTACATGATCTAGATCTGAAAATATCCTGCTACCTTCATCTCCCAAGACATTTTCTCCAACATTGCATAGATCTCCTGTGCCCGTGGGTGTGATCTGTCACCTTGAAGGAGAATCCCGAATTCGAGGGTGTAGTCGATGCTGAACAGATAACAACAAAGTTGGACCACCTACTTGTTGGAGCGCTCAAACAGGCTTCTACTATACTGCAACATGCCTGCTGCCTAGCTAATTATTGTTGCAGGCAGTTGTTGTGGATCCCCAACAAGAACACACCATACAACACCCAATGAAAGTGGAGGTAACACGCCTACTTCCCTAGCTTGCAGCTTCAACTATAACCACCATATCAAACCCAACTTGGAACAACATATCTGTCGCCAATAAGCAATGACATTGGCCTTGACAGCGCAACCGGGAGGACCATAGTCAAATAATCCAGCAACCCCTCTATAAATTTTTAAAGGAGGGTATATAAAAGAGCCTCCTCTCTAGCGTATTGTTGACGGCCTGCCTGAAGGCTTCTTTGCTAAGCGCGGCACCCAAATCTGTGATTTTCATGAAGAAACTGCCCTCATCGGATATCTTGGCCTGCAGCCTGGCTGGAAGTGACTTTCCAAAATGAAAAGGCAAGACGGCTCAACTAAAACTTTATCTCGTTCTTCTACTACAGCTGCAAGATTTTGCACAACTGATCACGACTGTGGTCGCGTGCAACCAGAACAGCAGGATCAACACCATCGTTTCCTTGGGCTCGCCCTGCAGCAGCTGTCGCACTTACTCTCTCTGGACCTCACGAGCAGGGAGGGAGGAACAGGCGGCTGCAACCATTGAAAGCATTTAACAACAAAACATTTGGCCCCATTCTAAGCACGACCCGCCAGCAGGAAAATCGTTGCAAAAACAGCCTGTGCGGCCATGGCAAGGAGAGGAGCAACAAAAGAAGAGCTTCTAAAAGCCTGCGACTCCACTGAACTGCCTGTAAAGCACCATTTTTGAGACCCACACCCACCCACGCAACATCATGGCGGTAGACTTTCATTTCACCATCAATGAATCCACTGTCCAGAACACGCTGAAGCAATTCATCTGTTGCAGCATTTGATGGAGCGCCAACAAGCATTCGTGGTTTGGGCAGAAAACAACAGGCATCAGCAGGTTGCAAGTCAAAAGAATTAATGACTGGGGCATGTGCGGCCACCAACCAGAAGAAAAACTGAACACGCCAAGAAAAGGGTGCAGGGCTCTTTAATGCCATGGCGGGAAGGAGACAAACACAAGGAAGATCAAATAAAAATCTGATTCTTTTTGAAAGCTACGCGGCCAGCAGGGCGGAAGACATACGGTGGTGGCAGGAAAACAATTGGTTTCATTACTTCTCACCAACTATATGCCAAACAAGGCGCTACAAAGATTCTGTGAGATCATTTTTTTGATAGATATGTGATGTCATAAAATCCCTGTGATAGCCATCAAATACATATGAAACTCAATCACCTAGAGATGACAATCCATGCTTGATAATGTCATCCCATGTACTACAATGCAACCCACTTCGTGACTATAAAGAGCTTGTCAACCTTGTTCAGAGAAACACTACTAAGATGTCTTGTTTGCAAAAGAAACTATTGTCTATGGTTTTTTGTTACAATGTTCCGTGCGATCTTCGGGATGAGTTAGAGTTGTGCATTGATAGGGACAACTAAAAGAAATTTTAACCTTATCGTAATGATGTGAGACTTAACTTTCACAACTCGACATGTTATCTATTTGGCGTGATAATGTGGATTGTCACACTATTAGAACTAGCATCATTTATCCACATGGTTATCCACAAAATATTGGTTTTGTGGAAAAATTGTGATTTCTCAACATTTTACAAAATAAATCTAAATATAATGTAGATATTTCACAATTATAAAGTTCAAATTTCAAATTGTGGAATAGTTATATTCTTTAAACACAATTGTGGATAAATCACATTTTCTCACCATGTTTGGAAAAAATATGATTTTTCAACTACAATTATGAATAATACACATAAGCCAAATATGATGGATCATAGTTTCAATTTTCCACACCATATCTAAGGTTTAAATAATAATTGTCAAATCTATCGTGAGCCATTCAAAACAATTTTATCTATTTGTTGATATTTTGCACTATATGATGAACATTTTAGGAATGAAAAAAATAATCATATATGAATCGTGAAAAATCACGTAACTTAAATTTATACTAAAATTTTCAAAATTGTGTTATAAATACAATTATTTGTGAGTAATTTATACAAAAGATTAAAATATTATTACAAATGAAACCCTTAATCTATAATTGTATTCATAATAAAGGAAAATTGATGAAAATATGTAAAATATTAGGAATTTAAAATATATATCGTGAATAAGAATTAAATATATGAAAATTTCTATAATCCTCTTTAAACAATATTATTATGAAAAATCTACAAGATCCTGCACTTTTCCACATTTCTATGAAAGTCACAATAAAATTGAGAATTATTCACACCACTTAAACTAAAGTTGTGATAAACCACATACCAAACTTTAATGTGGAGAACTTATAAAAATGATACCCTTCTACATTATCATAAATTACAATGTAAATAATATATAAATTTAGTTGTTACTAATTTATATTTGATGGTAAATAATATTGTTGATAATTTAGATTTTTGAGAAATACATTAAACTACAAGCTGATATAGATGTCTCCTTATCAAAAGAGTTTTTACAAATGTAAAAAAAATACTTATTATAGCTTAACTGTAATTTTTTTTTTTTCCTAGAAATGAATCATTTGATTTAGAGTTTTTTCATCATTTTGAATAATTTCAAAAAAGAAAAAGAAAATGATAAATATAATATACCATCTATAAATTTTTTTGATAAAATATAAAATCATTGAATGTTATTTTGAAGAATATAGATCATTTGTAAGATTTAATATAATGTTATAAATAATTCGATTATTTATAATTTTTTTGGATAAAATATAAAATCATTGAATGGTATTTTAGAGAATATAGATCATTTGTAAGATTTAACATAATGTTATAAATAATTCATATTATTAAAAATATAATTATTTTACTATGTATATATGAATCAATAAGAAAATTGGTTGAAATGTTTGATATGTAAAACTTAGTACTCCTTAATGTTAAAAATTTATATGAAAAACCAAATAAATCAATAAAAATAACATTCTATTAATTTAAATTTTGCAATATTAGTTAACATTCTAATTAAAACATTATATGGACTTTTTATTTTTATGTGCTTAGTAAAAAATGGTTTGTATCTATTTATTATTAAAAAACAAATATAAAAATATCTGAAATCTTGGGAACAATTCAAAAAAATATTAAAATATAACAACATCCACAGTTAATGGAAAATATTGAGGAAAATGTTGAGCATAAAAATTGTGGTGGTTATTGTTTGACTACCATTATTTAAAGAGCATAAAGAGCACATAACATTTTTAGCTTCATGGAGTGGTTATCATTATATAATTTATAATATTTAATAATAGGTCATGCCTTTAAATTGGCCCTAAATCTATGGGCACGAATGGACTTTTTCCACCTCTAGATAATTATGAATAGATGTGTTAAAGAAAAAATTACTGCTGAAATTACGCACATTATCATAGAAGACTGAAATCAAATTTTAGAAACACTAAATAGCATACAAAGTGCCGATTGAAATCAACAGAAGGATTTTGGAAGGTAATTTCAATTGAAAGTTATTCAAAATTTGTAATTTTATAATGATTACATGTTTGATTGACAGGTGAAACCCCTCTTGATTTCTCGTATATTCATTTTTCATTTTTCATTTTTCCTTGTTTTTGCAGTAGGAAACGAAACTAAGATTTGGATATTTAGTTGAATCTTTGTTTAAATTTCGACTTCATAAACAAATAATAGAAAGATGAATGATCATTCTTTTGAAAATCACTGGTATCAATGTTTTATTGTAAATATTATTTTTGAAATAAAAAATTTATTCATTATATTTTGAACTCATGCAAAACTTATTTGAATGCAGAATGTCAAAATGTTGTTAAGAAATTTCAGCGGATCTCAATTTATAGACATGATTTTGAAAACACAATACGTATATCAGATCTTGATCTAAATTTAATAAAATAGAAGGATTTTCTAATTTATGGGTGTTGGGTGCCCAATATCATAAAAATATCCATATTTCCACAGTCAGTTCACAGATACAAGGAAAAAAAGTTATTGATAGATATGATATAAAAAATAATTTGAAGAGTTTTTATCTACTAAGGTATGCATTATAGTGGCAGAATGAATTGTGTATTAAATTTATAATTCCTAAATATTTCTTAGCTTAAGCTCCATTATTGTCAATATTCATATTTTAGATTGAGGCATTAAAGAATAGGTTTGTTTTTTTACAATTTTACCATTTTTAACATGGCTACGAAATCATAAGTGTGATAATAATTGTGAAAACAAAAGTTTAACATATGTTCAATCTTTTTTAGTTTAATGTATTGTTGGCCATACCATATTTGAGAAACATAAAACATGAGGTATATGGTTTAGAGGTTAGGTAAATTATTTTACAAAACTAATTTTTACATATCGTGTAAAACATTTTATACAGGAACATTTGGATTGGTAAAAAAATTGAATATTTTGTGATAAGTAATAGTTATTATTGATTATATGTAAGCAATAAATTTTATTACAAATATTAAAAATAATGAATAAATGTTCAAATCATGATTTGTTTTTCATTTATTATGAAATCATTTTATAATTGAAAATTTATAATTATTTGTTTTTTGATTAATAAATAAAATGTTTTTTCATTAAGAAATAAAATTGTGGTGTTGATAATAAAATTATGCATCTATAAACTCTCCACAATTTTTTTGTGAATGGTGAGTTTAAAATTGTGAATCCGAATTTGTGGACTCCACCCACAATTTTATTGTGGAAACAAAAAAATGTGACAAAACACGTGACAATTCCACAATATTAGAATTGTTGTAGTTTCACATAATTGTCACAATTATGTCACATTTTCTTGTTTCCAAAATAAATTGTGGGTGGAGTCCACAAATTTGGATTCACAATTTTAAAATCACCATTCACAAAAATATTGTGGAAAATTTGTGGATACACAACCCTTAGTCTTGTAGTGTCAACCTTCTTGGGCTCAACTTCTTCATTTTCTTTGTAGGGACACACATGTATGTAGTAATACCAAACACACGAAGATGAGAGATTGATGGCTTACAACCACTCCAAGCTTCTTCGAGCATTATGTTCTTTAGTTCCTTTATAGGATACCTGTTAAGAAGATACACCATCACTTGAACTCCTTTTTCCCAATACTTCTCCAATCTCGCTCTGAATATCATGCAACAAACCATTTCCATCATTGTGCAATTGCGACGTTCTATGACTTCATTCTATTGAGGCATATAGGTAGTAGTCAAATGTTGTTTGATATCGTGCTACTTCAGGAAGGCCACAAACTCCTTTGATGTGAATCCCCCTCGATCTAAGTAGAGTTTATTGATGCACCTGTCATACTGGTTCTCAACAAGCTTCTTGAATATTTTAAAGTGTATGAATGCATCACTCTTCTTTTTAGGAAGAACGCCAACATTTTCCTAGATAACTCATCCACAAACAATTGAAAATATTGGATTCCTTACATCGTGATAGGTAGCGATCCACATTTACATTAGTGTGTATCACATCCAAACGATCCATGGCTTGAAATAAACTCACCTAAAAATCGATGTTGCTTGCCTGTAAGACAACCTAGAACAAATAGGAAATGTTGGAGAAATTGTAGTAAGGCCACGTACCATACCTTTGGAGTTGAGTTGATGAAGGGAACCACTAAATAGGCTTCCATAGTGGAAATGCCAAAGCGTGGTGAACTCTTCTATTGAGGAAATGAGAGCAACTTCGTGCCAGGATAAGACATCTAAGGAAAACAACTTATCTCGAAAAAATGCTCGTGCTATGACCTTTCCATCTTTAGTGATAGACATGATTTCATACCATTTTAATATTAGAACTCGACCTTAACCTTTTGATTCAATAGTTGATTGATATATAGGAGTGTTTATGTCAAGTCAGGTATGTAGAGAAATTTGATAAGTGTACAATTGTTTGTACTGAGAGGAATGGTGACATCTTTAATACCTTATCATCTGCAACCCTAACTCGATCTCATGTGGGTTGGTGGCTCAACTTTTGGAAGAGTTATTTGCATCTTGTCATATGCTTGTTGGCACTAGAATAAATCAACCAAACATTCTTAGAGGGTTTATAAGTTTGGGAGATAAGTACCATACTTTGATGATTGTAATTTGGTTCTTCTTCTTCTTCGGGTGCATCATTTTTTTGTGCTACTGCATGTCTTTTGTGTGCCATCTCAACTAGAAGAGGCTTGTGTATGGCCATTGTAGTATCACTCAAAGATGTCATGAGTATAATTTGGTTCTTCTACCACTCCTATGTGTGTAATTTCATCTATAACACAAATGTTATCATGTTTGGTTGTCTTTACACCTATTGAAGGTAAGGATAACTTGTAAGGTATGTGGACTGGATCCGGATGATACTCGATTCAATTCTTGCAATGCCCAACACAATGTTCCTTTGCACCCAACTCGCCTTTGGTCAATGAGGAGGGAGCTCGATCTCTATGTTGTTAGAGATTTGTTTTTGTGCAAGTGCTCTTGACTTCGTTGTTGGTATAGTAAAACTTGGTCGATCTGCTAAGACCTCACCGAAAACAAAAACTTGCCACTTGCCACCCTATGTAGAGAACGTAGAATTTATATTATATATACCTTATGAAATGAAAAACAATTTTTTGACATCAAGGAAAATTTCTTTAGTGTTTTTGATTAATTTCCTATGTTGTGTGGTTATCAGTTAATTAAATTATTAATGTTTTTATTATTTTTAAATTATTCATTATTTTTTTTTTAAAAAAATTTAAAAAAATTATTTCTTTTTAATTTTTAATTTATTATAATTTTAAACTTTTAATATTAATTTTAATTTTGTTTATTTAAATTCATTTTTATTTTTTAATTAATAATTTATATTTTTTATTGATTTTTAAGTAATCTTGTTTTTAATTTTTTTATTAATGGTAAAAATGGGTTGAGGGGACCCTACCCCGTAACAACATTTAATAGTGGAGAGAAATATATAGTGTTGAGGCTCAAGTGAAGCTGCCTCTACCAACGGCTAGAAGGATCAACAAAAACACAACTATACTAATAGTGGAACAAAAATAAAAATAAAACAAAGGACAAGCTCATTCTGAAACATTCCCACACGATCGTAAATACATATTTAAGGGGATCGGAAACAATTTTACATTTCTTCTTCTTCCCCATGTAATGCCCACTAATACACACCCACAAATACAACACTGAAAAATTCAGATAACTTTTTTTTTGACTTACTAGGAGTTTACACGACACAACAAGAGATTACAATGGCTACCACCAACTCATGATAGGCTTGACACAACATTGACCACCAAGGTACAAGGAAATCTACGATGCTCAACATGAAACTATTCACTTCCCATTTCGACAGAACATCACATACAAGTCCAAACACAAACACACTTACGTTTAGGGGCATCCCACGAGGAAAGTCTTGTTAAGGTTTCTTGTTTACTAAAACGTCTCTTAATTCTTAACTTACGTTCTTATAAAATTCATGTAATGATTCACACAATTCTTTTCACAAGGGAGAACTTCTTTCTTTTATACTATTGACTAAATAGCTTAAGGCCAAGCTTTCTAAAAGAGGATCAAACGATTTAAACAACAAATAGGAGGAGATTACAAAGCTCTTTGGAAGAAACTAGAGGAAGGAGATCGAATTGGATTCATCTTTAAGGCCTCATTAGTTATTAGTCTAGATTTTAATGGCTAAGAATATAACCATAAGGATTTAAGATTTCATTTAGGCTTCTCCGAGGAGATTGACATAGGTAGACAAAAATACGTTTACAAAGGGTGAGCTAGATTGAATGGTTTTTAATTAGTCTCCTCCTACTTATTATCACCTTATTACCTTCCAAAAACTAAATATTGATTTCACCTTAAGGTTGTTTAAGAACTCACCAAGAGGGAGAATAATGTTCATTAGTTTAGCTAGGGTAGTAAGGTATAAAAATTTTCTTTACAAAAGAAAGTTTCTTCTTTGAACACTTAATGGCTCAACTGTTATCAAGTAGATCACAACTCTCCATTTTCTACCCATGAAGGTCATTTGCACATTTATAGCCTGAGTCAGTTTGCGAGAACTGAGCATGATAAAGACTACACATAGAATAGTATGCTACCATTAACAATATCATGAAATGAACCTTCTATTTAATGAAATAGTGCTAAGCTCTAAACCTCTACAACTTCTTTAATCATGCTAGAAGATTTAGTATTTTCACATTAAGAATGAAGCCATAAAAAGCTGTTATGAACATTGTTCCTAAAACAACCAAAAGTCTAACCATCATTCTAGTAGGGGTCAATGACCCAATGAGTTCGAAAAAAGTGATGAGTGCATTGGGATGTCAATCATGTAATCATATGTAATATATGATTGAAACCCCAATACTCAAACATCAATCAACATTTCCTTAAATAAGCCAAATGATCTAATAGATTTAAAGTTAGAACTTCAACATCACATACTAACCACTATTTTCCCCTTCCAAAGAAAAATTCAACATAAGATCATCTTACCATGCTATGTACAACAGTCAAAAGTAAGATAAAAGGAATAACCCGTATTTAGTAAATCAAACAATTAAAATAAATCTAATGCCACCGTCTTACCAAGATTTAAAATTACGATCAATCAATTTAATTACCCTTGAACCTATATCAATAAAATTTAAGCAAACCATCCCAAAGGAACTAATATGACGATGTTACACGAATTGCACTTAGCCATATCACCTCCAACAGATCACCAAAAAAATCCTAAATTTCCTTAATTTATTCCAACACCCTCGTTTGAGTCAAATACCTTAAACAACTGAAACACAAGTCTTTATATTAAACAAATAAAACCCTCTCTTATTTCTTTTGAACATAAGCATATTCTTTTATCTCACCACTCCTAAGTACCTCCAACTCTCAATTAGGAATATAATGAATAACCAAAGTCTTAAACCAGGTGAAACTTTCCTTAGTCACATCAAATAATAGTAATTATAATTAGTAAATAACCGAGTCATGTCAAAAGTAATACTTCCCTCTATCATCACAAATAAATCATGATCCTTCCTATTTGTAACAGCTGGAGGGTAATCACCCTTATCCAACCTACTAGGTAATGGATTGCCTTAAGTTATCAAAAGATGGCAACAATGATTCCCGACCGTAATAACAAACAAAAGAAGATAATCAACCAAACTCCTCTCGTAATAGTTAAGACTTTACCATTATCCAGATTTCTTCTTATTTTATCACAAAAGGGTAAGGTGTCATGCTAGAAAGAGGCATCCTACTCATTAAGGTTCATGCAGCCAAGTTAGCTAGACCTTTTTATCTCATAGATACAAATGCATCTACTCACCACTTTAGCCCGAGCCCCATATACCTTGTTGTCCTCATGATACTGACTTTACACAGTCAGAAGAGAGTATAGGAGGGTACACAACACTAAACCTTGTTTAGAAGTTAACAAAAGTTCACGGAGCTCGAACACACTTACCCCTCAGTCAAATATACTCAGATTCACAACCTCAAAATGAGGAAAACGGATTTAGACTACAACACGAAACCCATCAAAACTTGCCAATGCAAGTTCACATAACCTAACGGCCCCTCCTAAGTGGAATTCAAAACAAAATGCCAATGGTCAAAGGATAATATTATCTCTCATGTTTATAAAAAATAAACATCGGGTTAGAGTATCCAACTCCATTAACAACTCACAGTCAACATAGCAAATACTCATTCAAGTAAATCAGTAACCCAAGCTTATCAGTGCACTCTCTATTATTTTTATCACTTCATAGACTCGAATCTTCGTTGAAGTGGTGTTTATTCCTAAGGGATAATGCCTATATTCTCTTATCATCCTTCCCGGACTTAGGGTAGGTTTATCAAACTGTATTTTCACATAAGAAAACATCATCAAAAGAGAGACATGATGATCAAACGGTGAGCATCTAAGGGACGCGGCTAAATTTTAAAGTATCCATCCCCAGGAATAAATCCCATGAAGAGTCTAAAAAAAATCCCCTAAGGCATCACATATCGGTCTCAAAGTAAGGGCAACAAATGCATTCATCACAGATTCATGTAAAAGAACCCAAAAAGCTAGTCCTTAATATTTCGTATGATTTAAAACGTAATAACAAGAAGAAAGTTAAGTATCCCTGCAACCATTGGTATACAGTAGTGATAAGAGCAAGTGAAAGATCAAGTGCCAAGACCATTTGCAAAACCAAATCTAGCAAGGATCATCCCAAGAAGCAGCTAACACAGGAGAGAAACTAAAAACATAACTTGGAAGATGAGAATCGATAGCAAAACCACAAAATAACCCCAAGTAATAACCACTTTAGTAAATAAAAGAAAATTTCTTTCATGTTATGGTTAATGTTAGCATAGTAGATAGATGAGAAGAAATTATCATGCATGTGTATCTCTAGCACTTGCAAAAAAAAGTCCACCATGCTCTTGCAACAACCACACATGGCGAAAATTTATTTGTTTTAGCATGCAGGACACCTATGGTTGTTCCAAGTCTCCTGTTTTGACACAGCTGGGAGGATGAAGGCACGGCAGTGGAAAAACTACACCAAACATCATTTGCTTGCAAGGTCAACACATTTTCCACAGACCCCAAGCTGAAATCTCTTCACCACACCCATGCGGCCAGGCAAGGCATTTTCAACCACCAAAATCTCTCATGCATCTAGCCAAAATTTGTGTGAGCAGGTTTCAATAATAGCCAGAGAAAATTTTAATTAAAGAAACTTATAAACAAAAACAAAACACAGGCCACAGTATAAAAACATTCCTCTAAAAGTCACGGGCAGGGGGAAGGCAAAGAAGAGACTGCTTACCATCCAAACACATTTCCTTCTAAATTTCAACTCCTCTTTTCTTAACAGAAACCCAATCAACGAGAAACCAGAGGTTAAATAGTCCATGTGACCATGTTGCTTTCAAGTATTGGTGCACAATTTACATGCCAAGCGCTTGCTCCCCCATTAACAGGCATAACTGTCAACATTGAAACAACCAATCCCCTGAAATCTTCTGAACTGCAATAAACCACGCAACCAGTATCAAAATGGCGTTTCAAACCACCAAAAGAAAATGTGCCAAGCACGTCTAGATTGGAGTTAAAAGGCTTTTTCCTCAACCACGTACTGGGCAGGTCTTTAATTAAGACTACAGTTTTAATGCAGGAGGCCAACTTTTAAGGTGCTTAGACCAACCAAGAATGCCCAGCACATTACCATTAATGGTCAGCAGATCAAATAAAACTAAAAAGGAGTTTATACGGCCAACAGGGAGGATTGAAATGGTGGAGTGTCTTTAAAGTGGCAAGGTGGGTGGATGCCTCCACTAAACTCACCAATAAATTGCTATAATTACAAAGCATGCAAGGATGCCTAGACGACCAAGGAGAAAACATTAAACATTTAACATGAACACCACATCCTAAATAATGGCACCACCAACAACAAGCTCCTCTTGCGCGAATCGAGGCTCAGGCACGAGAGTGAACAATAATGAAATAAAAATAGCTTAAAGGTAATTAATAATATTCATGAAAATCGACACAAAATAAAATAATCGTTAATTGAAAACAAATAATAATATTATTATTATTATTTTATAACCTTAAAAATAATAATTATTAATCATATTAATAACAAGGCGGAACAAGATTTTCCTTTAATAGGATAATTATACAGAACGAGCTACAAGGTCCACAACTAGAGGTGTCAACTACGACTCGAGAAGGCAAGATGGAGAGGGAGGGTGCTAAATCTTCACTGTGATAAGGACGAAGTCAACTAACAGTCAACGGGAGCACACTCACAACCTTCCCATGGTTAGCAATAGGGTCGCCAGGGCAAGCGTTGGGGTAACGTCAAATGGAGCATTACACCCCACAATGATCGAACCATCACCAATATTTAGATCCACACATTTTATAGAGTATGAATCGAAATTATGATTACAAAATTAGATTTTTCTCATTAGCATAATTTAGCATAGGCATATTTATTACATTTTATTGTATTGTCTTTTATTTAATAATGTGCAACATGTGCACTCTAGTCTAGTGACTTGCATTCAATATTGTTATGTTGGATAACATTCAATATTGGTATTAGTAGTAATTACATGTGCATGTGAGATGGGTCTTATCATCTCGTAGTTGGTGTCTGCTAGGGTGTCATGTCTATCCATATGAGGTTGTCTAATATCTATAAATATTACAGCTCTTGCATTGTAATGTAATCTGATTTCATGATCAATAATATTTGTGAGGCTTCCGTCTCTCTTTGGTCATTGCAATCTTATTCTATTCTATCATTTGGTATCTAAGCTATACCATTATTATCATTTGGTATTAGAGCAGGTTCTATCCAAGCAAGGTTGAAGAGGAGCACTATTGGAGAGGATCCATTAGAGAAGAAGATCTGCATCAAAGGAGATCCATTGAAGCATTCCACAGCCTCCATTCCTCCCAAGCATCCATCAACTAAAATTTGACCTATCCACTTATTTGGAAGGTAAAATTTTTTTATTAGTCATTGGCATAGCCAATTGATCTAACATATTGGCGGAATATTTCAGATTTGGAGATCTTTTTAAAAAAAAAAGGAGAGATCTTGAAAAAAATTGCAGATCAAAAGAAAAAAAAGATCAGATCTAAAAAAAAAAATCAGATCTGAAAGTGGAGGTGTGAAGAATTCGGGAGCAAAGGTCAAGAAAGCAGTCCCACAACAAAATTCCAAAGCAGAGATAGCTCTTAGAAAAAGGACGTAAATTTTTCATACAATGTTGGATTGATATGATGTTTTTTTGCTGGAAAGATAAGGAGGCGCACAACTTCACAGCTTACATCATCTTCGATTCGGCCTCTACATGTGACGAAAAGTCTCAGACAAGTCGGATAATTTTTTTTTCTAAAAAAAATCAGATCTAGCTGGTAAATTGGTAAGATCTCAAAAACTACAATTCCAATTCTTCTAAAATTTTGTGGGTTTCAAGAAAAATATTGTATGATGCTGTTGTAAAAATTTTAGAAAAACCCAGATCACGGTTTGTGAGAAAAGGTGAAAACAATATTCAGATTGTTTGTTTGGATCTTGGGAACAAACAGGTCAGCGGTTCAATTCCCACTCTCTCCATATTTTTTCTTAAATTATTTTTTTGGAAAATTTGGAGAAATTAATAAATTTTGGGAGATTTCCAAATTTAGAAGCTCACCAAACACATTTAGAGCCACCGCTAAATTTAGCGGAAAAACACCTATTGGGGGTAAAAAAATATTTTTGGCCTAAATTGTGTATTTTGTGATTCTAGACCCTTTTTTGTAAAGAGGGGGGACACAAAAACTTCATTTTGATGTACTTTGAGAGGATGTTGTACTAATCTTGGTGCATAAAGTGAAAAAAAAAAAAAAGTGCACATTTTTTATTTTATGTTTGGTTCTATCACATGAGATCTTTGATCTCATAGCAGCATTCGGTATATACGGTGCCTCTAGGAAGCGCTTACGGGTGATGCCGTCGCGACTACTACTGCACTTAACGCCTAACACAGCTGCCTAAACATCGTCTAGGCATCGACCCTATAAAATCGACGGGGAGTAATAAGGACACAATACACACATTTGAGCCCTCCCATCCGTTTGTGCTTGCACAAACCCCTCTCCGTACTGTCTAAGTACCACGTACTAAATTATTTCACGTGCGTTAACACCTCTTTCCGTACTAACGGGTATATTGAAAGGGTGATCTTCTTCCACGTACTGACGGGTATATCGGAAGGGAGCGTATATAGAAAGGTTTGGTATATCGGCCTGACGGTATATTGAGAGGGAGACCATAAACTTGGAGTGATAAGAGCCTTACCCTTTGTCAGAAATTCAGAGTTTCAGAAATTCAGATTGCAGAAATGGGTGCACAAGCACCAAAGTTCTTCTTGCGATTCACAATTGCTTAGAGGAGACAACTATGTTGCATGGAAACCGAAGATCAAGACATTACTTGAGTTTGAAGACCTATGGACAACAGATGGACAAACAACAAGATCACTTGATGATGGAAGACAACAAGTTCAATTTGACAGGGCAAATCAAAAGGCCAAGTTGATCATCTTGTTTAGCGTAACAGACGATGTGCAACCCCACATTAGAGATGCCACATCAGCCAAGGATGCATGGGATAAGTTGAGCACAGTCTATGAGGCAAAGAACAAGAATGCCATCCTTAACCTACTATCACAACTGCATACTCTCAAGTTCAAGCACAATGAGAAGGTTGAAGTTTTTTTGAGACGAGTTGCTACTTTGAGGGCATCTCTATTGGCATTGGGAAAAGAGATAAGTGATGAAGACCTCGTACCAATTGTGTTGCGAGCACTTCCTCCTTCCTACAGAATCTTTGTGACAACTATCAATATGAGTGAACACACAATCACCTTTGAGAAGTTGGTCAATCTACTCTAACAAGAAGAGGCAATGAACAACAAAGATCGGAAGATGAGCAAGCACTATCTTCCAATCATAAAGGAAAGGGAAAATTTCAGTCCAATCACAAGAAGTCCCAACAGAACCAAAGTCAACGAGACAACACCAAGAAGTGTCCCATTTGCAATAGAGGGGCACATGACATCAAAGATTGTTGGTACAATTCCTATAAAAAGGGTTCATCAAGTAATTCAAAACCCAATAACCATCGTGGTAACAATAATTCAAATAAAGGGAAGTCCAACAACAACAACAATCAAGGGCAAAAAATGGTAATTAGCAAAGAAAACCCAAACAAGGGTACATTACTGAACATGAGGATGATTCGGATGAAGGACACCACATGTATTCTGCTCATTTTGATAAAAAAACCAAGTCCACACAAGATATCCGGTATGTTGACTCGGGTGCAACTCGACACATGATTGGACATAAAGATTGGTTCTACACACTACGTGACTCACCTAACAGAACCATGTGTCATTAGGTGATGACTCATCATACGAAAGGTCAAGAGGATTGGAAACATTTCACTACCTCTTGGAAAGCATGACTGCAAAATCACAAATGTATTGTATGTACCTCGGTTGACCAAGAATTTGCTATCAGTTAGTCAACTCCTTGATCACAACTTGAAGTCGGATTTTGACAAGAATAATGGAGAAAAAGTGTGCTTGATAAGAGATAAGTCAAGAGGTTCCAAGATTGTAACAAGAGCCTCCAATGTGGGACGCATGTTCCAACTTGATTTTGTCCACAAGGATGATCAAGCTCTAGTGGCCAAAGACACACAATCTGCAGAACTATGGCATTGCGAGATATGGTCACATCGCCTTTGGCTATCTCCAAACAATTCAAAAGGGCAACATGGTAAAAGGATTGCCTACACTCAAGCACAACACTCGAAAAGTGTCACAATTGCGTAGAAATGGAAAGCAACACAGAGTACCCTTCCAAAAGAACACATATAGAGCTAAGGGAAAGCTTGATTTGGTGCACACTGATCTTTGCGGGCCCATGCAACCAAGTCATTATAGATGTCAATACTTCATGCTTTGTGTTGATGACTACTCAAGAAAGATGTGGATATATTGTCTAAGAGACAAGAGTCAAGCCTTTGAGACATTTCAAAAGTTCAAAGCACTTGTTGAGAATGAAGTTGGTCGCAAGATCAAAACTCTTCGCTCAGATCGAGGGGGGGAATTCACAAGCAATGAGTTCAAGACTTACCTGGAAGCTCATGGGATTCGTCGACAAATGTCTCCTACTCACACACCACAATAGAATGGTATAGTTGAGAGAAGGAATCGTATTATCATGGAAATGGTGTGATGTATGATTGACGACTCGGGTTTAACAAAGACATTTTAGGCGTAAGGCAAGAACTACGATCTATTTGTTGAACAGAGTGCCCACAAAGAGCTCTTGAAGGAGTGACACCTCAAGAAGCATGGTCAAATTGAAACCATCAATTGCACACCTAAGAGTATTTTGGTGTAAAGCTAGCATGCACATACCCAAGAAGAACAAGAACAAGTTGGATATGAAAGTGAGAAACTGATATTCATTGGATACAGTGAAGAAGCACTTGGGTACAGATTATGGGATCTGAAAATAAAGAAAGTATACACAAGTAGGGATGTTGAATTCTTTGAGAAGAAACAAGCGGATGCTCCACTCAACGACTCAACAAACATGCGAGAATACACCTCTTGTGAAGACAAATTTGATGTTCCCACCGAAGATGATGTGATGAATTGGATGATGGTGAAAACTTGGATCCACCACAAGCCAATGGAACAGCTAAGAAATTACCTAAATGGTATACTCAATTAATAAGAGATGCAAATTTGGATGAAGCACCTAGCACATCGTCCAATCTCTGACCTAGAACTCGCAATCGAAGCTCGTGAAGAGGTCAATTATGCCCTAATGAGAAGAGTTGTTGAAACAGCTTGAGCCATCTACGCTTTAGGAAGCCCTACAATCAAAAGCTTGGAAAGATGCCATGGATTCGAGTATCGATCGGTGATGAAGAACAACACATGGCAACTTATCGACCTTCCACCAGGAAGAAACCCATTGGATGCGAGATGGATATTCAAGACTAAGTACAAATCGATGGGACTATTGACAAGTATAAAGCAAGGCTTGTAGCAAAGAGGTATGCACAACAAGAAGGCATTGATTATGAGGAGACATTTGCTCCCACAACCAAGATCAAGACAATCAGGATGATCTTTGCTCTAGCTGCACAATTTGGTTGGAAAGTCCACCAAATGGATGTGAAAAGTGCCTTTCTTAATGGAGATTTGCAAGAAGTCTATATGACTCAACGAGAGGGTTATGTAATACCAGGAAAAGAGATAATGGTATGCAAACTCATAAAATCTCTATATGGCCTAAAACAGGCACCCTGGGCATGGTACATCAAAATTGATGAGCATCTCATAAGTCATGGATTCGAAAGGAATCCTTATGACCCCAATCTCTACCTCAAAAAGCAAGGGGGGGAGATTGTCATTGTGGTTGTTTATGTCGACAATCTAGTCATTACAGGCAGTTCTGTGAAGATGATCGATGCAACAAAGAAGGATTTTAATCGATCGTTCGACATGACAGATCTCGGGCTCATGCACTATTGTCTTGGGTTGGAAGTATGGCAAAAAGAGAATCATATCTTTGTGTCGCAGTTGAAATACACCAAGACAACGCTCGAGAAATTCAGGATGATGGATTGCACTCCTATTGCTACACCTATGGAAGCGAGACTTCGCTTATCTCGTTCCGATCCATCACCACCGTGAAGGAATGCAACTCTCTATCGGCAATTGATCGGGAGTCTCATTTACTTGACATATACTAGACCAGATATCAGCTTTGCAGTCAGCTATTTATCACGCTTCATGCAAGAACCGAAAATATGTCATTGGAAAGCAGCAAAGAGAATACTAAGATATCTAAAGGGTACAGTTGACCTTGGTCTAGAGTACAAGAAGAATGACAATTTCTTCGACAGATATTCGATTCGAGATCATGCAGGAAACATGGATGATAGGAAGTCAACATCAGGCTTCGTCTTCTTTATGGGATCTGGACCGATATCATGGGGAAGCAAGAAACAAAACTTTGTTTCTCGCTCTTCTACAGAAGCAGAGTATCGAGCTGCAGGTGAAGCTATTTGTGAAGCAATATGGCTACGCCAAATACTGGAAGGAATTGGTCTACCACAGCAGAAATCTACTCCAGTATATGTTGATAATGAAGGAGTTCTAAAGCTTGTTCGCAATCCAGTATTTCATGAGAGAACCAAGCATATTGAAGTACAAGTTCATTTCATTCGCGAGCATGCCTTGAAGTATAACATACAGCTCCATTTCTGTCCTGCAATTTGAACAAAAGCCGATGTTTTCACTAAGTCACTTGCACGTGACAAATTCACCTGCTCGAGAGTTCCTCTCTAATTCATTGGAAACTATGCAAAATTAAGGAGGGGAATGTTAGCATAATTTAGCATAGGCATATTTATTACATTTTATTGCATTGTCTTTTATTTAATAATGTGCAACATGTGCACTCTAGTCTAGTGACTTGCATTCAATATTGTTATGTTGGATAACATTCAATATTGGTATTAGTAGTAATTACATGTGCATGTGAGATGGGTCTTATCATCTCGTAGTTGGTGTCTGCTTTAGGGTGTCATGTCTATCCATATGAGGTCATTTAATATCTATAAATATTACTGGCTCTTGCATTGTAATGTAATCCGATTTCATGATCAATAATATTTGTGAGGCTTTCGTCCCTCTTTGGTCACCGCAATCTTATTCTATTCTATCATTTGGTATCTAAGCTATACCATTATTATCATTTTCCTCATGAGAATTAGGAGGAGATGACTCGAATTTTATTTCTTTTTCAATTTTAGATTTTAATCATTTTTTATTTTTTTATAATTTTACTTTTTTAAATTTTTTTATATCTATGTTTTTATTCTTCTTTTAAATTTTATAACATTTTAATTTTTTTATATTTTTAATTTTATTAATTTGAATTTTTATTTGTATTAATTTTAATTTTATATTTTTATTAATTTTAATTCTTAATTTTTATTAATATTAATTTTTTTATTAATTATTATTTTTATTTTTATCAATTTTTTTTTTTAATTAATTATTAATTTTATTTCTATCATTTTTTTAATTCGATTTATTTTATTTTTTTAATTTTAATTTATCATTCTTTATATTAATTTTTAATTTTTTATATTCTAATAATTTTAAATTTTTATATTCTAATAATTAAAATTTTTATTAATTTTAATTTATAATTATCATTATTTTCTAATATTTATTATTTTTATTTGTATCAATTTTATACTTTAAATTATTAATATTTATTATTTTTTTATTAAATTTAGTTGTTAATATTTATTAATTTTTTGACTCTTTGAATTTTTAAATTATTTTTATTAAATTTAATTGTTATTTTTTAATTTTAATTTATATTTTTATTAATTTTAATTCTTAATTTTTATTAATATTAATTTTTATTTGTGTCAATTTTAATTTTTTTATCAATTGCTATTTTTAATTTTATCAATTTTAATTTTAATTTATAATTTTTTTAAATTCTAAAAATTTAAAATTTTATTTGTATCAATTATATATATAAACACTTTTGACCAGAGCTATGAACCGGAGGGTTAGGGACCCCACCCTTACAAAAGAGACAAAGAAGAGAAAGAAAGAGAGGGAGGAAAACTAGAAGCGGAGGGAGAAAAACACTGAGGAAGTGAGAAACGTTGAAGAGCGAAGACCAAAAGACCACTACAGAGCCGAAGAGAAACACAAGAAGCCACAGACCAAGAGAGGGGAGGACCAATAAGTACCACCGAACACAGTGCCGATAAGTGTGGGAACTGTCGCCACCAGAGACACCATCGCATGAATGAGCTTCCCGAGTAGGAGAAAAAGTCGGCCACAGGCGTGATCGTGGAACTCGTTAAGTTTATCAATCGCCGAATGGACAAGAAAGCAAGCCATATCGATGTCAACAAGAGGAAGAACACGGGATCGAAATGGCCATAAACAAATAAGGAATCCACATTTTCTACATAATGCAAAATATCCCTATGCATCTTCTTTGAGCCATTGGATCTCGTGACCAAAGCCCAAGGCTAGTGCAGTAACACCGCAAAAAAATAGACGGTGCCACACTCACGACAACGGCGACGCCGCGCCTCAATCAAACAATCCCGTCCCGAAAACGCGACAAATTTTTTTTTTTTTTTTTTTTTCTTGCAAGGTAGAGGTTCTTGTTTGGTTTATTTTATCTACAAGTTTTGAGACTGTTTGAATCTTGGGAACTGATAACTTCAACATTTACTTAGTATTCCGCTCGCAAAACTTAGAACTACATGATTGTCGCAATTCCATCTGCTCGAGATTTACTTCAATATTTGTTGTATTCGTCTCTAACCTTAGCGGATAAATTTCGAGTTTCAAGAATGGTGATACCAGACTGCATAGGGTAGTTGACCGCTGACCCCGTTTTCACTTTATGATCCAATTTATAAGAGGATGAAGGTGACCAGGGTAAAGTATGTATTATAATTTTATTGATGTTTTTTTTTTTGATATATCTTTATATATATATATATATATTTGCAGAGGTATATTATCAGGATAACACATAAATCACTATTTTGTTGACACTTAGAAAACTCTCAGGATAGGTTCTTAGATATCCCTAAAAAGGGATTAGATATTTTTAATTAAATGGTATATATATATAAGGACATATTATCAATGATTATACTCAAATAAATCTATATGCCTATATATACATTGAAATTTGAAGTAAAAGGAATAATAGTCAATGGGGCGGCATTTTAAATATGTATGTTGTCAAAATTTACACTTAAATGACACTACATGTTTAACATAAATTTGAATTTTTGATATAAGGGAGCAAGGGTCAAATCGGGGGAAAAGAATTTCAAACTATGCTTTCAATATTATGCTTGGGCGGTGGAGTGGTTCGTCGACCTCCTTGACAACCATTAAAACATTCACTCCTTTCAACCTACCTGTACGCCTCCCTTTACCAGCCGTCTGAAACAAGAAACGCGTTATTTTGCACATGGTGCACTGCACAGCCTCCCAGGCCGCGTGAAGGAGAAGTGGAGGTTAAAAGAGGGTCTCAGGTGCGTGAAAGGAGGAGGCGTGGGTTATCTTACTGTCCAGGCGCGTGAAAGGAGGAGGCGTGGGTTAGACATAGGTGAAAACAGCTGGTTTTCTCTCCTTCCATGGCCGCGCCACATCCACAGTCCCCCTTCCTTTTTTTTTAAAACGGTGAACCCATTAACAAGGCGCAGGTACAGGCGCCTAACTCAATTTGGCTCTCCTCAGGCCACGCATGATACATGAGGCAAAGGACAAAGGTAATGGCGCGCACAGTCCGGCAGAGGAGGCGCTCCAGCAGCAGGTTGTCCAACTATGTTGTTATCTGTACAGTATCGAATGCATTCTCAAACCCAGGATTCCTTCAAGATATTTTTATCATAATCGAATATGAGATAACATAGGCAAGAGAAAAAGGAGATCTCATAGGAGTAGATCTGTTTCATATTAGAACATTCATGAGGTCCAATTTGTTTTGTGATAAGAGGGACGCCTCAAGCATGGAGGTGGGACAATTTCAAACCAGAAACAAAAATCAGAAGCACGGTCTCCCTACACTAGGATCACGAGATAAAAATTGCTCTTAGCTGTTTTGTTTATAAGAATGCATGAATTCAGATGCATATCAATACCGTTTGCTCTGCATAGGAGGCCAGTGCAACCGTAGATTTGATTTGCAGGCCTTACGACCATACCATAGGTTTGTTCTGAATATATATATAATTATTAGTGCACTTTGTTAATATATGTAAGTTTATAATCCGTATATCGGTATGTTACAAATTACTAACCATGATTCCATTAAAATTTATTTCGAGCTAACTTCATGGGCATTGCATGGATCTTTTAAGCAAGTTGATTTCATTTCCTTGTCTATTTGCAACACTATTAAATAGACGACCACAAACCATCTTTGCAAGCACTATGCAGTTTGAATGTTAGCTGAACCATTTTGCCATTTCAACAGCAATATAAAATATATCATGATATAAATAATATATACATAAAATATAACTAAAGTGGTATAAAAATTTATCTATACATCAATTATACAATATAGATGTTTTAGGAAGCAAATATAAGATTTATACAAAGGATTAAATAAAACGTTCTTAGGAAGCAAAAGACATGTAAATGAGATGAGGGAAGTTTAAGCTTTTGATGTATATAATTAAGAATAAGTTATTATAATGAAAGGTATTTTTGTAAAATTTTCCAACACCCTTCAAGAGGGTTCCAAAATTACTTTCAATAAGGTTTAAAGCAAGAACTACTATCATGTAAACAAGATTATCATTCTCAAGAGAGGTTCCAAATCAAGAAAGAAAGAGAATAGATAAATGTCATCCTTTCAACCTTTAATTCCATCTATATTACATGCTTAATATAGGAGTTCAAAAGTACAACTTTCATTCAACATTTGTTACAACACTTTCCAATAAATCTTAGAGCAAGAAATACTATCATTCCAATGCAACTTTCCTTAAAATCTTTTACAACACATTCTACTTTATGTGGAACAAATTTGCAATTATGTATACTAAAGAAAACATGGCAACATTACATTTTTTTCCTCCACTCAAGGTGGGTAAATACATGATGTCTTCACATTGTCACCAACAAGGTTCATGTGTCCCAAAGAGTTCTTCTTCCATGCTCCAAGTTCCATGAAGTTCAATCACAACCAAAATAGGGGGAGAGGCAACACTCTCCTCCCAACCAAATCTCAATGGAGAAGAGAAGCAATCTCCTCCATTGACCCCCGAGCCCCAAACACAACACAATGAAAGGGTGGTCTCCAACTCAAGGCAACAATACATGCTTCCACAATACAAGTTCTTCACAACATTCAAGCTAAAAATAGAAGAACAAAGAGACACACAAGAAAATCAAACATTACACAACAAGGCTTGCATCCAAGCCATCAAGAGAAGGAACTATGGGAATGTTTTCCTTATGCCTCCCAAATGAGATGAGATGCCCATCCAAAACCCTCCACAATATAACACAAGCCCCTATGACTCTTATGCCTCCCTCAAGTACCCCTTTTTCCTCCCATACTCTTATGCCTCCCTCCTCTTATGGCTCCCTCAAAGACAAGGTAGAATGTAAACATTCCTACCCAAGATGGGCATCCCTCTCAAACTCCCTCCACAATATCCTAATCTACTCTTTTGCCTCCCTCATGTGTATTCCCATAGACCTCTCCTATACTACACAAAAAGCATTCAATCCATCTTTCACAATACACCAAAGT
Organism: Taxus wallichiana var. yunnanensis; assembly: GCA_018340775.1. Taxonomy (NCBI): domain Eukaryota; kingdom Viridiplantae; phylum Streptophyta; class Pinopsida; order Cupressales; family Taxaceae; genus Taxus; species Taxus wallichiana. The sequence goes on along the minus strand of CM031243.1, from coordinate 703,781,587 downwards.
AAACATGCATTTTTTATTATTTTTTTTTCACAATTTTAGCATAGAAGCAATAATAATATGAAAGCAAAAACAAAGGAGAGGGTTCCCTACCTCTCCATTGGAGAAGCCTAAACCAAGAACTTGTCCAAGCTCCTTCCCAAATCAATCCAAGCATGCAAGTCCAAAAACTCTCTTTTTCTCTTTCTCCCAATTCTTCTCTCTCAAAAATAACAAAGGAGAACTCTTCAACAACACAAAAACAAAGCTCCAACCCCCTCCACAAGAGAGGAAGTTTCAATAAATAGATCAAAGGTAAGGGTGAGGGTGATGTGGCTCCATGTAGGATGCCACATCACACATCCTCAAACCATCTCCCAAGGTCAACTCAAATCCCAAAACACCATAAATGGGTGGTTGGGTTGAATGACAACCCTCTTCCACATTCAACCCTTTCCCATGTGCCTTAAGGCACAATTAAATGCAAAATGAGGAAAATGCACTCCAAAGTCATATTTCCCTTCCCAAAACAATAAATAACCCCCTTTTTGGATTCCCAACCCATAGATATGGTTGGTAAGGGGTTTTGGGAAGTGTGGGACAAGTTTAACTTGTCCCACAAGTCCCCTAAAATTGCCCTCAATCTCAAATTCGAGATTCTAAGAGCATGGAGTGGTCAACACTCAAAACCAAGCATTCAATACAAGAGGACACACAAGGCTCAAGGAGCCAACAATCAAATTTATTACACCCACTTGACTTTCCCCAAAGCTTACAAACTAAAACAAGGTATTACATTAATCTAAACACACTTAACAAAAGTAATTAACAAAAGGACTTCACAAAAGAAAACACCTACTAAATCAAGTAAAACAAGTAATAAAATTCTTACCCCCTTGGTCACATAGGAAAATTTCCCCCTCATGGAAATTTTCTCAACACATACAAGAACAAAGTTAACACAATACAATTTACAAGTTGCCTTGACGACCAATGTTGTAACCACCCGACATTCTGTTGTGTTTGGTCCCCAATCCCCCTCATGGTTGTGATCATGCTGTGTTTCCTGCAAAATGCAAAATACCCTCTTCGGCCTTGCGGCCATGTCAAAATATCCAAAATAATCATATGCATGAAATTTATTAACATCTATACGTAATTCAAGCAATCATTATTTCTAGGTCTAATTCACAACTTAATTATGCATTTCATCATTATCCAAAATCATAGTAATGTAAATTCAACAACTACATTCTATTCAACATGGCGAATAAATCCAATGTTAGAACACATGCAACACATCCATATAAAAATAATATCAGTATCCAATAGTCTGTCCATGAGTCAGTAGATCATACTGAAAACAAAATCCAACCATAATCCAAATGTATCTAGTCACAAAACATCATGCTAATCAACATAAATATAAGCCATGTCCATATCTAAAATCTGCATAACTCAAAATGATAATCCACTAAGTGTCGTAGGGAAGTGGGCATTACAAATTCATCGACTTCTTCAACTCACATAAGAGGATCTAGAAGATGGAAATCCACCAGTTCATCATGGAGGCCCCCACGATGAGCCAGGTAGATTAAATCAACAACAAAAAACTCGACTTCAGATGGAAAAGGGTGGATCAGAAGACAAAAAGAAACGAAAGAAGCCACAATATAAGAATCTGCCCTAGCCCTACGAGATTTGAACTGAAATGAGTCTCCCAAAATGTTTTCAATTTCTTTAGCTTCTCAGAAAGACGAATACTTGAAGATCTTAGAGAGGCGGTAACGATCGATTTCATCCGTAAGAGTTAGCTCTAGTTGAGCACAATGTAGGTAAATGAAGGGGAATCTTAGGAAAGCCATGGCGGAGCAACCCAAACATCCTAAAGGAAAGATGAACAAATAATACCAACGGCAACATTTAAAAGCGGAAAGCACAAATGACCATCAATTTCTCTGCAGCAAACCATTCTTCCCTTCAATTCAAATGATCTTAGAGAATCCTATCCAATATCTCAAATTGCTAAAAGTTTTGATGGCGGACGGGTAATGAATTGCATAGTTGGTGAGGAAATCAGCGGAAAAGTTGGCTTTTCAGAGTGTGTGAATGATGTTCCACTTACTTATTTTTCCGAGCCAGAAGAGGGTGTTAGAGATGTAGAAGTTTAAGTGCCACGAAACGGCTGACCCTTTAACGATGGCATGATTAATAATTTACGAATCCCCTTCTATTTGGAGAAAATAACACCCCAACTGAACCTCTAATTTAACACCACCTAAAATTGCTTTATCTTCGACTAGATTACAAGAGCGATCCTTAAGCGGGAAGGACCCTGTTAAGAGGAGATAACCTCTTTCACTTCTTACCAAACAACTTGCACAAGGCTTACAGGTTACCTCTAGAGGCCCCATCAAAGTTCAATTTCAAAAAACCATAGGATGGAGGCCTCCATCTAATATTTTTCCTTCTCATAATTATTTATAGTTGAGACAGACCTCGTCGAACAATCAAACCTGGATTCAGAATTTTGATTAGCGGTCAAGCTTTCCTAATTTCAAAATCTCAAGAAGTGAAGTTTGGATTGTTGATGTTGTGTTTGCTGACATTTTCCGAAATAACAACTTCCAATTTGTTTAAAAAGGCAGGAAGAACCAAAGTTTGATCTCTAAAAATATGAAGATTACGTTCCCACCAAATGTGTCAAATCAAGAAAAAGGGGGCAATGGACCATATTTAAGTGTAGTGTCCACTTCCTTTTGACACCTTTTGATCATCGATCATGACAACTTCGCTCGAGTATATTATGGACATTATTATAGTTTTGAATTAGTATGATGTTAGATATTTGATCATGGATAATTGTTGACTTTGATTCTTATATGATGCATGATGATTACTAAAGACACTTTATATGTTGATGATGTTATCTTTTGTTAGACATGGTTATCGATGGATGTTTTTCGAACTTGTGATATTTGAATATTGTGAGTAGCCCTAGAAATGGAAAATTATTGGATGATGATATAATTGTTGATAAAACTATAATGATATTGTTAAATTGTTTTGATGTTGTGTTTCATATATCTAGATGATTTTATATTTTTTAATTATATTTATATTATTTTGGATGTTCTCGATATGGCCACGAGGCCGACGGAAGTCTTTATGTTTTGCGGGTTAAAATATCACAACAAACATCGGGGATTGGAGACCAACCACATTGGAATTCTAGATGAATTCAACAAAGTCACCATGGTAACTAGTTTTTTTGTGTGTATGTTTGTTAGTGTTAGGGATTCCCATGGCGAGATCACCTTTAAATGTGACCCGGGGATTTTATGTATTTCTTTTATTTTTGGTCTCTTTTGTTTAATTTTTGCATGTGTTTATTTTGTGGTGCATTTACCCCTTTCATTATTTATTTAATGGTGTGTAAATATTGTGAGTAATTGTATTGTTTAGTTAATTAATTAAAAGATGTCGAAAAAATGTAATTAATATAATTGTTGGTAATGTTTTAAAGTGTTGTAAGAATGTGTAAGTGACCTTGTAAGTGATGTGTAAGTTAACTTTTGAGTGTGAAACACTCCACCTTAGAAATTTGAATTTGTCCTTGGAGGCTGATTTTGGAGGCTTGTGGGACAAGTTAAACTTGCTCCCACGCCTCTTAAATTTACATACCAACCTTGCCTATGGTTGGAGAGTTAAATTTAAACCTTTATATGCATTTTTACAAGTCAAGTTGAATGTTGTAATTACACTTTTCTTACATAATTTAATTCTAGTCCTTATAGGGTATGCACTTGTTTGAGTGTATAAGTAAATTTGTCATATTATTCACCCACCTATTTATTATGCATTGGAGAATGAAATTGCCTTATGTGTTAGAAGTTAAGGATGTGTGAAGTGGCATCCTACATGGATCCACCTCATCCTCTTCTCTTCCCTCTTCTATAAAATTTGAATTGTTTGTCTTGTTTTGGGTTGCTTCACTTTTGGGAGACTTCATTGTGGGTGAATTTTCTTACTGTTTTGGGAGCTCTTTCTTGGAGAAGTTTTTGGAATATTGTTGCATGCTTATGTTGGGTTGATTTTTGGATTGCTTGCATTGGAATGAGCTTGTTGTTTTGAACTAGGAACAACTCCATTATGGAGAGGTAAAAGCTTGGCTCTTGAAATGCTCTTCTTTTATTTATGAAAATGTTCTTGTGTGAATGTTTTGGTATATATTGTGGGTTATTTGGTAGATGGCCTAGGAATGGTGTAGGAGAAGACTATGGGGTTATTTTGTGGGAGGCAAAACTGGTTTTAGGGAGGTATAAGGGTGGAGGGAGTTAGAGATTTGGGTTCTACCTTACAAAGAAATAGCTTGCATTTCTTTACTCGTTATAGGGTGCCATAAGAGGTTGGGGAGATATAAGAAAATGTGAGGAATAAGGGGTACTTAGGGGAGGCATAAGGGCATGACAGAGTTTGAAATGATATATATATATATATATATATATATATATGGTAGGTTGTACTTTCAGTGGTGCTACCCAATTTTCCCCTTTGAGAAGCATAAGCAACATCCCCATAGCTTCTTGCTCATTTGGCTTGCTTGATGAAGTCTTTGTGTTATTTGTCATGTTTTAATATAGTTGTTAACTACATTTTGTTTGGAACAATCTCTTTGTGAAAATGTTGTGTGTATGTTTTGTGGAAGCTTTGTTGCCATGAGTTGGATCACATCTTATATTGCTTGATGGTTAGGGCTCGGGGCCAATGAATAATGATGTCTTCTCCTCTTCATTGTATGTCTTGGTTGGGTGGAGAGCGGTCTTTCCCCTACTCTTGTTATAATCAAATTGGATGAATGAGAAAAATGCATGTTGTTGTTAGGTGGAGAAAAGACAGGTTGATGCAGTCTCTTGTGAAATGAAATCTCATTGTAACCTTCCCAATTGAAGTGGATGATCTTGTAAATGTTTGTGATGGAAAAATATTGTACAATTTTGCAAGTAAATTTTGAAATGTAAAAGAGTTATTCTCTCAGTATTGATGGACGCCAAGAAGAAGATATATGTATATTGCTATTGCTATATAAATGAATACAATGCACGCCATTAAATAGGCCGATAGGAGGAGAGCCGAGAGGTAGACGGTTATTCAACTGTCGGATAACAAATACTAACTAATGTATTAACTTGCTAACATTCCCCCCCTTAATACATTGCTTTTACAAATGTACCCCCTAAACAAATCAAACTTCACCTTGCTGAGAGGCTTGGTGAGAATATCTGCAACCTGAGAATCAGTAGGGCAGTACTGGAGCTGAATTTGGTGGTTCAAGACCTGTTCACGAATGTAGTGACATTCGACCTCAATATGCTTTGTTCGTTCATGGAAAATAGGATTCTTCACAAGCTTCAACACACCTTGATTGTCGCAGTGAATGATGGGAGGTTTCTCTTCAGGAATCCCTATATCTGCAAGAATGCGACGTAACCAAATTGCTTCGCACACAGCTCCTCGTGCAGCGCGGTATTCAGCCTCAGTGGATGAGAGAGCAACAACAGTTTGCTTCTTGCTGATCCACGAGATAGGTCCAGACCCGAGATGAAAAACATATCCAAGAAGTGGATTTCTGTCATCAACGGATCTGCGTATAGTCCGAGTCTCAGTATATCCTGTAAGAAGAGAAAGTGTTCTTCTCGATACTCCGCACCAAAGTCAACGTACCTCGGACATATCTCAACACATGCTTTGCTGCTATCCAATGACATTTCTTTGGCTCCTGCATAAATCTGGAGAGATAGCTCACCGCAAAGCAAAGATATGGTCTGGTATAAGTCAAGTAAATGAGACTCCCCACAAGCTGCCTGTAGTGAGTGCCATCTACATTCGAGAGTTGGTATAAGTCAAGTAAATGAGACTCCCCACGGACGGTTGCTCCAAAGAATGAGTCTTTTCTTCGATGAGGTGCGAATGCCATACATTCGAGAAGCAACTGCTTCTTCTCAAGCTTGGAGCACATTGTGTACCATCTACGAAGCTAAGAATCTGACGACAAAGTTGCAACTTCAGACAAAGCTTCATACGATGAGTATGCATGAAGGCGAATCAGTAGAAGCCTTCTTGCGGCGTGTAGCTGAGTTACGTGCAGAACTCTCTGCACTTGGAGAACCAGTGGACGACAAGTTGCTTGTCCCACTCACCCTGCGAGCTCTTCCGTCACGGTTTCGGACACTGATCACCACGTTGACAATTACTCAACAGGAGGTGAGTTTTGCAACCCTGGTGAATTATCTCCAACAGGAAGAAGCCATGCAAAATGTACAAGAAGCCTTCGAAGACAAGGCTCTCATCACGAGGCAAAAACATAAGCCTCGGAAAGGGCAATCAGCCCAAAATCAGAAGCAGCATGCTCAGCAGCCATCATCACAGCGGCCACAGCGAACCCACCCCGATAAAGGCATAATCACAAGGCGGATCGGTGGTGCCACATTTGCTCCACGGATACGCACACATTGCATCGCGAATGTTAAGTTATTACAACGGTCGCAAGTATGGAAATTCTGCGAAGAGAGTACTTCGGCGCGGATATTCTAAGAAATCCCGATGGCATGCTCGTAATCGAGGCGTAAGAGCCACATTCTTGCTCGCCGAAAGAAGCCACCTCGAGATGAAGAGGTACTGGATCTGACTCATTCGACATTGTTCTAGTCTCACAGACTTGCAGGCCGATCGAGAAGATGTCTGGTTGATTGATTCGTGCCCAAAAACACATGACTGGCAACAAGAAGTTGTTCCATACTCGAGTGACCGCCCACGGAGATCGGATCACCATTGCAGGCAATCAAGAGTATATCTGCAGCGGGGATTGGTGATGTCATCATTCCTCTTGGAACATGAAGATGTACACTCGACAAAGGTGCTCTATGTTCCAGGGTTTGACTTCAAATCTTTTCTGTAAGTCAACTTCTTAACCATAGAATGCAAGTTGAATTCTTTGTTGAAAAGGGGTCAAGTCCTGCATCATTTCCCAGGGAGAGTCAGTCATTGCTCAAGCATTTCTGAAGGGCCGTCTATTTGCACTGGATGCGGTCACTTCATCTAGCATTGCTCTCTCTGCATCAACGGCAGAGTCCACTGCACTTTGGCACTTTAGATATGGTCATCTTTCTGCCGGGGCTCTGCATCAACTCAGTGCGAAGGAAATGGTAAGAGGGCTTCCTCCACTCTCCCATTCCTTACCTGTTTGCTCAGGCTGTCTTGCGGGCAAACAACATAGAGGTCCATTCAAACAGAGCTCTTATCATTCTACAGAGCATCTTCAGGTCGTTCACACCGATCTGTGCGGACCCCTGCCAGCTAGCTTTCAAGGTTTTGTGTACTTTCAGCTCATCATTGATGATTACTCACGGAAAATGTGGGTATATTTCCTTCGGAAGAAGAGTGAGGCACTTGCAAATTTCCAAACCTTCTACCAAAGAAGCCACCAGCGATCACAGGAAGCCTCTTCTTCTCCTCCGCTCGGATCAGGGGGAATTTGTGTCAAAGAAGTTCTTAGCATACCCAAGCGGCATGGCATTCAACAACATTTGATCGCTCCTATACGCCCCAGCCAGGCGGGATTTCCGAGCGCCACAACAGATCATCATGGAGATGGCTCGTTGTATGCTCTCGACCGCCAAGTTGGAGGATCGAGTTTTGGCGACCCAGAGGGCAGCAGTGTATTTACTCAACCGGCACCCACCCACGAAGATCTTGCGAGAACAAGACAGGAAGAGGTATGGACTGGTCGTAAACCTTCTATTCATCATTTAAGAGTTTTTGGTTGTCTTGCATATATGCATGTTCCGGATAAAAAGAAGGAAGAAGATCGATCCAAAGACACTGCCATGTCTTTTCTTGGGGTATAGTACTACCTCAAAGGCATATCGTCTCATGGATCCTGAGACGAAGAAGATCTACGAGAGTCGAGATGTGGTATGTGATGAGTCGTCCTTTGACTCCTTGCCACACAATGGAGATCCAGTACCGACCTCGTCACATAGATTGCTCACACATCCAGATGATGAGCAAGATGATTCTTCTCAGAGAGAAGAAGAGCTGAGTGGAGATTTGTTCGTTGATCTTGGCACACTGGAAAACACATCTTCACATCAGCAGCGCCAACGTCCGAAATGGGTCCAGAGTACTATCAGGGATGCACACCTGAACTCACTTCCTGGTACTTCTACGGGAGTTAGAACACGAAGTCAAGCAAGACATGAGGTAAATTTTGCACTCATGAGTTCAGTTGTTGAGAGCACCGAACCTGACACTGTTCGTGAGGCATTAGACCAACCACAGTGGAAACAAGCTATGGATGCTGAATATGATTCCCTGATTCAGAATCGGACGTGGGAACTTGTCGATCTGCCTCCAGGTAAGAAATCCATTGGCTGCAAATGGATTTTCAAAACAAAATATAAGGCAGATGGTTCAATCGACAAACACAAAGCACGACTTGTTGCAAAGGGTTATGCTCAGCAAGAAGGAATTGACTATGACGAGACCTTTGCACCCACTGCGAAGATCAAAACCATCAGAGTTGTATGTGCACTGGCAGCACAAAATGGATGGAAACTTCAACAGATGGATGTCAAGAGTGCTTTTCTAAATGGTGATCTACAAGAAGAAGTGTACATGGCCCAACCTGAAGGGTTTGTAGACGAGCATCAACCACACAAGGTATGTCGTCTGATAAAGTCTCTTTATGGACTTAAACAAGCACCTAGGGCATGGTATATAAAAATTGATGATCACCTATTGCAGCATGGATTCACTCGTAGCCCCTCAGATACAAATTTGTATATCAAGAAGGTAGGAACAGAGATTGTCATTCTGGTTTTGTATGTAGATGATCTTGTGATCACAGGAAGTTCTGACAATCTTGTTGATGATGTAAAGAATGATCTGAAGAAATCCTTCGACATGACTGATTTGGGGCTACTTCACTATTGTCTTGGCTTAGAGATATGGCAGAAGAAGAATCATATCTTCGTCTCCCAGATGAAATATGCCAAGACACTCCTGGAAAAGTATGGGATGTCAGATTGTAAACCAATGTCCACACCTATGGAAAAAGGTTTGCAATTATCTAGATTCCAGGATTCACCACAGGTAGATGGCACTCACTACAGGCAGCTTGTGGGGAGTCTCATTTACTTGACTTATACCAGACCAGATCTTTGCTTTGCGGTGAGCTATCTCTCCAGATTTATGCAGGAGCCAAAGAAATGTCATTGGATAGCGCAAAAATGTGTTGAGATATGTCCGAGTACAGATTGACTTTGAGTGCAGGTATCGAGAAGAACACTCGGTTCTTCTTACGAGGATATACTGAGACTCGGACTATGCAGGATCCGTTGATGACAGAAATCCACTTGAGGATATGTTTTCATCTCGGTGCGGACCTATCTCGTGGATCGTGAAGAAGCAAAACTTGTTGTTGCTCTCATCCACCGAGGTGAATACCATGCTGCCGCACGAGGAGTGTGTGCGAAGCAATTTGGTTACGTCGCATTCTTGCAGATATAGGGATTCCTGAAGAGAAACCTCCCATCATTCACTGCGACAATCAAGGTGTGTTGAAGCTTGTGAAGAATCCTGTTTTCCATGAACGAACAAAGCATATTGAGGTCGAATGTCACTACATTCGTGAACAGGTCTTGAACCACCAAATTCAGCTCCAGTACTGCCCTACTGATTCTCAGGTTGCAGATATTCTCACCAAGCCTCTCGGCAAGGTGAAGTTTGATTTGTTTAGGGGGTACATTTGTAAAAGCAATGTATTAAGGGGGGGAATGTTAGCAAGTTAATACATTAGTTAGTATTTGTTATCCGACAGTTGAATAACCGTCTACCTCTCGGCTCTCCTCCTATCGGCCTATTTAATGGCGTGCATTGTATTCATTTATATAGCAATAGCAATATACATATATCTTCTTACGGCTCGCACGCACAAGACAAGAAAATGGCGTTTCAAAGACGCGCGACAGAGAGAGAAATGGTTCTTGAGTCTCCTTCACGCCAAAAAAATAAAAAACGGGTCTCCTCGCCTCCTCACGCACAACCACGCTCGATACCAATGATGGACGCTGTAAGAAGATATATGTATATTCTATTGCTATATAAATGAATACAATGCATACGCCATTAAATAGGCCGATAGGAGGAGAGCCGAGAGGTAGACGGTTATTCAACCGTCGGATAACAAATACTAACTAATGTATTAACTTGCTAACATGTATTCTCATTTAGAAATAATGTGAATGAATGATACGTGTTTGGTATACTATATTTTGTAAGCAAACGGAAAGGATGTTGTAAGAGTTCATTTGAATTAATGAAAATAGTTGTCTTGTCCATATGATGTTATTCCATTGGAAGTCTCTGTGTTTTGCATACTCTATGAAATCTCTGTTTGAAAAGTGGTACAGTGAAACACGTGAAAAGAAAATGTAGTCTTCCTATATACATAAATGATTTTGGAAGAAATGAAAGAAGAAAGTTGTAAGTTGTATTTTGGAATCAATAAATGAATGTAATGTTTTTCTCAAACTACATTGTTGGATTGAATCGATCATATCAATGTATTGAAATCTCTGTTGAAAGAAAGAAATACGTGTGATAAAAAGACAATATTTTGTCTCTTTGAAATGTAAAAACATTGAAACCAGATATTACATTTTGGTCTTGAATGGTTTGTTTTGAATCACCAAATAGGTTAGCTTGGAATTGAAATGTATCCTAAATACTTGGAAGAAGAAAGTGGCAAAGACACCCATTAAAATTTGATCCTTGTTATTTGTAATTTCAAACCGACAATTATTTAAACCAAAATTGCACAGTTCAAACCCGCAACAATAAAATAACGAATTAAATGATTGAATTGAATTAGTAGGCCCTAAACAAGTTTCAGTAAACAAAAACACTTATATGACATATGTCAAAACTTAGCAAAATCAAGCTCAAACCGTTTCTGATCATTTTGGTGTAAAGAAATGTAAATGTTCAAATTGCAAGTCAATCGGACAAATGAACCTTAAATCCTTAAATCCATTTAGGAACAATCCTCCATGTCTATTTGACATGTTGAGAGAGGAGGAAGATCAAATTAAATAAATCTCACAAGTTAAAATTCACCGATTCACACTTTGTAAAATCCTGCGACGTTTTCTTAAAAGCGACCCCTTAAACTTTATCAAAATATAAAATTAAGGATTTCTGAGTAAAGAAGACGTCGAGAGCTTTCTAGAAAGTCCTCGTTTTCCCAAAACTGAGCTCTCTATCATAATTTATGGCCCTCTGAAGTTTTCTTCCTTGGCGTCAAATTTTGGAAAAAAATTCCTTGGCGGGCCCGTGGCCCAAATTTTCCCTTATAGCCTTAAAAAAATTTCCCCACCACCTGCTGCCCATAGCCAATCAAAGGCTACCACGTGGCACCATGAGGTGACAAAGAAGGGGTGGATCCTTTTTAACTTGGCACTTCCAAAAAAATTTGAAATTTTTTCCCAACTTTTCTCCACCAACCCAGCTAATCAAGTGATGCCACGTGGCATCACAAGTTATCGACGGAGGAGAGGGTCCCTTTTTTGTCTTTTACGTTTGAAAAATTTTGGGAAAAATTTTCAAGTTTCTCCATTGTCCAGGCCCACGACCTAATCAAGCGCCCACGTGGCATCGCGAGGTGTCGGCAGAGGCGCAGTCTATGTACCCTCTTAGCCTTCGGGCGTTAAGAAAAATTACCCCCTACCCCGCCTTCCCTGTGTTGGTTTAGGAGATGCCACATGTCCTTTGTGGACTCGTGGAAGTGTAGGCGCAAAGTTGACTTTTCACCCCGTGCAGGAGAAATTTGCAAATGTCTCCTGTCACCCCGCCTTTCCCTACTTTTCCCCGCGCTGGCTTAGGGAACGCCACGTGTCCCTTGTGGACTTGCGGACCCGCAAGAGCGTGGGCACAAATGTGATTTTTACCGAATTTTTTTTCCAAAGGTCTCCCTGCGGCCTACCAACCCGCCCTTTGAGAAAGTTTTCACCCATGGGCCCACAAGCCCGTTCTTAGGGGAACATTTTTCACCCCAAGGCCTGCCGGCCCATAACTTGAAAAATATGAGGAGTTGGGACTTCTTTATATCAATGGAAAGATAAGGAAATTTACTATCCAATGGGAGTGATTTAGGAAAATTTTGAATGCGTTAAGTGTGAGAAAAATCAAGTTGAAACTTTAAGCCTGTTAGAGAGTGGGTATGGTGAGGAATTTCCCTCTGAACCTAATTGAAACTTCTAACCCTAAATTTTGGACCTTATGACCTCTAATAATTATTAATAAAAGAAAAGTATATTCCAGTAGATTAAGTTTGTTCTAAAACTTGGTAGTGACAACTGTTGTCTTGTAACCTGGTTGTAGATTCTTTTAAACAAAAAAATTATTCCATAATTTTTTTCTAACCCTAAGTTGTTTCTTGGGTCTCAAGTGGGTTGTTTTAGTGGGTGTTATAAGATGGCGAGTGAGCTATGATTTCCCATCTTAGGCCAAGCAAGAAAAGAGTCTTTAATATTGTTGCAATGAACCCATGCTAAGTTAAGCTTACCTAGGAGCCAATTCCACCCCTGAACTGTGAAGGAGCTAAAGAGAAGAGATGATCAATGTCTTCTTCTTCATTACCAGAGAGGACACACTTAGATGGACCGGCATAGCCCCAAGTTCTCCTACGGAGTTGCGTAAGAATTTTTCTTTTGAAGACCAACCATCCAAATATAGCCACTTTTGGAAGGAGCTTAGAATTCCAGCAAACGGTCCAACCGAGAGCCCCATTACCTAACAAAGAGATGAGTTTAGAGTAACCCACTTTAACATTGAAGATGCATGTAGGTGAGCCTAACCAAATAAAATGGTCCTCGATATCCTTGAATATGACTTTGCAAGAAGAGAAGGCCTCTTAATAAATGGAGACTTCAGAATAATTTTCACCTATAAAAGTGATACCCTTCCATAGCAAAAAAGGAGAACCGTCAGGATTGGGAATACTATAGTCCACTACTATACTACCCTAATCTACCTCTCCTTATTCCAAACCCCTTATTCCCTCAACACTCCTCCCTCCACACCCCTTCCTCCTCTTCCATCTCCTACATCCCAATCCCTTCCTCCTCTTCCCTCTCTGATTCTAAACCCCTTCATTCTTCAACACTCCTCCCTTTCTTCGCCCTTCCCCTCTTCCCTCTATACCCTCTTCCATCCACACACCCTCCATCCCCTTCATCCTCTTCCATCTCCTTCCAAACCCCTTCCTCATATTCCCTCTCTTCCCTCCACACCCCTATGTCCTCTTCACTCTCTTCCGTCCAAACCTATTCCTCCTCTCCCCTCTCCTCATTCCACATCCCTTCCTCCCTCAACACCCCTCCCTCTAAACAACTCCCTCCACACTCCTCCCTTCTCTTCCCTCTCCTCGTTCAAATCGCCTTTTTCCTCTTCCCTCTATTTCGTCCACACCTCTTTCACTCCTCTTTAACCCCTTCCTCTCTCCATACCCTCCCACTTTTCCTCATTCAAAACCCCTTCTTCCCTCTATACCTGCTCCCTCCACACTCTCTACCCCTTCCCCCCTTCTCTCCCTCTCCTCCGTCCCTTCCACCCTCCCTCCATCTTCTTCGTCCTATTCCATCTCCTTCCAAACCCTTCCCTCATATTCCCTCTTTCCCTCCACCCCTATGTCCTCTTCTACTCTCCTCCCCAAACCTATTCCTCCTCTCCCCTCTCCTCATTACACATCCCTTCCTCTAAACAACTCCCTCCACACTCCTCCCTTCTCTTCCCTCTCCTCATTCAAAACGCCTTTTTCCTCTTCCCTCTCTTTCGTCCACACCTCTTCCTCCTCTTTCACTCCTCTTAAATCCCTTCCTCTCTCCATACCCTCCCTCCTTTCATCATTCAAAACCCCTTCTTCCCTCATCACTCCTCCCGCAACACCCCTTCCTCCTCTTCCTCTTCCGTCTCTCTTTTGTCCTAATCCCTTCTTCATGTTCCTCTCTCACATTCCATACCCCTTCCTCCCCTCCACACCCTTCTTCCCTCAACACTCCTCTTTCCATAACCCTTCTTCCACTTCCATCTCCTTTGTCCTAACCCCTTCCACTTCCTCCATCTACATCCCTCCCACCTCCCCTCCCTCCACACTCATCTTTTCAAATCCCTTCCTCTCTCCACACCCCTTCTCACCACATTGTCCCTCCTCTCCCCTCTTCTCATTTCACACCCCTTCCTCCTCATCCCATCCCTCCATACTTGTCCTTCCAAACCCCTTCCTCTCTCCACACCCTCCCTCCTCTCCCCTATTCTCATTCTACACCCCTCATCATTCCACACTCTTTCAAAATTGCTTCCTCTTTCCACACCCTCACTCCTCTCATATCTCCTCATTCTACACTCATCCCCCTTACCCTCTTTACTCATTCCACACCCCTTCTTCCCTCCACATGCCTTTATTAACCCTCCACACCCATCTATACTCTTCCATCTTCCTCCTCTTCCCTCTAATCTTTCCAAACCCCTTCCTCCTCCCCACCTTCCACCACTTCCTTTTCCTCATTCTCCTTACTCTTTATTCCACACCATCCCTCCTCCCTCCACACCCATCTATACTCTTCCCACTTCCTCTTCTCAATCTTCTATCCAAACTTCATCCTCCTCATCGCCTTCTCCCACTTCCCTTTCCTTCTCATTTTCAACACACTCCCTCCTCTCCCTTCTCATTCCACACCCCTTCCTCCCTAAACACACCTCCTCTCAAACTATACCCTCCACACCCCTTCTCTTCTTCTTGTCCACCATCTACAAAACCCTTCCTCCACTTCCCTCTCATCGGTCCACCACCCTTCCTCGTCTTCTCTAAACCACTTTCTCCCAAACCACTTCCTCTCTATACCCTCCTATTCCAAACCCCTTTATTCCCTCAACCTCCTCCCTCCACACCCCTTCCTCCTCTTACATCTCCATCCCAATCCCTTCCTCTTCTTCCCTCTCCTCATTCCACGCCCTTCCTCCTTCCACACCCCTTCATTTCTCAACACTCCTCCCTATGTACCACTTCCCACTCTTCCCTCTCTTTCCTCTAAACACCTTCCCCCTCTTCCCTCTATACTCATTACTCCCGCCACACCCCTTCTTCCTCTTCCATCTCCTTTGTCCTAACCACTTCCTCATGTTCCCTCTCCTAATTCCATACCCCTTCCTATAACCCTTCTTCCTCTTCCATCTCCTTTGTCCTAGCCCCTTCCACTTCCTCCATCTACATCCCTCCCACATCCCCTCCACACCCATCTTTCCAATCCCCTTATTCTCACCACATCGTCCTTCCTCTCCACTCTCCTCATTTACACCCCTTCCTCCCTCCCAAACCCTCCCCTCCTCTCCCATGTCCTTATTATACACCCATCCCTCCTCATTCCACACTCCTCTTTCGAAACTACTTCATCTTTCAACACCCTCACTCCTCTTATTTCTTCGGATTTACTTATCATTCCACACCCCTCCCTCCACATCACTTCCTCCTCTTCCCTCCTCCACCCAAACCAAAGCCCTTCCTCATTACAAAACTATCCATGTTCACTTCTCATTTGATAACCCCTCCTCCATACCCCTCTCACCACAATCCTCCTTCCGTACCCTTTCCTCTTCCCCTCTTTCGTCCAAAATCCTTCCTCATCTCCCCCTTCCTCATTCTACGCCCATCCCTCTCACATCTCATTCCACAATCCTCCCTCCACATCACTTCCTCCTCTCCTCATCCATCCACCCAAACCCCTTCCTTACTACACAACTATCCATGTTCCCTCATTTGATAACCCTTCCTCCATATCCCTCCCTCTGCCACATTCATCCCTCCACACCCCTTCCTCCTCTTCCCTCTCCTTCATCCAAAACACTTCCTCCTCATTCTACGCCCATCCATATTTTCCTCTTCCTCATTCCACACCCCTTCTCTCCAGGATGCCTCTATCACCCTCCACACCCATCTATACTCTCTTCCATCTTCGTCCTCTTCCCTCTAATCTTTCCAAACCACTTTCTTCTCCCCACATTCCACCACTTCCCTTTCCTCATTCTCCTTACTTTTCATTCCACATCCTCCCTCCTCCCTCCACACCCATATGTACTCTTCCCACTTCCTCTTCTCAATCCTCTATCCAAAATCCATCCTCCTCATCACCTTCTCCCACTTCCCTTTCCTCTTCATTCCACACACTCCCTCCTCTCCCTTCTCCTCATTCCACACCCCTTCTCTTCCTTGTCCACCGTCTGAAACCCCTTCCTCCTCTTTCGTCTCCTCGGTCCACACCCCTTCCTCTCTCCATACCCTCCCTCTCCTTACTCCAAACCCCTTATTCCCTCAACACCCCCTTCCTCTTTCAATCTCCTCCATCCTAATCCCTTCCTCCTCTTCCCTCTCCCATTTCACACCCCTCACTTTTTACCCCTTCCTCTCTCCACACTCTCCCTCTCCCGATTCCACCCCCTCACTTTGTACCACTTCCTCTTTCACTTCCTCCTTCACTTCTCTAAACCACTTCCTCCAAACCCCTCCTTCACTTCTCTAAACCTCTTTCACTTCTCTAAACCACTTCTCCCAAACCCCTTCCTCTCTCCATACCCTCCCTCTCATGATTCCACACCCCTCACTTTATACCCCTTCCTCCTCTTTCACTTCTTTCAAACCAATTCCTCCAAACACTCCTTCCTCTACCATCTTCTCCATCCCTTCCTCTTCCATCTCTTCTATCTAAATCCCTTCCTCCTCTTCCATTTCCTATCCACCATCCCTTCCCCTTCCTCCTTTCCTCTCTCTCCAAACCACTTCTCCCAAACTCTTTCCTCTCTCCATACTCTCCCTCCTCTCCTTATTCCCTCAACACTCCTCCCACCACACCCATTCCTCTTCCATCTCCTCCATCCCAATCCCTTCCTCCTCTTCCCTCTCCTAATGCCACACCCTCACTCTCTACCGATTCCACCATTTCCATTTGCTTCGTCCTAAACCCGTTTCTCCTCTTCCCTCTCTTGATTCCACACCCTCTCTATACCCATTCCCCTTATTCCCCATCTATACCCATTCCCCCTTATTCTAAACCCATTATTCCCTTGACATTCCTCCCTCCACACCCCTTCCTCTTCCATCTCCTCAATCCCAATCCCTTCCTCCTCTTCCTCTCTCCATACTCTCCCTCTCCTTATTCCCTCCACATTCCTCCCTCCTCACCCCTTCCTCTTCCATCTCCTCCATCCCAATCCCTTCCTCCTCTTCCCTCTCCTAATTCCACACCCCTCACTCTCTACCCATTCCACCACTTCCATTTGCTTCGTCTAAACCAGCTTCTCCTCTTCCCTCTCTTGATTCCACACCCCTATATACCCCCAACATTCCTCCCTCCACACCCCCTATTCCTCTTCCATCTCCATCCCAATCCCTTCCTCCTCTTCCCTATCTTGATTCCACACCCCTTCCTCTTCCATCTCCTCCATCCCAATCCCTTCCTCCTCTTCCCTCTCCTAATTCCACACCCTCACTCACTGTGCCGTTTTTCCTCTTCCCTCTCCCCGATTCCACACCCCTCTATACCCTTCCCCCATCCATCCCCTTCCTCTCTTCCCTCTCCTAATTCCACACCCCTATCACTCTACCCATTCCACCACTTCCATTTGCTTCGTCTAAAACCCGTTTCTCCTCTTCCCTCTCTTGATTCCACACCCCTCTATACCACTTCCCCCTTATTCTCAACCCCTTATTCCCTCGACATTCTTCTCTCCACACCCCTTCCTCTTCCATCTCCTCCATCCCAATCCCTTCCTCCTCTTCCCTATCTTGATTCCACACCCCTCAATCTATACCCCTTCCCCCTCTTCCATCCCTTCCCTCTTCATAAAAATAACATTCCACACCCCTTCCACCTACTCTTCCCTATCCACTATCCACACCCCTTCCTCTTCCATCTCCTCCATCCCAATCCCTTCCTCCTCTTCCCTCTCCTAATTCCACACCCCTCACCCTTTACCCCTTCCACCTCTTCCATTTGCTTTGTCTAAACTCGTTTCTCCTCTTCCCTCTCCCCCCGATTCCACATCCCTCTATACCCCTTCCCCCTCCATCCTCTTCCTCTTATTCCCTCTCTTCCCTCCACCCCACTATGTCCTCCTCTCCTTTGTCCAAACATATTCCTCCTCTCCCTCACCTTTTTCCTCGTCCTCCTCTCTCACTTCTTTTAAATTTAGAATTTGTTAATATTTTTAGTTTATATTGATTTTACTATTTAATAATGTTAATTATTCCATTTAATTATTATTAAAGGTAATTATAACTATAATTGTATCTTCTTGTTGATATCTTCTTTTTTAAAACTGATATTATGATAAATTTATAACATCGAGATATTTATTCACCAAATAGTATTAATATTGGTCAAAATGTGAATTCATAATAAATTTACAAATTTGCAATATATTCATAAAAAAATAAACAAAATCCAATCAGGACATGGAAGCATTTAATATCACATGGAAATTTAACCATCAAAATTAAAGCAAAATCTAATTGAAAAAATAATTTATATTTAATAGCCAAAATTTAAACATATTAGCCACCCATTATTATTTATGTTAAACTATTAAAATTTAAAAAGAAATCATTAATAAAAAATAATAAACATTGATAATGTGCACTAATAAATAGTTAGTTCAAACATTGATAAATGAAATATAGTTCTCAAAAATATTGCATATTTAATCATAAATGTTTTCATTACGCAATATTGATGCGCCCAAATTAAGCTCAAAAAATTGGAACTTGACAAAGTCATAACTTGAGCACCGAAAAACATTGTCCGTTTGAGTCCGTTTTTTTGAAACCACGTGTTTTGATGAGACGAACGCAATGGCAACCAGCTCTACCGGTTGGGACAAGTTTTCGACACATTTTCGGGCCCTAAATCCGCCATCTTGAGGGCGAAAATTAGGATTTAAGTTATAGTTTGGCTAACATTTGTTTTTTGGAATTTGTTTTTGAGCATTAGTTAATTTTAAGTCTATTAATTGCATTTTGAGTTAGAAAGTTGGCAATTCCTCTAATTTAGGGATGTAAAATATGCGTGGCAATTTCAAAGTGCCCATAGGAATAAGCATGCGAACTTACTAAGAATAACAGTTCTAGTAAAATCAAAAATAGTAATTTCCGCCACCTAGAGTAGATTTAGTCAGAGTTAGCTAGAGTTTACTTGGCAACTCGAGTTGAGAGTTATTTTCCTATTTAGGAAACATTGTAATTCATTATTTGATAACGAAGAAGGAGATCTATTTTCTTTTGGAGTTCATTTTATTGCAGTTTATCTAGTTGTTCTTAATTTGGCTACATTAAATATTATCACATAGCGGTATATCAAAATACAGAATTAAACAATTTCATGAGCTTACTAATTTTTACAAATAGGTTAACAATAATAACAAATTGCAAAAAAACAATCATGGCACTTAATCAATGTCAAAGAAAAAGGCCTACCAACGAAAAGAAATCAATTTAAAATTTAAATCATTAAATTTAATATTTAATCAATTTTACCCTCTAAAAGATAGGACAACATAATATAAAGGAAATAACCAAACAAGCCATAAACTTTGAAACAATACCCATTTTTAGACCTCTAAAGTATTTTAATAACAACTCATTTTAAACGTGCTAAGATTTGATACTTGATTGATTTAAATATTTGGCCATTAGCATCAAAATATATTTATTTTTTGAAGGAAAATATCAATTGCCTCATGCTTATGAAGGAGATTAATTCTTTTAATAAAAAATATCCATTTAGACATTCTACAACATTTTAATGGCCCATTTTCATACATCAAAATTTAAATTTCAACATAACTTAAGGCCAAAATAAACATTCCCCTACATCAACAACATATATGAAAATGAACACTTATTTGAAACAATTTAATAACAAACAAAAAAAATGGCACACATACTTTGAAAATCCCCAAAGAAACCTCAAAAGCTACACAAAAAAAAACTGCTACATACAATATATTACATTCTTTCTATAAAAGTAAAAATATTAAAACTGAAACTTTACACAAGAAAATTTAAATCTCATCTAGGAAAACAAATTAAACAAAAAACTACTCTAGTGTTTTACCTTAAATTAAGGATGGAACAAATATTCCATTATGATTATTAGAAACAATTTAATAAAAAAACAAAAAAATGGCACACAAATATGTTGAAAGCATAAAAGGCCGTAATAAACATTCCCCTACATCAACAACATATAACAGAACACTTATTTGAAACAATTTAATAACAAAACAAAAAATGACACACATACTTTGAATCCCCAAAGAAACCTCAAAGCTACACAAAAAAACTACTACATACAATATATTACATTCTTTCTATAAAAGTAAATATTAAAATTGAAACTTTACACAGGGAAAATTTAAATCTCATCTAGGAAAACAAATTAAACAAAAATCTAGTGTATTACCTTAAATTAAGGATAGAACAAATATTCCATTATGATTATTAGAAACAATTTAATAAAAAAACAAAAAAATGGCACACAAATATGTTGAAAGCATTTAACCCCCCAAAAGACTAACAAAATAAATATCTCAAATGTACACCAAAAAATAAAACCTCATACACTATAAAGTATTATTTCTATAAAAATAGATCTTCATTTGAAATCTTAAACAGAAGATAAAAATATAAATCTCATCTACAAAGCTAAAAATTCAATACTTAAATCATGAAAAAATAAATTAATGCACTACCTCAACTTAAGGATGCAACAAATATTCCAGTGAGAATATTAAAAGCAATCTAATAACAAAACAGAAAAATGGCATACATGCAAGTTAAACGCATATAATCACCAAAAAGACTAACAAAGTAGCTAACTCAAGCTTAAACGAAGAAACTACAATATAAGGTATTCTTTCTATACAAGTGAAATTTTAAATAGAAAAAATTTAAATTCTATCTAAGAAGCTAGAAATTGAATATTTAAAACATGGATATAAAATTTAGTGTATTACGCATATTTTACCATAAGTATGGTCTCATGCTTTCCCTACAATTTCTCAAAAAAATGGAGAGATTTTTATAGGTCCTCTACCAGTTGAATGATCCCGTCAAAAACAGAAAAAACGTTTTATTTGCTACAAGTTTCTACACAGAATAGTTACTCCCTGTTTTTTGGGTACCCTAACAACTGCCATCTGTCAAAAAAATTCACAGAACGCCTGCATAGTTGAATCAGTAGAGGCAACCTATTCCATTGAACCCCTTTAAGTCTTCAAAATGTGAATTCAAAAGGGAAACCATAAAACCCGAGAATGCCATAATACCCAACAAAGTAATGGAGCAAAATCTATTCTGTACTAACTCTAAACATAAACACATGCACAAAATGCTAACATGTGTAATTTCCATACGTGGCTTATACATTGGAATTTGCTTATACCATTAAAAAAAGTCCCTAAACACAAAAAGCAATCCTCAAGGCTTTTCAATGTAATCGGCAAATTCAAACTTAGGAGTATATGCATGCATGAGACCTAACCGTTGATTAACAATACTACCCAAAATGATTGCAACACTACTAATTAGGAGTATATGCATGCATGACAGGTCGATAATACAATATTCACGATTCCATGAAAACAAAGATTGTTGTAACACATGAAAAGGCAACAACTATATATATTTTAATTCATAAAATAATATTAACCAACAACCCAAACAAAGTTAACTTAATAGAGATGCCTCTACAATGAATAAATCTACTACTATAAAGACTGGCAATAATTAAAGACTGAACGCTGTTCTACATTAGCTAAAGACTTTTCACTATCAAATTCAAAATAAAAAAAAAATTTACCAATCACAGCTTTCATCATTACCATTAACAACAACCCATTTGACTAATAATTTGATAAAAAGCACAGCAAATATCTTATCAATATTAAAAAACTAACTTCTATAAAGATCAAATACAGAACTGAAAGGCACAAAAATCGTCTGGAACAAAGAAAATTTACCCTAAGTATTTACTTTCAGCAATGTTTTGTAAACTTTACCCTACAACTAAGGATGGATTTCAGAAGGAACAGCTGTGTATATTTATTTATTAAAAACCAGAACTAAATCTTGCACTAAACAATATTGACCTTGTACATTTTCCTGAATAAAAATTCTTTATGAACCTGATTTGATGGTCTAATTGAACTCAGACATCAGAGAACTATCTTTCTTTACAGAGTAAACAATTAAAAAATATCTAGCTGATAATTTTCAAAATGACACTTAAAACAGTAAGAAATAATTAACAATTTTGAGAAAGATTATTTTGACAATTTTTACAGTTATGCGGCTTGCGACTGCTGTTTTTCGGAGGAGGACACAGAAAAACAAAAACTAACTCACAAAAAATAGCACCGAAAACAGGGCACCATATAGGTTGGAACAATACCGAAAACAAAACAGGGGAACATATAGAAATAATGCACAATTTATTCATATAAATAATGATCCCATTAGCCAAAACATCCAGATCTGGACAACCCTAAGCGAAATAAGAAATCTAAATCCTAAGCAGAAATAAAATCCAAGAAACTTCAGTAAAATCTAGGGATAATGCAATTAAGATATTAGCCCTAATCGACAACACTAAAACAAGTTCAAATTTCTGCAATTATCTGTAAACTTACACTTCCAAAATTGCAAACAGGATGTAAAATTGCACTTCCAAAATTGCCCCTATGCATTTTCCCAAATAAAATTCATTGACCAGATGGTCTAATTAAAAACAGGCACCCGGAACCCTCTACATTTATAGAATAAACAAGTAAAATCATATGGCTGAAAAAATTCAAAATTAAAAACATTTACAAATTCAATTAAAATAATTCTAGCACTAAAAGTTGGAAAGGATTTTACAGACCTCAAACATTGCTTTGTTGTTCTGCTACCTTGCTGATGGAACATTTTAATCTTCAAGATAGGATGATCATTTGTAGTACATTAATCATCTACATTTATAAATACAATGTACATATTAATTTTGATATAATTATTAGTGTGCTTTGTGGTTAAGTATGCTGCGGCTAGAGACTGTTGTTTTCCACTTCACTGTCAAATATCTCCCTGAGATTCCTGAAATATCACGAATGACTGCGTAACTAATGAACCCGGAACCGTAGAATATAACAAATTCCTATCAACATCGAACTAAGCAAGTATATGGAAATTTAAGCCCACAGCGAAAATACTAAATAGACAAACGATACAGTGCAAAATTAGCCCTTCCGCATTTAAGTGCACTCTAACAAATAACTTTAAATCGATTAAAATCATGTGTAGCAAATGAACAATGAAAACCCTGAAATATAACAGAGGATCGTTTAACAAATGAATGCAAGTATTTAAGCCCAAAGAGATTATATGAAATAGACAAACTCTCCACTAAAAATTTAAACCCTAAGGGAATGTAATAAAACATACACAAATTTTTTAGCTCTGGCGCCTTTAAACGCACTCTAAATACTACTTTCAATCGATTAAAATGAGTCTTACCCTGTGCAATGGAGGACTTTACGTGCTATTCTGATCGGGACTGGTTATGTTCGGCCCTCCAATGCTATTCTTCTTCAGACCACAACAACGAAAACAGAGACATCATACGACAAAAACAAAAAAACAGAGAAAACACCAACACAAATCAGACATCACAACACATTATGAAGAACACAGACACATATGTTGCCCACCACAAAAACAACAGAAAGAACAAAGACTCAAAAACCAGCACCGCATAGAAAAAATATAGAGGCACAATCGCTCTTAGAGGAACAGAGAAACAACTGGGGGAAAGGTTTTTTTATAGAGGACGTGTCAACGGCTCCTCGGACCGAGACATATGCTTTCCAGCTATTCACCACTTTGTCCAGAAGCTTCCGCATTAACTTTCCTACTTTTTCTTTTTGCCCGTTGGATAAAAGCTTTTTATACGCACATTTATTTGCCCGTTGGATAAAACTTTTGATATGCACATTTATTAGCACTCATCCTTGTCGATACCCTTGTACGTTGTGAAATTTTGATGGCCGCTTACATTATTAAATATTTTACGGCTTAAAAATATTTACACAGTTTTCCAAGTTCCAACTTACATATTTACTAGCAATTGCACGCGGGGCAATGTAATGTGAACACCGATGGGGGAGGGAGATAATATAAGAAAAGTAGGGAAAACAAGATAGGAAGGGAAGCGAAGAGAGGGAGGGAAGGATATAATGCAAGAAAAGTAAAGAGAGGAAGAAGTAGGAGCCCAAGATGGAAAGTGTGATTAGAGTAAAGTTTGAAAGTTTCAACCTAATATATATATATATATATAAAATACAAAAGTAACACCCATTGCGATATGGAGAAATTGCGGAAATAAAGTTGTTAATCGCATTAAAAGTATTTATATATTGGTAGATTTAACTTCATTCACAAAAATAGATGTTTGTTACGATTCAAAGAAATTGTGACACGTAAGATAAAAAAATGATAAACATGCATTAATTTTTCCCATCATGTAGCAGATGTAATAATTAGTTTTTAGAAACAATAAATTTGGAGTATTTATTATAAGAATGACCAATGTGTCAAGTTTTGTGAACTAGGAGTATCCAATGTAATAATCGTTAATGTTTTAAGTCTTGCAAGTCCAATACTAATGAAGCAACAATTAAATAGACCACACAAAACAAATAACAATAATTTCAAGACAATAAAAAATAAAGTCATGTAAAGGTAAATACGAAATGGATGATTGTTTCTTGGTTTGAAACCAGTATAAAATCAATATATTAAGAAATTAAGTGTGTGAATAAACATGGATTCTCTATTCTTATTTTGAAACTAATATAAATTCAACATCGATTGAAATAAAGTGTTTGGAATGTCCTTGTACTTTTCAATTAATATATAGTGAAGATGGTTAAGGTAATATGGCTAATATATTACAAGAGAGGCAAAGAGAAATAAACACGAGGTGTGGGAATTAACTACATATCCTAGATTTTACAAGGGGAGAAATAATACAAGGAGTAAGTGGAAACAAAGACAGAGGAGTAGTGACGGACAAAAATCGAGGAAAGGAAAATGAGAAGGAGATTAAGATGAAGGAAAGGGATGAAGGGACCCTAGGCAATTCTTAATTTTTGCACGATCAATGTAGAGGGTTTTGGACATATTGGAGTAACGATCAAAAGAGAAAGGTGGGGAAATATGAATGTCCATCAAAGAAGGGACTCTAGAAATTGCAATTGGTGTGGAAAGTAAGTCCTCGCCTTTCTGTGTTTCCAATGTCATATGGTAGCTTTTTTAGTATGGTAAGGCCTTGAGACTTGTGGTTGACGAACGTCAATGAGCCTTGTTGACACGCGCCAACAAGGCTCGTTGATGCGCGTCAACAAGGCTCATTGACGCACGTCAACAAGGCTCGTTGACGCGCCGCCAATGAGCCTTTGAAAACCCTAGTTTTGTCCTATAAATACCCTCCCACCGGTCATTTTCACATTTACACTTTCCGGCTCTCAAATTTTCTTGTATACAGGAATCCATTATCCAGGTCAGGTACAATCAAGCTCAAGGACAACTACAATGGCAACTACAAGTGCATCCCAAGCTCAAGACAAAAATCAAGAGGAAAATCCAGTCAACCCACAAGCCCTATCCACGGAAAGATACTCTACAGGAACCCTTTGTGCCCCCACATCTAGACTATTTTACAAATGAATTCGAATACAAGGATTTGATCGATGCATGTGAGTTTGGTGGGCTCATTAAGATGCCCCATTTCAAAACAGACCAAGATATTTTGAACTACCTTCTCTCCTTGTATAATACAAAGGATGGTTATGTTTAATGTTACTATGGACGATGGCCGATTGTTTCAATTCAGTATCGACCCAGCTGATATTCATCAGTTTACAGGCCTCCCATTCAAAAATTTACCCATTATTACAATGAAGGCAACACTCGTCGAAGACGATAAGAAATATCTCAAATCGACTTTCGGTTTCCATGTTGATTGTAAGTGTAAACTGTTTTCATTCATCATTTTGTATTCAATTTTTGATTTTGATACAATTCAAATTTATATTAATTCCAATGATTTTTTGGCATTTGCAGCTCATGTCAATAAATCTAGATGTGGTGTGGATATGCAAGGAATTGCACACCACTTTCTTACTGCTATGATTTCCTTCTTTCAATCCAGAATAGTTTTGCAGGGTCGGAAAATAGATATACCAAACTGGGCCATTGCATACATTCTTGCAACTATCGCAAAGCAAAAATTTGATTGGTGCACCTTTTTATCAAAAAAATAAGAACTGACATTACAAATGCAAAGCTTTTAGAAAAACCAGTCATTCACACCACAAACTATCTCCTTGGCCTTTATTATGAGGATCTTTTAAATTTAAAAGACAAACCAATTCCCACTTGCACGGATGAGGTGTTGATGAATTTTTCAATTCCATTTGAAGAACAATAGGTATAAACTATAAATTTTGTATTTCGACATTAGACTGACAACAAGTATTAACTATTTACTATTTACAGAAGAAGATTTTTGAGGCCCTTCCCCAAAAAAAGGCGACATCAAAAGGAAAAGGCCAACAACACGCCGAGGCGTCGGAGAGATTCAAAATCTGAAATGGAAGCTCACTCATCTCCGAACCACCAACCGTTTGAATTCGTTAAACACCAGAGAAGTAATACCCTTACATGTATTATTTACAAATTCCAAATTTGTATTTTCATTTTCCCATTTAAATTTTACCATATTGAATTGACATACAATCGTATGTTGATGAAATTGCAAGGACTTTGGACCATACGCATGCTTCTCAAATTCAATTGTCTTCCCCAACTCACTCAGTTCAGTCATGCATTTATGTCTTCTCAACAACCACCTCAACAATCCCAGTAACAGACAACTCAAAAACCACCAATTACTACTCCAACACGGCCACCTCAAGCACCGTGACAAGCTACCCCTCAACAACAAGGTACAAGTTTTGAATAGTACTTCATTTAATTTCATAGTTTTTGCATAGTTTTCTAGTTTTTCATATGATTTTTCTTGAACTTTTCAGCACATTGCAATCCTCTACCTTCTATACAAACAACGAAACCACCCCCTCCTCCACCAATAATATTCAAAATGCCAACTAGAGGATCAGGAAAAAATAACATTGGTAAACACATGCCAATTCCTTCGGCCCCTAGTGGGACACTAAACATTGCCTCCTCATTTCAAATTCCAACCCTCTCACTTGGTGGCTTTCCCAGTGCAATGGGCATATCGGTTTTAAATAATATAAATTTAGATGAATATTACTTGGGCATTGTTAAAATGAACCAAACATGATTTTTCAATACACGTGAGATGATTCAAGGCCAGCAGGTATACTTCTATTTCAACATAATTTATTCAACTTTCACTACATTTCACTTTAGATTTATTTGTTTGAATATTGATTTATTTTATCACAAACAGATCAGGCCACCCAAAGGTAGAAACAAGTAGCATTCAATCAACCCAAAAGCCCCATACCTCTCCAACGAGATCATCTTCTTTAGATACAGATGGTGAAAAATTGCTACCTTTTCCTTTAGAGAACTTAATTGGTTATGATTGTCAATCCCATGTCGATGAGTTTATTCTACCTCATATCAGTCAACTCATAGAATGGGAGATAAGGGCTAAAGTACTTATCAATGAGATAATAAGTCATTATGAAAATTATTGGCAAAAGGATAGTTTATACGCTATAGTCCAGAATCAACCTACGAAGATGGATTCCTTACTTACCCAAGTAAGAAGTGGGACTGTCACGTATAACAACAACTATAAAGATGACATTTTGGATAAGACATTAAAAAATTGGAAAATATTAGTGCTGAGGCTTAGGCATATTTTTACAAATGGTATAAGGACAAGGATCTGGTAGCATTTACAAACATGCCAAGAGAGATAGAGCGGTCATAAGTATTATCACTTTCAAACAATTTTTTTTTAATTTGAAGTTTTCTTATTTTAGTAATATGTTGAATTGACATCACTTTTTTTGTGCATTTGAAATATGAAAATTTGAAGAGTCAAGCAAAGGTTTTCCAAGTTCACTTGGAAACCGCAAAGAACAGTTTATCCACAACGAAGAATTTGAAGGAAAATATTGTTTTGGTTAACAAACAAAACAATACACTAAAGCGGATAATTAAAGAGCATGGCTTTGACCTAAAATTTTATTCAAAACCAAGGCAACTGCTGATCCAAATTTTCTATCCCATGGAGATGTGACAAAGCAAGAAGAAAGAATTTTAAAGAATCTAGATAGTGTTGTAGAAGATCTCATAAGTTCTGGGATTATTTCGTCATTGGGGAAAGGGGTACAGGCAGAGAAGCCATTGGGGAAAGGAGTACAGGAGTGGAAAGGGGTACAAAAATTGAGGGTTGAAAATTTTCATTATTGAGTGTGGAAACTTGAAAAATAGAATCTATATTTGAAAATTTGAAACATTGAATGTGATGGTCATGGCATTTGAATTTTATTATCTGGATTTGAAAGTTGAAACTTGAATTTGATAGCCTTTGAAAATTTGAAATACTATATAATCTTTAATTTTATAACTTCCTATATATTATGTATAGAATTTCTAGATTGTATATGGTGTTTATGTTTCTTCTCTACTTGTAATGATGATTGCATTAGATGTGGATGATGACATTACAATAGAATCATAGTCTCATAGATATGGATTATCATGAATTGTATGTGGACATAGATTTAGCTTCAAACATGATCATGGAATCTGGATGATGATAATGGATAATTGTTTTAAGAAAATTTGGAATGTAGTACGATAGAGACATTTAAATGTTCTCAAAATCTTCTTCTCTATACTTGTAATGATATGATGACATTAGAATGGATATAGATGATGATGAATGATGATAATGGATAATTGTTTTTTTTTAAATGGAATGTGTTAGGACAGAGACATTTCTACACATTTAAAATAGATAAATAATTGTTTTAATAATAATTGGAGTGTCAGGATTATGATAATGATATGATGAATTTAATAATAATTGGAGTGTCAGGATTATGATATGATAATGATATGATATATATGGATGATGATGAATTTTATGTGGACATAGATTTAGCTTCAAGCACGATCGTGGATGATGAATTGTATAATGGATCGTGGATTATGAATTGTATAATATGGAAAAATCTTCCTCTTTTTAAAATTTGATTTTGTGATTTTATCCCATAAAGTTTTAAAAATATATCAAAGCATTTTACAAATATTAAAATAAATTAAACATAATTGTGAAAAATGAAGAAATGTCATATGATAGGTTTAAGTTACTCTAGTGTTTTAGATGGCTTTGAAATCATCCTTCGTAATGTGCTAGATCTTTGATTTAAGAAAACTCAACACGAGAAATGGATTAGTAGATAGATGAGTGAATTTCCGACATTTTCAATCCCGAGAAGTGCGAGCTTCCTCAGATGGATGTCAACCCACGTTTTTAAAAAAAAAGATGAAATAATTGTATTTAAATAAATGTAAATATATATACCTTTAACATTTTTAATGATAACAAGAGCTTAAACAAATTTTAAGGTGATAAACAATAAAAATAAGGTGAAGGAGATACCTATTTAAAGTTGAAACAATCCATTATCAATAGCTTCTTCAAACTTGATGTTCTCTTCTGTAGAGTGTGACGATGTGCCAATTCCACTCTCATCGTTGTGAATAATTGTACTTGTAGTTGTATTATTCACACCTATTCTTTCACAAAGGGAATTCCAATGCGCAATTGCTCTGTCGAAAGGAAATGTTTCCACGGAGTAGCGAGATACATAACACCTCATGCAACTTTCTAGATTTTTATCCAACTTGTTTCTTAGTTTTGATTTTATAAATGATAAAGCACTAAAAACCCTTTCATCCTCCATAGACCCCAAAATCATTATTTGGCATAGCTCATATAATCTGAAATATTAACTAATGTATTCTTGTAAGATAGAACTTTGATAGATTCCTCACCACCTTTTAATAGCACCACTTTCAAAAGGTTAGTCTAAATTTCTATATTGGTTCCTCATTCTTGTTGCAAAAAAATTTGTTGATTGAAACTTTAATAAATCATCATTCAGTATACCTTTGATTTCCATACCCTTGAACTCTGAAGTCTCTGTGAAATGTTCCATTATTGTACCCATGGATTTATGGAAATGCTTTCTTACAAAGTCTACACGACCACCTTCAATATTCCAAAAATTAGGATTCATCACACCCATTTCCTCAAGAATTTTATCTTTGGAGAAACGTTCTCTAATTTATGATGATAAGGATTTTGAAAAAAAATTAAGCTTTATTCTTGTTTCAACTATAACAAACTCAAAGAGATTACGTGTCATGGGAACATCTTCTCATTCCGATCCTATAATATCTTGACATTTTTACAAAATGTGCAGTGGTATGTGCCTCCCATTAATAGTGATACAGAGGTGATCATGGATATTAAATCTCAAATAGTTACTTAGGATTTTTAAGATCTAAAAAGTTTTCCAATTCTCAAAAACAAGTGTACCAAAACTATCTTGGGAACAGATAAGATATCAAGACTTTGACATACCATTTTTCTCATCCATATAAAATCCACAATATAGATTAATCCCCCATGTGCATGCTTCATCAATGTATTTATCTCTTGCGACATTGGAAGAATACTAACCAATATAATAAATGTCTCCAAATTAGTTAAATGGAACAAAAAGTCCCTCGCCCTATCAACTTCATGACGATATTTGTACACGAAACCAACCAACGAAGGATACTCCTCACGAACTTTGCATGCAAGTTCAAACAAAGAGATCCATCTCGTCTCAACATCTTTCAGAAGATTTTATCCATTTGTAATTCCAATTGTGAATTTTGGAACTCAAGAATCACTTTAGGCTACTTGTCATATAGGCATGAAGTTCTCTTATCAGGTCCTCTAATTTAGTAACATTTTCGTAGTTGCTTACCATTTTATACGCCAAATTCATTCTATGAGCCATACAATGAATTTGTAGTATATATGAGGCCATTGTTGTTTGTAATTTAACACAGCCTTGTTCGGTGACCTGCGTGACAGATGCACCATATGCTCGACGCATATCAACTTCATAGCAATTTCATAATCGGTCATTCCAACAATATCTTTCAAATGAGAAAAACTATTTTATATAGGTTTTCGGCATTACGATTTTCAACCATTTTCATAACACCCAAATAGATGAGGTGTCCTTATATGATTTTCTAAAGTATAGACGTTGATACATACCCATGTAAAGTTGTTGATCTTGTCACTTCATCAATTTAAAGAGAGATAAACTTTTATTTTTTTACATTCTCTTTCAAATCTTCCTTCTCTATCATCGAAAGGAATTTTACCATTTCCCATCCACTAGTTTCAAACCAATGAGACTGAGGTACATTTGGCATTACATTATATTGATACAAAACTTTGAAATCAAGGAAATACGATATCAATCTTCCTTTCTTTAGTATGTGAAATAAAGTAGAGAACTGTATGAGTTTTTCTTGTAGATTTGTTTGATTCATCTTACCAATTTGTGATGTGATCGTTCCTCCCTTTTCCAAAGATGTCTACATTTTTTCTACTTTGCTTCATAATCCACTGTGTATTTAACATGCATGCATTCTTTTTCAGTTTTCCACCTGTGTGTTTTGATTTTCTAGCCATCCGCCCCCGTTACAGTCAAATATTTCTTTCCACAATGTTTTTCTATAGTGTCCACCTTCATTTGCATTTTTGTTTCTTTCCCAATTTCCACGTACATATTATACATGTACATTCAGATGGGATCTCTTTTGAATTAGATGATTGTACAGGTTTGATAAATGGAAATTTGGTAGCCCAATCAAACTTGTATGTCCTGCCAATGGTCCACATATTCTTGTTCATTTTCAATGTTTTACTTTTTTGAGTAGAATTTTGAGCAATATCACAATCACCTAGTTTCCTCTTTCATGAACTAGAATTTGAATTTGATTTATGTGTTCCATTTTGCTAAGTATTTGTATGTGTGATATCTTGATGCACTCTTGGTTACACCCCAACAAGAAGAATATCTTTAGGATATGGCATCTCAACAGTTATATCTTCAAGATCTGGCATATTATCGTAGGTGTCATTTGTTTGATACTGTGCAGAATGCATGTCCACCTCAATATTACCTTCCACACAGTTAGTATTCTGATTCTTTCTGGTGGCAGCTATATGGTTGTTGGTAGTTGCAATATCTGTATCAGCAGAGTTTCCAAAATACTTGAATAGGGACTTCTGATATTTCTTAGTTACTTTTAGGGTCTTCGCATTATGAGGACTAGCACCTTCCATTATTCTGAACAGAGTCCTATGTCAAAAAAAGAACCAAGTTGCGTGTCAGAGACAAAATTTATGTCACACACCCACAATACCTCCTTGTTGCATGTCAACTATATCCCTATCGCACATCAACTATATCCTGTCACACATCAACTCTATCCCTATCACACATATATAGCTAACCCCCATGTCGCGCATCAACTATCCCCGCACGCATCAATAGTGCATCAACTATATCCTTTTCACATCAACAACTAACCCCTTGTCACGTGTCTACAATACCTCCTTGTTGTGCATCAACAACAAACCCCCTTGTCATGCGTCTATAATACCTCTTTGTCACGCATCAACTATATCCCTGTCGCATGCGTCAACAAATAACCCCCTTGTCACGCGTCTACAATACCTCCTTATCGTGTGTCAACTACATCCCTGCGCACGTAAATAACTAACCCCTTTATCACATTAGCAAATTCAATGGGTCACGCGTCAGCAAATATCATCTGTCGCCTGACTCTAAACTACTAATAGGCTAACAACAATCTCTGGTGCTTAGAGTATGCGAGTTCACGGTATTGGTAAGCTACTAGTGGTAGTACCGTAGTATACTACCCGACAATCACCTAGGTTTTTATAGGAGATGTTTTCAAATGTAGGCAAAGCCAACCCCCAAAAAAATATATACTATAAATTTTAGGTGAACAGGACATCGACCCGCTCTAAAAAAATCACCTTTTCAAATTTTCCTAAAATGAAATTTTCTCCATATTACAAATATTCACCACTAAAATTATCCCTGATTAAAGGGTGAGTATTTTGATAGGTAAGACAAAGGCATTAATGGATAGATAAAAATGACACATTGGAAATTAAACACGTATATGCCAAAAATTTCCATATCTCATATTGTCCCCACCCAAAGAATACTAAGCTATTTTTTCTTTATTTGATAATATTGATCTCATTCACCCTATATATTATACTATTTGTAAAAAACTATATTATAAACTATATATTAATATTATATATATTAAAAACTATATATATTAGTTATTCTATTTTATTCGGTCTGAATATTTTATGACCTCAACTTATATTAGATTTTAATAATGACACAACCCACTTTTGCGATCTTTACATCATAGGCATTTTTTTACCGGCAACTTTTTCCATTTTCATCAACAAGCTTACATTGACCCCGTTTTATTTATGTCGTTCGCTCCAATAGCACCTTTCTATGTTTCCCGCCACTTCACTCCACTCCCCTATTTCTGTTGAATGCATTTTCCATGACCTATTGGAACCTCTGCATCCATGTGCAACAGTTGGCGGATGTGTTTTCATGCTCCTCCCTCACCTTCTACTCTATGTTTTGAAGATAGTTTGGTATCTAGATTCATATTATGATTCAGGTGGGAATGTCCGCAGTAGATGTGTTGCACCCCTTTACCTTTTCTAGTATATTGTCATCCTGTGAAAAAATGGGAACTTTCCCAATCCTAAAACTTCAGCCCAGGGCATCACATCTATTATCTAAACCCCGATCAATGTCAAGGGATTATCCTTCAATAGCGAAACAAAATGGATTCCTCATGCCCTTTTGTTTTTCCATCTCCCCGTGGCATAAATATGAACACATACATATAGATTAAGGTTATTTCTACATTTTTCAAATAGCATACGATGAAGAAAATCCTTCAAATTCATTGAGGCTGATAGGTTAGTATCATGCGAGCTTGTGTCTGCCTAAGAAAATGAGAAAATTCGGGTTGAAAATAGTCTATGGCTAGAGTTATTCGTAGTGATGAAGGCTTCCTCTCATTTTCTTGACGCTTGTGGAGATTGTGGGTGGAGCCTGAAATCACTTTTGATGCCTTGACCGGAATAGCCCAAGGCATGTGAGTTGTTTGACAAAATGCCTCAGGAAGTTGTCATCTCATAGAATGCAATGATTTCAGGGTATTCAAAAATAGGGATTGTTGAGAAGGGCTTGGAAACTTTTAAGTAAATGAATTTCAAAACCAAGCTCCACAAGATTTGCAAGCATCGTCTTACCCTGTGCCAAAGTGGGATCTTTAAAACTGGGTGTGTGCATTCATAGGAGAATTTAAAAAGGGATTGTTGACAAATGTTCCAGTTTGGAATGTCTAATGGATATGATAAGAAGAGTTTACAAGGTGGATGTATGTAGTGAGCAGAATGTGTAGCGTCATCCACTGCCAATCTCAACCTCACAGAAAAAAATGCAAAATGTTCTTGACTTGTTAATCAAAATATTTTCTAAAAGATCTCTTAATGCGTAAACAATAGGGAAAACAAGATCCATGGAAAGATGGAAATTTAAATCTAATAATAATATCAAAATCAAAGGGTGGAGACTTTAGAATATGGTTTTTAAATTATACTTACAACATTGGAAATGTACATTGTTATTCAATCTATTTCTACCATGCATACTCCCGACCTATGGAAAAATAATAGATTTGGAAGAGGGTATGGACATTCATCAAAGGTTTGGAATGGTGTTGATACACTTCAAAATTGTGGTGCCTCTACAAGCTCCTTCCCTACCTTGTGGTCTGTGTAGAACAAAGGAATGACACCTTGGTCATTCTTCGGGGAAGGTTGGTGAGATGGGCATCGCAATAGGCATGCTTGACATGTCGAGTTAGGCGACGGGTATTTAGCGAGGGTGTTGGTGATGGAATGGTTATGGTTATGGGATATGCACAAAAGGAGTCATCCTCAAGAAGCATTGAGACTATTTGACCAAATGCATGGAACATATGACCAATATGAAAATTGTGGAGATATATACAAGGCATGTGAATTGTGACAAAATGCTTCATCTCACATAATGCAATTATTTCAATAAACAAGGCACGGAGATGAATTGACAAAATGTTTATAAAAATGTGGCATGTTTAACAAAAGGCTTTTCAAACTTTAAAGAAAATGCAATGCAATTGGAAGGTGTAAATCCAAACTCCACAACCTTTACCAACATACTCGGTTTTTGAACATGGGAGCTTTAGGGTAGGTATGGATATGCAACAAATTATAATGGAAATGGGCTTTTTGTTAGATGTTGTAGTTACAAATGCTTTGATAGGTATGTATGTAAAATTTGCAAGTATATACAATGTATGGGAACCATTTGATAAAATCCCTCAAAAAATGTGGTTTTATGGATTTTTACAATTGTAGAATATGCACAAAATAAAGTAAGCAATTCCCCACAAGTAAGATAAGTTTAAAAAAGGTTGCAGGATGAGTATGTTAGCTTGCTCCGCCTTCCCCTCTCCTCTTTACGACGTGCATCATCTTGAAATTGCTACTACCAATCTTAAAATGCTCATTCACATTTAGTTAGTTGGCTTTGTCCATGGTAACATATAAATCCTAATATTTAACTATTAGAATGAAAATTATTCTCTAATTAAGATAATATGTGAATATGGATGATGCCTCATATTTTACTATTGACAATGCTAGCCATTATGTAACCCTTGTTTATCTTTTATCTGTTTCACCAATTTTATTAGTAGCACCAATTAGGAAAATCTATGGAGCATTTAATCATGGTCACCCGAGCCAGGGCTAAGAAACATAGCAGAGAAGAGCATGTATAGTCAAGATTCATTACCTGTCTAACTCATCTTTATTGTGTATCCTCTTACTAACAGACTTGATTCTAAAGTCTAAAACCATAAAATACATCACGACACGCTATCATTTAAAGTATAAACTTTCTCAAACCGAAAAGGAAAGAGAGTGTTGAAGCAGATGGGTATCAATGAATTAACATTGATTCACAGCAAAGCCCGTGAGATGGTTGGCAGAATCGATAGAGACTCAAATTCCTTATTGCTGAATATTCCCTATGATTGACATGTTGCTCAATGTGGGAGCAAAAGAAAGGAAAAATGTGTCCGTGATATCCACATGAATCAGATAATTCTTTGCTGGAAGAGTCAAAGTGGCCCCGTCCAAAAAAAAAACCACGATCGGCAGGGTCATTGTTTGATGCCTGGATAAATCATAACAAGTGTCGAATATTTACATTCGTTTTTCCCAGGGAAGATTTCGGGTTCCTTCCATAAACGTGTATCTCACGGCTACGTATATGCAACCGCCTACAGCCACGTCACAGTTGCTCCAGAGTCCAAAATGACAGCGCCTCTCCCTGACTCATCGAACTCAAACACCTTCTATGGGAGAGACAATAGTGTCAAAAGGATATAATAAAAAGAAGGGAGTCACAGGTTTCTGAGAAGTGGGGTCATGATGGCCCCGACGTGAGAGATGGACTGTAGGCCAAATTGAAGAGTTCTCGTGGATTTATACACCTGGTCGACAAGGCAATGAGAAAACTGGGTGTCGTATTTCCTGAGCTAGGTGGGGAAGGAGAACGGTCCTTCCCTGTGTCTGAGCAGCCCTGCGGCTCCCACAAACATCCCTCGATTGTCATGACCACACCCGATACCCATGTTTTGAACAATTGTGCTTCCAAAAGTGAGTTTCTCTATAGAGAAGCTTCCGATGGAGTATGACCCGTCTCTGTATGTGACCTGATACGCACACCCACGGCTGTTGCAGTCCGACATCGCCAACTCACCACAGACAGTCAAAGTGCAGGAAAACTAAGGTGAATGAAGTGGAAGAGGAGGGATCGAAGAGTGGGTCGGCTTGGTTGTAGTAATCGTTGCATGGTTGGCACTGCACCCACACCACGACCTTACCTATGTCACAAAACATGTACTTTCCTCTCTTTGGTGCTCCCATGCCTATGTGTGTGAAGCACGATAAATGCAACACCCCCTCCCCCAATACCACAACGTATCTTTTCTCCCCCAGGTGGAGCAACTGCTAGTTATAAGACTCGGTTTAGAAGAGAAAAAGGTGCGGTTTTGATTGATCATAGGTTTATTTTTAAGTATTAAAATTAATTTTTCAATCATGTGATAAGTTTTAGAAATTTATAATGGAATTTTAATTTTTAATAATATTTTCAAGCCTATTAGACATGCTTATACATTTTTTTAATTATAATATATATTTCAAGGAATAGAGGCCAACACAAATGTTAATATATATTTATATTGGATTATGTCGAGAACATCATAGTGTCATGAATAAGGTCTCTGCAAAAAAATTATCGAAGATTAATAAATTGATTTTCTTTTCACATTATTACATTTTCAAATAAATAAATTTGAGCGTAGCGAGTGCTATAATTTTTTTGGTTGTGTTTTTTGGGAGATTATGGTTGGGAAAAAATAGCTATGAAATAGCAAGGGGAAAGTGGTCATGGCTGACCCTACCCCTTCCCCTTTGAAACGCATGGCCGACACCCTTAAACCCATAATGGAGAAAAATGTAGAAATAGTGACAATGACAAAAACAATATATCATTGATACGTCCTCTCACTCATTTTTCATTAGTGGTAATTTGGGTCCAATATAACTTGATTTGGAACACACCTTCATCATAAATTAATTATCTTTAATTTTTAATGCATTAGATTTATCTAAATAATATACTATTTTACATATTTTGAGGAACACTTTTGAAATATTGTTGTTATTGAAAAAATATTTGTCGGAGCATAAGAAATCATTTAATTTAAACTACTTACATATATGAAAAGTTTAAGTAGATAGAGATGACCATACCCTCAAGAAATAAATAAATTATGGTTCCCTAACTAACTTGTAGGGTTAAAAGAACACTCATATGGGTCACCATTATATAGTGCTTAGAGTATGCTTTATATTTTCTTACATTCAAATGCATAGGTTATGAAAGAAAGTACTATAAATGGTAAATACCAATAATAACATGCAAATAGTGAAATGGATACACCGACGAGTAGGAGAAAAGGAGAGACATTTCACAAGAAGAAAAAGAAACATTGTTGAGTAATTAATTTGTCTTACAATTTTTCAACCTAAAAAAATCAATGTATTTACATCTTTGTGGGATTTTTTAGTTGGATTTTTTACACATATTATAAAGGCTATAAAAAATTCAATACTTACTCAAATATTTCATAAGAAAAAACATGTTCACACATGTTCATTGGCTCGAGAAATTAAATAAATATTATTTTTGCTAATCATTAAAATAGAGGATAACTTTAAATATATGTCTTGGGTGTATAGAATATATATGAAAAACAAATGATAGATTTAAACATGTATCCTAGGTGCAAAGGAGATCCCATGAGAAGAGGTGATCGATTGGATATATTTGCAGTGTCTCCTTCACCACTACCTATAAATATTGAATCTTGTATATGTTTTAGTCCCCCACTCTTTAGTTGTTTCCCACCACACCCTTCACCTTGTCCTGTACAACCAAACATGAATGAACTCCCAACATAATACATTGAAATTAAAAAAAAAAGGTAGAAATATAAAGAATATGTTATGTTCTTCGTAGAGAACAAACACCATCCACATGATGATCACAATTGGTGAGACATTGCATGGTAGACCAAAAAACATTCCATAAACCATTTTGGTGTCTTGGGTGGATAGGTGTGTCCACAATAGGAGAGGACTAGATGGTGACATTAGCAGTGTCCTTCACCACTATCTATAGCTAATAAATATTTCCTCATGCATTTTCCCTTTCCCACCATGCCTTTTAGCCCAATACTATACTTTGTTGTAGGTGTTATCATGTCGATTCCCTGAAATACCATTTCCTATCCATATCTTGTACTCATGACACTCCATACTAATACATCTCCATTAAGGAATAATAATTAAGAAATACACATGCCTTGCATAGGAAACAAACAACTTGCATACAAATCTTTAATATTGCTTGTAACTAAAAATATAAGAAAAATTACATTTTTTAATTCAATGATGGGTAGTTAATCCCTATTCAAAGCTCTCATTTTGGTGTAGCTGGGAAGGTATTGGATTCTTGAGAGAGGTTATATTAAATCACATTCACTTTCAATCAAGCAAGATCCTCTTAGAGTTATATCCTATAATAACCACCCACATGCCCTGTGTATGATTATATATATGCATTCATATCTATAAAAGCACTTGCAAGCATATCTAAAAAAAGGAACCACCAATCTTGTAAAATAATAAATAAAAAACCCATAAATCTCCAATCTTTGGACAATAGTAAGTAATCCTTCAAATACTTGGCCATTTTCTTCATCAAAAGTCCCACTAGAGCCAAAATCTAGTTGAAATGCCAAATCTTTATGGGTGAACCGATAATGCATCAAGCTAGTTGAGAAATAGAGGATAGCAGTAATTAGTCTTTGAGTGGCACCCAAATGTGTCCTAGGTGGAGTAACGTGCCAACTAATCACATTACATATTCTCCTTTGTTACTTTGTGTATATAAGGAAACTATCACATGTTTAAATCCATCATGCTTATGTTGTTTCCCTTAGTTCTTGCACTCCTATTACCCATAAAACTATAAGATGTAAAAAAACAAAACAATGGTGGTTTACTATTTCAATTTTGACAAGTAGGGTTTTCATCCCCACGTGGACATCTACCAACTCACTGTTGTGCATCAATTACTTCCCACATTTTGGCGCCAAATCCAACCGTGCACGTCCAATCCCTATGTTATGTTAGAAGGTAAATTTAACACTCAACAATGTTCTCTTGCTTCCTATTATAATGTTTGTGCTCTGCTCTTTGCTATTGATGTATCCATTCGACCATTTAAGTGTGATTTAATAAAAAAACTTTCAAAACCCAAAGTTCATATTTGATAAAAAAATATTTCTTGTGTAGAAAATACTACACAAATCTTAAAATCATATGCCCAAAATCCACCTTTTAAAATATAGATTTCTTCTTTTGGTTTATTTTTCAATCCTTGTTATTTTCAACAATATTAAGCACATCCAAGGCCCAATTTTCCTAGAGGAGGTATCTACTATAGAAAACATACCCACATTTTATTTAAGGGTTTTCTTTGTACCATATTGGTTGACAATTTTTATAACTTCTACCGGTTTATGACTTTCTATATCCTTCCTATAAGAATATTCAACAAGGCCCAATCACTATTTTATAGAGATTCCAAGAAGGAAGATAATATATCATTAGAACCTAGAAGAGGAAGTACAAAAAAATTAAATAATGATTCCATGGGAATATTTAAATCCAAGTTTGAAACATCATCTTCAAAGTAAGGAGAAGTGCTCATGATAGGAATAACATAAGATTCATATGGATCTCCTGCATATATATCCATTAGAGAGACAACTTTAGTCTCCAAGTTTCTTATTACATGGGGCTTGACAAAATCAAGATTGTGATCGATATATAGACAATGTGATGATGATGAGTAATATTATGCCACTAGGTTAAACTACTAATCTTCCTACTTCTATCACTTGTTGATGCTACCCACTTCTTTAAGAAAGAAGTTATCAAGTATGCCTAGGAAAAGATATATCAACATCTAAAATTTACACGTTTATAGTTGTAGACACTCAAATTTGGCAATCTATCCTTTGAAAATTTTAATCTCAACATTGCACACTTGCATGGACAAATATACTTTCCTCACTCTTACTTGGCACACCCCGATAGCTCTTAAGTTACTTTCTTATCTTTTCTAGAAACAAAAATATGAAATTCTTACTATTACATCATTCCTCTAGTATGTTGCTATATACATGATTTCTAAGTGCGAAGATTAGACACTAGTGATACATTTTCTTAGTCTTTTTATTGGTTTTGACTTATTTTAATTGAGACTTTACCTCTTATTTCTTGCATTCATATATTTTTGGTCGTGTCACAGGTATCCCTATCCCCATTCTTAGTTCTATTTTTAGTTCTTGTCTTTAGGACATTACAACCCAGCTTGGAGACTAGCACTCGGGCGTTGTTGTCCCTTATAGACATTTTTTTCCATCTTACTATTTTTCCAATATGTCGGTTTCTTCTTTACTTGGGGTCTTTTCTTGTCTTTATCTCATGACCTAGGTAAGATTTTAGTGTCACTAAGTGTTGAAATTTAAGCAAGGAAGTCATATATATATACACAACTTACTCATCATTATTGAGAGGAGGAAATTTGGGACTATCATTATTTATCTCCTAGCTATAAGAGAAATACACAAGGACTCCATTTTCGCTGCATTATTCAACGCATAGGAGGGTTTATTTTGAATTCCATCTCACACATTCATCTTGGGGTAAAATTTTTATATCCCACTATCTTGGTGCCACTAGTACAAGGGAAACCTAGCTTCAAGAGACACAATTCAAATCACACATTCATAAGAATTGCATAAAGTTTGTGTTGGTGCGAGGGATTTCATCTATGATCTGAAAATCTAGGTAAAATTTGTAATGACCTTCAAAATCCTATAGGCTTGTTAATATTTCCGATAATATTATTTTTATTAAGTAAAACAACCCAAAATAAAGCAAGAATGTAAACACACTACACACAGATTGATTATGGAGTTTAACAATAGCCTATGTTTCTAAGTTCTTATAGAACCATTCCACTAATCAACACTTGTAAGTACAATTTTAGTTTCTTACAATAAAACCTAATGGAATGTAAAACTTTCCTATATAGCACTCTAGTTCTTCGAAGAACACCAATGACCAATCAAAATATTCCTCCACCTTCCCGCATACATGCAAGCTCACGTGGCGCTATGGTCCTATTGGAGAGTTTTGCAATAACTCCCAATTTTTACAATTTTCCTATTAAAAATAATAGGACTTATCTCCCAAAAAAAATTGCCTATATATAAAAATAGGACTTACTCCCACAAAAATGCCTTTGAATTATATGGCTTTACAAAATAGCTTAGAATCTTGTTTATCTCCTTATTGCCTTTAAATTGGCTTAAAAGCTCAATGCCTTAAAATTATGTGTAGAGTGGTGTGGGAAGGCTTTTATATAGGCCTTAAACGGACCCAAAGTTCACGTTAAGACCCTTATCGCTCCATCCATATCCCAACCAACTTGTTGGCCAAGTTGTTAGGCCGTTCACATTCTTCGTTGAGCCTGCGGGTTCGAAACTCATTCCTACAATTTTTTCATGGACCATTTTTCACTATGTGGGATAGTCCCACATCTTTGGCGTTGTGGACGCGATTTTCATCTAAATAGGGCTCGACCACCCATTTAATGCATGACTCA
Organism: Taxus wallichiana var. yunnanensis; assembly: GCA_018340775.1. Taxonomy (NCBI): domain Eukaryota; kingdom Viridiplantae; phylum Streptophyta; class Pinopsida; order Cupressales; family Taxaceae; genus Taxus; species Taxus wallichiana. The sequence continues at coordinate 703,738,876 of CM031243.1, read as the reverse complement.
GGTCACACCTTTCCTCCTTTTGTTTGGCCACATATATGTGGTGAGTTGTGCATTGTGTTTGAATTTCCATAAGTTGGGACGGTCATGTGGATACCATGTTTGGTGAGTTTTTTATTGCGTCATGTAATAAAGGTTTCAAGCTATGTTCGAACCGTTTAATGTGAGATACATGCCGCTTGAAGTTTGGTAAGCTTGACTCCATCTAATGTGGAAATAAGTTGATAAAGCCAAGGTAATAGAGGATAAGACATCCCGAACCATAAGAAAATGGATAACATTGTGATCAATTCATCGTTGAGAATAATATAGGCCTCGGTGGGGATTTGACCACCCCACCAAGATAGAAACATAGCTCTTGTGCAAGGTATAGTCCACTTGTCACTCCTCGATAGGCATATCAAGTGAATTCAAACTCATGGTGGCAAGCCACGTGGTGGCTTGAGGACCCAACACATCGGTAATAATAAAATAGTCCTCATGGTGGCAGCTCCCCTTCTAATATAAATGCGGATCCCACTGGATATGGATTGCATAGATGACATTTTATAATGACCATTGAAGAACGGAGGATCTAAACCCCATTTTTGCATTTTCGTCACTCGCTGTAATTTTCTAGTTGACTCGGTTCCATTTAGGGTTGACTTCATCTTAGACCAATCACCATTTGCATGTATGACTCTTTTTATAGTGTTTAGATAGTCGTCGAAAGTTCTCATAGTGATCTTCCATACTCTAGCAATCTCGGAGATTTAAGGAACAATGTTTCCTTTGTATTGTCCTTCGATTAATCTTCCTCTTATCAATTTTTCCTCACACATGGTTAGTCATATCACATTAGGTGAATTCATATGCCTTTAAGTATAATTAGGAATTATATAATGCATGAAAAATTCCATCATAGAATCTATTATTTATGTAAGTGTGTGTTTGTGTGTTATACAAGAGTTACATTCCATTTCTGGATTGTAATTCCTTTATCCTTAGGGAAGTATGAGGGGTATTGCATTGGGAGTTACACAACACTCCTATTTGTACTTCTTTTTATAATTAATTAGAATGATAACAACATTATCTTTTGAAAGTGCACCCTGTAGAGAGATGGTTACAAGTGTTCTAAGATTATAAATTTTATCTCTCTCTTTCGTAGATACAATGGAAACACCTCAGGTATGTGGGTATACCTATTTTGAGGTGAGTCTCTCGGTATCAAGGCTGGTTCCTTATTGATGTATCCTAAACTAATTTTCTGGGGTTTAAGGGTAAAAGATGACTGTAAAATGAAATTAAAACTAAGGTGATACACCAAACTTGTATGAGGTCTTTGATTGAGTACATGCACAATTGATATGGAATGAATTTCTGATGCACATGCCAATAGTTTTCTGAAGATAATTAAGGGTAAACACTTTGATGTATTGAGGGATAAAATCACAACAATATTGCTAAGTTACACATACACATTAATATCATGCAAAAATTACTAAATTTGCAATAGGGTAAGATGATTAATTAGGGAATTCAAATTCACAAGATTAATGGAAACATACACAAGACTACAAATAATTGGAAAGGTAGAAAATACTTCACATTCAAAGGGCAAAACTGGCAGAAAATTGCTTCAGCACTCCTGTATCTAAAATGTCCTCTTTTGTGCTTTGCTAAGGCACACAATATATAGCAAAATTAATTTACCCACCCTTCCTAAAAATAAACTAAGGTTGTACTAGCCCATGCATTCTATTTTTATCCTTTATTTAATAATAAATAAGGAATAAAATAAAGCAAAACTAATACAAGAGGCATTAATAGCCTTTGATTACATCACAATCAAACTGCAGTTGATTGTCCTATTTTTAAGAAAAGTCATGGGTGAATAATGCTAAAAATAAACCTTGCTTGATGAGTAAGTTTCCTTCTGGGTGCATGCAAATTTGTCTTCTTGTGCCTGATGTCACATCTGTCATTTTGATCCACTTACCTTCTTGGATGCACATGCAAAAGCTATCTCCCTATGAGTGAGCAAAATTAATTACATTATTTGCAATACTTTACAAAATAATTCATCCAAACATCTATCCTGATTGGGATCACCTTTGTTTCTGATGTTGACACTTGTTCTATCTTCTTCTTGTGGTCACATGGAAAACACATTGTGAATCATCTCCAACCTTCCCACTAGTGGGGACCACCTATGATTGTGAGCACTTGTATTCATTGGGTTTGGCCACTCTTGTGGACTTAGCAAATTATTGTGTTTTGAAATAATACAAGGGGACTTTGTTTTAAAAGGGGCACCATGTTACATTCGGCCACCTTTGTGGACTTAGGCATATTATAAGGTATGTCACCCCTTTTTTACTATCATGGTATTATATAGCTATCGGCCCCCTTTTGCATTTGATTGGAATAAGGTTATACTTTACCTTTTTTAGTGATCATTGTTGATATGCATGGTTTTCGGCCCCCTTTGATCATTTGGGACATAGACTATGGTTAGACTATTAAAAGTCAATTATGCAATGATTTTGGTGTTAAACATGGGGCTGGCCCTCTCATGATGGTTACTCACCCCTCCATATGCTTTTTTCAGTCGCATCTAACTCAGGTTGAGTTAATTGTAACCCTGGTGATTTGTTTTGAAAGTTGGTGCCTTGATTCAAGCCGTTGATCTCTATACTTTTGATTCATGGCTGTTGATTTTTCTAACCCTCGGTTAGGGTTTCCAACCTAGAATTTAATGTGGTAGCTATTAATGTGACCATGGTGATTTACGTTGAACTCTATTGATCGGTTTCTAATCGTTGATCTCTGATCCATTAATCTCAGGCCATCGATCTTCGACTCGTCATTAGGGTTTCTAACCTAGAGTTTGGCATAGTAATGGCATCTAACCATGATGGTTCTCTTTGAAAGTTGGGGATCGATCCTTGAGCGTTGATCTAGGTACTTTTCCTTCTCTACCTTTGATTCTCTGATTGTGGTTGGGTTTCATTAAACTCATCTCTCGAGTTTGCGTGGTAAAGATCACTTGACCCTAATGATCACTCATTTTGGATTTTCGTCCCATGTGGGTGAAGTCCTGAAAATTTTTGCTTGTTGTCATTGTTGAAGTTTTTCAAACTCGATCCCCTCCGAAAATGGCTCTCTGTTCTCTCGGATATCTGATATCATTGTTTCTTTGTCAAGCTTGCTCTTGAAATATCGATTCACGTTGCTTCGAGTTCAACTTTTACTGTAGAGGAGGTCTTTGTCTTCTTTCTTAGCCACCATTGTTGAATTTTGTGAGCTCGGGCATTCTGTAAAAATGATCACCTATTGCTCTATGTCATCTATATCATCGTTATTCTCATAGCCTTTGAGCTCATTTTGTATCACCTTATGAAGCTCTAAGGGTTTGAATACTTGCATATTTTTCCACTTCTATTCTTTATGTGAGCTCTGCAAGAGGGAGACCACCATTTTGTGAGATGTCGAGCTTGGTTCTTCTATAATCTGTGGTCATAATAATAATGTGTGGGTGAGTTCTTTACATTGTAACTATAACTTTGATGATTTCCTCAACTTTGTTTTAGAAACATCTGTAAATGGTTGAAGTGTTGGCTTCATAGTGCACTCATACCTGATTTTTTTTTTTTCTTCATATTTTCATACTTGGCCAGTGGTAAAATGAGTTCGAAGAGCCTATGGTTATTGTGTTTTATTTTGAATTCTACTCAACGAGGATCTTCAGCCATACCATTCTCTATAAATGGTGAGTTCTATTTTTCTTGAAATACTTGGCTTCAATTATGGCAAACAAATCATTAAAACTTGTCGATAACAGACTTGTATTGCTTCTCAGCTCCTAGTTTCTTTCATGTTTCTTAGCTTTTTTGAGATAACGACACTAGCCTAACTAATGTGTAACAAGTATTTCCATCATTATTAGGTTTCCTGTGTTTTGAATATTTGATCTTGTGGTAACCTTCTTGATGGGAAATCTAGTCATGCTTTTTAGATTTGCTTAAACTCTAGGCTTGCTTCACTCAATTTCTATTTTCATAAACTGATGTGCATCTATTCAAACAACCATTATCGTACCTTCAGAGCTCTATTTCCTAGTTATTATTGGTGGCCTGAGTATTCACTCACTTGTTTCCTAGTTTTGAGAGCTTGTCAAAGGTTCTATGCATTTTGAGTTACTTTTCACCTTATTCTCTGACTTCTTCTTTGTATGAATTCCTTGTACTTTGTTTAAGATGAGATCTTGAGCTTTACTTCAATGTGGTCCCCATTAGTAGGTTCTTTCTAAGCTCTAGCTTTGGAGCATGTAGTTTGGTTGCTTATTCGCTTAGTTGACCTTGAGCATCTAAAGCTCCGAACTGGAAATATCTGGAAGTTCATGTATCATGCTTTGTTATTATTGTAATTGAAGACTCTGTACTATGTGGTTCTTTATGCATTGGACTTAAAGCTTACTCTTGGGAATCGAGTCTTTCCTTATAAACTTCTGATTTGAAGCTTTATTCTGATGGTTATTCTGGAAAAGTATTTTACTGAATATTTTAATAATTTGTAATATTTTAGAAAAAAATGAAGCTTGAGGATTTTAATCCCATTTAGTTATGATACTCGATACTCTTTAGGGCAGTTTATAACTTTTGTGAAACTTTGTTGATATGATATTCCATTCACTTGTGTAATGAAACTGAAACATTTGCTCGAGTTAAATTCTTAAAGACTCAGAGTTCGAAATGATCAATTAGATAATTGCATCTTGACCTAATGGCTAACAGTAAATCATGAAGCTTTATGATATTATCCCTTGAAATTGCTGAAACTACATGATAACCCATCATTGTCTTTACACCGTAACCTTGCACTTTTGAATCTTATTCTGATGCCTGGTCGCTAAGACTCCTTTCTTTACTGTATTTCTCCCTTTGCAATGGAAACTTGAATGCTGCTACTTTTGAATTTCTTATACACTAGGCATGGAGTTAAAGATTGTATTTGTTATATTTGTTATATATATTTAGCTTTTGAATTCACTAATTAAACTCTGAATGGAAGTTGTAACCTGCACTTAATCTTCTTATTTGTTTTCCTACATAATGTTGAGATACCCTATGATCATTTGATATGAACCCATGATATTGTTGCTTAAGTATTTTTCTTATTCTCGCAACTCATAATGTGAATACAAAATGATCACAAATGGATGAGCCTATAGCTAAAAACTAAAGACTTGTACTTTGTTTTCTTGGAAAAGCACTATTTCCTCGCTACCTCTACAATTGAAATCTGAATGTTGCATTCTTTTGATATTGTAACATGAAGTAACTTGTACTTGTCTGAATCTATATCTTTTACTATACCATGCATTTTCTCTTTTTTGTATTACTATTTGATTTATCTGAGCATGTACTAGCTTGAAATAGCATGATGGAAAGATGTAAATATCCATTTTACATGGCAAAGCCCTGTTAAAATTTTCTCATATTTCGTTTTCTTTTTTATTTCTATTTCAGCTGTAATAGATGTAATTTCGATTCAAGATATAGAATGTATCACTTTTTCTCACAAAGCTGATTTATGGGTGGAAACTAAAACATAATAATTGTTATCTTAATCATGGCATGTTTTTCTGCTTTTCTGTATCACTTACTTGATTTACATACAACTTTTAAAGCATGTATTAGTTAAAAACAACATAATGGAAAGATGTAAATGTCTATTTTACATAGGCAAAAAGCCCTGTCAAAATTTTCTCAAATTTCTTCTTTTTCTCGCATTATCTATAATCTTCTCTTTGTAGTTAACTTCAACCTTTAAATCCTGACTCTTCTTCTTCATTTGTAATTTGGGGCATGTACTTTTATATGCAAGTCTCTCCTTTGTTCTATAATGCAACTTCTTCTATTTCTAGAATAACTGCTGAACTTTGAGTTGCATTCTTCCTTCATACTAGTATGTACTTGTCACTTATCTGCTTCATGTACCATAGGATAGAATTCATTGAACTCTGCAATCTTTATCTATAGTGAGGACTGTAAGACATGATTTATTTCTTCTTGGCTGTAACTGTACTACACACTTGAGAAAACAATTAGAAATATTTAGGCTTTTTGGCCTCTCTTATGTCCATGGTTTTTCTTTTCTTCTCTCTCCTTCTTTCTGAGTGAGTAAATCATGTATATTGTTTGATCTTCAAGTAATCTATGTCTCATGTTATTAAGAGATCCATGTGCACATGAATTAGGATAGTATAGGAATATGGATTAACCCTGAGCTCATAACTGATGATTTTCCTCTTTTCTTCTTTTCAGTACGGTGCTTTCAGCTTTAATGAAGATCGAGAGGGAACAAATCTAAAGATGAGAATGCATCAACAAAAGAGAAACCTCCAAGGCAATGATGGGTTCACTCATACTCCTTTATTTTCTCTTTCATGCATGTGTACCTCTTATTTCAGTAGTTGTACTTTACTTTCCAGTTACATCCCATGGCTTGTGTGGGAACATTTGAAATTCCTTATGAATAAAACATTGAATTGTGAAATTGAGTTGTGTATTTTTGCTTTATGATATGGATTGTATGATGAACTAAACAACCTAATAATATAATTGAATGTCTTAATCATAAAGGAAAGAACATTAAAGAATACCTATAACATCCAGTAATGAACTCTGATTTATGTAATCTACAGTCATGATTGCTGCTCCAAAACCTAACACTTCATCTATTCTGCAATTTGGTGTCTTCATCAAGGCAACACAGTTGTCCTTCTGGGGCTTTGTGTTCTTTTGCTAAAGATAGCATGAAATTGCAGAGCTATGTGATATGTTATGTTTTGCAACAAAGACACATAGTTGTAGATTTCATGTAATAATTAATTAATTCAATAGTAAAAATATTGTCTGAAAGAACCCCCTAGCTTAGGTATACTTCACCCATGATATCCATCATAATGAAGTTTTGAGTTGGCCATTTTTGCACAAGTGCAAGAATTGTCAACATTTCTGGCGATCCTGTGGGGAAAGCTTCCTACTAGCTTATAACTAGTGTCTTGCTCTTGTCCATTGGGCATGGAGTATAAAGCATGTAACCAAAATCTACCATCTGAAGGTCCAACCCTTCCAAAACAAACTAAAATCGGGAAAGATCTCGTAAACCGGATAACGTGCATGAATGCACTTATTGAATTAAAAAACATTACAATGTGCAGGAACTGCACTTATTGAAGGGAAATCCTACTCTAAATAGACACTGTAGGATTTTCAATAATAGTGTTTGAGAAACATACCATTCATAGGAATTGGAAGTTCCTCTCCATTTAGCCTCGAGAGATGAAAATTATAGTGTTCTTTGCAAGCTGAAATCATGTAAGGACCACTCCAGGTTGTATCGAACTTCATGTGTCTTCCTTGATTTTCACGATCACCATCCCATTTTAACACAATATCTCCTTCATTGAGGATTCTTAATTTAAATTTCTTATCAAAATTCTTCTTCATTTGTTTCTGATTCTTTTCCATGTTTACATGAGCTTGATCTCTTAGATCTTATAATTCCATTAATTCTGCATAACGAACCTGCAATGGTTCATTTTCAAGAAGCTCTATTTTATGCAGCAATTCTAATGTAGGTAACTCAACTGAAATAGGCATTCTTGCTTCTTTTCTGTAAACAAGCTTGTATGGTGAATTGCCAACTGATCTTTTAGGAGTCACTCTATTAACCCAAAGTGCTAAATTTAACATTAGATGTCAAGCTCTCTGGTGATATTTGAGTGTTCTTCTGATGATCCTTAAAAGATTCTTGTTAGTACTTTCAACTAACCCATTACCTTGTGGGTAATAATTAGATGAAGAACTTAGATAAATTCCATGGTTAACAACCCAATCAGTTACCTTTGCACCAAGAAATTATAAATCATTATTTGATATGATAGTTGTTGGGACACCAAATCTACAAACTATACCTTCATAAAAGGATAGTATCGAATTTTCATTTGCATCTTTTAGGCTATTGCTTCATCCAAATGCGTGTAAAGTAATCTGTAGTAGTCAAAATCCACTTGTGTCCTTGTGACGAAGGTGGGTTTATCATGCCAATAAAATTAAGGCCCCACTACATAAAAGGTTGATCAATCAAACAGTTGTAAGAGCAAAGAAGCTAAATTTTTGTTTCCAACAAAGAAAGCACATTTATTACACTTTCTAATCCATTCGAAATAGTCCTTAAATATGTTGGGCCAATAGTAACCAACTTTCATAATTTTTAAGGTTGTTTTACGTGCTGAGAAATGACCTCCTGCATGTCCTTCATGGAATTTTGATAATAATTGCTGAATTTTATCATAGTCAACACATCGCAACAAGATTCCATTTATATCTTTTTTGAATAATACACCATGAATGAAAACATAATGTACAACTTGTAATTTGAAATACCTTCATTTATTCTTATCCATACCTTCCGGATAGATGACATGTTGCAAATAGTTAACTAAATCAGTCATCCATCTTGATTCCTGGATTTCCTGAGCAAGTTCACGTTGTTGATTTTCTAGCTGAACCATAATGTCTGATTGTTGATACGTAATTTCAGCATGCTGTTTTGAATCTTCAGGTTCTGCAGTCTACTATTTTTCCATATCAGCAATTAGATGTTCACACAAGCCTTTTCCTCAAACTGTCTTCACAACACAAATATCGACATCATTTTCCATGACCTTCGTTATCCAACTTGCTCTTTTCTCATTCAATCCTTTATTTAACAAGAAAGCTTTCACACTTAGATGAGAAACAAGAACATGGATTTTGTTGTTTGAAAGCATGTACTTAAAATTATTTAGTCCTCTGACTACTGAAAGTACTTGTTTTTCAATAAATGTGTACCTTGTTCCATAATCGTGCAAGCTCTGTCCAAATAAAGCAAACGGTTGCTCAACATTTTCATCATTAACTTGAGTTAATATGGCTGATATTGTTTCAGCTCCTGCAATTGCATACATTGTAAAATATTTATCAAAATTTGATTTGCAAGAGTAGGAGCTTGAGAGATGGTTGCCTTAATTGATTCAAACCCTTCTCTCCCTTCACTAGTCTAAGAGAAAGTTTTCTCTTTCTTTAACATAGTTGTCAATGGTTTCACATATGCTGCAAAATCTGGAACAAATCTTCTAACAAATTTCATTTTTCCAAGAAAACTCTGTAATGCCTTCTTATGATGAGGTAATGATAGTGTGATATGGCTTCGATCCTGAAAGGATCAATTGCCAAACCTTGTTTAGAAACAATATGACTAAGCAATTTACCTTGATGTACTAAAAAGATAGACTTTAGCGGATTCAAAGATATTCCAAACTATCTGCATAACTGAAAAGTCTGCCTTAGGTGTATTAGATGTTCTTCAATTTTTGAGAATACAATAACATCATCTAAATAAACAAGGATGCATTTATTTAACAAGCTATGAAAAGCCATGTCCATTGCACGTTGAAATGTTGCACCAACATTTGAAAGGCCGAAAGGCATTCTTTTGTAAGCATAAGTACCCCACTTAGTGGTGAAAGCTATTTTGTACCTATCTTCTTCTCGGACTAAAATTTGATTGTATCCACTATAGCCGTCTAGAAGAGATAGTCTATCTGAACCAGAAACTGTTCTCAAAATCTGATCCATATTTGGAAGTGGGTAGTGATCTTTTAATGAAGCTTTATTAAGATCTCTGAAATCCACACATAATCTGATTTCTCCATTCTTTTTCCGAACCGGAACAAGATTGGCTACCCAACTTGAATGTTTAACTAGAAAGATAATACCTGATTCGATCAACTTAGATAACTCTTTCCTCATTAGAGGTTCTATTTTGGGATTCACATGCCTCTATTTTTGCCTAACTGGTTTGGAATTTGGCTGTAATTCAATAGTGTGTTGTGCTAAACTAGGATCAAACCCTTTTAGGTCTTGGTATTTCCAAGCAAAAACATCTTTAAATTCCTTGCAAAGATTAATAAAAGAATGTTTTTCAGCTAAAGAACATACCTTTCCGAGAAACAATTTTTTCCTTCATCAACTGAGATCTCTTCATAGTTATCAACATGTGTTGACATCTTATTTTTGACCTTCCTTAACTGATCGTCAGTGCTAAAGATGTCTTCTAATGTGACCAAACCTCGAGGTAGTTTATTTGTCTTTAATTGGACAAAATTGGTCACCATATAAGTGCTATAATTTATCTTGATTTATTACAAAAAATTTAGCTTCTTGCTGTAAAAACCTACAGATTTGATCATCACTTTCAAAACCTACCAATTCAAGTCATTATCAGGTATCGAAGGCCTAACAATCAACTTTATATGAGGTTGAATTTTGTTATTTTCAATCTGTTCCAGCACTTCAAAAATGGCACCAATTGTTGCAAGTCTATCTACATGCTTATTTTCTATTCTAGGAATGGACTGGATGTTAATAGCTTCAAATATTCCATTAATTAAAACTCTATGTCTGTAAGACTTCATTAATGGATTCTTACAAACATTAAAATTTTTTACTTTATTGATAACCAACTCGAGTCACCAAAAATCTATAGCATGCTAATACCTCTCTTTCGCCCAAAGTAATCCATAAATTAATGCATCATATTCAACTACGTTGCAAGTGCATGAAAATTGAGAACTCAATGCTTGAGAAATATCTTTCGTTTGTTGAGGAAGTGAGCATCAAACATGCTCCTTGTCCTTTCTTGTTTTTAGCTCCATCGAAATGAAGCTTCTAAATCCCTTCCACTACATTTTCTGTTTTGGACAACAAGCGAATTGGTGTGTTTTCTTCATGCAAGCAATACACACTAAACAAATGTTCTTCAACTTCTTTGAAAGGATCATGAGCATGTTCTTCATGTGTCTTTTCATCCATAAACAAGTTAGAAACACCATCCAATGCTGAAATATGAGTTGTATTATCAAAATCGACTGGTCTAAGGCTGCATAATTAGCTACTGCATTAGAAGTGAGGCTCAATGTGAAATATGGCCAACGGTTGTGAATTGATAGTAACCTTGGTGCCATAACATGTAGTGAAAAATAAGAAGGACCAATCTAAAGAGAGATAGCCTCCTATCTTTGTTGTGAAATCTCTTGATAAACATATAACAAAGTAAGGAGGTAAATCTAAAACAGTAATATCTTGTGGAATGGAAACATTTGGGTAAGCATGTAATGTTACCTCTAGATTTCGATGACATCAACTGTATTGATTGCAGTTCCATCAAGTTGTATGGTGGACAATGGTGAAAGTAACACAGTTATGCCAAAAGCAATTGTAGAAAAATTGGGTCTGCAGTATGAACCAGATGTTCTCCAATAATCAGTGATAGATAAAATGGTGGTGTCTTCTTGATGTCATGAGCATTTAAGACTTTCTGAACCATCTATTTAACCTCTTTGATGCAGTCTTGTTCCATTATTCCAAGGACCATGTTTTCTTTTTGGACTTCATTTTTGTTGTTTTAGAAGAAATCAGTAGCTTAGCTAGTTCGTGAGAAAGTAAATCTTGCTTTGCCATGGAGTACTTAGAGCATCCCACATTGAGATGTTAACATTGTGCTTTTTCATTACATCAACAATGTTAAAAGAAGCAACAATTTTACAGACATGATTCTACTATTTTAGCATAGGCTTTAGCGAAAAATAATTTCGTCACTTCAAATTACTTTTGATATCTAAGGTATAAATAACCTCCTTGGATAAGGTTGTAGCTTTTTTTTCTGCTTTTTACCAGCCTATAACACCTTCTATTTTTTTAGGAACAACAACCCTATTAGTTGGTTTTGGGATTATAGTTGTTGTTTTATCAGTGATAGTAGGTAGAACATGCCTATTCTATTTTTTTTTTTACTCTCTACAACCTTTTCCTGAGCCCTAGTAGTAACTGCAATGAAATCATCCTCACTAAACTAACTAAGTTCTGTTTAGGTGCCTTCTAAACCTGAGTATCTTGCTGCCCACCCTCCATTTGAGGCATGAACAATGTCTCAGATTGAGGTTGTGCAACAAGACTTATGTTCAGAAAAGCATTTGGGCAACTTACAATTGAATGAGGTTGATTACAAGGTTGATACCACTCCTCCGTAGCCATATTAACTGGAACTAAAGCGTTAGATGAACTAGGAGCCTTTGGGTCAAACTGACTTTGCTGATAAGGCTTCCTATAATTTTGATCTTGCTGGTAAGGCTACCTATTTTGTTGATTTTGCTGATAAGGAGCCTGATAAGGTCTGCTAGGTAATGCAAGCCTATTCTCGATTGAAGTCAACTTGTTCCCATAGTCTAAAAAGTATTTAAAAACATCATCTGATGGGGCTGCAACATCGGCTCTATAATTGTGATAGGTTGTGAGATAGGAGCTAAATCTTCCAAAAAAGGCATTGAAGGCCTTGGAGCTAATTTTTCGGCTTGAATAAGGCTATTTTCAGCTTGGATGGCGATATCATACGCTGATGGGAGATTCTCTCCTCCCATAGACTAAATCATAGTTGAAATATCACTATTTAATGATTTAAGATAATAAAGAAAAGCATGATCAGCTTGAGGCTTGACACTTACATGAATTGTCTCCCAAGTTCGCAAAACGGATGTTGAAACTAGACATAAATTCATTGGGAGCTCTTTTAATTGTAGATAGTTGTTTTATGAGAGATAAATGATTTGAATTATCTTGAAACTGTTTCAACAATTTATCACCTAAATCATCCCAAGTTCTTATGCATCTAATCTCTAGATTTATATATCATTGCAAGGCTTGTCCTTTAAGAGATGTAGCTAAAAGTCTCAAAGCTACATCCTCATGAGTGATATTATGAATTGCACATAACGCTGCAACATATTTGATATGCGTTGTAGGTGTAACTGATTTTCACCAGTGAATGATGGTAAAATTTTCATGGCAACATTAGGGATATCATGATAAACTAGGATTACTAATGGGATGTCATTAGTAAAGGTCACAAAATTCCTAGGTGGTTGAATAGCCATTTGAAAAATTGGTATCCGAATAGGAAGTTGATATGTGCTCAAGGAATATTAGGAGGAGGGTTATCAAAACTAGGCCTATTATAAGGTAAAGTATTACCAACTCTTCTCCTTCTTGCAAAATTCAAAGGTAAAGAAATAAACTTAGAAGGAATTCTTCTTACCGATGATCTTGTAGTCACTTTAGGCATGGAACATGCTATAATACTGGTCTGAAATCAACCCAACAGAGTCACCAAATAGATCTTTAAATCATTTAGAATAAATTGTTGCAGCTTGTTGTCTTGAAAGTAACTTTTATATGTTGTAAATATGTCGTAGATCTATGTGTAACTTCTCTCCCACCGCAGTGTACCCTGTACCCTAGAGAGATGGTTGTAGGTGTTCTAAGCTTACAAATTTTATCTCTCTATTTCATAGATACAATGGAGACACCTCATGTCTGTGGGTATAAGTATTTTGAGGTGATTCTCTGGTATCAAGGTTGGTTCCTTATTGGTGTATTCTAAACTGATTTTCTGGGGTTTAAGGGTAAAAGATGACTATAAAATGAAATTAAAACTAAGGTGATACACCAAATTTGTATGAGGTCTTTGACTGAGTACATGCACAATTGATATGGAATGAATTTCTGATGCACAGGCCAACAATTTTATGAAGATAATTAAGGGTAAACACTTTGATATATTGAGGGATAAAATCACAACAATACTGCTAAGTTACACATACAAATTAATATCATACATAAATTACTGAACTTGTAACATGGTAAGATGATTAATCAGGGAATTCAAATTCACAAGATTAATGGAAACATACACAAGACTGCAAATAATTGGAAAGGCAAAAAATACTTCACATTCAAAGGGTAAAATTGGCAGAAAATTGCTTCAAAGACTCATGTATCTAAAAATTTCTCTTTTTTGCTTTGCTAAGGCACACAATATATAGCAATATTAATTTACCCACCCTTCCTAAAAATAAACTAAGGTTGTAATCACCCATGCATTCTATTTTTATCCTTTATTTAATAATAAATAAGGAATAAAATAAAGTAAACTAATACAAGAGGCATTAATATCCTTTGATTACATCACAATCAAACTGCAGTTGACTGTCCTATTTTTAAGAAAAAGCATGGGTGAATAATGCTAAAAATAAACCTTGCTTGATGAGCAAGTTTCCTTCTGGGTGTATGTAAATTTGTCTTCTTGTGCCTAATGTCACATCTGTCATTCCGATCCACTTGCCTTCTTGGATGCATACGGAAAATCTATCTCCCTGTGAGAGAGCAAAATTAATTACATTATTTGCAATACTTTACAAAATAATTCATTCAAACATCTATCCTGATTGGGATCACCTTTGTTTCTGATGTTGACACTTGTTCTGTCTTCTTGTGGTCACATGGATAACACATTGTGAATCATCTCCAACCTTCCCACTAGTGGGGACCACCTGTGATTGTGAGCACTTGTATTCATTGGGTTTGGCCACTCTTGTGGACTTAGCAAATTATTGTGTTTTGAAATAATACAAGGGGTGTTTTAAAAGTGTTACATTCAGCCACCTTTGTGGACTTAGACATATTATAAGGTATTCCACCCCCTTTTTTACTATCATGGTATTTTATAGCTATCGGCCCCCTTTTGCCTTTTATTGGAATAAGGTTATACTTTACCTTTTCTAGTGATCATTGTTGATATGCATGGTTGTCGGCCCCTTTTGATCATTTGGGACATAGACTATGGTTAGAATTTTAAAAGTCAATTATGCAATGATTTTGTTTTAAACATGGGGTTGGCCCCCTCATGATGGTTACTCACCCATCCATATGATTTTTCGGTGGCATCTAACTCAGGTTGAGTTAATTGTAACCTTGGTGGTTTGCTTTGAAAGTTGGTGCCTTGATTTAGGTCGTTGATCTCTGTACTTTTGATTCGTGGTTGTTGATTTTTTTGACCCTTGGTTAGGGTTTCTGACCTGACATTTAATGTGGTAGTTGTTAATGTGACCATGGTGATTTGTATTGAAATTTGTTGATCGGTTTCCAATCATTGATCTCTGATCCATTGAATCTCAGGCCATCGATCTTCGACTCTTTGTTAGGTTTCCACCTAGAGTTTGGCGTAGTAATGGCATCTAACCATGATGGTTTGCTTTAAAAGTTGGGGATCGATCCCTGAGCGTTGATTTTGGTAATTTTCCTTCTCTACCTTTGATTCTCTGACTGTGGTTGGGTTTCATTTAACTCATCTCTCGAGTTTACATGGTAAAGATCACTTGACCCTAATGATCACTCATTTTGGATTTTCATCCTATGGGCAAAGCCTTGGAAATTTTGGCTTGACGCCATTGTTGAAATTTTTCTAAACTCGGATCCCCTGCGAAAATGGCTCTTTGTTCTCTCAGGCATTTGTATTGTCGTTGTTTCTTTGTCAAGCTCGGCTGTTTAAATCTCAGTTGCCTTTCTTCGAGTTCAACTTTTACTACAGAGGAGGTCTTTGTCTTCTTTCTTAGCCACCATTTTTGAAGTTTGTGAGCTCAGCCCTTCTGCAAAAATGATCACCTATTTCTCTATGGAATCATCATTGTTATTTTTGTAGCCTTTGAGCTCATTTTGTATCACCTTATGAAGCTCTGTGGGTTCGAATACTTGCATATTTTTCCACTTATGTTCTTTATGTGATCTCTGCAAGAGGGAGACCACTATTTTGTGAGATGTCGAGCTTGGTTCTTTTGCAATCCATGGTCACAATAATACTATGTGGGTGAGTTCTTTACATTGAATCGTAACTTTGATGATTTCCTCAACTTTGTTTTAGAAACATCTGTAAACAGTTGAAGCATTGGCTTCATAGTGCACTCATACCTGAGTTTTCTATTTTCTTCATATTTTCATACTTGGCCATTGATAAAATGATTTCAAGAGCCTGTGGTTATTGTGTTTTCTTTTGCATTCTACTCAACGAAGATCTTCGGCCATACCATTCTCTTTAAATGGTGAGTTCTATTTTTCTTGAAATACTTGGCTTCAATTATGGAAAAAAATCATTAAAACCTATCGATAACAGACTTGTATTGTTGTTGAGATCCTAGTTTCTTTCATGTTTGTTAGTTGTTTTGAGATAACGGCACTGGCCTAACTGATGTGTAACAAGTATTTCCACCATTAGTAGGTTTCTGTGTTTTGAATCTTTGATCTTGTGGTAACCTTCTTGATGGGAAATTTAGTCATGCTTTTAGATCTGTTAGGCTTGCTTCACTCAATTTCTCTTTTTGTGAACTGATGTGCATCTATCCGAATGGCCATTACTATACCTTTCAGAGCTCTATTTCCTGGTTATTATTGGTGGCCTGAGTATTCACCCACTGTTTTCCTAGATTTGAGAGCTTGTCGAAGGTTCTATGCATTCTGAGTTACTTTTCACCTGATTCTCTACATCTTCTTTGTATGAATTCCTTGTACTTTGTTTAAGATGATCTCTTGAGCTTTACTTCAATGTGGTCCCCATTAGTAGGTTCTTTCTGATATCTAGCTTTGGAGCATGTAGTTTAGTTTCTTATTCGCTTAGTCGACCTTGAGCATCTGAAGCTCAAACTAGAAATATCTAGAAGTTCCTGTATCATGCTTTGTTATTCTTGTAATTGAAGACTTTGTACTATGTGGTTCTTTACGCATTTGGGCATCGACTTACTTTTTGTCCTTCTAAACTTTTTATTTGAAGCTTTATTCTAATGGGTATTGTGAAAAAGTATTTTACTAAATCTTTTAATAATTTGTAATATTTCAGAACAAAATGAAGCTTGAGGCTTTTCATCCTGTTAGTGCTCATTTTAAACTTGCACCATTTGCCCTAATTTTCCTTTTAGTCTGCGTGTTCTTAAATGTTTCTATCTCTCAAATGGATGAAATGAAGTTTTTATCTCCGTTTGTATACCATGAATTGTTTACAAGTTTCCTTGTCATGCCTTATTTTGAAGAAATCCCCAAATGTGCCCTATTTTTGCCCTAAATCTTTTCAATCTGTGGGTTCTACCATATTTTCCTATCTTCCTGATCATGGATGGTCGAAAAATGTTCACGCCTTTGAAAATCCATTCCCATGGTAGAAAAATGATTGGAGCCATGATTTACCTAGTTTTGTTTCAAAATTTTCCATCCTTATCGAAAAAATCATATCATGGGTGTGAACTAGTAAATTTCTTGTTTTTGACGGTCTGATGGGTGTCTTTTACCCGTCAAATTCTACCTCAACATTCGAAAGATACGTGGCCTCTTTTGATTGGTCTGGGGATGGTGGATAAATGTTTTGAACTTATCACTTTTTGCTATTTTGGCAAGAGGGAAAACTTGGTTCCATGGCTCCACTAAGTTTTGATTAGTTCTTTTGGTGCTTACGTGGCTTCTTCCAATTGGATGAGGTGTGACGGTTTTGTTTTATGAACTTTTTATTTTTGGCTACTTTGGAAAAAGTTTAAACTCACCCCGTGGCCCCACCAAGCTATGATTAAAGAAAAATTTAAGTGGCGGGGAAAATTTCTTATTTTTGTCCGGAAGGTGTTTACATGTTTTTTTTTTATGGATGCGGCCTGGCGGGTCTTTTTTGGTGAAATTTGCCACTTTTGTCACATTTGTAAAAATATCAAATTGGCCCCATGGCCCCAATAGCATCTAATTGGTTATTCAACAGATATGAAGCGGCAGGGAAAAAGTCTTACTTTGACCCCGAAGAAGGACACGTGGTAGTTTTTCAAGTTACAAGCGGGGAAGCGGGGAAGTTTTGAAGTTTTTTTCCTTTTTGTGAAAAAGGAGCAAAGTTATGAAATAACCCACAACTCCGTTGGGGCCCACATCAAAATTTACAAGTGGGAAGGCGGGTCGGCGGAGGAAAATTGGAAATTTTGCCTTTTTGTTAAAAAGGGTAAAATTGCATAAATGAGCCGACTCCATCAAAGGCCCAGATTAAGCCATGTGTCGAGCCTATATTTCAAAGGTGAAGGGGTGGGGAAAAATGTGAAAATTGTGCATTTTCTCCAAAAGTCATAAAATACAAAAGGCAACCCCAGGCCCGCTTCGAATCGATTTTTCCACGTGGATGGCTCTAATCTAAAGTTGAGAAAGGGCGAATCAATGGTAGCTATGCATTTCATTTGATTTTGCTGCCATTAGAGCTCTAGGATGTTTGGAGATGTGATTTTTACATCATTCTTCATCAAATTTTGATGAATTTGTGTCATTTTGGTCTGCAAGGTGTAATTGAATAGTTTTGGAGGCTCAATTTGTAAATTGAGGTGTGAATTTAAGCATTTGAGGTGGAGTTTTGAATGTAAAATGCCAGATCCAAAAGTTGCAAAGAGAAAAATTTCAAAAGGAAAATGTGAAATGATGAAGGAAAGGGGTCTGCATGCGTAGAGGATGAAAAATGTGCTCCCAGTTGAAGAAATGATGGAAATATTTGCAATGATTTGCCTTTTAGAAACACCTGGCAACTTTTGGATGTGTTTCTGTTAAACGTCCCTTTCTGCGAATCATGATGGAATTTGTAACAAACTTGATGCTTAGGATATTCTTTTCTTGGGGAAATCTTGGATGTAAATTGAGTGTTATAAAAGCATGCTTTAGTCATGCAAAAGGTCGGGGTTGAATTCTTACAAGAAAATTTGAGAAAGCCCATCTTCTTGAGAGACCATCTAAGAAACCTATTAATCTCTTATGTTTTAGATTTGATCATGTCAAGTTGGTTGCAAGTGTACAGCCATTGACAATCTCTAAGATTGTTCAAGAAACCTTCCCTGTTGATGAATCTAATCAACTTCAAATTAATCTATGTTAATCTTGGGCAAATTTGTGTCTTTCTTTATTTCAGAATGTTTTCAAATGGTTTTGATGTTTCTGCTGCAATCTTGTGTTAAAATCCCTTCGAATCACAAAGGATATCATCCCTATAATAGTTTAGTGGCATTTGCGATTTCATTACGATAAGAGACTTCATTCTGTAATGAGATAAACAATTTAAAATCACTTTACTGTCATTTTGTTAATGAAGATTGTCTGTAAGCCTTTGAGTGTATCTTAGGCATGAGGAACTAGGGATCTTTAATGTTTAATTAAGTCTTTAGCTTGAGCCTTCATGTTAAATTCTTGGAGATTGTGTGAAACCATGCAAATATGGGCCTCCATTGATGCACACCTTTTGGTTGAAGGAATATTTTAGCTATTCTGAAGCATTTTGTCATTTATTTTTCCAATTATTGTGAAGGTTCTCAAAGATCTAGCAAAATCAAGTTTATCCTGCTTAATCTCCCACCAAAAATTATTCAAAAATAATGAATCCTACCTGAACTACCCTGTTTTCCCTATATGTCCACAAATGAATAAATTCTACTACCAAAATATGCAGAAGCAATTAGGATTCCATAATGTCTTTAGTAACCTTAACCTTGTTTAGAAAATATCACCATTCTTTAGAAGTGACAACTCGTGAGAGTTAAATTGTGGTGCATTGATCATATTTTCTCAAGGTTTCCTTTCAAATTCATGCAAAGAAGGATATCTTCATTCTCCTTCACCAAAAGGTTACAATATGGGTCCTCTCACCTAGTTGAAAGACACAACCTAAAGTAGTGAGGATAGATCAAATCCTTTTGAAGGTGTTATCCATTTCTCAAACATCTGAGTGACAAAGAGCCAGCTGAATCACCTCCCCAACTACAAAACGACATACATGATGATTTATCTATCTCTAGGATTCTTTTTAAATCTGTGATGCTGCTAAGCTTGCAAAGGAGAATCAATTTGGATACCAACACTAGATTGGAATCATTATCGGGGACTCTTTGAAGTATTTTACAAATACAGTACATACAAACCCTAGTAATACTTCTTACATGTGTTGTGTGCTAATACATTGTTGAAACATCATTATCTATTCAGATATGTAAGAATTGTTCAAAGTTGTAAGTTTTGAGTGTAATATTTCCAGCTTATACAGTTATTGCACTAAAGTTTATATCATCATTGACAAATTTGGGTAGAAGAAGAGTAGATCTTGTAAGCTTTGCATGAATCTGGTATTGATAGACATTTGATAGGTCTTTCATAGTGCATTTTCACAAACTAAGGTGAAAATCCTTAGTGAAAATTCCATGTTGTTTAAATTATTAATAAATACCAGTGTCTTAACATATATCAAGTAAGATTTGTCATTAATCTCTACAAAGCTAGAAGGAAGAAGATATTTCTTCCCAAGGACCCTAGTAGAAGGTTGTTTCTAGAGTTAGGAAAGTCTAATTTAGAAGGAAGAAGAATTTGGAAGGTTGTTGGAGATCAAACATCAAGAAAAGAGATCTCCATTGGTGAAACTGATCAGCCTATGATTGAAGATTGCAATACTTCCTCAAGTGAATCTGAATCAGGTAGTCTCTTTGTTGAATTGAATTCTCCATCTAGAGAGGGGCCTTCATTTGTATTTGAAAAAATTTCTTCTCAATTTGCCCCTGTATTTTCCAAATTTGATAGAGTTTTCCAAGAAACAGATCCTTTAGAGGGCATTCATTCTAGAATTACATCCCTATACCACACAGACTTCTCACTCCTCATCAGTTTGCATCTCCTCAAAATAATATGGCTCAACCTCCACCCAAACCTCCATTTGTTGTTAATAATTTTTGTCCCATCAATTTTAGAGGTATGGTTGGCTATCCAAATGTTGTGCCATAAGATGTAAGAAATAGATTGCCTAAGTTTCAAGGAAATAATGCAATCACTGGTGATCAAGCACTTGAATCTCTTTGTCAATATGATGGAGGAATTTGAAATAGAATTTGAGGATGTGTACATTAAATTGTTTATCCATACTCTAGAAGAAGATGCAAGGGACTAGTATAAATCTTTTCCAGATAATTCCATTGATTCTTGGACAGAAATGAATAATGCTTTTAGACTACAGTATGGTGATAAAATAGACCCTAGGTTTCTTTTATCAGAGTTTGAAAATATTAAGAAGAATCCTAATGAATCAGTGCATGATTTCAATACAAGATTTAACAAAACATTGAGAAGACTACCTGTTAATTTGAGGCCATGTGATGAATCATGTCTGATAAAGTATTCAGATGCATTTGATAAGAAAGTTGCTTACTATTTGAGGGATAATAACCCTAGAACTTTGAGGTAGACCTTTACCATGGCTCTACAAATTGAGAACAACATTAAAGCAAGTTGGAAAACCTCCTAAGAGGAGAGGTGTTAAACTGATCAACCCAGAGAATCCTCAATCAAGTAAGGTTGTGGATCTTGAGGAAGTTGTAAAGACTTTGGTCGAGCTATCAAAGAAATCTCTTACAAGCTAGCCATGGCAGAGAAAGGAATTGGACAAGGTTCCCAAGGTCAACATAGGCAACAAGGATAAGACATATTTGCAAATCATCCTAGAAATGATCAGAGATCTAATGACAAAGGTAAAGGACTCATGGGAGATAGATAACCCCAAGCTAGGGAAAATAGAGTAGTGCCTGATCCTCTAAATGCCAAAGTTGTTATTGTTGAAGAGACAAATGAAATTGATTGGTGTGACAAATGTTTCTTACCCCACCCACCATGTGAAGTAGATCAACAAGTTGAAGAAGCTGATGATGATGATAACACTGATGATGATGCATACATGGTGGATTTCTCTACAAGCTCACAACAAGGAGCAACTTCAACTGAAGTAATAAGTGTAAGAACTGCTGCAAGTTTTTGGGATTGCATTCATTGGGTACCTCTTCTTCCTCCCTCTCATACTTTAGAAATAGATATGGTACAAGCTTTTGAACTTCCTAATAATGATTTTGAGTACCTAAGATCTCTAATGATTAAGAAGTATGATGGAGGAATCCCATCAGAAGAGGATAGAAAACTCATTAATGAATGTTGTTGTTACCAAGAAAAGGAGTATAACACAAGAAGTAAAGTTGTCAAAGGGGCAGGGCCTTAAGCCAAACCAAAAACCCCATTTCTCACCAATATCCCAAAAGAAACTCCAAAGAAAGATGCATCTGGAAAAGGCCTTGTTGTCTCAAGTAGAACTAGTGTTCCCACCCATGCCCAAAATGTGAAAAATATTGTGCCATCCGATGAGTTTGTCAATCTTTCTCCAAATGTTGCTTTTCCCAAATACATTCCTTATGACATTTCCCAAGTCTTGAGTCAGATCAATATTTTTGTTCCAATTGTTGAACTGCTTAGGATTCCTGAGCACAAGAAGAGGGCCTTTGAGTATTTGGGATTGGAAGAAGATAGGAGTACCCAAGGTAGAAATATAAATAATGTAGACACTCCTCCTCCAACCATTACAGACCTAGAAAAACCACCAACATTGGAGGAGATAGGTGAACCACCTAAGTTTACTTGGGAACATCTTTGGTTGAGTCTCAATTAAATGTTGATCCATTTTTACAATGCTAATTATTAAGGACAGGATTATTGCACAATTGTATGTTTGATTCCAAAGCATCATGCAATGTTATGCCTATAGAGGTCATGAATGAATTGAACATTAAAGTGACAAAACTTATGGCAAGTGTACTGTAATGGATTCTAGAGAGGTGCCAATTGTAGGATGTGTAAAAGGTTTGGTGGTACAACTTGCAGCTTATCCGGGTAAGAACTTGAAACTTGATGTTGTTATTGTTGATTTCCCTGCCAAATGGGGCATGTTGTTATCAAGAAAGTGGGCTGCAAGTGTTTGGTGGAAGTATTCAGATGGATATTTATTTTTCCACCATTCCAATTGAAGGAAGCCTTGTAAAGTTATATGGAGAGAAGAAGATGTTACACCTCATTGAAGATCCCAATAATGTTTCTTATGAAGTGTTGTATGCTTGATGTAGATGCTGATAACTTTGTTGGATTTACTGATGGAAAAGAGCACACGATTGATCAATGTAAATGTCTTGAACAAGTAGGTTTTCATTGGACCTTGTTATTCGATGGAGCTTGTTCTAAGTTTGGAAATGGTGTTGGTATTGTTCTGATTTCTCCAGGCCATGAAGAGTTTTTTTTTAGTTCAAAATCAACTTTGAATGCATTAACAACATTGCTGAATATGAAGCACTGTTATTGGGTTTGAAAATTACATGGAAATATGGTGTAAAGGATATCATTGTCAAAGGAGATTCAGAACTAATTATCAAATAGATTAGAAAACTATATGCTACTAAAAATTAGAGAATGAAACAATACAAGCATGTAATCTGGGATTTTATTGAAATGTTTGACTCATTTAATATTGTGCACCATGATAGAAAGTTTAATGTTGTTGCAGACAAGTTAGTAGTGCTAGGATATAGATTTGGAAATTGTATAGTATCTCCATTTTGTGAGTATGATGTTGAAATACTAACAAGGCCATCTATCCCTGACAACGTTAAAAATTGAAAAGTGTTCAATGATGATGCTCAGGTGAAACGGTTTTTGCATAAACCAAGGTGAGTTTGCTGACCAAAATATAGATTGGGAACCAATGGTGTGTGCTAGTGAAGGAAAGGAAACTTTATTTGACAAAGACATCATCCAGTTTAAGACAAACACAATTCCCAGAGGTTTGGTGGTACTTGAATCAAACTTTGATAATGTTGATTGCATTATTAATAGAAGTATGTTGGTTCAAGAGATGTGGAAGAGCACAACTGGGCATAAAGGAAAAACCATGTAAAATCTGGTTAGGAAGCAATTTGAGCAAGGAAGAGAAGTAGTCCTATGTTCAATTGTTAAAAAAATATCAAGACTACCTAGCTTGGTCTTACTCTAAGTTGAAGGCATATAGGGAAGATTTGTTCCAACATGAAATTCCTCTTGAATCTAATGCCAAGCCTTTCAGGAAAAAACAGAGGATGATCAATCATCTCCTTTCTTTGAAGATGTAGGAAGAATTGAAGAAGTTGAGGGATGGAGAGATCATTCAGCCCACAAGGTACTCATCTTGGGTTACAAATTTAGTACTGTCAAAAAAAAGGAATGGTGATATAAGGCTATGCGTAGACATTAGGAACTTGAATAAAGCATCATTGAAAGATAATTACCCTCTGCCAAACATGGAGAATATTCTACAATTGGTAACTGGTTCTGAATTGTTATCCACTTTGGATGGTTTCTCCGGATATAATCAAATTGTTGTGAAGGAATCGAAAGAATAAAGATTGCCTTTATCACTCCTTGGGAACTTATGTCTATGTCGGGATGCCTTTTTGCTTAATGAATGTTGGAGCAAGTTTCCAAAGAGTAATGGATGTAGCGTTTGTTGGTTATATTAATGATTTCATTTTTGTTTATCAAGATGATGTAACTGTGTTTTCCGAAAAAGCAATTATCACTTGTAACACTTGGAGAGAATGTCGTTAAGGTGTAGAGAGTATGGCATATCATTGAATCCCAAGAAGTGTCATTTTGGAGTGCAAAAGGAAAATTTGGTTGGTCATATTGTATCAAAGGAAGGGATCATGATTGATCCTAAGAGAGTGGAAGCTATCATCAAGGTTCTGATTCCGAGAACTAAGAAGGGATTTCAATCCTTCTTTGGACAAATAAAATTTATCAGAAGATTTGTGTCTAACTTTGTTGAGTTGATCATCCTCATTACTAGCATGCTGAATAAGGACCAAGTTATCAAATGGGAAGAAGCTTCCATTCAAGCTTTCAATGGGATCAAAGAAGCATTAAAGCATGCCCCTATTTTGGCAGCTCCAAATTACAAGAAGCCTTTTCAAATGTTTTCTTTTGCTTCAGAAAACACCATTGCATCTGTCTTGTTACGAAGGATGATAAAGGGGCTAAGAGAGACCAATTGCCTTTTTCAATAAGGCATTGCAAGGAGCTGAGTTGAAGTACACCATCATGGAGAAGCAAGAATTTTCCTTGGTGAAAGAAACAAAGGTTTTCAAACCTTACATCTTGAGCTCTAAAGTTGTTGCTTATGTTCCCCACACCATGGTGAAAGATATCTTATCAGAGATGGAGGTCTCAAGAAAAAGATGCAGATGGGTAAACAAGTTATAGGAATATGACATGGATATCCAAACCATGAAATTGATAAGAGGTTTGGGCCTAGCTAAGATTATGGCTAAGAGCAACTTGTGAACTATTGAGGTGAATGAAGTAGAAGGAGAAAGGGTGGATGTCCTTGAAAATTTGGTAAACTCTAAATGGTACAAAGATATAATCTTTTATCTCAGAAATTTATGTTTCTCTGAACATTTGACTAAAAATCAGAAAATATATCTTAAGTTAGCC
This sequence comes from Taxus wallichiana var. yunnanensis, assembly GCA_018340775.1. Classification (NCBI taxonomy): domain Eukaryota; kingdom Viridiplantae; phylum Streptophyta; class Pinopsida; order Cupressales; family Taxaceae; genus Taxus; species Taxus wallichiana. The sequence continues at coordinate 703,713,584 of CM031243.1, read as the reverse complement.
TCCCAAAAATATGTCATTACTGATTTTGGGTTAGCTTGGAAGAACCCTAAGGGAGTGCTCTTGAGATGCATCACTGAAGATGAAGTCCCCAAATATAATTACGGATCTCCATGGAGGAGTTTTGGGGGATATTTTGCTAGAAGAGTTATAGCACATAAAATATTAAGGGCTGGTTATTGGTGGCCAACTCTTTTCCAAGGATACAACTCTATTGGTTAGGAAATGTGAAAGTTGCCAGCATTTTTCTGGAAGATTGAAAGCTTTAGGTTCCCTTCCTTTCCTGAACATATGTCAATTGAAGCCCCATTTAAGCAATGGGGAATGGATTTCATTGGCGAGATTTTAGATCCTTCCAGTGCTAGTCATAAATAGATTCTTGTAGCCACTGATTATTTCACTAAGTGGGTGGAAGCAATCCCCACCAAGAAAGCAACACACCAAGTTATCATGGACTTCATGTCTGAATCAAATCATATGTAGATTTGGAGGGCCAACTAAGATTATTGTTGATAATGCCATGAGTTTCAGAGACAAACCTTTGATGGCAATGTGCAAAGGGTATGGAATCAATTTGACATATGCTTCTAACTATAATCCCCAAGGAAATGGACAAGTTGAGTCTAGCAATAAAAACTTGTTGAAGATCATTAGAAGAACCTTGGAGTTGAACAAAAAGAAGTGGGGTGAGCAACTGAAGTTTGTTGTTTGGGATGACATAATCACTATCAAAAGAGATACTGGTAAAATCCCATTTGAGTTAGTATATGGAACTCAAGCTTTGTTGCCCCTTCATTTGCAATTGTCTTCATTTTAGTTTGTTCAACAAATTGAAGATCAAGAATTTAGTCCATATGATGCTCGAATCAATTAGATTTTTGAGTTAGATAAAGAAAGAAGGGCATCCCATCAGCGACATGTGAAGTTCAGAGAAAATTTGAAGAAGTTATTTGACAAAAGCAAGAGCTTTCAACATTGGGGATCTTGTGCTATTATGGGATAGCAGGCATGAAGATAAGGGCAAACATGGTAAATTTTATGCATTGTGGATGGGCCCTTATTCAATTGACATTCGAATTGGTGAAAATACCTTCTTCCTAAAAGACTTAGATGGGGAACTTCTTTAATTGCCTGTTAATGGCAAGCATTTGAAACATTTCTTTGATTGATTTCCCAGAATCAAGGTGAACACCATTTTTATAGTGTATAGTTCTTTGGTTTTGTTTTAATTTTGTCTTTTTATTTGTTTCCGGTCTTTGGTGACCTTGTTTTGCTTTGGTTTCTCAGTTCATTTTTTGGAGGGTGATTATGGTTTCTCTACTCTGCAAGTTAACTCCATTGCCCAATGGATGTTTTTGGAACTTGGTCTACTCTATTTTTTGTGGCACTCACTGGGAGTGCCCATCCCTGAGCCTGAGCCGATGTTAGTGCTCATTTTAAACTCACACCATTTTCCCTAATTTTCCTTTTGATCTGCGTGTTCTAAACATTTCTATCTCTCGAATGGATGAAATGAAGTTTTTATCTCCGTCTGTATACCACGAATTGTTTGAAAGTTTCCTTGTCATGCCTTATTTTGAATAAATCCCCAAATGTGCCCTATTTTTGCCCTAAATCTTTTCAATCTGGCTCTGTTGTTTTTTTCTGTCTTCCCGATCATGGATGCTCGAAAAATGTTCAAATTTCTTCTGTATGCCTTTGAAAATCCATTCCCATGGTTGAAAAATGCTTGGAGCCATGATTTACCTAGTTTTGTTTCAAAATTTTCCATCCTTAGCGAAAAATCGGATCCTGGGTGTGAAATGGTAAATTTATGTGTTTTTGATGGTCTGACGGGCGTCTTTTACCCATCAAATTCTACCTCAAAGATTTGAAATATACGTGGCCTCTTTTGATTGGTTGAGGGACAAGGATAAATGTTTTGAACTTATCACTTTTTGCTATTTTGGCAAGAGGGAAAATTTGGTCCCATGGCTCCGCTAAGTTCTGATTGGTTCTTTTGGTGCTTATGTGGCTTCTTCTAATTGGATGAGGCACGCAACGGGTTTGTTTTATGAACTTGTTATTTTTGGCTACTTTGGCAAAAAGTTTGAACTCGCCCCGTGGCCCCGCCAGGCTCTGATTAAAGAAAATTTAAGTGGCAGGGAAAATTTCTTATTTTTGCCCCAAGATGTATACGTGTTCATTTTTTATTAGATGCGGCCCGACGGGTCTTTTTGGTGAAATTTGCCACTTTTGTCACATTTGTAAAAAATATCAAATTGGCCCCATGCGGCCTAATAGCATCTAATTGGTTATTCAATAGATATGAAGTGACAGGGAAAAAGTCTTACTTTGACCCCAAAGAAGGACACGTGGCAGTTTTTCAAGTTACAAGTGGGGAAGCGGGTCGGCGGAACATTTTGAAGTTTTTTTCCTTTTTGTGAAAAAGGAGAAAAGTTATGAAATAACCTGCAACTCCACTGGGGCCCACATCAAAATTTACAAGTGGGAAGGCAGGTCGGCGGAGGAAAATTGGAAATTTTGCCTTTTTGTTAAAAAGGGTAAAATTGCATAAATGAGTCACGACTCCATCAAAGGCCCAGATTAAGCCACGTGTCGAGCCTGTATTTCAAAGGCGGAGGGGTGGGGAAAAATGTGAAAATTGTGCATTTTCTCCAAAATTCATAAAATGCAAAAGGCAACCCCAGGCCCACTTTGAATCAGATTTTTCCACATGGATGACTCTAATCTAAAGTTGAGAAAGGGTAGAATCAATGGTAGTATGCATTTCATTTGATTTTGCTACCATTGGAGCTCCAAGATGTTTGGAGATGTGATTTTTGCATCATTCTTCATCAAATTTAGATGAATTTGTGTTGTTTTGGTCTGCAAGGTGTAATTGAATAGTTTTGGAGGATCAATTTGTAAATTGAGGTACAAATTTAAGCATTTGAGGTGGAGTTTTTCTCGGGCTCGTGCACAAATGCAAAATGCCAGATCCAAAAGTTGCAAAGAGAAAATTTCAAAAGGGAAAAGGTGAAATGATGAAGGAAAGGGGTTTGCATGCGTAGAGGATGAAAAATATGCTCCCAGTTGAAGAAATGATGGAAATATTTGAAATGATCCGCCTTTTAGAAACACTTAGAAACTTTTGGACGTGTTTCGTTAAACGTCCCTTTCTGTGAATCATGATGGAATTTGTAACAAACTTGATGCTTAGGATATTCTTTTCTTGGGGGGAAAGATTGGATGTAAATTGAGTGTTATAAAAAGCATGCTTTAGTCATGCAAAAGGTCGAGGGTTGAATTCGTATGAGAAAATTTGAGAAATCCCATCTTCCTGAGAGACCATATGAGAAACTTGTTAATATCTTATGTTTTAGATTTGATCATGTCAAGTTGGTTGCAAGTGTAAAGCCATTGACAAGCTCTAAGATTGTTCAAGAAACCTTCCCTTGTTGATGAATCTAATCAACTTTGAATTAATCTATGTTAATCTTGGGCAAATTTGTGTCTACTTTATTTTAGAATGTTTTCAAATGGTTTTGATGTTTCTGTTGCAATCTTGTGTTAAAATCCCTCCAAATCACACAGGATCTCGTCCCTGTGATAGTTTAGTGGTATTTACAATTTCATTACGAGAAGAGCCTTCATCCTGTAATGAGATAAATAATTTAAAATCACTTTACTGTCATTTTTTTATAAAGATTGTCTGTAAGCCTTTGAGTGTATCTTAGGCATGAGGAACCAGGGGTATTTAATGTTTAATTGAGTCTTTAGCTTGAGCCTTCATGTTAAATTCTTGAGATTGTGTGAAACTTTGCAAACTGGGCCTCTATTGATGCACACCTTTTGGTTGAAGGAATATTTTAGCTATTCTGAAGCATTTTATCATTTAGTTTTCCAATTTTTGTGAAGGTTCTCAAAGATCTGGAAAAATCAAGTTTATCCTGCTTAATTTCCCACCAAAAATTATTCAAAACAATGAATCCTACCTGAACTACCCTGTTTTCCCTGTATGTCCACAAATGAATAAATTCTACTACCAAAATATGTAGAAGAAATCAGGATTCCATAATTTCTTTATTAACCTTAACCTTGTTTAGAAAATATCACCATTCTTTAGAAGTGACAACTCGTGAGAGTTAAATTGTGGTGCATTGATCATATTTTCTCAAGGTTTCCTTTCAAATTTGTGCAAAGAAGGATATCTTCATTCTCCTTCACCAACAAAGGTTACAAAATAGGTCCTCTCACCCTGGTTGAAAGGCACATCCTAAAGTAGTGAGGATAGATCAAATACTTTTGAAGGTGCTATCCATTTCTCCAACATCTGAGTGATAAAGAGTCACTTGAATCACCTCCCCGGCTATAAAACAACATACATGATGATTTATCTAGCTCTAGGCTTCTTGTTAAATAGTGATGCTACTTAGCTTGCAAAGGAGAATCAATTTGGATACCAACACATCCCATTTAGTTATGATACTCGATACTCTTTAGGGAAGTTTGTAACTTCTTTGAAACTTTGTTGATCTGATATTCCATTTACTTGTGTAATGAAACTGGAAACATTTGCTCGAGTTAAATTCTTAAAGACCTGTAGCATGAAATGATCAATTAGATAATTGCATCTTGACCATAATGGCTAACTATGAATCATGAAACTTTTTGATATGATCCCTTGAAATTGTTGAAACTGCATGATAACTCGTTGTTGTCTTAACACTGTAACCTTGCACTTTTGAATCTTATTTTGATGCCTGGTCACTAAGACTCCTTGACCTACTATATTTCTCCCTTTGAAATGGAAACTTGAATGCTGCTACTTTTGAATTTCTTGTACACTAGGCATGGAGTTAAAGACTATATTTGTTAGATTTTTTATATATCTTTGGCTTTTGAATTCACTGATTCAACTCTAAATGGAAGTTGTAACCTGCACTTAATCTTCTTATCTATTTTCCTCCATAATGTTGAGATACCCTATGATCATTTGATATGAACCCCTGATATTGTTGCTTAAGTGTTTTTCTTATTCTGCAACTTGTAATGTGAATACAAAATGAACATAGATGGATGAGCCTATAGCTAAAAATTGAAAACCTGTACTTTGTTTTCTAAAAACAGTATTTCCTGCTACCTCTACAATAGAAATTTGAATGTTGCATTCTTTTGATATTGTAACATGAAGTAACTTGTACCTATCTAAATTTGTATCTTTTACCATACCATGCATTTTCTCTCTTTTGTATTAATATTTGATTTATCTGAGCATGTACTAGCTTGAAATATCATGATGGAAAGATGTAAATATCCATTTTACATGGTGAAGCCCTGTCAAAATTTTCTCATATTTCCTTCTTTTATTTCTATTTCAGCTGTAATAGATGTACTTTTTGATTTAGAATACAGAATGTATCACTTTTTCTGTTGAAGTTGATTTATTGTTGGAAACTGAAACATAATAATTGTTATCTTGATCATGGCATGCTTTTCTACTTTTTGTATCACTTATTTGATTTACATACAACTTTTAAAGCATGTATTAATTAAAAACAACATGATGGAAAGATGTAAATGTCCATTTTACATGGCGAAGCCTGTCAAAATTTTCTCATATTTCCTTCTTTTGTTTCTGTTTCAAATGTAATAGATGTACTTTCTCGATTCGATACGTAAATGTATCACTTTTTCATTAAGCTAATTTATGGTTGGAAACTAAAACATAATAACCGTTATCTTAATCATCACATGCTTTTCTACTTTCTATATCACTATTTGATTTACATACAACTTTTAAAGCATGTATTAGTTAAAAAACAACATGATGGAAAGATGTAAATGTCCATTTTACATGGCGAAGCCCTGTCAAAATTTTCTTAGATTTCTTCTTTTTCTGCATTAGCTATAATCTTCTCTTTCCAGTTAACTTCATCCTTTAAATCCTTACTCTTCTTCTTCATTTGTAATTTGGGACATGTAATTTTATCTGCAAGTCTCTCCTCTAGTTCGTAATGCAACTTCTTCTATTTCTAAAATAATTTTTGAACTTTGAGTTGCATTCTTCCTTCATACCAAGTATGTACTTGTCACTTATCTACTTCATGTACCATATGATAGAAGTCATTGAACTCTACAATCTTTATCTATAGTGAGGACTGTAAGACATGATTTATTTCTTCTTGGCTGCAACCTGTACCTACACACTTGAGAAAATAGTTAGAAAATATTTAGGATTTTTGGCCTCTCTTATGTCCATGGTTTTTCTTTTCTTCTCTCTCCTTCTTTATGAGTGAGTAAATCATGTATATTGTTTGATCTTAAAGTAATCTATGTCTCCTATTATTAAGAGATCCATGTGCACGAATTAGGATAGTATAGGAATATGGATTAACCCTGAGCTCGTAACTAATGATTTTCCTCTTTTCTTCTTTTCAGGTATAGTGCTTTCGGTAGTGAAGATGGAGAGGGAACAAATATGAAGATGAGTATGCATCAACCAAAGGAGAAACATCCAAGGCAATGATGGGTTCACTCATACTCCTTTATTTTCTCTTTCATGCATGTGTACCTCTTATTTCAGTAGTTGTACTTTACTTTCCAGTTACATCCCACGGCTTGTGTGGGAACATTTGAAATTCCTTATGAATAAAACATTGAATTGTGAAATTGAGTTGTGTATTTCTTTCTGCATTTCTACTTTCTTATATGGATTGTATGATAAACTAAACAACCCAAGATATAATTGAATGTCTTAATCATAAAGGAAAGAACATTAAAGAATACTTGTAACATCCAGTAATGAACTTTGATTTTTGTAATCTGTAGTCATGATTGCTGCTCCAAAACCTAACACTTCATCTATTCTCGTAATTTGGTGTCTTCATCAAGGAAACACAACTGTCCTTTGGGGCTTTGTGTTCTTTTGTTGAAGATAGCATGAAATTGTAGGCTATGTGATCTGTTATGTTTTGCAACAACACACATAGCTATAGATTTCATGTAATCATTAATTAATTCAACAATAATAATATTGTCTAAAAGAACCTCCCCTAGCTTAGGTATACTTCACCCATGCTATCCATTGTAATGAAGTTTCGAGTTGGCCATTTTTGCACACGTGCAAGAATTGTCAACACAAACAATTTTCTTTTATGCACAATTTATTGGTGGTTAATTACTTACTTACTACATGAAGCTACTCCATTTTTCTGTTTGAGTGCAACTTTATTTATGTGTGCGTATTCCAGCTTGATCCTCATGCTTACTCTCTTTGACATGGTATGAGAAATATGTTGTTGGGAATTGTGTCACTCGCCAATAATTTTTGCCTCTTACTCTTGGTTTTGTAATGTTATTAGTTTATTGTGCAAATTTTTAATCCATATTTGATTTGTGTTATACTTGCATTAATTTGGTTTAATTTTGGTTTTCATGGAGTTTTCTAGTTTTGTGTTGGTCTTGTATAAGTGCATGGTGTAGAGATTGAATCAAGGGTTTCTTCAAAAATTAGGCTATCTACAACTAAACTTCGCAAGTTGTTTTATTTGGATCCTTTTTTAGAGGTTTGTAGAGCATTTCAAGAGCTATTTTGATTCTTAGTAGTGCTCTTAGTAGTGTTCTTAGTAGTGTTCTTATTATTTCTTATAGGGTAGTGAGCGTGTCTACCTAGCCTTGCGACAAGGAGCCCCCAACTACAACGTGAGACATTGTTTCTCACATATTTCTTTGTATTTATCCTTTTCACTTGCTTTCGCCTTTATAAATCTTATTATAATTTTGTTTTCAATGCTTTTGAATGTAACTTATTATGACCTCCACACTTGCACAATTTTTTTCCTACCGCAAAGTGAGTGGTCAATTGTTTCACGTCGCACAAACACACCTTATTGTACACCAAGACATTTTTTATAAAGTATCCCAAACAAGGGGGTTAATTATTGTTCTGGGGTGTTTTAATCACTCAGTAGATGTATTTCCGGATGAGTCTAACAACCTTTTATTCATGCTTTGTCATCCATTACTCTTCTCGCATTGATTTCTCTTTTTGTGAATGCACCATAGAGGATGTTCTTTCTAGAATTATGCTTCATAGGACCGATATTGCATCGCAGCCTCCGCCACTTCTTCTTGGTAGGGCTAATTACGTCTTTGTGGCATTCAAGCAGTGAATTATTTCTCATTCACGAGGACCTCTATCCATTCTTTTATAGATAAGTACCGCCACTATGATCCTGATAAACTTGAACACTAGTTTGACACTTATAGTATGGTCGTTGGTCATTTTCTTACATGTATTTCTAGGCCTCTACACCATCATGTAGAACACGTGGAGTGTCCTCACACTATTTGGAGCATTTTTAAGTCCTTATATGGAGACTATTTACATATTGCTAGTTGTTTCTCTTTTGATAGTATGTTTCCTCAACCATTTCATATGATGATAGTTCTACTAACACATATTTTCTTGCTCGTATTCCTGATGATGAGGTTTGTTATTCTATTTTTGATGACAAGTTTATTGATAAGGATACCTCTCCTCCCTCTCCAAACCACCATTCAGAGAATTTTGAACCTCCTCTTTACCCATCATACATCAGGAAGACATGTTCCCGGATTCATACATGCATTCCATATACCTCTATTCCACAATCATTATACAAGGTTTCTCCTACTCCTCATACTTCTTGTGTTGATGATTCATACCTATTAGACATTACTATTTTGTTTATCGAGTAATGATTTTGGGATGAGTTTCTTCTAGACCTAAGTTATCTTTTTGCAGAGTCTACTTATGTTGCACTATAGGAATTTTCTTTCACCGAGCCTCCGCGCATTTTTTTGGGAAGAGTCCTTCATCTCCATCGATGGGAGTAACCCTTTTAGGAAATTCGTCACTTCCACTATTTTGGAGACCATCACTTATCAACCTATGCTTATGGATCCTTATTATACTATTGTGGGGGTTGTTATGCCTTAACTTCATATGGAAATTTTGTTGGTGAATGATCCATACCCATACTCTGACAGTTCTAGTTCAGTTGTATTACCTTCAGTTCTTGAGCAACTATTTTTCAAACCTATGTCACACTTCAATAGTGGACCAAATTCAAAGTTCTTTGTATTGTTGCTTTCAATTTCCTTTGCAGAGTGGGTAGACTTTCAGTACTCCTTTTTGTTCTTCCTAAGGGCATAAACATTGTTTGATGCGGATGGACCTTATTCAATCTAGAGGAAGAAGACCACATCATTGACACTCTTATTCAAGACTTCATAGAGTTGAAGACCTCAGATAAGGTTATATAATTCTTTACCAAACCCTTCTTTGAAGCTAAGTATCCTTACTTGTGCTTTCATCTTGGGTGAGGTCCACTACAGCTTCACATCCTCTTCAATATTTCTAGTCTCTTTCTTCTTCTACTCTTTCTCTTCTTCTAGAAAGATTATTGTTTGTACATGGGTACCTCATCAAGACTGTAGTTTTGTTACCATATGATGAAATTTTATTAGGTTGTTTAGGGAGTCTTTTATCTATTGTAAGTGGATGTTTTCCCATTGGGTTTTCTTCCATTACTTGAGATATTTATTATACATAGGTACCTCATAAGGCGTAGCTGTTAGGAGCCATTTCTCTCACAGACTTGCCATGTCTCATCCTAAGCTATGATGAAGGGGGTGTTGGTGTGAGTTATTTCATCTAGCTTCTTATTAGGTTTCTCCCTCACACATAGTGATTAATCTCACCTTAGGTGAGTTCATAGGTATTTAGGTGTCATTAGAAGTTATATGACGCATGTTAGATTTTTTCATTTGTGTCGGTGTGTCATACAAGAGTTTCTCTTGTGGAGGTACAATGGGTCTTACATTGGGAGTTATAAAACGCTCCTATTTGTACTTATTTTTTTGATCTATGAGAATGAGAAGACCTTTTTCTTGCATGCAAAATTTCTTGGTGGTTAATTGCTTGCTTACTTTGTGGAGCTACTTCGTGTTTTCATTTGAGTGTAACTTTGTTGATATGCACATATTCTAACTTAATACTTATGCTTTCTCTCTCTCTCTCACAGTTTAAAATATATTGCAGTGCTCAGTGAATATCACATCGGGGTGACCGCCAAGCTCAGGATCGACTCAAACATATGAATTATTTATTCCATATAATGTTTTCTTGAGCATTACGCGAGTAGTTAGGGTTTATTTTACAAGAACAAGTGTGATACAAGAACCCTACGACATATCCAAAAGGAAAAACAACAAATGGAAGGAACCAATTTCATATCCTAAAAATACCGGAAGTGGAGCTTTTTTAGGATACTAGCCCCGATCGAGACACTAGCGCTGAGGCAATCCTATCCTCCCGTGGTGTTCATGTATGAAGAAGTTCTAGATCCCAATTTCTCGGGAAGAGACTACACAGTCTATATCCAACCTTCTCACCCGGTTTTCCAGGCCTAAGATCAACCCAAATCTATTGATATAAGCTAAGTCATTCTCATTCTCCTATCTTGTATACTTGCATGTACTTTTCATGTCGGATCCGTTTTATTATTGTTATATCTATTTGATCCCATTATGTCAAATTATGTTTTTCTCTCCTATCCAAAATTTTAGGTTGTATTTGATATTGACACATGTTAATCCCGATCCTATTGTACATTTTTGGACTTTCATCTTGAGTCCAACACAATTGTACATTCCAACATAACATATTTTGTGTATAGTAATTATAAGGTTATCAATAATCTAGTTAGAGCTTTAGAAAGAAAGAGATATGGAGCTCAAGTTTAAAGTAGCATATTGGTGCCATGATGGTGGAGGAAGCACTAGTTGAGAGAGGAAAATGTAAGTGTGCTCAATCTCCTTCTATGCCTTATTTTCTTATTTCTTGCATCTTAAACTGAATTGAGGTGACACATATTTGTATTCTTTATTTACATACAATATTCTTCTAAAGTGTACTAAAAAGTTCCATGTGATAATAAACATACTCTCTAATTATTTTGGTAATAACATTTGTCTATTAGACATGTATCTTCATAGACTAGGTTCATTAATTTGAGTAGTTAATGTATTTTATAATCTCTTCTTACTTCAAATTTTTACAAATGTGATCAATTATAGATATATACTTTAACACCTTTAATTGGGGAGCTAGGATGAGTGTCATCTTTGTTAAGAATCGTAACAAAAATGTCTCGAGACATATTCTACATATATGTGAGAAAAGATGGATGTTTAACATAGATTTGCAAATCTACATTGAATTAAGTATCTTATTTTCTTATTGAGGTTAGTCTTTGGTTTTCGTAGATCATGTCTTGATAAATATTGCCTATATGGTGAGAAACCCTTTAAAATTGAGTCACCATGGAAATCAATTAAATAACTCCCAATATTATTCAAGGTATAATTTCTTAATATTAATAAAAATTCCTCCATTTCATATAAAAATCTTGTCGATCCTACATGCCTCACTTGTGATTGGTTTATGCAACAAACTTGAATCATTTCTTCAATCAACTATTTGATCAAGAAATTCTCGACCTAAAAAGTATTTTTGCCTCGGAGATTATTTAATCTAAAGACTTTTCATATATCATCATGATATTAGCTAACCATTTGTTAGGTAAATGCTTGACCTAAATAGTATTTCTACCATAGAGAATATTGAATCTAAACAACTTTCATATATTAGTGTGTATAAATATCTCTTTCATTCAATTTTAATTCCGAGTATATTCATTGAATGCTTCACCACAAACATTTACAGACTAGCTTTGCGTAAGTTTGATCTTGACCATTATTTCAGAAAACATATTATGAGTGCATGACTATTTAGCTTATACGAACCATTCATGTGAAATTTATATATTGACAGGCATTTATACATTTAAATTTTGATGATGTACTTTAAATTTGATGGTTGGTTACACATTTTGATGCTTTTTGCTATCATGTCTGTCTCTATCATGCATATATTTTCCCTGCACAAATTTTCCGCACACAATGAATTCTTGTGGCTACCCACTACATTCATACCTCATGCAAGCTCATGGGGATGGGCATATGTAATAATTCTCAGTGCCACATGCTCTCAATATGATGAATTTTTATTTATTGACGGTGACATATTTTTCTAAGAAGATAGTGATTCCTACGAGTATGAATGCATTTTCATGGCACTCACTTCCCCATCGATGCCTTACTAAGGGAGGAACATGATAGGCTACAACTGGTTCATCTTCTATCATAGTCCGTAGAAATGTTCTGCAGTGAAAATATTTAACCACAATACTTGGATGGTGAAGTAATGCAAGAATTTCTATTCGTAGGTGGGGAGTCCCATACAAAGCCTCAATTGTTTTCTTTAATGTGCTCCACAATAAATTTGAGTGCGCGTCCATGGGCGAGTTGAGCTAACCTTCAAAACCATGACTACATGTTTCAGTAACATGTAGAATTTGAGCATATGTTAATCAAATTTGAAAATCTAAACTTTTAGTTCAAACTTAACGACATTTAATATTATATAATTCATCAATTGAAGGGAACATTTATCTTGTTTTGTCAATAACAAACCAAATAAGTGTCAGAATTATTAGGTACTCAAAACACTTTGGTTTTTTTTTTTACTCATTCCAACCCTCTATATCCCCTTCGGTGTATATAGTGCACCTTTGAGCTCCACTTGTTAGTAACAAGAAAGAAAACAGTCAAATAAGCACTAACCAATCAAATCATATGAGTTAATTGGATTTACTTCCTTTTTTGGGTTTGATTGCATTTAATTCATTTGCAAATCACATATTTTCCCATCTATTATTTTTTTAAGGATCTTAGAGTAAATGTTTTATTGTGAAAATGGGTGAAATAAAAGGAAAGCTAGATTTTTTTAATGCTAATGCAACAAATGTTTATTATGAAGGAGATTGTGATATTTTGAGTTTGTTCCCGTAAAATATTAACTCCCACTCATCGTTTAAAATAATAACTCCATGTTTGTGTAAATCTACGGAATACCCACAAATATTATTAAAAGTATATATAGAAGCGTGTTTTCATAAACATAAAAATGTGATAATTACTTGCCCTATTTACGACACCCATATAATCATATACATTACAAAATATCTATTTACAATATGAAACATGTAGCAAATAAACCATTACATAAATGAGTATCTCATTTCAATCATTTGAAGGTTTAAATAAATGGTAAAAGAGGGACTATGGGGTATAAGCTTTACCCTTGTGATTGTAGGTATGTGAACAATGCCAAAAATTAGAGTCTTAGAGACAATAGTGGTTCATATTCATTTGATCGTTTATGTACGACCTTATCACATCGTCCATGTGGCACATATTTATTAGAGATACCTTCATGTGGGAAGTGTCTTCAATTTTACACTTTTGTGGGCTAGGACATTCTACAACATTGTGTACTGACTCTAACGATATTATTTTGATGTAGCACCAATATGGGTAACAATGCTATCAAGTGCAAAGTTCTTGTCAGAAAAGAGTATTACAATATTGAGGAGGTGGCCTCAACTAAGAATCCACAACGAAAACTCTTGCGGATGATATCTCTTTCAACTTATTAAATGTGGAGAATGACTTGAGATAATGATGTGTAAATATGGTGCAAACCCACATTAATGACCATATCTTGTGATTATCAAAATCAGTTACTATATTGGTTTGACTTAGGATGTTGAGTCCTCCACGCATGTCACTATCTAGATAATGTATCCCACAATATGCATAAACAAAATTGTATAGACTTTCTATCTACCAACAAAACACAATCACTAATATTTCAAAACGTAAATATTTAGATTATGATATTGATCAACAATATTATACTTTTTAACAAAAATTGACACATCAAAACGTGTGCACTGAGTTGAACAAAATTATTGGTTATTTGGTTGAAAATTTAACACAAGAAGGCAAAATTATGAATCATGTATAAATTCACTACAGGAGTCAAAACGAAAGTGAAGAGATTACTCGTACACGGGTAGAACCGTAGAAATATTCCTTCATGTGAATCCTGTCATCTTCCAGTACTTTCCCGAGGAGTTAAAAGTTTGTTGCCAATTTTACTGTGATTTGAAAGCAACAGTCAAATCAGAATGAGTGAAGTGCATTTAATTCTTTTGCGTACCACTGATTTTTATCTCATTATAATTTATGAGTAAATATTTTGATGTACTTTTAAAAGTAATGCAACCATATTCGCAATATTTGGAGTTTCGCGCTGAGCCATTGAAATGATAACTCTTTGTGGTGACGTGTTGTGATTCTTTGCGCAACTCAAGATATTCGCGGTCTTTTTTAATTGGTTTTCAACTGTTGCAGGTGTTTTACGTTCAAAACTTTTAACTATCTTCAATCTGCCTTTATTTTAATTGATTTTTTCCTAACTTTTACCATTAATTTAGTAGTGAACAAAATGACGGAAGAATAATTATCACTTTACCAGTGAAAAAAAATGAGGCAAGAACATACTTAATCTTTAAAATTGTGTTAGTGAATATTTACACGTGGTTTGTTTTTTTATGTAGCCATTATATACTTTATTAAAGTTATGAAAATTGTTGTGATCTTTGTAATATTTGTTAAATTTTATTCTTGATATAAGTATTATGTTTTCTTTTATATTGAAGTATTTTTATTATCATTAGGTTTATAATTTTTTTATATTTGTTCCATGGTTAGGCTGTTAGAACAAATAATGAATAATTGTACTAATTCCAAAAAGTTACAAAGCCAATAAAAAGGACAATCGTTTATAGTATATTAATATCTTGTGCTAATTTTGATCTAAGTATTAGTTGTGCCGATGAGGCAAGGATGAGAATCTGAAATAGAAATCAATTGAAATGGAAATGTTAAAAAGAAAATAAAGATATGAGATTTTCACAATCAATTACACTCTCAAGAAAAAAATAACTAAAATAAATATGTTGAAAGGGAAAAATATTTTAAATTAAATTTATTTTATTTCCGAACTTTAAAGATTGCTTTTTAATTATTATGTGTATATATGTCTAGACACTTTAAATTTTCATATATTGTCTTGAGAATTATGTACTTATATGGTCTCGAGAGATGAAGCTACGAGCTTTCAATTGGGATGACCATCTCCCTTGGATTCGCCTAATGAAACCCCCTTCAAATTTACTCATGTTGTGCTTGCTTTGTAACACACACACAATAAGGTCCATTGAAAATACAATTTAGGGCACAAAGATGGTTCCTAGAGAATGTTGTGTTCTTGCATAACCTAAGAAGCTAGCCAAACATTCTTGCTACAAAAAAATTTGGGTAGTCATTATTTTCCTAAAACATCCCATTGTATAAATAATGAAGGATGGGTTACAGTTTTTGGAGGATTTCAAATAGGTTTACTATCTCCCTTGGATTTGGTGGTTGTATCCCCTAAAATCCACTTGTGATGTGTGAATCTTGTGTTGTTCGATATAGGGTTCATTTAAAATGTAGTCAAAGGTTCAAATTCTCAAGCCTTTTGCAAGAAATTTATCATTTGTTGTAGAATGCCATAAAAATTTACTCGTTTCTTTGTTTGACATATTCATCAAAACTATGTGGTATCAAAATTGGGTCCATGATCCTATTGTGTTATCACCTAACCCATACCCATCTTCATCGCCCTTCTTCCTGCAAGATTTTGATCCAGTGCGATAATCACACAAGCTCAAGGTCTAACATTGAAAAAACCAACTTTACATGTTAGAGGTGTTGAATGACAAGGATTTACTTTCACAATTTTCCCAAGAGGTTTCTCCTTGATGCTATATGCATTTAATAAGATTTTTCATTCTCACGCTACTCAAAGTTGGCTTAGGTCCATATGTCAAATTCAAAAATATAAGAGGCTCACCTACAGCGCTCCAACATATCCACCGACTAGAGAAATTTTTAACTCCCATCCACTAGTAGATAAATCCTATGGTTCTTCAAGTTTCTTTTCCACTTCCCAACCCTCATTGGTATCCCTATTGATGTCTCCAGGACACCGCTCGTGTACAATTCCTAGTATATTGTTTTGCGATATATATTATTTATATATATATATATATATATATATATATATATATATATATATATATATATATATATATATATATATATTATGATGATATTTCAGTCGAGAGGTATAGAGTATATTTTTTGAAAAATAATTCATAACGATTTTTATATTATTTTTTAATTTTTCATTATTTTATTCCAATATTTCTTATAGCTTGTTTCAGTTAAAATTTAAAGAAATCATTGAATGACGAATATAAACTATAGTAATGTGGAGGAGGAGTCTTATACAAACTATATAGTGAAGCTAAAACATATCCCCTCAAAGAAGAGTAAATATAGCAGGAATAATTAATGGTAAAAATAATCAAAATTACAAGCCAACAAAAAATAAGGGCTAGTAGGTGTTATATTGTGGTCATCCTCAACATCATGTTGCGAATCAATTTTAAGAATATTTTAAAATTTTATATGAATGTCATGGTTATCATAACTTAGATAGTTGGAGATCTTATCAAGTCATTGAGTATCATTGTACATGAACATTGATGCGCTATGTTGGATAGTAAGAAGTGAAAGTAAGATGGCATGGATATAGTCCATAATTATGTGATCCTTTTGTATGTATATAGTAGTATAAGACAAAATATAGAATGTATATTTCTTTGCGCATATGAAGAGAATATGAAAAGCCTCTGAATATACGAGATGCGAGATGAAAGGAATGATAATTCAACAATCATCACATTTTAAATAAAGTTATGTAATCTAATGTGAAAGAAGGTTGATTTTGGATCATCCTAGAAAGAACTTCAGTTAAGTTCCTTTTTCCATCTATGTTTTGGCATAGCTCTATTTAATTTTACTTGCATTGTGGAATTACTGTGATAGGGTTCTCTTCTCTTAACTCCCTGTATCTATTTAGTCTATTGCATAATTATAATTTTCAATTATATTCCATGCTTTAATCTAGACTACAACCTATTGCAAGTTCTGATGTTGTAATCCAAGAACCTCTTCTAACAATGGTTACGTTGTTAGGACTTAAAAATGCTAAGATGATAACTAGGACAAAAAGATGTGGAAAGATGGATACATGAGAAAATGAATACATTTTTGGAAAACTAAGAGATAGTGATATGAATTACGATAGAAAGAATCTATTTAGAATGTATTTATGTAGATATTCATGACAATTTATGTTGAAAGCTCCAAAATAGCTAGCCGCCTACTTATCTCGTTTATAATTCTATTGCTTTCAATACGATCCAAAGGATGAATACAAATTGACTCAGGAAAAAGATGGAATATTGTAACACCCACATTTTACACACACAAATACAATAGTAATAATACTAGGATAATGTTATTTTTGACTTACATTGCTCACTACGAAACACCACAAGGTTCCAAGTAGAGGAACTCAACAATGCATACGACACTTACATAAGTCATCAACTCACATAGACACATGACAACACCATATACATGTTGATGCCACACTTTCCCCAATGAACAAATGCTAGCAATAACCCAACCACAAGAAAAGGGACTCAAGGATTAGAAAACCCACAACACATCATTACCATGATTACATCTTTGTTATAATTAACATTCCAATAACATTATTATGTAAGAATAATTTTCTCCTTTTTCCACCTCTGATTCATAAGTTCATTCCACATTCAACTTACAGTTCGACCATTTAAGTTTGCTCTTTATCCCTTATGACAATCTCCATAACTTACATAATTATTTTCCATATTTCAAATTTCATACAAAGTTCCTAATTCTCTTGCTCTTATGCTAAAGGTTTGTTTCTTAAAATATGTTTAGTTGACATTTAATTTTACCCTCATTATGCAAGGGGACCAACTATAAGTTGTCGAAGGAGAAAATAATACAATTCAAAGGAGGTGAAGGTTCAAGTTTCCATTTCCTATAAACTTCCTTCCATTAGAAGCACATTTTTCTCGTACTATGGTTGTTTTACTTCAAATTTTAGTTTGATTCAATTAAGCATTTACATGACATTATTTTATTTTATTTTATTTTTAGTGGACTCTATATTAGCTCAAATGCCATGTCCCACCAGAACAAGTTATAACCATTCTTAAAAAAATTCAATGCTTAAATCAACCATAAGGACTTCAAGTGAAAATTTGTTCCTAAACCATTATCACATATACTCTTGTTTCTCATTTCATTTACATTATTTCTTAGGTCTCTTTTTGGCATCACTTTATAACATAAAGAGTTATGAAAGTACTGTCTAACATCTTGAATAAGTATATGATTGGAAGCATTATAACTACACACGGTTTAGTTTAATTCCAATTGCACCTAAGGATCTACGCCTCAACTATATATGAGTTTAAGGTGAGAGGACATATTTATGCTAAACAACCTTCATGAAAGACCAAGGTGTTATGTTGTTAGTAACCAAGGTAACACATCTAGATGAGAGGAACTAAAGAGTTTATTAACAAGAGTTTAAGTCATAGAACAACTATTTCACTCTCTCCATTGTGTCATTTGGGTCCCACAAGGAATTCATTCGATGACAAGTAAAAATTATAGATCTAACTTTGTAAGACTTGTTAGTCCACTAGGATACTAAGAGAGTAATAGCTCTACTTACTCCATAAATGGTAAGGTTACACCGCATAGTCGTTGCTTGAACAAGGACTCTTAAGGTGACTTCAGGCGGTCTTCATCACTCAACACAATTTCGTACATGAAGAGAAGAAATTCTCCTTACCCCATGCACGGTTACCAAACCTAGAAGGAAACCACATACTCCGGATAAAGTTTGACCATGTCATTCCTAAAAGATGGGTTCACGAAAATGTTGCTAAACATACCGACTATGATGCTAAACTCAAACTAGGGTTTTATTTACCTAAACTAGG
This sequence comes from Taxus wallichiana var. yunnanensis, assembly GCA_018340775.1. Lineage (NCBI taxonomy): Eukaryota > Viridiplantae > Streptophyta > Pinopsida > Cupressales > Taxaceae > Taxus > Taxus wallichiana. The sequence continues at coordinate 703,694,631 of CM031243.1, read as the reverse complement.
AGGTGCCATCAAGTACAAGGTTTAAGTTCATTCTACGATTTCAATTTCTTCTACGCTAACAAGGATCACACATGAAGAAAACGTATGCACTGAATCTTATACTAGGGTTGATTTGTGGTTAGATTCCTTTATTAAATTTTCAAGGTAAGAAACACAACACCAATTATTTAATCATCTATTGCACACTAGAAACACACTACAAGATATTAAATTCAAATTCATTTAACACACACACACACACACACACACACACACACACACACATATATATATATATATATATATATATATATATATATATATATCAATTCTTTTTACCATACGTAATTATGAATCAAATTTTCACCTATGATTAGATGCACATTTCCCAAGGTATCCCTAAGACTAGCTTCTCATACATATTAGCATATTTCAAATACAAATTTTTTGTAACATGGGACTACATTATACATATATACATTTTACAATGACCTATATAAATTACAATAAGAAACAATGAATTGTACAACGCCTTTTCGCCATCCTTCTTGCATCCTGCAAAACCTTGTGAGCATGAAATTAGTGATAAATCATTGGCAATATAACATAATTAATATCTTTAGTTTCCCATTAACATGATAACATTAATAATTTGCATTGGAAAGGAAAAGGGTTAAATACATGTAATCATTTCATTTCATTTTCATTTCGTAACCAAGGAGAGAGGAAAAGATAGGAAAGAGAGATAAACTATTTTCCCAAAAGTCAAATTTCCCACAACAAGCCACAAGATAGAGTTCCAAGTAGTTATTTACAAGTTTCCACAGTGGTTTGGTAACCCAACGAGGGTCCTACAACTTTCTTTTTACATTTTCCTACTAGCTACAAAAACATTCAAATCAAGCTCGAGGCTAAGAAACCACTTTCAAACATTGTCTTCCGATGAGAAAACACACAAAAATTAAATTTCTACAAGTCAACCTATATACCAAGAGTTCATAAGAACTTACATAATTTAGAACTAGCGAATGGTTTCCGATTGGTGGTTAGTTTTCTGGGCCATTTGTCGTAATTGGCCTAGTTGCAAATGAATAAAATTTAGCTTGAGGGTGCAAAAAACCATGCTCAAAACTGGTGTTTGATGGATGAACGTGTAACGAAAAACTTTGTACAAGTTCCCCTCTATATGGAGAATTCAACAGAGTCGACAGGATTGAGAACTAGCAAACGGTTTTCAAACGGCGACAGGTTTGCTGGAGCCACCGGTTGTAATTGGTCCAATTTTGACCTAGTCAAACTGTGACCGAAGGCCTATAAATTGCCTTTGCCAAACTATCAAGAAGAGTGTTTTTCCCAAACTGAAGGTTCCAGAAATTGTCTAGTAAAAATACTATAGGTTTGAGAAGGCGGATATGTATTTCATTTTCCAGGATTCAAACAATGAGCCGATACAAAATCCAACTTTTCAAATTTAATAGCTTCCTACCATTGTAAAACTTGTAACATGGCTCCTAAAAGGGCGTCAAAAGATCACAGATGATCATTCGAGGTCGATTCAAGGATTAAAGTGACTCCTCACATGACAAGGTACACATAGGAAACTTAACATCTCCTTTCTCGGAGTTACGAGGGTTATTTTTCAAGTCTCTAAAAATCGTGATTTATCTGTTTTAACAAGGGAGCGGTCAACATATTTACAGGGCTCAACTTCAACTTGTCAATAAAAATGGTACTGAAGTAATCTAGTTTCATCAGGAAGTTTGTTAGATCATCTCAAAATGAGGGTTTGAGTTTATGCTTGTCTACCAAGGAATATTTTAATTGTGCAAGCTACTGATATGATGTCTTTTTGTTTTGAAAACAAGTTTATTTAAAACTATTAATTCTATGATAATGCTAATTTTAAAATTTTATTTCATTGCAAACGAACCACTAAAGAACAAAAAATTATGAAATATAGGGAGAGATGAACCATGCTTGGAGGAACGAAGTTGACCAAAATCGAGGGATTCATGTTCTACATCTTAATTAGGCATTTCGTCAAACAATTCACGTGCATCCACAATTCCACCATTTCACATTTACTTGAAATCCTCTAAATATTTTCCAAAGAAACCATTTTGCACTGAACCAACAATAAAACCACATGTTTAAATGGTGTTTGACAATAATGTTTGGAGCTCCCTCAAGATAGCCAACATGACTAAGAAATCCATACATACCCGCAAACAATCTTATTGTAGGCACAATACAACAAGAGTTGGTCATGCAAATACTAGAAATCCCTCCATTGAAACTACAAGATTTTGTCTAATACAAGAGAATAATCTTACATGCTTGGGTATATTCCATGTGACCACATCTCTCGAGGCATTTGTTAGACAGATCACACACCCAACTAGGCATCCATAATGGCAATACCTTCCACTGCAAATCCCAGGGTAACCACATCAAGTAGAGGGGGCGAGCTAAAAGAGGCTCCCAACACAATCCTAAAGATCCCATTTTACATAGACACAAGCTAAGAGTATGTGGGCAAGAATGTTATCATTAAACTTTAATGTTTACAAAATCATTGCCTGAAGGTTTCAAAAATATTCTCATCTAACCAATAAAAAAATCCCTTAATGACAAGGAATTTCATAGATTCACAGCTCTGCAAGGCATTTTGGTCTATTAGAAATGGCGGACACAAGCTCCCAGTTTACTCATCCATGTTATCTAGGGAACTTGCAATACCACATCTGATAAAATTCCTCTATCTTTTATGCTTTACAGGACGTCCATACACTTTGTTCATGAACTCATATTTTGGCATAGGTCGAGAATGGTTAGTTGGTTCAACCACAAAATACAAAACTCCATTTGGTGAATAACATGGTGAGTTAAACACAAAAGGCCCAACTCGATGCATGAAACATGGAGCCGTAGTCGAAAATGGGAGACGAGCCACATAGAAGACATGGCGAACTCTACGAACCCAAAAAAATCACAACTACTTTCCCATGTAAACCAGAGACTCCAATACAGATTTGATAAGAAAAAAAAGCCACAAAAATTCCTAGCTTGAGTACGCCAATTCAACAAGCAAGAGTGATGACCCAGGTGAATGTATAGCCTAGAAAAGTGACCATGTCGGCCGATCTCAATAGACAATGGTGATCGCCCATGTTATGCTCTAGATTTTTATTTTGGTTGTAGGTAGGGAAATGCACATGCAGATGTAAAATGATGAGGTTGGAGACTTGTTTGTTGCATTGTTGTCTCATGAGGAACCCATATCTCTTGTATTCTTTTGTTACTGCAACTATCCAATACCACTAAATTTGCAATGTTACTTGGTTCTCAGCGTGGTTTTTTTTTCCTTGGGCATCAAGTAAAGCGCTTGTATTAAATGCAAAGAAAGTGACATGTCTGCAGTTCATTGAGGATTCCTATTGCAAAAAAGGGCTGCACGCTGACATAATCCTCCCCCCCGCCCCCTCAATGTCTCTAACACACCTAATCTTATTAAATTTCTTCCACCGCCATTCTATTTTATTTTATCATTAACTCTTTTTTTAATCTATTTCATTTTCTTTTTTTTTGTTTTTGTTTTATAAGAAAAAGAAAAGGGCATTACATCTCCCTTCTCTTATAAAAGCATCGTCCTCGATGTGACACATCATTGAATTTGAAGGATAGGTAATTAAAAAAAAAGTCAATAATGACACATGTCATTTAACAAAACAATTGGTCGATACAACACGACCACAAGGAAGCAACATAAATTAGATATATCTTAAATTTTAATGTTATGTGAAGATTGGCAGTTCTCTTTTACTTTATTACTTAGTTAGTATTTTCCTTTAAAGTATTTATTAATCTCAACTCTTAGTATTTCATTGTTTAAGATTTTAGTTGTCTTATGTTCGTAGGTGCCCAACAAAACTGACATCACATTACCACATCAGGGACAAACACAACACTAATGGTTCACAAGACATATTTCTACATACTTCCATGACTGTATCACATCACAAGAACTCAACTAACCCATGGGAGGAACATACATATCCCTCAAAACACAATACTTATCACACATGCTTCTGACACAAAGGTACTCGTAACATAAGAAGACTATAACAACATAGAATTCCCAACATGTACACATACAGGGGTTTCACACAACTCAAAACCATAATTGTAGCTATATAGGGTCAAGATGGAAACAACATCATACCAAAATGAGGAGCATCAATCCTCAACATCACAAAACACAAATGGACTCACAAGAGTACACATAAATCATAACACCAACACCATACACCTCCCAAAACATCGCAAAACACTCCATATACCTCCCAAAGCATCACCAACAACTACATATGCCTCCCAAAGCATCACAAACATAAAAAAAAACTCCAAGTGCACTAATCACACACACACAAGTCTCTTATGTCTCCCTCAAGTCTCTTATGCCTCCCTCAAGAAATAAAATAAAGATAAATTTTCCTTTTCGCTCCCCAAAAGAGGCTAGTCACCCTATGGCCCTAGGCACATAAGGTCAAAACACCTCTAACCTAAGTGACATAATAACTAGTGGTTCAACAACCCGTTATTTATCTGTAACTCCTTGGGGCATACCCCTATACAACGAAGTGGGCCCATAGGTTCCACCACTCCATGGTGAATCCCATGACCCTATTCCAACACATTATGACATTAGAACCAACATAACAATCCATTTCAAATTCCAAGTGGCAAAAATCCCAAGCCTTGGGCTAGGCTATAAAACTTTTAAACTTAAAAATAATATTTAAATCTAAGCAAAACAAATGGCCAAATAGCCATAGTGCAAAAATTTGCATGTTAGTGCAACAACCAAATAAAATGCCCAAAATATAAGAACATATCAATCAAGAAAACTGTTGGTTCTAGCAAGAAAAGGGAAAGTGTTCAATTTATGAATAAAATACATGTAGTGAAATAGCACATCACAATAACTATGTGGCCTTATACGGCCACCAAAGGGGTACTCAACGAGTTGTTGACACTCGGACATCGAGCCTCAACTCGTAAAATAACATATCAAATAATACAACTATCATCATCTTTATCTGAATCAACCCTCCACCACTTCCACAAGGCTCAACATAGTCGTAACTACACTTAGGTTGAATCCATATGATAACCATATAGGAGATGGAAAGGAGTGCAAGTTATCATCTACTGAGCCTAAGGTGTTCGCAAAACACAATATGCATGACACCCATTGAGCAAGTGCCATACATACCAAACGAACAAAAGTGGATTTTTAGCCTATGTAAGACTCCACTTCCTATCTCATACTTAGCTCGAGTGACTAGTCAACGGTACCCATTTCCTCACTCCAAACATACACCTTATTCTGATTTCCCTTAGGGTTGGTTAATAAAAGGTTTACAACATAACACACAACTATATCACTAACACAAAGGTGATTCACACAAATTAACCATAGCGTCTTACACATGGTATATATAGGGTATAACACAATCATTACTTTCATGGGTTATGATACATCACATTACCACATATTGTACCCAAAGTGAAATAATTGTATAATAGGGATCATATGCTCACCATATGCCCCTAAATCATGACATGAACCATCACATATTACATGAATTATACATATGAGGAACACAATGTCTAACATTACAACATATAGTCAATTGCAATTACAACATGGTGACACATAATTCATCACAACACAATGACGACATCACGATATAATCCAATTCACTTTACACCAATTTTGTCATTCAATACATCAATACACCTTCATATCACATAATGCCAAAATGCTCCAACACTCCACAATCCACAATAACATTCCTTTCACACACAACAAGGCAATACATCACACATGAATTCCTCATTGAATCCTGTTAGCATATGTTGATTAGTTTATATTTTTAGGAGAGAATGTTCTATTTTATCCCTTTATTTTATCCTTCTAGGTGTATTCCATTATTCTCTCTCCTTCATCCAAATATTCCTCCTTCAGTTTAGGGGAATGTAGTTGATTATTTCTCCTATATATTGTACACACTTCTTCATAATAAAATAAGTGTGTGTAGAGTACTTCACTCCACATTCTTCTCTCCTTTCGCCTCCTACAGTTTGGTATTAGAGCTTTCTTGATCTCTGCCTGTGCGTGGAAGAAGTCTTCAATCTGCAAGAGGCTCACGTGGAGGAAGGACTGTTCCATTAGCAAGTTGGAGAGCCATGCGTGGAGAAGGAAAAAAAAAAAATGTTTTGTTTAAACTCTGCAAAAGATGATAAAACATTTTGTTTTACACGTGGACATTTAAAAAAGGCACTTTTTATACCTGCGCATTTTTTTCTTGTTTTCTACGCTGAATAGTGGAGGTTTCCACCTGCTGCGTGGAGGAACAGATAAATTGGAGCAGCTTGTAGTGGTTGGGTGTGCGTGGCAATTTAATAGTAAGCTTCTGCTTTGCTACATCCTAGAAACACAGGTGTTGCGTAAAGGAAACGTGGGAATCCACTTGTCTTTTATGTATTTTTTTTTGTCTTTTTGCTGCAGCCACTACAAAACAAGCTGCTGCGTGGAAATCAGGAGATGAGTGGAGAGTCCTTTGACCAACATGGACAGGAGATGCGTGGAGGAGTATTGGCAAAAATGTGGCTTATATTTTTCATTTGGTGAAGACATCTGTTGCGTGGAGGAGTATTAGCAAAACCACGTTAAATAAAATCCGCGTGGAAGTCTTCTACAACCTGCTGCGTGGGAGATTGTGCAAATTCACATCCATGTGTCTCACTATTGCATGAAAAATGAAGAATAAGCAACAAAGCATCTGCAACGTAGAATAAATGAATCCCGCGTGAGGAGTGAGAGTGGCTCGAGAAGAGAACAATTTGGCATTGTGAAGCCTGAAGGTCATTATTTTTTTTAAAAATATATAGTGCCATTAGTGTCTGGAACAGACCTTTCCACCACGACAATGAAGGACAAGAAGCAGATCATACAAAACTTCATCGAATGTCGAGTGTAGACAACTTGATTGAGAGCATCAATAACATGGTCACCTCAGCTAAAAGCTAGAATATCAACTCGCCAGTTCAAGAGAACACCGTGAAGAAGCCCTTGAGAGCTCCGGGTTCTACTTTGCTTTGTTGAATGAGCTTCGGAATACCAAAAATCTAGCATTTGACAAGCTAGTTCGAGAAGGACTTCTTGAATACTTTCTTTTCGACGTCAGCTACCAAGAAAAGCGAGTATGGGAAGAATTAGAAGCTGGGTACGACGCTGACTATGATGATGAAGAAGAACGCCCTATAAAGCGTCGTCGTCTCATAACGCACGTGAATATCACGAGCATCTATGAGCCAGTAATTCTCATAAGTGAGTGAAAGTTGTAATAACTCTTCAAATAAATAAATATTTTTTTATTACGATGTGCTCTGAAGTTACTTCTGTCTGACGCTCAGTTGCTCAAAGGGTCCAATTTTGTGGCTTGGAAGACAAAAATGAAGACAATCCTTTAGTTTGAAGGATTATGGGGAATTGTCACAGGGTCTGTGTCTACTCCCACACCCTCGATGAATTAATAAAATATGAAATGGATAGTGCTAAAGCCTTGATGCTAATAATTCTCAGTATCAGTGACGATGTGCAACCGCATGTTAGGAATGCGGAGAAACCCAAGGAGGCCTAGGACAAGTTGGCAACCATTTATGAAGCCAAAAATTAGACGAATATACTTCATCTTCAGTCAAAGTTACACACCCTCTCTATGGGGTCGAAGAAGAAAGTGGAGGAATTCTTACGTCATGTGGCTGAGCTGAGATCGGAGTTATTAGCGCTCGATGAAACGGTGGATGATAAACTTCTCGTCGCAATCACCTTGAGAGCACTCCCTTCTCAATTTTGAGTGTTCATTACGACACTAAATGTGTCTAAACAAATAGTGACATTCGAAGAGCTTGTGAATTTGCTGCAGTAGGAAGAGGCCATCACTTCATCCCATGAGGAGTCTCAGGACAAAGCCTTGTTCTCAAAGCCTTACCGTGGCCAGAAGAATCGAAGGGTCCCCCAGAGAAGCCAAATCCAGTAACCCAAACAACAACAGAAAGATCAAAAGTCAAAGAGATGGTGTCACATTTGCAGAACCAATACTCATGACACTAGATCATCATGGCATAATAGCTTGAAACAGGGGTCTTCAAGCCATACAAGCACATCCAAGCGCGAAGATTTCCAAAATTCCAAATGACATCCCCGTTGGAGAAAGCACAAGGGAAATCTCACAGCCCAACAAGAAGATGATGAATCTGATGAGGATACATTAAAAGGAGCCCATTGTAGTAAGAATCTTGTACTCGTCTCTCAAACTTCTCAGCCCATGAAGAAAGTCTGGTTGATAGAATCTGGTGCAAGCAAGCATATGTCAGGTGACAAGAAGTTGTTTGATTCACTACACGAAGAACCAACTGGAGATCGAGTTCGGATAGCGGATGACAAAGAGTACATTGCAGAAGGAATAGGGAATGTCACCATTCCTCTAGGACCACGAAAATGTACACTTATAAAGGTACTATATGTTCCTGGCTTGACTAGCAACCTCTTGTCAGTTATTCAGCTCTTGAATCATCACCTTAAGGTAGAATTTCTTGTTCAAAATGGCATTAAATCATGCTTAATCTCCTAACAAGGTACGGTTCTTGCTAAAGCATTTGTAAAAGATAAGTTATTTGCTTTAGATATTGTTTCATCTTCTGCAGTAGCTTTATCTCTTCTTCAACAATAGAATCAACTACCCTATGGCATTTTAGATATGGACACTTGTCGGTCAGTTCATTGCACCAGATGAGTTCAAAAGCAATGGTCCGTGGACTACCCAAATTGTCTAGTTCCTTGCCTATTTTCCCTGGTTGTCTTGCAGGAAAACAACACAGAGATCCATTTCAAGCAAGCACCTTCCATGCCAAGAAGTGTCTGGAGGTAGTTCATACTGATTTGAATGGCCCATTACCTGCTTCATTTTCAGGATACAAGTACTTCCAACTGTTCATGGATGACCACTCTCAAGATGTGGGTATATTTCCTAAAGAAGAAAAGTGAGGCTCTTGAACACTTGTAGAACTTCTATCATCGTGTTTTCAAAGAGTTCGAACAACCACTTCTTCTACTCCGCTTAGATCAAAGGGGATTCACATCAAAGAAGTTCTTGGACTTCCTGAACCATCATGACATTAAACAACACCTGACTGCTCCCTACACGCCCCAGAAAAATGGAATTGTTGAGCATCGCAATCGCACAGTGATGGAGATGGCTCATTGCATGCTATCAACTACAAAGCTAGAAGAACACTATTGGGTTGAAGCAGTACAAATGGCTGTATATATTCTCAACAGGGCACCGAAAAGATTCTACAGAATAAGATGCCAGAAGAGGTATGGAGTGGTAGAAAGCCATCAATTTCTCATTTGTGAGTATTTGGTTGCACATCATACATGCATGTCCCAGCTCAAAAGAGAAAGAAGGTAGAGCCAAAAACACTCCCGTGTATCCTTCTTGCTACAATACTACCTCAAAGGTGTATCGTCTCATGGATCCTGACAAAGAAAATATATAAGAGTCGGGATGTGGTTTGTGACGAGTCATCCTTTGACTCAATAGTATCAACAGAAGATCCACTTCCAACCACATCTCACCGATTAGTCTCTGAATCAAATGATGAGCCAGAGGAGACTACTCAGAGAAAAGAAATGCTGCCAGGAGAACTATTTGTTGACCTTGGAGAACTGGAGAATGTGACTCCACATCAATCCACACGGCAACGACACAATTCTTCTCAAAAGCAGCCAAGTTCTCGTCCGAAGTGGGTACAAAGCACTATCAAGGACTCACATTTGCAACAACTCCCAGATACATCATTCGAGTCAAAACAAGGAGTCAAACAAGAAATGAGGTAAACTTTACAATCATGAGTTCATTGATGAATATCTCTCGAGCCAGATAATGTTTGTGAAGCACTCAGTCAAACTCAGTGGAAGGAAGCCATGGATACAAAATATGACTTGCTCATGAAAAATCGAGACATGGGAACTTGTCGATCTGCCTACAGGAAAGAAACCCATAGGTTGCAAATGGGTTTTCAAGACAAAATATAAGGTAGATGGATCCATCGACAAACATAAAGCACGACTTGTAGCAAAAGGATATGCTCAGAAAGAAGGCATCAACTATGAAGAAACCTTTGCACCCACTACGAAGATGAAGACCATCAGAGTAGTTTGCGCACTTGCAGCACAGAAAGGATGGAGACTTCAGCAGATGGATGTCAAGAGTGCTTTCCTAAATGGTGATCTGAAAGAAGAAGTATACATGACCCAACTTGAAGGATTTGTTGATGAAGAGTAGCCTAAGAAGGTATGTCGTCTCATCAAATCACTTTACGGACTGAAACAAGCTCCCAAGGCATGGTATATCAAGATCAACAATCACCTTTTGCAGCATGGGTTCACTCGTAGCCCCTCATATTCAAATTTGTATATAAAGAAGGTAGGCAAAGAAATTGTCATTCTGTTGTATATGTAGATGATCTTATGATCACTGGAAATTCAAAAGATCAGATTGATATTGTAAAGAATGATCTCAAAAGAACCTTCGACATGACAGATTTGGGGCTACTACATTATTGTCTTGGCTTGGAGATATGGCAAAAGGAGCATCACATTTTTGTCTCCCAGATAAAGTACACCAAGACACTCCTGGAAAAGTATAGAATGTCTGATTATAAACCTATATCCACTCCCATGGAAAAAGGCTTACAACTTTCAAGATTCCAAGACTCACCTCAAGTAGATGCTACTCTCTACAGAAATTTGTTGGAGGGCTCATCTATTTGACATATACCAGACCAGATCTCTGCTATGTTGTCAGCTATCTTTCCAGGTTCATGTAGGAGCCAAAGAAATGTCACTGGAATGTAGCAAAGCATGTTTTGAGATATGTCTGAGGAACAACTGATTATGGTCTGGAATATAAGAAGAATGATCAATTCTTCTTACAGGGATACATCGACTCGGACCACGCCGGATCTGTTGATGACAGGAAGTCAACTACAGGATACATATTTCATCTCGGATCTGGACCTATCTCATGGATAAGCAAGAAGCAGAATGTTGTTTCTATCTCATCCACAGAGGCAGAATATCATGCCACACGAGGAGTCTGTGTGCGAAGTGATATGGATACATCACATTTTGGATGACCTAGGAATTCCTGAAAAATAGTCACCTATTCTCTATTACGACAATCAGAGTGTGTTGAAGCTCATGCAGAATCCAGTCTTTCATGAATGAACAAAGCATATTGAAATTGACTGCCATTTCATTCAAGAGCACATCTTAAACCATCAAATTCAGCTCCAGTACTATCCTACTGAAGCACAAGTTGTCGACATTCTCACTAAATCCCTTGGCAAATTGAAATTTGAACTTTTCAGGGGTCACATTTGCAAGAATAATGTAATAAGGGGGGGAATGTTAGCATACGTTGAATAGTTTATATTTTTAGGAGAGAATGTTCTATTTTATCCCTTTATTTTCTCCTTCTAGGCGTATTCCATTATTCTCTCTCCTTCATCCAAATCTTCCTCCTTTAGTTTAAGGGAATGTAGTTGATTATTTATCCTATATATTGTACGCACTTCTTCATAATAAAATAAGTGTGTGTAGAGTACTTCACTCCGATTCTTCTCCTTTCCGCCTCCTACAAATCCAAACAAAATAAGAGAGAATACTTTGTCATCACAAGAAAATCAACATGATAACAAATATGCGCTAAGTGATATACACAACATGTGCGTTCATAATATAACAATTACCACATTGTTCACAGTACAACATAGATCACATTAATCTTCCAATATCCACCACCACCATGCAAAATGATCACTACTCCAATTTTTTCCAAATGGTTTGAGAGCGTGAAACTTCACTTTGATACCAAATGTAACGCCCACATGTTACACACACAAATACAACAATAATAGTACTAAGATAAATTTTTAAAACTTACATTGCTCACTACACAACACCACAAGGTTCCAAGTAGAGGAACTCAACAATGCATATGACAGTTACATAAGTCATCGACTCACATAGACACATGACAACACCATATACATGTCAATGCCACACTTTCCCAATGAACGAATGCTATCAATAACCCAACCACAAGAAAAGGGACTCAAGGATTGGAAAACCCACAACACATCATTACCATGATTACATCTTTGTTACAATTAAAATTCCAATAACATTATTATGTAAGAATAATTTTCTCCTTTTTCCACCTACAGATTCATAAGTTCATTCCACATTCAACTTACCGTTCAACCATTTAAGTTTTCTCTTTATCCCTTATGACAATCTCCATAACTTACATAATTATTTTCCATATTTCAAATTGCATACAAAGTTCCTAATTCTCTCGCTCTTATGCTAAAGGTTTGTTTCTTAAAATATGTTTAGTTGACGTTTAATTTTACCCTCATTATGTAAGGGGACCAACCATAAGTTGTCGAGGGAGAAAATATTATGATTCAAAGGAGGTGAAGGTTCAAGTTTCCCTTTCCTATAAACTTCCTTCCATTAGAAGCACATTTTTTCTCGTACTATGGTTGTTTTAGTTCCAAATTTAGTTTGATTCAATTAAGCATTTACATGACATAATTTTATTTTATTTTATTTTTAGTGGACTCTATATTGGCTCAAATGCCTAGTCCCACCAAGAACAAATTGTAACCATTCTTAACAAAAAGTCAATGCTTAAATCAACCATAAGGACTTCAAGTGAAAATTTGTTCCTAAACCATTATCACATATACTCTTGTTTCTCATTTCATTTACATTATTTCTTATGTCTTTTTTGGCATCACTTTATAACATAAAGAGTTACAAAAGTACTTGTTGACAATTTTTTCACTTGTGTAAAAATGGGCAACTCGAAAACGTCATTACGATGGATAACATTGGTGAAGTATACCTAAGCTAGGGGAGTTTCTTTCAGATATATTGTTACTACTGAATTAATTAACGATTACATGAAATTTGTAGCTATGTTTGTTGTTACAAAATGTAACAGATCACATAGCTGCAATTTCATATTATCTTCAGCAAAAGAACACATGGCCTCGAAGAAAAGTTGTGTTGTCTTGATGAAGACATCCAATTGCAAAATAGATGAAATGCTAAGTTTTGGAACAACAAACATAAATGCAGATTGCAGAAATTAGAGTTCATTACTGGATGTTACAGGTTTTCTTTAATGTTCTTTCCTTCATGATTAAGACATTCAATTATATTACTGAGTTATTTAGTTCATCATACAATTCATACAGAAAGATGAAATGCAGAAATAAATACACAACTCATTTTCAGAATTCAATGTTTTATTCATAAGGAATTTCAAATGTGCCCACACAAGCCGTGGGATGTAACTGAAAAGTAAAGTACAACTACTTGAAATAAGAGGTACACATGCATGAAAGAGAAAATAAAGGAGTATGAGTGAACCCATCATTTCCTTGGGTCTTCTCCTTTGGTTGATGCATCTTCATCTTCAGCTTAATCCTCACCACTGGAAGCACTATACCTGAAAAGAAGAAAAGAACAAAATCATCAGTTAAGAGCTCAGGGTTAATCCATATTCCTACATTGTCCTAATTCGTGCATATGAATCTCTTACAACAGGAAGGAGATATAAATTACTTGGAGATCATACTTTGCATACATGATTTACTCACTCAGAAAGAAGGAGGGAGAAGAAAAGAAAAAGAAACCATGGACATAAGAGAGGCCAAAAAGCCTAAATATTTTCTAACTATTTTCTTAAGTGTGCAGTGCAGTTACAACCAAGAAGAAATAAATAAAGTCTTTCAACAAATATTGCAGAGTTCAATGACTTCTATCCTATGGCATAAAGCATTTAAGTCATTAAGTACATGTTGGAATGAAGGAAGAATACAACTCAAGTTTTAGTAACTGTCATACAAATAGAAGAAGTTACAGTGCAAAAGAGAGACTGACAAATAGAAGTACGTGTTTCAGATTGCAACTAAAGAAGAAGAATCAGATTTCAAGAAGTTGAAGTTAACTGGAAAGAAAGGATTATAGCTGAAACAAAATGAGAAAGAGGATTATGGGAAAATTTTGACAGGGCTTCACCATGTAAAATGGACATTTACATCTTTCCATCATGTTGTTTTTAACTAATACATGCTTTAAAAGATTTATGTAAATCAAGTAAGTGATACAGAAAAGTAGAAAAGCATGCCATGATCAAGATAACAGTTATTATGTTTCAGTTTCCAACAACAAATCAGCTTCAACAGAAAAGTGTTACATTATGTATTTTGAATCAGAAAATACAACTACTATAGCTGAAAAAGGAAGGAAGAGAGAATTCTAGAAAAAAAATTCCAAGGCTTCACCATGGAAAATCAACATTTCAAATTTTCCAGCATGCCGAAATACTACTATCAAAGAAATAAAGCATCTAAATAAAAGAAACAAGATTACAATATTTCAACAAAGCATCTGAATCAAGGCTTATGCCTGAGAATGGTATTACATGGATGAATAACTGCTTATAATTTCTAGAAAAGCCACATGCAAGGTACAAAGACCTCTTAAGATCAAGAACAAATTGCATAATCGAATGAAGTAAAGTAATTTCCAGTACCCATGGCAAGGGAAAGATACCCAAATCTGGGTTTTTACTATCTCGAACTTTAAATTGAAAAGTACAGATCAGGGTAAGGAAAACAATTTTTCACTGGTAAAATTGAAGTAGAGCAAACCCTCAAGTAATCATCAACTTCAGAATCAAAGAGTGTAAATGCAACTACAGTTACAAGAGATCAATCCAAAAGGTGAACTGAAGAGAGAAAATGCATGGTATGCTAAATGATACAATACCAATGGAGAACAACCAAGAAGGGTTTCGAGTACATATTAATGAGATTTTGAAGCAAAATAACAAATGCAAACATAACCTCGAGCAAGGTGTCAGAGCATAAGAGTTCGAGCAAGGTGAGACTTCAGAGTTCTTCAAAAGCATCAAAGTATTCAAGTCTTAGGATGAAACAGAACTCAAATAAAGAACAAAATAGTTCGAGTTTGAATCAAGAATAGAAAAGTTACCAGAAACTTTTATGAAAAACTTAGAAGTACAAACTTTAAAATAAAAGAGCTCTGCATAATGATGGAATAAGGTTTCAGTAGAAATATACAAAATTTGCAGACCCAATAGAAGTAGAGACGACAGATCCGTAATCAACTCACAATGAGCTCAGAATTTCAGAGTAAGGCTTCAATACCCAATTCTTGCCCCAAGTCAGATAATGATGACAACACAGAAAGGAAGATAGCTCCCAGTTGGTGTGATGATAAGATTTTGCATAAAGGAGAAACCCAAACCCATTCCGCAAAAATGAAGAAATTCCCAGTTAAAATGCGCTTCAGATTTATAAATAGACCCGATATTGGACGAAGTTTTACTTCTATGGAAACCACCTTTTCAAATCAAAGTAAGAAGCACTTTCAGAGGTAAAGTCAAACACAAGTACATGCCCTCAGTGAACTTCAGAAAAATCATGGCATTCATTGTACAATACAAAGTTTTGATGTAATACATTATCAGAAAGAAAACCCACTTCGTATAAGAAAAATGGCAAAATATTTAACTCTAAGCTACTATGAAATCGAGGGAATCAGATTTACCTTAAAAGTAGGGTTACAGGAACTCAAGAAATCCTTCATCAGGCCACCAGGTAACAGAAAATGGAATAGTACTTTAGAATCAGTTGTCCACTCAAAATTCCCCTGCTCTTAAGAAAGTGAAAATTTAAAATTTTGAGTTTAAGTGTCTTCTCTGTTGTACTGATAATGTGAAAAGCCAAAGAAATTGAGAAAATCTACGTTTTTGGGTCATTTTGTGTGTTTTTCGGGCCTGTCGGACATTTTTGTCCCGCGTGTCCCAAGTTCAATTGGGCCCTCTGTTCCCCGATCGGCCGGTTCACCCGAAGTCTGTTCTTTTCGGGCCCGTCGGACATTTTTGTCCTGCGTGTCCCAAGTTCTATTGGGCCCTCTGTTCCCCGATTGGCCGGTTCACCCGAAGTCTGTTCTTTTCAAGCCCGTCGGAACTTTTTGTCCCAAATGTCCCAAGTTCACCCGGACCAATTGTTCCATTTTCATCCGATTCAGCCGAGCGCGTACTTCACGTATTTTTGTCCCGTGTGTCCCAAGTTCAATTGGACCCTTTGTTCCCCGATCAGCCGGTTTACCCGAAGTCTGTTCTTTTCGGGCCCGTCGGAACTTTTTGTCCCAAATGTCCCAAGTTCGCCTGGACCAGTTGTTCCATTTTCGTCCGATTCGGAAGTCGCGTACTTCACGCTTTCGCGTCCCTCATGTCCCAAATGAACCAAAGTGCTATTTGTGCTAATTTTTCCCGCTCTACCCGAATACCTTGCTTTTCAAATTAGTAGGTATGTATTAAATGCGCATTCATTGCCTTTCTCTCTCCTAAACGGCTATATAACGAGCGAACCCCCTATGCTTTTGCACACTGCTTTCATGCTATCTTTTGCTCGAACCTTTGCCATCTAAATTCCTGCGCGCGTATCCATTTTCCTCTGCAATTCCTTCCCAAGTCTAGCTTGCAGCTTTGCCCTCCGAATTACTACCAACATGAAGATTAAATTTCAGGGGCAAGAACAAATCTCACCACTAGAGTCTGTCGTTCCCGATATCGGGGACAGTGAAGTTCGCCATCTTGACTTTAGTGATTTTTGGTCGAGGATGACAGACGCGAACCCTACACCAATGGTACGAGATGATTCATGACAGGTGGTTTGGCTTTATTTGGTGGTTTCCCAATCTGCAATGCAATGTGCGAGATACGGTGCTTTCACGCGGAGCTCATTTCAACCCCGATTCGAGTGAATTGACCAATATACATGGGAGCTCATTGCCAAACTTGGCCATGCCGCCATTGCACCTTGCACTAAGGATTCGAGAAATGAAGAAGTGCCTCGGATTTTGGACCCGAGTCTACACCAACACGTCGGTACCACGTGGCGAGACATAGCCGAGGCATTGAAGAGATTCGAGCGGGATTTTGAAGTCGATGGGTCCCTCCCGACCATAAGCACTGTCTTCTTCTCCTTATTCTTCTCTTCTCTTCCAATTCTTTCTCTCGGATTTATTGTAATAAGTTGAGGTATTGCGATTGGAAATCCTTAACTAATCTTTAGTTAAAAGAAGTAGTTACCAAGAGTAACTGATTTGTAAACTATATAATGGCCTCTCCTCGCCATTTTGCGAAAGGAAGAACTTGGCTTATTTTCTGAAAGTGTAAATAAATCATAAAGAAATCAATACAGAAGGGCTTTTCATTCTTCGTCTATCTGATCTCTTTTATCCCTAAGCTTTTCATTTAATCTTGTTAAGATCATTTGTCTGTGTTATGATAAGAAGCTTTGTATTCTTGCAGATGTTATTTATAGAACTTTGTGTCTTTCAAATTTCATCTTACTAAGTATGATACAAATGATCTTGTTTCAATTCACTGTAACTTCGCATACATAAAGAATTACTCTGTCATCTATAATTCTGAGTGTTGCCTTTCTGCTCATTCTCGTATTCTCATTCCTCAGTCCTTTTGTAATTGATGATCCTTATAGAAAACACTTTCATAATATCCAAGTTCAACAAAGAAAATCATGTTTTGTATATTTGTAAATAGGTTCGTTTTTGAATAAGGGAACCTCTCCCATTAAAGAGGAGGGACTTCTTGTCCCACATTTGTTGCTCTTCTTAAGTAAAGTCTTATTGACGACCAACAGAATCCACTACCACGACATCCGTCGAAGTAGTAAAATATCGAGCAGAGGAAAAAACCAGAGCTCGCAGAAGCCCAAAGAAAATATTCATGGCGGTAATAGAATTTTCAGAACTCAAGGCAAAGCAAAGAACCTTAAAAAAAAGTGTTCACGTTCACAGAAACTCACAGAGGTCAAAGGATAATATAGTTCCAAGCTTGAAGTCTATAAAATGACGGAAAACATCCATAATCATCCCACTCAGAAAACTCGTAAAGGAGCTATAGATTCTCAAAGAATCAGAAGGCCAAAAGATGTAGAAGAACCGAACTCAGAAACTACAACAATGGCTTCCCAAAGAAATTTTCCAGGGCTTCGCCCATGACTCCCGAAAAGACCAGAATGGAGTGATCATTGAGGTTGAATGACCTTTACCACCGAGCTCAAGAGTTGGGTTAAGTTCGAACTCAATCACAGTCAAATATCAATGGCCACGAATCGAAAGGACACAAGATCAATGCTCAGGGATTGATCTCCAATATCAAAGCAAACCATCATGGTCATTTGCCACCGACCACCTTAATTGCTAGGTTAGAAACCCTAACCACAGGTCAAGAATCAACGACACCTAATCAAACAGTATAGAGATCAACGACCCGAGATCGATACCATTTTCCAAAGCAAACACGACCCAACTTAGTGCCACCGATAATTCAAATGGAAGGGGTGAGTCACCATGGAGAGGGGGCCAGCCCCACGATTAAAAAAATTATCATTGCATCGAATTTCAAAAGTCTAAACCATAGACTATGTCCTCATGGTCAAAGAGAGCCAATCACTATACATGCCAACAATAATCACTGAAAAGGTAAAGTTAAACCTTATCCTCTTCAAAATGCAAAAGCCGACAAAAATTACATAGTCATGTTTTATTCAAAGGTGGCCGAATGTAGTATGGTGATCCTTCTACAAAATTCCCTTGTATTATTTCAAAATCATGGTAATATGCTAAGTCCAAAAGAGTGGCCAAACCAATAAGGACTAATGGTGAAGTGCAAGGGTGGCCCCACAGACTGCAGAGGAAAAGTTGAGCATGTGCACATGGAGGTGGTCCCCATCAAGTGGATGTGTGGATGGATTATTTTGTAAATTTTGCAAGTGTTGTAATTATTTTTCTCACAAACAGGAGTTAATTTTTGCATGCTTCACTAGGGGACAAAACATACAAGAAGATGAATTCACATGCACAAGGAAAGAGACTTGCCCAACAAGCAAGCTTATTATTAGAAAATTATTCACCATTATTTTCTTAAAAATAGAATAGTCAACTTCAGTTTGACTGAGATGTAATCAAAGGCTATTAATGCCTATTTGTAATTGCATGTTCTATTTTTATTCCTTTATTTATTAATAGATGAAGGATAAAAATAGGATGCATGGGCGAGTACAAGCCTTAGTCTATTTTTAGGAAGGGGAAAATCAAATTTGCTATATATTGTGTGCTTTGGCAAAGCAAAAGGAGGAATTTTTAGATACAAGAGTGTTGAAGCCATTATTTAGCCAGTTTTGCCCTCTCAATGTGAAGTATTTTCTACGCTTTCCAATTATTTGCAATCTGTGTATTTTTTTCATTAATCTTGTGAATGCAAATTCCTGGTTAATCATCTTACCCGTTGCAAATTTAGTAATTTCTACATGATATTAATGTGCATGTTTATCTTGGTAGTATTGTTGTGATACTTTCCCTCAATACCTCAAAGTGTTTTGCCCTTAACATTATGCAAAAAACTATTGGTTTGTGCATCAAGAATCCTTTCATACCCACAGGACTGAGGTGTTTCCATTGTATCTACAAAAGAGAGAGATAAAATTTGGAATCTTAGAACACCTGCAACCATCTCTCTATAGGGTGCACTTTCGAGAGATAACAATTTTTAGCATGCCCAGTGGGACACGAATCAGAACTGCATACAAGTTACAGATATTTACAATAAATCTTACATCAGATAAAAGTTACTTTCGGATAGCAAGTTGTAGCAATCTATTTTAAAGACTTAAAGATCTATTTGGTGACTCTGCAGGGCTAATTTCAAACCAATATTGCAGCATGTTCCATGCCTAAAGTGACTACAATATCATCGATAAGAGGAATTCCTCCTAAGTTTGTTTCTTTTCCTTTGAATTATGTAAGAAGGAGAAGAGTTAGTAATACTTTACCTTATAATAGGTATGGTTTTGATAACCCTCCTCCTAATATTACTTCACCGCGTGTCAATATTTTTGTTCAAATCTCATTTTTTCAAATGGCTATTCAACCACCAAGGAATTTTGTGACTTTACTAATGGCAGCCCATTAGTAATCCCATTTTACCATGACATCCCTAATGCTGCCATGAAAAGTTTGCCATCATTCACTGGTGAAAAACAAGTTACACCTACAAAGCACATTAAAGATGTCGTAGCCTTATGTGCAGTTCATAATATTACTCTTGAGGATGTAGCTTTGATACTTTTAGCTGCATTTCTTAAAGGACAAAGCTTGCAATGGTATAGAAATTTAGAGATTGCATGCATAAGAACTTGGGATGACTTAGGCGATAAATTGAAAAACAATTTCAAGATAATTCAGATCATTTATCTCTTATAGAACATTTGTCTACCATTAAAAGAGCTCCCAATGAATTTATGTCAAGTTTCAACATCCATTTTACCAGAACTTGGGAAAGAATTCCAGCAAGTGTTAAGCCTCAAGCTAATCACGCTTTTCTTTATTATCTTAGGGCATTAAACAATGATATTTCAACTATGATTCAGTCTATGGGAGGAGAGATGCTCCTAGTAGCCTATGATATCGCCATCCGAGCTAAAAATAGTCTTATTCAAGCTAGAAAATTAGCACCAAGGCCTTCAATGCCTTTTTGGAATATTTAGCACCTATTCCTCAGCCTATCACAATTATAGAACCTGTTGTTTCCACCCCATCAGATGATGTATTTAAAGCTTTGTAGACTATGGGGAACAAGATGACTTTAATTGAGAATAGGCTTGCATTACCTAGCAGACCTTATCAGGCTCCTTATCAAGCAAAATCAACTAAATCAACAAAATAGGCAGCCTTACCAATAGAATCAAAATTATAGACAACCTTATCAACAAAGGCAATTTGACCCAAAGGCTCCTAGTTCATCTAACACTTTAGTTCCAGTTAATATGGATACAAAAGAGTGGTGTTAACCTTGTAGTCAACCTCATTCAGCTACAAGTTACCCAAATACTTTTCTGAACATAAGTCTTGTTGCACAACCTCAATCTGAGACATTGTTCATGCCTCAAATGGAGGGTGGGTAGCAAGATACTCAGGTTCGAAGGCCCCTGAACAAAATTTAGTCAGTTTCAGTGAAGATGATTTCATTGCAGTTACTACTAGGGCTCAAGAAAAGGTTGCAGAGAGTAAAAAACAACAAAATAAGCATGTTCTACCTATAATCGTTGATAAAACAACAAACATAAGCCCAAAACCAGCTAATAGTGCATCTATTTCCAAAAACAACAAGTATTACAGCTAGTAAAGAACAACAAAAACAACTATAGCTTGATCCAAGAAGGTTATTTATACCTCAAATATCAAAATCAGTTGAAGCAAAATCAAGTTTTCACTAAAGCCTATGCTAAAACATTATAATATGTTTCTAAAATTGTTGCTTCTTTTAACATTGTTGATGTAATGAAAAAGCATAATGTTAACATCTCAATGTGGGATGCTCTAAGTATTCCAGGACAACAAGATTTACTTTCTCATGAACTAGCTAAGCTGCAGATTTCTTCTAAAACAATAGAAAAGGAAGTCCAGAAGGCAGACATGGTCCTTAGAACAATGGAACAAGACCACATCAAAGAAGTTAAATGGATGGTTTAGAAAGTCTTAAATGCTCATGACATCAAGAAGCCACCACCATTTTATCTATCACTGATTATTGGAGAACATCTTGTTCATAACTGTATGGTGGACAAAGGTGCAGGTATCACAGTTACACCAAAAGAAATTGCAAAAAACTTGGGTCTGCAGTATAAACCTATAGAAAAGAGTGTCTTACAACTTGATGGAACTGCAACTAATACAGTTGGTGTAATCATGAATTTAGAGGTAACATTGTATGCTTGCCCAAATGTTTCTATTCTACAAGATGTCACTGTTGTAGATTTACCTCCTTACTTTGCATTATGCTTATCCAGAGATTTCACAGGAAAGATAGGAGGTTATCTCTCTTCATATTGGTCTTTCTTATTTTTCACTACTCATTATGGGACCAAAGTTACTATCAATTTAGAACCATTGGCCATATTTCACATTGAGCCTCACGCTTGTAATGCAGTAACTAATTATTCATCTTTAGACCAGTCTGATTTTGATAATGTAGCTCATGTTTCAGCATTAGATGGTGTTTCTAACATGTTTATGGATGAAAAGACACATGAAGAACATGCTCATGATCCTTTCAAAGAAGTTGAAGAACACATATTTGGTGTGTATTGCTTGCATGAAGAAAATACACCAATTCCCTTGCTTTGTCCAAAATAGAAAATGCAACGGAAGGGATTTGGAAGCTTCATTTTCATGGGGCTAAAAATAAGAAAGGACAAGGAGCAGGTTTGATGCTCACTTCCCCAATGAACGAAAGGTACTTCTCAACTTTGAGTCTCCAATTTTCATGCACTTGCAACGTAGCTGAATACGAAGCATTAATTCATGGTTTACTTTGGGCCAGAAAGAGAGGTATTAACATGCTATAGATTTTTGGTGATTATGAGTTAGTTATCAATCAAGTAAGAAATTTCAATGTTTGTAAGAATCCGTTAATGAAGTCTTACAGACATAGAGTTTCAGACTTAATGGAATATTTCAAAGCTATTAACATCCAATTCATTCCTAGAACAAAAAATAAGCATGCAGATAGACTTGTAGTAGTTGGTGCTAATTTTGAAGTGTTGGAACAGATAGAGAACAAAATTCAGCCTCATATTAAGCTAGTTGTCAGGCCTTCAATACCTGATAATGATTTGAACTGGCAGGTTTTTGAAAATGATGATCAAATTTGTAGATTTTTGTAGCAAGAAGCTGAATTTTCTGCAATAAATTAGGATAAATTACAACACTTATATTGTGACCAGATTGTTCAACTAAAGATAAATAAGTTACCTCGAGGTCTTGTCACATTAGAAGACATCTTCAACACTGATGATCAGTTAAGAAAAGACAAAACTAAGATATCAACACATGTTGAAAACTATAAGGAGATCTCAGTTGATGAAGGGAAAAAATTATTTCTTAGAAAGGTATGTGTTAGAGTAAAATCACAGCACCCCTAAATGAGTCATGGATATTCTTTTCTAAGGCAGGGTCATTTGGTGTGATTTTCATAACATTGGATCATTCCCCAAGTTGTGGGACTTGCAAATGGGAATGATCCTCCAGAGAAGGTTGGTTCCTCTTCCTAATCCTAGCACTAAACTACTTCTAAGGAAGGAAATGTGACTATCTACTCCTAATCTAACAATTCCAAGGGACCAGGAGAGAGAGAGCATGAAAATAAAGAAATCCTACACTACAAAGGTGATAGCACCAAGAAAAGGGAACTGCTGATCACAAACCCAACTACCTGAAATGGAGAGAGGTGAGCAATGGAGAGGATGGACAGATGCATCATAGACCAAGGATAAAGTTCACATAGAACACCATTTCAAACCCCTTAAACACAACTCCCAAAACTTGTAATGGACATCAGAGATATGCATAGTATACCCTGCAATGGTGAGAGGCAAGAAGAGACAAAAGAATGAGAAAAGGATGGACAAAACGCATCATGAAAACAAATTTTTTGCTCCAAGAGTTCAAATAGTACACCATTAACGGGAAAGAGGCAAGAAAATTCCATTACAAAGCCAAGGGAGGAGACTTAAACTCCACATTCAACCCTGGAGAAGAAAGAGATAGGAAGGCAGGGAAGAAGAATGAACAACCCTTTACAATGAATCTTGCCCCTATATTTATAGATTTGATTGGAGAGAAGAAAGAGAGAGGGAAATGGGAAAAGTGGGTTGAAGCTCAACCACTGCCATTAATGCTTCTGACAAAATATGCCCCAAATCTGTCTTTACTACGTGATTCCTTGATTCGGTGCCTTGAAAGAGAGAGGAAACAACGGAAACGCAGATCAAATCCGATCTGGTTGTTGAGACAAATGGATCTTGCATTGAAGGCTCGAAGAGGTTTCCTCCATTTTACTTTACATAACCTCCTCAAAAATTAAAGTCTCAGACCTCCATGACATAGGTGAGGCCGAGATCTTTCCAACGGTGTTAGATTTGTAATATTTCAAGCCCTAAGTCGAAATATATGCCCCTTCAAAGTTTGTATCGGGTCCGTACAGGAGGGCGGGAAAATAGCTTGAAAAATGGGTCCCCTTTTGATAATGTGGGACACGTGGTAGCCAGATTAGGGAAAAATCAGGTTTACGGGTTCAGAATTTATCTTTTCCCCTTTTTCGCGAGAATCACAAAATCCAAAAAACTCATGTGGCCTCGCTACTCTGCTTGGACACGTGGCACCCTTTTATTGGCTGAAGGTGCACTCCAATCTTTTCCTTTGTGCCGTTTTGTCAAAAGAAAAATTTTCACCTTTTCCTCCGACTCCCGCTTTGGTTTGACTCGGGCTCAAATGCTGACATTTTCCTCTTGGCAGAATCGCAACCCATTTTGTAACTTTTACACCCTTTGGGGTAAGGGGAAAAAAACTAACCTTTTCCCCGATGACCCGCTTTGACCTGGGACACGTGGCGACACCACTTGTTTGAAAACCCTTTATCTATTCAATCCTTGAATCAACGCCATTTTTTCCCTTCTTGCTCGTAGCCTCTCTCACGTCTTGCCCCTTCTTCTTCTTCGACCCTACAATTCTATTGTTGAATCTTCCTAAAGCTTGTAATATAGATTTAAGACATGAAACGACGTGACAGAGTCATTTCTTCTCTTTCTTCTTGCACAGGGTCATGGCCAATGCAATATTTTGCCTTGGGGGTGAAATATGGATAACAATTTGGCGACTCACGGGAACATCTACCTACTAGATGAAGAGACCAATGGCCTTGAAGCATTCATTAGGCATGGAATCTACCTGATAAACACGAAACTGATCTGAAATTTTGAAGATATGATCCTGAGCCACTTTGGAACCCACTGAACTTGGAGTTGAACTTCACCAAAAGCCAACTAAAATGGGCTGTGCAAGAGCAAAACAACAGCACACAAAACTATGTACAAACTGAAAATCATACATACCCCAAGTGGGATATGGAGAGTGTTCAAAAGCACTTCTTCTACTGAAAATAAACCTACCTACTCTACTCTAACCAAGAGCATAGGGAACTCAAACAAAACCTATAATTGGCAGGGAGAAATAGATTCCCTTCCTAAAAATGGCGAGTCATGCAACTGATTTGGCTCTAAACATGGCTGGTGGATGAGTGAAAAACTAACCACAAGCTAATCTTCCACCCAACTCATCAAGGTATCAACATTAATTGAAAATACCTCTTCAAGCTGACCTGCATTGGACTCCTGGAGGTATTGATGGTGACCCTTGGTACCTTGGTACTCATCCTCATGCCCTGAAGTAGGCATGACTAGTTTTGGCTTCTCCATTGGCTCCAATGAAGCCAAGTACCTGATTGGGCACAGTCTGATCCTTTGAATGCACCCCTTGTTCTGAGTTTCAACTCCAAGAATGGAGTTTTCTTGTGGACCTTCTTGGATGAATGGCATGAGAGAGATGATGACATCCTCCTGCCTTTTGCCTTCCTCCTCTTTTGAAGAACATGGAAGATCAAGATCTTCCAACCTTGGTTCTAGAGGGCCATTATGGAGTGCAGGATTTTGCACTTGAATATTCTCCTTCATGGCAGTAAGTTCATGTGCGTGGAAGATAGATGGAGGATCAAATGATGTAATCTCCATGGGCTCCTTTTCATCAAAGCAATCTCTTAAGATTGACAGAAAGTCTACCTTCTTGTTGTCTTGCTGCAAGTGCTCTACCTCCTTAATGGTGTCCTCTTGATCTGCAACTTGCTCACCATGGTTTCTCTCTTCCTCAAACATGAAGTTTGAGAGATCAAACTCTTCTTCAACATCGTAGCTTGAAGGGGATGAAGTGGGAGGAAGAACTAAAGGTTCCCTTGTAGCCTGCTCCACACTTAAAGCCTCTGGAACTGTATGGTCCTCTTCCATCATGGGTTCATCAATCAAATCAGGCCCTTGAAATGAAAGAAAAAATTCTTCAATGATGCCTTCTTCATTAAGTGGCCTCAAAACTAATCTGATCTCTCCCAGCTACTCCTCTTCAATGGGGCTTGGGACTAATTGTTCCTCCTCTTGTTCTTCTCTTCTTTTGCTTGCAAACTCAACCTCAGCCACCACTAGTTCTTCAATCTTGACCTCCTCTATTGGCTTGACCATCAAGGGTATCTTTGTAAACCCAAATTTGGTAGCCCAACTCTTAAGATTGTCTGTCATTTCTTTTCTATTGGGATCTTCTTCTTGCTATTCTCCTTGACTGGATTCTTGAGTCTCTTCCCAACATGGGCTTGGGAAAGCAAGAGGAGTGGCAGGTTGGGGTTTAACCATCTTTGTAATTTTTTTGGTGGGAAGGGAGGTGTAACTTCTTGTTTATTTGGAGGGGATGATTGTTTGGAAGGCAAAAGGACAGAAGAATTGAGATGAGGTGGAAGACTATGAGATGGAGAAATGAAATCAACAATTGGGGTAGCAAGTTAGGGGCTTGACTCTTGCCTCTGCTGAAATGATAAAGATTGAGGAAGAGAAAATGAAAGGCAAGGAGCTGGTGATATACTTACCCATTGACAAGGTTGTCCGCACTTTGCTCATAAGCCCCAATGTCCTCATTCCACTCTGTAAGTTGAGGCAACACTTCAACCATGAAGTCAATATTATCTTGAGGGTTGTAATGTCTTGGAAAAGTGGCATCCCATGGACAAGGTGTCCTGTAACCAATCTTGAATGCCTTCATTTGTGCTATGCCCCTTGACTACACCATGTTAATCTCCATTTTTGGATTTTCTCGAAACAGACCAACATCTTGCATTTGATTTTCTCATTTTTGCATATCCTGCTCTTGGAAAGCTCCATAGCCAAACTTATTTTGGCACTTGCTGCTCATAGGGGTAACCATGTTGATTTTGGATTTGCTCAAAATGTTGGTTTGAAGGATTTGTAAAGCTTATTGGAGTTGGAACATACTGTTGTTGCTGTAGATGTGAATTCCATGGTGGGAATGAAGTCATGATTGCACAACTTCATGGGATTGAAGAAGATGAAGGAGATGGAAGAAATAATGGGTGGAAATGGATGGGAAGAAGGTCTGCAACTCGGAGGGATGAGTGTTTGACCGATGGAGTCGCCAAATATGCTTGAAAGTGCCTCTAAAGGTTGAAATATTCACCAAGAGAACATCGAACCTAATGAAGTGAAGTGGTAAGGTGCTTGATCATGTCCCATCAGTGTGCCAAAAATGTTAGTGCAAAATCATAGCACCCCCAAATGAGTTATGGATCTTCTTTTCTAAGGCATGGTACATTTGGTGTGATTTGCATAACATTATATCATTCCCAAGTTGTGGGACTTGCAAATGGGAATGATCCTCTAGAGAAGACTAATTCCTCTTCGTAATCCTAGCACTAAACTACTTCTAAGGAAGGAAATGTGACTATCTACTCCTAATCTAACAATTCCAAGGGACCAAGGAGAGAGAGTGAGCATGAAAATAAATAAATCCTACACTACATAGGTGATAACACTTGAAAAAGGGAACTGCTGATCACAAACCCAACTGCCTGAAATGGAGAGAGGTGAGCACTGGAGAGGATGGACAGATGCATCATAGACCAAGGATAAAGTTTTCACAGAACACCATTTCAAACCCCTTAAACACAACTCCCAAAACCTGTAATGGACATCAGAGATATGCATAGTATACCTTGTAGTGGTGAGAGGCGAGAAGAGACAACAAAATAAGCAAAGGATGGACAAAACAGATCACGAAAATAGATTTTATTGCTTCATGAGTTCACATAGTACACCATTAATGGGAAAGAGGCAAGAAAATGTCATTACAAAGCCAAGGGAGGAGACTTAAACTCCACATTTGAATTTGGAGAAGAAAGAGAGAGGGGGGAAGAAGAATGAAAAACCCTTTACAATGAATCGTGCCCTTATATTTATAGATTTGATCGAAGAGAAGAAAGAGAGAGGGAAACAAGAAAAGTGGGTTGAATCTCAACCACTGTTGTTAATGCTTTTGATAAAATATGCCCCAAATCCATCTTTACTACATGATTCCTTGATTTGGTGCCTTGAAAGAAGAGGAAATGATCGAACAGATTGAATCCGATTTGGTTGTTGAGACAAATGGATCCTGCATTGAAGGCCCAAAGACATTTCCTCCATTTTCCTTTACCTAACCTCCTCAAATATTAAAATCTCATACCTCCATGGCATAGGTGAGGTCGAGATCTTTCTAATGGTGTCAGATTTGTAATATTTCAAGCCCTGAGTTTAAAGATATGCCCTTTCAAAGTTTATATCGGTCCATACAAGAGGGTGGGAAAACAACTTGAAAAATGGGTCCCCTTTTGATAATGTGGGACACGTGGCAGCCAGATTAGGTCAAAATTAGGTTCGTGGGTTCAAAATTTATCTTTTCCCCTTTATTCCCAAGAATCACAAAATCTAGAAAACTCCCGCAGCCCCGCTGCTCCCCTTGGACACGTGGCATCCTTTTATTGGCTGGGGAGGTGTGCTCCAATATTTTCCTTTGTGCCATTTTGTCAAAAGGAAAATTTTCACCTTTTCCTCTGACTCCCGCTTTGGTTTGACTCGGGCTCAAACACTTGACTTTTTCCTCTTGGCGGAGTCGTGACCAATTTTACAACTTTTACACCCTTTGGGGTAAGGGTAAAAAAATAACCTTTTCCCCGATGACCCACTTTGTCCTGGGACACGTGTGACACACCGTGCTTTTTAAAAACCCTTTATCTATTCAATCCTTGAATCAATGCCTTTTTTTCCCTTTCTTGCTCCTGGCCTCTCTGCGGCACTGCCCCTTCTTCTCTAACCCTGCAATTCCATTGTTGAATCTTCTTGAAGCTTGTAAAATATATTTAAGACATGAAATGGCTTGACAGAGTTATTTCTTCTCTTTCTTCTCACACAGGGTCATGGCCGATCTAAGATTTGTCTTGGGGGGTGAAATATGGATAACAATATTTTGGTTTGACTCGGGCTCAAACGCTGAATTTTTCCTCTTAGCGGAGTGGCGGCCCATTTTGCAACTTTTACACCCTTTGGGGTAAGGTAAAAAAACTAACCTTTTCCTCGACGACCTGCTTGACTTAGGACACATGGCGACACCGCGCTTGTTTGAAAACCCTTTATCTATTCAATCCTTGAATCAGCATCATTTTTTCCCCTTCTTGCTCCTAGCCTCTCTGCGGCACTGCCCCTTCTTCTCTGACCCTGCAATTCCATTGTTGAATCTGCCTGAAGCTTGTAAAATAGATTTAAGACACGAAATGGCTTGACAGAGTCGTTTCTTCTCTTTCTTCTCGCACAGGGTCATGGCTGATCCAATATTTTACCTAGGGGTGAAATATGGATAACAATTTGGTGACTCACGGGGACATCTACCTGCTAGATGAAGAGACCAGTGGCCTTAAAGCATCCATTGGGCATGGAGTCTACCTGATAAACATGAAACTGATCTAAACTTTTGAAGATCTAATCCCAGAACCACTTGGAAACCCACTGAACTTGGAGTTGAACTTCACCAAAAGCCAACTGAAATGGATTGTGCAAGAGAAAATAACAACACCAAAACTATGTACAAACTGAAAATCATACATACCCCAAGTGGGATATGCAGAGTGTGCAAAAGCACTTATTTTGATGAAAACAAACCTACCTACTCTACTCTAACCAAGAGCAAAGGGAACTCAAACAAAACCTGCAACTGGCAGCAGGGAGAAATAGCTTCCCTTCCTCAAAAATGGCAGCCATGCAACTGATTTGGCACTTGAACATGGCTGGTTGGATGAGTGAAAAACTAACTACAAGTTGATCTTCCACCCAACTCATCAAGGTATCAACATTAATTGAAAATACCTCTTCAAGCTGACCTACATTAGACTGCTGGAGGTATTGATGGTGACCCTTGGTACCTTGGTACTCATCCTCATGCCCTGAAGTAGGCATGACTAGTTTTGCTTCTCCATTGGCTCTAACAAGCCAAGTACATGATTGGGCATGTTTGATCCTTTGAATGCACCCCTTGTTCTAAGTTTCAACTCCAAGAATGGAGTTTTCTTGTGGACCTTCTTGGATGAATGGCATGGGAGAGATGATGACATCCTCCTGCCTTTTTCCTTCCTCCTCTTTTGAAGAACATGGAAGATCAAAATGTTCCAACCTTGGTTCTAGAGGGACATTATGGAGTGCAGGATTTTGCACTTGAATATTCTCCTGTATGGCAGCAAGTTCATGTGTGTGGAATATGGATGGAGGAGCAAATGATGTAATCTCCATGGGCTCCTTTTCATCAAAGAAATCTCTCAAGTCTGACAGACAGTTTACCTCCTTGTTGTCTTTTTCAAGTGCCTACCTCCTTCATGGTGTCCTCTTGATCCGCAACTTGCTCACCATGGTTTCTCTCTTCCTCAAACATGAAGTTTGAGAGATCAAACTCTTCTTCAACATCAGAGCTTAAAGGGAATGAAGTGGGAGGAAGAAATGAAGGTTCCCCTATAGCCTACTCCACACTTAAATCCTCTGGAACTGTATGGTCCTCTTCCATCATGGGTTCATCAATCAAATCAGACCCTTGAAATGAAAGCGAAAATTCTTCAATGATGCCTTCTTCATTGAGTGGCCTCAACATTGATATGATCTCTCCCAACTGCTCCTCTTCAATGGGGCTTGGGACTGATTGTTCCCCCTCTTGTTCTTTCTCTTCTTGTGCTGCAAACTCAGCCTCAACCACCACTAGTTCTTTAAGTTTGACCTCCTCTATTTTCTTGACCATCAAGGGGATCTTTGTAAACCCAAATTTGGCAGCCCAACTCTTAAGATTGTCTGTCATTTCTTTTTTGTTGGGCTCCTCTTCTTGTTGTTCTCCTTGACTGGATTCTTGAGTCTCTTCCCAACATGGGCTTGGGAAAGCAAGAGGAGTGGCAGGTTGGGGTTCAACCATCTTTGCAATTGTTTGTGGTGGGAAGGGAGGTGCAAACTTCTTGTTTATTTGGAGGGGATGATTGTTTGGAAGGGAAAAGGATAGAAGAATTGAGATGAGGTGGAAGAATAGGAGATGGAGAAATGAAATCAACACTTGGGGCAGCAAGTTAGGGGCTTGACTCTTGCCTCTACTGAAATGATAAAGATTGAGAAGAGAAAATGAAAGGCAAGGAGCTGGTGATTTACTTACCCATTGACAAGGTTGTCTCGCACTTTTCTCATAAGCCCCAATGTCCTCAATCCACTGTGTAAGTTGAGGCAACACTTCAACCATGAAGTCAAGATTCTCTTGAGGGTTGTAATGTCTTGGAAAAGGGCCATCCCATGGACAAGGTGCCCTATACCAATCTTGAATGCCTTCATTTGTGTTATGCCCCTTGACTACACCATGCTAATCTCCATTTTTTGGATCTTCTCCAACAAACCAACATCTTGCATTTGATTTTCTTCATTGTTTACATACCCCTGCTCTTAGAAAGCTCCATAGCCAAACTGATTTTGGCACTGCTGCTCATAGGGGTAACCATGCTGATTTTGGATTTGCTCAAAATGTTGATTTGAAGGATTTGTAAAGCTTATTGGAGTTGGAACATATTGCTACTGCTTTGTAGATGTGAATTCCATGGTGGGAATGAAGTCATGATTGCACAACTTCATGGGATTGAAGAAGATGAAGGAGATGGAAGAAATAATGGGTGGAAATGGATGGGAAGAAGGTATATAACTCAAAGGATGGGTTGTTGACCAAATGGAGTTGCCAGATGTGCTTGAAAGTGCCTCCAAAGGCTGAAATATTCACCAAGAGCACATCGAACTTGATGAAGTGAAGTGGTAAGGTGCTTCATACCTATCCCCAGGGGCATGCCAAAACTGTTAGTGAAAAATCACAACACCCCCAAATGAGTTATGGATCTACTTTTCTAAGGTAGGGTCATTTTGTGTGATTTACATAACATTGGATCATTCCCCAAGCTATGGGACTTGCAAATGGGAATGATCCTCCAAATAAGGTTGGTTCCTCTTCCTAATCCTAGCACTAAACTACTTCTAAGGAAGGAAATGTGACTATCTACTCCTAATCTAACAATTCCAAGGGACCAGAGAGAGAGAGAGAGAGAGAGAGCATGAAAATAAAGAAATCCTACACTACATAGGTGATAGCACCGAGAAAAGGGAACTGATCACAAACCCAACTGCCTGAAATGGAGAGAGGTGAGCAATGGAGAGGATGGACAGATGCATCACAGACCAAGGATAAAGTTCGCACATAACACCATTTCAAACCCCTTAAACACAACTCCCAAAACTTGTAATGGACATCAGAGATATGCACAATATACCCTACAATGGTGAGAGGCAAGAAGAGACAACAAAATGAGCAAAGGATGGACAAAACACATCACAAAATAGATTTTATTACTCCAGGAGTTCACACAATACACCATTAACAGGAAAGAGGCAAGAAAATGCCATTACAAAGCCAAGGGAGGAGACTTAAACTCCACATTCGACCCTGGAGAAGAAAGAGAGAGGGGGCAAGGAAGAAGAATGAACAACCCTTTACAATGAATCATGCCCCTGTATTTATAGATTTGATCGAGAGAAGAAAGAGAGAGGGAAATGGGAAAAGTGGGTTGAAGCTCAACCACTACTATTAATGCTTCTAATAAAATATGCCCCAAATCCATCTTTACTACATGATTCCTTGATTTGGCACCTTGAAAGAAGAGGAAATGGCGGAAACAAATCGAATCCGATCTGGTTGTTGAGACAGATGGATCCTGCATTGAAGGCCGAAGACATTTCCTCCATTTTCCTTTACCTAACCTCCTCAAAATTAAATTCTCAGACCTCCATGGCATAGGTGAGGCCGAGATCTTTCCAATGGTGTTAGATTTGCAATATTTCGAGCCTTGAGTCGAAAGATATGCCCCTTCAAAGTTTGTATCGGTCCATACAGGAGGGCAAGAAAACAACTTGAAAAATGGGTCCCCTTTTGATAATGTGGGACATGTGGCATCTAGATTAGGGAAAATCGGGTTCGAATTTATCTTTTCCCCTTTTTCCACGAGAATCACAAAATCTAAAAACTCTCGTGGCCCCACTACTCTTGGACATGTGGCACCCTTTTGTTGGCTGGGGAGGTGCACTCCAATATTTTCCTTTGTGTCATTTTGTCAAAGGAAAATTTTCACCTTTTCCTCCGACTCCCCACTTTGGTTTGACTCGGCTCAAACACTGACTTTTTCCTCTTGGCGAGTCACGGCCCATTCTACAACTTTTACACCCTTTGGGGTAAGGGGCAAAAAACTAACCTTTTCCCCGATAACTCGCTTTGACCTGGGGCACGTGGCGACACCACGCTTGTTTGAAAACCCTTTATCTATTTAATCCTTGAATCAATGTCATTTTTTCCCCTTCTTACTCCTGGCCTCTCTGTGGCATTACCCCTTCTTCTTTGACCCTGTAATTCCATTGTTGAATCTGCCTGAAGCTTGTAAAATAGATTTAAGACACGAAACGACTTGACAGAGTCGTTTCTTCTCTTTCTTGTCACACAGGGTCATGGCCGATCCAATATTTTACCTAGGGGCGAAATATGGATAACAATATGTTCCTCAGCTGAAAAGCATTCATTTATTGATCTTTGAAAGAATTTAAATATCTTTTCACTTGGAGATACCAAGACTTGAAAAGATTTGATCCCGATTTAGCACAACATACTATCAATTATAATCAAATTCTAAACCGATTAGGCAAAAATAGATGCTTATGAATCCTAAAATAGAGCCTCTAATGAGGAAATAATTATCTAAGTTGATTGAATCAGGTATTATCTTTCCAGTTAAGCAACATAGGTCAAGCAGGAAATAGACCCAAATCAGCTAAGTATAAAGGAACTGACGAGCTCTCCACGTGTCAGCCTGGCAACGCAACTTCAAAAGCAAAAAATGCAAAAGGTGTCCGCAAGCCCGCTCCAATCAATTCCTTCCACGTGGGCGGCCCAAATTTAAAGTTGTAAAAGCAAATCGAATGGCCCATATTTTAACTGGCAAAATAATGTAACAGCGGTATATTTGAACCTGGTTTTTCCATCATTAACGTTTCTTTGCGAATCAAAAATTTGAAAGGGTGCGAATGGTTGGAATGAGTTGTAATTGTTTCTTGCTTGCTCGAGGAAGTTGTAACCATCTCTTGCGAGCTATTTTAGGGGCTTTCAAAGCCATTGTAAAGGGTTGGAATTTTGATATTCTAAAAACTGTAATTTCGAATTGGAAGAAATCAATACAAAGGTTCTCCCCTTTTTCCTCTGTTTTCTCTTTCCTTATTACTCTGACTTGTGAATCATTTAATCCTTGTATGCTTAGAAACTTTGTGTTCTAGTTGATACAATCTCAAGAACTTTGAGTTTGCAGATTGTGCCCATTATAAATGTGAATGATTCTATTCTATATCTCATTTGCTCAATACATATAAGGGTTTTATCTACCATCTCTTTTCCCTAAAAGTATTGTCTACTTCTACCTCCCTCCTCTCTTCAAGTCTTTTATCCTCATGTATTGATAACTTTCCAGGCATAAAGCACATTTCAAGATATCGGGAAACCACCATTGAATGAAAGATTGTGTATTTGTACATAGGTTTTGCCCTTGCTTTCAATAAGGGAACCTCTCCCATTAAAGAGGAGGGACTTGCTTGTCCCCTGACTATGGTTTCATTCCAAGTGCAAATCTGAAACCCAACAGATATAGATACAGATCTAGATCAATCGATTTGTATATAGTAAAATGAGGATATATTAGGGTTACAAATTTATATCCATGTGCAGTTTGATTTAACCCATAATGGCATTGATTTTAGGATGACTATTATTGAAATATCCATTTAGCACAGTTCCCTGTAATGTTATGTTTATTTATTTAATTTAATTCTCGCTGCAACTATCCAATTATTGTTAAATTTACAATGTTAACTTGAGTTTTAGTGTGGTTAATGCCTATGGATCTCAAACAAAGTGCTTATATTATTATGCAAGGAAAATGGTAGGTCTGAAAGGCCATTTAGGATGTATCGCTCTCCATGTTCTGCTTCGGGTTTTGAAGAGCCATCTACATGGTTGGTGGGTTTTTTTGACATGGGTCTATTTTTCCCGCTCAAATTTTATTTTTCTATTAAATACATGGAGAAACAAACAATAGATATAATACTTTTGAAGTTATACGATTCATATCATATCTTTTCAACCACAATCTTATCAATCTAAGGAATATCTATATCGAATGCCTTTAAAAAAATTTAAAATGTGTCATGAATCTGCAAACCCTAAATTTCCTTCATTAAACTTGTCCTATTAAGTAAATATTGATAATGGCGTATAGGATGAGGATAAATCTAAAATATCTATAACCTACAAACCCTAAAATTTCATTATTATACTTGTCATATCAAGGAAATATTGATAAAAAGACATACAAGGTGTGGGTGGCGTTTAATTGTTGTGAAAGCTCCCAACACCGATACAATGTGTGCAAATGACTTGCCTTACTTACCAATGATAATACACTAATTTTATTTCTATTATTGGAAAATGAGAGAGTACTCTATTTATATATATGCTTCATAAGTGGATGGGAGATTTGGACGTGTTTTAAAATGTAGTAACCAAGAGGTGTAAATACGTAAATATTTTATTATAAAATGATATGTAGGTTAAAGAAAAGTAGATTGAAGATTGGAAAAAGAGGACATGTATTAATATGTAGTATAAGAGTATTTATTAATTAATATTCCACCTACCATGTAACAATAAGATCAACAATACATATGAAATCCATGAGGGGATTAACTTTTTGTTTGTTTGTTATTTCTTTTAGGGGGCAACCCTTTGTATGTTTTTGTTGCATTTATGATGCGGTTTTGTTGAAGTTTTGCTATGGTATTGCAGTATTTCAGCTGCTTTGTTTTGTCTCAAGGGTGTCTTGGATTGTTCATACTCTCTGTTGACTGAGTGACCCCTTAGTATGTCCCCATTAAGATTGGGTTTCAAACCTGCATCCTCTTGGAATTTCCCCATTTTTAATTGACCCCTTTGACTGCAAATTCCACTCATGTGAAAAATGCAAGTGGCATAGAGATGATAATGTGGAGCAAAAATAATTTGATAGCTTGATAGTCATTTTAAAACCTAAAACTTACCTTCTAACATATCTCCATTATATGTTGCCTTGTTTCCTTCCACACCACACTCCTTTTCTCCTTGTAACGATTTGAAAGATTTGAATGTGTATTCTTGAATTTTTACTCTGAAAGCATTTACATTTAGAATGTATATGGTTGGAAGCTCCTCCAATTGTCCTCGACTTACATCCATTCATTCAACATGATTCCATGTTTTCATATTCGTTACCCCATCACTAGATTATAATCCTTATGCCGACCAACCAAATTATAATCTTGTAACCGATCAAAATTCCGAATACGATTCTCCATAATTGTTCTTTACATGAATCGGGAAAATGAGAGGACAAGGTTTTGTGTCGGTGATCATTGTCGAAATATTTCATCAACACTAATACTGATGTTGGGAAACCCTAATTGCTACCTTATTCATTTAATAGAAACTCTTTTTGCAATTACGCATGTAATCGATGACATGAGGAACGGTAAACTTAGAGGTTCAGTGTAATACATATGTACGTTTTGACATTCAAACATGTGCAAGTTTCCCTTCAAACTATTCATCAACCATACCTTACTTTTATTCATGTGTGTGTGTGTGTGTGTGTGTGTGTGTGTGTGTGTGTGTGACTACCTCTTAACACCTCTTAACACCCCCTTTTGCTTCACACGATTGACACAAATGGCATGCGCTACATACATTCCTTGTTGTAAGAAAGAGGATTTTTGCATAGGTCATAGGTTCCCCCACCTATTTCCATACCAATACACTTCTCCTTTTCCAATCTCCTTCTTCACGCCCCCTTTTCTCGTCTAATGCTCATCTCCCTTAATTTTAACTTCTTCAACACATCTCCTTCGGTGTTTTCATCGCACATTTCACGTGCGATTGCTAGTTTAACTATTTATCGGCAATCTCATTGCACACTTTAGGTGTAATTGTTAGTTATACTCAACAAACATTATATTAAATAAGACAATTAATTGTATAAATCACTCGTTATTCTTATCGGTGTCTCAATCACACCGCCACCATATGATTACTAATGTAAACACAAACAACTACTTTATGAATTGAAACCAATTTCAGGCAAGGAGTTTGTGGCATGTAATTTGTATAAAGTATTTAATTTGTTTACAGAAATCGTGCAATTTGCAAACACCACTTGATTTCTAGTTTGTAATTGTAACAAAGGACAAGTAATGGAGTCAGCAGTACCACGGATTTGTTTCTACCAAATCATAGCACTCCCAAATACCTACTCTAAATCGCACGGTCTTATTTTGATTAAAAAAGATACATAATGATACGATACGGTCAATTTTGACACAGGCAATACTGATTATACTTAATCTTCATGCCGCCACTTGCAAGTTGCAACTCAAAATCTTCGCCCGCAACGCAGCTTTCTTTCAGGCCGTAGAATCTTCATGCCGTCAATTGCCCAAATCCGAACATAAAATCTTCTCCGTAACTTGTTTCCGATCTCATTTTATTCGTTGGGAGAAATAAGATCATTTACCTAATTCTGCACGAAACAGAGATTGCGATCTGTTAAACACTGTCAATCTCATTCCCAATGCAAATTCAAATTAAGTAACACTTTCGCCAGTGCCACCAATGTTTACATGTCTATCTTGGGCGACGTGATGAGACACGGAATATATGTATATTTTTTTATCGTTTCATATCTACTTTATATATACACCATCCAATGTTAATTTTGACGGTGACTTATACCGGTCAAACAATTTTTCTGTGATGATAATTGTTTATAGGGAGAGGTACGGTTATATGACCACACTAACTCTGAGATTTTATAAATCCACTTCTCAGTCATGTATGACTCTCAAAGTAACATGGTCAAGAAGCTTATGAAGTATTTTGTGTGTTTGTGGTGTTTCTTTACAACTTATTTATCATGATTACAATTGTATTAATCACTCATTTATCATGTTCATCTTTTGCATTGAATAAAACTAACAATCGTACGTGAAATGTATGATGAAAATGCCGAAGATATGATGAAAATACCGAAGAGGGTGGAGTGGAGAAATAAAACTTGAAGAAGCTAAAAAGAGGGAGATGATGAGGGGCGATGAAAAAGGGATTCGAGGGAGAAGTGCATTGTATTCCATTCTACCGTCTTTATCTTGCTCGAATTATTGACATGAGTGCAATTTGCGTTTAAAGGGGACAAACAAAAAATGGGGGAATAAAAATGTTC
This sequence comes from Taxus wallichiana var. yunnanensis, assembly GCA_018340775.1. Lineage (NCBI taxonomy): Eukaryota > Viridiplantae > Streptophyta > Pinopsida > Cupressales > Taxaceae > Taxus > Taxus wallichiana. The sequence continues at coordinate 703,656,007 of CM031243.1, read as the reverse complement.
CATGTTTGAAACCGAGCTGAAATGCTTGTTGCTTGGAACACATTGTAGCCCCACTTTTTAATTTAAAGATGGATAAATTACATGAAAACATGTGATGCATGAACAATCATCGATAATTGAGTCCGTCCAATGGTTGGCCATACATGTCTAGCGAGAAAAGGTTTTAGACTGAGGTCCTCCAGTATGTATGCGAGTGCAATTCAAGCTTAAAGCGGCCCAAACAAAAAATGGGGAAAATTCAATAGGTTCCATGGTTGAAACCCAACTACATTGCTTTCTTCATGTAGAAATATGTAGCCCCGTTTTTGTTTTGTTTTAAGATTGAGTGAATACAAGGCTAATTGTAGGAAAATATGTGATGTGTGAACAACCATTGATAATTGAGCCCCTTGAACGATTAGTCATAAAAGTGGTAGGTAGATTTTATTTACAAGTTGAGTTATGTGATTTTTTATTTTTATTTTTTTATGCCTTCAAGGTTTTGGAATGGACACCATATGATTTGTTAGAAAAAATGAATACATCAATTGAAAGATGGAATTAAATGCATGCATTTATCACACCTTTTCCTTAGCGCAAATTATAAGACCAAATAATATTCGTTATTTGTGTTCCACTTTATTGTCTCAATCTTGCTCACATTATTCACATGAGTGCAATTTGCGCTTAAAGGGACAATAAAAAAGGGGGAAATGTAATAGGTTTTAGGATTGAAACCCTAATGCAAACGACGTTAACGTTTTCAATTGACAATGTTTGACTTGTTAGATAAGATGAAAACATCAATAGAAAGTTGGAAATTAAAAAGTGAGAATTAAATACCTGCATGTACCACACCTTATCCATGGCTAAAATTATAACACCCAAATCATATTTTCTATTTGTGTTACACTTTATCGACTCGATCTCGCTCGCATTAGTCACGTTAGTGTAATTTATGCTTAAAGGGAAAAAATAATCAATGAGGAAAATAAAATAGCTTCCATGTTCGAAACCCAATTGAAATGCTTGTTTCTTAGAGCACTTTATAGCCCCCTTTACAATTCTAAGCTCGAGTAAGTGCAACGAAACAAATAATGTGTGAACAATCATTTATAAGTGAGTTCATGATATTATTAACTCAAGTGTAATTTGCACTTAAAGGTGCTAAAATAAAAAATGGAAAAATCCAATAAGTTCCAAGTTTAATACCCAACCGAAATGCTTGTTTCTTGGAGCACTTTGTAGCCCCCTTTACCGTTCTAAGCTCGAGCAAGTGTAGGGAAATATGTGATGTGCAAACAAATGGATCGAATTGTAAGACCAAATATCCATTATTTGTGTTCCACTTTATTGTGTTAATCTCACTCACATTATTCATGCACGAGTGCAATTTGTGCTTAAAGGGGCCAAAATAAAAAATGGGGAAAATCCAATATGTTTTAGGATCAAAACCCAAATGTGAACGACATCGAGGTTTTTGATTGGACAATGTTTGATTTGTTAGATAAGACATCCATCAATGGAAATTTGGAAGTAAAAAATGAGAATTAAATACCTGCATGTACCGCACCTTTTCCACGACACAAATTAAAACATGTAAATAATATATGATATTTGTGTTACACTTTATTGACTCGATCTCACTCGCATTATTCACATGGGTGGAATTTATGCTTGAAGGTCCGCAAAAAAAGGGGAAAATGGATAGTAGGCTCCATGTTTGAAACCCAATTGAAATGCTTGTTTCTTGGAGCACTCTGTAGCCCCCTTTACAATTCCAAGCTCGAGAAACTATAGAGAAACAAATGATGTGTGAACAATCATTGATAATTGAGTTCACATTATTCACGTGAGTGTAATTTTGGCTTAAAGGCATCAACATAAAAATGGAGAACATTAGATAAGTTCCAAATTTGAAACCCAACTGAAATAATTTCTTCTACTTTTTCTAAGTCTCAAAAAACAATCCTTAATAAATGTATTTTTTTGGAATTAAAAAGATAAAGACGTCTAAAAAGTTAATATAATTTAGCATGTACCCACTACTACAAGGGGGGGTCATTTGAGACATTAATTAGAGACAAAAATATATTTTTGTCTCTAATTAATGCACCCCTCCTACTTTTGTCTCAAAAACCCTTAATGTATTTTTTTAATTAAAAAAACTCTCTAATATAATTTGAGGCGCGCGGCTTGCAAAGCGGGCGAACTGGGCGAAAAATCCGAAGGCGTGGAAAATGGCCAACAAGCTCGGGCGGGAGGGAAACAAGCATGCACTAGATGGTGCGGATTTCAGCGACAGAGGAGGAGGGCGAGCTGCAGGTATCCGCCGTTTTGCCCTGTTTTGTTTTGTTTTAGTGAGCATTTAAGAGATTTATGCACAGAAATGGCCGCGATGGTTTGGTTTTCGACCTGTCCGGCCCTTACAGGATTCGAGGGTATATTTTGTGGCAGCTTCTAGGGAACATTTCTCAACTGCCATTTTTTAGATCTGTCTGATATTAGATCTTTGCTTAGCATTCGTATTTCAGATGGCAAGGGGTTTCTGATGTATTTTGTAAAATGTAAGATCTTCGGCCAGATTCCTAGAAATCTTGGATCACCTCTGCAAGAAAATGGGTACCTCTGCAAGAAACGGGTCAGGCGAAAGTACCACAATCTTGTTGTCTTCTAATTCGAGCACCACCGATATACTTATTAATTAGATTTTGTTTTCTTGGCACAACTTTAATTTTTATAAGAATCATTATATTACCTTGTGCCGTCGATAGTGTGCTCAGCTGGCGGTGTGTCGGTGGCTGTATCTTTTTCCCTCTATTTCAATACTGCCGCCGCCTGTGCTCCACTTTATCTGACATGGTATAGTCAAAACAAAACAGTCTTTATTTGCAATGGGTTCTGTAGCAGTTGGAACAGTACTGCTAGGAAAGCTGTTGTTATTATCTCCAAACAATCATACAAGATCTAATTGATAACACTAAACTAGAGTTCCTATATTCTACTAGCTCTGCCCCAACCAATGACAAAGTTAAACTCAATCTCTTTAATCCCCAACAAGCCTATCTGGCTGGATGGTCATCCTTGGGAAATAACTTACTGTACCTAATTATTTCATATCTGGATTCACCTCTTTGCAACAGGATGCATGATCTCAACACACTTAGTTGATCCAAATATTGCTTTTTATTTACCAAAATCTTAGCAAATGCCAAAAATCTGTTTAATATGTCAGGGCTTCCAGTTTAATATGCATTTTTATCATGCATATTAAACTGAAATCTGAGAGCTCGTGCATATTATTATTGTTGTTTAGGCCAGTAGAGCAGTACTCGACCAATAGGAGAGGATGCACTAGTATGAATACCAATGTATTACCCAATCTCCATCACATTCGCCAGAAGCTAGAGGAGATGAAATACCTGAACAATAATGGCAGTGTAAAGGATCATGAGAAGCCCGGTGTTGGAAACCCATTCCCACCAAGTTTTGATAATAATAATATTCAGAACAAGTGCAATTCTTCTACGCCATTGTTGCAGCAGGGCTCAGCCCCTAGTCATATGAGTGTTGATGACGCTACTGATCCTCTTGAGATAGTGGAAAGCTCCCAGCAGGTCGACCTAAGAGAGTTTCTGAGCAGCTGGGAGTAATTGAAGGTCCTTCTACTACAAGGAATGGCAAAAATCATCTATGCCCATCAGCTTCAGATACTATTTCTGATCCCTTACACTCATGCCAATTAGATCACTCCTCCAAATTGGCCTCCTTTGATGAAACATTATGGGATCCCATTGGAGTCCCATTGCAGGATTTCATAGAAAATAGTTACCTCCTGCAAAATCAGAGTAACCAGAGCCAAATCCAAGAGCAAGTGGAAGATCACTCCTTCTCTGAGTCTATATTAGACCAGTCTTTCTCAGGTTCTATATGGGATTTTCAAGAGGCGCAACATGAGCAACAAAATAACAGTCATTATTATGAGAGTTATGAAAGTTCTCCTTCCACAATACACAACCTTGTGCATCCTACATAATTTTTAGGTTTTTATTTCAAGTTGCCATACGTGCAAAGAACTCATCATTCAGTTCAACTTGATTGTTATAAACCACGCCTGCCATTTTTGTACAGGACAGGTGAAATGTCTTCAGATTAGTCCGTTCCTTTCTTTGCTTGTTTAGATCTTTAGATATGAATAAGAATTAAATTGTGTTTACCAGCTTCCAAATCTTTGAACATCTCAATTGGTGTCTGTTTTTTCTTCCACAGATATAAAGGGCTAAGATTCATTGTTTGAATGAAAACAATGTCTCTTCTTGGAAAATTCTTATGCATTCAACTTCATAACCAACCTAATTCATGAGTTTTCTTTATTTCTTATAAGGATCGGCAATTATACAATCTTTTTAGCTAACATTGCAAATTTAGTCAAAAATACACTGTGTTATCTTTTTTTAAAATCCCGGGTTGAGTTGGTCTGTTTGCATGTGAGATAAGTGACCTGATTCTTTGCTTTTAAGATAGAAAGAGCAGCACAATCAACTGAATATTTCAATGGTTGTGTGATCAAGATTAATATTGGGCTATAAATTTTTTTGTAGTTTCTATATGGTAGTAAATAATTTTGATAATTTTTGAAGTTTTTATGTGGCTATGGCCGCTCATATTGTCAGTTCTAAACCAGCTTTTATAGTTGTTGGAGAGACAATTTGCACTTGTCTTGCCTATTCTAAGTTAACCAACATGCTTAAGAGCTGATTTGTCGAATTCAAATATATATATATATATATATATATATATATATATATATATATATATATATATATATATATATATATATATATATATATATATATATATATATATATATATATATATATATATATATATATATATGACAGTAATGAAAAACTTAGAAATGCATGGAGATCTCAGACAATGTAATCAATACAATCGAGATTTTGATGTAACTGTCGACCGATCAATACACAGGTGTCAATTCATATATGAGCTCTGAGAAAGCTGGAGGTGCAGTCTGAAAACATGTTGTAGGCCTGATCCCCATTATTGTTGTATATGTCTTGCATTGCAGTCGAAGCATGAGCTTGGTCAGACTGATCCTGGGAGTGCTTAGATGAATCACTGGTTAAGTCTGAGAATCCATTGACGTGCATATGATCTCCCACAATGCTGGTATTCATTGCTGAGCTGTGATCTGAATCTCTGCTGAATGCAGGTGCAGGTGCCTTGCCATAAATTTGATCCAGTTCTGATGTATGAATGTGATGAGTTTCTGCATCATCTGAAAACTGAACACCTACAAATGCTCCTCCCAAGAAATCTTCCAGCTTTGGGCGTTTCTGATCATTGTTGTTCGCATTCATAATTGCTTCAGATTTCATGACTTCTGACTTTGCTCAATCTCTTCTGATGCCATTCTGCAACAAAATTGTACATGAAAAAACAAATGTTAGGGCCCATTCTGCAAAAATAACTGTGTATGACAACCTTAATGTTAGGGTCCATAGTTTACTGGGTATCACAATGTTTCTGTCAAATCAGTCCAATAAGTTATGTATCACCATAATCATGTTGGGAGTCATGTACGGAGATACCTGACCTGCACTGGTAATATATGAAAAGCCTAATCTGAACCAGTACATCATTCTAGTAAGGAAGCCCTAATGCATGAATACAATATTTCTTTCATCATCTTAACAGCAACCCATATGAGAAATATAAGAATGACATTCTAAACCGTTTGGAGGAGATCATATCCTTGTGTCACAGTGCAGTTACACACATTATAACAGTGTAGCTGATTACAGACTAAAAAAATCACAAACGTTGTATTCTTTGCAGGAAATCAAATCGTTGCCACACCCATTGTAATAAACCCAACACACACTTGATTGCGATGTATCAACATCCTTGATTGCGATGTAAAATAGACCTTTAAACAAATTTTTGTCCTGCTTCAACAAATTGATGCCATTCTGGAACCGGCTGAATGCAGATTCTGTGTCCTTGTCTAAGTGAAAATCCTGTTAAATACCGGAAACAGGTAAGAAAGAAAGTGTACGATGGATGGGTTATTCATATTTTATTTTTCATAAAATGGATTCCCCCCTCATCTCAACTAAGTACATCTTATCAAAGCAACAGGATTTAAAACAAAAAACATTACAGAATTTTAAGGCCACAAATTGCATACCTTTTTGTTAAATAGTGTAAAATTGCTAACAACAGCGTTGAGAACAGAGAGGAGCATATCCTCCTGTTCGCTTCGTTCGAAGCTGCCCAGTCCATCAAAGTCTAAGAGTACATACAAGTACCTGCTGTCCCCCTGGCCATCTCCATTTTCACATGTTGTAATTGTCATCCAGACACCATCAGTGCACCTGCCCCCTGCAACATCCAGAAGAGACTCTGAAAGATGGTTCAGCAAATATGACTTTCCACTGCTCTGCTTTCCCATGGAGGATATAACCTTAATTTCACCCTTCCAGCTGTTGAGAACAGCATCATAGAAGCCAAAGCGTATAGAATTAGCAAGCGATACGCTGTCCACGTAGCTAATATCATGGGGTATTTGAAGTCCATCCTAGAGAGCTACCATGGCATTGTTTTCTGCACGAGCTATTTGAACGGGCACGAGGCATACAAGTTTGCGAACCCACATTCCCATTTTCACAGGGGTTTGTTCCTCTGCTGGAACTGATATCAGGTAATTCTCTACATTGTCGGTTAGGAATTGAATCTTCATATTTGTAAAATCTTTATCTTTACCTGCCTTAAGTTGTCTAATAAGTGCTTCTAAATATTTGATGCATGCCTCTCCATAGCAGGGAGCCGATCTGCTGCTTTCTAATACCACTTTGAACGTAATGCACTTCTTATAATCTGGAAACAATGCAGGAGTTGTAGCAAATTTGTCAAAAATGTGGTATATGTATCCTAAATAGGGGCAGGAACCAACAATTCCTGTTTCTTCTCTTTCCAGTTCACGAGCATTGTTATGACTGACTTGTTGCAACTGCACAACTTCCCTAGCTAAAGCAGTTTTCAACACATGGGAAGAAATAACACCAAGGGCATCTACAGGACTGTATAGTAAAAGTTGATTTTGTGATCCGAAGCTCGTAAATTTCATGTCGAGCAGATCCAAATCAGATAAATTGCCCGCTTGTCCATTCAAATGAATGGTCTTCAAGTAGCTCATGTTATCACCCAAAACATAAATTTCTAACATGACCCCAGGACTTGAATGTCTTCTTCCGACAAGGTGCTCATCAACATCATTACCTGAACATTGGAATTGCCTGAACACAATGAAGAAATAGCCATCAGCAGAGATGCATGCTTTAAAAGGAGGCCGCTGCATCGGAAGAGAAATATGCTTTGCCTTCATCATGGATTTCTACTACTCTTGCCCTGTTTCCGACATCAACCAAGAGCAGCTCCATTTTCCATGGAATTAAATGCATCCATGTAATGATCTTGTTCCCCTTATATGATTCAAGATTAACCTCAACACCAGTCCAATAGACCTTCCGAAATGATTCATCAAACTTGTATATTACTATCTTGCTCCTTTCTTTTCCATATAGAGCCATATAGCGTGTAGATTCATCTAGAGCCAGCAAATCGAACCCCCTCCTAAATGTATATATAGGACAACTCGTGTTATTCAAGTTGTAGCCGACCTTGGGACATCGGTATAGATACAGGCAAGAATCTTTGAAGTTGTGAATAAAAACCATCAACTCGCCGGACTTGAGGACTGCGACTTTTAATAACCTTTCCTGTTCAGGATTGATGGCTACTAATTCAAGTGGCTCCCCACATGTTGGGACAATTGGATGCGTCTCAGAGTTGCTGTTCAATTCATTTAGATCCTTCTTCATAGGAGTTAGCTCACACGCTTTCCACATAACGTCGAACTGATGTTCCTCTACAGTTGACACCTTCACCTTCAGCTCCGCTTCAGAATTTGACCACCAGTTCAGCGGATTATTAATGGAGTATTAATGGGGTATTACTCTAACACTGTTCATATAGGTACTTGATATTGTTCCTTCCATGCAAAAACTATGTCAATCTCCTATGTATAAGAGACGCCACTATACTTGCAAAAAAAATTATAGCAACAAGTTTCCTGCAGAATATGACAACTGGTTTTTCCTGCAGAAAATGACAACTGGTTTTTCATGTTTACATTGGGGCTCTGGTTGCGTTCATCATTAATTTCTCTACGGCACCCAAGCCAAACAAATATGTGTTTAATCCAGCAGCATAACACTGTAGAAGACAAAGATGGCATTTTCTTCCCTGGCTTGTATCTCTACAGCTACAGTTGTAGCAGTATCAAACAGGACAACTAATATAGAAGCTTCACACACTGTTCTCAGATGACTTTGTATAAACCTCAAAATGGCCTCATATACACAACCAATCTTCCAATCACTGATTATTAAGCATTGCCATGGTTGGGGCTATGTTTTAGGTAGACATTGAATCTGATCCTGCAGAAATTTATTGTTGGCCAGTTCTCGTAATACGCTTGTGCCAGAGTTACTTAGTGCAGTAATATTTTTGAGTATATATCTCTCTTTTCAAAATGATGCCATCATTTCTCTTTCTCAATTTCTTTTTGTTTAGCAAAATACGATAGATTTTTTATCGGTTCTTCTTTTCGTAGGATTGTTAACATGTTTAATGATATCGGTACCCATGTTGTGTTTTGATTTTTCTAAGAGTTATGCATGCATACATTTCATTTCAATTATGGGCGCTGAATCTGCAGATAAAAATAGTGCTTTGTTTTTCTCCTGATGTACATGAATTGTGGGTTTTTGCGCTGTCAGCTTGATGATTGGATGTTGTGCTGAATTTATAAGAAAAATAACAATTCTTAGAGGCCACTAGGGGGGGAGCCAGATGAATCATGTGTTGAAGAAGTATTGGCTTCTTTGCCTGACATTGATCACCACCAGAAACTGCACCTGCCCAAGCTCGGTTCTTTCTCTTGGTTGTTGGAAAGTGAGGACCCCTTCCTAGAGGGATTTTTGAATGATGAAACTATGGATGACAATGGAAATAATGGCTCTCTTCAGGCAAAGCCCTCTCACAGATACCAGAATACCATCAACAATAGCATTTACTGCTCATTTTATGTTGTGCCCAATCAAGAAATATGAACTGTGGAGACACAAAACAAGTTCAACTCTCTCAAGAGGACCCTCTCTTTAGCTTATAGGGATGAGGCACTCCACCCCTCAAAGAGATACAACAATGACAACTACAACAATAGTAACAATGTATCATCCTTTCTCAATTCAATGCAACCCAATCGAAATTTCCACCAGCAGCAGAAGAACTTTTTGGAGGCATTGAATGACTGCCACCCAAATTTCAGGATGCCCTACATGTAACACAGTTAGCGGAGCGACTCTTAAGAAATTTCCAATCATCTGCAGAAAATTTTCAATTCATTTCCAAGGGATCCATGATTATTGATGGTCATGGTATTCTGCAGGAAACTTGTTGCTATAATTTTTTTTGCAAGTATAGTGGCGTCTCTTATACATAGGAGATTGACATAGTTTTTGCATGGAAGGAACAATATCAAGTACCTATATGAACAGTGTTAGAGTAATACCCCATTAATATCATCTTTTCCTTTTAATGTTTTTGTCTGCAAAGTTTGTACATAAATATGTGCTGCAGTATTGGGAGGGACAAGTTTGCATAGTTTTACATCTCTTCTCCAAGATTTACTCTGTACAGAGCTATAGTATGATTAAAATTTCAGTTTTTATTAGTTACATTATTCTTTGTGTGTGTGAATGTATCATATTCACTTTATGGACTGTTGGTTGATCATAGCTAACAACATAAATTTCACTTCTGTTTATAGCACATAAGATTATGCAATGTGGATTAGAGATTGCCTCAATTATGTGGAACATACTAGAGGCATGTCAATGTGATGTAACAACATCCAGGTTCACAAACAATTCTTTATCATCCAAAAACATTTAGATCCACTTGAATACAGACTTGTAGAATGCCGCTCCACGTTTGAGCATGCCACTCAAACCTTAGTGCCTTGACTCTTTTTTATAGAAGCCACAGATGCCTACCCAATCTGCAAAGGCTTAACCTTGTTGCGCAAGCCTATACTTAGCTGTGCATCACTATTTGTGTCGTACGAAACCTTGGGACCTTGTCTCTTGTTGTGCAACACTTCTATCTTGCATGTTGAAGCCACGAAGCCTTGCATATGCTGCCCAAGCCTTTTTCAATGCCCTGATGTATTCTGGATGTTGCCTAACACTGCTGATGTATTCTGGATGTTGCCTAACTCTTTAGGCTTGATTAATGTTCCTCGTTGTTAGTATAGTTTTAATGTTATAATACATTACAGCTGAGCACACTGTAACTTATTCTCGGGTTTGGAAAATTCTAAGATCAGAAATAAAAGCTATATTCGAAAAGATTAAGTGGAGTAACACAATAATAAAGTAGAATAATCTCTTGTCATTATAATATATAATCACAAGATACGTGCTTTGATAAGAGGCTTTTCTGCCCTCCTTTCATTTGAGAAAGGAATTAAAATATTTCATGACTTGTACATTTGGGCAGAGAAGCCTCTTATCAAGGCACATATTTGGTCATTAGATATTATAATGACGGAGCTTGTAGAGTATAAATTGGATTGATACTGGATACTAGACAATGAAAAGCAATCTACTTTATTTGTAATGAAAACAAAGACCTATGATAAGTTCCAAGATTCAAGTTTGCTTCCAAGTTAACCTTGTAACTTATCATAGGTCTTATTGCAGCATGGTTTTGAATATGTGGACCTTCTCATGCTATTTTGTTTTCATTTTTAATAAATTAGATTGCTTTTCCTTGTCTAAGTTCTTCGTCTTTTCTTTTTTTCCAGGTTTCATTGTCTTCTCTTGCTCTAGTTGGTGTGGAGTGGCTTTACTGCAAGAAGGTAAGATAAGATGACATTCTAGTCCTAGATATATTGGTAAATAATTAGAACGTGCAGATACTTTTATTCATTTTTTAAAAATATTTTTCTTTATTATTATGACGAGTGTTACTTTTTTTTGTAGGACACTATTACCTAATTAGCCACTATTCTTGGAAAAAATGGAAAGACAGGTACTTTCATTTTCTGCCACTTGTATTATTTCTTTAATGAATTTAATCTCAATAAAGATTAATATTATCATAGTCATGAGTTTTTTTAATAATACTCAGATCTTAAATAACACTCATAATGGACCCTATTTTAGCTTACAAAAAATGGATTATGAAACGTGGCTTATTTAACAAGCCACGTTAAACAAGCCACGTTAAATAAGCCACGTTTCAGACCCACAGTGAGCGTTTTAGGCATCTCATAGTTCAAACTAATGATGTTTTAGTTTACGAAAACATCATAACAGAATTACCCATTTCCAAACTATAAAAATAAAAGTCTCAAGTTGAGAGGTAGATGCTCATTATTTAAAGTATATGATTTATGCAGGAAAATAGTATATCTTCATCTGAATGTTCAGATGAACATATACCAAGACCTACTCCAGGGACAAATGAATATTTTAATGAAATGATATATTGTACTTGTGAAAAGTGCAAAAATAGAAAATTAAAGAAGCGTCGACTCGTTGGTATCCATAGGTTGAAGTATGGAGTTTATATAGAAGAGGTATACTATAATGAAATTTCAAAAATGCTTGTTATTAAAAAATATAAACTTTTCATATCGCATTGACTATTTTAAATGATATTGTAATGTTTAGCCAATCCAAGTTCATAACAATGTTGAGGAAAGGGCATATGACAATGATGATAGTGGCACTCACAATGAAGAAGAAGACACATATATGGGTGATACCACTTCTCAATTAAATGAAGATGGGGTGAACGAATTTTTACAAGACTTCTACACATATGCTGAAGAAGTTGATGATTCGCCCCTAACTCAACTTGCTAGGACGCCTCTATACCCAAATGCAAATTTGTCTGTATTGGCAACACTTATGTTATTTTTGAACTTGAAAGTTATGCATGGAATGACGAATACATGCTTCACTGATATCTTGAGGTATATTTTAAACTCCTCTAAACTATATCTCTCCATGTCATTCAAGTTTTGAATATTGTGTATAGTGAATAATATAAAGATCTTTTGTTGTTTTATGCAGACTTTTGGCAGATAAGATACTTCCAAAGGAAAATAAGATGCCTCGTTCACAAAAGGAAGTATCTTCAGCAATGAAAGACATTGGGATGGAGTACAAAACATATGATGCATGTCCAAATGACCATATCTTATACTATGGTGAAAATGAAAATTTACAGCAATGCCCAATATGTTTCACCAATAGATATCGTGAAGATCAAGTGTCCAAGAAAGTTCCTTATAAGGTTCTACGCCACATTCCAATAACACCGAGGTTTGAGAGGATGTTCAAATGTAAAGATTTGGCAAAATTTATGGACTATCATGCACTAAGAAGGAGCCAAGATGGTGTCATGCGTATGGTGGCTGATAGCAAAGATTGGAAGGAGCTTGAAGAAAAATGGCCTGATTTAAGAAATGAGCCAAGGAATGCAAGACTTTCATTGGCAATGGATGGTGTCAATCCTTTCGGAGATCTTAGAACAACATACTCTGTTTGGCCGGTTTTCCTTGTTAACAATAATCTTCCCCCTTGGATGGCAATGAAAAAAGAGCATGCAATGCTAACTCTAATAATACCAGGTATATGAACTTCTTAGTGTTATGTTCTCTTGAAAATGATGTACATTTACATGAATATATTTAAATTTTAATTCACATTTTCTTCATAGGAAAACACCAGGTGAAAGATATGGACACATACATGGAGCCTCTCATTGATGAGTTATGCGAATTATGGAAGGGTGTCAACATGTATGATGTATCAAGACCTAGCAATGATAGGATCTTCCTTTTTCGTGCAATACTTATGTGGACAATTCACGATGCTCCGGGGCTCTCTGTGTGTTGTGGTAATCTATTTATCATATTCATTTGTAATCATTCTATTTATGTTGCTGCCCATTAATTAAATATGGTTTCCATACTGATTTTTCAGGCCTACAAACTAAAGGGAAACATGGTTGTCCATCATGTGGGCCAAACACTGTATCTAGGCAATCAAAGGATCTTAAAAAAACCGTGTACGATGAATACAGACACTTCTTACCTCAAAACCATCGTTATCGCATGCATGAGAAAAATAAGTTCAATGGAAAGGAAGAGGAAAGGAGGCGGCCAAAAAGGATGAACCCTTTGAGGTGGAAATCAGCATATGACAAAAAGGAAGGGAGAGCTTATCCATTGGGAATGAAAAGACTATCTAAGTTTTATAAGTTAGATTATTACGAGCATCTCCCAATAGCTCATCTATTTGATACAATGCATATTGGAAAAAATGTGGCAGAGTGCTTATGGAAACATCTAAAGGGAACCAACAATGAAGACCAAATAAAATTAAGGAAGGACCTCAAAACCGTCAATATGATGCCAAACATGTGGTTACATGAAAATAACACATATGATCCTGCGCCATGGGTTCTTACAGCAGAGGAGAAACAATATATGTTTGATACTATGCGTGCCATAAGATTTCCAACTGGTTTTGGTGCGACATTAAAAACCGTATTCACAAGAGATGGTTCAGAGTTTTCTGGAATGAAAACACATGATTGGCATAATTGGATAAAGGTAATTCGTGATATCTTATATTTCTTGATAGTATAATTGAAATTTTCAATATATTAGTAATGTAGAAGATAATATATATTTTAAACGCTATTTTTCAATGTTGGTGTAGTATGTGCTTCCTACAGCAATACAAAGCACTTTCAACCATGACATCGCACAAACAATTTACAAATTGTCCAAATATTTGAGGTATTATAAACCATCAATTGTTATTCAATAATTAATTTTTTTCCTTCTATAAATATCATTTTCAATGTCTTTATAATTGTTTTAACATATATTTTGCAAATATTATAACTGGTGATATGTTAATGCTTGTTAGTAAAATTTATAGGTGGGTATCTTCTAAAGAGATACATCCAGATGAGCTGAACTATTGGAAGAGGAATGTTGCTCTTTTGATGTGTGACATTCAAATGTGTTTCCCTCCAAGTTTCTTCAATTCTCAAGAGCACTACCTTATACACCTGGTAGAAGAGATTGAACAATGTGGGCCCATCCATCTCAGGACAATGTGGCTTGTAGAGAGATATATGAAGGTCCTAAAACATTTTGTGAGGCAAAGAGCTCGACCTGAAGGTTCTATGGTTGAAGGGTACATGGTTTTTCAAACCATGGTTCATTTATCTGAGTACTTGCCTCAATTGCATCTGGAGGCTCCAAGATTATGGGGTGATCAACAACCTCAATCCATTGGAGATAGAAAACTAGAGGGTCAAGGAACTTCAAAGAGGATAAAAGGTAATCTTAAATGTTAGTAGTAGTTTTTTAATCCTAAGTATTGTATGATGCATCCTTTAAAGAATGGTTAGATCAATGATTAGTTAAATACTTTTTGTTGTAGATGCTAAGGAGTGGGAGTCATTGCATTTGTATGTTGCATACAACTCTAAATTTATGTTACAATGGATGGAGAAGTATGCTGAACAAAAGAAAATAGAAGATGAAAAGGCATGGGCTGATATATATAATAGACATGGTCAAAACTCTAATAGAGGACTTCCTGCATGCCATAAAAGAAAATGGCCAGATAGATGCTCATGGCATTGGTTAAAGACAAATGTTGAACACGAGGCAACCAAGGGAATGAAAGCAGTGACAAAAAAACAAGTAGATTTCGTTAAAGGATCTATAAATGGGGAGGTAATATACAAATAAAGTATTATGATGAAAATTGTTTAATCTAAAGATTTTTTTATCGTTGAAACTAGTTAGTTAACTTTGTGTCCTTGAATCTAATTGGATAATATGTACATATGCATTTAGGTAACATATTACAAAGCAATGTGGATTAGCGGTCATCATTTTCGAATCAGGAAGATCGATGAGAAGCGGAAAACTTATGATAGTGGAATTTCAGCACCATTTGAAGTGGAGTGTCGTTCACATGCATATGACACAAACACAATCACGAGTACACTTCGGTATTATGGAGTGTTGGAGGATATAATAGAGCTTGATTTCACATCTTTTAAAAAAGTTATTTTTCATGTTGAATGGTATAGGCTCATTGAAGTGGGCCTTGACAAAACTATTTTGTTGCATGAGAATGGATTCAATATGATAAATACATCGAGGTTTGAATCTACTTCTGAACCTTATGTGTTTCCAAACCAATGTAGTCAAATATTTCTTGTTCCAAATTTAGAACACCCTGGCTGGTCCTTTGTGATAGATTATGATCCAAGAGGGCGAAGAGTCACCTTTTCCGAAGATGTAGAAGGCCATGATGTAATTGAAGAGGTAGAAGATCCACTTGAAGACATAGATGACCAAGTGGAGGATGATGATAACATGACTATTGATGATGAATATGAACAAGATGAAGTTCCAGTAGGACAAGAACAACATTTTGGTGATCAAATACATGAACATGATGAGTTTATTGATCATCATTTACCTATGGCTGAAGGGGATGAAGATCATGAGAACCATGGTATTAATTTATTTGTGGATCTGGGGCCCATTAATTATGGTGTATTCATGCCTCCAGATGAGGAAATTGTAATGTCAGATGAAGATGATTTTATTTAATCATAATGTAAACCTTAAATTCATTGTAAGGACATAACACAATTTGATATATTTTATGAGTGGATTGCTAATGTTTTTTTCTCTATGTCAATGCATACATTGCACATGTTTCCTTGTTTCATTAAATGTTTCCTTATTGAAGATTATATGAAGATGCACACCTTTTGGTCCTTTTGAATATATATATTTTTGGATACATGAAATGGCCAACAAAATGTCAAAGCAGTTCTGTTTTGCTGCTCTCAACATGCAATGGCCAACAAAATGTCAAAGCATACCTTACCAATTTAGTATTGCATATGTTATTATTCATTTGTTAGTGAAGTTGTTCAATGTTACATACAACTTTGAAGTTTTTTTACTATTAATAATTTTGTTTTATGATATTTTGAAGGATCGTGGCAGGCCCTCTACATATGCACTAGAAAATCCTAACATGAGAGTGCCGCCGACAAGTAAATCCCGTACCATACTTTCTACATCCAACATTGAAACATTTAGTATTCCAATTCCGTCAAGCATGCCAACACATAATATAGCACCAGAGTTAAGGAGTAACCCTTCATGTGTGGGTTCTCTCCGAATTCACCCTCCAACACCACAACATGCTTCCTTGACAAGTATCATAGAATCACAAGCCAAAATTTTAACGCTCCTACCAGATACTCCTGAATTTTATGAAGTTAGACAGGAAGTAATTAAGCAAATTCATGCATTGGAGTCTACATTGCTGGAAAGTACAGGTCTTGCTGCACCTGAACAGGTATGCTTATGATAATTAATTATGTATAAAATATTCCTAACAGTCCTAATTATCATTCATGTGCTATAAAACAGTCATAACAGCAATTTTTCATATTGCATGGTTTACAATAGTCCTAACAAACATTCATGCTCTATACATACAGGAAGAAAATGGCATGCCCCCTGATGTACCTAATGGGGAAGCTACTGTGACCCCTACGACTGCAACAATCTCCACAGTGAACACAAAAGGAAAGAAAGAGGTTACAATCTTGTTAACCTCGGATGGAAATGTCTTAAAAGATGAAATGGGGTCGAAATTTTTCCAATTTCTATTTCATCGCGCAGAATGCCTATTTGGAAATACCATACAAGTGGATTGGAGAAAGCAAGCCAATTCTAAGAAAGATGAACTCTTTGAAGATGTCATAAAAGAGTTTGGAAATCCCGGTTTTAACAAGGATTTCATAATGGATTATGCACGGAAATTCATTCATTCTAAAAGAGACAAAATAAGGTCAAAGCTAACAAATGACTTGAGATATCCCCGACCAGCTTGGATCACTAACCAAACAACATGGGATGAGCTTATCAAAGATGCCAAATTCAAGAGAAAGTCCTTCAAAAATCCAAACTACATGCCATCTGCACGAGAAGGAGGTAAAAGACGCCTTCGAGATACAACAAAGGCTACCCAAGCTAGGTTGTCAAGTATTGGGTCCCATAAATTGGGGTCGGGTGGGTATAATAGTATTCGTGGGAGCTTGGTAAGTGAATAATTTCATTTAATTTTTTTATATTTTTTCGGTGACTTGAATGTATTGGATGACAAATGATACTTGATAAATTAAAATGTCTTTGTACACTTAGGTTCACCACTTTCGAAAGGAAGCTTCAGATGAAGATCTGAAATATGCACTAATGCATGGTTCCCAAGGGCTCCGGCAACATATGATAGATCGAGGGGAGAAATTGGTCATTGAGCATGAATCTGAGGTAAGTTTATTATAGTATTTGATGACATAATAAAACATTTAAGTATCAATGTTGTGATAATTTAATTAACTAAAGTATGTTGTTTAATAGGATGTGCAACAATCAAACTCCTTAAAGGGTGCAACTGACAGTGAACATGAAGATGCCACAGAAGGATGTGATGATTTTGTTGCTGGACAAAATGAATCGATTGACCTTCTTGGAACTCATCTGGAAAACAACCCAGAAATCCAACAGACAAGAGTTCAGGATGATTATCATGTTGCACCATCTATTATAGTTCCTCATCAAAAGAGGACAAAAAAGAATAGACATTTTTCCTATCCGGCTAAATAGATTTAAATTGACTGTTATTTTATGAATTATTGGCTATTTCATTACCAGTGAACTTATTGGTTGTTTTATGATTTGAATTTTAAGTATACTAGTGAACTTGTAAAAATTTGAATTATACCTTACCAATCAAATCAGTAACTTCTGCGAGGATACATTGTATGTGTCTTCAACATAACTAGTAACTTGTCTATATTGAAGACCTGCATGCACGTGAGTACAAACTGCACTTCTTGGAGATTGCACTTCAAGGCTTGCTAGTATATCTGTTTCTTGAGCTTTTCTTTCTGTCTGAGTTCATTCCTATTCCTTTGATAGCCATGTACAGTAAATGTGGATAAGAAATTTTAATTTCACAGATGTGTGATGAAAATCCATCCCATATTTTAATTTCACAGATGTGTGATGCAAACTCATGCAGGCTTCTTCTAATCAGATTTGTATTATTAAATTTGTAGGCTTCTTCTAATCAGATTTGTATTATTAGCTATGTATTATTATTATTTCCCTGACTTTGGAATCAGTTTCTTACTTGAATTGGCTATGGGAGGGGAAGGAGGAACCCCAACAAAGTCTGGAAAACAATCTTCTACACCACAGGTAGGAGGGGAAGGAGGAACACATGCAAAGATGGAAAAGCCATCTTCTACACCACAGGTAAGGATTGCTATTTTATTTGGCTAAGATCCATGTCCACCTTATATTGCATTCAAAGAATAAAAAGATAAATTTAGTATAATTTTTCTATATTTTCAGTGTTTATTCTGAATCTTTAGGAAGTATGTTGTTGAAGCATTCAACTAATATTATGGAGTGGTAAATGTACTGGTCTTAGCCATTATTGTCACCTTATGCGATAGCCCCTCCATGTGCTGTTGTGTATTTTCCTGGAGGAATTTATGGACATCCCTCTGTGCCTCCTGTAAGTTCTATTGCCTTGGATCATGTAATGCATGTCTTTTCTTTCATTGTGTTTTTCTTTCCTAGTAGGTTGATAGTGAAGGAAAGGACCACTCCCTGTGTTACCTATTGTTGAACGAGAATTTTTGGAAAATGCATGTAATCATCATTTTCTTGAGCTGGGAGCATTCCATAGGTATTTGGTGAACGTATAGTTTCTTCCTGTCCAGCTCCCTTCTATATAGTTTTGCTTTATCTTTTATGCTCGACAATTTTGTCGATGGTGTTTTAGGTAGCTATGTTAGCATCTTTGGGGCTGGTTTCAGGACTCCCTGTGGACACGGATTATCTATTACAAGCGCTGCAAGGGATTCTGCTTTCTTCTCTTCAGCTGCTTTTATTTCAACCAGAGCTTCAAACGGGATTCAGTCTCAATTTGGTTTAGGTGAGAGGTGTCCAGTTATGGGGTTGTCATTTTGCTTGGTACACACCACCTTTTTCTCTGTGAGTATGCTCAATTACTGTTTCCTGTTTGGATAAATTAGAGAAACATCAAGGCTGGGGCCTGCTCTGATCTCGAGTCATCAATTTTGAGGGTTTTTGTGGATTTAAGTGTTGGTGGGTTTCTTATTTGTACACTCCCGCCCATTCCAAGGCTACTCGCCAACCTGCTGTCTGCTCTAAGTTCTTCTCTCTACTTCATCATGATATTTAGGACTCCTCTGATTTCGAATGAATACCGGTCTCGTAATTTACTTCGTCTTTATTTGGGTTTCGGAAGAAGCAGCTTTAATATTCTGGGTAATTACATATATATTGTATTTGTTGTAATTTGGTGGTTATTTTGTTTCCTTTGGGACGCTGTAAGAGAATGTTAAGGATTTGGCCATTCCTACTTGATGCAACAACATTTAATGCCATCATGAAATACCTCTACTTTTTTCCCAGCTATCGTAAACGATTGTATTTAGTAGAAGTTACCAATAAATCACGACTCAGAATTTTTGGAACGATTGTATTTGATACTTTGTAAGTGTTTCATTAGTGTTGTCTACAAACAAAGTGGCATATCCCACATAACTTCAGGAGTCCATTCCACTATAATGCTCTCTATATTATTGTAGTTATTTTTGGCTTGCAGAGTTTTTCAATGATGGAAATTCAGCAGAGTTAGGAATAAATTAGTTTTATTGATGATTGACATTTTTTTCACCACCTACACCTCTCTTTTAGCAACTTATCTTTGACATTGTGTTCTATCAGGGTAAGGACCTTGTGATTGCACACGTTGGTGATTCTCGGGCTATTATGGGAACAATTTCTCCCAATGGCAATTTGTCGGCCATTCAATTGACAATTGATATGAAGGCAAACTTGCGTGGTAGGCCTTCTATCTCTTTCAAACAAATTAATCGAGACTTATTTATGTCTAATATATGTTTTATGGCATTCTTTGCCTTAAATTTTCATCTACCTAACTATAAGAATGTCTAATATTTGTTTTTAGAATTAATATGTATCATTCTATTATCAAAATCATCTTGAGGATGTAGGTATAACAGTTGGGACAGTGATACTTGTTTTTGTTGCAGTGTCGTTGTTTATATAAACATAATATGTTCAGGGTATTGAAACAAGAATATCAAACCCATAAGATAGAAAATTTGTTGCAAATGGGTAATGACTGAATAGAAATCATATGTTACTGATTGAATACGGAGCCTATGTTAATGTATAGCACATAATTGCACACCATAGTACATAAAATATACAATACATTTTTGCATTGCACCCATCTTAGTGTCCATCTTGTTAAATCCATATGCTACTCTAAGACAACATGGAAACTTGTATGTCGTATCTCTTGGTTGACATAACTATTAGAATCACTTGGGAATGGTAGTGTCAATTTGAAGCCTTTATAGCATGTCAAACATTGTGATATAGAATTGCTAACTACTCTACAATTTCTACTTTTCGGATATCATTCTAATTCCAGTCTTCTTTCTATTTCTGAGGATAATCCCTAACTTAGCTGCTTCAACACCAAAAATGAAAGTAACATTGTTTTCTTCCTTAACTAGAGGTCTGTGAATTGATTTAATGTTTTGTAAACACCAATTATGTATACATGGACATCTGAGACAGTTTCTTTTATGCTCCAAAATTCAGAGGATGTTGAAAGCATAAAGCAGTGTAAGGGTCGATTTGAAGCCTTTTTAGCATGTCAAACATTGTGATATAGAATTTCTAACCACTGTACAAGTTCCATTTCAAATCTTGCCGCAGGTATGGTTTCTCCTTTTGTAATCATGATCTCCTTCATGACCCACCACATTACGACATTCCTCCACTTCAGCTAGGCCTATTTCAAGAGAACAATATGTGCAGTTCTTTATACATGCATGATTTCCCATGCAGGAGTGATCAGAGGAATGGCCTTTCTGTAGAATGCATCGCCAGAAACAGACAAAGCACTTGCAACCACAGACAGAGAGACCCTGTTTGAGCTCTGCTAGGGTTGCAACTGCCTCTAATTGCAACTTCTGTACATCAGTAAATTCTGTTGTGTTACTGCAGAGCCACTTTTGAACACGATCACACCGTCTCTCTATCAAAGCCCCTAAGAAACTCTGAAACACATGGAGAGGTTCGGGGAAGACAACTTTGCTTCAGAGTTGTTCAACCGCAATCGTTCATGGTACCAAGGGGCATGTTTCCTATCTAATGTGAGAGAAGGTAAATTGACTTCTTTGCAAAGTAAGGTTCTCAAATATCTTTTCCATGAAGATCATCATAAATTTTAGAATATAAATGAAGGAACTGGCTATCTTAAGTCTTGTCTGGAAAGGAGCAAATTGAGCGTATTTATTGTCCTAGATGATATCGATCACATCAATCAATTTGATGCTCTAGTGTCAAAAAAACCTGAATTCTAAAAGTCTAGTACTTGTTACAACCCATGATGAGAGGTTGCTAATACAGGCAGGCATAAGTCTTCGTTATAGGATGAAGGAAATGAGTTTAGATTATAGCAGATGTCTATTCTGTTGGCATGCCTTCCACCAACCCTGTCCAGAGAGGGGATATGAAGATTTGGTTGAGAGCTTTGTTTCCGAATGTGGAGGTTTACCTCTGTCTCTTCAAGTGATTGGTGGGAGTCTATATCGTAGTGATCAGCAGAAGGGTTATTGGGAGTTATCACTCGAGAAAGTCTGAAAAACTCTGCCGATGGAAATAAAACAAAGGATTAAAATAAGCTTTGATGCCCTGGATAATGACCAAAAACAAATTTTCATGGACATTGCATGCTTTTTGGTTGGTATGGGCAAGTTCAAGTGTATGGCAGTGAGAATATGGGAAGCTTCTGGATGGAACGGTGAGGAGGGACTTCAGACCCTGGTGGATAAGTGCCTTGTTGAAATGGAACCAGTTTTTATTTTAGATCACAACATAGAGGAGCTGTATTTTAGAATGCATGAACACATCCGCGATTTCGGAAGAGAAATGGCAGATGAAATGGCAGATGGAATCAAACATCCTCGTCGCCTCTGGCGTCCTCACCATTCACTGGTATGGGGCTTCTCTCTTAAATAAAACCTACTTTTGGTGATATTCAAGAATTTATCCTTTACCTAAATTTAGGAAAAAAGCAAATTACGCTCTGTTTGAAATGCAGGAATCTGTCGACCTCAGAAATAGACTCACGAGAACCACAGAATCTGTTAGGTGTCTCTATTCCTTTTTTGATGATTCCAATGGCGCTCAAATTACATATTTTATAGGAAATCGAAATTCAGATCTCCGGCAAGCAGGAACATCAACACTTTTGCTGTGGATGTCGATTGAACTGAGGGAGCAAAAACAGAGAGCAAGCGAGTCATTTATTCCTCTGGAGGACGTAAGCAACACAGCAATTCCTTCATGGATTCCTCTCCAAAATTTGCAAGCTCTAGAAATAATCAATGGAAACACAACGAGATTGTGGCACACAGATGTACAGGTAAAGCCTTTTGTTTTTATGGGAGTTTGGGTCAAACTTAAAATTTGGCAATAAATTATATATTTTGACAAGACCATCCTTATAAAAAAGTATGTCTAAAAATGTCAGGGTCCTGTCCAGTTGAAAGAGCTGCAACTGATTGATACGGTATCATTTGGAGAGTTTCGGAACTCATGTAGTGTATTTAGGCGTCTGCAAAATCTAGTTCTAACAGGAAATGGGGGATCTGACGGAATGCTAATTGAAGGGAGTACTCTATCCCAAGTCCTGAAATTACTTATAAATCTAAGCAGTTTGATTTTCAGGCATTTCAGATTAAGTGGTGAACTGGATTTGAGCAACAATGCAGATGGTTTTGAGGCTTTCATGAGCGCCCGCATGTATAGGCTTGAAATCATAGATATTCAGTTTGTAAAAGACGTAAAAAAGATCTGTATCAGCGGGCAGCATTGTCCCAGTCTCAAGTCCCTCCGCCTCCACTTCCTGGCAGATCTGATAGAAGTGAATTTATCAAGGATAACAGCACTCTCTTCTCTTGAGGTGGACAGTTGTAGTGTTTTGACAGATTTATTAGGGATTGCTGATTCGAGAAACCTGGTGAATCTCAGCATAGGTAACTGTTGGGCTATAAAAGAATTGCCATCTCTTGCTCCTCTACATGATCTGGAGAGGATTACAATTGATGGATGTCCAAATGGGCAAGATATAAGAGGCATTGAAAATTTGCAGAAATTGACATACATATATATTTCAGAAGGCTTTGGAAGAGTCTTGAATTGCCTTGCTAGACTCTCGATTTGCATTGGCAGACTAGAGGTATGAAATATTGGAAAGTCTACAATTATGTTCGTAGACAAATATTGTCGATTTGAGTTTTTTTTTTAAATTTAAATCTGATAAAATCGAGGCCAAGCTATAATTTTATGATTAGTATGTTACGTTGAATAGTACAGAGTGCCATTGGTCACCATTTACACCTTTTCTTTTGAAAATTGTGCCTAGCCTTGATCTTAGATCGGACAAGACTTTATCATTTGAAATGGATTCTTCTATAGGTGCAAGCTCCAGCCCACTATCCTGCACTTCAATCAAGAGATCTCCAAGCTCTATTGGAACATCATGTATTTCTTCTTGAGTGTCAAAATTCACAAGCACCCTGCTGGCTCCTGACATAGAGAGTTGTCCTTCCCTCACAGCAGACTCCAAATTTTTATGAAGGATATTCACTTTCATGGCAACACGCTTCAAATCAACAGGGGTCCAGTCCTTGGTTGCTATCTGGGCAGTAACAAGCTTCAAATCTCTCAAGAAGGAACGTCCATTCTGATAGGTATGGTCTAAATCTTCTTCCACGGTTAAAGCCATTTCAGACAGACTTTCTTGATAATATTCTTTTCGGGTGAAAGAAGGCATTGCAGCAAGTTCAACCATTCCTCCATACATCTTTGTTAGAAATTTTTCATGGGATCTTTTACGAATTTGTAACAGCTTTACAGGAAACTCATCTTATACTTATAGCCTTCCCTGATTCACGTTTTCTACAGTGCTTTTTCCGGAGCCACTCCTACCAACCATGGCTACAGTTTTCCCCGCCGGAATGTTGAGCGAAAACCCACTGAGAATGGACATTTCGGGTCTGGATGGGTACGAAAAACTCACGTTTCGTAGCTCCACTTGACCAGTGACTGTGGATGGTGTAGCTCCAGTAGAATAATTTCTGTCAATTTTAGGCCTGTGCTCTATGGTTTGGAAGATATTCACTGTAGCAGATTTTGCCTTGGCAAATGCCGTCAGACTGGGAGCCGATTGCCCCAGTGCCCTGCAATTCACACACAGAAAATTACTACCCTTTCAAACACGGCCTAAAAATTTAGAGATAAAAGGTAACCATGCCACATACAATCCACCAATGACGACAGAAAACGTTGTAGCTATTGCCGATCCTCCCTTAGTATCATGATGCCTCACGAGCAATCCTCCATACCATAGCAGCAACGCATAACAGCAAAATATGATGCAATAAGTCGATCCCATTCCGATTCCCTTCACCACTCCGCTTCTGTAACCGATCTTCTGAGCGACCTTCAACGCCGCAGAATAAGCTTGCATAGTTTTCTCCTCGCCAACGAACGAGAAAACCGTGCGAATTTGAGCCAATGCCTGCGAAATGCCATTCCAATTGTCTCAGAAACGAAATAAAAATCTAAACCCAGTTCAATTCATGAATCCAGGCATTAAAATAGAAGACTTATATATACCTGCTCTGCAATGTTGCCGGCCTCTGCATAAGCGTCCTGGCTCTTGGATGAAAGCTTTGTAAATATTATGGTGTGAACGGCTCCAACCACAGCAATAAGTGGCACCACCGCAACCGTCAGCAAAGCAAGCTGCCACACTGTAGTGAATCCCACCACAAATCCAGCTACAAACGTTGCCATATAATGGATGAAATTTCCCATCTGCAGATATTATTGCAGAATTTCAGTAAAATACCCACTGTTATTAGATTGATACACGTTTTCTGTCTCCTTGTCAAGATGAAAGTCCTGAGATGTAACATATCAGATTTCCAGTTAATCTCAAGTATCTACACTAGTTTAAAAGGTAACAAAGCCAAGTAAAACATGCAAATCAAAGCAGAAAATGAAGAGAAGATACATAATGACTTCCGGCCTACCTTTTTATTGAAGTTTGTTAGATTACTGATAGCTGCATTAAGGACAGAGAGAAGCATGTCCTCTTGCTCTGTCCTCTCAAAGCTCCCCAGTCCTTCAAAGTCCATAAGTACATAAAGGCATTTTGCATCCAATCGAATTGTCATCCATACCCCATCTGTACATATGCCCCCAGCTACATCGAGAAGAGATCCAGATAGATGATTTAATAGGTATGACTTACCATTACTTTGTAAATATGACTTCACATTAAGCTTAACAATGTTCTTGTACTGTTAAACAGATAATATACTTTGTGTCTTATTCCTGTGATTTCCTATATGCATTACTATTGTATCATTAATTAGGTTCATGAAGAATATCTTGAAGCTGGTGCCGAAGTCTTAATAACAACATCGTACCAGGGCTGTGCTTATGATATGCATTATTCATACATTCTTATATGTTTGTTCACTTTTTTTGCCTTCATCTTGGCACCTCTTCATTCATGTGATATTTATGGGGATTTGATTGTTTACAGGTAACAATTCATGGGATTTGATTGCTGTCGATGGAGAGACAATTGCTCAAAAAGGAAGTTGCTCAAAATCGAAGTTAAGAAAAATAACTTCAAAGTAGCACTAGGGAATCATATGGATCACTTGAAGTTTGGTGGAGAGAAGGTGCTAATATTGTATATCAAGGGTTAACGGAATTCAGACACCCTTTTGTATTTTTTCATTGTATTTCAAGGGTTAACGGAATTCAGACACCCTTTTGTATCTTATCTTATTTGATATTAATAAAATATTTGTGGACCCATTATTGGGCACAATATTTAAATCAAATTGTTGTTAATTTATAATATTAATTACCAGACCACTTCGATATCATAGATGATATGTAACTTCGTTGATATTTGGTTATTATGTAGTTTTAAAATTCATATTTTTCATTCTTTAAATTCATATCGTCTCTAGAGAGACAATAAAAATTGAAATTAGTATTGTCTCCAGAGAGACAAAATGTTAGTATTCGGTATTGTCTCTAAGGAGACAATAATGATATTGTCTCTAGAGAGACGAAAATGATATTGTCTCTCAAGAGACAAAATATGTATCAATCATTATTGTCTCTTGAGAGACAACCTAGATTATTTCATCAAGAGACAATATTAGAGACACATATTTTAGCATTTAAACAGCTTAAAGTGAGACAATAAACTAGAGACGATATGCTTGACTTACTTTTGTCGCTCATTTTGTCTCTTACCTCTCTCCATTCCCTCCCCTGCTTCCTCGCGTGTCTTTCCGTGGCTGCGTGTCAATGTTTTTCTCGCAGTCATATTATTTTGTTCTCTCTCTTTTTTTTTACTAAAAGATGGTTGTTTTTCATCTATGGATGTCTTGAAGTGGTTGAAATCATTGAACTAGGGTTCCGACCATGGATGTTTAGTGTACAACTAGGTGGAAACACAGAACTAGAAGATGATTACCGAGGAAGTGGGTGCCCAATAGTGTCTTTAAAGAAGGCCAAAGGGTTAGTTTCTGTATTACTACAGAGAATTTCAGAGAAGTGAGCGTCCATGGTCTCATTGAAATCTGGCTGTTGAAGACCAAGTTCTGCTTTGATTTGGTGCAAGATAAATTCACCCTCCCCCATTAAACAAGGCAACTGGGAATTATTGTGAGATTCATTGCTTGGCGACTCCAGCAACATGCTCTCCAAATCTTCCATTACCATTAATACATTGGAATTGACATTCTCTGTTTCAGCAACCTGAAATTCATTCTCTTTTCCAATCATGTTTTGGATTTTCCAGCCAACTCCATCCTCGGACTCCATTACACTAAGGCAATCCAACAGTTGTACATCGCACTCATTTTCAGGAAAAAGGCTGCCATCCATTGAGGCTCCAAGAGAACAAGTAGAGGTAGGCCTTGGGCTGCCAATGTCAAGAACTGATGTGGGTTCAGTCTGAGATTCACTCCTGGTCATCCTCCATCAGTGAAGAGCAGGACCATGTTTTTCGTAGGACACTCCTTGCCCATGCCAAAAGAGGAGCTTGGAAACAGGGTATGGACATCCGCCAAAGCATAATAGAGAATGGACTTTTGTCAGATGATGTAGTCGCAGGTGCCTTGTAGACATGTATGCAAAAAGTGGAAGCATTAACAATGTACGTGAACTGTTTGACAAAATGCCTCAAAGAGATGTTGTCTTATGGAATGCCATGATTGCAGGATATGATTGGGTACACGTACAAATTCAGAATGTATCCTTGCTAATTGTAGTCTTCGGGCCTCTGCAGCAGGCTCTCAAGTTCATCCAGACCCCATTGATCTTGTGCCTACTCTTGAGAAGAATTATGGTATTGGGTTTGAAAAGGTAGAAAAGATAGGATTTGGGCTGCTTCCAAGTCCAGAAGATTTAGCTGTTGATAGAGAAAAGAAGTCATTTTTAACTGGTTGTGGCGATGACTGGATCAAGCGGGTTTGGATTGATGGGAAAGGTGATAAACAACGAG
Source organism: Taxus wallichiana var. yunnanensis (assembly GCA_018340775.1). Taxonomy (NCBI): domain Eukaryota; kingdom Viridiplantae; phylum Streptophyta; class Pinopsida; order Cupressales; family Taxaceae; genus Taxus; species Taxus wallichiana. The sequence continues at coordinate 703,628,057 of CM031243.1, read as the reverse complement.
TAGAGAATTGGGAATTTGTTGGTGGACGACCTTTGGGTGTGGCTCTTGGTCCTAATCAGGAGCTCATTGTGTGCGAACTTACCCAGGTAATTTATTTTCCATGTATGTAATTCTGTGTTATAAGTTCTAAGGGTCATCTACTTTCATAAATTTGATGTAAGTTTATATGGAATCATTAGTTTGTTTTGTTCAAAAGTTTTGGATTGAATACTATATTCTTAAAATGAACTGTGTTAGGGTTTCTTTGAATGTGTGACGAAAGAAAATTTTTCCCTCTCATTTGAAATTTCACTGCATTTGATGCTCTGAGGACGACTTTATTTGAGTTGCGAGAGATTTTAGTGGTCATCATGAGTGGTTCATAAGGTGTAATATTTACTAAAGGTTTTGCAGATGGGGTAGAGTAAAGTAAGCAGATTTTGATTGTGGGAGGAACTCCATGGTTAAGCGCACATGAAGTAGAGTAATTTTGGTATGAGTGACCTCTGGGGAAAGCCCTTGTACTAATTCACCCCTATGATCTTCACCCAGATGTATTGAATGCCAATTGTGTCATTCATACTTGTGAGAGTGACTGCTACTCATGAAACATGGGTCAATGTGGGAATCATCTCACTTAATTTGATGGAGGCCAAGATGATCAAGTCAAGCCTTCTTTGCTTAAACAGAGGAATGAGTTATTGATAGGATTTTAGAGCCCAAAGTCAGAAGGTCACTATCACAGGGTAGAGTTATAGGGGTTTCAAAGTATTAAGCTCTCCAAACATACTCTTAGGCTTATATTACATTCCCTCTCAAAAGTTCTGATGGAGGCCTATATGATGACAGCAAGGTTTCAATGCTACAGTTTCCAAAATCACAATTTGTAACCCTAAGCACATGTTTACTAAGAACAGGACAGAGCATGAGAGATTTAAGAACCAGTGACTCTTCAAGAATATACAAAGGATCCTACAGTTACTGCCTCGTTCCAAGACATACATCCAAAAATACAACTTGTAGTCATCTAGATATCAGGGGAACATGTAAGAATGTTGTACAGACCTGTATCAGCACAGGAAATCCATAGGATTATATGACAGTCAAGGCAGAATATAAGGGTTGTCGTAAATATCGACACACCAAGAATATACCGAGGTTCCTACCAAATTCTACATGCCTCCATACGTACAGCAAACCCCTAACAAGCTATTAGCATCTCGATATAAAAAGAAACATATGAAAGCTCAGTACAGTCTTGAAAATCCCAGAAAATACAGAGTTTCATAAGATTTGAGGAATAACAACTGAACAAAGGAGAAATTATAATGTCAAGAAATTTTTCTTCATCTTTATTAAATACCTAACACCCTCATACCATTCGTTGGGAGCTCAAGAATACAAGAATCAAATGCAAAACCTTGTTTTTTGGGTTCTTCTCAGAATTGAGACAACATATCTCAAGAAACTTCTCACCTTTGGCTTTCGAATTACTCCTTGCATTCTAAGCTCTGCCACATCCTTCTTGACTTCTCTCTCTTTTGAATGAATCCTCCCACCATCATTTCTGCATCATATTTCGATTACAAAGCCTAACCATACTCACTTTCACTAAGGAATTCACCATCTACCATTCCAAGTACTTCACAACCATGTTCATTCATATTAATTTAAAGAGTTATTTAGAATACATTTGCAAGTAATCACAGTATTAAGTAACATATGGCAACATAAAGACTTACAAGAACAATCTCTCTTTCATACTTGAGCTATGCAAAATAGATGCACACTTATTCTTGCATACTTTGAATGCCTCAATTGTAGGGATGGATGGGTCCAAACGACTCTATTTCTCTTTGCTTGTGCAACAAGCACTTTCTATCTCATAGGTGCTGCAAATCATATAATTCGGGTGAAGTGTAAGTTGTTTACACTTATCTTATTACTCGTTGTTTACAAAGAGATACATTTCATTACGGAGGCACTGAATCTACATGTTTTCAAATTGGTGTGTTTTTAAGATGTCATGCTTTCGGTGGCTCTAATGCTGCTATTATTCCAATAGGTAAAGTCAAGTAGCATCTATTTTCTTCTTGTATTTTGGCTTGTGACTCTGAGTTATCTTTTACAGGATTATGATATGATTGTATAATAACCATATTCATATAATTACTTTTACCGGGCTTCACATGGTCACCGTCTGCAAGTATTCTTTGAGTTTTGATCTGGTGAACATATGTTTGCTTGCAGGTCTTGGGGGATTTGTAGCTTGCGGGCATTGTCAGAAAGGAATGATGATCCCACAAGAGCATCACGTCCATGGGATGAAGTATGATTATTGGTCCATTATGATGATCCAACAAAAGAATAATGTCATTGATCTCCTTTTGCGTTTTTCTAATATCAAAGCATCTCATACTTGATTTTGGGACAACTTTTCAAATTAGCTAAACTAATTGCTCCACTTTTGTGACAGATCGTGATTGGTTTTTCATGGGGGATGGAGCAAGAATTCTCGCTTCTTGAGGAATTAGAACATGCAAAGGTACATTCTTTGTCAAGAGGCATCTTTTGCTAGTGACTGAAGTTTGAGGCTATCTAGCTTGTATTTTGAGGTTTGTAATTGTTATATGCTCTAATAGATATGTTGCATTCTCGGTAAGGAATATTTTGCTTTGGCTACTATAAATTCTGTGATTGTAGATGTTCTTTGTTATGAATTATATGTTAATTGGTTTTTTCTATGTGCAGGGAGATATCTAATCACCCAGAAGCATATGTTAGAAGATCATCTCTTTTTTCAGCATCTCGCATATTGATAGCTCTCCATCCATCATTTATAGCAAAATATTTAAGTGGCGGTGATGCTGAGATTGCTAAAGGGCTGGAATGGATTCACACTTGGGCTCTTCGTGTTGCGTAAGTTGATTCTGACTTTGAGTGTTATGCGGTATGTACCATATATTAAGTTTAGTGGAATTATTGATTAGTCTCTACTATAAGTTACACCTTACAGTTCATGAACATCCATATGTATTTCACTATTTATTTGATAAACAAATAGAAACTGAATGTGTTTATAATTATTGGTGATTTTAGATATACAAACTTTTCTGAGGCATATAGCATTTAACATTTAGGATTTATTATCTTAACAGACCACCTTGGAGAATTGAACTGATTGAGGAAAATACCAATTAATTATGTACTCCATATGTACTATTTTAGACCTTTTGGGGTGATGACAAAAAAACATCTGCAAAACAGTGAACAAGTATGCAAAACCATTTTTAATGTCATCCATATTCGTCTTACAACAACATGTTCAAACAAGTCTCGCATAGTCGCACCTTGCTGCAATTGAAACAAGAGTTTCCTTAAGGACATGTTAATAATGTATGTTATGGAATTGGCTTAAAGTAAATGTCGGTCTTGAAGTAGCAGAGTCAATCAATTATCTATGGCGGTAACTAGCTTCTCTCAATATTTCTCTCCCTACAGTTTGAATGATTTTTTATTCTTATCATCACTGCCATCTTCTTTTGGGTCAATGATGGAGGAGGAAACTTGAATATTGCTGAAATTTTAAGGTCATTGTAAAGAGTGGATAAATTGTCTATGTTCATCTAGGATAACATGTTCTTACTAATGTTGTGCGAAGCACTTTAATATGTGCCAATCAGCTTCTTGTTTGATGGAATAAACACACCATTACTTGTTTTGCATATTGCGAGTTTAGTAAATGCTTGGAAATTGTGTTGAGTTGGCGGCACATCTTAATGTTGATGGATTTCTAGTCGGAGGGGTTTCTCGAAGGTTGGTCACAAAACTGTTTTTACCCTCTTTATACCTTTTTGCTGAAGTTTTCAAGCTCTCCATATTGTTTACTTCAATACAAACTTTTCTCATCCCGCCTACGAAAGCTCGTGGTCAAGTTATGCTTGGAGGTGACTATACTCTTTTTATGTGAGCTCGTATCATCAAAATAACTTCAAGTATAAGTATAATGTTATTATGTATTGTCTTTTCAAGTTACCTGTCACATTATGCAAAGGCTCAACATAGGCATGCCTTGTTATTAAAGATGGCCTTTCTTATGAAAGGCTGATGGTTTCTTGTTATATGTTTAATTCAACCTCAGTATTTTAATGAGATGTTTGTCGGTTATAAATTTTCAAGTGACAGTTGATAAACGCAACAAGTCATTATAATCTTTGTTTTCATGTAGACTAAAGATGAGTTGCTTGGTGCTATTGATAGTAGAGAATTGTATCAAAGTTGAGACAATCAAAGCGAAGAACATGAAATGACAACTGCCGACTGAGAGACACTGACTCAAAATTAAAGTTAAAAAAAAAACCTCAAAGTAGCACTAGGAAGCGCAGACGAGATCGCTTGAAGGCGGGGGTGGAGAGGTGTTCATATTGTATGCAAAGGGATAACGGAATTTAGGCACCCTTTTGTATTTTATCATTGTATTTAAAGGGTTAACGTATTTAGACACCCTTTTGTATTTTATCATTGTATTTAAAGGGTTAACGATTTAGACACCCTTTTTTATTTTATCTTATTTGATATTAATAAAATGTTTGTGGACCCATTTGTTGGGCACAAGATTCAAATCAAATTGTTTTTAATTTATGATATTCCTTACGGTCTACTCTAACATCATAGACGATATGTAGCCGTCGATTGCACTATATGATATTTGGTTATTATTTATTCTTGAAATTCAGATTTTTCATTCTTTAAATTCGTATTGTCTCTAGAGAGACAATAAAAATTGAAATTAGTATTGTCTCTAGAGAGACAAAATTAGTATTTTGTATTGTCTCTAGCGAGACAATAATGATATTGTCTCTAGAGAGACAAAAACTATATTGTCTCTCAAGAGACAAAATATGTATCAACCTATATTGTCTCTAAAGAGACAATAATTAGAGACAATATTAGAGACACCCGCTTTGAGACAATAATAGAGACAATATACAACTTTTTTATTGTCTCTATTTGAGACAATTTGATCAAGTATTGTCTCTATTATTGTCTCAAAACACCCCCCCTTGTAGTAGTGCCCCAAAATGCCAACCACCGAAAAGATAGAAAGCTCAAACGACTAGAAAGTGTTCAAAAAGTGGCAGGAAAGTGTAAAAGGCTCGGGCGCCCGAATGGGACCAAGGTGCCTAGGCGCCCGGGGCTTAGAGGTAGAATGACACAAAACGACAAAATTAGACTGGGCAAGTATGTGCGGGAGGTCGGTAGTGATGACAGAAAGCAAAGTTAAATGGCCAAAAGATGGTGGTTAATTAATATTTTTTTCACTCAAAAACCATATGAATAGTAGTATGAGACTCGAGACTAAATAATACCCAAAGTGTGTGATTTTGTGTCTACACCAATTAATCACATAAATCTCAAACCCACAAATCACACATCCACAAATCATTACTATATTTGAATATCTTTTTATAGATAGAGTTCCATCAACAAAAAATGTAATATGTTGATACTATATAGATAGAACCTCTATAAACAGAAAGTGCTCTTCCAAATAAGCTCAAGAATTCCAAGCAAAGTTAATCCATAAAAATAAGATTGATCTATAGGGATGGAACATAGAAAAAACTTGTTTTTACTCTTCACAATGTATCTCTAGATGAAATTGGAAAAATCAAAAGTAGTATTATCCAGGAGTATCACAACACACAGTGCGCTTGTGCCTGAAGCAGTCCATCTCTGATCTGTTCAGCAACATCACGAACTGCACCAGGTCCATGTGGTATGAACACTGATGTGGACTTTGAAGATGCTCCAATCTCTTTCATTGTGTCGAAATATTGTGTCACCAACACCATATCCATCACATCTTTTGCAGTTGTCCCAGGCACATTAACTGAGAAAGCGAGTACACTATCCCTCAGGCCATCCACAATTGCTTGTCGTTGTCGAGCAATACCCTGTCCTGATAAGAACTTTGTTTCTGCTTCTGCTTCTGCTCGCTTGATTTGTAGAATTTTCTCTGCCTCAGCTTTGTCTCTTGTTGCCACCCTCATTCTTGCAGCTGATAATCAAAACTCAATTGAATGATTACAGAATTCAAAAAAACAATAGGAAAAAATCAGTTAAATGATTACAAAATTAAAAAACAATAAAGGATTACAGAATTAAAAGGCCATAGGCAAATAAACCAAACACACTCAAAATCTGAATAAAAATGCAGGCTTATGATTTGGAAACAAGGTCAATTTATATGAAGATGCACACTTCTAAAGCAAATAAATACCAAATTGGTGTTAACAAAGTAATCCCTGAATATTAATATCTGCCACCCATTTTCAAAAAATGAAAAGCTATAGTCAGTATAATCTTCACAGGAAACGGGCACAGCTCCAACAAAACAAATCTTCAGAAATTAGTTACTTATGACATGGTAATAAAAAAGAAACTATCATTGGTTGACGTACCGATGAATCCAAGAACTCATTTGAATAAGGATTCTTACCTGCATTTATTTCATTCATTGCTTTCTTCACAGTTTCAGCAGGTTCTATATCCACAATAAGTGTTTGCACAATCTCAAATCCGTAGGTTGACATAGCCTGTAAACATATATAAAGACAAAAGTAGGTACTTCCCCTGATGAACAAAAAATATTCTGCAGTGGCTCGTTCTTCCTAATAAATTAGAAAAACAAATTTCAGTACTGAAATGGGTTTGAAATAACTGACTTTTTCAAGTTCATTTTCAACAGCTTTAGCCACCTCACTCTTTTGCTCAAAAACATCATCAAGGTTCATCTTTGGGACACTTGACCTAATGACTGCAGATACAAACATATGGGAAGTTCAACAGAAATATATAAATTACGCAAAAACAACAAAGAAAAGACCTTACGCACTGAGGAAGGGTCCAGACAGCATGTAAATAAAGACATCATCATATAAATTAACTGAATGTTAAAGCTAAATCCTTTTTCATTTAAAATTAGGAAAGCAAAACAGATGAACTTTGATAATTAAATTCAAGTATAACTGTAGATCCTTTTTTAATCATGACATAACATTCCATTGTGTCTGTTTAGGCAAATTAGAAACAGAAACATAAAATGATTAGATTAAACTAAGGGATAAAGTTTCTACTTCGCCAGTTTATGCCAAGAAATCACTGTCCATAAAAATATTATTTATTACATTACTGCTAGGTTTATGCCAACAGACATTAAAGTATGTTTATGCCAATAGACACTAACCTACTTTTATGCCAATAGACATTACCCTATTCAATTGGACATGGGTGGCACTGAAAAAATAAGAGATAATAGTTATTTAGAAGCCCAGACTGCCAAAAAAATGAGGATTTCTTTGCAAGATGGTTATATAATTGTCAGAACTTGGATTCTCGTGAACCTTATTTGTGTATTGTGTCTGTGGCTCTTCCTCTTGATATTGTGTTCTTTTGCTTTTTCGGTATTTTCTCAAGAATTTTGCATATATTAAGGTTTTGCTCCTAAGTTTTATCTCCAAAGAACTTTATATCTATACAGTTGTTCTTTTCGCTCTAATCAAACTCTCTATTTTTGCCAAAGACTCCGATGTCCGCTTTTATTGTTAAAATTATAATTTTCAATGAATATTTGATATGTTGCCTATATCTTTTAAAATGTAATCCTTACCATGGGTTATGCTGATAGGTCCGTTTATAATTCTATCAGCATAACCCTGGCACCAAGAGCTGCAATTTCTAGTAAAGTTCCCTGATTTTACCATCAAATACGTAAGCTTGGATTTGCTCCCTTGTATTGCTGAGTTTATAATAAGCATCACTTGCTTTCTCAAGAAGGGCACGGTATTGCACAGAAGCAACCACTGTCACGAATACATTATCCTGCAACAACCAACACAGAAGCAATCACTGTCACAAATACATTATCCTGCAACAACCAACACAGAAGCAAAAACCACAAAAATCTTATAGCAGGATCATGTTAATATAAACCTGCTCAAGATACCTCTGAAAATGCCTTCGTAGATTAGTTTCAAATTTTGAAACAAAATAAGAGATTTGTCCTTTATGATACGTAAATTGGATATTTGATTTAATCACATACCTTGGTCTTTGTTTCGCATCGAATATCCAGTTTTTGTACCCTTAAAGAAAGGCGTCCCCTAATTTGACTTCCCAGAAACCATGGAAGACAGTGGCACCCTGGTTCAAGAACTTCTTCATAACGTCCAAATCTCTCTTTCATGGCAACGGTTGACTGCTCCACTTGTACACAGCAGCATAATGATTGTCCCATGTTGTTAATCCTGCATCCACTCAGAAAATATCACTGGTCTTAGCAAACATCTCAAGCCATTTAAACACTAAAAATTCTATTAACCAATAGAGAAATTGCAACTGCAATCTTATAAAATGGAAACTTAGTATGAACCAATGCACAAGTCTTAATAGCTTCACTCATCAACTAAATGTAATCTAATTGAAGCTAAAGGTACCCTTCTCAGTGGTTATGTTCTTATCATGTAGTGCCAGTGGCATGAAGAAAACTCCTTATTTCGTAAAAACAAACCTTGGTCAATCTTTTTAAAAATGGAAAACAGAAAGAATTCCATCAAAATTGACCACACAACCTGTACTTTTTGTCTTAAAAAGCAACAAATAAAAGAACCAATTTCATCATTTCAGCTAAGCAAACCATAAATTAGGATATTCTCTCAACGTGGACTACAAAGCATGGTGACAAAAATTGAACTAGATATTTTATGGACCCGTACTTCAATTTTCATCATTATAGTTGACAAAGGACCTGACCTGCACATGGATACTCAATCACAGACCCAGTAACATATAAGCTTCAAAGATTACGTAAGAACTGAATGTATGAATTGGAATAACCGACCCCTGAGAACAACAACAACGAATTACCAACAAGGCGAAAAGGATAACCTATCTTAGTACTGCCTCAAGGGTATGTTGTTCCTTCCATCTTCACAAGATAGTTCCAAAGTTCTTACATTGGATTCAAATTTGAAATAAACTTTTTAGCTGTGCAACAACAAAGAATTGCCAACAAGAAGAAAAAGGATAACCCATCTTAGTACTGCCTTAAGGGTATGTAATTCCTTCCATCTTCACAAGAGAAAGTCCTTAAGTTGTGTTCAAATTTTCAATATTCTTTTTTGTCGTGTGCAACAACAAAGAAATGCCAACTACTGCCTTAAGGCCCAAGGGTATGGAGTTCCTTCCAACTTCACAAGATGAAGCCAAAGTTCTTAAGTTGGTTCAAATTTTCAATAAACTTTTTAGTTGTGCCCACAGTAAGCAAGTATATACTAACATTTCTAAAGCATGTCAATACACATCTTTATATCTTTCAATCTCCAGTTTCAGAGTATGCTTTCTATCCCGGTTTTAAGAAGGCAACTCTGAAACATTATCTGTTTTTATCCCAATTGTCTACATGTCCATTCACACTCTGGACATTACAAATGCATGGCTTTATCCTGGACATTTGGAATTTACAGGTGCCATGTCCAATCAGAAAACTTCAAACTACTAATCTAATCCACAAAAATACTATGCTTCTAGGGATAAAATATAAACTTTTGACAGAATATATGTATCATCGGTATTTCTTCAATTAATGTAATATCTAATCATAGAGGTCTCACAGATAAGGACTAACCAGGAAAAGGCATTGCTTCTGATGTATATGCCTTTGGCTTGATATGTCTAATAGGATATATGTTAATTACATCTAAGATGGCCACCTTAATAACCCAGATTCACATATCACAACTTTTAGTACCGATATCCCACAACAACATATTTCTGCCTCGTAAAATATCTGCATCAAGAGGAGAGGTAAACAAAGGTAAAACCTCAAAGGACATTTATTTAAGAGAGGAGAGAAGAGACATTGGCCAACAGCTCAAAAGACAAAATGTGCTCAAATAACGGTTATAAGATCAGCAATTGGGGTAGGCAAGCATGTATTTTGAAAGCCATTTAAAAACTTAAGGAATAGTTTTGCTCTCATAATCTAGCTCCTTGGTTGCTGAATTAAAGTATGTACATCCCCAATATACCATGTTATAGAACTAAAAACATTGAAAATATAGAATATGTACATATACACTCTATTATCCCTCTCCGGGATTATTTAGCATATACATGATATAGGTGAGTATAGTATTGATAGTGCAAGTAACTTGATATTGGTAAGTGTAGCTGCACCCTAGTGGATTCAATGTACTTGAAGCATCTATCTATCTATTCACCATCTCCAGAAACATAAAACAAAACATGGAATTTCACCTAATTCCTTAGGATGCAATTTCCCATGTGTCACTGTATAAAGATACAATTTCAAAATCTAAAACTCAGTTGCCTACTAGCCTCAATTTTCACGAGATCAGATTTGCATTTAATTATGACTGCTGCACATTTATTTTTGGTTGATTATTCTCCCTAATTATCTCTTGTCAGAGATTTTGTGTTGACTTGCAAGGCAAGTTTGTTGTGTAGGTGTTTATTATTAATGCATTATGTTTTATTGGGAGAAGTAAAGAAGAAAAAAAGAAAAGAAGAAGAAGAAGAAGAAGAAGAAGAAGAAGAAGAAAAAAATCAGATTTGGGAGAAGAAGAAAAATGCTGCAGTCCCAGCTCAAGTCTGGACTGGTTTTGTTGAAAGAATTCCTTCATTTTCATGTTGTTAATGTATGAATGAATGTTTTGTGTGCAGCTGTAGCTGCTGTTCATTATTGACAAATATATTTGTATTGCTCAAGCAATTTCAATCCCAGATCTGTGTTATTTGCAGCCAAGAGTTTTATCTTATTTTGCTTGTTATAAATTTCTGTAGCTTTCCTTACCTTTTCCCCTGTTTTGCATCATTTAAATCCACTGCATTTTATTTTCTATTGCTGTCCAAGGATTCTGTAGATTCCATAGACTCTGCAGTTTCCATAGATCCTCGTTTCATTCCCTTCATCTGGTATCAGAGCTTGGCTAAACCCTTCTTCTATTTCATTTTTGGGTTTTTAGTTTTTCATTTGGCAGCCATTAATGGCTTCTACGTCTGCGCATCACTGGTTAGTGTGCAAACTCCGATTTTCACAGGAAAGAACTATGAGTATTGGTCTTTGACCATGAAAGCTTTGTTTCGGTCTCAAGACATTTGGGAAATGGTTGAAAATGGTTACCAGAACCAAAGAGACTAGGCAAAGCATACAATGCTCTTACACAAGCTCAAAAGGACGTCTTGAAGGAACAGAGGAAGAAGGATGGGAAAGCATTATTTTATATCCATCAAGCAATGCATGAGAGCATACTCCCAAGAGTTGCAGCAGCAAAGCAAGCCAAGGAAGCATGGGACACACTCCAGATTGCATATCAAGGTATGGACAAGGTTAAAACTGCTAAATTACAGCTCCTTAGAAGAGAATTTGAAAATTTATCAATGAGAAACTCAGATTCAGTAGAATCTTTCTTTACTCATGTTGTTGGTTTGATAAATCAAATGAAGTCCCATGGAGAGGTCATAGAGGATAGGAAGGTTGTTGAAAAGGTACTTAGAAGTCTCCCTTCTAAATTTGATGTCAGTAGTTGTGGCTCTAGAGGAAACCAAAGATTTGAGCCAGTTTAGTGTTGATGAACTACATGCCTCTCTTATCAATCATGAATATAGACTGAATAGATCAAATAGTTCAGTAGAAAATGCATTTTCATCTCAGATTTCTATAAATCGTGGAAGAGGAAGGAGGAGTTTCAGTCCTAGAGGTAGAGGGAGAAGTTCTCCTAGAAGTGGACGTAGCAATGCTTATGCAAATGCTGGTGGTAGAGGTCAAAATCAGAATTTCAGTCACCCAAGTGGCCAAAGATTTGACAAATCACACATTCAATGTCACTATTGTAAGAAGTTTGGGCATTATGCTCATGAATGCAAGAAAAAACAATATGATCAGCAAAAGCAAGGTCAAAATCAGTCAAGTAGCACTCCCTCAGGAAACATGTTCATTGCATGCACGAAGATTGCTGAAGCAATCCCTACAAACTCTCCAGTTGAGTGCAATGTTGTTCAAGAAAGCCCATGTGACATATGGTATTTAGATTCGGGCTGCAGTAATCACATGACAGGTAATAAAGATTTGTTTTCTAGCTTGGAAGAATCAGTTCAAACTGATGTTACACTTGGTAACAACAACAAAGTCACTGTTTTGGGTAAAGGTACGGTTAATATTCTAACCAAAAAGGGGGAGCCAAAATTTATGCCTGATGTATATTATGTTGCTGGTCTAAAACACAACTTGATGAGCATTGGACAACTGATACAAAAGGGATATAGAGTGTACATGGAAAATAATGAATGTGTTATTTTGGACAAGCTTCCAAGCAATATGCTTATTGCCAAGGTACAAATGACTATAAACCGCATGTTTCCATTAAAAATAAGGCCAGCCATGAAAGGAAAAATAGCTCAAGCTGTTCATGAGACACATACTATGTAAATTCTGGAGCAGCTTTTAAGGTAGAAGATACAAAATCAGCAGTAGCCAAAGACAACTACGGAAATGTCCAAGACAACTACGGAAATGTTCAAAACAATTCACAAAAAGGTTCAAAATAGCTACGGAAATTTTCAAGACAGCTACGGAAATGTCCAAGACAGCTACGGAAATGGCCAGAACAGCTCCAAAGAGGAAAATGATGTTTCTATAGAAACTCAAACAATGCTTTCAATCAGTGGTAAAGGATGATTCTTGGCTATGGCATTTTAGATTTGGGCATTTATATTTTGGAGCACTGAAATTACTACATATGAAGAATATGGTAAAAGGTTTGCCATTAATTGAGAAACCGGAAAGAGTTTGTGAAGGATGTATTATGGGCAAACAACATAGAGAGTCATTTCCGGTTGGCAAGGCAAATAGAGCTACAGCTCCACTTGAGATTGTGCATTCAGATATTTGTGGGCAAATGCAAACACCGTCTATAGGAGGCTGCACTTATTTTCTTACTTTTATTGATGATTTCACAAGAAAAACTTGGGTTTATTTCTTGAAACACAAATCTGATGCATTTGCTTATTTCCAGCAGTTCAAGGCACTTGTGGAGAAGCAAAGCGGCCACTACATCAAGGTTCTAAGGACGGATAGAGGCGGTGAATTTATATCTAATGAATTTATAAATTTTTGCAGATCTCATGGCATACACAAGCAATTTACAGCCCGCTATACACCTCAGCAAAATGGTGTGGCGGAGAGGAAGAACCAACAATTATGGAGATGGCTCATAAAATGATGGCAGCCAAACATCTACCAAATGAATATTGGGCTGAGGCAGTGGCAACTGTTGTTTACATCATGAATAGGTGCCCAACAAAGAGCGTAAGAAACAAAGTCCCTCAAGAGGCTTGGACAAGAAGGAAACATAGTGTTTCTCATATGAAGGTATTTGGATGCATAGCATATGCGCATGTTCCAGATGAGTTGAGAAGGAAGTTAGATAATAAAGGACAAAAATGTATATTTGTTGGTTACTCAGAGGAAACAAAAGCATATAAGTTGTTTGATCCTATCAATAGGAAAGTTATAATCAGCCGTGATGTTCAGTTCATGGAGGATGAAGCATGGGATGGAAGCATAGAGAGGACTGTCAGAATTGCAGCTGCTGTCCCAAATGATAATATGGTGGATGAAGTGTTTCCAACACCAAATATAACTCAAACAACAGCTCCTTCCAATCCCGGGATGGTACCACAAGTTGCAGCTCAAGCTACACCTTCATTCACACCAAGGAGATCTTCAAGGCTGCTGTCCACACCAACAGGACAACAAACTTCACAAGCATCTACACCGCATCTACATCAATCGGTATCCTTGGAGCAACACCATCTAGCACTCCAAGTAGTTCTTCATCTCCGGATCCAACTCTAGCAAGCATGATGCCACGAAAAACAAGGAGTTTGAGTGAGTTGTATAATGTTGACACAACTAATTCATTTTCAGCTTTTGCTTTATTTTCTCATATTGATGATCCATTAACATTTGAAGAGGCTGTGAGTAGTGATATATGGGCAAAAGCCATGGATGAGGAGATTGAATCCATTGAAAAGAACCAAACATGGGAGTTGGTTGATTTGCCGAAGGCAAAGATGTAATTAGTGTCAAATGGATTTATAAGACTAAACAAGATGCTGATGGGAAAGTGCAAAAGCATAAAGCAAGGCTAGTTGCAAGGGGCTTTACACAACAGCCCGGTATAGACTTCAATGAGACATTTGCTCCGGTTGCTCGGTTGGATACAGTTAGGACTGTTTTAGCTATTGCTGCCCACAACAAGTGGCCTGTATATCAAATGGATGTAAAGTCTACATTTTAAATGGCTATTTAGAGGAGGAAGTGTATGTGGAACAGCCACAAGGCTATGAGATACCGGGTCATGAAGACAAGGTGTATAGGTTGAAGAAGGCACTCTATGGATTGAAGCAAGCTCCAAGAGCTTGGTACAGCCACATTGACTCCTATCTCATTCAAAATGGTTTCCAAAGGAGCGGTTGTGAACCGACATTGTACATCAAGGTCAACAAGCAAGGTAACATTTTGATTGTTTGCTTGTATGTGGATGATCTAATCTTTACCGGTGATCTAAACATAGATTCTTTCAAATCAATAATGAAGAATGAATTTGAAATGACTGATTTGGGTCTTATGAGGTATTTCTTGGGGATTGAAGTCCATCAATCCAATGATGGTATATTTATTTCTCAATCTAAATATGCAAATGAAGTTTTGAAGAGATTTAATATGGCAAGGTGCAAGGTATCCCCAACACCGGTTATGACAGGATGAAGTTAAGCAAGGAAGATGATGGAGCATGTGTGGATTCTACATTGTTCAAGAGGCTGGTTGGAAGCCTTATGTACTTAACAGCCACAAGGCCGGATATTATGTACGGTGTAAGTCTGATTTCAAGGTTTATGGAGTCTCCAAAAGACTCACATTGGCAGGCCGGTAAGAGGATATTGAGGTATGTAAGTGGTACAAAGGATTTTGGTATTTTGTATTCCACTTCAGATGATTTCAGTCTTGTTGGGTACACTGATAGTGATTATGGAGGCAACATAGATGATAGGAAAAGTACTTCTGGGTATACTTTTCACTTTGGTACAGGTGTTGTGTCATGGGCATCAAAGAAACAACCCATTGTGACTCTTTCTTCAGCTGAAGCTGAGTATGTGGCAGCCACTAGTGTTGCGTGTCAAGTTGTTTGGATGCGAAGGATGTTGAAAGATTTGATGCATGATCAAAAGGAAGCCACTACAATATTCTGTGATAACAGTTCAGCCATAGCATTATCTAAAAATCATGTGTTTCACAAGAGAACTAAGCATATTGATACGAGGTATCATTTTATCAGAGAGCTTGTAAGCAACAAAGAAATTTGTCTTGATTTTTGCAGGTCTGAAGATCAATCGCGACATATTTACAAAAGCATTGGCAAAAGAGACATTTGAGTATTTACGAAGTGGCTTAGGAGTTTGTGACTTTGCACAAGTTAGCAGCTCCGAAAAACTGTTAGTTAGCTACGGAAATGCTACAACAGTTTTTGAACAAACTTGATTCATATTTCCATGATCTGCAACTAGTTCATAATTAAGGGGGAGTGTTGGAAATTCAAATCAGAATTTAATGTGCAACTAATATTTGACTTTCCCAGATTTAGTTCCCTGACATATCAGATTTGCATTTAATTATGACTGCTGCACATTTATTTTTGGTTGATTATTCTCCCTAATTATCTCTTGTCAGAGATTTTGTGTTGACTTGCAAGGCAAGTTTTTGTGTAGGTGTTTATTATTAATGCATTATGTTTTATTGGGAGAAGTAAAAAGAAGAAAAAGAAGAAAGAAGAAGAAGAAGAAGAAGAAGAAGAAGAAGGAGAAAAATCAGATTTGGGAGAAGAAGAAAAGTGCGCAGTCCCAGCTCAAGTCTGGACTGGTTTTGTTGAAAGAATTCCTTCATTTTCATGTTGTTATTGTATGAATGAATGTTTTGTGTGCAGCTGTAGCTGCTGTTCATTATTGACAAATATATTTGTATTGCTTCAAGCAATTTGAATCCCCAGATCTGTGTTATTTGCAGCCAAGAGTGTTTATCTTATTTTGTTATAAATTTCTGTAGCTTCCTCTAAAATCCTGAAAAAGCGCGATTACTCCTAAAAAGCTTTATCACGGAAAATTTCCAAAAATAGCGCAAATGCAGCCAGAACAAGAACTCACTCACCAACCTTAAATCAATTTCGAGGAAATTGAAGCTGTAGACCAAAATTTGTTCTGAAACGGTCAGACGAACATTAAAGTACCCGGAAAATGACTGCAAATTCCTTCCGCGTTTGCTTAAAAGAAAAGCTCATCCGCGTGTTCTTGGAAGAAAAGCTCAGGAAAAAGCCTGTAAGCACGAAGCCCCGGTTCTCAGAAATTTATAGCTAGTAAAGCAATATATTGAATACATATATGTTACGATTGTTGTATACTTAATTAACAAGAGTATATACTAAATGGAATAGTTTATATGCTTATACACAACATATATGTGTCAAATACATATACCGCGTACGTCAATCTATACGTATATTTCTTCGGTATCAAGTATACAATTTAGGAAATTTCATGGAATTGAATGAAAAAAGTGAAAAAAGTGAGAAGCTTCCACTACAATCAAATTTAACGGTGAAGATTCTTTCCATCAAGCTGGTAGTGTTGTCTGCCGTTGGATGGGCATCCACGCAAGTCCACGGAATTGTTGTTGATGTTTACACATCATTGCGTACCCATAATAGTTTCACTTGATGAAGAACTATTATTTTCTTACAAATATTGACAATTAGGGGAGAGACACCAATAGTGGTGCACCCTATGTTAAGGGGCCCACAAAATAAATCCTATAAAATGTGGGAGTGTGATTTTTTCACCAGTACGTAGTTTAAGATTTTTAAATTATATATATATTTTTGAATATTGAATTGGAGGAAAAATATATTTTGAATTTATTTAAAATTGTAAATTTTAATTACACTACATTTTGGTTGGGACCCATACTTGATCATGGGTGAAAATGGTTGAACATTTAAATTTTCAAAAAGGCAAATCTTACATGTCATGATATGATTGAGTGTTGTCATGTCAAAAATGACTAATCACCGAGTACCTTTATGACAACTATTGGGTGTTTTGTATTCAAGACACTATATCCACAATTGGACCCAGCTCGGCCGATTGGTGTCTCTCCCTATAATGATTTCTTTTCCAAAACGCATGAAAACAACTATAGAATAGAAAAAAAAAAAAACATAGAATATGAGTCATCAAATGGCATTTGACTTAATGGTGAAAGATGTTTGGTTTTTAAAAAGCCCACTAGGGTTCAATTCTCCTTTGAATGCGAAGCCAAGAGATTCCATAATAAGGGATGAGATCGGGATCTAGGCCTTGGTCGCTTAGTCGAAGAAGTTTTCCCACCTCAACCCAAGTGGGATATGGTGACCTATGACTGTCCCAGGTTTGAAACAAAAAAATATTTTTGAGAACACATTTTATGTCCATTCATCTCTCAATATATCCAATATATTAATAACTTGATTTGTTGGTACATTTATTGCATGGATTTGTTTAAATTTTATTATAAATTAAGAATGCATGAGAACAATAATTACACCGAAGGCATTCCCCCTATGGGAAAGGCATCTCCAGTCATTCATGCCAATCGGATTAAATTTGTGATTGTTTGACGTTTTGCAACGAGAGCTTAAATTTGACGGAGTTTTGGCGTTTTTGTTTTTAGTTGGTTTTAGTGGTTGCTTTTCGGTGTGTTTAGCTATTATTTTTTTAACAGTTTCATTGTGAATGCGGGGTATCTATCCATGAGTCTGCAGGATTGTGGAATATTGATCTCATTTGCAAAGCAAGGCCAAGCTGGGAGATTTTTCTTTCAACCCCAAGATCCCTGCGCAGGTTGTTGCAACTTGATATCAACGGTTTCCATCGGAAAATTGCGGTTTGCATGCTTTAAAAAACCTAGAATAGCTATTGTGATCACTTCCTAACCTGTCCGAGTCTCCCACTTCGCTCTTTTAATAACATGTAATTCGAGCTCTTATAATTAAAGTTTCTCGTTAAATGATCTCAAAATTCCCGTTACGTTGTTTTGGATTTGAGGTTTGGGAAATTGTATCAAAATTGGTGTTCCACATGGCCCTTTTTTAGTTGTTGTGTGTGGATCATTTGTTTTTCGCGAAAGTTTCAAGAATTTGAGAAACTTACATTGATATCTTCATCAATTTTTCAAATACACGAAATTAGCGAAAATAAAGCTTCAATTGACGTAAATTTGATTCTAATGTTAATATTTTCTCCCTTTTTCATTGGTATTTGTTCCTTGATTTTCCATTTTGATAGACTTGTATGACTTCCGGAATCGATGAACCCAAAAAAAAAAATTGATTGAATTTAGTGAATCTTACGCTTCTCACTTTGTGAATTCAATTCATTGTGTTCGTATTTGCGTTGTGGCCGCTGAAGCATCTCAAAGTTTGTAAGGGGTTTCTTTTTTTCTAACAATTTAGTGTTCCCTATGCAGGTTGAACAAATAAATTTAGTGAATTTGTGGATTTTTGTCAAAAGCGTGTGAATTTAGGCCAAGATGTTCTGAATTTCGTCTATCTAGGTGGAAAAAATCCTTCATTAATTATCAAGGTTAGTTCTTTGTTTGAAAACAGGGTTTAGTGCCTTTCCTTTGATTTTGTTTGGGCTTGGATTTTTGATTTTCTAGCTTTTCTTTAAGGCTATAGAGGGTATGTGAACTGTTTGGAAAAATTCCATGATGGAAGCTAAGGCTGAGGATGCATGGTATGAGAAAGCGGTGATAGATTTACTAAACCAATGTGTTTTGCGTCCAGGAAAGGCACCCATTCGTTGATTCCTACATGTGGCCACCTGCCCCACCCTTCATGAATTGCTATGTATTTTGAAAATAATTACCAACCGTACAACCTAAATTACAAGCACATTTTTATTCTACACCGGGTTTGGCAATGCCTCGCTTAGGTGACAAAACCAAAAACTTCTCGAGTCCTAAAAACTCATCTCAAGTCATGTTTCGAATCTGCTGAAAGTATAGTTTTCTAGAAATTTGATCTACTTTTCGTGTGTATGTTAAAATCTCTTTCTTCTGAAATCCTGATGGAGGACACTAATATAAGCTTTTGGGGTTTGTAGTTCTTCCCCATTATATTTCAAACTCTGCATGATTTCAGTTCTTGAATGTAAGCTCTTTTTTTTAAAATGGGTTTATTAACAATTCATATGATTGGGTTTAGTCTTTTGGGTATTTATGATTAGCAGTGTCGATTGGGGTTGGGTTGAAGGCCATGGAAAAAACCCAATTAGGTTGGTGGCATTTCCATCTTTATTGAAAAAATGTTTATGCTTTGAAACATGCAAAATTCAAGCTATTCTAAATGGGTTTGGTATAATTTAAATTTCATAGGACTGAATTAAGTCTTTCTAAGCTTTTGGGTGTTTTTGATCAGTACAGTGAAATGGTATTAGGTTGAAGGGTGTGAAGAAATACCTGTGGGGATGGTGCCATCTCTACATATATTTTTAGTTTGAACATGCATAATTTAAGTATGTACATGTTTTTTAAATTGGGTTCAGTAAAATTAAACAGTTCATTGGATTGGGTTTCTGTTTTGGATTAGGACAATGGAATAACAGTAGTTGGATTAACTTCATGTCATTTCTGCAATAGTTTGATCAGTTCATAGTTTTTAAAATGGCAATCCAACTCTTTAATAAGCTCTGTGATTCTTGAATTTTTGTGAAGCTCTTCTTGCTTTATTTCTTTGCCCCTCTACTCAACAACATGAGATAATGAAGTAGAACCAGAGGCCCGAGGATATAAGTAACATATATGTGTTACAAGTTTGGAGATTGAATTAAGGGGAAGGATATACCATATCCATACCTTATAACTAAGGAAGGAGGGCAATGACAACATGCTCAAGGAAACATGATCTACCAAGTAAGACAGTCGCCATTAAGGAAGAGGTGGTTGGAAAAAATGATTGGTTCCTGGGCTTCATAAAATTTTCCTGACCCACACCAACAAAGAATTTGGATAACAGACTGCATTAAAGAGTTTGGATATACACACTACATTATACATTCAAATGTGAAGAACATCACCTGTTAAATATGGACACTACTTCTGTGGGAGGTAGTGGGCATAAGAAATTGTTTGAAGGGAAGGAAATTGAAAGCCAACTCGATGAAGTGTTCACCTATTTTGACATGGAAGAAGGTGGCCACCACTGAGTGCATATGCAAGTATATATTCACTTCTAAAATTGATACACTTAATGGCTATGTATCCATTTTTATAAATGTTTTTACATATTGAAATGTTGGTGGCTTTGAAAATATTTTTTGATTGAAGCGATGCTCTTTCTAGATATGTTGATTGGACTGACCGTGGCACTTGCATTTTGTTTGGAGATGTGGTAGGTGCGGTGTTATTGTGGGTATACAACATCATTGACCTTGCATAATTATTTATATTATATACACCCATGGTTTTCTCCCCTTTCCTTCGTAAAACATATTGTTATTTTCTTGGAAATTTTTCTATCATTATTATGTTGTTATGGCGATGGTATACCATCACATGAACATTTGTTATTTGTAGTTTAGGACAATATATAGAGAGAATTACATTTTGAACAAAATTCAAATGGTTGGCCTTAGGGAATGAAAACTTTAAACAAATTCATTTATGTCAAATGACTTAATACAATGGCAAGTATATCATCATTGATATCATTTTTTGCTCTATGTGGTTTTGTAATGGCTTCATTTTATGAGATAGTTTATGGTTGGAGTGAAGATTGCATATGTGATTGTTTTTGTGGTTACCAATGTCCTTTTAACAAAGGATATGGTGTTATATACAATCTGATTAACAACTGTAAAAAAAGAGCCAATTGGTCTATGTAAGAAATGAATTAGGTATAGTATAATTCTCCTTTATAAACTCATATATTACCTATTCCTAGTCAATTGTGTTTCTGTTTTCCTGTAGGAGGGGATGAGTTCCCATGGGGGATGTGTTGGAATATTTGTAAGTTGTTCTCTTTTGAGTTGATCACTTGTACATCTTTTATCTGCAGGATCATTTTGGGATGATAATATTTTCCTAGAAGTTATTTGCTTTTTTCATCATTCTCGTTTGATGGCTAATGTGGACAAGGTCTGTGTAGACGTGTTGGTGCACATTAGATAGACACGTGGTAGGATTTTGGGCCTCCCCAAGACAAAGACATTCCCCAAACTCCAAGCCCTGCAAAATGAACCGATTCAATAAAGTTTTGGGTCTATAGTGTCGGTGAGGTAAGGCAGAGTGGCATGCAAAAGAAATGAAATTTTTGGGCCTTATTATAGTCAAATTACAGAGGGTATTTGCCAAACTAGTTACAGGAGATTCACCAATCGATTTCCAACTATTTTTAATATTTATACCATTTTCGTAGAAAGAACGAAACTTATTCTGAGGATATTCGACAAAACCATGAAATTGGTTATAAGTTTATTCACCACGATTTCTATAAGTTTTTTTAGGGGGTTCCTTAAAATTTTCCCTAACATAGTCATGTTTCATATCCATTTTTTATAGTTTTATTTTATTTGAAAGACACGGACATTGTGTAAAATTATGTGACTCTATAATTTATAATAATACAAAATCTGTCATTAACGTTAAGAAAATAGTAACACTTGTGTGTGTGCGTGTGCGTGTGCGTGTGCGCGTGCGTGCGTGTGCGTGTGTGTGGATTGATAACATAGAATGTTTGTGTGGATCTTCATGACGCGTTTCCATGTAAAAGTAATGTAATAGAAGAATTTATCATAATTTCTATTTGATGATTATTAGTCCAATCATTTTTGTCTATGTTTAGTACTCAATGTAACCATTTATATCCATGTAGATGTGGTTAACGCCTATATTTCCATTCATATCTAGACTAATAAAATTTTACTCTAATCAACTTCATTTAGATGATCACAACATGAAAATTTGTGCCCCATTGTCATTATATATTACATCTTATTATGAATATTTTATAATTAGAATAAAATAATTAACGATTGTTGACTATAATTTAGATGCACAAAATAATGTCAATCAAATGTATTTGTACACACAACAGAACATGCACACATGCACGTATGCACGCACACACTCTCTCTCTCTCTCTCTCTCTCTCTCTCTCTCTCTCTCTCTCTCTCTCTCTCTCTCTCTCTCTCTCTCTCTCACACACACACACACACACACACACACACTCCAAATGTAAAATTATTTTTCACTCAACATATTGTATCAATTTTGATACAATTGAATATTTTATTGAAAATTATTATTAAATTAGAAAATAATAAGTTCATAATTTTTAAAATCGATAGCCTTGTACAAAATATGAAAATAAGAGTATATTTACAATTTAAAATTTGTGATCTACAAATTTATTATTATCATGGAATGTTTCACAATTTCAAAATGATTGATCCAAAACACCGGATAATCATCCCAATTTTTTGAATAGTATATTTGTAACGATATTTGAATTGTGAAAAATGGTAGAATAGAAAATTGTGCAATCCTTGCTATATTTTACATTATGAATTTAGTCATCTTTGATGTTTCCAAAAAAATAAATGTAGGATCAGTCTATTAAATTTGGATCTGTATTTTGTAAAAAGACAAAAAGAATATGAATTTTTGTGGATATAGAACCCATTATCTTAATGTAGTGAATGATCCATATTATGATAGTAATATGGAGACTTCAATTAGAATATCAATGCGATTGATATAAGGATAATATTCTATTAGGCTCAAGGAATTCAATGTGGGTTCACCAGATTATAGGTGTATATGAAATCATAATAATTGAAATAATAGAGGAATTAAGTTTTCATACTTAAATTTATTGGTAGTTTGAGTGAATATTTTTAGAAGTCGGAAGTGAGTAAATGGTCCAGGTACTAAGTCAAAACATACCCTAATGATATAAATAAAAAAATTATATTTTAAAATAAAAAAAAATTAAAAATATTGTTCCATAGCCAAAATTATATGGAGATGGTTTCCAAACACTGAAATAGTTTCAAAACCTTGTGCTTCTTTTCATGTGATTTATTCTTCTGATGTGACCACAAAATCCTAAGTTATCCGTGCTTATATGTTGAACAATAACAAATCAAAACACAACAGAATATAGTTTGATGTAATGGCTGGTATGTTTCCGACATATGCACTGTTATATAATCTTCACATTTCAAACGTCCCCCAAAAAGATGCATGACCATAAGAACGGTGGATTCTTTCTGAATCATGTAGTCTGCCATGCTCAAATTTTTCTCTAGTTAAACTAAATATGAACCTTTGATGCGATAAAACTGGGTTAGTGGGGAGAGCATGCAGGACTGTTGCCTTCACAGTTTCGGTGGGAAGAATCTGCACTTGCAGGGGCTGGACTGAGGCGATGACAGTGTGGGCAGGAATCGGAGTTGTGCATAGTTGCATCGATGAAATTGGTGTTGTGGGAGTTAAGGGTAGGCCGAGCCGCGGAGGCAAGTGTGATCAACACTAGTAACATATAAAATACCAACCTTAGTCTGCTCTGATCTGCTGTCCTCTGCAACCATAAGAATAGCATTATAGTAATAGAAGTACACGCGAAGGTGCTGCAGGCGTCATCGAGGGCGTAGCTACTGTAAGCGGTGGGGCAGAACTTGTTGAAAAGCTGCGAATAAGAAGAGGATTTGCAGGTGTTGGGAGTGGCGAAGGGTCCGCTGCTCTTGCAACCCACGCCGCTCTCTACTTGGAATTCCACGCACCCAGTGCAGGCGCTACCATTCGCCTCCACCACGAGTATGGGGAGATTGTAGCCATCCACGTCGTACAAGTCGCCGTTGCACAGTAGGGAGATCATTCCGCAGGTGCCCGTGGCGCAGTTATCATTTCCGTGGTCACCGAAAGTGCAGAGGGTGCGGGAACACCCCGCGGGGGACTCGAGTGTCACGCTCTCGCCATCCAATATCTGAAACACCGGCCGTCGCGTGCCTGCGCCCGCCAGGATTCCCGACCACACCGTGACCGTGTAGTGGCACTTGTTTATCAGTGTCAACGATGGCGCCCCTGCCCCTGCCCCTGCCCCTGCCCCTGCCATTGATGAATAAGCATGCTCATTACATTTCTTAACATACAAATTTTACATTGAACGAAGCAATTGCCAATACTTACCAATTAACGGAAAGGAAATACCGTTAATAACGGACGTGGGAGTGGGTCTTACCGTTTACGAGGAAGTTGAGCCAGAGAACGAAAAGGAAATGGAAGGCCAAGGGTGCGGCTCCTGTTTTGTAGGTTGCCATTACCGAGAAACGTGCTCTGATTTTGTGGTGCCAATACATTACAGATAACCGTTTATTGCCATTACAGACAACTGTGCCATGATTTATAGGGTGTGCACTTGACGTGATCGCATGATGACCCCATAGTGTTCCTTACATACATCCATGTATATGGTAGGACCTACTTTTTGATGAAGTGGCTAAATATATATGATTTTTTTATTAACCTTTGTGTTATAATGTCAATGCATGATTTTTGTATGGATTTTTATGTGCTATAATACAGTGCATATTTTTTGTATTGATGTTTATGTGCATAAAAGTCAGATACAAAATCAATCACAATAATTAATGTGCATACAAGTCATACAAAAAGTAATCACAATAATCATTATACAAAAAGCATAAAAATGGTGATGCATAAAAGTCACATACAAAATCAATCACAATAATTAATGTGCATACAAGTCATACAAAAAGCAATCACAATAATCATTAAACAAAAGTGCAAAAATGATGATGCATATAAACATCAAAACAAAATATCATACACCTGCAGTGTAAGTTAATATAAAACAAGGCCATGATATGGCAAATCACGCCGAAGGGGGCATTGAGGAGAGGCCATGATTTGGGCCTCCCACAAGTGCTCCTACCAACAAGTTTGGATTGGGTGCATTGTCGTACAAGGATTGGAACTGCATGCACTGTGTCCAATGGCCTGTGGGTGTTGAGCCTTTAAAGGCAGAGATGAACTTCTCTGGTGAATTCGCTATGTATTTTGGATCATATCCAACCATGTAAGACATCTGCCCAGTATATAGTCCACCTGTTCACAAAATAGTTTTTAAAATATAACCACTTTCAAGTCATTTTGTAAAATTGCCAACCATAATGGAAAATTGTAATGTATCCCTGGCGTTTTGCAATTGCATCAATGAACACCATGAAAAGCCACAGTTAAAACCAAGTCTGTGATGGTATTATTGTTTTTCTTTCCGTGGATAATATGTGGAAGAAAAGGTTTGTTTAGTCACACAATTATAATATTTAAGGTTGTAATTTCTCTTAGGATGTGGAAAATCGTGGGCATTCCGGCCTATAAATGGGAATGAAGACCCTTCGCCATTTGAAACCATCCCTAAGTTGTTAAAAGTTGAGTTAGTCTCTAATCGTTATCATCATGACTTTCCAAAGGCGCTCCATTAATAATATTATTCTTCTTCTGAATTAATGACAAGTGATAGTAAAATCTGAGAACAAATGTATAAAGTTAAATTTGTATAAATGTAATTTAATGCATTCACTAGGCCATATTTCTTGAAACAGCTAAAACAATGCGTAGGATTTGGAAGGTATTGAACACTAATTAAGGGATTGAAAAAGCCAAAACCAGATAAAAAATTGGTTTCGTTTCCCAAACGCGAAGGACACCGATAATGAGAAAACTACCCCCCATTCCACCTCGTGGCTCTGAATCATTAAACTTGTATATTGTTTTTCTTTACATGAACTATAATATTATTTTTAAGGCTATAATAGCTCTATTTAAGGATCGTGGGCCTTCCTCCTGTCAAGTTTCGAAATCAAAATCAAATTCGATTTGCAGTGACAAATGATATTAAAATCATGGCGGCGCCACTGATTGCAATCTTGTACAAGCTTCAGTGCGTAATACATGTACAATTACAAGATAAGGTTTGCTTACTTGAGCAATAATATTATTATTTAAGGCCGTAATTTCTCTAAAGACGTGATAAATCCTCGGCGTTCCTCCCTATAAATAACATTATAGACCCTTTGTCATTTCAAACCAGCCATTTAAAAGCAGCTCAAAGTAGTTGAGAGTGATTCATCATCAATATCATCACGGTTTTTCAAAGGTGCTCCATTAATGTTGTGACAGTGGTTCCCTCCACTTTTCTTCTTCTTCTGTTGTTGTTGATGGCCTTTCCATTCCCCTCCCGTGTTGATATTCCAAAGGAGGTAGCTCAACAGATTAAGAGCATAAACAAAAAGGGAGAGCAACAAATTAATTCTAATGTTGTTGATGGCCTTTCCATTCCCCTCCTAAGCTCAGGTTGTTTGTTTGAATGTAGGTCAAATATTTGTGTGGACAGACTGCAGACTTCAGGTAGTTACTGTATGGCCCTCTGTGCTTATCAGCAAAATCAAATACCCGAGAGAGAGAGAGAGAGTTTAACAAGACCATGGAAGTTATACAAATAAAGAAACAAACTATAAACTTGTATGGCGTTACAACAATTATCATCATGACAACATGAACAAGTCTTGTGAAATACAAGGATGCACTGGAAGGCGTGCCCTGAGCCTAGGTGTTGGCTGCCTACTTTGTAAGCAGTTCTGGCAGTGTCCATGTCTTCTGGCCTTTCCCAGCATTTGTGATCATTCTTAGGGTCCCCTACCTGCATCATTTTCACAAAACCCCACATGAAAAACAATAATAACTAAATCATTCATACTGGATTCTGGAGGGATGGTTCTTGGGAACCAGTAATCATCCATAGATCAAACTGTACCTGAACATATATGGTGCCTAGGTGGGAAGTATCCTTGAGAAGGTAATATGTGGCCCAGCGTATGGCTTCCTTTGCATTGGAGAGCTCGGCGCCCTTGAATCCGCCAAATTCCAAAACACTCCATGACAACATTGTCTCCTGCGTCATAATATCCTCCCACCAAGTCCACCTGCAACCCAAGCATTTTCAAAACAACATACCATTGCAAGAAAAATAGAAAGGAGAAATAAGAATAACATTCCATACGTGGGCAGAAGACCTATCCTAGAGGCCTTTTACCAATTCCCAAAAACAATTAATGACATTGGCGCGCAAGCAGGGCTGTTTAAATTAAATTAGCCATCAGATATGACTGTCTCCTGTCCTCTGTCAATCGATTAGCCCTGAAATTGCGGCACCACAAATTTGCTCTCAAACAATTAATATTTGTGTACAGTCCAGAATAAAGGAACTAACCAATAAAATTGCAACAAATCATAAAAAATTATTCTGAAACTTTAGTCATATACAGTTTAAATACACATGGCATTGTTTAATTGGATTTGATGGAAGTAAGTATTTGTTGTTGTGAAAACAATATTACTACCTTCGGCAATATAAAAATCATATATATTTACCTCCTTGACTTTCCAAATCAAAATTCGATCCCACTGCATGTATGTATGTATGGAGCATTATGCGATCTTGTCTCCCTTCTGTTGCTATTTATCACTAAGAATCGCCGGGAATTGCGATCACTTCTTTTTTGCCGTCCGTACCAAATATTTCTCAGCCGACGGTGACCTCCACTTATTTTCCAGCTGGCATTTGAGATTAAGTTCGTTCCTTTCAAGAATAGGTATCCCTGTTCAAACATTTAGGTGCAAGTTGCCACCGCCAACTGCAACGCATTTCTAGGATATCGTTTAACGAAAAGGTGGGACCAACCTTTGCAATTTCAAACAGCTGCAGGCTTTCCGTCTCTTCAGTACGTCAAAAAGTATGTCCTAACATTAGTGGGGATCAAAAGTATTGAAGTATGTGAGACAAAGAATAGAATAGAATATATCACACCCGTAAAAAGAGAGTTTCGGTTTCCATGCTCGGAAAAAGAGCATTATATCACACCCGTATATACAACATTGTCTTGGAAGGTCTATATTTCTACTAAGTTGTATCAATATATACCAAAAATATAATGGAAATTTTCTAGGTAAATTATTATAATAAAAAATAAAATGAAGTTGATTATAAATAGTGAAGTTTTTATATTTAAAACACTTGCACAATTCATAATAACATTGATTATATAGTTTAAAATAACCGAGAGGAATAATATGAAATATTAACATCCACATATGCAAGGGGGATTAAGCCTTAGGCAAATTAGGCGGTTTCTAGGCGTTCGCAGATCGGGGGCATTGGTTTTGTAGTATTTTTGCAAGTAAAAGGAAATATCACATATTTATAAGTGCATATGATTTTGTTGGTATTATTACTCATTCTTTGATGTAGCTCTAGATTATGTAGGTGTATAATTTATTCTACAAAAAGTTTAATGTATTATTTATAACGTCACTGGTGTATCTAGTAGAGGTGAGCATAATTGAAGGGAAACAATATTTAATTCTCTATTCTTAATTTTTAAGTAAATGTCTATTATTTTTATGGAGGAACCGGTGGGCCCAATCCAAATACAACTCTACACAAAACCATGGGAGATACGTAAACGTTCTTGTTTCTTTGGTAAAAAAAAAATGGTGCTTTATTTTAGGATGGAGTTCTTATCACCTACTTGATATAGCTAAATAAGACTTCTAAGAAGCCTTGTATAAAATATAGTATTTTTTGCATTCTGAGCATCTCCTACCATTAATTTTTTCCATCCATGGAATATTTTGCATACTTCTCTGATAATTTAATAAGATATTTTTATTATTATTTTATTATGACTATAATGTAAATTTAAAAATACAAGAATATAGGCATATTTTATTTATTTACTTGGTGGAAAAATATTAACTAAAATTGTGAGGAGGGTGTCCACTCAAACTATTGCTGTAGCAGCAGCTCCCAACCTTTAATTCACTCTGCACATATGACCATCACACCAAACAACTCTATCATTAATCCAAGTGACCTTTTCAATTTTAAACATGACTTCACCTTAATGATTAAAGAGTACTTCACATGCGGCAAGTTCAAATTAAATGCATGTAAAAACCATATGTTTATTGAGCTAATTATGCTTTGAGAGGCATCTACACTTGTATATATGGAGTGAAAGAGTCGATGTTGTGCCCGTGAAATTAAATTAATTTTTTCCCATGAAATAAAAAACTAGGGCCCACTTACCTTTTGAAAATACAAACAAATACAAATGTAATTTTACTTTACACTTAAATAATTACATAAGAAAAAACAAATACAAATGTAATTTTACTTACTGCTACAAATGTAATTTTACTTTGCACTTAAATAATTACATTTAAAAAACAATAAACTATACCTCTGGCATATTTTACATAAATTTCTATAAGTTAAGTATGCTAGTAATATCCATATTTCATAAATCTCCACATTTGTAATAAATTGTTTGAATGTTAAATATAAATTGTTGATGAAATCAATATCACTTTTTAGATCTTAGCTTCAGAATATTTATTTCACATTTTACATAATGGTAAAAAAAAATTACAATCTCTTTTTCTTTTAATTTTGATGTCTTTCATTACATCATACAACTTGAGAAAGGGAAGTTAGTGTGCCAACATTTTTAAAGCTTATTATCTTGAGCCAACACCAATTATAAAGAATATTATTTTAAAGGTCATGAGAAAATGAGAATTTTACCTCACACATTATTTCACATATTCACTTATTTTTACACATTGAATAATAATTTTGCATTCTTCGTACTTAAAATAGTTCCTTCAACTATGAAGTTTTGAGAGTTTAAAATTCCAACTACATGCATCATATTACATTCCCCTTTCATGTTGTTTTTTCAATGTATAGAATATTGTCATTCTAATATATTCAGCCATACACCTATCAGTCTTTCCCATGCACATGTGGATGCATTTTCTAGTTTAATATAATGTCATTATTAAATAATTCAATGACATGTGTCATTACTAGAAATAACACCTTTGACATGTTGATATTCCTATTTACAAAAATTAAAAAAATTATTTAAACCTCAATCGGTTGAGTGTGAACCAATTGACTAGAGTGCATCATCGGGTAGTGAGTGCGGCGCATTGAAGTAGATGAGTAAAATGTGCAAGATGTGTAGTAGATGCGGTGATGAGAAAATGTAATAGGTGTGTGATATGTGAAGCATGTAATGCGAAATGTGTAGTGTGCTGAAGAAATATGTGCAAATGATATACATGTCGATGTGTGAAGTGCGTGTGATGTAAAAATGTATAATAATGTAGTGTGTAGAATGTGTACATATGCATAGGTGTGTAAAACACAAAGTGATTAAATAAAAATGTGGAATTTATCAAAGTTAATATAAGTAGAAAGAACAATGGAAATAGTTAATATAAAGTGAAATACAAATGCTAAGTATTATATTTTAATATTTAAATGAAATAGAACAATTGAAATAGAATGGATAAGAAGGGATAAAGTACTTGTCTAGAATTAACTTACCTTATTGTGTGCTAGACTAAACAAATTGATGTGGGGACAGGGCAGGGAATGATGGTGCTACCCAGGAAATTGTAGAAAGTGAAGATCTTTTTTATTAGGGCACAGGAGAGGAGGGTGCCTACGGGCTCTCTCAGGTTTACGAGAAAAGCTCAAAAAATGAATATGAAAGTGTTGTTATGTCTTCACGGTTTCTTTATGTTTGTCACAATATTGTCTCTTATGTCGCCGTGAATCGATATGAAGATCTACCTGCAAAACCCCATACAAAGCATCAATTCCCTAAAAAAGAAATATGTGTATGAAGGGGTCGGCTGACCTTAGCCATCACAATGATGGACTTACAACTAAACGATGCACTATATTCCAAACCTAATGTAGTTTTATGTGCTTTTGTGTGTAATTGTGTGCTTATGGAGCCCTAGCGTCAATGACACAAAAGTAAGGGGTAATAACTAGATGTAAAGATGTAAATGGTGGATGGAATAGAATGAATGCAACCCTTTCCCCTATGCTTATGTGATGTAGATGTAAATGATGCCCAAATGTAGTCCCTTGCCTTAGTAGATAGCTAGCCCTTGATAGATGATAGTTTGCCCATAATATAGTGAGTATGCTATGTTTATATAGGGATCTCTTTTTCAAATTTTGACACTAATGACCCGACATGCCAACTAGTACCTAGGGGAATGAACGGGAAAATGACAAAGACCAAACTCGAATAGATAAATTAGACCCAAGTTTTATGGGGACCGAGGCGCTATAGGCACCTAGCATGACCCTAAGCACCCTAATCAAGGACTAAAGATGACAATCAAGTAAATTACAACACCTAAGACTCCCTAAGAGATGACTAAAGCGTATAGAAAACTCGCATTTGTACTTAGACAAATGATGATGACGACCAATTAATGACAATAATAGGGGATAACTCATTAATGAATACTTTTATCACGCAAGATCCATATATAAAATAACATACTTGGTGGTATAAATGTAATAGTAAGTGTGTGATTTTGTGACTACATTTTCCCCACTTGATCTTGGTGAGCAAAAAGCTTGGTAACATATAAAGTAGATGGAGATGCATACTTGAGAAAATTTGGAGAATCCCATGTTGTAGTAGAATGCACAAATTGTGTAGTAGAGACGTGTTGATAGAACCATAAAAGCGTCTCAAACCATGGATTAGCGGGTTGATCTAAATAACATAGTGAAAAAGTGCAAACGTTGAGATGAAGTGCACTAAATGAAAGTGATGATTATGACGTATGATAATGATGAGATGGGGTAGGGAGTTATCTTTTCTCAACCTAAACACTTGTATATGAATGAACAACCATAGGATTTGGGCAACCTACCGCTAGAGGAAGAGTGTAGGGAGAAAATGTGTTATTCTCCAATCTCTAACTACATCCTCAAGATCTAGTCACTACAGACGAACTCAGATCAAATTTTGTGGTTTTGGATCCAAATAATTTTGATCAAACAGTTGACCCATATAGGAGTGATATAGGAAAGACACTCTTGCCCCCACTCCATGGGTGTCGCCGCAATGTGATAACTTCCAAGTTGGGTCATCTGGAAGTGAATGTGAAATGTATGATGGTTTCCAAGTTAGGTCATCTGGAAGCAAGCCAAAATGTGAGAGGGCATCCATGATAGGTCATCTAGAAAGCGAAGTGCAAAATGTGGACTAACTTCCCAAGTTAGGTCATTAGGGAGGTGAATTGTGTTGAACTTGTATTAATTGAATAATATTGATCTTTTGGAATGTTGAATGTGTTAATTGATTGATTGATTGATTGGTCAATTGTTTGATTGGTTACTCATGGAGAGATTTTACGTAAGTTACCCCTAGGTTAGGTCATTAGGGGGAAATTGATAGAAATTGGTGAATAATCACATGGAAATATTTTTAATCACTTGTTTCCCCAAGTTAGGTCATTAGGGGGAAGTAATAAAATATCTCATGGAAAAATTGTGTGTTTGTTGCCCTCATATTTGGTCGTTAATGGGAATTAATGGTGAAATGTTACGCGGGAATTATTAATCGGTGAATTTGTAATGTTTGAATGCTTAGCAAGGGGAATTATAGGATGAACCCAATGATATGCCCCCTTTTTGGTGAAAGGGGAAGTGATGAAAAGAATGAATGTTAAGCCGAAAGTAAGCACAAGATAAATAGAAAGTGGTTAAAAACATCAAAATGTGTATAAATTGAATGGATTATTGACCAAGTTGGCTTAGTTGGCCTTTGGCCTACACTTAAAGAGGAATCAAATCATAAATATGATGAATATGATATTTATCATTTGATTCCTCTTTAAGTGTAGGCCAAAGGTCAACTACACCAACTTGGTCAATAAGGCCCAAAGATCTTGTTGTATACGTATCCAAATAATGATATCTTTCCATTGGCTCAAGCTAACATCGCTTAGCTCATGAGAATAATGGTTTAATCATGCACACTATGAAGATGGATAATTTGCATGGATTTGTTTAATACGGTGGTAGACAATATTATGATAATAATGCCACAAACATGGTGCAAATTGGAGAAGAAACACTCAAGATATGAAGCGAAAGCGATGTAGTATGTATTAGTTGCCAAAGTAAGTGCAAGATGGTGACTATAATAAGGTAGGTGAAGACAAGTAACTATAAATAGTAAAGTGAAAAGGTGTTTAATTGCTTCATTTGTGGTTTATGTTATTGTGAGAGTGTGTATGAAGTAAGGGAAAATGATGTAAGTGAGAGCAACGCGTCCTAGTTAGTTTGAGAGGGTGGATGGTTGTACCATTATCGTGCGACTCTGAGTTGTTTAGTGCATTGATTTTTGCAAAATATATGGTGTAATAATCATTTGTATTGAATTTTTGAAAATTTGAGATTTTTAATTTTCATGGCATTTAGGACCCGAACAATAACAAAGAGGGAACTAATGACCCTATGATAAGAGTTCCTAGAATCAAGTGCTAGTGTCTTGATCCTAGGCACCCCATTCCTACATGTAGGCACCCTAGTCTAGAATGTGTGTATTTGGTGGATAATGGTGAAAAAAATGTTTCTAGTATGATACGCGATTACATTTGAGCTTGTAATTTTTCTAACACTACGTTTGTTGTTTTGTGGTATGCAAAGGGATATCCACTTGAGAGAGTTCTGTAGTGGGTGTCATATGAGTACGTTGCCTTGATTGGAGTCTGCTAGATGATGATCGGGATGTGATGGATTGTGTCGGCCTACAACACATAACACAAATGGGGGATGTGCCCCATAATATTCCCATGTTGTTGTGTTATGTGAGTGGTGGTGTGTTGATACATGCACATTTTGGTTGCCTACAGGGAGATGACTGTTACATTGGAGGATGTATATTGCATATTACGATTGCCAATTGTTGGGGAGAGAATAAAATCTATGTAAATGAAGGATATGGAGCAAGAGATGTGGTGTGAGATGATATTTTGTGGGAACACGAGTACTGCCGAGGCCCATATCAGTTTAGATGTTATATCACAGTTTAGGGTTCCATGCTTACGAAAATTATTAGCGATTATGATTGTTTCATGTCTGCAGTAGTAGAGGGAGGAGGTTTAGGCATCTTGTATAAGATGCATGACATGTGCCGATGAATAGAGGAAGAGGGTATGTGATATGTGTGTGCACGGTGTGTGTTGACACACCTATATAGATACCTATACCAATTTACTCATGATGAGCATGGAGGTGGTTTAAGAGCTACTACATTATTGCATGTATGGGAATATGAACACATAGAATTTTTAGGCCAATTGGAGGTAAAAGAGTAGAGTGGGCTAGGCCGAGAGATATATGAATGATGGTGGGTTAACATTCATGGTAGGAAGATGGACACGAGATACATACAATGCACTTATAGATAAGATGGGGCCCGAGGTGGTTATATGGATGCCATACCGTGACTATGGGGGAAGGCTCGAGGATGCTTTACAAAGATGTAATGTATTCGGAGGATTTGTGTGGCTAGAGAAAAATTTCTAGGAGTGGCGGAGATTTTTCGGGTAGAGAGTATCATGTTATTTTGGCATGGCTCAAGATGTTCCCCAGAGCTATATATGGTGTTAAGAGTTATCAAAGCACCTAGGAGGGATGGAGCTAGATGATGGAGAAACAACGATAGATCTTGTTGATGGAGATGATGCGGGTTACACCGAGGAGTACTGGGCATGATGGGCAGCTCATCGGTGGGTATTGATGTATCTCATTGTTCGTAGGGAAAATGGAGTTACCGCATGGAGTAGGAGGATGGGGAGAAGTAGATGTCACCAATCCTATGGAAACGATTGTGGTAGTGAGTGTAAGTATTTTTGTATGTGCATTATGTATTTAGTGGGTTTCCTACGTTGTTATATATGGTTATCTAACGTGTTGTGTAATTTTTTGTCTACAAGTGATGCATATTGGTTATTGATCATGGACACATCGATCTGCACATTAACATGGAATGTGCCAAAATATGTGCTTGGTGGAGGTATACTTGAACATGTTGATGATATTGCAAGCGAGCATACCCATTTATTTAAGCCAATGGCCATAATAGTGGTGACATGTATTGTGCTACTAAGCAAGAGGGATGAGGCACGTGATGAGACTCAACAAGCCCGAGATGTTGTAAGTAGTGGTCCTTGGCACAAAATGTGTTTACACAATATGTAGATGTGTAGTGGTAGTGTTACGAGTAGGATATGTTATCACCGAATCACAAAGCACCCCGGATGTTGATCGATTTCTAGTTTGATCACTCTAAGCATCCGGTGTGATTGGATAACATGGGTACTATCTCCAAGTTGTGGGACTTGCTTTACATGAGATAGACCTCCAGAGAAAGTCAGTTCTTGCTCCTAAACTACTGCCACAATCTACTCTAATGCAGGAGAAACTAGCTATTCTAACCTAAAATTCCAAGGGACCGAGAGAGAGAGATGCATAAAATGAAAGCCTACACTAAAGCGGTGATACACCAGAAAAGAGGGTGTGAGAGTAATCTCCAAATGTGTGAAATATAGAGGCAAAGTGCACACTAGAAGAGGTGATGACAGGTTCACCATAATCCAACAAAATGCATTCACAGCAATATTCCAAGCACACACAATAATAATGAATTCCTGCAAGAACATAATAAATAGACACAATATACTTGTAGAAAGATTAAAGGGGCAAGAAGAATGCAAGGAAACACAGCAGGGGAAGATATATCCACAAACTGATATTTTATTGCTTCATGATATGCACAGTTCAATCTATTACAAGATAAGGGCCTGGATCACCATGCAAGGAGTCCACTACAAGGGCCTGCAACACACTGGCTTCACAAAGCAATTTTGACAGAGCTTTGTTACCCAAAAACTCTCCCCTTACAATGAGCCCAACACTTCATTTTATAGAAAAATGAGAAGGAAAAGAGAAGGGAAAATGGAAATCCCGAAATCTGTCCTTCAACCACCTGTAAGAGGCATTAAATTGAGTGGAATGGGTATACATTACTTGGAAAAGGCTCCCCATCTTTGTCCCATGTGCGAGAGAGGAATGATGGTATGTGCCTATTAAATGATGATGACCGTGCCTATTAAATGCACTCCAGTACCAAATAAAACACATTACGAACCCGGCCACGTTTTCTTAAAAATCTCAATCAATTTCTGATCAAATCTGGAATTTCTTGATTTCTGTGCATCGGGATCGGAACCACGATTCCAACGGTACCAATTTTGTGCGATTTCGTTGAGAAATGCAAAAGTTATGGCCTTCTGAGTGCGGGCGGTGTTTGGGCCTCGTGGCGTTTTGTCATTTGACGGGAATGAGCATTGATTGACTGGGGCCGAATATGTTTCTTTTATTTAAATATATCTACCCTCATCAAAATTAAGAAATCCAGTTTTTGTGGCGTAGAGGACGTCGTGCTCGTTCCAGAAAGTCCAATTTTGTGAAAATCGGAGCTCGGAGTCAAAAGTTATGGCCGTTTGAAGTTTCCGGACCAAACGTTGACTTTTCTTCCTGTGACACGTGTCATGATTTGATTGGCTCTCGGATCCTTCGGGTTTTCGCATCCCGGATGTCCCTTTGTCCCATTTGGCATAGTGCTCTTTGTGCTGATTTCGGGCGAACCGGCCGGTTCGCGCCCATTTGGCCCAAATGTCCCAGTTTGTTTCGGACTGCTTGTTCCCATTTCGCCCGGTTCGGCCGGTTCGGGCATTTCTGTCCCATTTGTCCCATAGCAGTTAGTGCGAAAGTTCTCCTTTTCGGCCGGTTCGGGCATTTCGCGTACTTTTGGCCCGCGCGTCCCAGACTGTTTCGGGCTGCCTTG
This sequence comes from Taxus wallichiana var. yunnanensis, assembly GCA_018340775.1. Taxonomy (NCBI): domain Eukaryota; kingdom Viridiplantae; phylum Streptophyta; class Pinopsida; order Cupressales; family Taxaceae; genus Taxus; species Taxus wallichiana. The sequence goes on along the minus strand of CM031243.1, from coordinate 703,591,076 downwards.
ACTCATTTCGCCCGGTTCGGCCGGTTCGCGTCTTTTTGTCCCGCTTGTCCCAAAGGCGACCCTCTCAGCAGTTAGTCGATTTTTTCTCTGTCGAACCGGAATTTCGCGCCCGCCGCATACTTTTGTCCCATTTGTCCCTGCTGCGTTTCGGACTGTTTGTGCTGATTTCGCCCGGTTCGGCCGGTTCGCGCTTTTCTGTCCCAAACGTCCCAGAGGCGACCTTGAGCGGGACTTAGCTAATTTTCACGATTTTTCCTGGATCAACCTATTTGCCTTCTGCAACCCTTTTTTTTCGCATTTTCTCATAACTTACTCTCTTCCTCTTGGACAGGGGAGTTAGACAAATATGAGGGGACCCTAGAAACATGACTTTTCGCCCTGAATCAATATAATTGCTTGCATGTTATCAAAGTTACCTTGGGGGTGAATTTTGGATAACGAGGATACTTTGAGATTAATTTGTTATGGAGGCATGCGAGAGAGGTATTAGGGCCATGAACAATGGTGTCGCATTAGTGGAGAGGCATTTAATTCTAGGGTTCTCGCGATGCCCGAGAGTGATAGTGATGATGAGGTGTGATTTTCACTATTATATATGCGGGGTGTTTCCCCCGATGATGAGGCATGTTTTGTTATGATGATTGTATTTGATAATATGTATGGAGGTATGTTTTTGATATATGATTATTAAACACAATGTGTTTGATGTATGATTCTATGGTTATTGTTCTAGTATATATGTTGTATATGGTTTGATTAGTGTAGATTTTCATTATAATGTTGGTAATGGTAGGAAAATGTGTATGGTAAATGATAATAGATAAAAAATGTAATGTGATTAATGAAATGTTTATTGAATGGAATGTGTAACATACAATTAGAGTAAGAATGATAGTAGAAGAGATGAAAAGATGTATGATAGAAAAATGAATGTAGTGTGATGAATGTGTGAAAAATAAATATAGTTGTAATACGTTAGTATGGTGAAAATAGGAGGAGAAACTAGTGATTCCCCTAGTATGTGAATGAATAGGCTCATGTAGTTAAGACCCCTCAATAGTCAAGTATGAGTCATATAAGTAAGAGTGCATCATCGGGAAATGATTGAGTGTACTAGATGAAAAATATTAGCGGGTGAGAGAGGTTCCTTAAACTAATCTCTCAATAGTTGTGTAAGAATTGTAAGAACACAAGTGTGTCATCAAGGGTTAAGGTTATAATAATCACCTACCAAAGACCAAGGCAGCGCGAAGTGGTGGAAGCATGTGGAATGGAAGCATCATGAGTGTATGAACCAAAATTAATTTCATATGGAGTTGTGGTGGGATATTAAAGTCGGGGTTCTATGGCATCCATGAAAAGTAGTAGTGTGATGCAATAGATAACATGAATGTGATGGATGAGGTGGAGAACGCGTATGAATAGTAGATTACAGTGGATATATCATAATCGAAGCACCGTATATAGAAGATGACTCAATCGTAGTAGAAACTCTCTGACGAGGTAGAGGAGATATGGATTGCTCACATGAGCGAGAACCAAAGGAGATGATTCCCTTATCCTCTAATTGTTGTAACTTATCCTGAAGGAAAGACAATCATTATCCCTATGGCCATTTATGCGATGATAATTACAATAAGGTTGGTCACGCTGACGCTATAATCATTGTTGTGGATGATGTTGGTTAGAGGGTAGGTGAATTAATTGCTCAATAAGTAAAACACGTAGCACATCATGTGGTCGAGTGTGATGAGAGAAATGTAAATGTTGACACGACTTAGGTGGAGTGGTAGGAGGAGTAGCTTGTCACGAGCTAGAGAAGGAGTATGCTTCTGTGGTGAAGTGGTTTGAGCTTGTTTACTTTTCTTGGGAGGAAAAGATGGAGACTATGTAGGATGCTCAACCATAGGCTTTGGCGGAGAACTAGATGAGGCAATAGTCATAGAGGTGTGTGGAGGATCTATGATGTGTGTGGAGAGAAGATCTTGTTCTAAGTCAATAACCTTATAGCATAGAAGAATGAATGAATCACATGTATCATACTTTGTAATCGTTTCTTGAGTGGAGGAATGAGGCCATAAAATTACTTCTCAAGATCTATGGGTTGGAAGACAAGCTGATGGATACAAACATTGAATCTTAGAATATAATCCTTAATAGGTTCCATGGAGCCCTGATGTAGGGTAGGTAACCGAGTCATAGGTAACCTTAGGGCCATTTTTGATTATAAACCGACCATCCTCCATGTCATAAAAATTACTAATGGATCCAAAGGGAGATGAGTGTACCATTGTAACACCTCATCGGTAAGACTATAGCGAAAATCCTTAAGTAGTAATCTATCATTAGAATAGGAAGCCATAGCCATACAATAATGTAGTAGATGAGCATGAGGGTCACCCATACCATAAAAATATGTGAAAGTAGGCATGGTGAAGTCATGAGGGAATGCAGAATTATGAATATTCTTAGGGATCGGATTTCCATGCAATGAATTATTGTCAATGGAAGCATAATAAGCCCTACTTTCTAAAGTGAGAGATTGAACTGAGATTGTAACTATCCTACAACATGCATGAGAGAAAGGATATCTTGTGAAGGGATGGTGGAAGATGGCAATAATGTGTTAAGTGGTTGTAATTTTCCATTATGAGTGATCATAGGGATATCCAAAGGTGATGGAGAAGGGTCTGATGCAAAGGAAACACTAGTAGTAGGTGCCGAGGAAGCTATGATATGTGATATATATTGAATATCCAGAATAAAGGTGAGAATAGCATCATAAACCTCCTTAGTAGAAAAAATAACTATTGAGTCAGCTTATATAGAAGATGTATTGAGAAACATAGGTGAACTCGTAAGAGGAGATGAAAAACAATAGGAGAAGAAGAAGCAACAAATGGTGGTGACTCATGCGTAGTGTTAAATTCGATCAAGGGAATATATTAATAGAGTAGGTGAGACACATTTGGTAGTATGGAAAGAAGGAGAATCATGACCTTCAAGTGGCTCACCATTATCTGATAGAGACTCAGAAATGAGGGTATTGCTAAGAACACTATCAATAGGATCATCAACATAGTGTAAAGGAGTATACAAACTAGTAATAAGAGAAGCAATATCGAGAAATGGTAGAGTCATGAGAAGGAACTATGTCAATGGTCGGAGTAATAGAAGAATCATTATGGACTTGTGAATGATTGTCAATACCTAGTAAGTAATCAATAAGAGAATCATCTAAAGTTTCTTATGAAAGATCAGAAGGAGGATCACAAGTGACCATATGACATGGTGTATAATGAGTAAATGTTATAGGATCCTCAACAATGCTAATGCCTATAGGAGAATCTACAAAACTAGTAGGCACATGTTGTTGGCCATCTAAGAGTTGTTGAATATGATCGGGTGTAGCAAGCGGAGCACTATATAGAGCTTTGAGCTCAGCTATGGCAGCCTCATCATAAATAGGGTTAACACTAAAGTGAGACATGATGGGTGAAGAAGATGAGTGATCTTTAGCCATTAGGGTTTGATTGGATCCTAGGGAAAACTATTCAAAAAGATGGGTTCACCAAAATGATTAACTAAAATGTGGAATTATCTAAGTTAATCTAAGTAGAAACAACAATGGAAATAGCTAATATAAAAATGCTTATTTCACTAAATTGGGACTTATTCCAATCCCAACAACTAAAAAATATAGCCAATATTGGAATCCAATATTGCTATTTTAGATTCCAAAATTTCAAATATCAGAATTATCTACACTCCAAAATTGCACATATTGGATTCCAAAATCACACATATTGGATTCCAATATCGCATATATTGGAATCCAAAATCACATATATTAGAATCCAAAATCAGCTATATTGGAATTATATGTACTCCAAAGTCCCATATATTGGAATCTAGAAAATCAAATATTGGAATCCATTATACGGGTTGGTGTCCACTAGCCATTATTTATGATTTGTTATGTATAGAACATGTTTATGTTTTATAAGTGCTAGCGGCCATTGGCCATTATTTATGCTATGTTATGTACAGAACATGTTTCTGTTTTATAAGGGCTAATGTGACAGCGGTATTATTTATGTTATGTTATATACAAGGAAAATGGTTATGTTTTAAATGGGCTAGCAATCACTAAGCATTATTTATGCTTTGTCTTAGTGAAGCTCCAAAAAATAAGTTCCCTCGAATTCAGTTTTTGATCAAATATCATCCCGAACATATTCTCTTGTCCTTCAATGGTTGCAACAAAGGCCACAATGTGGTGTTAAATTTGAAGCTGTTTAGGCGTTTTAATCCTTTTTATCCATAAAATAGTTACAAATCTTTGAAATAACCGTCACATATGACTTGCATATTTTAGATATGACCGTCAATTTTTATAGATTATATATTAATTATATTAAAAAATAATTTAGTATATATAGTATAATTTTATATTGATTTTATGAACGAAGTAAAAATACTATTTTAACAATTTTTAAGGGCAAGATTTTTCGATAATTCACCACAAAATTTATTCAATATCTTTGTATCTTATACTCAAATGAAAGTATAAATCCTCCCAACTTATATTTCGACAATCTCTACATAATAGAATAGAGTTATGCAATACATTTCATAATAACATATGAATGTATATATATTATTGCAATGTTAAGCGGACATTCATAACAACATGCTGAAAAGATAAAGAGTTATTTAGCATTTTCTTGCTCCAGTATTTGATGCCATCTACCACATTCAATTCCTAAGACATTGTTTGTGATATTTTTTTGTACAAATCGACCATTAACCATTTATTTTTGTATAATATTTAAATGCTTTTCATTCCTACCATAAAATTTTCAAGAGGGGTTCCCTTTGCACCTAATGTAATTTACAAAGTGTTTTTCGAACCGTATAAAAAATTGTTTCTACTCCAAACCTTTTCTACATCTCTTATTGCTATTCCCTTTATATATTGCAATGTTCCTTTCTCCAAATGATTCTTGGATTCAATACGGTCGATATTTTTATTGAATCCCGTTGATATCTTCTTAACATCGGTAGAAATGAGAACGTCAGATGGAATCTCAGTTCACGGTATGGTGATAGTAATTTTATAAATTATGATAGGCCACCTCAGGTTGAAAACTTTCATACCGAACTTGAATGACATCTTCATATTTTATGTTTTGTTTATCCTATATAGTAATTCCTCCATATACGAAATGAGTAAATAAATCTTATCGCTACTTGCGGGAAGTAAAGAAATTTTATTTTCGTTGGCGCATATCAATTAAAACCAATTGAAATAAAAAACATTTTAGCTTATGGATAACAATTACCGATTGAGATTGCGGCTTGGATTACACCGCCTTTACACATTGCTGAATCTGTTGATGTAAGAGTTATTTCAAATAAACAATCATCAATTCATAATCTATTTATTCCTATTAAAAATGCAAGCATAATGTATTTGAAATAAACATTAATCAATTCATAATCGATTTCATGTTGTAGCAAACTTAAATGGATAAACATAGTGGTTTTTGTGGTGATATGGTAAGTACAATATCAATTATTCTCTATATTATAATTCAAATTTAGCATCATTAAGATACACTTATATTCATTGAACCACCCTTTGGCGGAGAACAATCCTCAGCTATTGATGAGGATTTGCGACCGCTAGGCTATGCCATCATTAGCTGAACTACACTTAGCTAGAAAACCTTTAATGAGGCTAGCCAAGTGTTGCTTTACATACATACGAGCTAGATCAAGTCGTATGTAGTTTTGTTTATGATGATGTTGAATCCAAAAAAATTAATTCAATGTAAATAGTTAGTATGTAGTAGTGAATCAATGAAACATTGTAGACAATATGCAATTGTAAATCAACGAGATATTGATGAATGTAAGGTTTTTTAGTCAAACCATTTTTGTATTGAATGTGGATGTATAGAGTCTGCTAAGCTCTATATAGTTCATTTTAAATTTTTATTGTAGCTTACAAATGGATTTCCTTAAACTTCTTCTTTGACCCTAAGCCAAGCATATAAACTAAAGTCTGATTAGTTATCGTTTCCTATAAATTTGTGGGCCTTATTGGTTGTCTGCATAATCATTTATTGTCTTATAAATTTGTGGGGCTTATTAGAAGTTTTGTTTGTAAATTCACATGATTAACATACACGGTATAATGGCGTATTCATGGCTGATGTGCCCGTGTCCTCCACATCTCATCATCATCCGAACTATAAAAACATAACTTTGTTAAAAAAATGAAAACCATGGCAATTGAAAATAGATCTCATTAAACATATTTATAAAATGATTGAAAGTAAATCACCATGCTAAATTTGTTGTGTGGTGTTAGGGTGAAATAATTTTACATCAAATTTTATAACTTTGTAGTTGTTTGCATAAGAAATAATTGTATAAGTAGCTTATTTAGGTTAAAATCCATTAAACAAAATCACTTGTTGAGGTTGTTTTTGAAACGAACCTTTCTTCATATGAGAATAGTAATGTTTCAAAAACATCGCTTTCTATGCATCTCAATAATAAAAATGGCACATAGTTTGGAATCCACTGATGCACGAGTGTGACACTACCACCGTAAAGCACTAGTACTACAAAATTTACATAACAAAATCAAGTGAACATCTTAGCCCAAAACTAATACGATCTTTCGTAAAGAAAAGAATGGATGTTTCCTTGTAGGCCAATTTCGGTTGCGAGCTTACCAATTTTTGTGGCAGTTTATCCATCCAATCCATAGTGACCTCCTCTTTATAATCATCTTTATTGTCACGGTTTTGCACACAAGATATTGTGTACATAAGACAAAAACTTTTGAATATCCAATTGCTATCATAGATTCTATAACATCTATCCATAATTGATACTCTAATGCATTTAAACATTTCCATGTATCTTTGTACTGTGTCACTTAACACTTTTGAATAGCCAGTTGGTATTATAATAATATTAATACAATCTAACACACTGGTTCCAATAACTGTTAGAAGCTCCATCATAACATTGGAAGAAATATCGCTAGCCAAATTGCAAAAAATCAGTGATCACACATTTAGCATTGAAAGGATTAGTCAAAGGTATAGCTGATAAAGTTGGTGGAAGTGGAATGGATATGCACATTTACAAGAAAAATTGTCTATGAATTTCACCCTTCTTTGGTATATTTCTTTCCAGGTGACATCACATAGTTTTCTATTATTATTCGAGCCATGACGGAAGAACTTCTTCCACCTCATGATATTTTTTCCATTTTGCCATTTTTCCCCAATAAGGGAATCAATTTATTTTTCATTTCTTTCTTCACCCAACAATACAAACAATTGGCAATAGTGCGATTCATGTAATTTAAATTTTTGATTACATTGGATTCACTACAGGATGTCAATACAATATTGTCCAGGATGCTTATTTCTCAAACAATGTAGAAATTTTTCTATGATTTTGGTGTCTCCTTTTATTTTCCTAAGCAATAAGAATCAAATGTCTTCACTATTACACTAGCCTCAAAAGACCTAGTTTATTTAGTATTCCTTTTCAACCCATGCAATTTTGATTTAGATGGGTCTATCTCCAATTTAGTTAAATATGTTCTCCTCAGCATAGTAAACAACTTGGCATGTTTTGGAGGTGAAAGAAAACCTTTTCTATGCAAAAAATGACAAACAAAATATGTTTTCTCATTTCTATACAATTTTCTAAATACTATAAATATACCATTTTGAATGACTTCTGCATTTGAACAACCAGTTTTGTCGAATCTATTAGAATCCCCAAATTCCAACCATATTTTTAATAGGAATATGGTTCATTGTTTATGGAGGCATGCATTTCCCATTTCCTAAAAAAGAAACATCCAACTCCATATCCAGAATAAGACACTTATTATTTTCAAATTCAAAGTGTTCCACCTGGACACGTAATGTCCCCAAATCAATAACTTTTGATGATAGAACAATACCAACTTCCTCGTGATTGTCATCTATAACAAAAAAAAACCACAAGTCGACATGGTAATTTTCAGGGGAATTAAGTTCCAAAAACCATTCCTCATCTCTTTTCTTCCAAAAATACCACCCGCAATGAATGAAAATTTTATGAATGGAGCGAGAACAATGGAAGACATTTATCTATATTTAGAGTAAAATACATTAATAATTAGGTCATTTATGAACTTTAAAGTGTTTTTCTCTCATTATTTGTTAAGGAATGTAAATAGTACCCTAAGTATACACCAAATTCTAGAGGTCTTTACTATGTATCATAATAGAGTAATTAAATTAATGGTTAGCGACCGCTAAGCTTCGATAAGACATCTTATGTATCATTCAAATGGTTATAGTAATTCATATTTTTGGATCAAATCAATAATAATATTTTTTTCTAAAAGTCAAAATCAAAATTATGATGCATTGAAAGATACAAAATCATTTGTACCTTTTGAAAGTATTACATATGAGCAGAAAAGCCATAACATTGTATAGATGACATGATAAGACCGTTAAAAAATACACACTTTAATGGTAGATAGACTTCTAGTCAACATATAAAAGAACAACCTGAAACCATTTTAAAGCCATTTACACCTTTTTAATGATAAACCGTAGAGGACATTAAGATGTAATATTTGGTATTTTGAAGAGAGTTTGTGGTAGCTTGGTTTTTTGTTTTACAAGACTATGTGATTTATGTGTATATCGGTCATACTTTGTAGTAGTGAGGATTAGATGCCTATAACAAGACTAATGAACATGTTTAAAGGATAGTGGTCGAAAGATCTAATGTTTGGTATTTTGAGGAGAGTATTTGAGAAAAAAATTACATTAATGGAGTTAGTGATAGCTCATCATTTTTGTTATATAAGACAATGTGAAATATATGTATATCGGACATACTTTATTCATTATGTCTAAATGTCTATAACTATTATAAAAATGATATTTTAAGTGTAGTGCTAGGTGGAAAATTCCACAACAAGCTATCCAAAACAAATGGGAAGGAATTCACTTTTCCTAAATGTAAGTATGGCACTCTTCACAATGTTTCATATCGGAAATATTGTTTGCCTAATGATTACTTTAATTACTTATCGAAAGAAATGGCACATCATATGCTACTTTCAACGAGTTTCTTTTAATGAAAATTGTGATAAAACTATAAATCACGACCTAGCTGAGAGACTACGAGGCTCCTACCATTATGGTCATTGTAAACACTATATGTACAACTTTGGATCGCTAGTGTTTTTCATTGATTATAATTATATCATGTTGGCTGGAATGTACCTAGCGGAGACAATAGCTGCACTACATACCATATAGAGGGATCAAGCCTTATGTAGTTACCATAAGGTATATTTTTGAAACACATAATTCACATCATATCTTATGGGATAAAATTCTTAGCGAAACACTAAGAATTTTTTCTTTATCTAAAGTAAGGGCAAAGTGGACGCAAGGTTCAATAATTTAATAATTTGAAAATAGTGATAAAATAAAAGATCATGCTCTAGTTTAGCGGTCACTATGCTCCCATCATACTTGTTATGGTACTGAAAAACCTTCATCGATATTGTGTTTATAGTTCATTTGATTGTAGATAAATATCACTAGAATGGAATTGTATATGGTCTTACATCAATCTTAAACCTCAAAACTATATAATCCAAGTTGACTCCTCTACATCAACTTCCAATGAGAACCCCCTTTCCCTCAACATAGCCATCACAGATTCGGGCCATTTTCCAACTTGCCAAACCCCAACCTTGTTGCATCCTTTGCACCAACACTTATGATAATGTTTGTCAATGAGTTAAGCCTCATGCCCCAAATTCATAGGAAACGAGATTTGTCTTGTAAAGTGAAAATAAATTATTACAAACCATAGTCAATAAATATCTTACTAGATGTTACTTCTTATTTTGGTTTAATGCTTCCAACTGATATTTATAGTATAACATTACCAAAATAACTCAGTTTTATTAAGGAGTTTAGGCCTACAAATACAAAGTACATTAAACAAGCAAATACACAAACATTAAATAAGCAACAAAACCCACTATAACCAAATTTGGTGTGTTCCTTTTTATTCAATGAAAGACCCATAAATATTTAAGCCATTGTTCCCCAATCAAACCTTTAAAAATCAAATACCCAATACATTTAAACTCAATAAAACATAACCAAAACAAAATCACTTCCTTCCAATCAATCCTATGGAATCTCGACCAATCCTTCATCAATCTCTAATTATAAATCCTTGGGAATCTTGCCATCGACAATACGCCTAACATAAATAAATATACCAAAATGTCCTTCACAGATTCGACAAGATGTTTTTTATGGTTCGGGCTTCATGATATTCACAATTTCAATAACATCATGCACTAAGATGTTTCCAATATGTTTAATGTTTTTCATCTTTTTTGTCATGTTCGGGTTCTTTCTAGGCTTTAATCACTAAGGTAGCTATGCTAGGAACAATTGTAACTTTAGCCTTTGATGATTTTGTATAGCGATCTTCACGGTAACCCTCAAACCCTTCCAATATCTTGCAGTCTCCTTTGTAATTTCTTCTCCGATTTTCTTCGGTGAAAGACCTGAAGGACCAATTTTAGGGGCTAATGAAGAGGCCGCTCCAACTTCTCCTCTCGTCACATGGACAAACACCTCCACAACCTGAGATGGGTTCAACTTTGGTGGCATTTTTCCTCAACCCTTCAAATCGTTCCTCTTTCACAAATCCTCCACAACTCCGCACCTCTTGCTAAAAGGGAAGAATAGGGAAAACCATATATCTTTATATGTAATTGAACTTAGGGTTTTTTTCTTTGGTTTTCTTTTTTAAGTAATATATGTTGTTATTTCTTAGAGAGATTAAGGTACATAATTAAAGGAAGGTAAAAAAATTTCCTTATTTTTTAGGTCCTAGAATATTAAGGGTAGGTAATATTTTTTCCTTTTTTTCTATTTTGTTATTTGTTAGAGTGATTAAGGTACATGAGGGATCAAACCTTATGTATTTCCCATAAGGTATATTGTTTGAAACACATAATTCACATCGGATCTTGTGGGAGAAAATTCTTAGCAAATGCTAAGAATTTTTTCCTTATTGAAAGTAAGGGCATAGTGGACACTAGGTTCAATAGTTTAATAATTTGAAAACAACAATATAATAAAATATCATGCTCTTGTTTAGTGGTTTCTAGGCTCCCACCATACTTGCTTTGGTGCGAAAACTGTCATCAATACTATTTTTATAGTTCATCTAATTGTAGTGAAATTTCACTGGAATGGAATTATAGATGGTATTACCTCATGTTGGGGATGGGACTATGTGGAAAAATTGCAACTATAGAATATCGAATCTAAAACATGCAAATATGGATCGAACAATCCCTATAAAATCTACAATGAGTGGAAGTGTAAACAAGAATAATCCAAATCACACAAAAATATGCACATATAATAAAACATGTACTGTGGCTCACCCAATGTGGGTACGCCACAAAAGATAGAGATCTCATATATTTTATATAATAAGAGATTACAAACCAAATCTTTTGCACAAGAGTACATGTATCTACGTGAGTGCACTACAACCATACCTCTGAAACACCACTAGATCTCACATACCACGAAGCTACCCCGCATCTACCACTATGCAACCAAGCTCTCACTTTACTTGTGAATTTGAAAACAGAACCTCTAGAATGGTCGACCAATGTGAAACCATAACCATGCACCAAGAAGTAATTCTCTCCCGCATCACTACATCAACATGTGTAAACATGAAGATAAATTCCTCTGAATAATAGATTCCTATGGATCAACAATACATCATAATCTCATGGATCTATAATACAAGATCTCACAATATGTGGATCTACAAGAATGAGTAATAACAAGATCTCACAAAACCTATAGATCTAACAATAAGAAACACTAAGTTCTTTGCATACCATGCAAAGCCATTACATGAAACTAAATAATATAAAGGAAATACAATAGAAGATAATACCATCTTCTCACCAATAAAGTGCACCCTGCACTTTCCTTCATTCAACTTCTCTCCATGAAATCTCTTATCTTCATGTAATCTGCTTTTTCTTCTTCTTCTTCTTCATCCTTTCAACCAAGGATAGCTCAATTCTTCTCTTTTCTCATTCCTTTTGTTCTAACCCTAGTTTTCTAGCTTATATAAGCTTAGAAAAACTTAGGGCACCTTAGCTATGCATTTACAACCTTTAAATCAGATTTAAAACAAAATCTAGATTAAATTCCCGTGAGTTAAATATAAACTTTCATGCACATGTAACCGGTGACCGCAGTTACTCGATCGGAGATAGTTAGCCTTGACAAGTGGAGGTTACCCTCACTGCGTCGCTCTTGTGTAAACCAACAAGGTGTAAATAATGCTATCTATGAAGTAATTTATCTCCACAATCGTAACAATCTCCCACTCGAAGATAAATTTTGAACTTGTACTTGTACCAGCACATCACCATCTTCTGAGACCATGAAGACCATATATTCTTTATATCAACAATTCTCTCAAATGAAATCAGGAAGATTAAACTATCTTATAAAACCAAGATGATAACAAACCATGTATTACCAAACTTGCACAAAGCTACAAATGATCTTTGACACCAATCCTTAAGCTCCCACTGAATCCTAACACCATACCAGTTGTTGGTATCAAAAAATTAAGTCAACCTAGCTCCTCACACAACAAGCCATCATGACTAGCACACCTCCAAGAGCTCCCACTCAAACCGAAGTACTGAGCCTCAATCACATCCATAGCCATACATATAAAACCAACCATTTTCTCCATCCATCTATCCATGTCTCCATGCAACCACCAATGCAAATGACCAAGAAAATTCAAACTAGAATATGTAAAATCAAAACAAGATCCTGGGTAAAGAAAACCTAAATGAGTTTTCCTGCAAATATGGGTGATCAATCCAAAATCTGCATAACTCAAAGAATCCAAACACTACAATCTATAAATCTAACCCTCAGTATAAACTACTAGCATTTACAAGATAATCATCTCTAGATAACATCTCGCATGGTGTAACATAGTAATCAAGAGGAAATACAAAAATACCCTACTCATGCTCAAGGCATCCATGTGCAAATCAAACATCTCGCATCATCATAGACTTACAAAATTGAATTTATCCTCATGTAAAAACTCACCATGTACATCCGTCCATATCACCAAGCTCTCTAGAAGCTCCAAGTGCCACGACTAACTCCAGAGCCGAATATGAATCCTGTGCTAATCAATGTCAATAAAAACATCCATGCTAAACCATTCCAAAGAATACTAGGTGCAAATACCAACAAACATATCATCAACATACTCGCACAATAAACTAAGATGAAAGAAAAACAAGGGCACCTTCTAAAAATTGTAAATAAAAACTATTATCAAACACGTGACCAAACCGACCATGATTTCCTAACCAACCCCGGTCACTACCTGACCAACCATGGTTAACCCTAACCGACATCGGTCTCTGTAACTATAATATTTTATCCTTTTTCACCCTTCAAACTCTGAAAATTTCTTTATCATCTAAAACTAGTTGAATCAACCATCAAATTCCTTCCCTAAGGAATATCCAGGCACCACAAAATAAAACTAGAAGTGACATCACAAAGCAATAAACTCAAAATACCTGCAAAGTCGTGACTTCCCTCCAAAACCAACTTGTGCCTCCTGTCACTTTGAATAGTAGTAATCTCCTCTCACTCCGCATGTGCATCATGTATCCAATCCTACAATGCCAACAACCATGGCTTGCTCCCACTGAACACAAAATCCCTGCACTACCTCTAACACCAAGCTCAAAAGCTAATATGTTAGTGAGAAATAAAACTAGATGAAATAACTATAAAATTGATTCCCTTTATTCTCTGAGAATACTTATACATCACATAAGTTTGGACTTCTTGTGAAGTAGGTTAATCACCATTTTTCCATCTCTGTGTACTCAACATCTCTCTTTACCTTCAATCAGTGTCTAATCATGAATTTTCATTAAGGATATCATCCTTAAACTTGAAACCCTTTTCCTCAATATTCCACCCAACCAGAAATTGTTAGGAAAATTATAACTATAGTGTGAACTAGAGGTTTATTCTAGTGTGTGTATAATGAGTTGTATCACACAACTCATCTAAGAGGGATAATAGGGATACTCTACAAGATAAGCCTTAAATCCTTTTTAATAGGATCAAGCTTTGTGTATTAATATCCTCCTACTATTGGAATAATACATCCCATGCATTTCAGAATTATTTCCTGTGCAAGTCTGGTTCAAAGTTTATATTTGGTATCAGAGCAGGCTGCCATGAGAGTTTATGAGGCATTTAGATCTGGAATGATTTTGTCTCATTGTTGGGAATAAATCTGAATAGAGCAATGTAATTTCTATTAAATCAGTGATTGTAATCTTGTTTATTGAATGAAATTTGCGACCTGTGTTTGTGTGATCTGCGTGTTTGTGTGATCTACGTGTTCTTGTGATCTATGTGTTCCTGAGATCTGTGTGTTCCTGCGATCTATTTTTGCCACGTTTTCCTCTCCCAAATGAGCGTCTAAGAAGTGAGCGACGCTGGTCGTTTCTCCGCATTGACATTGGCATCTACCTCTTCGGATTCAACATTTTCGACCTCTTATATGCACCTGCAACTGAAGATCAAATTTCGTGCGAAGTTTTGTTTAATCAGACGACTGAGATCCGCATTATGAAAGGTAAATCTGTTTCTTTCCTTTTTGGATGCAGTGAAAAAAACGCAAGGACAGAAAAATTTTTGCCATTTTGGAAAGGGTCCGGAAAGATTTTAGATTTTAAACTTGTAAGATTCATAACTTTCAGTTCGTTACTCAGATTGAGGGATTGTTTTTTTAATATGTGTATTTTTTTAATCCCTACGCATTGATCCTATAATTTTTGCTGCTAGACCAATTTTTTATTTTTGGAAAATATTTCAAAAATTATATATATATATATATATATATATATTGTAAAGGGTGCATTCTCGATTGTATTCGACACCCTAAAAAAAGAAAAAGGAAAAAAATTGAAGAGTGCATTATCGGTCGAAACCGACGCTCTAAGGTATAATGGAAATTCCACTAGATAAGTTCAATGGATTAAACTTTCACACTTGGAAAGTTAAAATCCAAATGCAATTAATGCATAAAAATCTATGGAGGATTGTATCAGGAGAAGAATCAAAACCCACAGACGCTGAAAAACTAATAGAGTGGGAAACAAGGAATGATAAGGCAAAAGCAATAATAGGACTTGCCCTATCTGACACTGAGCTACACTATGTGGATCTAGAAAAATATGCTAAAGAAATATGGGAACTACTCAGCAAAACTTTCGGTTCAAATGCAATCAATGCAAAATTTTCATTAAAACTTCAATTATTCAAACTCAAAATGAATGATAATGTGACAATGTCAAGTCACATCAATGAACTGAGATCACTCATAAGGCAACTTGCAGAAGTAAAATCTGTAGTAGATGACGAAGATGCTAAAGCCATACTTCTAAACAGTCTTCTTCCTAAATACAGTAATGTCATTTTCACTCTTAGACAGATGCCCTCACAATCACTAGAAGACATGATTTCTGCGCTCCTAGCTAAGGAGAAAAGAACAAAAGAAGACATTCAGGAAGAAAATTCCCTCTATACAAACAAAAGACATACAAATTTTTCAAAGAACAAAGAAGAAACAGAATGTTATTATTGCAAGAGAAAAGGACATAGAGCTTCTTTCTGTATTACTCGTGCCAAAGACATCATAAAAGGAAAGCTTAAAATGCAAGAGGCAAATGTAGCTGCTGAAGAAGAATCAGAAACAGAAGAACGACTATAATTTCGATGACTTTCTATTCTAGAAACACTCGGAGGCTGGAGGCAAGGAGGAGGAGGAAAACAACATCTCTTGTTAGTCACCAACAAAGAGATTGCTCAGCATATTGGTGACCTTCTTTCAGTTGTGTTGTGTGTTTATTTTCTGTTGTAATAATGAACAGAAGTCCCATTCCTGTTCAAAACATGTTTCTTTCCTTCTACAATCTCCTCTTCTATATTGAAAATGATGAGAGCAAAAATAATGTATTGTGCTATGAAATGGTTGTTGGTTCCATTCTAAAACCTTCTTGAGAGTTTGTGGATCTCTTGAAAAACACATACAAATATGGTTGTTGGTTGTCCTAGAAAACCTTCTTGTGGTTAGTGGTTAACCAATTGTAAAACCATATGTAAAACATGAGCAAGTACAGGAGATAGCTTTCCCCATGTTCACACTAAGGGGGTGATTGTTAGGAAAATTATAACTATAGTGTGAACTAGAGGTTTATTCTAGTGTGTGTATAATGAGTTGTATCACACAACTCATCTAAGAGGGATAATAGGGATACTCTACAAGATAAGCCTTGAATCCTTTTTAATAGGATCAAGCTTTGTGTATTAATATCCTCCTACAATTGGAATAATACATCGCATGCATTTCAGAATTATTTCCTGTGCAAGTCTAGTTTAAAGTTTATAGAAATAAAATTCAAACAACACCAAAACCATGGTGTAAATCATGCACACTATCAAAACATAATATCGAGTTGCTCCAAAATGAAAGAAATAAAACATGAGTCATATAAAGATACACCGACTCAAAGTCTCGATGGACTAAGCTTGAGGCCAATTCTCTCTTGTTTCGATCTAAAGCATGAAGTAAGTGATCTACACCGTTTCTACCATGTACACTCTATGCAAGAAACTCGAGTCCTCCAACTAGGAAAAAAACCCATTTTCCCTCTCCTAGTGTAAAAAACCCTATAAAGATATTTTCCATGAGAGGCCGACCCACAATTATCCCCTAACCGACCACGATTAATTGCCTGATACGGTTCCTCTGTGACCAACCTCATTTCTCATACCGATGTGGATGCTGCTAGAATGAACCCAACTCCACACAATTTGGTGTAGAACACCACACCGGATGTCTAATTCGATCGAAGAAGATAGTTGAGATGAGCTAGTCATTTCAAGAAGCATCCAAATCATACAAAACCACTACAATAATAAATCATGCAATAAATTGCATCAAGATGAAATACATCACCTTATCAGCACCAAGATACTCAACCACATCTTCAAATGAACTGAAGTACATGCTTCTCTGATGGAAGCCCCATCTTCGTTCTATGCTACAACCTCTCTACCAAATCCTCGTGCATCTAACTACACCAGGATGCATACCTACTCCTTTTCTCTATCTAGATCTGCAATCCAAAACCATGCATGTGCAATCAAAACATCAAGCACTATAAAACCAAGATAAAACCATACCTCTATAACCCGATCTGTAATTTGACCACCATGCTTGTGCCAAGAACCATGGACACCTCGGAAGCAAGATACATTCTCATACATCTCTCCATTTCTTCGGACATGTGATTTATTTTTAAAATTAGGGTGTCGGTAACCATCCATGGTCACCTGTAACCGACCATGGTCACCTGCCGACATCAATTGCCACTTAATCAATGCTAGTCACTGTAATTTCCAGCAACATTACTCTTGCATCTCCCACTTGAGATTTAATCTCTTCCTACAATTTTCACATCAAGAAAAACAAACTCTGCTCTCATACATGTGAGTAATAACCATTAACAAAACTATAAAGCAAAATCCTTGCTTTGAAATAACAAGCTTTGATGCTGACTTGTTGGGGATGGGTGTATGCAGAAAAATTTAAAACTATAGAATATCAAATCCAAAACATGCAAATATGGATCTAACATCCCCCCAAAAATATCTTTGCCGAGTGGAATTATAAACAAGAACAATCCAAATCACACAAAATTACACACACATAATAAAACATGTACCATTGTTCACTGTTGGGCCCCTAAAATATTGGCTAAGTGCAAAAAGATGTGTAGGTTCACAAGGCGTAGTTGAAGAAAGGCGTGCGAGAGAAGACATGCGGGGAAGGGTTTAAGGAAACATGTGGCACGCGCGTGGAGCAGAGCCAAGGTTTCAATACTTAGCCATATTGGGCATTTTGGGAAGGATACAAGAAAAGCATGACCCAACTGTGGGGAGTGGATAAGGTGTCAGCCTAGTAATAGGTTGGCCCAGGAAGGAATATGTCTGGGCTAGAAGCTTCTAGAAGGACATCATGGCACGGAGTGGTGAGCTCGGGCCTAGAGGAGCATGCGCTCATGGAGGACCACATTCAAACACTTGGTGATAGATGCAGGGCCACGAAAGAATGAGTTACCGAGTTCAAAAAGGCTATATATACAAGTGCTACACGAAGTAAAAATAGAGACATAGATAGAGTGGGGCTTTGCGCGTGAAATACTGTAAGGACTCCAATTAGCTTGGGTAAATAAGGGTAGGAAAGGATGTATCAAGGACCTTGGGAAGTATAAATTTTATTTTGAGGGCTTAGTTATATGAATCTAGTTATAATGCATGACTACGATCTGCCTTTACGTGACATTCACATGTAACGGGCCTAATGAATGTAATGAGGTTACTAGTTTATATGTATATGAGGATTAATGGTTCTCGTGCATCCATCCTTCTTCATAGTTCTTTTTCATTTATGTTTATGAACTAAGTAGGAATGATTGTATGAATTCCTTTCTATTTTGGTGTAAGTTCTATAATCTGTTAAGCTCTTTATGTCGGAATGACTACGAGGATCTAGAAGTTGTTCAGAGCTCTATGGTGCTTGTATGTCTTATTTCCTTTCAAATCTCTTAAACTCATATCATAGATGATGTTTCACCATAAAATCACATAAAAGAGGGACTCAAGCACTTTCGCCTACCACTGTGAGAGCCCGGTGCCCGCCGGGTGATAGGTCGGCACGCATTGGACTTCTTTCCTTTGTGATGGGGTAAAAATGACTACATCTTGGTTCCATTTGCCGGGACCTCTTTTAGAAGTTGTAGTGGGAAATGGAATACATCATGATCTCGGGTAATGAGTAATGACAGAATGTTTAACTTTGGAAAGTGTTGAATCATGGTTCAAAAGCACGGAGGATGAATTTTCTCGGAGATGCATCACCTTTGGACCCGAGTTTGATGCACGTAGGTGGGTAGAGAACCTCTACCATGATTTAAATGAAACATTCTTCTTGCTTCCAGGTAGAACTATATGAATGGCTCTCAACATATGCATCTAGATCAAGTGGTATTATAGACCATGCGTGTGCACCCAAGAAGAATACCACGAGTGCAGGATGTAGATCTAATGTGGACTCGTGTTGTGGATCATTAGTGGAAAGGTGTGTTTGGCTAGCTACACTCTAGAGTACGCTATTTCTACATATTCTTGTTTGAAAGTTTTTTGAGTTTGAATTTTTGTGGGATCCCAAAGGATCATTTTTGCATGTTATCCCTACGGAAAATGAAGATCTTGACTATCACTTTGAGTTTAGAGGAATTTCCAATGGCCGGCTTAAACCGTCTCAAACGCGTTGGGAAAGGAAGGCTAGGGTGGAGGAAGATGACGAGATATTACGACGGAGAAAGAAAGGGAAGAGAGAAAACTTCAAGTATAGTGAAACACATGAGAGGGAGATTGTTAGACAACGTGAGGTTGCACAACGATAGTGATGGATCTATAGAGGTAGACGTTGTGGGAAGGAGTTGAGGTTCACGCGGAGGACGTGGAGCTTGAAAGTAGTCTGTCTTTACCCCATCTTGTGCAAGCATGTAAGAGAGACCCCTTCATATTTTGATGAGAGTTCATCGCATGAAGAGAGAAGATCATTAGCATGTATTTGAACTCACCTAGTGACCAAACCACAGGCGCTTGGTTTTCCCAGGAACAAGGAAGGAGTATCGTTGACCTTTATTGGTATTGTGAAGTAGACGGATCTTGCCCGGAAATACAATTTTCACTTCCCACTTCTGGCTACACATATTCCAATATTCAAAGAAATATTTGGACAAGGAGCAAGTACACAAGCCTTTAGTCTCTCATGTCGGGAGTGGCGTGGGGCATTAGTGGTAGTGGGGCATTATCACCCAGACATCGGCATGTATTTTAGTGGAACCTTGGGGACACTTGACATGACCACTACGAACACGATGGTTCTAGTGGATCTAGTGGGTCGGGAGGAACAAGACTGGTGAATCCTGGTGGATCTATAGGGTCGAGAGAACATGACCTAGTGGTTTTGTGGTTCTAGTGGCTCAGGAGGTACAAGACTTGGTGGATCGATGGTGGAGGAAACAGTGGAGGGAGCAGAGGCTCGGCTCGAGAGGACAAGGGCCCCGACCACCCCCTCGAGTCTTCTTTGAGATGTCTTTACATTTTCCAGGATTACAAAGGTATTGAAGATGCTTCATGCAGAACATGTTCACAAGTGTGAGCTGCTATGGCATGTAAAGGGGATCATGACCCCGAAGCCGAGAATGCTAGTTAGTTTGTAATGATGTTGTTTAGAAGGGCACGCATATTGGTATAGGAAATATGACCCTCATCAAATGGTGGTGGATTATACTACTTTAAATAATGCCTTCTTGGAAAAATTCCACATCTACGAGTTTGAACAAAAGAGCATCGATTGCCACCGAAGGAAATTGAAAGGGAATGGCGAGAGTGTGCGAGAGTATGATGCGCGCTTTAAAAATCTCTTGTCTAAGCTATCATATGATATTCACCCTTCACAGCATGCTTTCAATGGTTTTTGGAGGGTGGATTACAACTTTAGAAGGGCCTTATCTCATAAAACTTTCACAAACCAGCGAAGGCGGTGGAAGTTACTCTGCGTCATGCCGAGGTGTTGGATGTGTTGATCTTGGTATAAGCCTTTGTTTTTGGAGGCTCGATTCTTTGCTATGGCTAAGCAGCTAGAAAGTTGTCTCGAACTCAACCCATGAGACTCGTAATGGTTTATGGTGTACAGATTGAAGTAGAGGGTGTAGACACCTATAATTACACCTAAGCAATTTAAATACTTAAATTGCGCTAATTATCTCCTTTCCATTAAAATTGATGACATATTGTCAATAGCACTCATCTTCTCTTACATTATCATTAATTGATTACATTAAGCTAATTAATTAAGTCACCTATCCAACACATACCTTAATTAATGGCCTTTCATTAATAATTGACCTTCTATCTAGTCTAATTAATTATTATCAATTAATTAGCCTCCTTCTCATTAAATCAATAAATCTCTATTTAATTGGTTTAATTCCCTCTTAATGGTCTAAATCACACTAAAATCCATCTAAAAGCTCATAAAATCTTGCACATGTATTGAATTAATCACCTTGATTAATTAATACACCCCCTTTATCCCCATGAGCCACTGAGGACAAACTAAATCCTCCTAAAGCTAACTCGGCCTCATCTAAACCCCCCTTATCCATAACTAACTCTACATCTCTATTTATCCCACATTCATGAGGATGTGTTGAATCCTTTATCCTTTGGGCTATATAAAGAGCCCTCCTCCTACCTTTACACTTACACCTAAACTCCTTAAGAGAAAAATGCAAAGCATATAGCAAAGAGACTAAGAGCTTGCACTTTGTCCTCTTGAGAGTTCATCATCTTGAAGAGTTAAGCCTCTTTCTTAAAGTGCTTAGGTCATATGGGAGGTGTCAAAAGGGTCTTGTAGCCCAACTTTGACTAGCCCTCATTCCTA
Source organism: Taxus wallichiana var. yunnanensis (assembly GCA_018340775.1). Taxonomy (NCBI): domain Eukaryota; kingdom Viridiplantae; phylum Streptophyta; class Pinopsida; order Cupressales; family Taxaceae; genus Taxus; species Taxus wallichiana. Next base: position 703,569,314 of record CM031243.1, on the reverse strand, counting down.
GGTTCTTGGAACATTAAGGACAATTGTTTTTGATAGCCATGGAACCTACATATGTTCCTTCATTTATATGTTGTTAGAGAATAGAGGATATTTAGGTGCTTAACATAGTTAATTTCATAGTTTTGTATTGATAAATGTTAGCATCTAACCCTTGATTAATTCTTATCTTGATGGTGTTTATAATGTTGTTTAAATATTGCTAATTAAGACTATTTAGGTGTTAGTCTTTGTTTACATTAACATTAGTTTAAAAACAACACTTGCACACATTTGGCATGCCCGGTGGGACCCTTAGTCCCATGGCATTTTAGTTTAAATTTCATTGTTTTGGCTAACTTTTGATATGCACATGTAGTAATTAATGTCCATTTTTTGGAAAAATTTTCTCATTTGATATGTGTAACTTCATGTTCATAGCCATAATTTTAATGGGTAATTACCATTTTAAAACTAACTTGTCAAAATTTAGAGATATTGTGAAGTTTTCTTTGTTTTTTCCGTACTCTGGTTATAGGTCTGGTGTAGGCATGATTTTCGTGAGCACGGGCACAATTTTAGGGCACAAGCATGGTTTTTGGGGCACACACGTCTCTCTGCAGTGGCGCATGCATCTTTGTTAAAATCTGTCATCTGTTTGATGATCCACAGGCGCATGCACACTAACCTGGCACATACCCCAACTGCGTGCATGTGCGCCAACCCGAGCACACACGTCATTTGTCAGCTTTGACTGCCTACACTACATACTAAAACCTTTCAAATCAGCACACACGCCTAACCAAGGCGCACGGGCGGTTTTAGTGGTGCGGGTATATTTTTGTATCTACGGTTATTCTTTCTATTTTTCATGTTTGTTTTCTCGAGTGGCGCATATGTTGTTTCGTGGCACATACACCTCTCGGAGTGGCGCAGGTATTTAATTGATCTAAAATTCCACAGAGTGGCACAGTCTTGTTTTAGTGGCATAGGCCTTGCTTTCGAGGCAAACACATCTCTCGGTTAGCGCAGGCATCTTGTCAATTTGAAAACTACCTTTGGTGGCACATACACTAACTAACCCGTGCATATGCACTCAAAAGGAAACATCGTCCTTTTGCATTTTGAAATTAAAGTGTTGATGTCTTGACATTCTTACAGGTTGTTTTTACATGTTTGTACTTGATTAGGTAATATTTTTCATTGTTTACTTATAGGATTAAGATTGAGTATGCTCTTCCTTGTGTCTCTTGAGCGATCTTGGGAATCATAAATGATTCTTAGGTCCTTTTGATACTTTGAGATTGTTAGGGGTATTTGATTTGGAATTGGTTAATTTGGCATTGTTGAATTAAAGTGTTGTTCCATTTGGTTATCTTTTGGGATTTGTGAAGACATCACGTATGCTCTTCTCTTGCGTCCTTGGACGATCTAGAGAATTAGAAATGATGCCTTCTCTTTTAATGGAAAACTACTAATCATCGTCATAAATGACCAAAACGCTTGTCGAAGAGCGGATAAATTGAAACAAAAGTCAAAACTACTAACACAATTATTATACAAGTTACGAAATGGTGTTGAGTAAACCACATCTAATTAAGAAAGATAAAAGAACAACACATTCAAAACATTGTATTGCAGGTTTGAGAAAAGGTGCGTCCTCTCCACTCCATTTGGAACATAACCCCTTTGGCATAACACCTTTGTAAGCTACAACAATGGGGTGGTTCAGGAACCTAAAGTAGTCACGCGAGAGGGAACCTTGTGGACAAAGCGGGAAGTACTCCGCACTACCTATTTGACTAGTAAATCTGTATGAGACATGAGTTACAAGTTGTCCCTACCACGACCCTTTTAAGTACACATTTGGATGCATTTATTGCCTTTTGTTCTTGAAGGGGCAAAGTTGAGATACTCCCAAACTAGTCATTACGACTTTTTAGGTAAATCGTCCCAATTGTGGATAATCTTTGTAGCACCTAGGACAAGAGAACCACCTAGGAAGATATACTTTGGTTAGGATCCCACTTTGACCATTCTAAAAAAGTGTTGAGTTGTGAACCATATTTTCATTGAAAACGTGTGATGCGTTACTTTTACCTAGTTTTACTTGCCTTAGGGCGAGGTGAAACTACTGCCAAGTGAGGCCACCATTTTTCATCCTTTTTTGATTTACTTCCTTCACATTATTTTGACACTTTGTTGATCGGAAGAAGGGTGACTACCTTTGTGTTACCAATCATTGTTTCTCTCACTTTATGTCAGTTTACACCCATCGATGTTTGTGGGTAAAGGTTAGGTTAAACGTCTAAAGTGTGCGGAGGCATTAATATCACATTGGTAGCCATTGCTGATAATGATACCCATGTCAAGATCGTAATTGAAGTTAGGCGTGGTTCATCACCATGGATTTCCTTAGAAGAGTTAGCTTGTTTGTATCGTATCACATAAAATTTTACTATTTACGCCTTGTTTCTTATAAACTCGACATAAATATCTATATTGTGAGTTTACGCTACACACATTTTTAACTATTCTAGCTATACTTTGAGCTTTTTGGTTATGTTCTATTATTACCTCAATTTCAAAGAGTCTTAAAGTGTTACCATTTGTAAGTATGTTATATCAATAACACCTTGATATCAATACTTCACTTTCTCTCAAGTGGGTTAACGTATCTTGGTGATATTGTTGTGTCATTCACAAATTGTAATTAGCACTTTGAGATATAGGTCTTAATCAGATTTGAGCTCGCTAATCGTATATCTTGATTGGGAGATCGCATTGACTTCTTGTGTTGCCTTACATCTTGTTCATTCCTTGAACTTGGAATAAGTGGAGACATCTTGTTTATCATCTTTGCACGGTGAACTACTCTTTGAAGCGTAGTCAGGAGGTACTTCATTTAAATAGGTTTCAATGCCAAATGCGTGTATCATTGGTGATTTTATCACTCTATCACATTGGTATTCTCACATTGTTGATTTATTCATACTCTTAATAAATACACCTTGCATTTCACTTCACGGGTAGTCATTAAGCTTTGGACACATTTACTGACTTACCTAGTGAAACTATCACGAAGAACATGGCTCTAAAACATGCTTAGGGTTAAAGAAATAGACAAATGAGGAACAATGGCGCAAGCTTAGGGAAACCTCTAACAAAAAAGAAGTTCAAACAAAATAAATGAGTGGACATTATGGAAATGAATTAGAATCACCATGTGCATGAGACTTTGATTTTGACCTACTCTACTTTAGGCGAGTTTTCTTCATACGAACAAAAATAGAGTGTTAAGCACGGGTTATCGAATTAGGGGCCAAAATTACCCATCAAGAATGAACCAATACTACCTACAAATGACACCTACTACAGGAAGAACGCCCCCTTATCAATATGGACGATATTTTAACAAGCGGGAATGCTTCCACACTTCTTCAGAGAAAATGATAAAGTGGTAGGGCATAGAAATGCCCCTAATCAAAGTAAATACGAAGAAACAAGATAGAACATGAGACAGGGAAGAACCTTCATTAAAGTACGAAGCTCACGAAGAGGAGGAATCTTGAAGTAGAGGCTATAAACAAAAACCTTATTCCAACAAATAAATCAACCTAAAGCTTCGGTAAACTTGCTTTCCATGCTTCCCATGTATAGAAAGATGCAAACAAAAATGTTCAAAAGTTTCGAGGCCTAAGGTTAAGATCAACGAATTCATTGGGAAACCATGAGAAGAGATGTGGTACCATCGCGCTTACATCTCTTTCTCCATTAAAGAACAATTGTTTACAAGAAGTGCACCGCGAAATGCGACAATCGTTTGCAAGAGAGCAACATGGGGTGGAGCATCAAGAAATATCAATACGAAAAAATTACGCCCCTATCCTTTTCGGACAAGATAATGATCTTTCAACCCTTTCCAAAGAAATTTGGCATGCCAAAGTTTGACAAATACAAAGAAAGGAGCAATACGTAACTGAACGAAGTGAA